>OY759217.1:38277515-39705517 GCA_963662175.1 Aradus depressus
AGCTGACAAGTGCAGGTGCAGACGTACCGCAGGTGCATTTCAGATAGTCCCCCACTGCTATGAGCGTACCAACTGCAACAGGAACACATGCTTCTCCATAGGTAAGCCACAAGGTGCTGCTTAGCACAGTTATTATGAAGTTTATCAATTTAGCTTTACAGAATACATTTGCTTTATGAGCCGAACACTTATAGATGTTTGATCATGTTAATAATCCAAAAGTTACGGATAACTTTAATTTCAAAATAAACAAAATTCAGTTTTGATCTTTTTCGCGATGATGTTATGTGATTCAAGCTTTGTGAGCGCTTGAAACTTGATATGAAGAAGTTGCATGCAGTAACTTAGATTTTGGTCAAAATCAGACGAAAATTGTGACAACTTTATATCGGAGCCTAAGTACATTTCAGATGTCGCTTATATTAATGTTATAATCAAAAATCTCAACAAATAATAGTAGAAGAGAAATCTAAAAGAAATTGTTTATCTAAAATACGTCAGCATATTACTTCCATATAACCCAGTGACGCCAAAATGCTCGACTTACGCAAAAAACGGTTAGTGTGACGGGCTGGGGCGACCACACATTGGGCGACCGGTGGTAGCCCCCAGCCTGCCATAACCTCACTTGATCACTAACCAGATCCTGAGCTCCTTCTACAAACATAGACGGGTGATGTTGCACAATCGCAAGGTGCACCCGAAAAATGAAGATCAATAATAATAAGTCTTACCAAAAATTGGTTCTTTCCAAAAATTGTTTTTATTAAATTTCCATGGCTCTAAAGGAGCAAAAAAATCACTCTCAGAATTACGCTGAACAATGAAACAAAGAAAACCGCTGACGCCAAAACATTATTTTCAGGCCATTATGCACGGTACATCAAGCCAATATGCATGGTACAGGCCAGCTTTTTGAACGCACATTTGAATTTTTTTCTAGAAAACCTTGGTGATGTGAGTGAAGAGCAGGGAGAAAGATTCCATCAAGACATAAAGGAAATGGAAAAACGTTACCCAGGGTCGCTGGAACGTTAACATGATGGGAGACTACTGCTGGACTCTACACCGAGAGAACCGAAATGTTACATACAAGCGAAAAAGCTACACTCGGTCCTTCACGACAAAGAAAAAAAAAATACTTCAAGGCTATTGAGTAAACATTTATAGGTGAAAGTAAAAATGGGAAACATTTAATAAAGGTACTGGTTTTCAAGGGATTTTTATTCAATTTTATGGAACCTAATCACTTAGCTGAATCAAAAAACAGGTTTAGAGTACAGGAAAGGATTGTGAAAAAATCTGATGTGATAAAGGAAAACTGAGATTTGTTTAAGATTCAGCACCCCAAAAATATGTACAGACAGAAGTAATTTTGAAAAAGTTTTTGATGACTTGAATTTTGCAGGCCTGTGTAATGTGACTTGGGTCAATAAACAAGATGTGACTGTAGTAATGTGACTTGGGTCAATAAACAAGATGGGACTGTAGTAATGTGACTTGGGTCAATAAACAAGATGTGACGGTACTAATGTGACTTGGGTCAATAAACAAGATGTAAGAGACTATGTGGAAGGAAGGAGCAACATGTGTTGTGGAATGGTTTGTACAGTGACTGTCGAGGAACAAGTGTCCTGTTAACAGGACTCCTGCTGGCATGTCTGACTTGTGTTAACATCGGCCGATCTACCACTAACAGCACTTCACAGGTATACCTTCAAACAGAGGGTAGACTAAGAAATAAAGTACATCTAAGTTAGGAAAAGTGGACTTATTGTGAGAATGTAAAACGAATAAATGAAACAAACGTACTTTTTTGGAAATATTGTCTATTATACAAGAAATTTATACATAAACTATCGGTGTTTCGGCACTACACCATTTGGGGCCATCCATAAAATACGTCATTCACGCATTTTTGACCTTTCCCTCCCCCTTTGTCACGATGCATCACATTTTTCTCAACCCCCTGCCTAATAATACGTCACAAAACCTGGACCCCCCAAAATGAACGATTATTTTTACGATTATTAGTAACATAAAAAAATTATATCTAAACAATCTCATTTATTTTTTTTTTTTTTACGTGAAAACGTCTATTCGCTCGTTAAGCACAGTGATAGCCGGTCAAACTTTCTTGTGTTACAAAATACCGTCAGCTTTCAATCGATAATAACTACGAGACTCATAATGCGATAACAACAGTTTAGATCACAATGGATAGAGCATGTCTGTACGTGATTGTTATGCAGTGTTTGTTTTGCCTGTGACGTTATCGGGCTAGTGTGGGCGCCGGTGGATGATTGTTGCGAATTAGCGTTGTGTAAAATTAGAAATTAGTGTAGCGTGATAACGCGTTTAGATAGAACGTTGATTCGGGTGTCATTGTAAAGAGCTTGAGGAGCACTACTAGGACTCAAAGTGAAACAATAAAAATATTCGCCGAAATATATTTAAAAATCGGTATTAATTGAAAATTGCAAAACAAAATTAAAGATGTTGTCTTATATGAATCGTAAATATGCGCGGAATTATAGAAAACGCAAATCAGAGGAAAGCTCGCATCAAAAAGAATTTAAAAAACCTAAAAATTCTAGTGCCGAGCAAATGCAAGAGCTACGGCAGCATCGGAAAGAAAATGAAAAATGATTTTATCCCGAAGTTTTCATGGAAAATCTACGGCGTGGACTTTGACTATTCCTCCGTGAATGGCACCATACAATTTGTTGGTGGTACAGTGCAGTGTTTCGCAAGAATTGCAGCAGCTGGGATGTGTAGGCCGAGCTATCTTTCAGCACTGCTCGAGTATCGTGAGGCAATCCATCTCTTTCTCGGTAGGGTTTGAGAGCTTCACAGGACTGTAGTATGTGGAGGACTGTAAGTTCTTCCTTGTATAGTGGACATCTCGGTGGGCGTCTCCGCAACAAAATGTGGACATGAATTAGCCAAGTGTGGGACGTCACTCTCATTTATTCATAGAATTTTTGCTAATAGAAAATTACTGTTATTCTTTGGCGATTTATTGCACTAGTTATTAAAATAAAAACTATTGATTAAATTATAAAATCCAAAGCAATCAGTAATTACTATTATTATTATTATAATTCTCTCAGTAATAAACGTCGAAAAATTGGTTCTTACAAAATATGTTCCTCCTCCCAAACTAGAGCCGGGCTCATGTCCACCAGAGTGACGAAAAAAACATTAAGGCGTAGTCAAGGTTCACGCCATAGATTTTCCGTGAAAACGTCGAGATAAAATCATTTGTCATTTTCTTTTCGATGCTGCCTTTTTTGATACGAGCTTTCCTCTGATTTGCGTTTTCTATAATTCCTCGCATATTTACGATTCATATTAGACATCTTTAATTTTTTTGCAATTTCAATTTAATACCGATTTTTACATATATTTCGGCAAATATTTTTATTGTTTCACTTTGAGTTTTAGTAGTGCTCCTCAAGCTCTTTACATGACACCTGAATCAACGTCCTATCTAAAAGCGTAATCACGCTACACTAATTTCTAATTTTACACAACGCTAATTCGCAACAATCATCCGCCGGCGCCCACACTAGCCCGATAACGTCACAGGCAAAACAAACACTGCATAACAATCACGTACAGACATGCTCTATCCATTGTGATCTAAACTGTTGTTATCGCATTATGAGTCTCATAGTTATTATCGATTGAAATCTGACGGTATTTTGTAACACAAGAAAGTTTGACCGGCTATCACTGTGCTTAACGAGCGAATAGACGTTTTCACGTCAAAACGCTCTGGTAGTAGGCGATATGACCTTGACCCTGAGTCATAATAACTAACGATAATAATTGTTAACTATTACCTTTGATTTAGCGAACAATACAAAATTATTTTGTTTTCTCTGTCAGTTGTTAATTTGAGAGCTGGGAATGAACAATGCTGGACTGTCAACAGACATAAAGGCTGTTGTAGCAACTTAATAATATATTAGCGTTACACTAGGCAATAGCTAATTAATAATGAAGTTTAGGGTAGTGCCGACAGCTGATTGGGGTCAGAGAGCATGTAATGACGGGGCTAAATTAAATATTTAAACTAAAAGAGCCCCCCCCCCCTCTACTAACTTCAGATTTGGGTACAGCTTGTTAATATATTGATTGCGATTACTTGCTTTCAAAGTTTAAGCCCACAACTGCCTCTGATTTTATTTCAAGATCGTTACCCCTTCATGACTTACTCCTACTCAACACATGCAAAATATAATTTCACTTACTGCAAGCTTAGGGCTTAGTTATTTTTTAAAATTAATCTCGTGAAGGTCAGCAGCAGCTAAGATGGCGGTGTCATCGGCATATGTAGCTGTCATTGTGTGGATGGAGGTGGGCACCTACACGCCTCATTTACACTACAACACCATCTCACACAAATTGAAAACTGGTGCAACACATGGAAAATGAAACTTAATACAGAAAAATCATAGCACATCACATTTACACATCGACGAGAAACATGCCCCCCCCGTTTTCATCTACGACAAGCCCCTCCCTCAAACTAATACTGTACGATACCTAGGACTGACATTACATCGAAGACTGACATGGAACCCTCACACACGTCTCACACGAAACACGCTGAACCGTCGACTCAAAATACTCTACGGACTTCTAAATAGACGATCAAAATTAGACATGACACAAAAACGGAACTGTTACACTTACTTACTTAGACCATTATGGACATACGGATCACAGATAAACGGTTCAGCAAAAACATCCAACATCAAACGAATTGAGGTGTTTCAGTCAAAAACCCTCAGACTGATAACACAGTGCCCCCCATACATAAACAACAGTACACTTCATAACGATCTTATGATACACACAGTACCCGACACAATACAAACTACTTGCATACGTTTTTTTAGAAAACTTTACACACATACAAACCCAGAAATACGTACTTTATCTTCACAACACTTACCACAAAACCCCCCACGAAGGTTGAAAAGAAGATGGAACCGCGACTTACTGCCACTTTAAATCCTATTCGTTCTTGACATTTTTTTTTTTTACATTATTTTCCGTTACTTTTATCATCTCACTTACCCATCCATCAAAATTGTCTTCCAATTCCTTTTTATTTAATTTTTTTTCTTTATTTATTTATTTTTTTTCTTCCTGTTCTTGTCTTAATAATTAAGATAAATTTTCGTCCCGAGGACCTACCACTGGGTGGCCTTCCTCTCACATGCCATTCACGCCAACATGACAATACCTACCCTCATAGATGCTGGTTGTTGCACCCTAGCAACAGTTGCTTCTTTATAAATAAAAGACAAAAAAAAAAAAAAAAAAAATTAATCTACAATTTGTACAATATATACAATAGGTAGAGTAAGTTATTATGACTCACGGCCGGGCTTTAACTACAAGGTCATATCGCCTACTACCAGACCGCTCTTTCGTCCCTCTGGTGGACATGAGCCCAACACTACTATGGGAATAAAACAAACTTATTTTTGAAATATTGTCTATCCTCTAAAGATATATATATATATATATATATATATATTCGGCTTTATACCATCGTCAGGTCTAGTTATGAACTAGGCCTGACGATGGTAGTTCTAGTCGATGGTCTAGTTCATAACTAGACCTGACGATGGTATAAAGCCGAAACCGGTAGTTATATATATATATAATATATATATATATATATATATATATATATATATATATATATATCTTTAGTGGAATAGACAATATTTCAAAAATAAGTTTGTTTTATTCATTTATTACAAGTTTCCACAAGATGTCCGCGTTCCTCAACTTAGAAACTACTATGGGAGTCCTAAATTTTGCCTACCCTAAATTTTTATTCACTTAGAGTAGGGGTCTTTAATAAGTACCTGACATTAGGCTCGGGACCATCTTATTACTAAGTAAAACAGTTTTTTTTAATGTCCCAGATAAAATAAACTAAGGGTCTAGGCCGGATTTCGAGCTCAGTAAGCAAGCACGCTTACCACTGAGCTACCGCTGCCCACTACAATAGGAAGGTGTGCTAATATATAATATAAATATAGGGCCCAGGTAGCTCAGAGGTAGCCTGCTTGCCTACTGAGCTCAAGATTTCGGGTTCAAAACTAGGTTTCTTATCTGAGGTGAAAAAACCTTGAGCACGCCGTCCTTTGGATGGGACGTTAAGCGATGGTCCCGAGCCTATACAGTGTCAGATACTTGTTAAAGACCCTATCTTAGGTGAATAAACCGAGGTAGGCAAAATTTAGAACTCCCTCAGAAGAGTCAGGCTCATGTACACCAGAGCGACTACAACGAACGTATATAAACAGTGCATAAAAATATACATTTCCCACAGATCCATTACTCTCCCAATTTATTTCTTGGTCATTACAACCTAGCAAACAGACATTTCAGTAAAAACTCCCATAATCAGTATCTATAATTTATTCGTTGATCTTTATCGCTAACAATTTTTTCCTGGACTATGGTTTTTAACATAGAGGTAAACTTGTAAATTATGTTCTGCATAAAGAATATTATAATTAATATAAGGTGAAAATTATTTAAAATAAAAATCAGCAAACAGCAAATGATGATTTTTGGATTTCTTCCCGAAACGTTCATTAGCTTATTATCAAAAAAATAAATTGGGAGAATAAAGCTGTGGAAAATATATATTAATATAAAACAAGAATACATTCGATGGGAGACGCCAGCCAGAGATACTTCTTGAGAATAGCAGAACCCGCGGCCAATGTCGTTTTAGATGACATGGAGGAGGTTAGGAGGGCACTGAGAGGATAGGTTATAAGGATTGGGTTGGTTGGTGAGGTCCGTATTGAATTTATTGAAGTGAGTTTGGATTAAGTCTTTAAGTAAGGAATGTTGGATAAAAATGAGCGTTTGCAATGAGTCTGAGAACTTACGTCACTAAGTCCAAATGGATCTTATAATTGTTTTATTGATAACTTACGACTAGTTAGTTATTATGACTCATGCCCGGGCTTTAACTACTATCGCCTACTACCAGAGCGCTCTTTCGTCACTGTGGTGGACCCCCATACTGATCAGCATTTCCAACACACTAAAGTAGCTAAATCCAGGTACAAAAAAGTGTTTTTCGTCCCTTAGTTCCTCTATTCCATGTATTCCTTCTGTCACACTCTTTGTAGCAGCAAAGACAGTAACTAGTTAAAAATGAGTGCACTTAGTGCCTAATTTGTTTGACTCATGCCCGGCTTTAACTACTATCGCCTACTACCAGAGCGCTCTTTCGTCACTGTGGTGGACCCCCATACTGATCAGCATTTCCAACACACTAAAGTAGCTAAATCCAGGTACAAAAAAGTGTTTTTCGTCCCTTAGTTCCTCTATTCCATGTATTCCTTCTGTCACACTCTTTGTAGCAGCAAAGACAGTAACTAGTTAAAAATGAGTGCACTTAGTGCCTAATTTGTTTGACTCATGCCCGGCTTTAACTACTATCGCCTACTACCAGAGCGCTCTTTCGTCACTGTGGTGGACCCCCATACTGATCAGCATTTCCAACACACTAAAGTAGCTAAATCCAGGTACAAAAAAGTGTTTTTCGTCCCTTAGTTCCTCTATTCCATGTATTCCTTCTGTCACACTCTTTGTAGCAGCAAAGACAGTAACTAGTTAAAAATGAGTGCACTTAGTGCCTAATTTGTTTGACTCATGCCCGGCTTTAACTACTATCGCCTACTACCAGAGCGCTCTTTCGTCACTGTGGTGGACCCCCATACTGATCAGCATTTCCAACACACTAAAGTAGCTAAATCCAGGTACAAAAAAGTGTTTTTCGTCCCTTAGTTCCTCTATTCCATGTATTCCTTCTGTCACACTCTTTGTAGCAGCAAAGACAGTAACTAGTTAAAAATGAGTGCACTTAGTGCCTAATTTGTTTGACTCATGCCCGGCTTTAACTACTATCGCCTACTACCAGAGCGCTCTTTCGTCACTGTGGTGGACCCCCATACTGATCAGCATTTCCAACACACTAAAGTAGCTAAATCCAGGTACAAAAAAGTGTTTTTCGTCCCTTAGTTCCTCTATTCCATGTATTCCTTCTGTCACACTCTTTGTAGCAGCAAAGACAGTAACTAGTTAAAAATGAGTGCACTTAGTGCCTAATTTGTTTGACTCATGCCCGAGCTTTAACTACGAAGTCATATCTCGCTCTGGTGGACATGAGCCCTATTCAACTGTGGGAGTCCAAAATTTTGCCTACCTAGGTTTATTCACCTAGGGGTCTTTAAAGAGCACCTGACATCGTTCAGGCTCAATGTCCTATCCGAAGGACGGCGTGCTTAAGGTTTTTGTACCTACCAGATAAAATAAACCAGCAATCTTGAGCTCAGTAAGCAAGCACGTATACACCCTTTCAAGTTGGCCATGCTACTGATAATCCTTATCGTCGATTAAGTTCTATTCTCATAAGTCCCATACTTCATAGACTGGTCCCTTGGTACAACCAAAATGTATAACTAATATTAACAATTTTATCACTTTTTAATGAAGTCCTTTGAAGAGTTATTACAATCGGGTGAATGGCATTGATGTGAAACTTGTTGCATAATATAATTGAACTAAGACGACCAGAGATGAGAGTGAGGGTGATTGAATTATCGATCGAGACGGACCCACACACAGGGTATCTGACTCAGCGTGACTCACACACCAAGAGTAGGGGGAACACGTCATAGCGTCATCGTACTGCATCTGTCCGGACTAGCACGTCGTCCTCTGAATCATGAGGCACAATGCACCCTCCAACAGTGGCAACTCCATGACCTGCCCTGCGCAACTCATCACAAGGTTTGGGTATTCCCTCCCTATGTTTCGCATCTGTACATGATTAAATGCAAAGAAGGATCATTGATTAATATAAACATTCAGCTTCAAAGGAAAAAAAAAAAACAGGGATCCCGTTATCAAGTTCCAAAATACAAATAATCACTTTATTTATATAAAACAAAAAGCAAATGTGTGAATGATGCGGTATTCTCGAGATGCTTCAGTTTCAAAAATTTGCTGTCGTGTACTGATTTTGATTAAAATTTCTTTAATGATGTTACAATAACAAAAGTAGTATGAGGAATTAAACTTTCAAATTTATTGTTCTTCAATCTCTTTTACACATGAAATTATAGGTTTGTGATAGCTAAAATAAGATATATACAACTGTAATTGTAGTGTCTCAAAATACCGCGATAATACAGCGTCGATGGTTGTTTTCTAATTTGTTGTTGAAATACTTCGATTCGTATTAATTTCTAGATTAAGTTTATCATTTAAAAATGAAATAAGTTGTTCGGTATCTTCTGAAATGCGTAAAAACATTATATTATTTGTTGTGACAATAAATATATTATTTATTGATTGATATTTTCAGCAGTTAGTCTTCTGCCCATGCATATACCGATTTGCCCCAAAAACTAATGCAAAAGAATTTTTGAAATCGGTCAGGCCATTCTTCAGTTATCGCGTGCTCATCCATCCATCCAGACTAATTTTCTTCTTCCTGTAGCGTTCTAAAAAAGTAAAAAAAAAAAAAAAAAAAAAAAAAATGGGATGGAGATTTTGATATTTTTTACGTGAATTCCACCGAAGTAAAATAGTGTTACCCGTCCTCAGCATATTTCCGGAGCGGGGAGAACTTTTCCATATTTTGTTAAACAGTCTCAGGTTTCTTGGGCGTTTGAATAGGAATTGACTTATGTACAAGAGTTTTGTCGCATAAAGGAAAGGTTTAAATTTTGTTGTAAACTCTGAAATAGCTTAACATTTAACCATTTTGCTGAATGCGAACCATTCTTATATATCAGTTAAGGAAGAAACATTTTGGTATTCCCCTAAGTTCCGCATCTGTAGATGATCACAAGGAGGATTTAGAGACGACTAATAGAAACCTTCGGCTTCAAAATGAATTTCAACAAGGAAATCCCCGCGGCTTCACAGTTAGCAAGTTGTTTCGTCTGAAATATTTTCTGCCCTTTGTTCAATAACAATGGTAAAATTAAAATCAAAGATAAAATTATTAATTTATAAAATTTGTCAGAAAGATAAAAATATCTTTAGCACTCCAAACTTCTGATGCGACGTTAAGCGATGGTCCCGAGCGTGTATACGATGTCAGTCGTTAAAGACCTCGGTGAATAAACCTGAGTAGACATTTAGGACTCCCACAGTTGAATCGGGCTCATGTCCACCAGAGTAACGAAAGAGCACTCTGTTAATAGGCGATATGACCTCGTAGTTAAAGCTCGGCCATGAGTCACAAAAAACTAAGTAATACTCAGATATACGTAAAAAAAATTACCCCAATTCTGTGTGTGAGTCAAGAGCTATTAAATTCTATCAAATAATACAAATATATATTTTTTTTCTATTTTTTACCAATCGGTGTTTACAAATGTATAAATAATATATATACAACAAACAAATTAGGCACTGAGTTGCACTCATTTTTAACTAGTTACTGTCTTTGCTGCTACAAAGAGTGTGGCAGAATGAAGACATGGAATAGAGGAACTAAGGGAAGAAAACAACTTTTTGTACCTGGATTTAACTACTTTAGTGACGTTCGAAATGCTGAAGTCAGTATGGAGGGTCTTGTTGGAAACATAGTAAGGAGCATTGGCTATTGTACGAAGGATTTCGGATTGAAGGGATATCATGCGCTGCAGGTTGGAAGCCTTGGCAGAACTATAGTTCAAGTCCATAAATCCACACTGCGTTGTATATAAAACGTTTTGTTTTAAAGTTAACTTAGATCTTTTGTCTACTAGTCTTAGTAACATCTTGTTGATTCCTTGTCTTTTCAGTCTCATCTGAGGTACCATGTTAGTCGCTTGTCGTGAAGGAGGCCTAACGACGGAGAGCAAGATGAAGTGATCTGACTTCTTGTCATTCACTCTCCACTTTTTGAACCAGTTGTCCTTACTTAACTAAACAAAATTTAATAGTTTTGTATGCTTGCAGGAATACTACTCTTCTCTATAAGTAAAAACTGTTTATCGATTTATTGAGTTTACTCATATTATCATCTATTTATTTTCGTTCAAATAACCAGTCGTTCGTTTTGTGTTTATAAGCATTTTTTTTTTTTTTTGTGTTTTTAAGAATATGACTAATTATTATTTTTAGACGTCTACAGTGACCCAATTAGTAATATAACATGTAAATAGTTATTTTTATTGTTTAATCCCTTTGAAACAACAATTTATTTTGATGGAAAATTACCACTGGTATCTTATTCAGGGACTTCAGAATTCTCTCTCCATACAATCATTAGAATTTTTTAGTTAAGCCCCCTCGAATCCTCCCTTTCCCTTCGTCTTATTAGCTGAAAATTAATCGATATATTCATTCTGCTAGTTTTCCTGTTCATAGACACAAACCCTCAAAGACAGGAAATTATTTTTTTTTCAACTGGAATCAGAGAATCGGAAAATATAAAATTTCAGTGAATACTCGACATCGAATTGTTGACCGATCATGTGATTGTGACGCATGCGCATAAGTGTAAGTATCGCAATTTCAATTCCACTGTATTCTGGAATTTTAGACGAGACATATTACATCCCATTCATACTTTTCATTGATTTATTCCTCTTGTTTCATTAAATAAAGAAATATCATTTTTTACTTCCAAACTATACGAAGTATAGGGGAAGTTATGTAATCGGTCAGAAATTTGATGTTGAGTTTCACCTGAATTTCGTTTTCCGACATGTTTTTCTCTGGCGTCTTAGTAAATAAAATTTAAAAATTTTTATAATAAAAATAAACTATAAATAAATAATACCATCTAAAAATCATATTAACACCTATTGATATTCTGGAATTTCGGCCGAAGGAAAAAGGGGGATTAGGAGGGGGCTTAACACAAAAACTCTAATAACTGCCAATGTAATGAATGTATTTACATGAAACTTTATATTTAAATTCAAAACACCATAAGGGTGGCACCTATCAAAAAACCTCCACACATAATAACACTACTAAATAAATAACAAGAGTGAACTCCTGAAGGAAACATTATGGAAAGGTTAAGGAGGGTATGCAATGGAAAAGCTTCTGGAGAATGTATCGACCACGACGGGCCGCCAGAACGTAGAACCGTACAGAATCCAATATAAGATCTGATGTACCTGTGATGGGGTGTCTCCAGACCTTGACCTTGCAGAGTCCGTCCTTCAGAAGCCAACACTGAGGATACTTCCTAATTTTTTACAGATATGTGAGATAAGAAAAATAGTTTCAAGGATTAAATATCTTTTTTATTTATTTCAACTTTTATTTAACAATATTCTATGTAAATATATACAATAATAAATGATATACATACAAATATAAATAAAATAAATATAAATATAGAGCTAGCTGTATTACCCGGTGTTGTCCGGAGAACTGACTATCATCTCTCACGCCATTCTAGATACATGACGCTGACTTTATGTGATTTACAGGCATGTAGACATTCAGTTCCAGGAAAAAAGTTGTTTTTACATCCTCAGCTATATGAAGTGTAGGCGAGATTATGTAATCGGTCAAAAATTCGATGTTGAGTTTTCAAAGGAATTACATGTTTTTCGAAGAATCCAAATGTGAAAAATAAAATGTCTGTCTGAGTGTGTGTCTGTGAACACGCTAACTCCCGATTGAATGAATGTACCGATATTTTATATGTAAATTCAGAATCTTCTATTGACATCTATTGATTTTCAGCCAAATTGACCAAAGGGAAGGGGGGTTCAGGGCAGAGAGCTCAATTCGAAAACCGTAACAACTGCTGATGTAATGAATTTATCGACACTAAATTTAGTATGATTTAGAAGCCACTATGTAAGTTAACTATTCAATATTAGTAGTTTTGGACGGGAGCGAAAAGTTAATTGATTAATTCGTTTTGGGGAAGTACGTTGCCGGTGATTCACCGACGACTTTTTTGGTATTAAAACAAATTTTTAGGCTTCGAGAAAAAACTATATTAGATTGGAGAAATTCTCCCCCCTTCTCAAAAGAGATTTTTTAAAAAATAGTCTAAGACCTTTAAAACGATGTCCTACTCAATGTTTAAATAACAAAAAATAAATCCCCCCCTTCATTAAATGCAGTGCTAGCAACCACTCATTTAGGCTCCCCTCCATCCCCTTCAAAATGCTGAGATGCCACATCAGCATTGCTTGAACTGGGCTTTTAAGGAGACTACACCCCAGGCTCTAGCCCGCGCGGCCATGGTCCCTCCATTACTAGTTGTCATCGTTCACGGATTTGTCCTCAACTGTTTTATACCTTTTTACGTATATGTATTATACTAATTATTATTAATCATATGATCTGTACAACAATATGAGGACTGAGAAGTTGATTTTCAGCCAAATAGATGGGAGAGGGGAAGCATTTAAAGGAAGGGTGAAACTTAATAGATTACAAATATCTAGTTAGGGCTGTACATTGCCGGTGATTTACCGAAACTTTTTTTTTTATCCAAATACCTTGTATTTTCATGGTTAATAAGAGTTCAACAAACTGGAACACAGGGATTCCATGTAAGAAATGAAGCGCCCAGTTTCAAACCCCGCCATCTCCATTTTTCGCGTATTTTGAGTATTAAATCGATTATTAACAATTCGACGACGCAGTTATTTTCTTTCAAAAACCTTTAAATCCTTGAAAAAATCAAGGTTGAAAAGTTAGTTTAGTTTTAAAACCCGCCAACTCCTATTAAATTAAAACAACTCGCTGAGGTTGCATTGGAGCAGGTTTACTTAGATCTGAATTGTTTCGTTTGCTTCGTCTTGTTTTTAATTTTGTTATAATTTTTTAAATATTGAACTCTTTCCATAGCAAAAATATATTATTATATCTTTATATTATGTGTTATTATGGAAGAGACAATAGGTGAAATGTTAGTGATATTTCCAACAAACAAAGTCAGAAAGAAGACGCCAAACAAAAACAACTGGAAGAAGGAGAAAAGTCATAAAAATAGGTATGTTATATAACATTACATAAGCAAATTTCACTTTGGGCAAATTGCAGTTTATTAATAAAACCTAATTCTTAAAATAAGTTGTTGCAGTTATTCTGAGAAAAGTCTTCCTGGAGTTCCCGAGTGTAATAATAAAAAATATGAAACTTTCAACTCTAGGAACCTCTCTCTGCTGGACATATAAAAGGTCATAAGGTATTTTATTTATCTAAATCTGTCGTGAGAGTTTTTTGAAAATTTTGAAGTTAAAAAAGAACCGAGTGCAGAGAGTTTTACGAAGATACATACTTTCTGGAGGTAAATGGGCTTCTGAGACCAGAGGTGGGGATCATAAGTCTCACATGAACATAACCAAAAGAGCCAAAATACACGAATTATATATATGATATATATATATATATATATATATATATATATATATATATATATATATATATATATATATATATATATATATATATATATATATATAATTAGAGGTGAAGTTCATCACAGAACCAAGACGAGTGTTGCAATGTCAGTGACAAAAGATAATTTCAAAAACGTTGGTTTCAAGATGATGGGTCCATCCATTAACCAAAAATGTCTTAGTTAAAAAGGAAAACATTTCTGATGTGTCTAAATTAATGACCAAAAGATGAAGATGATCAAGTTTTTGACGTAGAAATCGATGAAGAAAATAATCTTTGCACAATGTTTTTTATCTTCCTTTTTTTTTCTTATTTTAAAAAATATATTTATATTTTTAACTGCTTTTTTGCTACATTTTTTATTGTTTTAAAAAATAAATTTTTAAATTTAAACGTTTTGTTTATTTCAAAGCTGTTCCCAAGAAACTATTAAAATGTATAGTGGGATACAACTGGAAAGATAGTGGAGTAAAGTTTCAGTTTCAAAACCCGTCATCTCCAGATCTAACTCTCAAAATCCTCTAACTCCATAATAATTTCATTATTAACTTTATTATTGCATACGTCAACAAAGTGAAATTTTTCTAGGATAATCTAGGAAACAATAACTACAAGAAAAACGCAAAGCTGCTGCTAAACTCATAATTTTTTGGCTCAATTGAGTTTTACTTAATTTCCCAAATATTTCTTTTTTGGAGATGGCGGCTTTTGAAACTAGGCGCCTCAAATGACATCCTTATATACTAATAACTTAGTAGTAGTAGAGTTAGGAAAGTACATTGTCGGTGAGTCACCGAAGACTTTTTTATCTAAATACTTTGTATTTTCAGATTAGTTTAAGTTCAACTGGAACCAGGAATTCCATCTAAGGAATGGTATCCTTATATTTCCGTAACGATAACGTGTCCTTACAGCTCGAAAGGAAGAGATGCGCTCCCCACAAGTTACTACCCTAGATTTCACTAAACTCACTGTACAGCAACGGCAATTATTCCAACTCAATTAGCTTATTTATAATAGAAACAATTCCAGAAATAAAATAAGCATCTTCAGGAATTAATCCGAGAGCAAGTAGCAGGTTTCCTACGCTTTCATGTCGCTAGTTCATGTCGCTTATCTATTGCAAAGTTTTGATCTCCACCTCAGTTATCAATTTGCAAATTTCCATACGAATTTTGGCTTGCTCCAGTGCGGGGAGTCTCTTCATAATCCTGGCCATACTCAAGAAGAACAAATCCATCTCGTCCGCATCGAGGAGCGCTGAGGGTATGACTTTTTTTAGTGGTGGTTCCTCGACGTAGAGAAAGTTGGGTTTGCGTTTTCGCCCATCTGAAGAGACCACGACCAACCTGCTCGAGTTCCCCTCTAGATCAGGCTGAAATTTCTGTTCAAGAGTTTCCCCTTCTTCATCCTCTCTGTCTGTTATTCCTTCTTGCACTGCCTCAACGAGTTCGGAGTCCTGAAAAGATGAATCCACCCCAACACCGCTCCTAAAAAAATTAATACATTTAAAATACATCTTCATTTTACATAATACAAATACAAATAAGAGAGAGATGTATGCTCTCTTTCGAATGGATATTAAGCGATGTTCCCAAACCTGTACTCGTTAATTAAACCAGGGTAGCCAGACAACTACAGTAAAGCCCGGCTCAGTCGTCCACCACAAGAGAGAAAAAACTTCTGGTAGTAGGCAATATAGCGTTTGAAGCCCGAGCTTAAGTCACAAAAAAACAGAAAAGATGCAATAACTTGTTCGACTTCCCAAGCCAAGTCGGTACTTAATGATCATATTTCTCGCAAGATGCAACTAAAAAAAACAGGAAAGCTAGCTAACTTGTCAAAAATTGTCTAATGGGATTTTCCCAAGTAATTTTCAACAACAAATTAGTTTATTTTTATATATAAGGAAAAGTATGTAATGAAAGAAAAATTTGATTCGGGTTTTCGCCATTGTTCCATGTTTCATTAAACGTTCCTGGAAAATGTATGTAGGTGTATTATGTTCTTCATAACTCATTTAATCGAAAGTTAAAGATCAAAGAAGGATCAATTTTGATAGAATTTTACACAACATTAACTCTCACCTAGTCAAACTTTGTAAAAAATCAAAACTTTTTGCATTTTTTAAATGAGAAATTAAACAAAATTTTCTAAAAAATATAGTAATTGTGCGAAAATTCGAGTTCGAGGTTTCATCGGATTTTCACAATTGTCGCAATGATATGTATGTGATTGGATTGTATGTATGTGATTAGAGGGCTCTACCACAAAAACGATTGTAGCTATGAACTTAAAATTTGGAATGAAGAGGTCACATGTGCTAACTTATATCTGATAAAATTTTGGTCAAAATCGGACGAAAATGGAGACCACTTTACTCCGGGGCTTAAATGCATTTTACAGGAGGTCGGTTTTCAAGATACATGACCATCTTGCAATGCACTTTTGAAACACATATGTTTAGACGTTTCCTTGATTTACCAAAAAATGGTTAGTCCTATCGGAAAATTGGTTCTTACTAAAAATGTTCCTTATAAAATTTTCAATTGCTAGCCAATAATTGGTAGTTTTAATGAAAAATTATAAAAATGAAGAAATAAATAAAATATATGATATGGCCATTACATGACATTCTTATACCAACTGCGATTACAGTCCACTCTCAAAATTATTTCATACTGAAATTACTGGATATGAGGAAGTCACACTCAGAATTACGCTATAAAATGAAACAAAAAAATACCGCTGACGCCAACTCATAATTTTCCTCTACCCAGTAATGTCAGTATGAAATTATTTTGAGAGGGGGGAGGGGGAAGGAGAGAGTGATCTGTAAGCGTGGTTGGTATAAGAAAGTCCTGTAATGGCCACAACGCATTTTTTTTATTTTTGGGCAATGAAAATAAAAGTGGATTTCACATTCATACCCAATCTGGTTGTCAATAAGCCACTGGAAGAAGAACTATTGAGTGATATTGAGAATTATTTACCAACATATAAATAACTGAAATAATAAGAAGAACAGCCCCAATAAAAAAAGTTGTCGGTGAATCACCGGTAATGTACTTTCCCAGCTCGAATTATTTGTAATCAACGCTCTCCCTCTACACCCTTCTTCTCCTTGGTCAATTTGGCTGAAAATCAATGTGTCTAACTCAGGGAGTTCTCAATTTTCATATGAAATTCCATGTCGTTATATTCATTACATGGGCAGTTAATATGGTTTTCTAGTTTCATTCGGTTGGTTTCTGACAAACTACAGGTGTTGTCTTATAGGGGCTCATGCCCGGGCTTTTTACTACGAGGTCATATCGCCTAGAGCGCTCTTCTGTCGCTCTGGTAGACATGAACCCGAAACTACTATGGGAGTCCTAAATTTTGCCTACCTTAAATTTTTATTCACCTAAGGTAGGGGTCTTCAACAAGTGTGATAAATTCATCGTACATGCTCGGGACCATTGTTCAAAGTCCCGCCCGAAGCACGCCGCTCAAGGTTTTTTCACCTCGCAAAGAAAAATCTAAGGGCCTCGTCCGCGATTTTGAGCTCAGTTTATCGTGTTCCAGATCCTCATATAAAATTTATATCCTGGAGTTATCGCGTTCAAAGTTACACACGCTGAAAGACTTTTTTTTCTCATTTTTGGATTTAGGGACTCGGAAAGTATGGGATGAATATTCAATATCGAATTTCTGACCGATCCCATAACTGTATACTACTTATATCTGGGGAAATAAATTCTGACCTCTCACAGATTTAATTAATTTTTGCTAGCCAGCTTTCGAGGTTGCTTTATATAATAAATAAGATTTAAAAATTTCTAAAAAGGTTTCAGAGTTCTTGGCCACTCATTCTTCTTATTGAATGAAAGGAGTAAAATAGTAAAACGAAAAAAATACAAGAGAATGAATGATGGGGTTAACAATGAGTTGAGGGTCCATTAGAATGTTTACTATCTGCTAATGAAGCTAGCAACGATGTGATTCCATTCATTAAGCTCTGTTGGCACGAGGACACCCAGCTCATGCCAACCATTTCCCTTCCTAAATGCTCTCATTCACAACACTCCCTTTTAAATTATTGTAGGCAACATGTCAGTCAGCAGCAGTTACCACTTCACAAAATTTTGTTATTTATTTTTAGTAAATTTTTGAATAAGAAGGAAATAAACTATTTATATAAAAATGTAATAGTTATTATGACTCATGCCCGGGCTTTACGAGTTCATATCACCTACTACCAGAGCTCTCTTTCGTCACTCTGTTGGACAGCCCGTCACTACTATGACAGTCCTAAATTTTGTCTACTCTACATTTTTATTCATCTAGTGTAGGGGTCTTTAATGAGTACCTGACATCGCAGTGCTCATGGTTTCTTCCCCTCCCAGATAAAAAACTTAAGGGCCTCGGCCGGGTTTTGAACTCGTATCTTGAGCTCAGTAAGCAAGCACGATAGTTAGTAATCATGTAAATATTATTATTAAACTATGCAAACGTTCAACAAAATTTTAATATCCAGCGAGATTGACTGAGATGTAAGACTTTTTAGATTTCAATAGAAGGGTTTTCTGCAAAAAATATTTTTTGTTCCGTAATAAAAAAAAAAAAACACTTCAATTGTTTTACATCTGATATAAGAGGTTATTATGGTATTAGGGGATACTTGCCTGAACTCAACGAAGGGAAGCAGGAAGGACATCTGCTCCTCGTATTTCCAGGGTGCTAGGGCCTGACCCTTCTTAGTCCTTCGTCTTCGGATGGCGTTCATGTAGCAGTTCCTCAGTTTGTTCCACATGTCCCGACATTGGGCCGCTGTAACAAGCACGAGTATGGTATCATTAGCTGGTACTAGAAATATCTAACGCTGTGTGTTGTCTGTTGGCTTCTGGTTAGCAAGTCCTGTCGGCTGTTTTTCTGGAAGAATCAAAGAATCAAATAGCGTCAAAAAGAAGACAGCTCCAGAAAACCCACCGCCAGAACAAGGTCCATATAACGTCCTTGGGTTACCTGGAATTCTAAGATCCTCCCCTATCTCCTCCCAGGCTTCCGGATCCGAAGATCTCTGTATTGACCTGAGGTTACGTCAAACCGACCGACAGAACAAGGTCCAGATAACGTCGTTAGGTTACCTGGTATTCTAAGATCCTCCCCTATCTCCTCCCAGGCTTCGTTCCGGATCCGAAGATCTCTGTATTGACCTGAGGTCACGTCAAACAGCGCTTCGTGCTGCCGGACGTTCTCTATCAGCGTAGACTCCAGCGTCACCATCATGTCCACCAAAAGCTCTTACTGTCACAACGTTGTCCTTATAAAATTCCTGAGAAGATAAGATACAATTATATATACATATTTTTTAATAAGCTAAATTTCTGTTTAGAACAGAGAATTATTTATTATAATTTGTACAATCGAAAACAAGTTAAATAAATTAGGGAAGAACTGAATTTGTAAGGCCAAAAAATCGTTGGGGAATTCCGGGCTATGTACATTCCCAGCACGAATCAATCAATTAAGTTTTCGCTCTCCCTCCAGAGCCAATCTACCATTTGGGCTAAAACTCAATATTTGACTTACATTGTGGCTTCTGAATCCTCATACTAAATTTTGTGTCGATACATTCATTATATCAGCAGTTATTAGGATATTTGAGTCGAGTCTCTTCTCTAGTTCCCCACCTCCCTTCCCTTCAACCGTTTTCACGGAAAATTGCTAAGTGCTATCCGTGGTTTTGAGTTTAAATATAAACTTTCAGGTGGAAGTTATTCGAATTTTAGAGTTGAACCCTCACCGATTCGCTTGATTCCGCTAAAAATTGATAGATGATGTCCTCAGAGGGTTTTGAATTTACATATGAAATTCCATGTCAATAAATTCATTTCAAAGGTTAGTATTTAATTATTCGAGTTTTTGTGTTAAGCCTCTTCCCCAATCCCAACCTTCCCTATGATCGATTTGGCTGAAAATCAAAATAGCTGCCATCCTCAGAAGGTTCCCATTTTTGTATCGACACCACATTACCGGGGTAATTTACAAACATCCATGTACCCGGGAGAAAAGTCTATGAAATGAATCTCTCCCCCGGGCGGATTCGAACCCGCGCCCGTGGTTAGTCCATACAACCAAAGCCCTACGCTCAAGCCCACACGGCCTCTCGACCCCTTATACTTTTTTTTATTTTCTCAGTCGTATATTTATTACAGTTTAGTTTCTTTATTATTTTTTTAATGTTTATCTATTTAAAAAAAAGTTTATTATAGGGCAATCTCGAATGCCAGCTAGGATAAATAATAAAAATTTTGAGAAGTCAGATTACGTTTTTATTTTACAACCTGGATTTTAATCAGTATTTCCAGCTCATATCTGACATTTTCCAAGACATTCTGATTTTTTTCATACTAGAAGAACAAGCCGAGCGATTTTTTATAAATTATGATTCTATTTGGATTTCTGTAATTCCCGCTGATCAGCCGGCACTTTGATACAGTATATCTCGTAAGCTGGGCAGTAAGGGCCGATCTACAAGAAAATTATGATTATGCAAAAAAAAATAAAAACATTTTAAAATGCAATACCTGGTCTGAGTCAAGAGAGGAGAGAAACTGAGTGTGGCGTGGCATGGGATGGTGTGGGATGGGAAGAGGGGAGGAGTAGGCCACGCCCAGCGCCACGCACGCATATTGACCATGGTGCACGAACAGGGGAGCATTGAGGAAAACGTGGACAGCTCCCCCCTTCACGTGGACACAGCTTGTCTCCATGTTAGTATGAGGATGAGAAGAACTGGGCATTGTACTGACAGTACTGTGGAACAGACAAGAGTTGGCTATTATGACTCATGCCCGGGCTAAACTACAAGGTCATATCGCCTACTACCAGAGCACTCTTTTGTCACTCCGGTAGACATGAGATCGACTCTATTATGGGAGTCTTAATTTTGCCTACCCTAAATTTTTGTGTAGGGGTCTTTAACGAATACCTGACATCGTACAGGCTCGGGTCGTTTAACGTCCCATTCGAAGGATTTAAGCTTGTTTTTTTTTACCTCCAAGATAAAATAAACTAAGGGTTTAAAACCCGCGATCTTTAGCTCAATAAGTATAGAATATGTACATATAACAAATTATGTTTCTACACAATTACTTAAAATACTGCTTATTGTGTTATGATTATAAGGATTAATATAATCTCAGGCGAAATACAAAAAAAAATCACCTATAAAATATAACGAATATAAGGTGAAATGAAAATAAATTTTATTCTGGAACCGAGGTCCCATAAGAATAAATACATAAAGTCAAAAAGAAAAGAAACAATTAAAGAAAGTATCAGAAATAAATACAAAAATAAATGAATTAGTGCTAGAGTGGAAAAAAGTACAGAATAAATGTACCTAAATAAGAAATTAAAGTGAACACAAGCTTAATTATGAAGAAATATACGAAAATAAATGTATCAGCAATAAATAGGAGAAAGTATATAATGAGGAAACAATGTCAATATAAAAAAAAAATAATAATAATAGAAGACGACAGAACATAATGCATTAATGGTTGGGTATAAAAGAGAAAGAATTAATTTTAAAAAAGTGAATAAACCTAGGTAGGCCGAGATAGCGCTGTGTTAGTAGACGTTATGACCTCGTAAGTCCGGGCATGAGCCTTGATAACAAATAACTAAACCAATGTAAAAATATATAAAAACGTTTTTCAAAAACATCCAACGTATTTCAATGACAATACACTTAAAACTGTTTTTTCCGCAGGTGATTGGTGTTGAAATAAATTCTATAATATATAACGTAAGATGTCACATTTTATGTTGCAGAGACAGTAGACAGGTTATAGACAAGATCATCAATGCAACTAAAAATGCGACACCTTATATTGTGTCGGAATATATTTTTTTAATGTCTATTATTCCTATTTCTACCCAACAAAGACACCACAGAATAACTTAATATAGACAGAGACAGTAGTAGACAAGTTAAGGTCAAAATCATCAATGTAACATCTTCAGTGTTTGATTTTTTTTTTGTATTATTAACATTCCTAACCAACACCTAACACCTGCGGAAAGAAAAAGCCTATCGAAGGTTTTATTAAATTAATTAGCCATATTTGCAGTTAGCGAAAGCATATTTCAGATGCTATAACGTATGTACAGGTGATTTTTCCACAGAAACAACCGTTTGAGAAAAATTCAAGCAAAAGTCTGAGAAAATAATTTGATATATGAAATGCAACAGATAGACGGTAAGCCAGACGATCCAACTGAAATGATATAATACATTGTCAGCGGAATTTGGCATATGTACAAGTTTCAGCCTTCTTTCGCTAATGGAAGTGTTTGAAAAAGCGATTGGCAGATTTGACTTTACCGAACCGAATTAATATAAAGTGAATAAGTAATAAAGAGGTTTGAATCCAACAATATATCTTATTTATACTACAACTAGTTTTGTCAATTAATTGTCATCCTCAGATAGTAAATCTTAAAGTAGAGAAGGGGTTAAAGAAGTTATAGACACAACTCAGAATCTAGCTAGATATTGACTGGTCAAAATCAAGATATATATATATATAATAATAGACAGTACAAGATATACATATATAATAATAGACAAGAAAAGTTGCTTTTTAAACATTAGTTATTCACTTCAAACAATAAAAATGCAAATAATTTGAAGACATACTTATATTTTGAAAACTAAAAAATATACATACCATGATTGTATTTCTGATTTAACAGTTTTACGTTCTACATTGGATAAGTGTTATCTAAAGTAGTAATATTACTGCATGTATTCCTTCTAATCGAATCTCATTCTGTATTCAATAACGGAAACTTTATAATTATTTTTAATTTATGTATAATTTATCATTAATGATACTATTTAAGATTAATAGTCTGACATGATGAAGCGTACTTAACATAATGAATTAAACAAAAAAGAAGCAACACCAAATGAAAGAAAAAGTGCCGCGTGTTCACAACTATAGAAGCTGTGTGATAGGTTATGTTTTCATTTTGATATAGGTTATAATATAACTGTGTAACTCAATGAACTTTGAATACTTATTCCGTCATTATTTTAATCTTCAACTTTTGAATCTTTTTCTGTTTCTAAAATATGATTAAATATAATTAAAAACAAGAAAAAATATTCAATAGTGGTAATAAATATTGACTGCAAATAATTATATATGGGATACAATTAACCACTAAAAACATACATAGTGGAAATAGAACTGGTTCTAAAGTGTTAACAAGTGGGAGGAGTTGAAATAAATTTGGTAATTATATATACATATGTATATGTGTGGTGTCCGTGCGGGGCTTTGGCCGCATGGTCTTTCCCCATGATAATAGAGTTCGAATCCCGTCCGGGGCTGAGTTTTATTTCGTAGATACAAATACAGATGTTGTAAATAACTAGATAACAATGTTATAGAGAGAGACATGGCTAATATGTATCGTACATAAAGCCAATAACAAAAAATAATATGAATGACTAAAAATTGTTTTAAAAAAAACTTAAAAATGTCAAAAAATTCATTTTTATATTTTTTTATTTATTTTTTTATCATTCATACTGTATTTCGACTTTTTATATACATGTATATATATATATATATTTTTTGTTTTGTTATTTCCAGTTCTAAACTATCAAGTAACCTGCTTTCTGGGTCAAAAGTGAGGCTATTGTGTCGATAATGTGGGTCGTGAAAGTGGACCAATTGCCTCAAAAAATATGTAAGTTTGTTTCAAAGAATATACAGTAGGATTTTGTAGTGCATTCCTTCAAAATGCAGGCCAGCATGGAAATTCATCCCCCCTCTCTCTTCAAATCCCCCTCCCCCCCCCCCCTCTACCTATCGAATGCATAGTAATGAAAATGGGTTCGGTTATAGCACTGGTTTCAAGTAAACAACATGAAAATGCAATTACCAAAGTTCGGGGATGGCTTCATTTAGAGACGAAACTATATTGATTTGGGGGTGGAAATATTAATATGACAAAATATTCAGTAACTAATCAATAAAAAAATTAGGTAGGTAGTATTAAAATTTGTTTTACAAAATTTGAAGCTAATTATTTTTATTTGTCTTACGGAACACTGTCTTAATGATTTACGCATGTCAACTTTTAATTAAGAGTATTATGATGTAAGCATGTTGAGGTCACACACAAATCTCGGCTGTTTTTGGGAACTTTTATGTCTAGTGTTATTTTTTTTAGAATTCAAACTTCAAAAGAAAGAAGAAAGAATAATAAATAATATTAATCTAAGAACAATCTGCAGGGAAGTATTCAAAAAATTTAAATCTTGCCATTATCTGTTATACATTATTTGAAACATTAATTATTCAGAAAAAAAAATTAATATTTTCCCTCTCAACAATACTAGACGTGATTAGAATATAAAAATGAAGTAAAAAAGAACAATTTAGAATAAATAAACATTGCTTTTCTCTTTTTAAGAAAGCTAACTATTAATTCTTGATTCGCATGAATCCAAAGCCTTAATTCATACTTATCATTTGTTCTTACCAAAAATGTTTCTATTTAAATTTCCAATTGCTTATGTGTCCTTAGAGTTGAGATAGACACCCAATACGACCAAACTTCTAGACTCCCAAAAAATGTTAAATACATTTTTGTAGGAAATGTTTCTAAATAATATTTATATTGTTACGCCATGAAACGAATTTTAAAATATGATTTTTATTATTAGTTAGAATGACCCATGCCCGGGCTTTAATTACAAGGTCATATCGCCTACTACCAAGCCTACTATCGCCTAAATTTTGCTTACCCAAAATTTTTATTCACCTAGGGTAGGGGGGTCTTTAGTCATTAATTTTGAAATTTCTTTTCTGATTTTCTTTCGGATTGCTTTTCTGATTTCTTCTATTGAATGAGCAGTAGACTCAAAACCTCCAAAAGGAGAGGCTTTTTTTCTAAAGAATGTCAATAAAGCTATTTTATTTTATTTATATATGGAAACCAAAGCATACTACAAAAATCACATTAAATGATCAAATATTACATCTGTCACATTTTTTCTTCAGCAGAACAAGTGACGTATTCAAAATGGCATAGAAAATGTGAAATTAGTAATACACTCTACTCCCAAACAAAATCTCGATTAAACCAAAGGCTAAGCTAAATATGAATGTATTTCTTAAGAAATGTAGGTTAATGAGGATAAATTATGAGAAGAAGGACTCTTAGAATCCATTGATGAGATTAATAGAACCTTACTCTTACTGGAATCTCACTCAACTTTTTTCTCCTCACGCATTCTTCTTCTCCTGTGAGGTGGAAAGTATGGTCTTGCTAATCTTAATCTGATAATTACACCATTCATTCTTCCATTTCTTCGAGTTTTAATTATATATAGTATACATTTCAACTTAAGACTTCATCTATCTTATTGTTTTTAAAATGTTTCATCGGTAGCAGCAACATTTTTACTGTTGATCCACCCCCGGAAGTAGAGTGTATTTTGTTTTCTGGAGATGTCAATCATTAACGACATTTACCAATGTTGAATTACTCATTATGGATGCTTGTGTTCTCAGACCAGGACATTGTCCAGGAATAGATAGTGGAGAAACGGCAACGATGATCTTTGGAAGGCCGAACAACGTATGCATACTTTCTGGATGTCTGGATACACCTATACTCAGCATTGGATGTCCCAGACGCCATCAGATCGTGGAGATTTCAACTCTTCTTCAAGAGTTAGAACAACTCGACTAATGTACATGTAATATTTGATTGCCCGCTTTATGAGCAGTCCAGGGTGGAGGTAATTCGCGATATCTGCGATTGGACCAACGACTATTAGTGACGAAGACCGGCTACCCAGTGTTCAGCCGATTTGTCGACTCCTGGTGAAAGAAGAAGAAAGCAGTGTAAGACGGTCTGGAGACGACCACCGATCATTCCAGATGGGTCTACCCATGGTCGTCCCCAGCCCATCGCAGCCTCATATTGTTTACAATAATATAAGAATTATAAACAGGTCCTCTCTTGATCCTGACCTCCCTCGACGCACGACAGGGTGCACCTAAGACGTATTCGCATCAAATGTCCTAAAATGCTACTATTTAATAGGTACAGTACCTATTATAAATGTGAGTGGTTTCGCAGCTGGTTTCTAGTTCTCATATTTCACACCATGTTCGAAGTATGTTGCGGGATTAGCGGTGCGGAAATCCGAGGCCGCGTTTTTATGAAGTGACAAATGTTTATTTGTAATTAACAATTACATTTAATTATTAATTGTGAAACTAGCAATTGATAATTAATAAATGTAATTACAATTCATTTTTACTAATACAATTGTTTTGCAATTTTTATTCTTTTTGGTAAATGATTTCTAATTAATTATTTATTTAATGCAACTCACAAATAACAAATTAAATCAACAAAAAAGTAACAGTATGGAAAGAGAATTAGATAATAAACAATGTGTGAAAGTAAAATAAATGGTATTTTTTATACTAATTGAACTAAAAATAATCAAATTTTCTGAATAAAAAAGGAAATAAATAAAATATTAATTATAATTTTAAAAATTTTTTTAAATATTCCCAATGACAAATGAAATCATTAAAGAATTAACAAAAAAGGATGACAGCTAGATAACAAGCAAAATTATATACATATATGTATTCAACAATGCCATTCAAACAACCCTCCACACCGTCTGAACAGGAGGTGGCCTCTAGATCTTCAAAGTGGTGTCATATTTAATTTGTTTATTTTTTTTTAGAAAATGTCAAAACAAACTGACTTCTACCATTATGTGACATTGTAATTTAAGCATAAACATAGTCAACATATATGCTTATTATGTATATATATTGTATATAAATGGCAGAAAAAAAAAATTAAATATATTATACATTTAAAATTATTTAGAAAAATATATAATCAATAAAAAATGGAATAGATATCTAAATCATAGTTGTAAAAATAAAGTACATTTTATTTTCTATAATCATTGAACAATTGGGTTTGCTAATGTGGCTTTCTATAAACAGAACCATTCTTTTCCAATTTGAAAAGTAGGTACATATCATAAATAGTAAACTTGTGTTTCTTGAAAATTCAAAGTTTTCAGTATATTTATTATTTGCCATTGCTGCAATTAAAATAACACTTAACTGTTTATTGCCAACTAACTACATAAATTGGTAATTATTCAATTGTGTCATTAATTTTTGCATTTATTTGTTAATTGAACAATAAAATCAAAAAATATTCACAATAACATTTGTTCCTAATCAATTAAGTTCAGTTTAGGGAGTTTTAATTGAACTTGTCTACTATTACTTCTGTATTGAAATGAAAAAGACATTTGACACACATAGTCAAAAAGAAAAGAAACAATAAAATAAATTATCAGTAAGCCCTAAGTAAAAAAATAATAAACAAATAGCGCTACAGTGGAAAAAAACCTATAATGATAAATGTAAATAAATAAAAAATATAATTATCAAACTACTTAAGAGGAAAGTAAACGAAAAATAAATGTATTTATACAAATAGAAAGACAAAAAGAAGATAAATTTAAATATAAGAGAAGGGAGGATGCCAACACGGTTTGAAATAATATTGATTTGAGAAAATGGTGTAATAATAAAATAAAATAGAAATGTATTGTGTAGTGAAATTATTTAATTTGTCATAAGTTCAATATTGTATTTCGACCGGCACTTCATGTTTTCCGACCCCCCATGGATTCAATAATGACAAAAAACAAATGTACATTTGTAGGGGGGGGGGGGGGGGGGGGGGGGGGATAATTACCGATGGAATAATGCTAGTTATGGAAGCACAATGTTCGCCCACAACTCGTTTTTAAGCTAATCGTCGCTCTATTAGCTAAATGGACTTAAGCTCCTTTAAGCACATCTTCCAGGAGAGCCAAAAACGAATTTTTAATGTTTTGGATTATTTTTTAGCTTCAAGAAACTAAAAATTCTAGTTCATGTTATGATCATGAAGTTATAATTAGGATTACGCACTTTTCTTCGTGAGATTAATCGTTCAGTTTTATTTAGCATTTTTGCAACTACAAAAACTTTATTTTGGATTGTTAAAGTACAAAAAATAAGAGAGGTAGGTAGTAAAATTAGACATTTTGCGAGATCCAATTTATTTAAGTTGCACAGTATTTTATTTAAGTTGTAACAAGTAATCTTATTATGAAGTTGCAGACAATTCGTAGCGTTTCACGAAGAAATTCTGCGAGAGAAGCTGGGCCTTACATGTGTAAAATAAATAATTAAAACCAAAAAAATTGATGAATCAACGGCAAGGTATTTCCCGAGCAAGAATTAATCAAGGAAGTTGTCACTCTCCCTCTAATACAAATAAAATATTTTAATCAATAATTGTCACAATTGGACTTCTGAATCTTTATACTTTTCGTGTTGATACATTCATTACATCAGCATTTATTATTGTTTTTGAATTCACCACAACCTCTGATCTTCCCCGATTTCCCGGAAAATCAATAGATGTCGTCCTTAAGCCATGGTCTAATAACGACGTAATGAACGTATCACATAATCGGAATGAGGATTACGAAGTCCCTCTGAAAGTCTTTTGATTTTTAGCCAAAACGGTTCATTGATTTCACAGGGAGAGCGAAAACTTAATTAATTCTATACTTCGTATAGCTGGAATAAATTCATTAATTATTTTGAATAAATTCATTAATTAATTTGAATAAATTCATTAAATTATTTATGGCCAACACTTGTTCGCAGGTTGGATTCGATGGTTGTTGACCCATGTTGAGGAGCTCTGAGCACCTCTGTGAGTTGCGTGGGGGGGGGGGGGGGGGGTCAGGGATCAGATTTGTCGTCCTCCTTGACTACGCCACTGGAGGCCCCCCCTCCCTGGAAGCTACAGGTAAATAGTGAGGTGGGTTGAATGGGAAGGATTATATTGGTATGGTAGTGTAGTGAGTGAGTGAGTAGGATGGAAAGTTGGTCAGATCGATGGGGGGGGGGGGGGAGTAGGGGGGGGCCGGGCGAACTGATGGTAGAGAGGCTAGCAAGACCCTGGGGTGAGGCTATCTTACGTCATCACACCTCCCCTCCTACGGTCCTCCCATCCCCTCTCCAACTTCTATTTACCCAACATTCCTATATTACACAACTTTAGGACTAACCTCACATCTTCTCTCCTTATTAAAAAGACTAAATATTCAATATCATATCATTGTATTCAATATATAATTTTAAATTTAATTTAAATTACTTGCTGACTGTCATGTCACCCAATGGTTCCAGATCTTACAATAACACAAAAAAGTCGGTGAATCACCTGTAATGTACTTCCCCACAACGAATTAATCCATCAACGTTTTGCTCCCCCTCTAAAACCAGTCCACCGTTTGCACTAATATTAACAGTTGACTTAAGAGTTTTTGAACTGAGCCCTGTTCTCTTGAAATTTGACAAATTATGCCCTCAAGGGCTCGTCGTTAGAGGGTTCTTTAGAGGGCGCCTATAGCTCAGTGGTATGCGTGCTTGCCTTCTGAGTTCAAAAGTGGGTTCGAAACCTAGCCGAGGTTCTTAGTTTATTTTATCTGGGAGGTAAAATAAACTTAAGCACGCCGTCCTTCGGATGGGACGTTAAGCGATGGTCCCGTGCTTGTACGATATCAGGTACTCGTTAAAAACCCTAATCCTAGGGGAATAAAAATGTTGGGTAGGCAAAATTTTGGACTCCCATAGTAGAGTCGAGCTCATATCCACCAGAGTGGAGAAGGAGCGCTCTGGTGGTAGGCGATATGACCTTATGGTTAAAGCCCGGGCTTGAGTCATAATAACTAACTAACTAAAGGGTTCTGGGTTCAGGTATAAAATTTTGTGTCGATTCATTCATTCTATTGGGAGTTGTGTTCACAGAAACATAGACACTTTTTTTTTCCTCATATTTGGAATTTAGAGTTCAGAAAACATGAATTTCCGCTTCGAATTGGTATAGCTTATACAACCTGGGGAAGTAATACATATATGTGTATGTGATGGGTCAATACCAACGTTTCTTATACCAACCTATTTTGTACAGGGACAAAAAAAAGTCATCGGTCAATTACCTGTAATGAACTTCAAAAGCTCGAACTATGTTTAATAAACTAAGTTTCGCTCTCCCTCTAAACTGTTCTCTCCTTCGGCCGAATTGACTTGAGGAATAATGGAGTTTTGAATACACATATAAAATTTAGTTTCAATATATGTGTATTCATTCCATCAGGAATAACTCCAGATATCATCCCGAAAATTTATACGTGAAGCAAATGTGCTATTAGAGAGAAAATGACAATGTTTAAATGTCAAGAGAGGAAGAATCACATAGTGGTGATACCCCATAGGCGCTGAGTTGTAGTTTATGACTAATCACTGTCACTTCCTGATCTAAGGTCTCTAGGCCTTTAGCGCTTAAGGCGTCGTTGGGGAAGTGTGGCAGAAGGGAGAAAATGAATTAGAGGATTACTATGGGTAGTAAGGGGGAAGAAGTCTAGATTAAAGGTTTAACAAAGAGGTCGATCGTAAAATATGATTCTGTAGAAAGAAAATAATGATCAACATAAAAAAAATTGTTTACACTCTCCCCATAAATCCACCAGGACACCTCAAGCGGACATGACAGAGGGACCTGCTCCAGGACTAGTCTGGACTCCTCTTCGGTCACGTATCTCAAGCAGTACAGCCATGCACACGTCACTCCTCAACTCATACTGCAGTTGCTAATTGGAAGATACTATGGCCTTATAAGTAGTATATAAATTAATAATTAAATCAACCAGAAGGATGGTTTTCAAAGAGGCCACCATGAGTGAACTCTGGTTGAGGTCAAGGATCGATGTTAGCTCCACTTTTATGCACTTTATGCGCAATTAATATTTCTGATTCTCTCAGTTTCATGCCATCTGCTGTTTTATTTACTAGGATGTTTTTTTTTTGTTTTGTTTTTTTAATATAGATGTAGAATATTTTATTATAGATGATACAGATGTAGATATTAATAAATCTACATTGTCTAGATGTTGAATATAAGTGTAGTGATGTTTACAGAGAGGTTGGTGCATTAGGGAGGTCAGCTATTAAAGCCAGGGAAAAAAAAAGAGTAAGACTCCAACGGAAATACCTGGCTGGTCTGAGAGAAGAGGGTCTGGTTCAGCTCATCCACCCCACTCCAATGTCATCTTCCGTTGGAGGAAACATTCCACATCCTTCTGTAGTTCTGTCAATATGTGTCTGTTTTGGTTAGTTATCAGAAGAGGGTCTGGTTCAGCTCATCCACCCCACTCCAATGTCATCTTCCGTTGGAGGAAACATTCCACATCCTTCTGTAGTTCTGTCGATATGTGTCTGATTTGGTTAGTTATCAGAAGAGGGTCTGGTTCAGCTCATCCACCCCACTCCAATGTCATCTTCCGTTGGAGGAAACATTCCACATCCTTCTGTAGTCCTGTCGATATGTGTCTGATTTGGTTAGTGACAAACATGACAATTTATTTATTTAGAAACGCGGCAGCTTTTTGTAACCAAATAATGTTTTAAAAAAAATCGTCAGTGAAACACTAGCACTATGCTTCCTCAGCATCAATTGATCAGTTAAGTTTAAAATCTGTTATTAAGACTTTTTGAGTCGAGCCTCGAAAGCCGGCTAGCGAAAGGAAAAACTCCAGTCTACGCTAAGAAACCTATTGAAGATCTCTACACCGAAACTTCACCAACTATTTTATAGACTGTCTGATGATGAACGCTTCAAAAGCCGGTTAGCGAATACAAATAAAAATCTGTGAGAGGTCAGACTATATCCTATTTTGCAACCTGTGATATATAATTTCATGTCGATACATTCATTACATCGGCAGTTATTGGTGTTTTTGAGTCGAGCACCCCTCCTACCTCCCCCCTTCCCTTCGGGCGGTTTCGCTGAAAATTGATGTGGGGTCCTTATGGGGTGTTGAATTTACATATGAAATTTTATGTCAATACGAGTACATTCATTACAACGGCAGTTATTAAAGTTTTTGTGTTCAGCCTCTTCACTAATCCTCCCCTTCCCTTTGGCTGATTTGACTGAAAATCAATAGGTGTTGTCCTCATGGGTTTCTGTGTACACATATAAAATTTAGTGTTTATACAATTACTGTATCTGAAGTTATTGTGTTAACAGACACACACACAAAGACATTTTTACTTCCTCAGCTATACGAAGTATGTTATATATTTTAAGTCTTAAGGACCAGAAAAAGGAGAAAAAAAAAAAAAAAAAAAAAAAAAAATGGAGGTACTTTATTTCTGTTGTTTCGATGATATGTTTAGCGAATGTACATTGTATCCCTATTTTCCTTATTTTCGACATGTGCTCTTTATTTTTGTGGAATTAGACATGTAAAAGTCAAACAAGTTCTTTGCTTTATTTATAAACTTTTAAATTGTATTTAAACAATTTTTATTGTATCTATTTGGTCCAAGAAGTGGGGAAGAGCTATAAATAAGATGATTCCTTTATGTGTTATACTTTTTTTAAGAAGAAAGAAACAATGTTTAATTATTCGAAAGTCTTCTTTCTTACTGGTATCATCATCATGACTAGTATTGTTGAGGGAGAAAATATTTATATTTTTTCTAAATTAAGTTTATTTTTTGAGATTCTTTATTCTTTATGTGTGTTTTGTTTTAAAATATTATATTTTATTCATTTTAAAACTTCTGCTCTCTCAGATCTTGTCTTCGTTTAGATATCATATCATTTTTTTTTTTCGTTTGTAAATTTTTACTCATAAACATATATTTATATGTAGTTTATAATTGTTTTTGTTTAGATATAATATTTCAGTTTGTTTTGGTGTAAATAATTTAATGTTAATTGTCACAAATATGTCATTTCTTTTACTCATTTCATACATTAACTCAGTAATAACAATTTGTATATAGGCTCTGAAGAAGGTGCACTCAGTGCCGAAAGCTTGGCAGAAATTCCACATTTGTTTTATTCTACCACAAGCCTGATCTCCTCTCCTTTATAATGACCGTTAAAGTTTCAAATATAAAAAGTTTATAAATAATTGGCAAGTACAAAATAGATTTTTCTGAATATATAACTACTCCTTTTAATAAACATTTCTAAACTATCGTAGCTTCATTATTACCACAAAATAAAGGTTCTAAGAAAAATTGCCAAGGAATCAGCAATAAAGAAAACTTTATCAAAAAATATATCCGTGGAAAATATAACTCTGGGTGTTTCTTTGAATCTCAGTCAAGTTTTCCTCAATCAGTTAGTTGGCTCTACGTAGCTCAGAGATGGGAATTATAACGTTGTGAATTTCATTATGAAGCAGTTTTATGTAACAATAAGGCAGAGTAGATATTAAAAATTTGCATGGGGTGTCAATAGCTTTGAACTATTATATAAATGACGAAAACTAAGAAAGTGGATAGAAGATTTTTTAAATTTTATTTGACAATAACAGATTTTTGAGGCTTCAACTAAAACATTGATATGGCTGGAGCATTTTTCGAACACACTTCGGCCGCAAACGAATTCTATTTGTTAAGCTGCTTGAACAGAGGATTTCAACTAAATAAAATATATATATATATATATATATATTGGCCTATATTTTTACTTCCACTGAGTTTCCAAAGTAATCCTCTATTCTGTGCTACACTTCCTCAACGATGCCTTAAGCCCCAATGGCTTAGAGACTTCCTCAATAGCAGGAGTGTAATTCAGTGCTTAGGTAGTGTCACACTATGCCATATTTACTATTTTAGCAAACTTGCTTGTATATATTATTTACACAGTTGTGAATACCTATTTGTAAATAAAATAAAAATAAAAAATTCACCAGCTAACGAAGTACCTATATGGGATGTTATGTAATCGGTGAAAAATTCGAAGCGGAGTTTTCAAAGGACATATGTACATGTTTTTCGACCACCTGATACCAAAAATGAAAAAAAAAAGTCTCGGTCTGTCTGTCTGTGAACATGATAACATCCGATAGAATGAATGTATCGACACAATTTTTATATGTATCCAGAACCCGATAAGGACGATACCTTTTGATTTTCAGCCAAATCGGTCAAAGGGAAGAAAGGGATTAAAGGAGAGTCTTAACACAAAAGCTCTAATAACTGCCGTTGTAACGAAAGTATTCACATGAAATTTCATTTCTAAATTCAGTGCCCTATAAGGACTACACCGAATAATTTATATTAATCAAAATGTACAAAACGTGTTCAGGGGACCATGAAATGTGAAATTTCGTTGAAAACACGATCTCAGATTTTTGAACGATTACAATTCTTCCAAAATAATAAATATTTTCAAAATTTTTTAAAAATTGTGTCACATAATGTATTGACAGTTGCTTAGTCCATTTTGAGTTTAGAGCACATAGAAAGGTTAACTTGAGACTAACCCAGTCGACCTCTGTCCGGTCCCCCCTCGGAGCTGTTCGTCTGACCCCGATACTCCGTACCGTTCCTCCCGTATAAAGAAAACTTCCAGTACAACCAAGTAAATGAAAGCCAGGAGAGAAAGTAAATTTCCCTCCGCCAATGGACAGCCAACCTTCTCCCCTCTTTCAGGAGCCTCTTAGAAAGGCTTCCATTTATATTTAATATCACTCTTACATTTTACTCTCAATCTGTACTTTGATTCGTCCATTACAGGAAAAATATCAGGAAAACATAGTATACATCTTCCTTACCCATTTTACATCCTAGCTATAATAATAATGATAATAAACGTCTTTATTTTTTTTTTTTTATATATGTACAATAATAATAATATTGACAAACAATACTCATGGTCAAATTGACCGTCTGAGGGGTTATCTCTACTATTTCTTCCCGACAATATATACAAATACAAACATACAAAAGAAAAAAGAAATACTGGTTTAAATCTATAATTCCAGGCTTTGCAATAGTTAACATCCTAGCTGTACATAGTATACAATTTCCTTACCCATTTTACATCCTAGCTATAATAATAATAATAAACGTCTTTATTTCTTTTTCTTTTTATAGATGTACAATAATAATAATAATAATACAATAATAATAATATTGACAGACAATACTCATTGTCAAATTGACCGTCTGAGACGTTATCTCTTCTATTTCTTCCCGACAATATATACAAATAAAACAAAAAAAGAAAAAAGAAAAAAAAAATTTATATATTATTAATAATTAAATTCTGAAACTGGTCCATCTATAATTCCAGGCTTTGCAATAGTTAACATCCTAGCTATACATGGTATACATCTTCCTTTCCCATTTTACATCCTAGCTGTACATAATAGACATCTTCCTTACCTATTTTACATCCTAGTTATACATAGTATACATTTTCCTTACCCATTTTACATCCTAGCTATACATCTTCCTTACTCTTTTTACATCCTAGCTATACAAAGTACATATACGGAAAGTAGGGCGCTGGTAGCTCAGTGGTATGCGTGCTTACCTTCTGAGCTTAAGATCGTGGGTTCGAAGCCCGACCGAGGCCTTTAGTTTATTTTATCTGAGAGGTAAAATAAACTTAAGCACGCCGTCCTTAGGATGGCAGTTAAGCGATGGTCCCGAGCCTGTACGATGTTAGGTACTCGTTAAAGACCCTTAGGTGAATAAAAATATAGGGTAGGCAAAATTTAGGACTCCCACAGTAGAATCGGGCTCATGTCTACCATAGTGACGAAAGAGCGCTCTGGTAGTAGGCGATATTTTCATATTTTCCGAGTTCCTGATTCCAAAAATATTTTTAAAAAGTCGTTGATGAATCACCGGCAATGTACTTACCCAGAATCAATTAATCAATTAACTTTTCGCTCCTTCTCCAAAACCAGTCGACCGTGTGCGCTAATAGTCAACAGTTGACTTACTTGGTCTCCTAAATCCTCATAGTATATTTTACGTTGATATATTCTTCATATCAGTAGTTATTAGGCTTTTTGAATCCCCTCCTTTTCTTCCGCCGATATTGTTAAAATTTAACAGTATATCTCCTGATTTGGATATTGACTTTAAATATAAAATTTCATTTTATTTCCTGGGCAGATAGAATAGTAAACCTGAAGTATTTAGATCGCTACGTTAATAAAACCAAGTATTTTATAGGAAAATGTCTAGTAATTAGATAGGTGCTTCATACAATTTTATACAACAAAATATCTTAGAAATTATATACACCAACCGATATTAAATCTTAAAAATTAAACATATATGAATATTATTACTTTTTTTCTTAAATAATAGAAGAAAAATTAATATAAATTTCCTAATATTAATAAATACAATAATCACTATTATTTTATTATAATTATTTATTTATAGAAAAATATGTATTTACTTTATAAATTCACAAGTAATAATATAATTAAAATAATAAACAAATGTAATTACAAAAGAACTTATAGGATATTGATGGAAGACCTCTGCCAAGAAAATATAAAATGAATGCAATCTATGAATTTAAGGTTTCTATGTATGAAACACATCTTTTATTTCATGGTTATTTTTTCTTTTTGAACAAAAAAAAATTCTTTTACGAATTGAGAGTTTTCTCTAGCATAAATATTTTTTAATAAATGTTTCATTTTATGGTATTTATTACTTTCAAGATGGGAAAAGGCATTAAGGAACTTGATTCTTTCAAAAGTTTTCAAAAAAAAAAAAAAAAAAAGTTTAATTATTCATATTATGACAAGTATTACAAATATAGACAAAATATAACAATTAAGTAAATAGTAATTATCAATAACCAACAGGGCTTGTGCAGTTTGCTAAAGGCGCCACCTAAAAAAAAAGTATTCTAATGTTTTTTATTTCTTATTCTTATTAATATTTTATGGAGCTATTTATTTGATTATAGTTTTTTATTTATTTTTTTATTTATATTTGATTAATATATATACATATATATTTTATTTTATTTGTTTATATATTGTTATAGTTACATTGTTTTCTTTTTCTTTTCTATATTTCGCACATTGGGACCTGATGAAGGGACGTAAGAACGTCCCGAAACATCGTTGTGATAAAGACTTCCAGAAAGAGTTTTAAAAAATAATTATCTTATTTTTTATTAAATTGAAATATATATATATATATATATATATTTATTATAAATGTATCTATGTATAATATTAATATTTTTTGTACTCATGTATTTTTAAGTATTTATTTATTCAGTTTGTATTAATTTCATTTTAATTTTTTATATAATTTTATATAGATATCTTAATGTATAAATTTGTTGACATATCCTATTACCATATATTGGTTTAACGGAAATAAAATTATTATGATTATTATCTACAAATTCGTACTCGGGCAGGTGAAATTAGAGACGATGAAAAGTGTAATGAGGGTCGGTAGGTAACACTTTCCAAGGGGGACCTGCTAAATAATGACCTAGTTTCGGTCCGGTTGCCTCCTTCAACCTCTGACTTACTGAACTCTCCTGCCTTCCCGAACCAGTCAACATGGGGCAGAGGAGAGGATCTACTGTGCAATTTTGTCACACTTACCGAACCACGCCTTAAGCGCCAATGGTCTAGAGACCTTCTCAGATCAGGCAGTGTCAGTGGTTAGTCATAGATGAGTGCAAACTAAGTGCCTAGTGAGTCTCACCACTGGGTGATATTTTCACATTGACATTGTTTCCACTCTTAGTACGAGTATATTTGCTTGTTGTATTTATTCTTTATACAGTTGTGAAAAAAAAACCAAAAACCTTTTTCGTGAGCGTGAAGCCCCTACTGATAGGGACTTGCTTCGCATTCGCCACTATTAAGAGTGGCCGTCATTTTGTTTTCACAACAATATTGTGTGCTCATTTCGTAGGACAAGCTCCAAAATTTTTTGTCTATTTGGAGTGAGGATCGGGGTTGACGGGGTAGGAATATTTTTTTTCTTTTTTTAGACAGGGCAAAAACGGTTGAAATTTTATTTAGCAAAAAGGATATTTCGATTATTATACAACTCAAAACATAAACTAGGGAGCGTCCAAAATTTTAAAAGAGCCAATGGGTGTGAAACGCTGGGGATGGAGCGCCAGCGCGGGGAAGGGGCGCCAATGGGAGGAGAAGCGTTGTTGGGGGACATCCCTTATCATATCAAAGAGTTAAATGAGAAGAGTTCAAAGTAGTATACAAGTATATAAAGCAAAGTTATTTCAATATAATTCAATCGATTTTTGCATTAATAATTAAGAAATAAATTATTTTATTTATTCTATAAAATCAACATTTGTTGTTCTAAATTGTAACACTGCTCACAAAGTGCCATGCATAATAATACACTTATGAAAAAGAAATGAATAAAACAAAATAAAGGTTAAAAATTCATGAAGGTTTTGATGTGAAAGAGTACTAAAACAAGTCGTGCCATCTAGCGGTCATTGTTGGAACTCTTTCGACCTTGAATGCTTTTACTAGACTCACACCAGAGTATTATCTGGATCCAATACTTCCTTTGCAAGTTGAGTTATTCATGCGGCTTGTTACAGGTTGCCACCCTGTCTTCCCTCTCTGCGAAATGAAATTATTAAAATTAATATCCCAATATATGCAAAACGCCACAAACACAGGTTCTTTCTTATCTTGCATATTTACTTACCCTAGCGATGTATAGAGAAAATTATGTAATTTGGTTAGAAATTATATGTTGCGTTTTCCCTGGAGTTTCATTTTTTCCAATCCCCTGAATACAGATTTTTTTTTTTTTAAATATAATTATTGTAAACTATACATGAATATTATAGTTGGGCTGTCTATAACAATAATACCTAGGCCAATGGTCTAATTAACATGAGATATGAACTCAGGTACAATTCATTAATTGCCCTAAACAAGTAACTTCAAACTAGATAAATTTAACATAATATAGAGGGGGGGGGGGGGGGGGGGGGAGGGAATAGAGAATTTAAAAAAAAAAAAAACTTAAATTATTTATTTATTGAAGCCACAAATATATTTTTAAAAACTGCGTTTATACAGGATGTAACAAGTTGTAACGTCGATACTTGAAGATGTTATTGCAAATTTCATTCTGAACAAAAAGTTTGCCATATACATGAGTACAAAAATACTTTCATAAAAAATTAGAGCACAAAAACCTTCAAAAAATTACGTATTTTAAAACATTTTAGCGAATATCTCGAAATGTATGTGTGTATGTAATCGTTCAAAAATTCGATGCGGAGTTTTCAATGGATGTATCGACATAAAATTTTATATGTGAACCCAGAACTCTCTAACGATGACACCTATTGTTTTTCAGTCAAAACGACCAAAGGGAAGTGGAGGATTAGGGGGGAAGCTTAACATAAAAACTCTAATAACTGCCAATAAAATTAATGTATCGACATGAAATTTTATATGTGCGACCAAAACCCCATAAAGATAACATCTATCGAGTTTCAGACAAATCGGTCAAATAAGAGGGGGGATTAGGGGAGAGGCTTAACTCAAAAACTCTAATAACTGCCGTTGTAATGAATGTATCGACACAAAATTTCATATTTCCTATACTCGGCAGAAGGGAAGGGGGGTTCAATTCAGAAACCCTAATAACTGCTGAAGTAATGAATTTATCGACACAAAATTTAAGAAAAAGTACTGAAATAAAAGTTGTAGAGAATTAAATTTCTGAAATAATCAGTCTTAAAAGTATGAAGTATTTTACGACTATTGACTATAGATTTTTGAAAAATTTCAATTTGTGCAGTTATGATCTTAGCAATTTAATTTTTTTTATGTTTAAGGTTTACCTCGCTTTTGGTTCACTCTAAAACGTTCTACTTTTTGTGCATCGTTTAAAAAAAATTTCACCATAGGAAGATAAAAGGAAAAACAGAAGATAAAAAGAAAATGGAAAACTTCGTGAAATTATACGAAAAAAATTAATAAAAAATCATTTTTTTTATTTCATGAAAATGAAATAACTTTTCATTTTAATCAATTATTTTCCTATCGAAAATCACATTTAAAAAAAAAAAAGGAATAGTGGTTCTTAAAATTATCTACAGTAAACCCTAAGTTTAAGTCAATTGTTCAAAATGCCCTAGAGATTTTTGGGTAATTTTTTTTTTTTTTTTTTTTAATATTTTATTTTATTTTTTGTAGAAAATACAATTTTACAGAAAGGTTCCTTCACCATTACCCTTATACAAATACAGTCAAAAATAATCAGTAAATTAAAAAAAACAAAAAAACAATGCTACTTTCTAAGAGAAAATTAAAAAAACTATCAATGAAGAGTAATGTTTGTAAAAGCATTTTCAGACCCATGTTTATAGGAAAATTCAATTTCCTATAATAAATGTAAGTTTCGACATTTCAACTTGTTACAACCGGTATACATAAAGAGAAAAAGTAAAAATGTAACTTAAAAAAAAATCACCGGTATAGTGTAAGTAGTGTCGTCAGTAAATCCAAAAATGGAAGAACAACATCTGTCTGTAAGTATGTATGTCAGCGGACAAACTTCCAATAGGATGAATAGATCGAAATAAAATTTTATATCTGTACTCAGAACCCTCTGAGGAAGACATCTGGGCTGTAGGAGGGCTTAACTAAAAATCTCCAATGCCAATATAATAAAGGTACCAACATATGAGAATTGAGAAATCCATGGTAATGAATACCGAGGAGGGATATGATATCGTTTCATTGTGACCTGAGGAATGGACCTGATATCGTCCCGAAATATAGTCAGAAAAATGTAGAACTTCTGGAATAACTGTCAAAAAAATGAAACTTCACACACATTTTCAAAAAGCATTTCAGCGTACTTTCAGCTAGCCCAAGATTATCTTCTAGCAGGAGAGTAAGATAAATTGAAGCGTTGAGAAGTTATGCCCTTTTAAATTTCTTCTAAAAGATACTTTATGAGACTTTAATAAAATTTAGTTTTTTTTTGACTGATAAATGTATTTATTTATTACTATTCATTTTTTTTTTTTTTTGATGAGACAAAAAGAAAATAGAAAACTGTGTACAGAGCATGATAACAAAATAGATGATTATGTACAAAACAATAAATAAAATATATATATTTTATTACATATATACCTATATATATATATATATATATATATATATATATATATATATATATATATATATATATATATATATATGTGTAACAAATAAAGTAAAAAATTAAATAATAATGATAAAATAAAGACGAAATATTAAGTACCCTACTGCTTTTAGCTCGAGACCCCTCGAAACACTGTCGGTTTTCTGCCGTCCCCATCCTTCCAACTTAATGGAGGCAGGAAAGGGCGCAGGGGCCCAGTGATTCTCCCCCACCTTCTTGCTTCACCTTTCCAGCAGTGGAGGCAGACCAAGAAGAAGGGGAGAGCTGATAACGAGAGGGATATATGAGGGGAGAAGCTGGTCACCGTAGGTGAGGAGACAGATGTCAAGAACTTATTCCCTTTTATTGTACGTACTTAGCACACTATTGACACAGTATGATATATTTCGTTACTAAATGCATAATGTTACTACTTACTGTTATAAATAAATAGGTGTTCTTCTTTTTGGGGGAGTTAGTTAACATTAGTTAAAATTTAAAAAGGTACATTTCTAGTAAAAAAACAATTTTTCGATTGGACTAAACATTTTCCGGTAAATCAAGAAAACGACAGGACGACATTTTAGGGCGAGTTTCGGCATGTATCTCACAAACATGTGATTTACGACTTATGATCATCAATGTAAGCGGTGTCTTGAATAATGTAGCAATGTCCAGAAGTAAAGTGGTCATAATATTTTCTAATTTCTTTGGTCTTTATGATTTTTTTTCATCTTCAAGAATTTGCTTTGATATTTATTTTATCATTTAAAGATTATTTTGATCGTGAAATTGTTTATAAATAAGTCAACTCACTTCGCATGGGGACATCCCTAAAAACAAATGATGTTCTACTATATTTATTTTTAGGGACTGGTTAAGAAGATAATGGCGCACCAGTGAGTCATTGAATTAGTACCACTTTTCCTCAAAGCACTTGTCGGGCAGTCCGAGTCAATTATTGCGGGAAATTCAAATTAATGTATTTATATACATAAGTAGTGCATACTCGAGTCATACTCTAAAATTGATTGCCAATCGTGAGACCTCAACTTATAGGAGCTCCGAAATTCGAAAACTGTTTTGTCATTGGACTGGCCTTAGGGTCTGACCCCGGCCACCTTACGAGAGGCGACCTTACGATAAGAATGTATGACTTGGAGAGGGGGGGGGGGGGGGGGGATGAGAGGGGGGTTTGTGAACACACACACACGGGGAGGTTGCCGCCAGTACCCATGGCAACCCTATCATTGAATGAGATAAGGCCCATTGACGCGGACTGACGTCAGACTACCCCTGACGTCAGAACCCCCCCCCCCCTCCAGTTAGGCCTCTCTATTTTTACCCTCGGGGTGCCGGGGGCGGTGGTCCCTCCTGTCAATGGGGGGTTGGAATTTTTTATTTACGGGGGTGGAGGAGTTTGCGCATATTTGAGCTATGGGGGTAGCTTGCATAACCCCTTCACAGGGCGGGACATCAAACGTATATACATATATAATATCTCAATGCATTGAAGCAGAATACATTTTTCTTTTATATAATGTATCTTCATACACGATACTAACAATGACAAATTAATTATCTTAAAAATTCTGTCAAATTCAATTAGTATCTTCGGATGTTTTCGGTTAAGTGTCAGGGATTCTGAAACATTTTCTACCGAAACCACTTACTCTTTGTAAATCCACTTGATGTATCCGAAGAAATAAAATGTTGACCCTCCCGTCGGTCCTTTTACTGAAACAGTCCAGATTCTCCAGATATAAGAGAAACATATAGTTCAAATGGAAAATGTTTTAGAATCCCTGACACATAACCGAAAAGATCCGTATCTTCACTATCAACTTTCTAAAACAGATCTTAATTCCTAGACGAAGTCATAGACTTCGCTTTTATATAACTAATAAAAAGACACAGTATGACTGAGGACGTGACGCGACGGTCCCGAGCCTGTACGATGTCAGATACTCGTTAAAGACCCCTTTCTTAGTTGAATAAAGATTTAAGATAGGCAACATTTAGGACTCCAATACTAGAGTCGGGCTCTTGTCCACGTCCATCCTCTTGAGTGACGAAAGAGCGCTCTGGTAGTTCAAGCCAGAGCATGATTCACACAGTAACTGTAACAAATAAACGCAAACTTAAAAACAGCTGACTGACTCACACACTCACAAATCTCTAGTTTATATAGGAGTTTACTGTTTTAGTTAGTGTGACTCATGCCCGGGCTATAACTACGGGTATAACCAGGGGCGGATTTACCATGCAGGCAGAGTAGGCAGTTGCCTAGGGCGGCAAGAATTGAAGGGCGGCATATTTTGGCGGAAACTTTGAAAACTTGTTATATTCGTGGTAATTGAATTTCTCGCCTATTTCTTTGGCACGCGTACCAGCATTATAAGTGAAAAATGCCTGACTATAGAGTCGGATTTGCTTATGTCTTTAGATTTTGATTCCATTATCGATGAGTTTGCCATCCGAAAATCGAGACGTAAAAATTTCAACCAATAAGGGGGACTGTTTCAGCGAACTGCCTAGGGGCGGCAAATTTGTAAATCCGGGCCTGGGTATAACACCAGAGCGCTCTTTCGTCGGTACTCGTTAAAGACCCACGCCCTAGGTGTTTAGGGTAAGCAAAATTTAAGACTCCCACAGTAGAGTTGGGCTCATGTCCACTAGAGGGACAAAAGGTCGCTCTGGTAGTAGGGGATGTAACCTCGTAGTCAAAGCCCGGGCATGAGTTATAATTTACAAACTAATGTTTCATACTTTTATATCATGGTTCTTTTATTTTTTTTGAAAATGAAAAAAATTTCCGAATAGTGGGTTTTCTCTAACAATCATTTCTAGTTGAAGTTTAAATTTTTTTTTGTGTCTATTGATTACGATATTCAGAAATATTATTTTTTCTGTAAACATGACAGGTTTATCATAACTATTGCTTGATTATGAGTCACTTTTCATGAACCATTTAGGTATTACAACCCCCTACAGGTCATATCATGAGAGGTGAACAGAGATAGAGTAATGGCCAACATGGATTATTTGGGCCACTGATCCGGATCATTTCCTGATGTGGCTTAGGTTCCGGTAGTGACCCTGACCTCAGACCTCACTCTGTACTACTTCATTCATAGAAGATATCAGCATGAACCAGCTGATCTGCGGTAGTACTCCAGAGACAGGACAGGGTGCTACTCCAGCTGTGGTCTCATTCATGACCAGATCGGCCAGATAAACCCCCTCTTTGGTCTCTCTTAATGACGGCTATTAGCTGGGTTCCTCTTTGTCTCTTCTCTCCCCTCTCCTCAGTCGGTTAACTTCATTCACATTCTGGTCGGCATACTTTCTCCATACATGGTTATATCAAGGTTAATATTGAGATAGTATCACAAACGCCAGTCAAACAACCTGAGGTCAATTTTAAGTACGTGCGAAAACAAATGTTATTGTCCCTCGAGCTTTGATAGACTGTAACATTTTCGTTGTTTGAACAAAAACCACATTTTTTTGATCGGCTGTCGCTGGTAAACAATAATTGCAACTATACTGAAAAGTGTATAACTCATAAAGGAATTAATTTTTTTAATGCCCTTCCCCACTTCTTGAACTCAATAAAAAAATTTAAACTTCAACTAAAAATGTTTATGTTAGAGAAAACCCTTTATCCGGAAACGGAATTTTATTCTCACTGTTCAAAAAGAATAATATAATCACAATAAAGAATCGTGTTTCATATCCAAAAATATTATTTGATACAAAGCTTTCATTTTTATTTTTTGGGCAGAGTTCCTCAGGTCAGTCGAATGTACGTTATTGTTTTATTTATTCATTTATAATTTTTTATTTATTTATTTATACTTTTTTATTTATTCATTTATAATTGATTAATATATATATATATATATTTTTTTTTTTTTTTTTTTTTTTTTAAATATTGTTACATTGTTTTCTTTTTCTTTTCTATATCTCGCACATTGGGACCTGATGATGGCACGTAAGAAACCTTACCTAAATGCATAAAAATTTAGGGTAGGCAAAATTTAGGGCTCCCACAGTAGAGTCAGGCTCATATCCACCAGAGTGACGAAAGAGCGCTCTGGTAGTAGACGATATGACCTTGTAGTTAAAGCCTGGGCATAAGTCACAATAACTAACTAACCTATAATTTCAACAATGAGAGGAAGGGTGGGAGGAGGGAGGTAGGCGAAAAACGGGACAAAGCGTTAGAAAAACTGGAGATGGGTCGCTGCTATTTATGGGACAGGTCGAATAAAAACGGGACATTGTGACGGGCCTAGTTATTAGCGATCCTATCGCTTCGGTGACTGTTCACCAGTTTTCTGGGATTGTTTGTCATTGAACCAAGTCCACATCTAATTTCCCAAAAAAAGTACAGAAATAATTTTTTATTGGAATTATATTTTGTTTCTATTCTAGCCAAAGATATTATGTTTATAGCATTTACTTCACTCATTCAATAATATAGCGTAAAAAAGTAAGTAGATACTTGGGTTTGTTTACGGGAACTTACTGACGACCTGATGATCGTAATCACAGTAAATTAAAACAAGTACCAAATGTTATCAACTATTTGACAAGATGAAGAAATATTTGGAAACGGGAATATCAACCATAGAGCTATGATCAGAGCAACTTGGAATATTCAAATAAAGTCAACAACAGCTAAAAAGAAAACAAAAAATCGACGATGGATCACCGTAAATTTTCTTCTCCAGCTCGAATTAATGAACTAAGTTTTTGCTCTCCCTCTAAAACCAATTTGGATTAAAATCAATAGGTTTCTTAATCAAGAATCATCTTAATAAATTTTGCGTTATTACATGAGTTATTACGGTATTTGGGTTAGACCCCTCTTCTCATCTCCCAATTTCCTTCGACCGATTTGCCTGAAAATCAATACGTTTCGTCCTTCACGGGTTCTGGATACACATAATATGTGTTATATTATAACATTTCGTGTTGGTATATTCATCCTATTGGGAATTATCGTGTTCACAGACAGATACAGATACACGGATATACAGGAAATTCTTTTTGATGTGTAAACATCTCAGCTCTCGGTAGGGGCTATGTCAGACCATCAGAGCGTAAGTCTCGTTGATGTGCATGCTGAGTAAGTGTGTGTCGGACGGCTGCGCACACACAACTACACACTTCTTTATCTGTGATGTCAGCTGTTTTTGAGCATTTCTATTGTATTATTACAACATTATTGATCATATTTACCGTTGTAGTTAATTTAACTAAATATATAGATTAACACTGCTAAAATAATATAGCAGTGTTAATCTTAAAAAATATAATATTTCAATATATTATTATATGATATTATATAATATTAAGGGAGGTAAAATAAACTTAAGCACGCCGTCCTTCGGATGGGAAGTTAAGCGATGATCCCGAGCCTATACGATGTCGGTACTCGTTAAAGACCCCTACCCTGCCCTACTTGAATAAAAATTTAGGTTAGGCAAAATTTAGGACTTCCATAATAGAGTCAGGCTCATGTCCACCAGAGTGACAAAAAGAGCGCTCTGGTAGTAGGCGATAAGACCTCGTAGTTAAAGCCCAGGCATGAGTCATAATAACTAACTATCTACATAATATTGTTATTAATATATAATAATAATAATAACTGCTGAAAATGTCGATCAATAAATAATATATTTGTTGTCATGTTGTCACACCAAATAATATAATGTTATTACCCATTTCAGGAGATATCGAACAGCTTATTAAATTTTTAAACGACAAACTTAATCTACAATTAATACGAATCGAAGCATTTCAACAACAAATTCGAAAACAACCATGCACGCTGTAATCTCGGTGTATTTAGAGACACTACAATCACATTTGTATATACCTTATTTTAGCTATCACAAACCTATAATTTCATGTATAAAAAAAAATTGAAGAACAATAAATTTGAAAGTTAATTCCTTATGCTACTATTCTTATTGTAACATTATAAAACAAAAATTAAAATCAGTGCTCAGTTTTTGAAACTAAAGCAGATGTGTACACATCAATTGTCGTGAGTACCGCATCTCTCACACATTTACCTATTTTTAACTTTTAGAATTAGGGGGGTCGGAAAACATGAAATTCTGTTGAAAACTTCGTCTACAGCTGAAGAAGTAAAATCCTACGTATATTGGTCTGATATAAGTCTCTCATATAGCTAGAAAGCGACATATCCAACATATTAGATTGAAATTCTGTGAACTATTACTGATTAGATTTTTGGTTAGGTCATAAACATAATCTGTATCTTGTAAAATGTAGTTAGGTCCCGGCGGAAAGTGGTCTCAATTTTCTTTCGATTACGGTCAAAATCTAATCAGACCTAAGTTATAAGATGTGACCCCTTCATTCCAAATTTCAAGTTCATAGCTACAATTGTTTTTACAGTAGAGAGCTCACAACTTTTCAATCACATACTCACACACACACACACAGGCACAGACAAACAGACAAAACTTTAATCCTCTTTCATATGATGAACGATTCTAGAGGAGGGAGACACATTTGGTTATTTTCGAACGATTTACAGTATTAGGTGTGTACACCTAGAACTTCATCTTGGGTAGAGGGCTCCCAAATGGTCAAAACGTAACAGGGGACATTGAAACCTACGTTTCATCATCTTTCATATGATCAACGATCCTAGAGGAGGGAGACACATTTGGTTATTTTCGAACGATTTACAGTATTATGTGTGTACACCTAGAACTTCATCTTAGGTAGAGGGCTCCCAAAATCTGTAGAGGCTCAGGTACTTCCATCTTTCATATAAAAAGAAAGTTTGTCCTGTCAAAAATACATTTCATTTTCTTGCAACCAATAAATATGTCCTTAATAAATAAGTAAGTAGATAGAAAGGTATTTATCTAGAAGGGCTGAGGTAGGCAGAGTCTAAATGGTCTCCGGAGATAGACAGTGGTAGCTTCTAAATCTCCCGCCGCCCCCACTGTTCGGCGCCAATCTACTAGAGTGCTTCCCCCTCCTCCCCCTCCCCCCCTCTCTTATTTATATTAGCGAATAAAGCATTTTTCATCTGAAAACCTCTTCGTGATTCTTGCTCTCCTCTCGTTTTTGCTTCTATCACAACAGCGCCTTTTGTTTGTCTCTGGATTTTGGTCCAAACCTATCTCAATTCGAATTAGAAGTAGTAATAGTTATTGTGACTTTTGCCAGAGCTTAAACTACGAAGTCATATCGCCTACTACCAGAGCGCTCTTTCCTCACTCTGGTGAACATGTGCTGAACTTTAGATTGAGAGTCCTAAATTTTGCCATCCCAGGTTTATTCACATTGCTCAAGGTTTTTTCACTTCTCAGATAAAAAAAGGACCTCCCCAGCTCTAAAACCCACGATCTTGAGAAAGAGTAATATATTTATATTTGAAACTTTAATGGTTATTAGGATAAATAAAAATATTTTCCCTCTTAACAACTCTAGTTATGATTACGATGCCAGGATGATTTTCGAATAACCTTCCCCTCTTCTTGAAGACAGTAGAAACAATAAGAAAATTTAAACTTCAGCTAAAAGCGTTTTTGTAAGAGGAAACCTTCTATTCGGAAAAGGAATTTTCTTCTTATTGTTCAAAAATAGGGAAATATATAATAAAAAAATTATTTTATATAATATAATAATTATATTTTATATGGGCCATTAAGCTTGGATATGCATGGGTGCATAACCCACCCCTGCAATCAATCAATCAATTATATCAACAATATAAGCGTATTTAATCCTTTCAATCCGAAGTCTTGTCCAATTGTCAATGTCCCAACCTTTCTACCTTCCATAAAGACCTTAAAATTGGCAAGAGACCTTCTAATATAAGATAGTAAATATATTTCACTTTCAGCTCTCCTCTCCTTCTTGGTCTACCTCCACTGCTATGCAGTATACCAGGCGGATGTCAGGGAGCTGAATGTGTTTTGGTGGATCTCGCGCTGAAAGCTACAGGATATTTGCTTTATTTATCATCGATAGTTATTGTAACTCATGCTCGGGCTTTAACTACGAGGTCCATATCGCCTACTACCAGAGCGCTCATTCGTGTCTCTAGTGGACATGAGCCCGACTCTACTGATGGAGTCCTAAATTTTTTTTCAGTTACCTGAGGGAGGGAGGGATCTTTAAAGAGTATTGACACCATACAGGCTCGGGACCATTACTTAATGTACCATCCGATGGATGGCGTATTCAACGTTTTTTTGGCTTTCAGATAAAAAACCTAAGAGCCTCGGCCGGATTTCGAACCCGCGATCTTGAGCTCATTAGGCTACCTCTGAGCAACCGGCCCCCTCTTTATTTATTATATATATTTTATTTTATTCTTTAATTTTCTTCATTTTTTTATCATTATTATTGATATTATTATTATTAAGTTTTATTATTTTTACTAATTGATTTTTTATTATTATTAATTTTTTTAATAGAGTTGGTTATTTTGAATCATGCCCGGCTTTAACTATGAGGTCATATCGCCTATTACCAGTTATTTGTCACTCTGGTGGACATGAACCAAATTCTACTACGGAAGTACTAAATTTTGCCGACCCTACATTTTTATATAAACATAACCTTCTAAAAGTTAGTTGTGACTGGGCTTTAACTACGACCAGAGCGCGCTTACGTCGTTCTGGTGGATATGAGCCTGGTACTACTATATGTCTAAATTTTGCCAACCAAGGTTAGGTTTATTCACTTAGTACCTGACATCGTACAGGCTTGAAGATATCCGAAGAACAGCGAGCTCAAGAGTTTTTTTTTATTTTTCACCTCCCATATAAAATAAAGTAAGGGTCTCGGCCGAGTTTCCAACCCACGATCTTGAGCTCAGTAAGCAAGCACGCATACCACTGAGCTACCGGCGCCCTTTTTGAATGGATACCTATTTGTAATATTTAATAGAAGATATTTTATCTGTACTGTGATGTATAAAAATAATACACACATTAAACTAATTATATTTATTTTTTCAATAAAAAGAAACTGAATTAATAAATAAATAATAAGAAACCATTTCTTTTAAAACAAATGAGTAAACAAACAAAACACGGCCATCAGCTGTTTTTTTAGTGTGTGTAGAGAAGTGTCGAGGCCTGGATGAATGGCGGCGGTCTGAGTATGTGGAGAGTGGTGTTTAGGCTTAAAATGTAATGAACTAATAGAAGTGAATTGACGGTGAAATTGATCCGCAAAGAAGGTACTGTTATTTGTTTATATGTACAGGATATATGCCCAGAAATATATAACTTAAATTTTAAAAAATGGCCAAAATATAAAACAAAAAAAAGATTGAATTAGTGTTAAGAATTTAGTTTTTAAGATTTTTTTTTTTATTTTGTTGTTTTAATGTTTAGTTTTCTTTATTTTATAATTTAGATAGATTATTTAAGAAAATAAACCCAATATTTGTTCTCGTAAATTATATTCTATTCATTTTCCCTGTTGGCCCAGTAAGATATTTTGAAAACCTTTGAATAGATTTAATAATATTGAAAACAAAAAAAATGGCATCTCTTTAGAAATCCAAATGAAAAGTTTGTTAACTGAATTACGTGCACTTAATTCAAAATTGCATGTCTTGAACTTTTGATATTTTTTTAGGGCCCTTTTCGAAAAACTACTGTAAAAATCAAAATTTAGTAAAAGAAAAGAGATCAAATTTCTACAGGAAATGTGGTAATTTATTGTTTATTTAATTATTAGTAATTCAATTATTATTTATATTTTTATTTATTTATCATGTATTTAAGATTAACACTTATACCTCTTTATCCTTTTAATTACCACAGTACATATGTTATAAATTATTTTGTAGATAGTCTATTTATGAAATAGAGACTACAAGGTCTGTAGTCTAGGTTGGAGGTGATACTGCCTCTACCTGTTGGCAGTGTTGGTAGGTACTGTGGACCCCGGAGTGGATATATTCAACAGAAGGTCCCGTCTATCGATCCAGCCTGGCTCCAGTCAGACACTCCACTCCAACAACCAACCATCTTGTCCACATCGTTCAGTTCAAAAAGTCCCCCCTCCCCGTATACTTCCCCACCTCCAAAACTAATTGTAAATACTTTTAGAATAATAAGAAAGTATAGTAATCGTACAAAAATCCGAGATCGTTTTTTTAACAAGATTTGACGTTTCAAGGTCCCCTGGAATATGTTTTGACCATTTTCGCTATGAATGTCTGTTTACAGCAAGCAATAAACTTGAAATTTGAAATGGAGATGTCAAAAACAAAAATTTTGATTCTGGTCAAAATAGGACGACAATTGAGACCCAACTTCGAGGTCTAAGTACTTTTACCTGATACCTCTTATATTTATGACTTTAATAAAAATCTCATCAAATAAAAGTTTTAGAGAAAACTGAAAAGCTTATTATATAAAATATACGATTTTTTGAAAGTCGCCCATTTTCCGAAATACATGCCGAAAACCATCCTAAACTTTTTTTTTTATTTCCTTAGCTTAATTTACGCTTAAACAGTTAGTCCTATCAAAACATTGGTTCTTAAGCAAAATGATCCTTAACAAATTTTCAAACAATCAAAATTTTATATAGGATCAATGCAACCAACGTTACAGCGTCTCAAGGAAAGTACAATAAACTTCCAATAAAAAGGATAAAAAATAAAGAAAAAAATATATCGCTGATTCTCAAAAAAACTCGAAATTTATGTATTTGATGATTCTTGTCAAACGTAAGTTATCATTAAGTTAATTTTTTTTACGAAACTACATCACTAGGTGTACCAAATTATTAAACAAATTTATCTCTTTTATCATAAATAAAAAATATAAATTTAAGTAGATACCCTAAAAATCATTCCCTTATAGTGTCCCAACCGACAAATTCGAATAGATTCAAGCATCTAATTCGAAAAGTTTTTTAAAAACTATCTGATATTTTATTATTTATTCATATATAATAGTACTAATTGTATATAAATGTGTATATAGTTCAAAATATAAAAATCACAATATATATTTTTAAATTTGTCCATAAAGACAAGTCATTCACTTACAGTTGTATAACAGGAGAATTGGAGCATAATTTTGAATTATATTGAACGCAGCCTTATTGTTTTCAGAAGTTGGCAATATTGATTTTAAAAAAATAGGGCTGACCGGAGTGTGAGTGATGAGATTTTTTGTTAAAGCTATTTTAAAGGAAAATTTTTTCAAATTTACATTTTCGGCTGTTATTTCCTCACACCGTGTTGTAAAAAGGTAAGCGCTTATTTATATACTTTTTATGTTATATTTGTTTGTGTTTCTACGAGTAATAATCTATCGTAAAATCGCCTGGAAAATTATGTTTAACTATTATGTTTTATACTTTTGCGCAATAATGTTTCATTTCGTCATTCCCTCACACAATCGTCGTTCCCTCACCTACAAATTGTATTTTTTATTTGAGAATCTGCCATATATCAACCACTTTTTTACAGATCACTCTTCCTCCCCTGAAAACTGCTGACGCCAGCACATTGCTTTCATATACCTAGTAATGCCTAGTAGAGTGATCTGTCCAAAAGTGATTGGTATAAGAAAGTCCTATTAAGGTTACTTCACATATATATATTTTATTTTTTATTACTATACGTATGCCGTCCCCAGACTGCCCCTCAGGGCCTCCTAGTTCATCTCTACAGTCGCGCCGCCCCTCAGGGCCTTCTAGTTCATCTCTTTAGTCGCGCCGCCCCTCAGGGCCGCCTAGTTCATCTCTATAGTCGCGACGCCCCTCAGGGCCGCCTAGTTCATCTCTATAGTCGCGCCGCCCCTCAGGGCCTCCTAGTTCATCTCTAAAGTCGCGACGCCCCACAGGGCCGCCTAGTTCATCTCTATAGTCGCGCCGCCCCTCAGGGCCGCCTAGTTCATCTCTATAGTCGCGACGCCCCTCAGGGCCGCCTAGTTCATCTCTTTAGTCGCGCCGCCCCTCAGGGCCGCCTAGTTCATCTCTATAGTCGCGACGCCCCTCAGGGCCGCCTAATTCATCTCTATAGTCGCGACGCCCCTCAGGGCCGCCTAGTTCATCTCTATAGTCGCGCCGCCCCTCAGGGCCTCCTAGTTCATCTCTAAAGTCGCGACGCCCCACAGGGCCTCCTAGTTCATCTCTAAAGTCGCGACGCCCCACAGGGCCGCCTAGTTCATCTCTATAGTCGCGACGCCCCTCAGGGCCGCCTAGTTCATCTCTATAGTCGCGCCGCCCCTCAGGGCCTCCTAGTTCATCTCTAAAGTCGCGACGCCCCACAGGGCCGCCTAGTTCATCTCTTTAGTCGCGCCGCCCCTCAGGGCCGCCTAGTTCATCTCTATAGTCGCGACGCCCCTCAGGGCCGCCTAATTCATCTCTATAGTCGCGACGCCCCTCAGGGCCGCCTAGTTCATCTCTATAGTCGCGCCGCCCCTCAGGGCCTCCTAGTTCATCTCTAAAGTCGCGACGCCCCACAGGGCCGCCTAGTTCATCTCTATAGTCGCGCCGCCCCTCAGGGCCGCCTAGTTCATCTCTATAGTCGCGACGCCCCTCAGGGCCGCCTAGTTCATCTCTATAGTCGCGACGCCCCTCAGGGCCGCCTAGTTCATCTCTTTAGTCGCGCCGCCCCTCAGGGCCGCCTAGTTCATCTCTATAGTCGCGACGCCCCTCAGGGCCGCCTAGTTCATCTCTATAGTCGCGACGCCCCTCAGGGCCGCCTAGTTCATCTCTATAGTCGCGCCGCCCCTCAGGGCCTCCTAGTTCATCTCTAAAGTCGCGACGCCCCACAGGGCCTCCTAGTTCATCTCTATAGTCGCGCCGCCCCTCACTATAATCATATACCTTGTGAACAACGACGATCGTCATGAAATTAAGAGTCACCTCATACAAACCGTCGTTATCAACCCTACTTTCACCGTAATTACTTCTCATATTTATATACTACACAAGAGGGCGCTGGTAGCTCAGTGGTATGCGAGCTTGATTTCTGAGTTCAAGAACGTTGGTTCGAAACCCGACCGAGGCCCTTAGTTTATTTTATATGGGAGGTGAAAAATGAAAAAAAATTTGAACACGCTGTCCTTCGGATATCCTCGAGCCTGTACGATGTCAGGTACTAAGTAAATAAACCTAACCTTGGTTGTCAAAATTTAGACTCCCATAGTAGAGTTGGGTTCATGTCCACCAGAGTGACAAAAGAGCGCTCTGTTAATAGGCGCTATGACCTCGTAGATAAAGCCGGGCATGAGTCAAAATAACCAACTCTATTAAAAAGTAAGTAAAATAAACCTAATCACGCCGTCCTTCGGATGGGACGTTAAGCGATGGTCCCGAGCCCGTCAGGTACTCGTTAAAAAACCCCTCACCTTAGGTAACTAAACCTGGATAGGCAACATTTAGGACTCAGTCGAGTCGAGCTCCTGTCCACAAGAGCGAACGATCGTTCTGGTAATAGGTGATAGGACCTCGTAGTTAAAGCCCGGGCATGAGTCACAACAACTATTTAAATTATTGTCCAATAACAAAAATTATTAAGCTTGAACACCCAACAATAAATAATAATAATTTAATAAAATTGAACATAAAATGAACTCTTTAATACTAAACAATAACATATTTATAAATTTAACACAATTTATCTACATAGGTAACAATAAGAAATAAATGAATAAGACAAATTTTATGATAACAAAATATATATATAAAATTTGAACAGAAATATATTTTCCAAAATTAAATTTGGAGGAGTAGCAGTGAAAATTTGGCTTAAATATAAAATGAAATGAACTGAACGGATTAGGATGTGAGGTGAAATTGAAGAGAAATATCTGTGTGGAAGATTGGCAACACTGGGCCCGCATAACGGACCTTGTTCTGGACCCCGCGCCCCCCGACTGGTCTTGCCTTATTTTCGTTTTTTCTTCATATGTAAACTGTATTACTATTTTTATCATTTATTATTCTCCTCTATTATGTACTATTTTTAATTTAAGTTTCATTTGTGTTTATGTGCAATTTTCTAAATTTTTATTAAATATATTAATATAATTTTTTTTTTTTTTTTTTGTCTTTTATTTATAAAGATACAACTGTTGCTAGGGTGCAACAACCAGCATCTATGATGATAGGTATGGACATGTTGGCGTGAATGGCATGTGAGAGGAAGGCCACCCAGTGGTAGGTCCTCGGGACGAAAATTTATCTTAATTATTAGGACCAGAACAAAAAATAAATAAATAAAAAAAATTAATAAATAAAAAGAAATTGAAAGACAACTTTGATGGATGGGTAAGAGAGATGATAAAAGTAAAGGAAATAATGTAAAAAAAAATAAAAAATATTAAGAACGAATGGGATTTAAGGTGGCAGTAAGTCGCGGTTCCATCTTCTCTTCAACCTTCGTGGGGGTTTTGTGGTAAGTGTTGTGAAGATAAAGTACGTATTTCTGGGTTTGTATGTGTGTAAAGTTTTCTAAAAAAATGTATGTAAGTAGTATGTATTGGGTCAGGTACTGTGTGTATCATAAGATCGTTATGAAGTGTTTTGTTGTTTATTTATGGGGGGCACTGTGTTATCAGTCTGAGGGTTTTTGACTGAAACGCCTGAATTCGTTTGATGTTGGATGTTTTTGCTGAATCGTATATCTGTGATCCGTATGTGCATAATTAATATAATTTAAAAAATTACGTTTAAAAAGAACAAGTTTTTCAAAATATTTTTCATTATTTATATAATTTATTAATTAAATTAATTTTTAATATTAAATATAATATATTATATTTCAATTAGTGCCGATGTAGTTAATGTATCGACATGAAGTTTTATATTTAAAATTAAAACGACATAAGGACAGCGCTATAGTTTTCCGAGAAATTGATCGGAGGGAAAGGGGGGGAGATCAGAGGAAAATGGCCCTAATCTAAGACCCTAATAACTGCCCATGTAAGAAATGTATCGTCAGTAGAAGGATTCAGAAGCCGAAGATCAAGAAAGAAGATTCACCGACGAATTTATTTTTTCTGAGATATCCATGAATACAACACAATTCAATGGAAATATATAAAAAATATATAAGAAATATAAGCCGCATCACGGGAAGTTTTCCTCTCCCTGCGGGGTCAAAAAGTATAGGATCGCACAAACTAAATGTTTACTAAGAGAACCGTGAATCATGCATAACAGTTTAACTGCGAGTTTATATATACAAATAAAATGTTATAATCAATATGGCAGCTGTGGGGATCAAAAACACACCTCTCCCCTTCCTTTATTCTCAAAATATATGACACTTGAAAATATGAAAAAAAGAAATCTGAGCAATGTCCGGCGAACATCAAGGACAAGTAACTGGATTTGCATCAAAGCATGAATTTTATTTTAAAGGGGGGGGGGGGGAGGGGGGAGGAGTTTAAAATATATTTCGATGAATATTGTTGTGTGAGGGTGTAATAAAGGCAATGTATTTCTCCAAAACGAATTAATCAATTAATTTTTCGCTTCCCCTCCAAAACCAGTTGACAGCTTTTTGCGCTAATATTCAATAGTTGACTTACATAGGGGCTCTGTTTTTGAATTGAGCCCACTCCCCTGAAATTCCCCTTCTTCTGGGATGTTACTATGTTGATTTTTTCCAGAGGTGTCTTTATTGTTTTCTTTTTTGACAAAATTTCGAGACACTATCACGTCCCTTCTTCTGGTCTGAACGAAGCGGTTCATAGTGACCAGAACAAGAGAAGTGAAAGAATCCCGAAATTTTGTCAAAAACAAAAAAGAAGACTTCTTTGGAAAAAATCAACATTCCCCTTCAGTCGATATCGCTGAAATTTAACAGGTTATATTCTCATTGGGTTTTGACTTTAAATATGAAATTTCATGTCGATACATTTATTACATCGGCAGTTATTGGGGTTTTTGAGTTGAGCCCCCCTCTGATACCCCCTTTCCCTTTTTCTGATTCTACTGAAAATTAATAAGTGTCGTAGTTAGAGGTTTCTGGATTCACATATAAAATTTCGTGTCAATACATTCATTCTATCGAGAGTTATCGTGTTTATGGACACCGAGAATTTTTTTTTTCATATTTGGAATCTGAAGGTCGGAAAACATGAAATTCCGTTGGAAAAGCATCGAATTTTTGACCAATTACATAATTTTCCCTACACCTCATATAGAGGAAGTTGTGTAATCGATCAGATTTATATGTTGTGTTTTCATCGGAATTTTAGTTAGTTATTATGACTCATGCCCGGTCTTTAACTACAAGGTCATTCGCCTACTACCAGAGCTATATTGGGGAAGTACATTGTTGGTGATTAACCTATGACTTTTTAGTTTTTAAATGGCGGCGAGAGTGGGAGAAATGTATATGCAAAATTTGGTCCTCATCTAACTCGATAAATTTTGATAATAATAATACTCAAAATGTCTCATAAGGAAAATTTTCAAATAAAATTGTTTCTGATGAAATCGGAACAATAGTTTTGTGGGGAGAGGGGGATAATTGTTTGCAACTTTTCTTGAATTTCAAGGTCCTCATTAATGGGATGTGAAAATAACTCTATTTGATAATAACTTTGATTGTACACCATCCCAACATTCATTATAATTATTATTATCAGAATAAATGTGGACATGGGGGTCTCCTTTCCAGACGTTGGAGACTTCATATTGGAGTTAGCGACAAGGTTCAGAACTGGGCTTCAGAGTGTTTCTGGAGCCGCTACCTTTGGCATTTGGGAACCTCTGCTACACCGTCGACTGAAGCCCCGGCTTCTACAGGACATCATGTTTAACAATATATATGTTACGGGTAAAGTTAGATTAACGGTTAAACCTAGCATTACCCGGGTAAACGGCGTAGTACCCGCTGCCGCTTGGTTAAAGTTGGGTATACTAATAATGACAAGGCCATTAGTGGACGTATGTTCCACTATAAAGATTAGGTACTTATTAATTAGCTCGACCACACCTCAATTTCCATTGTTGTAAGCTGTCTAACAGCGATAATCATTCATCTGGGTACATTAATTCCTAGAACAAACATAAATCGAAATATTACAAAATTTGGGGGCGTATTTGCCGGCGTTCCGCCGGCGGGACGATATATCTGCCTCTCCCGTCGTTCCTATATTTGAAGTAGTACAGGTTCTAGCTTTAACATATACTTTACCCGGATAAAGCCTGAAACGTCAACTATTTCAATAATATTTCGGACTTTAACCAAGCGGCAGCGGGTACTACTAGGTTTACCCGGGTAATCCTAGGTTTAACCGTTAATCTAACTTTACCCGTAGCATATATATAACATCCGTGCAAGTAAAATTCATTAGTTGACCACAATGCCGCCTGACAGCGTGGTTAGAAAGCTTGATGTCTCTTAGCATCTCGATATATATACTAAAATTTTCTATAGCGCTCCTTGCGCTGATTCAAATATATATATTTTTTTTCGAGGTGCAAAGAGACGACAAGCGTGTGGTCAACTAATGAATTTTACTTCTCCAGCTATTCGGGGTATAGGGGAAGTTATGTAATCGGTCAGAAATTCGATGTAGAATTTTCAACGAAACTACATGTTTTTCATTCTTAAAATGAGAAGAAAATGCCTGTCTGTGTGTCTGTGAACTCCCGATAGAATGCATGTATCGGCAAGAAATGTTTATATTTGCACCCATAATGCTCTAAGGATAACACATATTGATTTTCAGTCAAATCGGCCAAATTGAAGGAGAGGATAAAAACAAATCTCTATTAACTGTCATGATAATAATATATTGACATAAAATTTCGTATGTAGCTTAAAAACCCCATTAGGACAACACTTATTAATTTTCAGTGGAATCAGTCGAAGGAGACGGGGATCAGAAAGAGGCTGTACTCACAAATCCCATTAACTGCCGATGTAATGAATGTATTTACATGAAATTTAGTAAGACGATTCAAAAGCTACTATGTGAGTCAAATATTAAGTCTTAGCCCAAACGGTCAATTGTCTTTGAAGTGATTCACTAACGATTTTTTAAGTTTATATTTATAATTATAAAACTTACAATTTAAATATTTGTTATTTTCCAGTGTAACATCCATGTTATGCAGGATTGAAAATGTTGATGAAATAATGCTAATAAATTGAATTAAGTAAAAAATAAATAAATGTAAACAATAAGAATACTACTGGTGTTGAGAAAATAAAGGTGGTTAGTAGTTAGGTAGGGGAGAGTGGTGGGGGGGAGGGGAGGTGGGTGATCTCATGTCATGGACAGATCCTTACAGAAAGCCAGGTGGTGTTGCGTAATTTGAAAAGGACGCAGGTTATGTAAGGTGGACAGATACCAAGGAAAAATACAATTCACTCCAGTCTCAGGGGACCTCCGAACACATACCTAGGCCGGCTCCTTCTTCTGTCACCTTCCAGAGAACGTGTGGAGCGCCACTGGAGAAAGAATGTCTACAGATGTGGTGCAAGAAAAAATGCACAACTCTATAGTGGAGATCACTAGTCAAACAGTCTCAAAGTTCCCCCACTCTTCCACCAATTGTAATAAGACAGGTAGGGCAAACTACAGCCCTACTATCACAAGTTCTTGAGGTTTTTGAGTTGAGCCCCCTGTGAACCCACCCTTGTCCTCTGTCGATTGCGCTGAAAATAATTAAGTGTCGTCATTATGGAGTTTTGAGTTCACATATGAAATTTTGTGTCGATTTATACATTAAGTTAAGCCTCTTCCGAGAGTCTGAGAATATCAATATCAGAAGACCTATTTTTTGGTGATCGGAACCACATTTTTCTGAACCTATTGAAAGAAACAAAGAAATTTATGAAATACGAATATCTCACATTCACTCAATACAGAAAGGTCACCACCTGGCTTTCAACTAAGAGGTCATATCGCCTACTACCACTAGGTTCTTCCAAGAGCGTGACCCGATGTTCGAAACCCCCGTTTTTTAAAAACAATTCGACCTTTCAGAGGATTCATATCGACCGCTTGAATCAGGATTGAATACAGGAGAGAGAAGCTGTATTATCCGAAGTCAATTTATTTATTTATTTAATGTGGATAACTGAGAATTTCATCCTGACTGGTTGATCACATGTATAGTGTTCTGACCAGATAAAAGACTAATGTAGAGAACCAAGTTGTCTTGCATGAGGTGAATTCTTTGTTCAAGGACGTCCTTCACTTTCTACACCTTATTTTAAATATGAAGAGGATTTTATCCAGCCTCGCTCCGTCCTCCAGAGAATCACTTTAAATAGATTCACTTAAAACATTAAACAAAAACAACACTAGACTACAGACATTTTTATTTCTCATGCTCTTTTAGAAATTTAGGAAACTAAATTGAAGACGAGCTGCATTCCAGGTCTGTCATCAGGTTTATGAGAGGGTCGCCAAACTTTATGTTACTATACCTTACTGTACGTTAGTATGGTTAGTTAAGTGAACAGTAAGTCTGGACGTAAGCCTGAGAGGTGGCTTCCTTAGGCGAATTATATCGGTTAGAGTGACTGCCTACCATTTTGGAATCCCAATTTTAAATAAAAAATCCAAGTTATTAGACGGGCAACGCTGGGTGGGCTTGCCAGTTATACTAACAGTATACCAAACTGTTATTTGTATGAAAAACATGAACAGGACTGTATTTGCGTAGAATTTTACTGGCAGTAGTTTATATTCTGTTTATTTTCTCTGTTAGAGTCACGGTTTTGGAGTAGACGAAGAAAAACCACTGAGGGTTCGAAATTGATTCCAACTCTACTTCCCCAATTTACGAGGTATAGGAAAAGTTATGCAATCTTTCAGAAATTCGATGATGAATTTTCACCAGAAAATGATGTTTTACGTGCCCCTGATTCCTAAAATGTAAAAAAAAAAAAAGCTTCTCGAGGATGTGTGTGTTTTTAAACACGATTACTCCGGATATAATGAATGTATCGACACGAAATTGTATATCTGTATCCAGAACCGGGAAAGGAAGGTTTAAGGACACCTATTGATTTTTACCGACTTTTTTTTTTTTCATCCCGAATTTCGTCTGCGTATACTCACCTAACCACTGTGCACCATCCATCCCCTATTCTCTCCACTATCTCGTCCCTCAACCGCAGTCCAAGTCTTCCTGGTCCCGCAGTCCAGGGGATGGATGGTGCACAGTGGCCAGGAACAGAGAAAGATGGAACAAATGTGTAACATTATTATTTAAGAAATAATCCTCATTTTTACTTTTTGCATTTGTTTTGTTTTATCTTGTTTTATTTTTATTTAATTTATAATAAAAAATAAAAAAAAAGAAGTCACAGTTTTACTTAAGAAATAATTTAATTTTATTTAGGAACAATTTTTAAATTCTTTTCTGATTTCTTCTGTTGAAAGAGCAGTAGACTCAAAACCTCCCAAAGGAGAGGCTTTTGTTCTAAAAGACTGTCAATAAAGCTATTTTATTTTTTATTTTTATATTCACCTAGCAGATAGCTTCTGACATAAGATAACACAATTGAATTTGTCCTGTTTTCCGTTCTTCTCTTAAGACGAGGCCTAAGAACTTGTGAGACGGCCTTGTTTCAGCCTTCCTCTCCTCCACAAGGATACATATAAGCGTAGACCGTTGGTAACGGCACCTCCCACCACACTATTCCCAATCTTCACATCCACAGCTCTCTAGTATACCTCAACACATTTCTATCCTTAACAGGTCGACAAACTAATTTTTTTTATTATCTTATTCCAACGTATTGTAATTGTGCGAAAATCCGAAGTCGTGTATTCAACGGAATTTCACGTTTCATGATAACTGGAAGTTTTTGAGCGCTCCAACTCAGTAACTACTTTAGCCATGAAGTTGACATTTGAGATCAACATGTCTCATGTATTAACTTAGATCTGATAAGACTTTTCTCGTCATCAAAAAAAAATTAAGACCATTTTATTGTACATTTAACAAGATATCACTTATATTTATGACCTAAGCAAACATCTCTTCATATAAAAATTGTAGAGAAAACTAAAAGCCACATTTTATTTGCATTAAGCCTCCAGTATTAATTGAAAACCAGCCATTATCTCACTTCTTCCGTAAAATATTTAGGATTAACCCTCGATAGAAGGCTGACTTGGAACCTTCACACTCGGACGACAAAACTCACACTAAACCGGCGACTTAGACTATTGTACAGTATTTTGAATAGGCGTTCTAAATTATTTACTTGACAAAAACTGAATTGTTATACCTATCTTCTCCGACCTCTCTGCACCTATGGCTTACAAAAATATGGTACAGCCAAGACTTCGAACATCAAAAGAATACAGGTATTTCAATCCAAGACTCTCCGACTGATCACGCAATGCCCATCACGTTAGCAACAAGACTACACCGCGACTTCAACGTCACACCCATAGACACAATCATTAAATATTTATACTAACGTTTCTGCACCAAAATTTACTTACACAGCAATCCGGAAGTTCGCCAAATCTTAAATACAAATTTACCCCACAATCCCCCAAGAAGATTAAAGAGAGTTTGGCATAGAGATCTCCTGGTATAAAGTGATGTCACCGCTGGGTGTTTTCCTCTCTCAAGCCTTCCATGTCATATTTATTTTTACTATTTTATATATATTTTTTTTATTTATCTTTTGTATAGTATATGTCAGCCCAGCCGCTGGTTGTGCATTTTCTGCATAGCTTAAGATAAATAAATACAAAAAAAAAAAAAAAAATTTCAAAGATACCCGAGATATATGCGGAAAACTGTCTTAAAATTATATCTCAAAATCCTTATTCAATTTGCAACTATCTCCATCTCCTCAGATTTACGATAGGACCAAAACGACAGACGTTATACTGCCCCAAAGTAAACCAATAAACTCCCGTTGGAAATATTTCTAAGTAATGTTTAAATTAAGTTAATGTTTAAAGTTGCTATGCGTTACGAATTTAAATTACCTTTTTATTATTTGTAGTACTTAAGCACGCCGTCCTTCGGATGGGACGTTAAGCGATGGTCCCGAGCCCGTACGATGTCAGGTACTCGTTAAAGACCCCTACCCCAGATGAATAAAAATTTAGGGTAGGCAAAATTTAGGACTCCCACAGTAGAGTCGGGCTCATGTCCACCAGAGTGACGAAAGAGCGCTCTGGTAGTAGGCGATATGACCCGGGCATGAGTCATAAAACCTAACCTAACCTATTATTTGTAGTTTATTATTAAAAAATATGGGCCTAGTTTCAAATTTATAGGTTAGGTTAGGTTTTATGACTCATGCCCGGGCTTTAACTACGAGGTCATATCGCCTACTACCAGAGCGCTCTTTCGTCACTCTGGTGGACATGAGCGCGACTCTACTGTGGGAGTCCTAAATTTTGCCTACCCTAAATTTTTATTCATCTAGGGTAGGGGTCTTTAACGAGTACCTGACACCGTACAAGACCATCAAATGTATATAAATATCTAGTAATACTATTGTTATACTATTATACTAAAGAAGAAATAAAAAAGGCTATTATTATTATTATTATTATTAAAAAATATAACAGGACTTTCTTATACCAAACAGGTTATAGCAGATCCCTCCACCTCCCTCCTCTCAAAATCATTTCATACAGATATTACTGAATATATGAAAGTAAGATGTTGGCATTAGCAGTTTTATTTTCTTCCATTGTTCAGAATAATTCTGAACGTGAGTTTCTTATACCCAGTAACGCCGCCATTATGAGATTATGAGATAAGGGAGGCACAGGAAGATCTGTAAAAACGTGTTTGTATAAGAAAGTCCTGTTAGGCCACAACTAGTATACTTTTTTTTCTTATCCTTTTTATGAAAAAAATACCAATAATAAAAAAAAATAGTAACTATACGTTATTATTTAAACGTTACCATGAAATATTTTTGCTGGAAATTTTGATTTTCCATTCTTTGGGGCGCTATAATGTTGATCGTATTGGTTCTATCTCAAATCTGAGTACATATTAACGGTTGGAAATTTTATAAGGAACATTTTGTTTATGAACCAATTTTTCGATAGGACTGACAGTTTTTGCGTAAATTAACAAAACATAAAAAATAAAATGGGTTTCTAAACGGCATTTCAAGACGGTTTTTGGCAGATGTGTCAAAACGTGTTCAGGGAGGGGACGTTGAGATATAATATTTCATTGTCAACTCTCGGTTTTTGCGCACTATTACTAAAGGTATAAAAGAAAGTAAAAAATCATGTCTCATTTAATCGATCTGTACAATTCAAAAATGATTCGTTATGATTTGCCATGCCTAATATCGATTGTGAAGTTTGTGTTCCTGTTTAGGTCCGAAGCCCCCTTGGTTGAGGTAGGTAATGGAGCAAGGCAGGTTTGCCTATACCCTTCCCCTCTCATCTACATGACTGTAGAAGGTCAATCTACCCTTTTTTTTATTTCTTGGATGTTCTTCTTTTTCTTGAATTATTTTTAGCATTTTGCCTTGTATCAGAAAAGTAACAAAAAAGAAAAAATTGTCTCATATCATTATTAGAGTCAGTTCAAGACATTTTACTGCTTCTTGTTAGTTAGTTATTAGTTATTCTATTAGGGAAGGATTGATCAACAATGTAATAAGAAGGAGAGATGAGGCTTGTGGTCGATGAAAACAAATTTGTGGAATTTCCGACAAGCTTTCGGCACTGAGTGTGCCTTCTTCAAAGTCTGTATTGACATATATACATTATTAATGAGTTTATGTATGCTAGATTTGAGTCAAAGATATGACATTAGTTATTCTGACTCATGCCCGGGCTCTAACTGTGAAGTCATGTGGCTCTGGTAGACAAGAGCCCGACTCTACTGTGAGAGTTCTTGCTTAGCTCGGTTTATTCACCTAGGATAGGAATAACTGAATAACTAACGAATAACTGACATTATACAGGCTCGGGACCGTCGCTTAATGTCTTATTCGAAGGACGACGTGTAAAGGTTTTTTCACCTCTTGGATGAAAAACAAATCGCACTAAAAATATTTCAAAAATCTGATCGGTGATTAAGTCAATAATTTTTTAATCATATCTCAGGGGTGTAGCTAATGTCTCGAGAGGGTGTAGCCTAAAGCGAATTCTAATCCCATATATTATAAATCGTGGAGGGTGCCGGTAGCTCAAAGGTGGTGTGATTGCTTTCGGAGCTGAAAATCGCGAGTTCAAAACCCGGCCGAGGCCATTAGGTCTTATTATCTGGAAGGTAAAGAAACCTTGAGCCTGCCGCCGGGCATGTCATAATAACTAATTCATAAATCGTAGTCAATATTTATTATAACTCTTTGGTCATTTTTTTAAATTATTATTTCAATGTATATCTTTATTGCTATTCATTTAGTTATTTTAAAAATAGGAAGGAAGAAGTAATTTTGGCTCTGTTAACCATAGGGCATACCAGGATTTGCCATTGGGCCCCATGGATATCTGATTACTCGAGAACCCCCTCGTCTGGGTCAGTCCTGCGGGGTCGGGCTGTCCGTCAGACACAACCTTACAGAATGCATGGCATATAGTCCCCAGCGGGAGAATTTCAACATCACGGTGGATATTTCCGAATTTCTATCTGACTCCCAAATTACCCAACTATTTCGTTTTCTGCACTTCACAAACCTATCAAAATTATAAAACGAAATTGTTTTCATCACGTAGCCTTTCTATTCCGTATACAGCAATCTCGATTTTTATTATTATTAATCTGCGCCTATCCAAATTAGCCCGCTAGGATCCCCAGAGACCTGCATCCATCAGGAATCCATTGTTAAATGTACAAACATCATTTCACGCTTATCATATAAAAATGAGCTTATCTTCTTCAGTTTTACCACTGTTATTGAAAAAGTGAAGAGATATTTCAGCTCAAGTTCCAGCATTTCCAAGCTGATACTCCATCACTTTCCTTACCTGATATATAAGAATGGTTCGCACTCTGCAAACTGACTTAGTTTATAACTAAACCTGACGATTGTGTAATGACAAAACCAGTAGTATTTATATACATTTTTTTGTGGAATAGACAATATGTCCGCATTTCTCAACTTGTTTATCTTTTAAGACCATATTCGTAATATAGATCCTAATTAAAATGTTAGAGTGAATCATAATTAAATGTATATTAAAATATATAAAACTATTGTAATATTGGGGCAAACCTTGAAAAAGGATGTACGGTAAAATATGGAATTAATCGCTCAAGATCTCACATTAGAATTTGGGAGGTTTTGATGGGACGTTTAGCGATGGTCTCGAGCATGTGCGATGTCAGATATTCGTTAAAGAAATCTACGCTAATAAAACCTGGGAGTAAAAATTTAGGTGTCCGGGCACATGTCCACCCGGGGGGCTGCGAAAAGCCCTAATAAGTTGCTTATTTGCCCTCGTAGTTAAAGCCCGGGCATGGATCACAAAAAAAATACCTGTTGAGGGATGAGATCATTCTCAAATTTGGCTATTTTCAGTTGATTTTCTGATATTTATATTAGTAATTTTTAAGTTGAGAAACGCGGACATATTGTGGAAACTTGTAATAAATAAATAAAACAAACTTATTTTTGAAATATTGTCTATTCCACTAAAGATATATATACATATATAACTACCGGTTTCGGCTTTATACCATCGTCAGGTCTAGTTATGAACTAAGTCAGTTTGCAGAGAGCGACCCTTCAAATACATCTCAGGTCAAAGGGTGCTATTAAAACTTGGGAGTCCCCCGGCTGTACCGTTAGCTAACTCATGAAATATTTCTTAACAAAACCTAGTTCTAAATTTACATAAAACAATGTCACTAGACTAATACGCGGAAAAATAACAAATAAATAAGTACAAATACAAGTAAATAATAAAAAATAGAAATAAAATTAATAATAATGTTAAGATTTAGATAACTTGAAACATATATTCCACATATATGTTTATTAGTCTAGTGACATTGTTTTATGTAAATTTAGAACTAGGTTTTGTTAAGAAATATTTCATGAGTTAGCTAACGGTACAGCCGGGGGACTCCCAAGTTTTAATAGCACCCTTTGACCTGAGATGTATTAGAAGGGTCGCTCTCTACAAACTGACTTAGTTCATAACTAGACCTGACGATGGTATAAAGCCGAAACCGGTAGTTATATATGTATATATATCTTTAGTGGAATAGACAATATTTCAAAAATAAGTTTGTTTTATTTATTTAGTAATTTTTAATTAAAATTTTGTTTAGCACTGGATAAGATATGATATAATATTGAGGAATTGAATAATGTTATATTTTATTGTCTGAATTTCGATAATCTTCATAATTCTTACTAGGTAGGTTATTATTCGAGGCTTGCACAGTTAGGGAAAGTTTCATTTGCGTCGGTCCAGAGAAAGTGTCTGAGAAGTAGAGGGACTGCAGATAGCAGCCATCCAGACCCCCGTCTGTCTCCACATTGCCAATCCTCATCTGGATACTCATGGGTGGTGAGAATATCACAGTAACGTGATGTTATAGCACTAACCAATCAGCTAATAGCTCTCAAGTTATTGTATATTCTTAGCAAAAAAGATGATCTGCTGAATAAAACCAACGAATAATTTTTGATTGAGTGCCAAAGAGGAAAATTGTATCAACACAAAATGATGAGAATTCAGAAGCGATGGCGTTAGCCGTAACTGGTATTGTATTATTTATTTTAACCAAAACTGAACCAATTTAACTTTCCATCACAGACCATACATAACTAATAATATATACCACTGTAGAAAATAGAACAGGGTACAACGGTGCAATATAGCCTCATCACCGTCGGTAGTTATTCACATTTTCTCAATAATTTACGATCCGACTGCAATTACGGTCCAAGCTCATATGATCTTTTTAAAGAAATAGTGAAAGTATTCCTTAAAAAAATTCCATCTTTATTCCAACAAATAATTGACAACTTTTCATTTATTATCACAATTTCGGCTCACCACACAAGTACCAGAACACTAGTACTCAAACTATATATATATATTTTTTTAATCCGGGATCAATTATATTTTTTTATTGGAAATAATATTTACTTTTAATCGAAAACCTGTATGTAATGAAAATATGTTACATATTAAATTTTAAGCAAAGTAGCTGTGAAATGTATGGTGTGACCAAGGTTATGTTCATAGGTGTTGTGTTCCTGTCCGCTTGCTGCAATGCTAGTAAGTTTTTGAATCTAATATTTATTATTTTAACATATATATTTAATTATGTATATATTTTTCAAATACTAATTAATTAAAAAAATTAATGATGAAGAAAATGGTATCGATGGTTTCAGATACTCCAAACTATCGATAGTTAACCTCTATTGACCTGACCTGCCCAGACTGGAGACTGACCTCTTTCACCAACGTTTCACTGCCTTATTCAAAGATCTTAGCCTTATTATTAACACATATATTAAATTTGATGATTCGATGTCTCAGTTCTACCATTAGACTTAGATAGTAAATTTGATCGTTTATAAGAAATAAGCAAAATTTAACGAACTAAATGTTTGTAAGAAATTTTGGAAGAAAAAGTTGAATAAAAGTTATTTTAATTGAATAAAACATTGTGAAAAATCCAAGACGTATTTATTGACCGCAATAATGCTGTTCAGTTGTGACAACCGAACCCTTTTTGAAATCAACAACGAAGGGTGCTACTTTTCAATTCTATGAAAGTATATACAAGTATGTGCGTAACAAATGTATATTTTTGATCTTATTTCCAAAATTTTAACTATTAAGATTTGCATTGTCAAGCCCCTGTAAGTTTCGTGCATTGTTTTTCTTATAATATTAGTTATCATGTAGAAATATGTTATTAATTTAATATTTCTAAGCCTAACGATGTAACAAGACTATTTATGAGATTACAATCTTCCCTTATCTGTCTAACTCAATGAGCTTACTGAAGTTTTCATCAGACAATTTCAAAAAGTACTTTTTGAAACGATTTTTGAGCTTTCCAAAATATCCGTCAAATGGCAAAACATAAAAATGTTTACATAATCCTATCTTGGTAAAGTTTTAAATAATACGCTTTGCTAAAATAAATAATTTTGATGTTTGTTAATATTATAGTTTTACTGTTTGAAATTATAAATTATCATTATTCTATTGAAATTGTAAAAATAGTAACAATGATCAAAAAAAGTTACTCTAGCAGAGTTTCCACCAATTCCATTTTTATTGCACATATAATAGATATAAAAACAATCATTTCCTTTTTTTTCCAATATTTTTTTCATTATAAGTAAGACAAAAACTGTATGCTTCATTGGCCTCACGTTTATTGCACTACATTTGAATAAAGTATAACAACTAAAGATATGATATATCTATAATATGCAGTCTTAAGGTTCATGGCACGTAGAAAGTAGAAGGCTTTTAATTATTTTTTTGTGATAATAATAACTATTGGAAAATAATTTGTAGCATTTGTGTAAATATATTTATTTTATTATTGTTATTTATTTGTATAGAATATGTAAATGTAGATCTACCTATTATGAATAGAAAGAAATTTAAACTATTTTGAAATTAATTTTTCAATGCTAAGCCTGTAAAGGTACTTCGTTTGGTCACCTGGCAGCAGCACATGCTAGGTGACTAATTTTTTTTTTTCTCGGCCTCTGAAATTTTACTTATAATCGAAATTAAATTTTAATTTCTTTGTAAATATGTGATTGATGAAACTATATTGATGAACTTAGCTGCGCAGTAATCAAATGATTGAACATCTATGAGGACCAGTTGTGCAGGAAACAGTGAATCAAATCTTTTTCTACTGAACAGAATGCATCTCCCATACTAATGAACAGAGGTTCTCCTTATGTATTTATGGAATATTTTGCGAAAAAATATAAAGGAGAAACAATTATTTTTATAAAAAAAGATGTCCCCACGAACAAGAAATAATATAACAAATTCTCAGAGACATTGCGCCCTAGTATTTTTATTTGTATTATTTTTATTTTTTTTTTTTCAGGAGGGTGAAAGATACAGATCAGAGGCATAAGCTGAGCTTTTGGGGAGATAGGGAAATATATTTTATAGTGGTAACATTGTGAACCTAGATTTATTCATTCTGTTAATTCTTGGATCAATGATACAAAGAAGGTTTTTTATTTAATATTAATATCTGTTCTAGTTTCATTGTCTTCAAAAATGAAAACTGTGTACTTCTTGTCTTGTTTTATTTAACCTTACGGACCATGATACAGGATCGCCCAGAGAAGGGAAGACTTATTTGTCCCTGAGCCCTAGACTTCAGTGAGTCTCCACTTTTTCCTGTCTGATATTTACTAATATATAATATCATTAATATCTTTTTACAATGATTTTACTGAAAAATATATTAATAACATGTAAAACCTACTATTAGGTATTTTATTAAATAATTAAACTATTAGTATTGTTAGGTTAGGTTTTATGACTCATCCCTGGGCTTTGGACATGAACCCGACTCTACTGTGGCAGTCCTGAATTTTGCCTACCCTAAATTTTTATTCAACTAGGGTAGGTGTCTTTAATGAGTACCTGACATCGTACAGGCTCGGGACCATAGCTTAACATCCCATCCGAAGGACGGCGTGCTTAAGTTTATTTTACTCCCCAGATAAAATAAACTAAGAGCCTCGGTCGGGTTTTGAACCCACGTTCTTGAGCTCAGAAGACAAGCACGCATACCACTGAGCTACCGGAGCCCTCGATTAGTATTGCTGTCAGAGGAGGGGCAAGACCTAAATTTGCTTTGGGCAAGATGAATTTTGCGAGGCCCCCCTGCGTCTTTATAGAAATGAGTAGGGATTTAAACGGTTGAAAACTAGGACGAATCCGGGGAAATCCGGACAGATGGCAGCCCTACCTGTAAACATCTTTACTCGCGGTCTCGGCTTTTTATGGTCCTAACTAAATATTTTTCATGAATCAAAGCTGAATGAACCTTCGATGCGCGAGGCCGTAGGCCGCTTCTGATTCTGACATCTGAAGCAAAGAGAAGGAGATCTTCTCAGGCCTTAATCTTTCTTATTTCTAAAATTGACTTTACTTCAAAGAACGTTATTCTTTAATTTATTAAATATATTTTTAATTGATTTTATTTAATGGTTTATTAATGCAATGAATTTAAAGACTAACTACTTTTAACTATTCGAAGAATAATCAATTTCTTAGGTATCGGTTATGCCCTCTCTAGGTAAGATATAGGTATGCTGTATCAGATGTTCGCTTCCTAGCTGCATGTACGGTAATACCAATATTACCTTGAAGAAATGTCCTTATCAAATGGTAGGATGGTAATAACCTTGAGCTCGCCGTCCTTCGGATGGGAATTTAAGCGATGGTCCCAAGCCTGTGCGATGTCAAATACTCGTTAAAGATCCACTTTACCTTAGATACCTAAACCTGGGTAGGGAACATTTAGGGCTCCAAGTCGAGATAACAAGTAAGGGATAAGAGCATTCGATTTCCTAGGTCCCTAGGTGCACACACCAGCCCTCCCAATACATATATATTTATCAAAAAGTAAAAATTACTATTTCAAATGAGTTTATTAAATCTATTTAGATATTTTCGAAACTTTCTTATGGGCAATTATAATTTCCAAAAAATTCAATAATGGATAAGCATAAATGGAACTTCTATTATTTTTAATTATCTATCGTCATAGTTTATTATTTTATTTTTTGTTCATTATGCAATTTTTGTACTATTTATATATATATATATATATATTAGGGGGATCGTTTTTAATGCAAGGTTCAAATTTTCACCCAAAAATCTCGATCAACATGATAAAAAAATACGATTGGCATTATTCCGGGCCCATAATAAATGATTTAACCCGTGCTGGCAGAAGAATTAAATTTTCCGTGTATTTTAAATAGCGTTTAGTGATGTTTCGGGTTTTTGTTCTATAACTATGAAACTGTCTATCGTAAATCTCTGAAAATTTGTACACTGTTATTTTTGAAGTTGCTGAACACGAATATTTCATCAAAAATTATATTGGTCAAGTCAAAATTGGCTTCCGAATTTGCGAAAAATATTTTTCGATTTTTTTGAGGAATAAAAAATCTAATTCATATAATTTTTTTTTCTTTTCAATTTGAATTCTATTTTGCAGCTCAAAATGTCGATTATATGCTAAATAATAAAATGCGAGTGAAAATTGAAAATTTGAAATTCAACCGCTTTTTGATGATTACGCGATATTTTCATGAAGAACGCGCTCCATTCGAAAGTTACGCATATGTAGGGATGGGTATCGACCAACAAAACATCGATTATTCTTGTACTGTCAAAAGAATGATACAATTCCCTTTAACTACATATTCAAAAAACCTGAAATATATGTCAATTTCTATAACGAATTTCGACTAATTTAACTTGTCAAACTTAACTTTTGATGAAATATTCGTGTTCAGCAACTTCAAAAATAGTAGTGTACAAATTTTCAGAGATTTACGATAGACAGTTTCATAGTTATAGAACAAAAACCCGAAACATCACTAAACGCCATTTAAAATACACGGAAAATTTGATTCTTCTGCCGGCACGGGTTAAATCATTTATTATGAGCCCGGAATAATGCCAATCGTATTTTTTTATCATGTCGATCGAGTTTTTGGGTGAAAATTTGAACCTTGCATTATTAACGACCACCCTAATATATATATATATATATATATATATATATATATATATATATATATATATATATATATATATATATATATATATATATATATATATATATATATATATATATATATATATATATATATATATATATATATATATATATATATATATATATATATATATATATATATATATATATATATATATATATATATATATATATATATAAATATATATATATATATATATATATATATATATATATATATATATATATATATATATATATATATATATATATATATATATATATATATATATATATATATATATATATATATATATATATATATATATATATATATATATATATATATATATATATATATATATATATATATATATATATATATATATATATATATATATATATATATATATATATATATATATATATATATATATATATATATATATATATATATATATATATATATATATATATATATATATATATATATATATATAACTCCTGCATATATAAATAATACTGAAATTGCACAATGTATATATTATATACATTTGCATTTTATTTTATTATTTGTATCACTTTACAATTTAATTTTTTTTTATTTTTGAATTTATATATGTCCCTTCTCCTTAAAGGCTGATATTTTCCATGTCTTTTAATTCATATATTTTGTCAATATCTTGTACCAATTTATAGAAATAAATACTTTCATTTATTCGTTCATTCATGCTTAATTATATATTATGTGTACTGTTTGTCTGCGATTGGAAGGCGCTTGGTGAGTGGAGGGACGAGGAGTGGGGTTGATGAATTTTGATGGGGATCTACTACCCATCCTAAAACAATGGTCTTATCTGAATCACTTTTTACAAGTTAACCTTAACTCAAGTCATCACATGTTTTCTTATATACAAAATAAAAATATCTGATGTGTTGTTTCCTCTCTCCCGTGTTTTGTTTAGAGCATAAGAGTAAGCGGTATCTTGTAAAATGTATTTAGGCCCTGAAGTAAAGTGGACTTAATTTTTGTCTGATTTGGAGCATCATGATGAGATCTAAGTTAGTACATGTGATATATTCATATAGAATTTCAAGTTCAATGCTACAAACGTTTCTGAAATAGAGCACTCACAAAGTCCTAATTACAGACAGACATGGTCAAAACATGTTCAGGCAACCTTGAAACGTAAAGTGAATGTTTTCAGATAAGATAGTGAATATCCCACTTTACCTACTTCGTCATCGTTGGATAGAATGATGATCTAGATGAGGTGGGGGACGTCCAGAACGGATAGAAAGTAGTTTCTAAAATGGTGTAGGCCCTATTTCTATCTGGAGGGCCTTAAAGAAGATTCAACAGCATAATGATTAATAGAGTCGACAGTATCTTTTCAATGTAGAAGGAATTCGAGGTTCTGTCGTGTAAATAAAGACTCAATATTTAGCCGTTTCGGAAACTATTTATTTCCTTCTTCAGCTTCTACAGAATATAATAAACAATTAGTTGATTTTTTATTTAAACATTTGTCCATAATGGGTAAAAAAAAACCAACTAATGTGTTTGTTATATTCTGTAGTCCGAAATAAATAGTTCCTGAAGAAGGAAATAAATAGTTTCCAAAACGTTGGCCAAATATTGAGTTTTTATTTACACGACAAAACCTCGAATTTCTTCTACCTATTCTACAGCGTCCCCATCCCCCAAACCATGTCTCGACACCTTGGCATCCAATAATAAACACAAATCCAAGTGAAAAAATCCATCCCTCACGCAAATGAAAGTCACCTAAAGTTGTTGATGACCTTTTTTATGGGATCTATGTAACTGCAATGAATGCACTATGAAAGTTTGTATATACAAATCGAAGTTTGGCGCTAAACGCCCGACATTTGTCATTTACGACCAGAAGTATATAGCACTGTTTTCTTTAATTTGAGCTTAAAAAAAATATATTAATCTATTTTTTAACTCCATTATCTATATGAACATTTATTGTTACTTAATGAATAATGATTTTTGCATTTCTCGTCTTTATATCTAGTCAATAGAATTTGCCATGAGGAAAAGAGGAAAAAAAATGGTGAGTACCTACCATGGGAATCCGTTAACTTTACGCAGCTTTTGCATGCATATATATTTTTTTTTTTTTTGTTTAATTATAATGCATAAATGGAATCCATGTCATAATATTTAGTGATATTAGTATAAAACTTGGCAACCAAATGAAGTTGGTAAGTAATATTGTAGAGAGACAGGGACAGAGGGGGAGAGACAAGGGAGGGAGGAGTGGTATCGACCCGTTGCCGCCCCCGCCCAGGGTTCCCGCCAATCAGCCGCCACCATCCCATCTCAAACATTACCTATATTTAACACAACCCACCCCATCCCACCCCCGCTACTCTCCATTAAATATTAATAGAAACTCAGAACTTCACAAAATATATCAACCGCCTTCCTCTTAGTTTTATAACATTCAATTGTTCTATTCCTATTCGCTTCGCTCGCTAGTTCCCTTACACTCCCATGCCTCCTAAATTTATATCGACGAATGAAAAATTTAAAACAAAAAAAAAAAAGAAGAGCTGGTTGCTGCACAGTGCTTTTCCATAGGAATGTCGGTGAGCTTTGAAAATCTTTAGCAATTCACCCAATTTGATTAAATACATTTTAGTTCAGTAAAATACTAGTTGACTATAAAAAAGGACCATTTAAGAATTGATATGTCGTGAATTGGTCTAGTTGCCATGAGGTTTCTATTCTATCCTTTAATCTCTCATTTTTTTTTTCAACTAACCTCTGAACTGATGTTATCGAGTATTGTTAGGTATGTTTAGAAGACCGTCTTCAATTTATAAACAATTTAATAATAATAATAATTAATATGTATTTCTGTTCAACTATAAATAATATAGAATATTTCATATAATTTTGTACATCAAAATAACTAAATATATAATATAAATTATATGGGTACATCAACCGATACTAAATCTTACAATATAAGCACATATGAAATGAATAATTATAATTATTTAAAAAACTATATTAATAATACAATCTAAATGAATATAAAATTACTAAAATTAATAAATTCAAAAGATACTATTTTTTAAATTATAAATAATTTATATCTATCTTTATTTCTTTAAGATAAATCTTTTTTCATGACGATGCTTCGGGATTATGCATCCCTTCAACAGGTTAGTTATTATGACTCATACCCTGACTTTAACTACGAGGTCATATCGCCTACTACCAGAGCGATCTTTCGTCACTCTGGTGGACATGAGCCCGACTCTACTATGAGAGTCCTAAATGTTGACTATCCTAAATATTTACTCACCTAGGGCAGGAGTCTTTAACAAGTACATTGTACAGGCTTGGGCCCATCGCTTAACGTCCCATCCGAAGGATGGTGTGCTTAAGTTGATTCTACCTCCCAGACAAAATAAACTAAGAGCCTCGGCGGTGTTTGGAAACCGCTATCTGGAGCTCAGTAAGCAAGCATGCATACCACTGAGCTACCGATGCCCTCTGAAAAAAAAAATATATATATAAATAAACAAGCAAATAACACTAATCTTCTCTGCTCTCTTTTGTAAAAATGTAAGTAACTGTTTTGATACCATGAATTTTTATTAAGAAATAAACATAAATAAAATTAAGATATGCTAATTTAAGGTACATCAACCGATACTAAACCTAATAATATAATAAATACCTGCATACTTGCAAATGCAAAGAACGAGATGGAGGATTATGCTATCCCAAAATATGTTACGCGAGAAATTTTTCTATTTTTTTCGTTTTTTGTATCGAACAATAATAATCATGGCATTATACAATAAAATCCTGATTAAATAAATTTTAAAGCACTAACCTCAGAAAAGTGACAGAGAACAAAGGGATCTACAGTTTTGGGAGCCCTGAGGCTCTTCCTTTGAAAGAGGAAATCCAGAAATTTGTTGAGAAAACAATTATAAGGATTAGGTTGGTGGAGCAGAGGAAGTAGTAAATAAATATTAAAAAATATGCATTGGAACTTATCCCTTATCGACCTCCCTCCTATATTTATCTGTTTGGTTTTTTTATTTGCAATAAAATATTCATTTATTTATTTATACAATCATAGAATATCAAGAATTTGAAGAATTATTTTTATGGTGTACCGGAGTAAAAAAAAATGTCATTGCAGTTATAGATGTATAAAGAAATCTATAGTTGATTGATTCAAGAGATGTTTTCAAGTTGGTATGACAATATTTCAGGACACTACCACGGCCTTTCATCAGGTCACAATATATCTTACATCTAGTAGAGGCATTATCGGCTGTAAAATGTTGTGGGACGAGATTTCTCATAGAAATAAAAGATTGTCTTCCCACTATTTTATTTTTGACCAGAACTGGTTTTCAAATGCAAAAGCGTCATCATCAGTGGCACATCCCACCCACTCAGCATGGAGGTTATAGGATAACTGGCCATGCTCTGTGGGTGGGTTGTGCCATTGATGATAACGCTGTTGCGTCGAAAACCGGTTCTGATAAAAAATAAAACAGTGGGAAGACAACGTCTTTAATTTTTCTGAGAATTTAAGTTTCTTCAGAAACTCCTGCAACGTGTATCGTTAATATGTTCTAAGTCGATGGTTTTGAAATAACTAGGGAGATAAATAGATGAATAAAAATTGTTTATATTAGTTTTAAATTATTTATAATCTTTTTCCCATAATTGCAGCTCAACACGTAACGTTATTGAGATTGCACTGGTGTACGTTATATTAAAGGACATCAATACAAAAATATATCGAGCCAATTAAATGACATCATTACAATTAATAAAATAAAAGAAACATTTTTGGGGGGAAATGGCCTCTGGCATTTTGCTAGTCCAGCCACTCTATAGTTACGCCACTGGCTCCAAACGGCCTCATGAGAACTTGCTCATAGTTTCTTTACAAAAATATATCGAGCCAATTAAATGACATCATTACAATTAATAAAATAAAAGAAACATTTTTGGGGGGAAATGGCCCCTGGCATTTTGCTAGTCCAGCCACTCTATAGTTACGCCACTGGCTCCAAACGGCCTCATGAGAACTTGCTCATAGTTTCTTTACAAAAATATATTCTAACTCATTTCTCATTAAGTGCTTGCAGGCGTGCTTAAGAAACACAATTAAAGAGAGGAATTTTACGTTAATTCTAGAGATGAGAATAAAGAGTCTATTATTGTCTTTATTTAGATCGTGTAAAGATGAGCCCTCTTCTCTATAATGAAGAAAACAATCGTGATCACTGAATACAACACCCTTACTAAAATGATATGCTACACTAGTCGATTAATTCAAAAAATTACGTAAATATGGACTGGACAAAGAATAAATACAAATCGATAGCTTAACTTTGACATAACCTCTACAATTCCTTCAAGGTCTTAGTTAGGCAAAACGAAATACTAGTTCAAAGTAAAATACAATACTTTAGGATGGAAAATTTATATTATATATATAAACTAATGAAATAACGTCAAACTGGTGCCAAATGTAGTATTCTTCTTTTAAAATACAGAAAATTTGGGGTTGGGGTGGGAGGGGGGTTACATGGTGTCAAAGTAATGATTTCATAATAACATTTAAAAAATGTTATTTGTTAAGCTTCACCATCAGTCACAACTATTATAATAAAATGAGATTTTAAACGTACGCCCTCAAAATTTACACAAAAAAAAAAGAATTAATGCAAATTTTTCCTTGTCTCTCATCAAAATTTCAGTAGTTAATACGCACATCTAAAACGATATGCAAACATAGAAGATGACAGATAACTGATGTTTGTTTAGTTCTTATTTTTATATTTATTATCAAAATGAAATTTACTAAATTAAATTTTGTATTTCGTAATGGTTACACTGTTTAATTCATTGAAGATTATACGCACATTCACATTAATTGATACAATATTGTATCAATTAATATTCTATTTCTTTTAAATTATGTGACAGTTTTTTGTGTTTTTTTTATGTATGTGTGGGTATGCAATTATTTCGTACAATGAGAAATATAATATGAGCAAGTAGGTTATTTCTTTCATTTTAAAATACTTTATAATTGTTACATAATTTTAAATTAACCTGAAGTGACATATAAAGCATTAGTTCCTCCAATATGTTGTTGTTTGCACATTAAATATTTTTATCCAAATTAAACTAACAATAATTATTATCTTCAATGTGAGGCTATATTAAATTATGATAAGTGGAGCCAAAATGCATTTTTCTTTTAATTTTCCTTACACAATGTGAATGTTTTTGACACTAGTTTTGTGTTTCAGAGAGGAATGGACGAATCCGTTGAAACCGTTTTGATTCTTTTTCTTCTTTTTTTTATATGTATCCATAAAGCCTTTTATGTCTGTAAGTGACAAAAAAAAACAATTTAATTTTGAAAATTTGAGATATATGTGCTTAAGCCCAAGCAAGTTCAAACTTTTTTTTTTTTATTTTAAGCAAAATTTGTTGATCCATATTTTTTTCCCGAAGCATGCAGTCCCAAATCCTGTGGCTTACACAATTCTTAATGCATCATCTAAATTTGTTTTCTCTATCTTTTTTTTAAATTTATTGTCTAAATACCCTTAGCTCTTATAATTTTTTTTGTTTTTGTTTTCATGTTAGTTATTCCTGTATCTCATACAATATCCAAGAATATGTTATACAGTTCTCTAACTAAACAAAGTTAAGAAGATATTTAATGATAATTTAAGGTCTTCCAGCTTCAAGGGACTTAGGAGCTACTGGAGAAGCAATGAAACAAACTTGACTTTACTAGTTAACAGTATTCCTTTGTTTTAGAGTTACAGACGGGTGCAAATGCACTTGCACACACTGCATCATTGGATTTCAAAACCTTCATCTTTTTGTGCTTGCTTCCTTTTGTTTATAAATATAAATCAGGAGGATGCCTTTCTGAGAACATCGTGGAGTACACCTCTTGGCATCTCACCTTCTCAAATAAAAGAACTCCAAATGTTAAATATAACAAAACCTGCTACGGGTTAACATATATAATTATCTCAAAAAAAGCACTTTTCAACATTGTGCGCAGAAGCCAGTTGTAAAACAAACCACCTTACAAAATATATTAATGATAACTGCTGTGATAATGTGTGTACATAGAAAAATTTGAATCGAAAGGGCCATATTATGTTATATCAATGTTACTGCATGTTTGTGTTTTTATATAACGCTTTACTTAAATAATAAAAACTCCAATTTTCATTTATTATGCATGTGATTTATTTGTTATTCTTCCTTGTCTGATTGTTATTCCAATGTGCTATAAATTAATTCATTTCCTCTGTCCATTATATATTAATAATTAAACGTTTTGTTTCCCATATAATTGCATTATTCCTTAAAATTACCTTATGTGTAGCAACAATTTTTTAAATGTTATTTGAGGAGTTATTTTGCATCCAAATAAGTGTATATAATTATATGAAAATATAATAACTTTTATACTAGTTGATAAGATGTATATCATCGGAAAGGAGGTAAGAGTCACTTATTTTTTTGTGGAAAACAAGGGAACATTTCAAGAGGAAAAAGGCAATAAATAACTCTAACTGATATAGGTTCTGTATAAGTGTGGAGAGTTTCGTTTAGTGGTTAAATTCGTCATGTTCCTTAATGGCTTTTTACTTTCCGTTTTGCGACTTTTACCTCCAAACCGTATTTAATATATTTTACTACTTGTGTAATAAAAAATTAGTCTTGGTCCTCGAGGTGGTCATCAAATTATTTCCATTGCGGTTAGGAATCTCAAAATATGGCATGTTGTGTGTTCTTCATAGACATTGGGATGGAATGGAAGTCTCACCGCTTCTTTGTCCACATCAAGTAACTATTTTTTTTTTTTTTTTTCCCCGAATTACAAGATTAGAAATTCTATAACATGATAATCTTATTCAACCATAGCGTTGCTACGCAAAAATAAAAAATAAGTTCAATAATACATTTTTTCCATGTATTTTTTTTGATTTTGGAACATATCAAACCACAGACGTTTCGGAAAGCATTATCATCATTATCTCAAATTGATTTTTGTCTATGTAAAATTTTTTATATTGTTGATCCATTATATTATTTGTCACTCTGTCTATACTCTCAGTTGATACCAAATACGTCGACTCATAAATATGTCTCAGCAAATAATATATTAGACTAACAATACGATAATTTAAATCAATTTGAGATAATGATGGGAGTACTTCCCAAAATGTCTGTGATTTGATATGTTGTAAAACCAAAAAATAAATGGGAGAATAATATAACGGTCAAAAAAATATATATTTGTGAATTCAAAATCCCCTTACACAACCCAGAAATTGAAATTAATTAAACATTTTTACAAAATAGATAAAACAAACTTATTTTTGAAATATTGTCTATTCCACTAAAGATATATATACATATATAACTACCGGTTTCGGCTTTATACCATCGTCAGGTCTAGTTATGAACTAAGTCCATAACTAGTTATGACTTAGTTCATAACTAGACCTGACGATGGTATAAAGCCGAAACCGGTAGTTATATATGTATATATATCTTTAGTGGAATAGACAATATTTCAAAAATAAGTTTGTTTTATCTATTTATTACAAGTTTCCACAATATGTCCGCGTTTCTCAACTTAGAAATTTTTACAAAAATCTGAAGTTTTAACATTTACTTAAGACAGTTATTAATCGTATTATTAGTTGACATTGGTTAGCTCATCAATTTCTCATGACTTTTGCCCTCATCAGTTTCAGAAAGTTTAAAAGCGTTGAGAATTCTAAGAAATGTCGAAATAGTTTCGTTTAAAAAACTTTATTTATATTAGCGCATGGAGCTAGTTAGGAGCAATTATATAGCTAGAATTCAACAGTTAAATCTTCACCAAATGTCTTGCTTGCCTGTGGCAAAGGTTACCTAATGCCAATAGTGGAGTGGTAGCTCCAGAAACATTCCAGCCCAATCCTGAACCATATCGCTAACTCCAGTATGAAGTGATCCTAAGCATCTTTCTTTATCAAACCATATCGTCTCAAACGCCCTCCTACATCTACCAAATGATGCAATTTAAATCTCATATCCATTCGAAAGTCACCAGCTCCCGTTCCTCTTACCTTCTCATAGGACAACAATCCACCACATCTCCTTCCTTATCCAGGCTAACTCCCTCTAGAACTCTCTACCTCTCCAGGTTCGCCAAGCTTCCGACCCTTAATGCCTTTAAATCCCTAGTTTTCCAGTATCTCCTAACTCAGAAAACCTTTGATTCCTAAAGTCAACCAAATCCTATAGGATAATTCTCGTCTTCCTATGTCTCTCACTACCCTGGACTGTTACTACTGTTTCATCAGCCCAGTTGGGACATTACTTGGTTATCACTTGTTACTACATATTTCTAGTACGATATCGACTAAGACAATTTATACAATTTTTTTTTTCACTGAGCTCTGTTTTTCTTTATAACTTAACAAAACATAATATTAGTTCTAGCTCTAACGGTTGGTTGAATTTTCATTAAATTTCACAAGTCACAAAGAAACCTACCTGATCAACGGTTTCCTTTTGGTCGACGGTGTGTTTCGTTCGTGGTTTTTCATAAGAAACCGGATTTTGGTAAGTCCAGATTTTCAGCAGCTCACCCGGGACAGCTGAAAGGGGATGATTAGGGAGAAGAGAGAAATAAAACGAAATAATAATCCGAATCCTTAGTACAACCCAAGTTTTAATTTAAAAAAGTTTTAGAAATAGAAAAATGATTTTCATTGAAAATCCAGGCTTATATTATTTCTTCAGTTAATATTTATAAAAATGTTTATTTTTAACAAAAAATAAAATATTCATATTTGAAGGATATTTCAATAAAGATTAAAATTACAGCCAAAATTAGAAAACGTAAATTAAGTTAATGTAAAAAAAATGTCGAAAAGCCAAAGGACCGAGTACAATGTTCAGTCAGTGGAAGTTCTCGGATGTCCTGTTTATTTTTTTTTTTTCGTGTTAGCGTATAGCTTCAGGGTAGCGGATTTGAAAGATTTTTTGTATGCCTCTATCAAGTGGTTAAAAAAAACATGTAAAATTCATTAATTTGTACTTGTAAAAACTGGCCCTACAGGGCCAAAGGAAAAAATGGACTTAATCGATGACTCACAGGTGCACTGAAGAATCTTAATATCTCCATATACATTATCAAACAACCCATTCTTCTTTGTATATAATGCATTCTTATGAGTGGTGTCCATAAAATGCAATTTGAGAAAAAAAGCATTGTTCAATAACACACAACATTTTAATGTAATTTATTTTTTTATTCGAGTTTTATTAATTACACTGTCCAACAAAATTAATTTATCTTATTTTTTTTTTTCTTGTTGCAACAGTGGGAGGGGATTATTCTACAGGACCGGCACAAACATTCTTCCACTCTGGGACATACCCCGAAATACCTCCCATATTTTTCAATATAGTAAGGATTTTTTTTTTTTTTTTTTTTAAGGCTGATGGTGTCACCGCGACCAGGGTAGGCCTATTGTGTGCCCTGTTTGTGTTGGTCCCTACCACAGCTCTGTATCTTTCATAAAGTCCTAGGGTGGATTCTGCTGCAGGTTCCTCCATTACCTGCTTTGGTTCTGTTATGGCAGAGTCGAAGCAGTAAAATCTCTGATTTTCTAGTGCCTTACACTGGCTTAGAATATGAACCGGAGTTTCATTTTCCTCGTCACAATTCCTGCACAGAGGGCTTCTAGCGATGCCCATATTGTGCAGGTGTTTGTTCAAATGACAGTGTCCTCTGATTAGCCCTGTCATCCATTCTGCTCATATTTCGGAGCTCTCGGCTCCTTTTCTTTGAACGACAAGGAGTTTTGAATGTCTTTGCTTCGGGACCCCTCTCCAGAACTGGATGTGTTCTTATTGCCGCCCTTGCGGTGCTCCTAGAGCGGTCCTGCCGCAGAAGGGTTCCGGTCCTCTGTCAGCTCCTGACCTGGCTAGTTGATCAGCCCTTTCGTTGCCCTCAAATCCCTGATGTCCTGGCGCCCATATCAACTCTACTCTATTTTGATACATCAAGGACTCCAGTGCTTGAAGGCATTCCAGGACGATTTTGGAATCTATGTTGACAGCTTGCACCGCTGCTTGGCTGTCAGACAGTATCAGGATCTGCCCTCCCTTAATGTTCCGTCCGTATAATAAGGATAGATCACAATTTGTGATTTGCATGGAAACAAGATCCTTTCAATATTATGAAAAAAATATTTTTATTCAAAAACAAAATAGAATACAGATACAAATATACATTTTAAATACGAAGATAAAAATTTTTCTTGAAAAACAATTTTAAAAAAAATAAAAATGAAATAATTTGCCATCTTCGCCGCCCAGAGCCGTTGACTACCCTCCTAGAGTCGGCCCTCTTCTTATAGGATTATTGCGCTTTAACTAAACACATTTCTAGCTTGTCAGAGTTAAGACTATAATTAGCTCAGAATCAAAAAGTTTTAAAATAATTTTTAAAAAAATAATAAATAGTTCCGAATAATCCTGTAAACAGCATGTGATTATAGTAATGAATGTAATTTCTATTTAGTTGATTACTAAGTTAAACAGTATGTCCCCATAGCAAGGACGTGATAATTTGATTCAATTTTAAAACGAAAATATACATATAATTTAAGTAACATAAAAATCAATAATCTACAGAACAAAAGCCAGATAGTGAAGTGCTCGGCTTAAAAGCAACATCCGTGAAGAAATACTTATCTTTCGGCTTCGCAAGCTTTCTGAATGACCTTACTTTCTGATTTTATTACTCTCTTATTTCGGAGTATTTAAACATCACTCTTCTGAATTGTTTCTCTTCAATTTTGTATCATAGTAATAATATTATATATAATACTAAACTTCTGTGCATTTCTACCTCAAATTTAAAAAAGGATCCACTACATATATTCAACACAGACTAACGAAGATTTGAACTAGTCCCAGATAAGCATTCTCAACTACGTCTCATAAAGAAACTGAGTAGATCAAAGTCAAGACCATTATCAGACCAATCTGAAGGTATAGTGTTCAGCTCTGGAGAATCTGCTTAGCCCTCTGACACCAAGACTAGGCAAGTTATTCAAATTAAAATCTTTTGAACAATCCCACAAAGCTGCTATTAAGTTACTAATGTGATACTTCATCAATTAGTCATGCAGCAACTATACAGAAACCTGTACAAGTTCACACCATACTCGAATAAACGAGTGGAAGCAATGTCAGTTCGGTCCTTCATGAGAAACCCACGATGAAGACTGAATCGCTCACGAGATCTCCTGCCTAAGGACCCCTGATCACGGTGGTACTGGCCACCCACTTCAAATGACGCATGTATTTTTGTTATTAGTAGTTAAAAAATTGTATAATAATATCTTCACAATTTCTTTCGTTGTTTGTGCTCTAAAGTACAAATAAACCCTAAGCTTCACTTTAAAACCATGAAATAAACACAATTCTTCACCTTTACCCTTCATTCAAGAATATTACCTCTGCTTTATTTATTACTTAATATATTATTGTAGTTCTTATAAATATATATTTAAATAAAAGATCTTTTGAGTCAGTCATTTATTGGTCGTTGATGGTTGCAGGTACAATGAAGCAGCCATGCGCTCATCAGCAGCCTCGAGTTCCGCCACATCCAGCCTACTATCAGTAGCCTCCTAGCTGGCCAGGAGATCACCTCGCACAGAATTTTACATGGAAATTCACCAAATATCTCTCTAATGGGTATGGTAACCATTTCAATTTCATTTCTAATTCTATGAAAAATAGGAAATCAATCGTTAGTTTTTATGCGTAATATTAAATAAATATATTATCAAAAACATGTTCTAAAGAGCTTTGTACTATTTTTAAATATAATAGCAGGTTTTAAAAAACTCAGTATTTGGCCAACGTTTCGAAAACTATTTATTTTCTTTTTCTGGGGCCTTATAATTACTTAGGTAAATGTTTGTGTAGTCTGGGTACTCGCCATGATCATAAAGAGTTGGCAGTATCTTTCTAATGTTGATAAAAGTCAAAGTTCTCTCATGTAAATAAAAAAAACACAGTATTCTTCTGTGTTATATTAGATATATAGTAACAGTTCTCACAGTGCGGGGACGGCCTAATCGAGGTCTGCCACCTACAGATAATGTCTCATTCTAACAATTTATAGTGCGGTACACAAACATACGGCTGATACCCAAAAGTTCCCAAAGTGCTGAAAATCTCTGAGTTAGATTTTCCAACTTTGTACAAGGCGAGCGCGTCAATCCAGTTTTCTTTATCACCCCACTCCATGTTAACTGAGCGAAAGAAAATACAAACTAATAGGGATTATTAGCCTGATGTGCAAAGTAAACAATCTGATAAAGGTGAGGCCTATGTAAACAATACCCAAGGATTTAATCAAAGTCCAAGTTTTGTAACAGTATTTATGGCAGGACTAGGTATATATATACATGTATTTGAGGTTAGTCGGGTACATTCCTCTGCTTACAAGCTTTAGGATTATCACAATTTAGTTTTAATGTAATAAAAATAGTCAGTCCCCTAAATAGCCCCAGATTTACTCATATGTCACTTTAACTTGTGAAATGGACGTTTATATTCCTTCATTATATATTATGACATATAATATATATATATCTCCAAATTGCGAATCCAAATTGCAGTTATAGTTCCAATTGTATACATAAGCTAAAACAAAATGCCAAGATATCTCATTCAGATGATCACATTTCTTAAATCTTAACATATTTCTTCTTGTTTCAGATCCATATTGCCGAAATGAAGGAATGGTTGTAATAGTTCACCATTTCAAGACCAATTCTGAAATTCCGTGTCTTGTATTTTTGTAGAACTTCTTCAACGTTACTTTTACCCAATTATATTATTCTAAATGTCTTCACGCTTTTTTGAATAATAATTAAAAAAAAAAGGAGAAAAAAGCAATATTTGTCCTATATAACTCACTAAAATATATATTCTAAATGGCGTTATTTAAGCTTAATTGTTCTAATCATAAAATGTATATTTTTTTAGTATTATGTGTAGTAATATTTATTAAATAAACAATTGGTGCTAAAAAAAACTGGGTTAAGCTAATATTCTAAAGAAAAAGATACAAGAAATAAATCCTTAGGTAACCAGACCAAAGCAAATAACATAAGATTTTAAAATATATATTTCAACGATGTTTTAATAAATGGAATATATTTTATACAAAAAGTATGTTGTAGAGATAAGATCATATCCCTTTTATTTTCTAAGATGCTCTAAAACTGTGTCTACTACTAATAGTTTTTGTATTTAAAATAATTAAACTAATACAGAAAGGAGAGCCCATTAATGACAGGGACATGAGTTTTTTTTTAAACTGAATTTTGAACAGTTTGTTTTGTTACTGTTTTTCGCATTGTATTTTTCATTTTTGGAACTTGAGAATATCTATATTCCCATGCCAAAAAACAAAGTTTTTCCAAATTTAAAATTATGTAACTAGTCAACCATTTCAGTTTAAACTTTTAAGAAATGCTCCCGCTCCCATCAATAAATTTCAATTATTTAATGTATTCTATTATTTTTTTTTTAATTTATTGATTTCATTCATTGATATTATAAATCAATAAAAACAGAAGACTATTTTAATTCACCAACTGTATGAAGTATAGGGAAAGTTATGTAATCGGTCAGGAATTTTAGTCTATCTGTCGAAGGGAAGTGTGTCGACTCAAATACCCTTATAACTGCTGATGGATTGAACACATTTAGTATGATTCAAAAGCCTCATGTAAGTCAAATAATGAGTCTTAGCCCAAATGGTCAATTGGAGTAATTCGTGCGGAGGAAGTACATATCCAGTGATTCACCTAATTTTTTTTTTTTGAGGTTTCTTGAAGATGATTACTGGAGGAAGTGTTTCTGAACCCCACAATTTCTGTCATTAATGTGAATGTCCATCATGTATCCTATCTATAAAGTCTTCCCTTAGTTATATAAATGTAAGAGATATCATTTAAATACTTCAGTAGCTCATTAGCCGGTACTTAAACTTCTGATTAAACCAAGTGTAATATAGTAAATAACTTTATGTGTATTTGTGGAGTTGATAGTAAAAAACCATTTTCCTACCTATTTACAGGTAGATTCCCTACCCTATTTTAAACATCCGTGGAGAGTCAGCAAGAACATAACATGTTTAATTGGTGGGATTGGGGCAAAATTCTCACTTTCCTTTTTACAAATTACTACACTTTCTTACCAACATTAGTAAATCGTTCTTAATAAAACATTTTCAATGATTCTTATAGAAATTACAAAAATTTACCGGGACATCTATTTTTTACCAAAGAATGAACTTAGATTTCAAACTGAAAATGTGGTTTTATCTATCAATATTTTAATTGTTTAAGGATTTATTTTTAATTCATGTAAATGACAAGCTTTAAATGTCAATGGTAGAATAAATGTATGAAAATACATCGATGTGCGCACAAATTATGAAATTTCTATCTAAACAAAAAAATTAATAGATAAGTTTCAAATCTACCTACCGATTAAGATTCCAATTGAAATGTAAAATTATAAATAAGAATAATGAAATAAATTTATAGTCGTTGTTTTAGGGTTAGTCTGATGAAACCGAGAGCCTAAAAAAAATATTCTATTGTTCAAGATCCCTCACAGTAGGAGAAAAAATATACACATATTTTCTAATGTATATGTTATACCTCATATCCAAATTTAATAAAATATAGGATATCGGTTGAACGGTGTACGAGAAACGGGTATAAGACGTAAGTCAGAGAAAATGCAAGAATTCTTACTGTATTAACCTGACAGCTCATGAATCAAAATAATTAGATATGGTTCGCTATTTTACAACGATGATGTTGGGTTTCACTTGTAATAATGTTGTTAATTTTAGCACAAATGTAAAATTATGTATAAGTTATACCTATTATAATACATGTAAATATATATAGAGTATTATTTAACACTTATAGGTTGTACAAGAAGATTCTGAATTTATAATATATTTTCCACTGCTTTATTCTTTTCTCAATTTATTTTTGTTCTTTACTACCTAGCAAATAGACATTTCAGAAAGAACAACGAAGTTCCTATCAAAGTTCCAAATTCTATATTCAAATTTTATATTGTAAACTATTCAGGCCTTTTCGTAACCTAAAATTGCCTAAAAGGATTTTCAAGAAAAAACCTATTTTACCTGTTACGAAAACTTAATCGGGGACTTTGCTATACCTAAACATCCGGTTTTTCCATTAATTTACCATAATATTTTTTTATGCAGAACACATTTAGACGCTCTTTTCGTATTAAAACCCCCCAGACTATGTATTAAACTGTTTTTATATATAAACATTATTATTTATATAAACATTATTATTTATATGAACATTATAATTTAAATGTGTAATGAATTATTTTTATTGATAGTAACAATTTCAGGCACTGCTGATGGATTTCTTCCCGAAACGTTAATTTATTAGGTTGTAAAAACCAAAACAAATTGGGAGAATAAAGCTATGAAAAACTATGTATTATTATTTATAGAACTATGATCAGTCCAAATGGAATTTTGACCTTTTTTTTTTTTTTTAAAGAAATAGTTATTAAAAAATATTTTTTCAATTTCATTGCATATTCTCAATATATTAACTAATTACTGTGCTGATTTCAATTATTGTTTATGTCATAATGTATTTATTATGCGCAGATACTAATGTATACTATATAGAAACTCAATTTATATTTCCTTCAATAAAATAGTATTGTGTGGATTGCTCTTAACATGTAAATCTTATTAAGCATCAACGTGTTGTCATTGTAATCTCTAAATTGCTTATTTTTAAGTTTTAAATGGATTTGTAAGAATCCAGTTGGAGTTACTCTGTGTTAATTGCATTCGAAAAATGATTGTTTAGAGGAAAATGTGTGCTTCATTAATATTTATTTATCTTATCATTATAGCAACAACAGTTTCACAGTCAAATAACATTGCAGTCAAAATATACATATAATAAAAAAAATATCAATCATTGCAAATAACTACAGAGCTTACTGAATTTGGCATAAGGACTTCAAGGTTATGCACTGTTAGTCTGCGTCAAAGTGGTTCCACTTCGAGTTGGAAGTGAGCTTGCGGGATGGTGAAGGTGGACTCTTGGAATCTGGACGAGGAGTTCTGGACAATCCATCGTCCGATAATGATCGGAAGACTAACTCATCCCCTTTCGTATTCCTAGAGGCTACAGCTCGACATTGCTTGACAGATGTGCCCCAGACACCGCAGGAGTCTTCCCTGGACGGATTCAAGTCTGGAGATATCCAGTGTGTTGGATCCACACTCGAGCAATACTATAATTGCGTTAAACTGAAGGCTTCAATATGTTACCTGTTTATAAAATTGAATATTTTATTTATTATGATTTTATTATAAAATTACTGTTTGAGTCAATTTGAGAGCTTGAATAGGGCAGCAATTTGTAGAGAATTCGTTCATACTCCCCGAGTTGTAGAAACACAAAAACAAGCTTATACTATGTAATTTTTTGAACTTAAAGCTAGCATCTGTCAAGATTCTTTTTTAAAAAAACTGTTAATATAAAAATTACATAATTATATGTATATTTTTGTTTATTATAAACAATTTTCTTACTTCTTGATTATGTTAATGATTATTTTGAGAATAAATTATGTTTGATTCTAAAAAGGTATTTTTATTAAACCTACATATTTCTAGATATTTTATCAAGAGCAGTGGTAAAGGCAAAAAAGGTTGTTTAATAAGTAAAATGCGGTATTGAATTGCGCAAAATCGTATACCTTGTTATTGAACTGTAAATTCGGTTCTTCGAAGCAAAACTCAGCCAGGGTGATGGAGAAGCATAGGCGGGGGCCAAGTTCCTTAGTAATGGAATAAACATAAGTTTCTATTTCCAGGTGATTTATAGACATTTTTACACATAACTATTTTGTAGACCAACCAACTAATCTAACATTTAAATCAGTTCATTTTATTACATCTTTATACTTCCCCAGCTAAACGAAGTCTAGGGGATGTTATGTAATCGGTCAAAAATTCCATTCTGAGTTTTTCGACCTCTAGATTCCAAAAAATGAAAATATCTGTCAGTCTGTAACTGTGTTTGTGGACACTATTCCCGATAGAATGAATGTTTCGACACGAAATTTCGTATATGAACACCTATTGTTTTTGAGTCAAATCGACCGAAAGAAAGTGTAAGGTTAGGGGGAAGGCTTAACATAAATACTCTAATAACTGCCGATAGAATGAATGTATCGACACAAAAGGAGCGAAAAGTGATTAATTCGTTTTGGGGAAGTACATTGCCAATGATTTACCGACTTTTATTTTAAACTAATTCATTTTATTGAAGTATAACTGATTTCTTTCCTCATTTTTTCATGAATAAATCAAAGGAGGAAGGAATCAGCACAAAAAATCCTATCTTTTCATTCTGTGGCAAAATCACTGTAATTGGGTTAAGGGTAGACAATTCAGTCAAACAATCTTAATAAAACTAGGTATAGTCTACCTAAATATATTTATTCAGGTAATTTTTAAAATATAAATTCAATTTATTATATTCGCTTTTCATCTCATACCATACAATGTATAAAATCTAGGCTTCCGCACATATCCATTATCTACTCATCACTGTCTCATTAGATCATAATATAAAAAGAATAGAAATACATAATTGAAAAAAAAAAAAAACAATATTATTTACAATATACAATGGGAGGTAGTGTTCTACGCCTTCTTGGCTGGGGCTCGATAGGTGCCTACTACGACCGCGTGATCCCTTTCGTAAGGCTCCAGTGTGAGTTGTTCCTGGGGTTTCAGTTTCTCACTCTTCAGCTTGTTCACTTCACCGGCAAACACTGCCTCCGGGGCCGCCGTTGAGTCTATACAGTTCGCCTACAACAATTCAAATTATTATTATTATTAATGAACAACATTTAATTTTATAGCAGCGGTTAACTCTTCGTGTATATTAGTTTCTAAGATAAAAAAAAAAATCTTGTGCACTCTCCAGTCAGAGCATCACGCTAAAGCAGCTGAACGTACGAATATACATAGAAACTTTTAGGGATAGTACGTACAGCTTTAAATTATGTTAAAATGTATATGTTTACAAAATGTGGAATCAGGCGTTGCCAGGGAAATTCACCTAATTAACTGCAATTTTATTCCATAATCATCGTGTGAACTTCATAAGGGGAGTAATATGATTAAATGTTCTAACATGAATGATACACAATAAAATTTACTAAAAAATGCAATTAAAATTATAAATAATTACCAAGGAGTTTTTGCTTCCTCGCATATCTGAAGGATATAGGAAGCGTGATCGTTTCCGCTAACTAACTGACGAACCAATGAACGATTTTTATGGAACAGTTAGGTTTGGCATTTAACTGTTTGCGACGTTTTTGGTCGAAAGAAAACACATATTTATATCAAAATGTTTAATGACAAAAAATGTTGCCACTCAACAAAACATAATTGTTAGCTGAATTATAATTAAAGGTGGTTTACAGAGACCAAGAAAAAAACTTCTGGTTACGATCGGGTGTCTGTGGGCAACCTCTAGCCCCCTTACGTGTAACTCAGAATGCATTTATTTCTTATTGGCAGCTATGCAATAGAAAGAGCATACTGAATGGCGTGGGATCGAAAAAATTGCTTTTATGAAAACCAAAATATTGGAGAGTTCTTACTCATAATATATGTTTTGCGAAAAGAATAAGATTAATATGAGAAGGGATTGTTTGCAATAAAGATCAAAAAACAAATTATGGCTATTGAGTTATTATGACTCATTCCCGGGTTTTAACTACAAGGTCATATCGCCTACTACCAGAGCGCTCTTTTGTCAATCTGGTGGACATGAGCCTGACTCTACTATAGGAGTCCTAAATTTTGCCTGCCCTAAATTTTTATTCACCTAGGACAGGGGTCTTTAACGAGTATCTTACATCGTACAGGCTCGGGATCATCGCTTAATGTCACATCCGAAAGACGGCGTGCTTGAGTGTATTTTACCTCCCAGATAAAATAAACTAAGGGCCTCGGTCGGATTTCGAACACTCGACCTTGAGCTCAGGAGCAAGCACGCATACCACTGAGCTACCAGCGCCTCTAAAATGGGGCTTATGGCTACTGATGGTGGGAGTTATTTCGAAACGTCTACGATTGCTAGGTTGTATAAAATAAGCAATATTCAACTTCATTTCGTTCATTAAATGTTCAAAACAAATATTTTCATAAGCTAAATTAGAAAAGTTTAAACTAACTATTCAACAGTTACGTTATCCAAAAGGGACGTACCTTAATAGAAATGACAAAGTGTCCTCCATTTTTGAGATAGCTGTGAGCGTTGATGGCCACGATCCGAGCCTGGTCTGGCTGGGCAACATCTGCGAAGATACAGTCGACCATCCCAACCAACATTCGGTACTTGTGAGGGTGGCGAGCATCCTCGATGATGGGGATGATGTTGGTTCGCTTCTTGGCCACCCCGATCAGGTCTCTCCCAGACCGATGCGAGAATTCTACAGCGTAAACAAGACCTTCCTGAGAACAACATAACACTCTGTCAATCACACACAATGTCTTCGAATAGCTTCAATTATTCAGGCGTCATTACGCGCGTAGAATATTCTTTGTCTACAGTCACGTATAAAACATCTGACCGTTCTTTTGAATGTTATTATTTTCTAATTAGTTCCATCATTTATATTGTAAACGGTAGCAGAGATTTAATATGGGTATAAATAACGGCTGGCAATAGGATGAGTGGACCCTCAGTTGGAGGTAAACCAACGGGAGTCAGATCTGTACATCTCTGCCCTCACTGAACATTTATGTTTATTTCAAACCCTTCTTCATCTAGCACACTGGCAGAATGAAGTGAGTTTTTATTGTTACAGACCTTTTAAGCTTATTTTATATTTTATCTTTGATTTTCATTTTATTTCTATATATATTTTATTTATTTCTATAAGTATACTCTATACTTTATTTTATGTGACATCACACTTGGGCGTGGCTGCCTTAAATATTATACTTTACTATTTTTTAAAACTTCTGCTCGCTCAGGATGGGGTTGGTTCTCTTCGTTAACATGTATTATTTGCTTTGATGGTACATGACTCAGGTAATATACAGTTATAATTAGTTTATATTATTTTCTGTTTAAATATAATATTTCTGTTTATTTTCATGCAAATTATTTATTGTCAATTATCGGTTTAGCCACATTTATGCCATGTCCAGTAAGCTAAATTTCAAGCAATGTTTTTTGTATTGCTTATAAATTTTATTAATTATTAGTCTTTAAAATTCCCTGAATTCCGGTTGCTTTACAGGGAGTCAATTCTTTATTAAAATAATGTTTGATTATAATTATTCATCTATTTTGAGTCGGTTTTAATTGAAATAGAATAAAAATAAACATTATACTTATATTTTGTTCGTTGAAAATCAGTTTTCTAAATCTACATATTAAATTTTGTCTCGATACATCGTATGTTCGCTACAATGGTAATCCACATCCAAATATGTAATTACGGTAAAAATTCAACATAGAAATGTTGCCCAAATACATAACTTCCCCTATATAAATAGAACAGACAAACTTAATCATTCATTTCCCAACCAAGGTTTCAGAGGAATAATAAACACGATATACAAAACTATACTCGTTAAGTGTATGACTATTCGTGGACACCACGTTACCGACACATTTTATATATACAGTAGAGCATCGGAAATACGGAGCGTCGCAAACCCGGATCGGCTCGGCGGTGAGAGCAGGTGGGATGTGGGAGGGAGTGGGATGTATTGTCATCAGGTAATCGAGAACAATGATGATGGAAGCAATGTAAGAGAGTGACGACGATGAAGAAATGGATGCTGAAGAAGCTGCCGTTCCTCAACACACAGAAGCCTATGAACTGGTTAGAGAGGCAACCTGAGGGGACGGCGACACAACTCGTACTTCTTAAAAGACGGAGAGACATGGCTGCAAAGAAACGTACGTCAACTCTTGTACAAAAAACAATTAAGGACTTTTTTACCCAGTAAGTTTCCATTAATTACTGTAGATTCTTGTTTTTTTTTCTAAAAAGTATTGTAGAATTACTAATCTAAATTATAATGTCCATGTTTTTATTCAATATACCTACTTTATTAAAATATTTTGTGTACTGTATTTTTCGAACCCTTCAGCCTCTATTTTGCAATACAGTAGTCTCCCGAGCGTCATGTATCCTCTAGTCGATACATATACGTATGTATACAGTTATTGAAAGCACATTTGAAAATCCGGATGGGTTCCGGTCCCGATCGATCCGGATTAACGACGCTCCACTGTATTCAGATCTCCCAAAATAAGATACATAAATAGGCCAAAAAGGGGCTCAACTTTAAAACTTCAATAACTCTGGATGGAATGAAAATTTCTAAATACAATTTGGATTCAGAAAACCTTAACTAACTTACTAATTTTCAGGCAAAGAAAAAGTAGGGTTTAGAGGGAAAGTGGAAACAATTAATATATTAAGAAGGAGCCATCTTAGAGAGATCCAACTTACAGGGCCGACGATATCAGAGACATGGGACACTGAAGTTCCGGAGGCAGCTCCCAGGTAGAGCACCTTGCTCCCTGGACCCATGTGAATTTGGTCAACACCGCCCAGGATGGCAGCCGCCAACTTCGACCTGAAAGGATTCCACACCCTGTACTCGATCTTCTCCTCTCCTTCCTACAAAATAAATAATTTCATAAATGTTTAAAATTAATGCTGTTCATAATAATTGTTTGTCAAATTAGTGAATAGTTTGAATAGGTAAAAATTGAAAAAAAATTAAATTCCACTCCAAGAAGCGAACGTTATCTGGGGATGTACATTTACAAAAGACTGCCCTGTAACCCACATATCGTTTGAAGAGATTTATGATTAGGTCAAAAATGTAAGCGGTATTGTGTAAAATGTACTTAGGCTCCGAAATAAAGTGGTCTCGGTAGGCAAAATCTGAGTAGGGATCCATAACGTGCACCTGACATCGCACAGGTTCAGCACCATCGCTTAACGTCCCGAATAAAAAACCTAAGAGCCTCGGCCAGTAGATTAGCACTCTACATCTGAGCTATCGGCTCCGTGTATATGAAAATACACCATATACACTAGAAAAATATAAAGAAAAACGTGTTTTTTAAAAATATTGTCTAATACACAAAATGTATGGGAGTACTTTCGGTATTGCTACCATTCGTTTGTAAGAGATGTTTTCGCCAGAGATCTTGTGGAGGTTTATTATAGTAAATACTACTGAATAAAACACTTTGAGCAAGTCAAAAAATTCCACTATATTTATATAAAATACACAATATATTTCGCTGGTTAGAGCATTGTCAAGTGTACAGGAGACAGAGGTACAAGAGTCATAAGTCTGTATCCTGTACACTTGACAATGCTCTAACCAGCGAAATATATTGTGTATTTTATATAAATATAGTGGAATTTTTTGACTTGTTCTAAGTGTTTTATTCAGTAGTACATACGATTGTCTTTATATTTTTTATCAAGAGTTTCACAATATTTCTGCAAAAATGATAAGTATCTTATATATTTGAGATACTGATGATGGAATTTTATCCCGAAACATCTATATTTGCTAAGTCGTAAAAACTAAAATAAATAAATAAGAGAAGAATGCAGCTACTGGAAAATATATTCTTGAAAATATATATAAAATAGTCATAAAAATTCATATTTTCAAATTAAAATAATTATATACATACCCCAACAGATATCCTTTTTTCGCCATACACAGAATCTCCAGGGCAGAAGTTTTTGGTGACCAGTGCGTCTTCTTTACCGCGAGCAATAAAAACACCGTTGTGTCTGTGTGGTTCTATTATAACCTTGGAGCCTCCTTTAAATCCTGTCAAATAAACGAGAAAAATTAATCAGAATGGACATTTTTAGACGAATACAAATATAAAATATAACTATGGGATAGATAATGAGTTCTGTTCATTGTCAGTTTTACATAAGAAATAGCAACAGATATCAGATGTAGACTTTTTGAAGGATAAAACTGAGGCTAAATGAAAGAGAGATTCATTAATATAAGGACAACTCATTTTGATCCTTTTTGGACCTTTTTTATTAGATTATTTGATCATTCTTTCATTTGATCCAAAATAGTTTTACTTCCCCAGGTATACGAAGAGTAATGGGGAATTTCTGTAAAAGATCAGAAAATCTATTTTGAGTTTTCATGTTTTTGCCCCCCTGAATCCAAAAATATAAAATTGCCTGCCTATCTGTGTACAGGATAACTCTCAATAGAATGAATATATATTACTATGTGTATCCACAGGACCTCCATCAGTCAATTTTCAACTGAATCAGCTAAAGGGAGGAACCCTAACACAGGAGTGAAATTCAAAAGCGCAATAACTGTCAATGTAACGAATGTATCGAGACGGAATTTTATATAAGGATTGAGAAATGTCTGAGAAAGATATCTATTTATTTTCAGTCAGAGAAGAAAAAGTATTTAGAGAAAGAAACTTTAGTTGACAACAATTTGTGAAGTAAAAAAACAATATATTTCCATAAAAACTACAAATATCTTAAATTACTATAAAAAAGTTAATTGTTACGATTCATCTAATGATCGGGCTTTAACTACAAGGTCATATCGCTTACTACCAGAGCGCTCTTTCGCCACTGGTGGACATAAGACCGACTCTATTATAGGAGTCCTAAATACTACCTATCCTAAATGTTTTATCCGTAAACGTATACCGTACAGGCTCCTGTCCTCGCTCAACGTTCCAATCAAAGGAAGACATGCTTAAGTTTTTTTTTACCTCCCAGATAAAATAAACTAAGAGGTTGAACCACTGAGCTCAGTAATACTAAAATAAATATAAATATTGAAAAATAATAATAATAGTCACCTACTTAACCTCCCACTATCCATAAGAATATCTCTTCTCCATTCAGCCATATGAAATTGTCAGTTTTATAGTACTTAAGAGCACATTCAATACACAAATTCATTGTTTTTAGCACAATTTCAGTCATTTTAAATGAATAATTATTGTTATATTGTTGAAAATAACATTTTTTCATTGTTGCTCAACATTTGCAATAATTATTTATCAAATGTTCATTTTAAAAGTGCTTATTTATCAGACCTGAATAAAATTACATGGCAACTCCAGATTTTCCCTAATTTACAGATAAATAAATACAATTCTCAGACTTAAAGATTTCCTGGTCAATGGTCAGGCATCTGGGACGCATGATCAGTAAAAGCGTGGATATCATTCTCAACGGAACAGTATTAAAATAAAGTACTAATAGGTAATAAATGGTTGTTTACCTCCACCCCCACTGGGCCTGCCGCCCCCTCTGCCTCTGCCGCCACCCCGGCCTCGTCCGCCTCCACCACCTCCGAAACTGTTTCTGGGACCTCCCCTACCACCTCCACGGCCGCCGCCCCGGCCACCACCGAATCCGCCTCGGCCACCCCCACCCCGGCCCCCACCACCTCTACCTGCGAAATCTGAAAAACAAAACACACGTTAGTCAATAGATTATACAGTATTATTATACAAACAGGTATCTGCGGGATATATAAAGTAACCAGTGAGAGGGAAAACAAAATAGAAACGGGCTTGCAAAATGTAACGTATCACTTGAAATTGAACATCTATGGAAAATTGCGATTTTTTGTAGATCAGAAACAATCTAAATGTCTATGATTATAAAAACAAATGCTCATCGTAAGTCCGATCCTTCAGAAATAAACAACCCACAAAGTACCAACCACTTGTAGAGGCTTAGTGTATAATTTATAATAGAGAAAAATTAAGACGAAAAAACCTGAGTGGATCAAAAGCATCTGAAGAGAAAAGGCTTAAGAGAAATATTAACAAGCATAGACATAGACTGTTTTCTAATAAAATATGTAGTGGATAGACATTTTTAAAAATATAAAGTTGTATTTTTTTTTTTTTTTTGGAAAAATGAAAGCTGAAACGATTATAAAAAGTACATTGATACATCTTCATTAGTTAGTGTGTTCAAGCCTAGGGACTGCCCGCATTAAATGTAGTTGGTCATAATAAACGTACGCGGACAGTACCCCCGTATAATATATCAGACTTCAGAATTCTGGATAAAGGATCTTATATAGTATTTATATTAAAACAGGACTCCCAAATAATAAACAATCACGAAATAACCTCCCCGGCTTGTTCATTCCCACGTGACCTGTTTTTAACCAGCAGCATGCGTTATGCTCGCATATACTTAATTTATATTTCTATAGATTTGCCAAAGCTAACCGTAATACCTCAATATCGAATTATATTAAACTTATACTGAATTCATTTTCGTAATGTTATTGCAATTTTTATTTTTTAAATCTAACATCACACATTATATTGCATATATGATTTATTTTAATATGTCTTATGGAAGAATATAAGAAAAATAATTTAAAAACAATTTTATTATAATATGTCATGAAAGAATATAAGAAAAATAATTTAATAACAAACAGAAATGAAAACTGAAGTGCTTCGCAAACTATTGGGAACAGCCAAGCTAAAATATATTCATACTAGATACGATTCTCGCTCGTTAGTAGAAGTTGAAAAAAAGTTATACAAGATATGAAATACGTTACCTGGTCTACCCATTAAATGAAATTTCAGGGATGAGAAATAAAACTATACACACGTGACAACAAATCCTGAACCAGCCCCAAGCCTACCGGTTCACTAGCAAAACACTCTATGTATAACTCAATACATCGATTTGAATGTATCCGATTCTCAACTAAAAATGTATAATGTTAAATTGATTGTGAAAATTATCTCTTCGAAATTATAAATAATATGTAAACAATAGAATAAGTCTAAAATTGCAGTTGAAATATATCTGACATTCAGTTAAATATACAGTGGAGAAGAAGGGGGGGGGGGGGGGGGGGGGGGGAGTCTCTAAAGAGATGTTATAAAGTTATGTTCATTCATTCACAAAATGGAATGAAAACATAAACACATAGTATATTATTCTTTATTGAGTCTAAATCTCATTTTTTTGCGCTCTTTCGTTGCTTTCATGGACATGAGCTCGACCTATTGTTGGAGTCGTAAGTTTTACCTGCCCAGTTTTAGTCATCTAGGGTAGAGAAAGGTCTTTCACGAGTACATTGGAGAGTACATTAAATACATTAGAGTACATTAAGTACATTAGAGTACATTCAATGAGTACTGACATCGAATAAGTTGGGGACAGTCACTTTTGAAAAATGATTTAGTTTACATAAACAGAAATAAAGGGACTATCATTAATTTGTTTTTGTGATGCCCCTTATTCAAAATTTCGAATAAAAAATGTTATACATTATATTTACCGAAAAAAACTAGATATACCGCAAATAATATAGAAAAATTCTGTATTCAACCCATTTTTTGCATAAACAATTGGATGAATAGTTTCGTCCAATACGGAAAACTACGATATCAAAGAAACATACCGCTCCCCAAATAGAATAAGAAAGTCCAACATGGTCAAGGTCAAGTACAACCGTGTTCCGATGAAAATGATTGACTCGGTCTTTTACCGAACACATTACAGATGTACTATATTAGGTACCTATATTATCTGAATTTTTGATTTTATCTAACATCAATTGTTATTTATACTGAACATACATAATAACACATGAATAGATCTATTACTCGAATCTTGAAGTTTTTTTTTTTTTTTATTGTTGGCCTCATGTACGATGCATATTAGCATGTCTCTATAACGGTGTTGTTATTGGTTATGTACTGCCGGACGGGATTCGAAGCTGCAACCATGGTGGGATCATGTGACCAATGCCCTACGCTCTAGCCCACATGGGCCCCATACGAGTTCATATCAACTACTACCAAAGCGCTTTTTCGTCACTCTGGCAGACATGGGCCCGACTCTACTGTGGGAGTCTTAAATTTTGCCTACCCTAAATTGTTATTCACCTAGGGCAGGGGTCTTTAACGAGTACCTGACTTCGTACTGGCTCGGGACCATCGCTTAACGTCCCATCCGAAGGATGGCGTGCTTACGTTTATTTTACCTTCCAGATAAAATAAACTAAGGACCTCGGCCGGGTTTCGAACCCACGACCTTGAGCTCAGAAGGCAAGCACACATACCACTGAGCTACCGGCGCCCTCTTTTTTTTTTACTTACTACCTTACCTAGAGTATTCAAAGGATTTTCACATTTCAGGGTCCCCTGAATACGTTTTGACCTTCAAAAACAACAACAGAATGTAAGGATCTTGAGTTTTCCAGAAAATATATGGAATGGGTGTCACAAGGGCCACCTATATTCTATATTTCTTCTTCGGTAGTTTTCGTTAGGACCAACCAGAATATATTTTTCTACTTTACTTTAGATTAACTAACTCGTATCTGATTGAAGTTTATTACCGACATTGCTTAATGTTTTTTCCAGAAAATATAAATAATTGGTGCCACAAGGACCACCTATATTCTATATTTCTTCCTCGGCTGTTTGTTAGAACCAGAACAAATTTTCTGGTTCCATAGATTGACTATCATCGTATCTAGTTGAAGCCTCTTTATTGCATTAATCTGCATTAATGTTTTTTTCTAGACTACACCCAAACTTAAGTTTCTGCTCTCCTTTTAAACCTTTGAAATCTTTATTTGCCTATTTATATTTGGTTGTCCCTTAAGGCCCATTTACATTTGTCACTTTGGAGGACCATCTTGGATGAATCATCAAAAGTGACAAGTGTAAACTGCCATTCATCTTCAATTCCTCCAGAGTGAACATCGAAAGTGAACGATGAAAGAAGTTGACCGCCTACTAACTTTTGATGAAACAGTCGTTCCTCCAACCGATGATTCATCCAGAGTGAAGGCGCAGCGACAAATGTAAACAAACGTCCCCTCTTTGCATTCACTCTTCACTGTTCTGTATTTCACATTGCCAATCGAAAATTGCCAAATTATGAGGAACACTGAGCAGTGAAAACACATAACCGGATGAAAATATGTAAACAAGGATGTTTCACTTTGGATAATTCACTACGGATGTTCATCAAAAGTGTCCTACTGTAAATGGGCGTTAACCTTCAGTTTTTTGCTCTTTATGTGTCCTTCGATCTCTGAATTTGAGGCTACACACCGACTCACACGTAAGTTTCCGCTCTCCCTCTAAACCTTCAGTAGCTTTACTTGGTGGACTCTTAACTTAGGATTCTGCACTTTTGAGGGTCCTCAGATCTCTGAAATTGACCCCACACCCCGGCTCATACGGAATTTCCACATTCCGTCAAAACTTCTATTTTTGCCCTTTTGATGATGCTTCGATCTCTGAAATTAAGCTACACCCTGCCTCATACTTATGTTTCCGCTCTCCCTCTAAACCTTCAATCTCTTCATTGGTGGACTCTTATTTGAGGTACCTCTATCTACCAACATTGGTGTATTAATGTTTTTCCAGAAAATATAAGGAAACGGTGCCACCTATATTCTAAATTTCTTGTTGGCTGTTTTCGTTAGGACCAGCCAGAATATATTTTTCATCATTACTCATCGCAGACTATCATGGTATCTGGTTGATCCCGGTCTACCGACTTTATTGTATTCGTCGTCCAATCAATGCTCACCGCTATCAAATTATCTTAATATTTCCATACTTTACCATTTGACTCACAGAAAATTCACGCATAACTCAGAAATATGTAAAACATTGCTCACCTGGACTTCTGCATGTTTCTTACTTACAATTACAGGCAGGATTGCGAGTTGTCTCTTCCTGAAGTGAATCTTTTTCTATCTTTCTTTTTTTACAAAGTCGTTTCCACAAAAAATATTTTTATAACAATGCAAATAGAACAACTACTTTAAATTTAGTGAAAAAAGACAACTTAGTTTAAAGTATGGTGAGTTGTAAAACTTGATTTAACAACACTATTAGCTTCTTAACAATAAATAAACTATTTAAAATTCTCAAAGCTTTATTACAAATATTATTTTTCTGTATATTACAGTGCTGAAAAAAAATGTTTTCTTTTTGAATTTTCAAATGCTTCAACACTAATTGGATTCAGAATTTGAAATATTTGCTCGGACAGAATTAGCTCGTTTTGTAAATGAACGCCTCAATATAATGGTCACCCGGCTTAAAGTCTATTTGGTGTTTTTACTAAACAGAGAGCGATGGTAGCGCGCTTGCCTTTCAGCTCAAGATCGCAGGTTCGAAATTCGGCTTTATGAGGTGAAAAAAACCCTGAGCACGCCGTCTATTTGATGGAACTTTAAGCCCTGGTCCCGAGCCTGTGTCTTGTCAGGTGCTCATTAAAGACCCCTATCCTACCTGAATAAACCTGGATATGCAAAATTTAGGATGCCCACTGTGGAGTCGGGCTCATGCTCACTAGAGTGACGAAAGAGCGTACTAGTAGTTAGTAGGCGGTATTAGCCCCACTTTTTTCTGCCTTTGCACTGAAATATCTCGAGATCTATTGAAAAGGTGTCGGAGTAAGTAATTTATTGTCATCCTATTGAACATAACTTGTCTGCTGTTGATACTATCTTGTTTACAAAATCTCCAACCAAACTTCAGCTTGGCGCTGTCTCCCGTCTTTTCAGTTTCTAAATCGGAGAAAGAAGCATCCGGCCGACATGAAAATACACAAAATCGATATTACATAGGCAAAAACTGGAAACTATTGCTTCATATACAATACTTAGTATACTGCAAAGCTTTTTTGCATATGCCTCATTACGGTGACAATGCATTATATAAAAATTTCAGCCAGATGATTAAATATCACGTCATTTTTTTTCATCATGCAAAAACAGTTGGTTCTATGAAAAAATTATATAATATTAGAAAAAATGTTCTTTATGAAATTTCTAACGATTATTGCATTAATTTGAAGTTGGACCAACGTGCACAGAGTTATAGTCTTAAAGATTGCTTTCCTTAACTACAAAAAAATATATACTAATCAACAGCTACTAACTAAAAATGGTTGCCGTAAGGGCTAGAGCATAGGGCTATCTTCACCTCACCATGGTTTGCGGGTTCGAATCCCGTCCGCGGGTAAGTTTTATTTCATACATAGAACTCCCTCCACTCCTGACTCCCGTGGCTATGGGTTGTAAATAACATGATAATACAGTGACGACATGACTAATATGCATTGTACGAGGGTCGTTCAATAAGTCTTTAGAAGATACAAAAACAAAGTATTTTGGGTAGATTTTTTTAGATTTTTCAACATAATCTCCTTTTAGCTCTTATACACTTTTCTAAGCGTTTTTCTAACTTAACACCGAAAGAGATGAATGCCGAGTTGGATAAAGTTCATGACACATCTGCCCCTGCGCTTGCCACTGTTTATAATTGGATAAATGAGTTTAATTAAACGTGGCCGTACATCAACAAAAGATGAAAATCGTTCGGGACATCCAGTAGAAGTGACTACACCCGAAATGATCGATAAAATCCACGATATGGTGTTAAGCGAAAAAAGGAAAACAGATTAACACAAAATATATTTTAACAAACTTTTTACAAGTATAAAATAAGACACATTTAAAAAAATATATATCAGCCTAATATAACAATGACATCTATATACATTAAAGCGTCTACAGTGCTTTATCTATAACACACTATAGTGTGTTATTACGTCAATGTATGACAATAATGGCTTCTATATACTGAGTCCTATATACACTATAGTATAATATAAACATATTGTAATAATCCACTATAGTGTGTATATAACAAACGTGGCTTATTACGACAGAATATAAAAACAATGTAGAAGGAATTCGAGGTTCTGTCGCGTAAAAGAAAATTCAAAATTTGGCCAACGTTTCGAAAACTATTCAGGGCCTTATAATGACTTGAGTGGATGTGTATGGTGAAGGTGTTGTGAGTTTGTCACAACATCCACTCAAGTCCATTATAAGGCCCTGAATAGTTTTCGAAACGTTGGCCAAATTTTGAATTTTCTTTTACACGACAGAACTTCGAATTCCTTCTACATTAAAAAGATACTGTCGAGTCTATTAATCATTATAAAAACAATAGCTCCAATATGTTAAAGACTTCCACAGTTCTCATATACCCTAATTGGGTGTATTAAATACACACTATAGTGGGTTATTACGACAGTGATAACTTTTATATATTGAGGCTTCTATAGTGTCTCATATAAACTACAGTGCATTTACAATTCCAATAAGGGTTTCTCTATATTAAGGCTTCTAAAGTGTCTTATATTCATTACAGTTCTTTTCACTCGTAGTCGACTCAAATAAACTTCTTAATTGAATTGGCTTCCAATATAAAAAAATATTAATTAAACAAATAATAGTGTTATTGCCCCAAAGGTTTAACATAATATAACTATGATAAACAAAAAAAAAAAAAGGAAAATACTTCAGATTAACACAAAAATCACTCATGAATATGGATATTAAGAAATTAAAAAAAAAAAAATATCCGAGTCCTTTTTATAATAATACATGAACTAAATTATCACAGATAATTGACTGTAATATTAAAATAGTTACTAATTCATTTTTTTACGAATTTCAGTAGTAAAAGAATTACCCGAAACTTTTACATTGTATGACTAGCACGCTTTCTGAGTATTCGGAAAGCTTGCGAATGCGTTACTACAAGAAATTGGGAGATCAACTAAAGCTGTGTCTACTTCAACAAAATTTGCACTATCGAATATACTCTGTTATTTGGAATCAAAAAAATATTTTAAAAGGCAATGAGTAGAGGGCGCCGATAACTGAGAGCATAAAGTGCTTACTTACTGATCTCGCTGGTCCGAAACCTGGCCGAGACCCTTAAGTTTTTTATCTAGGAGGTAAAAAAACCTTGAGTATGCCGTCCTTCGGATGGGATCTTAAGCAATGGTCCCGAGCCTGTACGATGTCATGTACTCGTTAAAGACCCCTCCCCTAAGTGATTAAAAATGTAGGTTAGGCAAAATTTATAACTCCCATAGTCGAGTCGGGCTCATGTTCACCAGAGCGACGAAAATCTGCTCTGGTAGTAGGCGACGTGACCTCGTAGTTAAAGCCCGGACATCCCGGAGTCAAAATAACTAACAAAATGCAATGAAATTACTTACCTGATAGCAACTGAACGTGCGGCTGAATAACGCAGTATGGTACAGTTATATATTGTGACTCAGGTACAGTCTTTTAACTTCGAAGTCATATCGCCTACTACCAGACAGAGCGCTCTTTCGTCACTCTGGTGGATATGAGCCCGACACTATTATGGGAGTCCTAAATTTTGCAAAACCTTAATTTTTATTCACCTAGGGTAGGAGTCTTCAACGAACATCGTACAGGCTCGGGACCATCGCTTAACGTCCCATCCGAAGAACGGCGAATTCAAGATTTTTTCATCTCCCAGATGAAAAACTTAAGGGCCTCGGCCTGGTCTCGAACCCGAGATCATGAGCTCAGTAAGCAATCACTCATACCACTGAGTTACCGGGGCCCTCCAGTATGGTACATTTTTTATGTATATAATTTTCAATATATGAGGAATAATGCAATTAATTGGGAGAAGCCTATGCTAGGTAAGTGAGCATGGTTCGAAGAGACAGTACAAAATTTATATTATTTTTTTTATTTATTTAATGTAATTAAAATGGAGGAAAATATTAATAATTAACAAGTAGGCTCGGAAAAACTAAGCCAAATACCAATTTTCTATTGATCTTGAAAAGTTCCACGAAGTGTTATTCGACCGATCTATTTTCACCAACATTTCCCGCGTAACACTGAGAAAGTGCTCGCGAACCACTAATTGAGAACCAACCAGTTGAAGGATACACATAGACATAAAAATAGATACTAAAACATATATTTTACATCAAATCTCGATCTCCAATTTCTCATTTTCACAATGCTTTCTCATCTCCTCAATACTTAAGTAATTACAAAATTCACAAACAAACTTTTATTCATACATAATTAAACTTCAGACATTAGAGATTCACAATCGTCCCCAAACAATCCTTTGAGATCAATTTTTTCAGGGAAAACGAAGTAATTTTCTATCAAACGAGGAGATACCTTGTATTGGGCTGATAGAAGCTTCTCTCTCACGTTTTCTAAAAAGTAAACAAAAACATACAGAAAGCTGTAATAATAAACAATATATTAGCAATAATACTAGATGATTACTCGATGTTGTTGGGAGTAACTGCGCATTCTTATTAGTTATTTGTTCCGATCAAAACTGATAATATATGTTATATAGACTCTTCCAGTGGTCGGATAAGCAGAACAGAATCGCCCCTTTTTACACACACCAGAAAAAACTTTTTATTTCCCCTGCTATATGAAATGTAAAGTATGTAATGTAATCAGACAAAAATTGAATGTGAGTTTTCAACGGAATTTCTTGTTTTGCGACATTCAATTTACAAATATGAAAAAAAATACTGTCTGTCTGGGAACGCAATAACTCCCGATAGAATGAATGTATCGACACGAAATTATATATGTGAATCCAGTACCTTCTAACGATAACACCTATTGATTTTCAGCCAAATTGACTAGAGGGAAGGGGGGAATTAGGGGGAGGCTTAACACAAAAAAACCAATAACTGCCGTGGGAATGAATGTATGAACACGAAATGTTATGAGTATGTGTGACCTGAGCCCCATAGGGACAGCACCTATCAATTTTCAGCCACATCGGCTAAAGAGGAAGGATTAGGGAGAGGCTTAACTCAAAACTCTAACAAATGTCAAATGTGGATTCAAAACCCCATAAGGACGACACTTATTATTTTTCAGCGAAATCTGCAGAAGAGAAGGGTGATCAGAGGGGGCTCAACTCAAAAAAACCTATAACTGCCGATGTATCGACATAAAATTTCAAATTTGAAATCAAAACTCTATTTAAGTCAACTATCGAATACAAGCACAAACGGACGACTGGTATTGGAGGGGGAGCGAAAAGTTAATAGATTAATTCCTTCTGGGGAAGTAAATTCCTGGTGATTCACCGAAGACGTTTTTCTTCATAATTTTTAAATAATTAAATGTTTTTTGCTCCTTTAAAAAAATACATACATGTACTTGTTATGTAACAGGGAATGTTCCCTCAACATACGACAGAAACGTAGAGGGAAGAATACAAGTTGCCAACAATGTGTAAAAAGACAGAAATGTCTGACAGACGCAATAAGAAATATGACAAATCAGTAAAAAAAATGTAAATACTTACTTTTTGACCAGTGTGGCCTTTTACCACTCTCTGTCTGCGTACATGGCTTCGCAACGGAATATGAATCCTGAGGAAAAATAATAAATTAATAATGTATAACATTTTAAAAGGAGTTTGTGTAATTTCCACAATCAAAAAAAATAAATAAATATAAAAATTGTAATAAGTGGATCAGCTAATCTTAGGTTGCCAATCCCCGATCCATAATAGGTCAAGAAGGCCCACTGCGTAAATAAGCAAAATTACATACAATTATAAAATGTTGTATAATTCATTGCATTCAAAAATGTATTTATTACAAGAATTTTAGACTCTACTTAAATTTTTCCAACCCTAATAGGGCTTCCTTACATGACGGTCAGAATATATGTAATCGGTCAGAAATTCGGAGTAGTTTTCAACGGAATTTCTTGTTTTCCAAACACCGATTCCAAAAATGAGGGGAAAAAATGTCTGTCTGTGTGTCTGTGAAGCGATATCGGCCGAAGTAAATGGGGGTTAACGGGAGGGGAGTTAATTCAAAAACCTGAATAACTGCCGATGTAATGAATTTATCGACACTTTTTATGAGGATTTAGGAGCCCCTATGTAAGATAGTCAACTATTGATTATTAGCGCAAACGGTCGACTGGTTATGGAAGGGAAACGAAACATTAATTGATTAATTTGTTCTGGGGAAATACATTGCCGGTGATTCACCGAATACTTTTTTTTTTTTCAAAGGTATATTTATTTTGCATCTGAAGGGAATGATGATGTGAACAAAAGCGTTTAAAAATATTCGCCTTTCCAAAGCTATGTTCCTTGAAGCATTGTGATAATGATCCACTGATAGCTCTCTTAAAGAGGTACTTAGTTTCAGTTCAGTGTTTTTATCACTTTACTTGATCATTTCGTAACATTGAAAATCCTTATTGTTAAACATGTTCCTTAAGGCTCAAACAATTCTGAAGAACTGTCTCACTGAATAGTCCTTATGATGGTGGCAGCAATCAAAATGACCAATAAATATTCTATTATTTAAACTAACAGAACTTTGCGCAATAAGTCCTTTTTATCTCTATGATATAATAACTATTCTTAAATCTACTTTATACATTAAATAAATAATGATGAACAATAAAAAAACAAAAATACTTTATTATATATTAAAACAAAAAAAAAAAAAATTAAAACAATATTTTTTCACGAACGTGAGCTAGGAACGCAGAACCACCATGTTCGGTCGCTGTGAAGGGAGCTACAGGCTCCAGGTTACTTCTCATTTCATAATTTGACGCCATGGTCCATCTTCCTTCGCTATCAGTTCCAAGAACCATATCCCTGGAAATTAAACAGAACTAGTATACATAATTCCCAAGTCGTTTAACAGGACTACTCAAAAAAACGTTATGAATTAATGTACAATTTAGAAAAATATTAAGATCCTGTCTAAAGTTACAATGGGATACAATAAAAGAAAATCTGCTTAATCTTACTCAAAGTCTAAGTAAAATGTCCTAAATTCAAAACTGATTCTATCCATTATCACTTCCAAGTGAAGTTAATATAGCAAAATTATTGCGATCGTTCAAAAATGGACATTTTTCATTTAATAGAAGCATTCACATACTGGGTGATGCAATTAGGAAGGATCACCTGAGTAATTTCTATACCAGTCAGATTAAATCATTGGGATACTTCTCAACAGAAATGAGTAAATAATTAATTATAAGTTATTAATTAATACGCCGATTGGAGAAAAAGTTGTAGTTCAGTTTTATAAATATATGGTTACCGTACCCAAGCAATATTCCTACCAACCCAGCATCCCTTCCGAGAATTGTTTACTATCCTTCCAAGAATTGTTTACTATATTTTCCCCATGTCCCCACCTTTTGGTTCCCAGGACAAGTCAGTCTCTCCCGAGCTCCCACAGGCGTTGCATCTCTATACTTAGGGTATGTAAGTATAAGTGTAAATTTCAAAGTGTAAAATAGTTATTTTTTAAAAACTCCTATTGGTAAGAACGTTATTTAACTATATACATATACAAAGTATAGGGAAAGTTACGTAATCGATTAAAAATTCGATGCGGAGTTTTCAACGGAATTACATGTTTCCAATCTCTAGATTCAAAATATTTTTTAAAAAATGTCAGTCTGTAAACAGGATTACTGCCGATAGAATGAATGTATCGACACGGAATTCTATATGTTAATTCAGATCACTCTAACTACATCTATTGTTTTTCAGCTAAATCTATCAGAGGAAAGAGAGGGATTAGGGGGAGGCGTAACATAAAAGCTCTAATAACTGCCGATAGAATGAATGTATCGACACGAAATGTTGTATGTGTGACCTGAACCCCATAAGGGCAGCACCTATAAATTTTCAGCCAAATCGGCAGAAGGAAAGGGGGGAGGCTTAACTCAAAAACACTAATAACTGATGTTCTAATGAATGCATAGACACAAAATTTCATATGTGAATTCAAAACTCCATAAGGACAACACATCAATTTTCAGCGAAATCGACAGAAGGGAAGGGGGTTCAGGGGAGGGGGCTCAACTCAAAAACCCGATTAACTGCCGATCTAATGAATTTATAGACACAACATTTAGTATGAGGATTAGACGCCCCTATCTAAGTCAACTGTTGAATACTAGCGCGGTTTTGAAGAGGAAGGTTAATTAATTTGTTCTGGGGAAGTACATTGCCGGTGATTCGACGACCCTTTTGGATTGATATTAACAAATAATAATACAATTTTTATTCAATTTAATATATTCCTGTCTTAGAATTCTCTTCAATACTACAAACAACCCCTCACTAGACATTGTTTATTCACAGTTTTCCTTTCCAACTTTTCAACATTAATCACATAATTCCAACATTGAATACATAATAAGATTCGTAATTAAATGGCATATAGGATGACGAGACTGACATTGGAGTTCTAAAAGTTGCAAGCATTGCTACGCCGTATTATTTATATATATATATTATATTCAAAAGAACACCCTCCCCCCCTCTTCCCCTCCTGAGCCAAAGTTAGCACTGGGCAGTAGAAGCACTAGTTTCAAAAAAAATAAATGCGCCCCTAAATTTCGTAATATTTTTATATCATTTTTATTTTACGTTACTTTTGACTTAACCCTTTTTTTTAGCCTTTCCTTTGTGCTGATTATGAAAAATAACGAAATTACAAGTCATATGGATAACAGTGTTCCTTAATAGCCCCTTAAACTTACACATATGTAAATAAATTCTAGGAAATTATTAAAGGGAAATTTTTTTTAAATTAATTTTGTACAGCATTTTAAAATTCAGTTGTTTACTTACTCATCCTCTTTAATATTTAAGGTTTTCCTTATTTCTCTATCAGTTTTTCCTTGCATTTCGTCAAGCTTTCTAAGCTTCAATTGCTGTAAAATTAAAATAATAATTATTAGGCAAAATAATAAATTACATAAGTTTTTTAATTTCTTTAAATGTCTTTATATATTTATAATGCATTTCGCATGCAGTTTTAGATATAAGATAGAAATATAGAAACAGGGTGTTCCAAAGTTGACAATACCTACTCCCTTTTTCCTAGAACGATCAAGTCTTGGCAGTCAAACAATAACTTATTGTTTATTTTTTTAATTGATTATAGTAATAAGATGCATAAGTATTGTAGGAGTAAACAATTTAAAAAAAAAAAAAAAAAAGCTTTTTGAAACAAGGCTTCAAATTAATCCGAAAGAAAAAAAATTTGACCCTACCGTCAATCCTTTCAGTGAAGCAGAACAGGTTCTCCGGATCTGTGAAATGGGTCTTCAAACGTGTTTTTTTATTAAAATAACCAAGAGTTCAGTTCATTTACAAACTATCCAGTGAGTCTATACAATGACCAAGTTTATAGTTTAGGTGTAAACTATTTTACAAACTCGCCAAATGTACTCGATATTTAGAAAGAAAAAAAGTATTTTCTATTAAAATAATCAAGAGTTGAGTTAATTTATAACAAAATAAGCAAGTATATTAATTTAGCAGAAATATACACATCAAGAAAAACAAATGACCTAACCTTTCGTTTTAGATTGAGAACTTTTTCTTTCATCATAGCTATCTTCTTTTTTTCAGCCATTTGGCGAAGATCCGCAGCTTTTGACATTTTCAACTCTCTTTTCCTATATTTAACAAAAAAATACCAATAACAAAAAGTTCAATGTAACTAAAATAAGGGTAAAAGTATTAATTATTTAATTTAAAAAAAGTATATTCATTGATTCAATTTCTTAAAACAATTAACCATAAGTTGGCTAATTTGTTTAAACTTGATGTTTTATTTATAATAAATCTTCTTACGTCCTTGTTTCTTTCTGAATGGCTCTCAAATTTTCTTCTTTTTTCCTCTTGACCTCTTCTCGCCTCTGTTCATTTCTATTCGATTCTTCTTCTATCCTTTTCCTCATTGCTTTCTCGGCTTTAAGCCTCATGGTAGATCTAAGTTGCTGTAACTAAAATAGAATCTATTATATGGAATTTTATAATAAATAACAAACTCACTTTATAAATCTGACGGCCGACAGACGGACAATACTTGAATAAATAAAAACAAAGTCAATTAAAACAAGTCGTCGGTGAATCACCACCGAAAAAGTTAATCGATTTTTCTCTCCCCCTCCAAAACCAGTCGACTGTTTTGTCTAATAACCACTAAGTGACATAGGTGCTTCTAAATCCTCACACTAAATGTTGTGTCGATATATTCATTAAATCGATAGTTATTGAAGTTCTTGACTTGTCTCTCCTCACCCCTCCTTCCCTTCGGCTGATTTCGCTGAAAATTAGCAGGTATTGTCATCATGGGGTTTTGAATCTAGATATGATATTTCATGTCGATACATTCATTACATCGGCAGTTATTGGGGTCTTTGGGTTGCGCCCTCCCCTTCAATCCCCACGTCCCATCGACCGATTCCGCTAAAAATTAATAAGTGGCCTCTTTATGTGGTTTTGAAATAAACATAAATTTTTTTATCGAAACATTCATTACAACTGCAATCATTAGAGTTTTTGTGTTAAACCTGCTTCCTAATCCGCACTTTCCTTTTTCCGATTCGACCGAAAAATCAATAGGTGTCATCTTTAATGTTCTTTGGATAAACATATCAAAATTTCGTGTCAATAAATTCATTCTATCGGGAATTATCGGGTTAGCATCGGGAGATATCGGGTTAGCAGAAACACACAACAGAGAGAGATATACAGTTTACTTCCCCAGTTATACCAAGTATAGAGAAAGTTATGTAATCAGTCAAAAATTCGATACGGACTTTTGAACGGAATTTCCTGTTTTCCAAAAATGTTGTCTGTCCGTGAACACGATAGAATGAATGCATCGACACGAGTTTTATAAGTGTATTCAAAACCCTCTGAGGATGACACATACTGATTTTCAGTCAAATCGACTAAAGGGTGGAAAGGGATTAGGTGGAAGGCTCAACACAAAAACTCTAATAACTGCCGTTTTAATGAATGTATTAACACGCAATTTCATACGTACAATCAAAGAGGATTCAGAAGTTCCTGTAACCTCTTTTTACTCTATTCATTTTCAACCAAATCAGTGAATATATTTTAGAGAAAGAGCGAAAATTTGGTTGATGAGAAAGTAAACTGCGGATGATTCACCGACGACTTTATTTAAGTAGTAATGACAAATAATAAGCATTGGGGTGAGCAACTGCTTACCTCACTTGGAGCGATCCTGTTGAAAGGAGTACCAGGGGGTGGCTTTTTGCCAACGTCCAGTGTAGAATTTCTTTGTCCTAGAGGCCTCATGTCCATCGATCTCATCAACTTGGTATAGTCCACACCAACATTCTGTACAGGAATAACAATTTAACTAAAATCTACACATATTACTGCAATAATAATGTCAGAATCTACTCAAAATTATACGTTATATGCCGAACACATATCAACCCTTCCAGTTTAAACTGTAAATCTCTCTCCTAATAATATATTACTATGAGCTACTCCTATGCTCCCTTAGCTCGCCAACTTTCCCAATCTTTAGGTCCTTCATTTTTTTTACTTCCTTATACCTATAGTATAAGGATGTATTGTAATCGTGCGAAAATCCGAAATCGAGGTTTCAATGAATTTTCATGTTTTAATGTCCCCTGAATACGCTTTGACCATGTGTGTGCATGTGATCGGAAATTTGTGAGCTCTCTATCGCAAAAACGATTCCAACTATCAACTTGAAATTTGCAATGTAGAAGTCACATATGCTAACTTAGATCCGATTGGATTTTGGCCGAAATCGAGAGAAAATTGAGACCACTTTACTCCGGGACCTAAGTACATTTCACAAGAAACCGCTTACTTTTATGACCTAATCAAAAATCTTTACAAGTTAAGAGTTGTAGAACAGACTGAAATACATATTTTATATGTATCAATACGATTTTTCGTAAGTCGTCCGGTTTTTGAAATACATGCAGAAAACCGTCTTGAAATGTAGTTTTGAAACACATATTTATAGACGTTTCCTTGTTCCCTTATCCGAGAACGGTTAGTCGTATTAAACACTTGTTTCTTAACAAAAATGTTCCTTATTATAGCTATTAAGTCCTTAAATTAGAGATCGAATCAATACAACCAAAGTGATAACGCCTCAAAGAATGAAAAATAAATTTCGGTAGAAAATATTAAAAAATAATGTTTAAATAAAATCTTCATAAGAAAATTCATCAAAATCCGTTCAGTTTTTGCGAAAACTGGCTACAAACACACGAACAGGCGAAACTACAGATTTATGCATAGATATAAAAACTCTCATAGAATGCTATCTGTTATAAATAGATATATACTGTCGCGAACTTTCTTATAGAACTTTTTATTACCAACAATTCCTCCATACATCATATAATTCCGCTATATTTTCAACGGTTTAAGCAGCGTATGTAATAAATGGCCATCTGATGACCGTTTCTCCTCCGACATACTTCACTTTTACCATCACTGCTCAGCAACCTTTCGATAAAACGTCAAGATGTCCTATGTCCACCGGAAAGAAATAAACTTCACTACGGTGAAAGGATGTTCGAAATTGGTTAAATAGTTAGATTACCTCAAATACACAAACTAACTTTCTCTATTTATATATATTAGTAATGGGGAAGTTATAGTATAAAGGAATATGTAAAAGGTCACAACTTCCATGTTTAGTTTTCACCGGAATTTCATGTTTTCCTATCCCCTGAATCAAAAATTAAAAAAAGTTTCCCTGTCTGTTTAAGTGCACGATAACTCCCGAGAACTCTCGAAGGGGATTACAATATTAAGGGGTTGGGAGGGGTTTAGAGCGAGCGAAATATAGTTCATTAATTTATTTAATTTTACTATCTTGAAAATGAAAGCAACATGACTTTCCAAGTTACTAAGGAGATAAATATAATTTTATTATTTTGACACGCGGAAGACGCCTTTAGGTTTTCATCTAGAAGGTGAAATAAATATTGAGCACTCCTTCAGATGAGAAGTTAAGTGATGGTCTCGAGTCTGTATGATGTCCACAAGAGCGATTAAAGAGCGCTCTGGTAGTAGGCGACATGACCTCATATTTAAAGACCGCTGAGTCGTAATAATTAACTACCTATTATTTTATGTAAGAGTACAATTGCAAATCAGAAAATTTATAACAATACAATTTTTTCTTACATCACTTATATCAAACAAGTCGGAGATCAAGTTCCGAGGAGGTCATGTCGAAAAGTGTTTGATTTGGCAAGGAATCCACCCGAATATAAAATACATGCTATTACAGAGAAGTGCACCAGAATAACTATAAAACTCCCAAAATAAGTGCGGTTATTAATATTCCGTTCAAAGCGAACCTAGTTCTAGAAATGAAATAGGCTTCAATAAAATATATAATTACAGAAAAAATAATAGTGAACAAGGAACTAACTCACGGTGAGAGAAATCAGAGAATCAAAAAGTGGCAAATAATACTGAGGGAAAAAGTTTTAATAATGTAAGTAGAAATCACAATTACATGACAATCTCCCAATCGTTAACATTTAAACAAATTAACAATGAGTATTTGTTGAAGCTAGTGATAAGTACCCTAAATATGATGAAAGATGCTTTATTGTACAAGCAGACTTCCTTATTTGGGGATCTTTTGTTATTTAAGAATAGGGTCATCCCAAGATCAATAATGAATACATGAAATGACCCAACAGTATTTTAATATTAAACTAGTATATTTATTACAACCGCTACTTACTTCCTTTCCATCACGACCATATTTTAATCTTTTCTGCACTCCAGCAAATGACTGAGGTGATTTCTATGAAACACAAGACAGAAAATGAACAAATATTTACATTGTCCATCTATTTTTAAACCCTTTTGTTCCGAAAGTGATTAATTATTAGTTATTTAAATGATTTCAAGTAAATATTGTATAAATTATAAAGAGTTACTTAATAATCCAAGAACATTACTTGATACAAAGGTTTCATTTTTATTTTTTGAGCTGAGTTCCTCCACACCTTAAAGGTCGGTCAGTTGATTGTACGTTATGTTTGATTATTATTCACTACTTGTGTACTAACTTATTTTATTTCTCTTGGTATATTATTTAATGCATTTTTTAAAATTTTCATTATTATATTCAGAAAAAATATATAATTATTAAAAAAACATATGTTTTTTGTTTATTTCTTATTATTATTTTATGTATCTATTTATAATTTTTTATTTATTAACTGTACATATAAAATAAAAATAAAAAATATATTATATATATATATATATATAATATATTTTATATATATATTGTTATAGTAACATTGTTTTCTTTTTATTTTCTATATCTCGCACACTGGGACCCGATGAAGGGACATAAGAACGTTCCGAAACATCGTTGTGATAAAGACACTTCCGGAAGTTATAAAAATAGGTATTTTGATTTTTATTAAATTGAAAAATATATCTACGTATTATTTTTTTTTTTTGTACTCATATATTTTCAAGTATTTATTTATTCAGTTTTGTTATTAGTAATCATACGTATGTTAGACGCAAGTAGTTATAAATCTAATCTTGTCTGCATTATATAGTTATCACAAAATTTTCCTAATTTAAGAAATATTATATTTACTTATTACATACACATGAATTTAATTTTTGAATATAGGTATATAATTATAATTATATTATGATAATTATCAACTACTATCACATAGAAATCCGTTCAATACTTTAATTGTACTGTTTTTTCACACTTTTCAAAATGTGTGGACACATCGCAATTTAAATTATAAGCGTGTTACCAGTCTTTACATTTTGCCACACAATCTATGACTTTCATAAGACAGATATAATACTAAAAGTGTAACATCACTCACCTTATCCTCTAAAAGATTGTCTACATGATTTGAAATTCGCATCTCAGCTTTTTTCTCCATTTCTGTCTCCTTTTTGGAACTTATTCGGCTCAATGAGGTGTCAGTAGATGTTTCCTTTGCACAAATTGCCTGATGATTTTCGCTTATTGTTGAACTTGAAGGCACTTGAAAACAAAAAAAAAATCATCGGTTAATCACCGGTAATGTAGTTCCACAGAACGTATTGGTCCTTTAGGTTTTTCATTTTCCCTTTATCAATGGATCGTTTGGGCTAACAATCAATAGTCAACTTACATATGGGCTTCTGAATCCTCATACTACATTTTGTTTCGATTCATTCATTACATCGGCGGGTTTTTGTGTAGACCCCCCTTTCCCATCGGTCGATTTCGCGGAAAATTAATAGGTGCCTTATGGGATTTGAATTTAAATATAAATTCCATGAAGATACATTCATTACTTAGGCAGTAATTGGAATTTTTGATTTGAGCCCTCCTCTGACTCCCCTCTCAAGTCTGTCGATCCGCGAAACTTAATGGGTGTCGTCCTTAGGGGGCGTTCAAGTATTACGTAACGCAATTTGGGGAGGAGGGGGGTCTTGTAAAACGTTACGATGCGTTACAGGGGCGGGAAGGGGAAAACTAGGGAATTAAAATCAGTTGGCAACGAAGAATACGATTTTATTTTGACTAAAATGTTTTATTTCAGTTAGGTTTCCGTTTCTAATTGCATTGCCAAAAGATAAAATAAATATGTTATTTTATTTTAAGAGTTTATTAGTAAAAAAAAGCTAAAATAGGAGAATGCATGAGAAGAACAATGATGGATGAAGCCAAAAATGTATGTAAGGACAGGGCCAAGTCCGGAAAACGGCGTAATTAAATGTAAGATTAGTAGTAAAAGTTTATTAGGACAAATTTGAGCCCATTTTAACATATTTTAAACTTAAGCAAATGTTTATACATTATGTGTGATTGTTTATTAAATAACAAAATGAATAAATAAAATAAACAACATACGCATGAATTGCGAGTTAGAAATCTCTTGTTTTATTTATTATTACCGCAAACGCGATTAAAACAATAACAAAGGTATTTTAGCGACTTTCCGGTACTTTGCGCAACATAATTGTGACTTTTAGGTAAAAATGGTCACTTTGGTGTTAGGTAACGTTTAGGGAGGGGAAGGGGGGTATAGAAAAACGTTACGGCCCGTTACATGGAGGGAGGGTCAAAAATCTTCAAAAATTGCGTTACGTAACGCTTGAACGCCCCCTTACGGTTTCCAATTTACATATGAAATTTTGTGTCCATAGATTCATTACAAGGGCAGTTATTAGAGCTTTTGTATTACGCATCTCCCCTTAGCCCCCCATCTCTCTAGCTGAAAAACAATAGGATCGACCTTATAAGATTCTGGATGCACATAAAATTTCGTGTCAACATTCATTTTATCAGTTATCGTGTTCACAGACAGACAGACCTTCATTTTTGAAATCTGGTATCGGAAAACAAGAAATCCCAGTAAAAACTCAACTTCGAATTTCTGACCGAAAGCATAATTTCCTCTAGACTTCATATAGCTGAGGAAGTCAAAATAAATATGTTTAGTGCTTTAAAAAGAGTTGAAGAACAAACTATAAGAAGTATGATTGCAAAACCAACCTGTGTGGTTGTCTTCTGAAAGGGTTGTTTTGACAAGAACGACTTTAGGCTCCTCGAGAAGTTGCTTCATCATAGATCTCCTCAGCTCTACATCTGAAGTTTGTAAAAATAATAAGGAAAATAGAATAGTTAACAAATTATATAAATGATCAATTCAATGAATTCAAATGCCAACATTAATTTCAGAATTAGATCAAATTTGGTAATACGATATTATTCAAATTTAAGAATATTTTAAAGATTTCCAGGATCATTTTTGAAAAAAAACAAGAATCATCATAAAAACCTATTTAAAAAAAAGTTAATAATTAAATAAAACTGAACGGTAACATGAATTAAGCACAAAGACTTTCACCCATCTGTAAAGTTTGTTGTTTTGTTTGAACAAACAATTGTTTTGTTGAAACTAAGCTTGCATAAACAGTATTATTTTTTGATCACTATCTCTAATCTTTTTTAATAATTCATCATACAAGATAACCTCCTGCATACTAAAATTTAAATACTCTAAGGGCTTATTTATTTATTTTTTGAAGTTGAAGTTTTTCAATTGCGTTCTTTTTCTCTTTTTTTTTTTATTTAGTGCTGTTCTTTTATCAAAATGTGTATTCTTGTACATTTTCCGCAAGAAACTTAAGATAAATGAAAATTTCTTTTAAATGCGTTTTATATGCGATATAATTATTAGGAATATTTAGCGCTTTGAACAAAAATCTAGTAACTTCGAGCATGTTGCAGAATGATAGAATTATAGAAACGACTAATCCTCAAATACCCACGAAAGCGCAGGATACCTATGCAATTTGGAGTAAATACACGTTTCTTCAAACTTTCACTAATCAATTGCGAACGTACTTTTAAATCGGTATTCGACAAAACGGTCGATGTATTTCGAATATTTACAATACTTATAGTCACAAATTTGCCGGAACATTAAAAAATATTCAAGGACATTTTCTTAAATTAAGAATATTTCAAGGGTAATTAGACACTCCGCATATATAAATGCGCCTGAGTGGTATAATGTTCACAAATATCGGATGGTATTCATCTTTCAGAGCGTTTATATTAGGTGATAACCTAATAAATCTAGTGTTCAACTTTTGAATGAAGAAATTTTATGATTTGAAGAGTTGTAATCAAGATATATAGAAGTCTGCCTAAAAAGAAACAACTTTTGCAATTTTGTTTGGCTTTTGAAACCTGAAACATCCTATATACGTAATTGAAATAATCATACCTCTGAAGGAAAAGACATCTAAAGACCTTCTTACAAGAACATCCTTCCGGTGACTTCCCTTTGAAAGTTCATCTGAGATATGACACAGTCGTCTTTCGCACTCAAAATCGCAAAAATCTAAATTAATAACATAAAAATGTATTCTATAAAAAGAAATTATAGACAATAAGTAATAAATAAATAAAAAATTTACAAAACATACCACATCTCGCAGATGTTGTTCTTCTTTTACTCTCAACCTTCAGATCTGAAAGAGAAAGAGCAAATAAATGGATGCAGCTGTAAAGTGCCCCACAAAAATAATAAGTCACCCTTGAGTCATTTTTATTAGCAAGAATAATAGATTTGAGTATCATGAAATGTGGGCTCCAGAATAACAATAGTGTCCTTACGTTTCATTATAAATTAAATGTTTTGCAAATTAAAAAAGTTAATAAAAGGAAAACTTAATTTATAATGTAAACAATTGAGCAACTTCACCGTTGTTATTTAACTGAAATATGAGATAAACATTAGAAATAAGTGGTATTAGGTACGAACTAAAGAAAAAGTATTTATAAGTTTTAAACGACAACACATTACTCGCTACTAATGTAGACGACACAGCCATTCTCTCAACACACTCAGATCCAACACAAGCAAGCTCACACTTACAGGAACATTTACACCAGCTAACAAATGGAGAATAAAAATTAATAGAGACAAATCACTGCAAAACACATTAACTCTCAGATACAACACTTGTCCACCAGTTTACATTAACAACCAGCCCATTCTTGCATTCGACACTGTCCGATATCTAGGACTTCACTTAGACACGACGTTTAACTTGAACAACTCACAACAAACTGAAACGCACAGACCTCAAAAGAAGATTTGAAATCAATCATCGGACGACGACCGACATTATCGCTTGAAAACAAACTTCACATATACAACACTTTACTGAAACCCATCAGGACTTACGACATCGAGATATGGGGATCAGCCAAAAAATCAAACATACAACGTCGTCGGTCACGTACCTCAACAGTACAGCCATGCATTTGACATTGCACTAGTTATCGAAATTGCTAATGGCAAATGTTATGCCGTTGTAAATATGTAAATAAAAATTTTTTAAAAAGTTATTCTGTTTATAAAATGGGAATAGAGGGCGGCCGGATTTGTGGCGAAACAATTCATGGCTTTTGCAACACGATAATGCATCTGCTCACACTTCATTGGCTTGTTCGTGAATTTTTGGCCAAAAACAACACTATAATGATGCCCCAGCCTCCATATTCGCCAAACATAGCCTTGTGTGATTTTTTTCTGTTTCCAACAATAAAGAGAACCTTAAAGGGCCGTCTTTTCACAAGCATAGATGAGATTAAAAGCGCATCGCTGAGAGAGCTAAATGCTATCCCAAAGATCGAGTTCCAGAAGTGTTTCGGGGATTGGAAGAAGCGCTGACATAAGTGTAAAATATCTAATGGGGACTATTTTGAAGGGGATAACATTGATGTAGACGAATAAATGAAATTCTTTTCAAAAACCGAAAATTCCCGTTATTTTTTGAACACACCTTCTATTGTTAATAAAGTATATATAAAGTGAGTAAAGCCTATAAAGATTGAAAAATTCAATATTTGTAAAATTGAAAAAATGTTTGTACATTATGAAATTTGTATACACCAATAAAATGATTAACACCATTGTCATTGTGAATCCCACAAATAACGAATAACTGACCTTGCAATAGAGGAGGTTCTGAATCACATCTTCTTAGCAATACCCTAGGATTAAGGTTAACAGGAAGTTGTTCATCTAACAATAACAAAAAGAATAAATATATATTTAGAGAAAAGCGAAAATCAGCAATGATCCTCAAATGACAGAAGCTCGACTCTACAAGTCTAATTAAACAGGACAGTATAGCCCACGTCGTGAATCAACTATAACGTCGATTCATTTCAGTTACACTATATTGTTGAGATAAAAAACTTGAATACAAAACTTAATTCTCTCTCTATTCAATTGCACATGTTGCCACATATGAAAGTGCAAAAAAAGATAATATGTTTTATTAAACCTGGAATGTACAGTAAAACAATTCATTGTAATAAAGGTTAGGATTTTTAATTGTTAATTCTTCTTAAAGAGTAGCTAATGAATTTCTTAAATAAGGAGTTTAATACTTTCCCATTTCCTAAGGGGCAACCGTTTTTTGGATTTTTTTTTTTTTTTCAAAGGTATTGAGGGACAAAAAAAACACTTTTTCTAAAAAGAGACATCTGACAACCCTAATAATTAGAGTTAACTTATAATTATTATAAGTATAAATAACTTACCCAGTAGCCTCAGAGGGTCTATTTGACATTTAGCCAAGACCACCCGAGGCATCGAGTTAAGCTGAGTTGCCTGCAATTCAGCTAATCCTAGAAATATAAGAAAAAATTAATTTGATTGTTACTTTTTTTTAAAACAAATTGAGATATTTGTCACAATGTTTATTTTTTATCTAGTGAAACCTCTTTTATTATATTAAATAATCATTATCTGTCACGAAACCTGAGCTGTTATTTCATTCGTGACGTACGTGCAACGGAAATAGTGAAAAACGATATTATAATCAGCTGTTCATTAGTATACCCCTTATAATATTTGAAACTATTGTTACATTTCTAAAAAGTTCTCCTGTAAACGCTGCAACTGATAATGAACTGTATAATCCAAAAATATGGACATTAATAGTTTTAAAATTATTTAAGTAAAAATGAAAATACACATGGAAATATAAAAATTGGAAGAAGGGAGAAGTCCGATGGCATCAGCATCAATACCAAGTAAGGAAGAGTGTAGACCACCTGACCTGGGCAGCCAATAGATGTGAAGAAAAATTCCGGCGGAAGAATGGCGGGACGAACCCAGCTAGGACAAACTTAGTCAACGTCGCAGAGGGTGGACGTGTGTCGGAGAGGAAGGTTCTCTTAGTCAAGCACCTTCGAGTAGGATGGAATTGTTGGAAGAGCTTCCAACTGTTTTGAGATGTGAGTTGTAGAACTTTATGTCATTTTTATTAAAATTAAACAAAAAAGAAGTGAAACGTATGTCAAGTTTAATGTAGAGTCAGTGGAATATTGAAGAAATCCGAAACCCAGCCGAAATCGCGATAGACATCGCAACGCAGCAAGATACCTGTAGATTATAAGTAATATAAAAATATATTTTAGGACAAGTCGTGTAGTGAAGGTATAGGTGAAAGGTTTCTGAGAAATAATTATAAAGCTCAATAATGTTTTTATCAAATACAGTAAAATCAGGTTATAACGATATTCGAGGGACCAAGAAAAATACATGGTTATATCCGGAACCAAACTTTTATAAGAAGTGCGTCTTCTAGATCTTGATGTTGACTGCTTCTAAGTTTTTTTTTTTTCAAGTCACATTTTCAAACATTTCTTTGATTTTGTCTCTGGATTTCCAGATTGTCGATATCGTAGACTGGGAAATTCGAAGCTCCGACACTAAGTTTTTGATTGTTTCTCCTTTCTCAATCCTATTTATGATTTTCACTTTTTCTTCAATAGAAAATGCGCGACGTTTGTTGAAAGTCATTTTCAATTCAATTTTTACACTGTCACGATCCCTACGGAGGCAAAGGAAAGACTAATCTGAAACTAGGAATATACGCACTAGACGGGAAGAAGGGAGTTCGAAGAATATTCGACAAGGGGGAAATGGTATGTTTGGAAATGGAATGACTCATTGTGCTCGGAAAGAGTAAACAAGAAACGAGTTTAAAACCCTTTTCTATAATGTTCGTATTTTTCATCTATTCAAAACTCATACTATTTTACCCAATTATGGATGTTAGTGCGTATGTACATACATATTATATCATTATAACCGGAACAAAAAACAACTTTTTCTTAGTTTTAGATCGTTTTATACTGAATATCGTTATATCTAACATCGTTATATCCGGATTTATTTCTTCACTTTTAAATAGCAAACCAAACTAGGTACGGGTTTTACATCGTTATATCCGGAAAATCGTTACATGAGGAATCGCTATAAAAGGATTTTACTGTATATTTATTCAAATAACCATGGAGTAAGTTTCTTTTGTGTATTTTGCAACCTCATGTCATCATAGTTTTTCAAAACTGTTGAATCTTGGCGAACCCAAGAACAAATTGAATAAGAAATAAACTCAAGAAGAACAATAATTACAAATAACAATAATAATCATTATTACAGAACAAAATATGTAAATAGAATACATTAAAACATACTTAGATAATATAAAATTGTTTTCTATAATTTTCTTACGAAGGACGAAGTGCTTAAGGTTCCAAACCCGCAATCATGAGCTCAGAAGACAAGCGTGCTCTGAGCTAATGGCACCCTCTTTTGTGAAGAATAAAAACCTTTGGTATTTTGCCGATTTGTGTTAGTTTAATTAATAGACGGTTAAATTTGTTTTGCAAGAGAGCAAAAATGAATAGAAAATAACATTTTAGACTTTTAGTCAACAGTTACGTCAACAATAACATTCTATAAATTTTCAGCTTCATTTGTTACATATATGTATCTTAAAATAAGTTAATAATAAATGAAAGTTAATGAGGCTTGACATGTAATTTCACGAAGCCTTTCATATCTTAAAACATTATTCACATACCGTACATAGAAAAATCCGAAAATTATTATCAACATCATGGATATTCATATACTTATTCATCAAGTATGTGGAAATTTCACTAATTTCTTCTCCGCTTTTAATTTATTATATATACTATAACCTAACAGTTATAGGATAGATTCCGTAGTTGTGAAAAACGTAACATCGAGAAACTGTCAACTGTTGTAACTCAGTTACAAATTGACTGTCGTCGGCATATCGTTGATAATATTTTAGGATAATTAATCTTGTTGGGGTTTTGAAGGGAGTACAATGTTTTCTCCTTTTCCCAATGAGAATAAAAAAATATGAATACTTCAAAGCATCCGCAGATTATGTATACTTAAAAAAAACATGATACCTGATTGATTATGATGCGAATGTTTGGACACTCTTGTTTTCCTTGATGATTGTGTTGAACAATTCATTTCGACCTAAAAAAAATCAAAATATGGTTGATCTAAAAAAATCAAAATATGGCTATTCAAAAAAGGCAAAAGTTAGTGACAGAGCTGATCTGCACTTGGAAAAAAAAAAAAAAAAAGGGAAATTCTGGCTTTTACTTGTCTCAACAAACAAATGAACTTCATGAGTGACAAATGAGTGACACAAATTATTAATTAAATTAAACTTTTTTGTTTTAATTAAGCATTTCGCATATTAATCTAATACAAATACTAAAGCTGAATAAAAAGATCAACCAGAAGAATATGATAAACTAGAAAAACTCATACCTACTTCAAAAACCAAAACAAAAAATTTAAACTTCTGCAGAGTTAATCAAATACCCCGCTATGCCACGTTGATCTCTGATATACATATTGAAACAACGTAATACAAAGAATATTATTATTAATCAGTATAATGATGAGCCTATATAATATTATATTACTTATATAATGATGAGCTTTATATAAATTAAATTTATGTTCAAATATAAAATCTAGAATCTCCGATCAAGTACTTTCTATATTGAAATCAATGTAGCTTATCAATCATACAGGACTATTTCCAATATTCATCGGTGATCGCACCCAATCGGTTAGCAATTTCGCCAAAATAATTTATTATATAATAGGAGAAAAGCACTCCTGTTTATTGTTTTTTAATTTGTTTTGTTTGTTCAATACACTACACTAAATTATAATTATTTGATAAATGAATGATTCAGTATTGTTCGCATCTGAAATTTTGGGAATACAGACTTAGTACATAATATTTGTTGAAAGCATTTGTGCAGTCACTTACTTTTTTCTTCTTACTAATCCTCTTTGCTCTCTTACTGATTCCTAAACAGAAAAACAAACACCAGTAAAAACAGTTTTTGTTTTTTTTCTTTAATTCATAAATCAATTAAACGAGCGTGCCCCTCATGCTCGAGAAGTTTGAATACCTATGACAAGAATTCTCAACCGGTGTGCCGCAATAAGATAGGCGTGCAGCGAGATTTTGAGGGATGAGAGAAAAAATAAAGAAACAGAAGAAAGTTTTGTTGTAGGTGCTTCTCTTAAATTAACATCTTACAACACACAAATTCAGATGCGTCCTCCAAACGCACTAGTTCAATTGAAATACATCAGAGAACGAGATTGATTTAGTTCATTAGGTGAACGAACGTGTTCATAAGAGGGGTTTCGTTTAAATTAATTATTTACAGGAACTATGATAAAATCATAAGTATCATTTTTTTTTTTTTTGACTTTAACAAGGATTTGTTAAAAAAAGACAAAATCCTTCAAAAATATGTAAGTAAAAGCCGTTTTTTTTTGTTGTTTTTTGGCCTTATGTGCGATGTAAATTAGCCATCTCACGATGTTATCTAGTTATTTACGACATCCATGGCCCCGGGAGGGAGTTTCATATCTATATTAATAAAGCTGAAACGGGGTTTGGGTGTTTGTGGGTTTGTTCCAGCATCACGCCCAAACGGCTGGAAGGATTTTCATGAAACTTCACATCTAGCATCCTTTAGAGTCCGATTGAATAATAAGCTATGTGACGTCACAAAATTGTGAACGGAAGGGGAGGTTGCGGTGGTAGGCCTAAATATAAAGATACCAATAGCTCATTAACTAATGGTCGGATTGTCAAGAAATTTCACCTGTAGTATTCTTAAAGGCTAAATAGAAAAATAATTTGTGTGACGTCACAAGATTGTGAACGGAAGTGGGGCTGTGAGGGGGCAAATATAAATATAGTGCTAGCTCAATAACTAATGGTCGGATTGTCACAAAATTTCACATGTAGTATTCTTAAAGACCAAAAAGAAAATAGGGTGTGTGACGCCACAAAATTGTGAACGGGAGGGGGGGTTGTGAGGGTAGACCTAAATATGAAGATAGTGATGGGTCATTAACTAATGGTCGGATTGTTACGAAATTTCACATGTAGTAGTAGTAATTACGTACTAGCTGTGATGCACAGCGTTCCTAACTACGTACTAGCTGTGGGGTCCGCCGTTGCAAGGCTCATACTAGCTGTGATGCACAGCGTTCCTTACTACGTACTAGCTGTGAAGTCCGCCGTTGCAGGACTATTAGCCATATTTCATATGAATAATTGGAAATTATAACATCATGAACGAACTGTCGAAGAATAGAATAGGATTCGAACAAAACATATGGTTGGAAAAGATAAAGTTGCGTTTTATATAAAATCAAATGGGAGTGGATTCATAGAGATCTCAGCCCGCGAACCGGGCGAAGAGTAGGGGCGACCCTCCCCCCTGCTCAAAATCCTGGCTACGCCCCGGTCAATTTCACATGTATCTTTTCGTATTGAACCAATTATGTACTTTTATACTTCTCCAGTTATACTCAATACCTTAACTTTCTAAGGGAACTTAACATTTTTGGCCGATATATTTTGAAACACTTCATAGAAAATAAAGATGTTTAAAAAATATATATATATATTGTCTATTTCACAAAATATATATAATATGGGAGTACTTTCGGTATTGCTAAAATCTTCAAAGGCGATATACTTAAAAAAGAGGACTGTTGGGTAGGTTCCAGAACAAATAATCTATATAATAAAAATGAATGCTAAATTTTGCTACGTGAAAACTCGAGAACGGCTGGACCAATTCGTCCGAGGAAGGTTCTTATGAAGAGAGTTCCTAGCGGTCAACTGGAGGGGGGGGGGGGGGGGGCTAAGCACAAAAATTGCTCTAGCGCATTAACGGATGGATGGATTATCATGAAATTTCACATGTAGTATTCTTAAAAGCCAAGTTAAAAAATAGGCTATGTGGCACCCATAAATTTTGAACGGTAGGGGGGGGGGGTTGTAAGGGGGGCTTAAATATAAAGGTAGTGCTAAGTCATTAACGGATGATCGGATTGGCATGGAATTTCATATGTAGTTTTTTTAAAGGCCAAATAAAAAAATAGGGTGTGTGACGTCACAAAATAGTGAACGTGAGGGGGGGTTGTGGGGGTAGGCCTAAATATAAAGATAGTGCTGTCATTAACGGATGATCGGATAGTCATGGAATTTGACAGGCTATCACTGTGCTTAAGAGCGAATATACGTTTTCACGTCAAAAATAATTTCTGTGTGTTTATGCCTGTGAATACGATAACTCCTGAAAACCCTCTAAAGACGTCACCTTTTGATTTCAAGCCAAGTCGGCAGAAGGGCGTGAGGGAGGTAGGGGGAGAATTAACACAGAAACTTTAATAATTATAATTAATATATTGATACAAAATTGCATACATAAATTCAAAGCTCATTCTTAAAGGCCAAATTGAAAAATACGCTACGTGATATCTCAAAATTTTGAACGGGAGGGGGGGTTGTGGGGGTAGGCCTACATATAAAGATAGTGATAGGTCTTTTGATCGGAATGTCATGGAATTTGACATGTAGTATGCTTAAAGGCCAAATTGAAAAATACGCTACGTGACATTTCAAAATTTTGAACGGGAGGGGGGGCTGTGGGGTAGGCCTACATATAAAGGTAGTGATAGGTCTTTAACGGATGATCGGAATGTCATGGAATTTCACATGTAGTATTCATAATAGACGAAAACAAAAAAAGGATATGTGACGTCTGAAAATTGTCAACGGGAAGGGGGTATGGGGGGGGCAAGCATATACCTAAATGGTAGTTTCAAAAGCAATATTTAAAAATTGGCTGTGACCCTTTGGGCGGGAGGAGCGGGGGTGCATTAATGCTGAATGAATCTCACATGGAGCTTTCTTAAAGATGGGATATAGCTCTAATTTTAATATGGTGGGTTTTCTAAGCGCCCGCTGACGGTTGACACTTTGCAGAGTTCTCTTCTCTGCACAGTAGTGGAATCGCATACGGCCAGACCTGTGGCGAGGATCCGAAGGTGTCAACAAGGGTTGCTTAGTACCTCCTAGTGGTGCGGGTGGGAAACGCCTTTTCGGTTGTCTCGGAACTGATAAGGTAGGCCAAAACTAAGTAACTCGGGAGCCGGTCAGGAGGCTTTAAGGAGGCAGCTCCTCCACCTGACTCGGAGGCAGTGGGCTAATAACCTGCCCCTCTTAAACACAAATTATTACGAGACCTCATAGAGAAAACGCCGGATTGATAAATGGTAACCGACCTGGAAAACGCCAAATGGACTTCAAATTAGGATATTGGAATATTTTATCTCTATACAGACCGGGAGGGCTTCAAATCCTCCTCACTGAATTGGACAAGTATAAAGTTGACATAGCTGCTATTCAAGAGATTCGTTGGACAGGTAGTGGACTGATTGAAAAGAAATTCCATACAATTTATTACAGTTGCCACCAAAAAAACCACATGTTTGGAACTGGCTTCATAGTAAGAGGAAGAATGAGACAGCAAATTATTGGATTTTCCCCCATCAACGAACGACTATGTACCCTCCGTATTAAGGGAGTATTTTACATTTATAGCCTAATTAGTTGCCATGCACCTACCGAAACGTCAAGTGAAGACGAAAAGAAGAATTTCTATGAAGAGCTGGAAAGAGCTCATGATGGTTGCCCTAGAAGCGATATAAAGATACTCTTAGGGGATTTTAATGCCAAGATTGGGAAAGAAGAAGTGTACAGGCCGACCATTGGCCTTCACAGCCTCCACGATGAAAGCAATGACAACGGGAAAAGGATTGTCCATTTTGCTGCGTCACGAAACATGGTCATAGGGAGTACACTATTCCCAGGACGACGAATTCATAAGGCTACATGGAGATCAGCGGATGGAGCTACCTTTAACCAGATAGATCACTTGCTGATTAGCGCGCGGCACAAAGCCAACTTGTTGAGCAATAGAACTTACAGAGGCGCAAATGTAGACTCTGATCATCACTTGATCATTGCTCGAATTAGGGCAAGGATATCCTCTACAAGAGCGAACCGGTCGACTAGACAAAAGAAGTGGAATACGACCAAACTGAAAGACCCGGATATATGCGCAACTTTTCAAAATCAACTAGAGGTACGTCTTAATGAGACATTCCGTGTAGCAAGAATGGAGAACATCCAAGATACATGGAATGGTCTGGAAGCAGTCATAAATAAGGCGGCTGAAATCACTCTGGGAACTAATGAGCCAGAAAGAAAGTCCCCGTGGTTTGATGAAGAATGTAAAAGAGTAACTGAAGATAAAAATGAGGCATATAGAACTATGGTTCAGAGACGGTACACAAGGCAGGCAACCGAAAATTATAGAATAAAAAGACGCCTTGAGAAGAGACTCCATAGAAAGAAGAAAAGAGAATGGGAGAACAAGCAGCTCGAAGAAGTAGAGATTATGAGGGATACAAATAAGAATAGAATGTTCTTCCAGAAAGTTAACAAAGGAAGAGCCCCCTTTAAACCCAGGCTCCTGGCCTGTAGAAAAGAAGACGGTTCGCTTCTTACTAATAAGGAGGATGTACTTCATAGGTGGACTAGACACTTCAATGAATTACTCAATGAAGGAGCAATTGACTCGGAAGAGAATTATGAGATCCCCGACATCAACCAGGATGATAGAGAAATAGAGCCACCTGAGCTAGAAGAAATTCAGAACGCGATTGCTCAAATGAAATATCATAAGGCACCTGGAGATGTTGGACTACCACCTGAGCTTTTTAAATATGGTGGCGAAGCACTATACAAAGCCATGTACGATCTAGTATTCATGATCTGGATGCAAGAAGATATTCCTATTCAGTGGAAAAAGGCGGTTGTGTGCCCAGTGCATAAGAAAGGGGAGCAACTAGAATGTGCCAACTACCGCGGAATTTCGCTGCTCCAGTGCGCATATAAGATTCTCTCTAATGTCCTCTATAACAGGCTTGTTCCTTTTGCCGAACGGGTAATTGGTAAGTACCAAAGTGGTTTTAGGAAGGGGAGATCAACTATTGATCAAATCTTTACTCTTCGTATGATCCTGGAAAGAAGCCATGAATTTAAAATGACCACTCATCATCTCTTCATCGATTTCAAAAGCGCATATGACACCGTAAGAAGGCCCAAACTTTATAAAGCTATCGAGGAAATGAATATCCCCTCAAGCTGATTCGCTTGGCCAGAATGACGATGCAAGACGTGCAGTGCGCAGTACGCATTCAGTCGGACTATGCTTCAGAGTTTCCCTCTAGCAAGGGATTGAGGCAAGGTGATGCCCTAGCTTGCTTATTAGTTAACTTAGCCCTATAGAAAGTAGTGAGGGATTCCGGTATTCGAATAAGGGGCACAATATTTTCAAAATCAGTCCAACTGCTCGGCTACGCCGATGACTTGGATATTGTTGCACGGTCTTACTCAGCTCTTGAGAGTGCCTTTCTGGTATTGCAGGAAGCGGCAGCTGCAATGGGTCTCCGAATAAATGAGTCCAAGACTAAATATATGTACACAGGTGTAGACGCGAACCCCCATATCCGAAGCATATCGATTGGCCCATATTCCTTCGAGAGGGTCAAAGAATTTACGTACTTGGGCTCTCAAATCACCACCAGGAACGAGACATCAGCCGAAATTAAGAAAAGACTTACGGCAGCGAATCGATGCTATTTTGGATTGCTGAGGCATATGCAAAGCTCTCTATTGAGCAGGCATACCAAACTCCGGCTCTATAAGACCCTGATCCGTCCAGTCCTTATCTACGCCAGTCAAACATGGACCCTATCCAAGTCTGACGAGAAGGACCTGTTGATATTTGAAAGGAAAATTCTTCGAAGGGTTTTCGGCCCAGTGAAGGACGGACTGGTTTGGAGAATTCGCAAGAATAGGGAAATCTACGAGCTGTTGGTGAGGGTACGGAAGTTGGGAAGGTTGATTTGGGCAGGCCATGTAGCCCGAACGGAAGAGGGCGAAGTGCCAAGAACAGTCCTTGAGGAGCCTTTGTACCGATCAAGAAGAGCAGGCAGACTGAGGCTAAGATGGGTGGATGGTGTGGCAGCTGACGCGAGAGAGCTTCTTGGTCAGCGAAATTGGAAAGCAGCTGCACAGGACAGAGCCGAATGGCGGAGGCTCATTGAGGAGGCCAGGACCCACTAGGGTTGTAGCGCCAGATAGATAGATAGATAGATGGGTTTCCTAAGCATGTATTACCTAGGAGGTCCACCGTTGCACGGTAAATAATAGCTACCACCAGCGTTCTGAAGCACAAAATACCTAGGGCATCCGCTGTTGCAAGGCACATGCTAGCTGCGGTGCCCAGCATTCCTAACTACACACATACTATCTGTGTTGCCCAGCGTTCCTAAGAACTTATTAATACCTGGTTGCACGGAGTTGCAAGGCGCATACTGTCCAAGGTGTCCCGCGTTCTTAGGCAGCATCCAGAAACGAAGATGGTCAACCAAAGAAAGATTCAGATGTATCGGGAAAGTCCCATCCGAAGGACGACGTGCTCAAGGTTATTTTTAACCTAAGTGAAATTTCAGCTACCCAGGTTTAGATGCATAACATACGACTCATTATCCAGTACCTAACATACAAAAAGGCCCTCGATCATAGCTTGAAGTCCAATCCGAAGGACGACGTGCTCAAGTAATTTTTAATGTAAATGAAATGTCACCTACCCAGGTTTAGATACATAACATACGACTCATTATCGAGTACCTGACATACGAAAAGGCCCTCGATCATAGCTTAAAGCCCAATCCGAAGGACGACGTGCTCAAATTTATTTGTATCTTCCCGATTAAAACATCTGAGCTAAGTGACTTGGCTAGATTTCTAAATGGCGATCCTGAGCTCGGTAGACTCCTCTCTTCAAATTTCTAGCTTTTAAACAGTTTTTAGATTTAATATTTGTTAAAACTGATGAACAACCGTGATATCTGAATCCTACACAAAAATCGAAATAAAAATGTTTTTCGAAAAAAGTCGGGCTAGTACCCATTCTTCAAATTTCTCGCTTTTTAACGGTTCATAGGCCTAATATTAGTTAAAAATGATAGACAGATTCAGATATATAGGGAAAGTCCCATCCGCAGGACGACGTGCTCAAGGTTTTGTGAACCTAAGTTAAATTTTAGCTACCTAGGTTTAGTTACATAACATACGACTCATTATCGAGCACCTGACATACAAAAAGGCCCTCGATCATAGCCTAAAGTCCAATCCGAAGGACGACGTGCTCAAATTTATTTTTATCTTCTCGATTAAAACATCTGACCTATGTGCCTTGACTAGATTTCTAAGTGGCGATCCTGAGCTCGATAGACTCCATTTGTATGATAAAATAAGTTACCGTTTGGTTCCAACTAAAATTATCAAGGAAGAAATGTGAAATATAAGTGGGCATTGAGGTACCGTTTTGACATATTTTTTGAAATACAAATTAATACAGCTATGTTGGTAGATAGGCAGCATCCAGAAACGAAGATGGTCAACCAAAGAAAGATTCAGATGTATCTGGAAAGTCCCATCCGAAGGACGACGTGCTCAAATTTATTTTTATCTTCCCGATTAAAACATCTGACCTAAATGACGACTAGATTTCTAAATGGCGATCCTGAGCTCGGTAGACTCCATTCTTCAAATTTCTAGCTTTTAAACAGTTTTTAGATTTAATATTTGTTAAAACTGATGAACAACCGGGATATATGAATCCTACACAAAAATCGAAATAAAAATGTTTTTCGAAAGAAGTCGGGCTAAATACCATTTTATCAAATTTCTTGCTTTTTAACGGTTTATAGTTTTAATATTTGTTAAAACTGATAGATTCAGATATATCGGGAAAGTCCCATCCGCAGGACGACGTGCTCAAGGTTTTTTCAACCTAACTGAAATTTCAGCTACCCAGGTTTAGATACATAACATACGAATCATTATCCAGTACCTGACATTACAAAAAGGCCCTCGATCATAGCTTGAAGTCCAATCCGAAGGACGACGTGCTCAAGTTATTTTTAACGTAAATGAAATTTCAACTACCCAGGTTTAGATACATAATATACGACTCATTATCCATTACCTGACATACAAAAAGGCCCTCGATCATAGCTTGAAGTCCAATCCGAAGGACGACGTGCTCAAGTTATTTTTAACGTAAATGAAATTTCAACTACCCAGGTTTAGATACGTATCATACGACTCATTATCGAGTACCTGACATACGAAAAGGCCCTCGATCATAGCTTAAGTGTCCAATCCGAAGGACAACGTGCTCAAATTTATTTTTATCTTCCCGATTGAAACATCTGAGCTAAGTGACTTGGCTAGATTTCTAAATGGCGATCCTGAGCTCGGTAGACTCCATTCTTCAAATTTCTAGCTTTTAAACAGTTTTTAGATTTAATATTTGTTAAAACTCATGAACAACCGGGATATCTGAATCCTACACAAAAATCGAAATAAAAATGTTTTTCGAAAGAAGTCGGGCTAAATACCATTCTTCAAATTTCCTGCTTTTTAACGGTTTATAGTTTTAATATTTGTTAAAACTGATAGACAGATTCAGATATATCGGGAAAGTCCCATCCGAAGGACGACGTGCTCAAGGTTTTGTGAACCTAAGTGAAATTTTAGCTACCTAGGTTTAGTTACATAACATACGACTCATTATCGAGCACCTGAGATACAAAAAGGCCCTCGATCATAGCCTAAAGTCCAATCCGAAGGACGACGTGCTCAAATTTATTTTTATCTTCTGGATTAAAACATCTGACCTAAGTGCCTTGACTAGATTTCTAAGTGGCGATCCTGAGCTCGATAGACTCCATTTGTATGATAAAATAAGTTACCGTTTGGTTCAGACTAAAATTATCAAGGAAGAAATGTGGAATAAGTGGGCTTTGAGGTACCGTTTTGACATATTTTCTGAAAAACAAATTAATACAGCTATGTTGGTAGATAGGCAATATCCAGAAACGAAGATGGTCAACCAAGGAACGATTCAGATGTATCGGGAAAGTCCCATCCGAAGGACGACGTTCTCAAATTTATTTTTATCTTCCTGATTAAAACATCTGACCTAATTGACTTGGCTAGATTTCTAAATGGCGATCCTGAGCTCGGTAGACTCCATTCTTCAAATTTCTAGCTTTTAAACAGTTTTTAGATTTAATATTTGTTAAAACTGATGAACAACCGGGATATCTGAATTCTACACAAAAATCGAAATAAAAATGTTTTTCGAAAAAAGGCGGGCTAAATCCCATTCTGCAAATTTCTCGCTTTTTAACGGTTTATAGGCTTAATATTAGTTAAAACTGATAGATTCAGATATATCGGGAAAGTCCCATCCGAAGGACGACGTGCTCAAGGTTTTTTGAACCTAAGTGAAATTTTAGCTACCTAGGTTTAGTTACATAACATACGACTGATTATCGAGCACCTGACATACAAAAAGGCCCTCGATCATAGCCTAAAGTCCAATCCGAAGGACGACGTGCTAAATTTTTTTTTTATCTTCTCGATTAAAACATCTGACCTAAGTGTCTTGGCTAGATTTCTAAGTGGCGATCCTGAGCTCGATAGACTCCATATGTATGATAAAATAAGTTACCGTTTGGTTCCAACTAAAATTATCAAGGAAGAAATGTGGAATATAAGTGGGCATTGAGGTACCGTTTTGACATATTTTCTGAAAAACTAATTAATACAGCTATGTTGGTAGATAGGCAGCATCCAGAAAAGAAGATGGTCAACCAAAGAAAGATTCAGATGTATCTGGAAAGTCCCATCCGAAGGACGACGTGCTCGAGTATCTTTTAACCTAAATGAAATGTCACCTACCCAGGTTTAGATACATAACATACGACTCATTATCGAGTACCTGACATACGAAAAGGCCCTCGATCATAGCTCAAAGTCCAATCCGAAGGACGACATGCTCATATTTATTTTTATCTTCCCGATTAAAATATCTGACCTAATTGACTTGGCTACCTTTCGAAATGACGATCCCGTGCTCGGTAAACTCCATTCTTCAAATTTCTCCCTTTTTACCAGTTTTTAGATTTAATATTTGTTAAAACTGATGGACAGATTCAGATATATCGGGAAAGTCCAATCCGAAGGACGACGTGCTCAAATTTATTTTTATCTTCTCGATTAAAACATTTGACCTAAATGCCTTGGCTAGATTTCTAAGTGGCGATCCTGAGCTCGATAGACTCCATATGTAAGATAAAATAAGTTACCGTTTGGTTCCAACTAAAATTATCAAGGAAGAAATGTGAAATATAAGTGGGCTTTGAGGTAGGTACCGTTTTGACATATTTTCTGAAAAACAAATTAATACAGAAATGTTGGTAGATAGGCAGTGACCATAAATGAAGATGGTCAACCAAAGACAAATTCAGATGTATCGGGAAAGTCCGAACCGAAGGACGAAGTGCTCAAGGATATTTAAAAAAATAAATAATATAAGTCAGTTAAAACAACTAAGAGCCCCGTCTAGATTTCCATCTTGCGATCCTGAGCTCAGTAGACACCAAATATAAAGAAAAAATACGTTTGGCTCCAACTAAAATTATCAAGGAAGAAATCTATATTAATAAAGCTGAAACGGGGTTTATTTGTTTGTTTGTTCCAGCATCACGCCCAAACGGCTCGACGGGTTTTTATGAAACTACACATGTAGCATTCTTATGACCCCAGTTGAATAATAGGCTATGTGGCGTCCCAAAATTTTGAACGGGAGGGGGGGGGGGTGGGGATAGGCCTAAATATAAAGATACCGGTAGCTCATTAACTAATGGTCGGATTATCATGAAATTTCACATGTAGTATTTTTAAAGGCCAAATAGAAAAATAGGGTTTGTGACCTCTCAAGATATTGAACGAAAGGGAGGATAGTGGGGGTAGACTTAAGTATATAAATAGTGGTAGCTCATTAACTAATGGTCGGATTGTCATGGAATTTCACATGTAGTAATTTCAAAACAAAATTTGAAAATTCGTTGTGATGTTTCAACTTTTTGAACCTGAGGGATGGGGTGCATTAAGCTGAAGGAATTTCACATGTAGCTTTCTCTTCTTCTGTACACCGGTATTAAGCAGATACTAGCTGTGGTGTCTGCCGTTGAAGTACTATAAGGCTTATTCTATATGAATAATTGAAAATTATAACATCATGAATGTACTGTCGAAGAATTGAATTGGATTCGAATGAGAGATATTAGGTGAAAAGTCAAAGTTCCCCGAGCAAAGCCGGGTATTACTGCTAGTACATTATAAAAACATCTCAACAGCACTAAAGAAAAAAGAAAATCAGAAGAAAAAGTGGGGTTTACTATTTAAAATGTAATTTTGTTTATGTAAGTCAAACTGGGAGACAATTTAAAAATAGGGTGAAAGAACACGTTTCAGAAATAGGCTTAAACATTGACACAACACGCACATCAGTGAAATTATATCGTAAAAAAATTTAATGTTTACAAATTTTTAATTAGGATTTTCAGATTCTTCGCAAAAAAACTAGGTTTTCCGGTATTTTTAGTTTTCTTGTTCGAGCAATAGTTTTCGAGATATTGGTCTTTGAAAGTTGCGTTTTGTGTAAAATCAATTGGGAGTGGATTCATTGAGATCTCAGCCCGCAAACCGGGCGAAGAGTGGCGGCGACCCTCCCCCCTGCTCAAAATATTGGCTACGCCCCTGTCAATTTCACATGTATTTTTTCATATTGAATCAATTATGTAGGTACTTTTATACTTCCCCAGTTATACTCAATACTTTAACTTTCTAAGGGAACTTAACATTTTTAGCAGAGATATTTTGAAACACTTGATAAAAAATAAAAAAAAAAGTATGTTTTTTTTTTTAATATTGTCTATTTCACAAAATATATATAATATGGGAGTACTTTCGGTATTTCTACCATCTTCAGAGGCAATGTACTTAAAAAAGAGGACTGTTGGGTAGGTTCCAGAACAAATAATACATTATACATACATCTCAACAGCACTAAAGAAAAAAGAAAAACAGAAGAAAAAAGTGGGGTTTACTATCTAAAATGTAGTTTTTGTAATTTTGTTTATGTAAGATAAACTGGGAGACAATTCAAAAATAGGGTAAAAGAACACGTACCAGAAATAGGCTTAAACATTGACACAACACGCACCTCAGTAAAATTAAATATAAAAAAATTTAATTTTTACAAATTTTTAATTAGGATTTTCAGATTCTTCACAAAAAAACTAGGTTTTCCGGTATTTTTAGTTTTCTTGTACGAGCAATAGTTTTCGAGATATTGGTCTTTGAAAGTTGCGTTTTATGTAAAATCAATTGGGAGTGGATTCATAGAGATCTCAGCCCGCAAACCGGGCGAAGAGTGGGGACGACCCTCCCCCCTGCTCAAAATCCTGGCTACGCCCCTGTCAATTTCACATGTATCTTTTTATATTGAACCGATTATGTACTTTTATACTTCCCTAATTATACTCAATACTTTAACTTTCTAAGGGAACTTAACATTTTTAGCCGAGATATTTTGAAACACATAATAGAAAATGAAGAAAAACGTATATTTCACAAGATGAAGATTTCACAGAAGAATTGAATAGGATTCGAATGAGAGATATTAGGAGAAAATTCAAAGTTGCCCGAGCAACGCTACGAAATAAAATTCACTCCCTGACGGGACTCGAACCCGCAAACCATGTTATGACCAAGCTAAGAAGGCCCTACGCTCAAGCCCGCACGGACACCATGGCCTCCAAAGCCGCGTTTAATAGCTATTATTTACACAATAGTTATCATGAAGGGCGGCGCCACCTACATACAATAGAGGTTAGCTCCCTACTACCTACCTCCATGTATTTCTTAGCCTAACGTATGATACACTATAATGTCTTACGTTATTCTGCGCGTATAAATTACTCAACAATATTCAGAAATCGAACTGCATTTGGAAAACTCACTGCATTATAAGAACGATTTAAATAAAACGAAAAAGAGTTGACACAAGACCGTAGATATTTTTTTATTTACGTTGAACCGTTATTTAAATATTATTTTTTATTTTTCTATTCAAAATGTGCAGTTGTCAATAGCTTTCATACAATTACTATTAATGCATTGTATATTTAGTATGTGTACATAGGGACAACTACTTTTATTGAAACGAAAAAAGAAAAGAAGCATTCGTGTAAGGAAAATAATGAAAGATATGAGTAAAAATTTAAATGTGCCCAGTTATTTGAAATATTAAAAGTAATAATGTTAATTTCTCTGAAGGAGTTGACATCTTAATTCTAACCCTATCTATAAAAATCATCGTCCATCTATCAAGAACATACTTGTTTGCTTAATAATGACTGAATATCCATAATAGATAGTTGGAACATAGTGCTAATTTGTATTTCAGACAACATTGCTAGCTAGAAAGAGTTTCATTATATACCGTCAAAAACTCACAGGGAAGTATCTCCAGAGGTACCTAAGTCTCACTGACTACCCAAACTAACTAACCTCACTCCTCTGAAATCCGGACACATATAGTTGAAAACCAGAGGGAAGTTTCCCTGTAGAACAGGAGGATGGAGATGTCACACAAGAATATCATGAAGTTTGAAAATATTTTTGTGAACAGAGACCCTCGGCCCTTAATAAAGGAAGTTAATATTCCACACAGGCCAAAGGACTGGGTCTAACTGTCCCTCAAGCAGAAGGTTACAGCCTTGGTCCTTACCATTAAGCCAGGTAACCTGGAGAGGGCCGAGCGCCTCAAGTTTGACACGTACTGCCCTTTGTCGGCTCTTTACACATATAATTGTTTTTATTTCCATATAATTTCTGACTCTTATATAGTGTTACCTTTTCAAGTTGAGAAATTATTATTGTGGAAACTTATACTCATGCCCGGCCCGGGCTTTAACTACAAGATCATTTCGCCTACTACCAGACGCTCCTTCGTCGCTCACATGAGCCCGACTGTCAAGATTTTTTCAACTCACAGATGAAAAACCTAAGCGCCTCGACCCGGTTACGAACCTGCGATGTTCCGCTCGCTACCTCTGGTCTATATATAACAAATTAGGTTAACTATTATCCTCAACTAAACACTTAATTACCGTTGATAAACATGTTTTCATCAAAGTTTGTAGTTACGTCATTGAGTTTCGTTTCTCTTATCAAATAACGGAGCGGAAAAGTAGTTATTTGACTAAAGAAAATTAAAATGTGGCTGAAGTATTGATAATCCATTTCCCATGTCGTTCACTGGACTACAGTCAGTTAGTTATTATGTCTCATGCCCGGGCTTTAACTACAAGGACATTTCGCCTACTACCAGAGCGCTCTTTCGTCACTCTGGTGGACATGAGACCGACCTTACTATGGGAGTCTTAAATTTTGTCTACCCAAAATTTTTATTCACCTAGGTTAGGGATATTTAACGAGTACCTGACATGCGAAGGACGGAGTGCTTAAGTTCATTTTACCTTCCAGATAAAATAAACTAAGGGCCTCGAACGGGTTTCAAACCCATGATCTTGAGCTCCGTAAGCAGGCAAACGCATACCACTGAGCTACCAGCGCCCTCTCAGTGGACTAAAGATAAGCCTACCATACATCCGGTTTTCGTCCGGACAGTCTGGGTTTTGTGTCTTGGTCCGGGTTTCTGTCCAGATTCAAAAAATTTCCGGGTTAACTAAAATTTTTAATACTAAACTTAGAAAAATGATGAATATCTCCAGTTAAAGTACAAAAAAAATCTACCACAACCAAAGATAATGATAGTCATTAGCGCATAAGTAATAGATATATAATATTATTATGATGGAATTAAATGTGATAAAATAATTATTTTTTTAAAAGTAATAATTACTTTTAAAAAAATAAAAAAAAGAAACAATTATTGTTTCTTTCTGATAGAGCTGTGGATTGTCGGGGTTACTTATGAAAATTATGGTAGGCCTAACTAAAGAAGACATAAACTGGTGATCCAACTAAGTGACCTAGGATCTGACTTAGAATGACCGAACAAGTTCTTTTAACTAGACTATATTTCCCGTATGTTTTCCTCTTTCCTTCTCCGTTTCCCGCCAGACATGGATGTTCCTAATAATGGCTGTATTTAGTTTTCTGGTATTCTATTAGCAATAATTGTCCCACCCAGTATATCTAAGGGAACATAATTTTGGTGATCTCACATTGTGGTCGATTAGTGTTAGTGTTTTATTTTATCCAAAATTGTTACCCCGTGAATGTAATTATGCATTTTATATTTTTTTTTTTTAGTTAATGAGAATGTAAATAATTGTTAATCTTTTAATAGGCTTCTCTCATGTATTCCACTTTGAATGAAAAATAAAAATGTGTAAAACAACAAATACTAAAATGGATGCCAGGAGGCAAGAGGTTGAGAATCCCTGTCCTGGGCAGTTCAAGAGTTCCTTGAGCCTTGGACTTGTGCATGGAACATTGGAGTAGCTAGGGGGCAGAGGTGGGCACGCCCCCCCCCCCCCAGAATGCCAATGCCCCCCCAGAAAGTAAATATACCTAATTAAAAAAAATTATAATAAAGTATATAACGGCAACTCCACCACAGACAAACATTACCGTCAAGACAAGGATATAGAAAGATTCAGTTCCCAGTCAAACGTTATTCGGTTACAAATTAGGCTTTCTTAAAATTTGGACTCCAACGAATGCTGCCAATCGGTGAAGTGTAAGTAATTAAAGCCATTAAAAGGGAAAATAATTGTTTTTAGAGTATATTTAGTGCTATCAACTAAACGACAATCAAATAGTAAAAAATAAATTTCAGCTGAAAAAGTGTTGAACCGATTTGCTGAAAAAAAATTAAATTAAGGCTTATTTAATTGAGGATACTTACTACTACTTATTGTATGAAACTGGACGACTAGATTGATGAAAATTTTAATTGTTGATTGAAATTTTTGTTAATTATTTTGTTACAACATACTAATATTTTGTGTATGGTAGGTACCTGATTGTTAATCAGGTTTAATTAAACTTAAACTAAAAATATGATTGAGAAATGTAAACTATTGTTTTATTATCTCGGTCGTGTTGACCGGCTGCCCCCCCCCCCCCCCCCCCCCAGAATAATACTAGCTACGCCAATGGTATGGGATTTTACTTACCTTGTTTTTCTCCATTGGATGAACATAATAAAGTTTCCTTAATCCTCAGATCATACATTTTTTTGTTTTTTAAAATATATTGTTTGCACTGCATCTCCAAACCCTAGAGAGAAAAGCTGAATGTTTATATCAATTTAAAACATAATGATAAGGCACCGTACAAAAATTACGATATCTAATTTTTGATCATTTGACACTATTTACTCTTACAAATATTAACCAAAGGTCCAGAGGCTTATTACCAAGGTTGAAGTAATATTCCGACTTTTTCATTTCATCCATTGTACAAATTATAATTGAGGAGGCGGAAAAAACTCCTTTCTGTTTTCCCTTCACGAATATTGCTTTCTTTTACATAAATAAAATAAGAATTCGTTTGTATGTATCTGTTCTTTGAGTGTTTACCTTAATTTCATTTTAATTGCGTCGTTATACTATTACGTTAACATTTAATACGGTTAATTTCAGTTTTAAGCATTGGAATTTAACTTCACAGTATTTATTTTATTTGTTTAAAATGATGTATTCTTCTGTATTTGGTTGTTCAAACCAAATACGAAATAATAATAATAAGTATGTCGCTCCATCATGGCCCCCACATTGGATTGCGGGCCCTGTAACCAGGATCAGGTCGGGCCCCCCATCTCATAGTCATGTGCTATATTATAATTACATGCTTATTTTTTAACCCTTTTACAATTTTATTTAAACTAAAAATAGATTGTAAGGTATAATTAATGTTACAGTATCAGTTAGATTTTAAAACCAAACTTTATTGATTAAATTATTTCACACATCAATTGCTACCGTGATTATATCATTTACTTTTATTTTACTGAAATTAACATTTAAATTTTTATATTTCTTTGGCTCACTAACATTAAAATAAAAATTGACAAAAACTAGTACATATTACGATCAAAAAAAAAAAAAACATTAAGAGCTCTAAAAATTACGATGTTTGTGTGTGTTTAATACACTGGCTACAACAAAAGCTTACTTATAGCCTAACTGCCCTAAATTTTCATAGCTTTCCTAGCTTTCTTTTGACTAAATTTATCAATAACATCTGAAAAGTCAATAGTTTTGGCCAATTCATTTTCAATCAGTCAAACTGATACTATGCATCGAAGCGTCTATTTTTAGAACACTGCTCTGAGGGAAACAGCTGGACAATAGGCTGGGAAATAGGAGTGGGGGCAGGTTGAGGGGCCCTTCTATACCTGTCTCGTGCCCACTGTTTTATACTAGTAATTTGCAAACAAGGGTAACTATCCATGCACGCAACTAATTAAATAATAACTTAATAACTCGCACAACTAGAATATATATCTATTATACTAAATTTTCTTATAATTATATATTTTGCCTTTTTAAGCTATGATCCCTTGCAAAATCTACTAAAATAAAAAAATAAAAAGGACTGGACCTGGACCCCCTTGGGCCCGGGCCCTGCAACCAAAGTTGCACCAGCCCCACCCTTGTGGGGGCCATGCGCTCCATCAGATGTCGTTTCAGTTTCTGGACAAATTGCTGATATGATTACATGTTTGTATAACAATTAACTCGTGTGTATGTGATTAGAAAGTTGTGAGCGCACTACCGCAAAAACGAGTCTAGCGGTGAACCTGAAATTTGGAATGATGCGGTCAATTGTGCTAACTTTGGAAAAAAGTTTGGCCGAAATCGGACGAAAATTGAGACAATTTTTCACCCGGGCCTAAGTACATTTTTACAAGATACCATGACCGCTTATATTAGGAAATCGTCCGGTTTTCGAGATACATGCCGAAAACTGCCTTGAAATGTAGGTTTAAAACACGTATTTTTAGTTGTTTCCTTGATTTACCCGAAAACAGTTAGTCCTATTGAAAACTTGCTTCTTACCAAAAATGTTCTTTCACATTTCCAATTGCTAATAAATCCTCAAATTGAAGGAATCTCCTTTGAATTGGAAAAATTAAATACAAAAATGCTAACTAACCAGGTAATGGGTTGTTTTTAGTTAGTAATATTACTTACAATTAGATATATTGGATGGGTTAATGTGTACACCTAGGGACCTAAGCATCCAGTGCTCTTATCCCTTCCCTGTTAGCTCAACTGTGGGAGCCTAACTTTTGCCTACCCAGGTTGGGTTACCTATCGTAGGGCTCTTTAACGAGTATCTGACATCGCACTGAGTCGGGACCATCGCTTAACGTCCCATCCGAAGGACGGCATGCTCAGTTTTTTTCACCTCCCAGAGAAAATATACTAAGGGTATACTCGGCCTGGTTTTGAACCCGTGATCTTCGGCTCAGTAAGCAAGCACATTTACCACTGAGCTACCGGGACTCTCTAAATGTGAGATAGGATCAATACGACCAATGAATTTTCTAAAGAAATATTTTAAAATAATGTTTAAAATGTATCGCGTGGCTAGGAATTGTAAAATTATTTTTTATTATTAGTAATTTGTATGAATAAAAAAAATTAAGAAGACGGTATCGGGCTGGCTTTACGGAACAAGACGCGTCGGGAGGCCGAAACTGAGGTGGCAGGATGGTGTGGCGAGGGGCCTGCTTGGAGTCCGACACTGGAGAGGCCTTGACTCACTAAGTGGGTTGTCGCGCCACTGTGAATGAGAATGAAGAAAAAACATATATATATATATATATCGTTGGTATAAGAAAGTCCTGCAATGGCAATATCACATATATATATATATATATATATATATATATATATATATATATATATATATATATATATGTATATATACATGTGATATGGCCATTGCAGGACTTTCTTATACCAACGATGCTTACAGATCACTCTCTCCCCCTCTTCATTCTCAAAATCATTTCATACTGGCATTACCAGGAATAAGAATGTCACTCTCAGAATTACGCTGTTCAATGAAATACTGCTTACGCCAACTCAATATTTTCATATACTCTGTAATGCCAGTATGAAGTGATTATAAAAAGGGGAGGGGGAGAGAGAGTGATCTGTGAGCGTGGTTGGTATAAGAAAGTCTTGTAATGGCCACTTTACATTTTTTTTTTTAAAGCATGCCCCACTAATGTAATTTATTTCAAAGTCATTTCATATATTTTATACGAAGGTGTATTGCAATAATCTTCCTGAATGGACAAACGTTAAAAAATTGAAATATATCTTTTAGGGTTAAATTCTATATCTCTAAAAAGTACCACCTTAATTAAAATGGCTGTTTCCTGTCTTACGTCTTCAGCCGTCTTCATGTATTCAGTAAATATTATTGAAAAAGCTTCAATTTGTGAATTCAACGACATAATATTCTGAAACAACCCAAATTTAAAATTAGAAATGAAAAAAGAAATAAAAAGGTATAAGTGACGTTTCGCCCAAACTCATTCATTATCGAACTAAAACCATCTCAAAAAAATTAGGAAACCTCACTTATAACTAGAGCCCAATGCTAATGGCCACTGTAGCCGATGCGTTAAAAAAAATAATTAGAGGCCGGATTTCGTGCAGTAAGAAGGGTGTTACACGTTCAATCTGGCATCAGTTCAGTCCGTGACCTTGGTCAGACTGACGGGAAACTGATCGTTTATTGCGTTGACTGATGGACTGAACTGATGGATTTTTAAATATTTTGATAATTTCCATCAGTTTTGACTGAACTGATGCAAGACTGATTGTGTAGCTACATTCTTATCAGTCTGGCGTCAGTCACAGCTGAGACAGCGATGGAGACGGACGGTTCCGGTATGTCCCACTCTCCCAGCTGCGAAATTAATCCTGCTACGACACCTCCTCCATCATTGGAACCGGAGAAAGAGTTTATATTAAATCTTGAATCGTTGCCTCTCTTATGGGATAAAACCCATAGGTTTTATGTAAATAAATATAAGAGACATGAATCTCTACAAAAGTTGCTTGTTATTTAAAAAAAAGTCAAACCGGCATCCACGGTAGAGGATGTAAAAAAAAAATAAATACTCTACGCTCCAATTATCGTCGGGATCTGAAAAAATTAGAACAGTCTAGAAGATCTGGTATTGGGGCAGATGATGACATCATCATCGAAGATATTCGAAGGTCCAACTCTTCGGCGTGTACACATTGTGAGGAAGAGTTGGACCTTCGAATATCTTCATTTTTTGAACAAGTTTGAGAAACCCCAGGTAAGAATCTATACACTTATTAGTTTTCATTAGAAATACATATATTTTTACTAAGATAAGGTACACAAATTAATTTAAAGCTATGTTATTATAAATATTTCATAATTTTTCTAATGAACTCAAACTCATAAAATAAAAAAGTAATTATGGTTTTATTTTGGGTTACTTCTTATAGGTTACTAAAACAACATTGTTTTTTATTTTAGTCATTTTTACGTATCTGCAGTTTTCCTTCGTTATTGAAGTAGTTACAAAATTTTTCCCTGACACTTTTTGCATCCTTTGATGAATTTCTATTTCCACTGGGCTGCAAATCAGAGAAATCAATAACTTCATCCGGTGCTGTGATTCTCCAATTTGATGCCATATAAAGCCGCGGCTGAGTTTTAAGCAAATAATTATGTAAATAACAGCAAGTTGCCACTATGGTTGCTGCTTTTTTAGGCTCAAAACATATAACTTTTTGGAAGATTCCAAATTTAGATCTTAATATACCAAAAGCGCCTTCAACAACTGACCTAGCTCTTGACAATCGATAGTTAAATGTAGATTGGTTAGCAGTACACGCACTTTGCGGGAATGGTTTCATTAAATTTATGCCTAGTGCAAAAGCTTCGTCAGATAGGAAAACATAAGGAAATGTTTCATTTGTATTTGGCAATGGTGACCAATCTGGTATATTCAATTCGCCTTTTGTAAACTTTTCCCAGAATTTAGTGTAGAATAATACACCGCCATCAGATATACGTCCATTAGCTCCAACATCTATCATTATAAATTCCTTGTTCGAATTTGCTAATCCCATAAGAACTATGCTGAAATAACCCTTATAATTGTGGTATAATGTTCCTGAATGTGCCGGTTTTTGAATAGCAACATGTTTTCCATCTAAGGCTCCTATCGCGTTCCAGAACTGGTATTTTTCTCCAAAATCGGAAGAACTTTTTTCCCATTCTTCCTCTGTTGTTGGCATCTGAAACACAAAAAGAAATTACAAATCTATTATTTTTAACCAAATTATTATTTTGTTATAATAATAACCATATATTATGTTTACAGATTATTGGAAGCGATAATGAAGAAGATGCTGAAGCACAGACAGAAGTAACAAAATCTCAAGAAAGCACTTCTTTAAAAGCATGTACCTCAATTTCCTCAGTAAAGGCAGTTCTTCCTCCACCACGACCTTCGACCAGAGTTAGGAAAAGTCTAATCAACAAGCAAAACGAGTTGTTGGATAAAGCTGTCGCATATTTATCAAAATCTGAACCAAAAGGAAATACTAGCAACTCAATGCAACTGGGCACAAACTTTGGATCGACTCGACCCGACTCAAAAACTGTTTGCCAAAAAAGCAATAAATGATGTAGTATTTGAGGCAGAGTTGGGCAATTTGAATAGACATTCAGTTCAAATAAACGTAGATCCTAATGAGCAAGGTGAATCGCCTAGATCTGCGCCGTCTCTCTACTCAAATGACGTTACATCTCCATGTGGAGATGTAAGAAGTGGCTCCTCTTCGGAGCCACCTCCTACCATGATACAAGTCACAACACCGGACGAACCGGTTTATTTCGCTTTGAGACCTGAAAGTAGTGAACCTGAGTACACTACCGATACATTATTTGCTCACTTTATGCAAAATAAATAAGTGCTTAATTTTTTTATTTTATAACTATTCACATATATTGTTTACTTACTTCTTTTAATTTATATGTTTATATTATTTTAATAAATACTTTCGTTAAAAAAAAATATGTTAAATTCACTTACCTGAATATGAGACTGAAGGGAATAAAGTAGCGCTTCACAAGTGTCCATTATAGCCTGGCCAATAGCAGCTGTGGGCATAATACCTGAAAATCTCAGGTCTTTCATGTTCCTCCCAGTAGCAAGAAATCGTAAGGTTACAGCCAGCTTCTCTTCTGCACTTATCGCCTTTCTCATGCATGTATCTTGTTTTGTCAAAAATGGTTTGACCATTACGAGCAAGCTATCAAAACAAGCATCTTTCATACGATAATAATTTTCATAATCCTCATCTTCAGTGCCTCTTATTTCTCTCACTAAGTTTAAATGCGTATAAACATCTCTTTTCAGTAACCATTCTTTAGCCCATCGTTTTCTTTTTAATCGTCTTTTTGCAGACAATGCAGCAATTATTACAATACACGCTTTTTTTTTATTGCAGTCCATAATAATATTAATATTAAAGAAGCAAGAGGTGTTACTTGACCGACTCTTGGAGATAGACTGATGTCAGTCTGGATTGATCGTGTAACCCCTAACCATATTCCATCAGTATACCATCAGTCAGTTCATGATCAAGGTCACGGACTGAACTGATGCCAGATTGAATGTGTAACACCCCTCTAAAAAAACTTAAAAAACTTGCAATAAAAAGGCCGAAACGAGCAAAAATGTGCAACAAAAAATAAAATCCAGCCATCAATTGTTTTTCCGCGAAAAAAAATTGTAAATTAAATGACTTTTTTCAGCATAAAATTGGGTAAGGTTTAAAAAAAAATCTATAAAATAAAAGCCTAAGGGAATTTATTTATACAATTTATAAAAAATATTTACTGAAAACACTCTTTTTTTTTAAATTTCTTTCAAACCCAGTTGCTTTCTCACATAACGTGCAGAACAGTCTCCATCAAGTTCAGGATAATCAATAATCCAACTTCATATTTTGGAAGAATAACTAAGTTACGAAGTTCGGATGGCCGAACGACTTGTGCATACTTTGCGGATGTCCGGATACGCCTCGACTCGACGCCTCGAGAATAACTCACTCAGAGGACATACTATGATAATGTATACAAAAATTATAGAAGATAATTAGTTTACTTACATTAACATAACAGTGCAAGTGTAAAAAAGAACAATTATTAAAATAATTTTTTTTAACCAGAAATCATATGATTTTTGATCACATGTTTGTGCATGTATATATATTCGTGCATTGTTTTCTCAACTTTCGAAATTTAAATTTTGCACAGACTGGTTTTTCTCATTTATTTGCATGATTAGACTTTTTGAATATATTAAGAATTGCCATAGTACCTTAAACGAGGTACCAAATATTTTAAAAGAAAAGGACGTCCGAAAAGGAAAAAAAAATTCTTCATCCCTCCTTCTTAATCAAGTCAATATGTAAAAAAGAATTAGTTGATCGATATTGACATCGTTAGGCTTTATTTTTCTATCGACCAAGGAAAACCTTGGCTGAAAGAGAGGAGTGGGAGTAAAAACTCCTGTAGATCAGTTTTGTTAACAATATTTTTCCCAGCTCATGAAAATCATCATCAAACTAGTCTGAAACATTAAAAAACAATCAAGAATGATTTGTTCTATTGAAAAAAGTGAATAGGGGGAAAGAGAAAATTGAGAGAGCAGCTTCGTAAAAGTGGCGGTTTCACCCCCACTCCTTCGTGGCAGCCAAAGTGTTACTGCCGCTTGTTGAAGTAGGAGGTATTGTCGGCTTGTGAGGTTATAGGTGTTTTGAATTCCAGTGTTTTGGATTTAGGTTAAGGATGAAACATTAGACAAGTCAAGTTTAGTTATATTTTTTCTATATGAATAATGTCTAATTCATGATTAATTTCCACTAGTCATTAATTAACTCCGTTATTCTATTGCAAGTATTTCATTTTAAGGATAAGACATTTTGTTTTTGGTGAGTCTACACTTACTAGAATATTGTTATGATAACTGTACGCAACTATTAACTATAGAGTGTAGTGTATTTGGGTTTTTTAGAAAAATACCTCAGATGATTACCTGAAACAAGGACACTGGTAAAGTCTGTTTCTCTGTTCTCCATGTATCTAAATTAACATTGCTTCACTCTCCACTGCTGCAGCCTGTCTAATTTCAAAAAAAAAGTTATTGTGACTCATGCCCGGGCATTAACTACGAGGTCATATCGCCTATTATCAGAGCGCTCTTTCGCCGCTCTGGTGGACATGAGCCCGACTTTACTATGGTAGTCTTAAATTTTCCTACCCTAAATTTTTATTCACCTAGGCAAGGATATTTAATGAATACCTGGCATCGAATAGGCTCGGGACCATCCATTAACATCATATCCGATGGACGGCATGCTCAAAGTTTTTTTTTTTTACTTACGCCATCATCAGATGAAACTGGTACACTTTATAGGATATGTATCACATATTTTTGTAAAATTAGAATATATAGAAGTTGAATAAATTCTTTGTTTTATTTATTTTAATGTAGATAATCCTAATTTTATTTGGTATCTGATATCTGCCTCTTTTGTTACAGATTTATACAAATGTTTTCTCTGTGTAAATTGACTCACCCTGCCACAGGGATTGAGCATGCTGTTACATGTTATTTCTTCAGTCGCTTGGAGAAGTCTTTGGTAGTTGCCGGAGCCAATATTATCAGGGTTTATCGATTTGTTCCCGACATTGATATGAACAAGAGACATACGTATACAGGTAAAAAAAAAAAATCTTGCTACTCTAAATTGAATGGTAAGTTAGATTTTTAAAATTCAGATAATTTCATAACAATTTCTTTGTTTTTAGATAAAGCTCCTCCTAAAATGCGATTGGAATGTGTTGCTGCTTACCATGTTTTTGGCAATGTTATGTCCCTTCAGTCAGTCAGTTTCATTGGTTCTCAAAGAGACTCATTATTATTGAGTTTTAGAGATGCCAAATTAAGTATAATTGAGTACGATATTGACACTAATTCTCTACATACTGTTTCGCTTCATTATTTTGAGGAAGAGGAAATGCAGGTAACTTATACGTTATTATTGGTTACTTATATAGTTTTTCTCTATTATGTTCGGTTTGTTACTTGATAGTCGTGTGTCCAGTTCCACGTCTATCTTCCTGATTTTAATAAATTTCTGAAAACCGCACTGCTCTGCGAATTTTAGTTATCACGATATACAGGAGTACCCACCAGCTTAATCCCTCTGAGATTGAGCATTATCCGTTAAATTTTGTAATGCTTATATCTCGAAAACGAAAAGTGCTAGCTATGAACAGGGAGTAATTAGTGGCCCATGGTAGATACATATATCATTGGTTTCGGATCGGGTTCTTAGTTTTCTAAATATAGTGGTTATAATTTTGTAATAATTGAGCTGTTGACTTTTAGGGTGGTTGGACGCAGCACTACCAAATCCCCATCATCCGGGTCGACCCCGAGGGAAGGTGTGCCGTGATGCTGGTCTACGGCAGGCGACTCGCTGTGCTTCCCTTCCGTCGAGAGTCCCCCATCGAGGACCCCACCGCTCAGGTGTCCCTCGATCAGAACCAAAACTCAGCCGTCAGACCTCCCATCCTTACCTCCTACCTCATCGAACTCAAAGAGATTGAAGAGAAAATGGAGAATGTACTGGATGTACAATTTTTACACGGCTACAATGAGCCAACACTTCTCATTTTGTTTGAACCTATGCAAACTTTCCCAGGGTCTGTATTATTAATTTATTCAAAGAGAAATGTGTGAGAAATTCAGTGTTATTCTTGAGACCGATACTAAGAGTGTTTTTTTTTTTTTGTGTGTGTGTGTGTGTGTGTGTAAACAATATAGTTCTTGAAGAGATGTACAGATACATTTCAAATCAGTGAGTCATTCATTCCAGCTTAGAACTCATTAGATTTTGGTTAAAATCACATGAGAATAAAAATCACTTTGGGAGCTAACTACAGTTTTCTATAAAATAAAAAAATAATAAAACCTTCCATAAAAAGCAATAAAATAACTCTTTCAACAAATCTGGTTGAGAAAATTGAAAGACGCATTTCATATGAAATCATTTTGTCCATGAAACGTCACGTTTACGTAATATCTTTTAATGCATACAAATCACAGCCCTACTTATGACGTTTCACCAAAAAGATGTCGATATTATCTTTGTAAACATTTGTCAAGGCATTTTCCTGGACCAAAGCAATAATGGCTTAAGAATATTCTTACTACAGTTATGAAAATGTCTCTTTAAAGGGTTGGACATTAAATGTGGAAATGGTGGTTTTTGTTGTTTAGGAGAATAGCAGTTCGGAGAGACACATGTTGCATGGTGGCCATCTCACTGAACATGGACCAGAAGGTACACCCAGTGATCTGGTCTGTCAACAACCTGCCCATGGACTGTAAGATGTTGGTGCCTGTCTCTAAGCCCTTGGCCGGCACCCTTGTCCTTGCTCACAACTCTCTCATCTACCTCAACCAGAGTGTGCCTCCCTATGGGGTCAGCCTCAACTCCATCACTGAAATTGGAACTGGCTTTCCTCTCAGTGAGTATTACCCTACTTTTAGGTACTCCTTTATTTGAGTCAGAAAAAACTTCTTTCACATAACTTATGTGATTCTTTTCGCTCGCTCCAATAGAACCAAATAGCTAATTTTTCTTTATTTTGGTTTACGAGGCATAGTGTCAGAGAGTGAAGTTGGTAGATTAACCATGGAGGTACTTATACACAACTTTTTGTTTTTCTGTTAATGGCAATTCTTACTAATTAACAGAAGCTTTAAGGCGTTCCTATTCTATTCGGCGTATTCCGGCTTCTGATGGACATTGATGAACCTTTTATAACTCAAAGAAAGCATGATATTTTATTTATTTTTCAGACCAAAATTACCCCCACTCGCTCTCTGTTTTCCCAGCGTTGTCCCGTTTTTTATGGTTAAAGAACTTGAAATTCAAGAGGGCGCCGGTAACTCAGAGGAAGTGTGCTAGTCTATTGAGCTCAAGATCGCCCCCGGCCAAGGTCCTTAGGTTTTTTATCTGGAAGATGAAAACATTGAGAACGCCCTTCTTCGTATGGTTAAGCGATGGTCTCGAGCCTGTGCAATGTTAGGTACACGTTAAAGAGGTGAATAAACTTAGGTAGACAAAATTAGGGACACCAACAGTAGAGTCGGGCTCATGTCCACCAGAGTGACGAAAGAGCTCTCTGGTAGTAGGTAGTTAAAGCCCGGACATGAGTCGCAATAACTATCTAACTTCATTTTTTTAAACAATGATATTGCAATATTAAAACAAAACAAAATATTCTGAACGCCAAACAAATATTCTCGGCTTTTAATGAATGTTATATGGCTCAAATAAAAGAAAACACTATATATAATAGGAAATTCCCCGAAAATAGGGAATTTGAGAGCATAGAGTGAAATAACGAGTTTGACCTACTTTTTTACGTGTACAATTTTTATGCAAAGTTTGAAAACAAAAACGGAATAAGGCTTCGGGAGTTGAGATTTGAACAACACCCCATATCGTGTTGAGGGGAGCATGCTTGATGATGGTTGTTTCCGTAGGTCTTACGAACTGGATGAGCGCATAAACTGATTGATGTCTTATAGAAATCCTCTAAAACTACAGGTTCGACCAAGAGTACAGTTTTAAAGTACCGATGTTCTGTTATCATGGAAATAAAACAAGTAAAAAATAATAAAAAAAATAAGGGAGAGGTAAAGGGAATCAGGCGCTATTAATGCCTCCATGTAATCCCATGCTCCAAGGTTCTGTCCAAAAACTTAAGGAATTGCTATCTACAGGGGGATGAGAGAAAATTGATTGAATAAGAGAGTCATATGTTGACTATAGGGTTTGTTTTCTGATGGTATTGTGTGTCGATAGAGCCACAGGAAGGGGTGAGAGTGACGTTGGACAGTGCCCAGGTCTGCTTCCTCACCTCCGACAGACTCGTACTCTCTCTGAAAGGAGGTGAACTGTACGTTGTCACCCTCCATGCTGACAGTATGAGAAGTGTTCGCAGCTTCCACTTCCAGAGATCTGCTGCTAGCGTTCTCACAACTTGTGTAAGTATACAACTATTTCGTTACGTATTATTAATTTCTAGTTTTTTTGTACTTTTTACCTACAGATTTACTGGGTAATTTTATTAGTCATGAAAAAATGTCGGTCAGTCTGATAATGGATCAGTGACCACCCTTGCGAACATTGTCATTCTTAGATACGTCTGAAATTAATTTTTTATTCATCTTGAATAGAGATCTTTAACGTGACATCGTACAGGCTCGGAACCAGCGCTTAACGCCCTATCCGAAGTACGGCATACTCAAGATTTGTTCACCTCTCAGATAAAAAACCTAAGGGCCTCGGCCGGGTTTCGAACCCACGATCTTACCAATAGATTATATTAGATATTCAATGATGTTATTTTTATTTCAAGATTTTTAAAATTTTGTTTTAGATGTGCCTTTGTGAAGACAACTTCCTGTTTCTGGGCTCCAGGCTTGGTAACTCTTTGCTGCTGAAGATATCCGAAAAGGAACAACATTTCGCTGATGTCAAGCCCATTGTGGTCATTGATCTGTCGGCTCCTCCACCTTCAAAGAAAAAGAGACTAGATACTCTCGGTAATTTTTACCTGTATTATTATTTATAGTTAGTTTTCGTGGCTCATGCCCGGGCTTTAGCTACGAGGTCATATCCAGAGCATTCCAGTGGACATGAGCCCAAATCTATAGCGGGAGTCCTAAATGAGAACGTGACATGGAGTAGGTTGGGTCCATCGCTTAACGTCGCATCCGAAGAACGGTGTGCTCTAGTTTTTTGTTATCTTTTATTATCCTTTGAAATGCACAAATTAAGTACAAAAATGTGCTATCTAACAATAGAATGTGTTGTTTTAATTCAATATTACTTACATTGGGAGGGCTAATGTGTAAACTTAGGAACTTAAGCATTTAATGCTCTTATCCCTTCCCTGTTAGCTCTACTGTCGGTATCCTAAATTTAGCCTATTCAGGTTTAGTCACCTAACGTAGGGGTATTTGAGAAGTATCTGACATCGCAGAGGCTCGGGACCATCGCTTAACGTCCGTATTCAAAGTGTTCACCTCCCAGATAAATATCCAAGGGCCTCGGCCGTGTTTCGAACCCGCGATCTTGAGCTCAGTAGGCTAGATGCTGCCTCTGAACCACCGGCGACCATTATTATTTATATGTATACTTTTTAAAAATAATTATAGTATAACGTGTTGTTTTTTATAAGCTAGAAAGACGGAAGATACGAGTATTACATTACTAACATCCATGAGTTGAAAGTAGGATTTCTCTGAAATTTTTGAAAGTTCCAACATATCTCATATATTTTTTTGAATTTATATGTTTGCTTGTATGTCTATATTTTAAACTAAAATTAATAATATTATTTTAAACTAAATTATTCTTATGTAACTTCATTTATTCTCCCTACTTTTGTTTTAATTCACTCTTTATTATTTACATATTCTAAACATTGGTCTCACAAAAATATTTTCTTTATATTATTGGCTTTAAGTATTTTAGCACCATTATTATTCGTTTTATTTTTATATTTTATTGAGGAAACTTTGCAAGGATTCTATAATCTAAGACAAATAAAGCTATTATTATTCTATTACATTTGTAAACTAAATGTTCTATTACCAGGCGACTGTATGGCTTCGGATGTGACTGAGATCAGGGATGAAGATGAGCTTGAGGTGTATGGCAGTGAGATTCAAACATCTGTTCATCTGGCTTTGTACACCTTTGAGGTATGTATTGTACAGACTAATGTAAAAACACTTCCTTATGTTATTTTTGAAAGTTAATGACGTCTTACATTTCCTGCAATAAACCAATAACTCTATTTGGTTTTCTCTAAAACACGTGAAAGTCGAAAAACTGTCATTTCGAGGCAAGGGGACAACATTCATATTTTCCTCAAAAGTCATTTCTGTACCGCTCCAACAGCGTGAAACTTCAGGACGAAAGGTACAGCGTACTATGAAGCCCTCATAAATGTTTAGTACAGTTCACAGTTCGTGTTTTATTTTTATAAAGCTAAAGGTAAGTTTTGAAGATTCGGAAACCCCAGTTTTAGCGGATTTATATATTCTGCGAAAAAGCCTCATTTGAATTTTGACAGACAAAGTACATTAGACCTTTTGTGTTGTGTAGTATTGTTTATTTATGTTTAAATGTTGCAGGTTTGTGACAGTTTACTGAACATAGGACCCTGTGGTAACGTTTCCATGGGGGAGCCTGCTTTCCTTTCCGAAGAGTTCAGCAGCAGTCCGAACCCAGACGTGGAGCTAGTAACCAGTTCCGGCTATGGCAAGAATGGCGCTCTTTGTGTACTGCAGCGCTCCATACGACCTCAAGTGAGTTTTTTGGTTTTTGTTTTTGCATTTTAGGGAAAAAATGATTCAGGGATGGCTGAATAGTTTTAATTTCATGATTCTAAGAGGGGGAAAAAAATCTTTGTGTGTGTGTCTGTGGACACGATAACTCCCAATAAAATGAATTTATCAACATGAAATTATATATGCCATGAAATAAACAAATTGATTTCTCACTTTATCGACCAAAGAGAAGGGAGGGATTATGGGGGCTTCCATAAAAAACAATCCATAAGGACGACACCAACTATTTTTGAGCGGAATCGGCCAAAGGGGAGAGGTGGAACAGAAGAAGGCAGATTCAACTTAAAAACATTAATAACTGCCGATGTAATGAATGTATCCACACACAATTTTATGTGAGGATTGAAAAGTCCCTGAGACACCAATTGGCTGAAAAGGAAAATAATTTGGAGGGAGAGTGAAAACTTACTTGAGTCAAATCTTTCGAGATGTGAAAGTATACTGCCGATGATTCACCTACGACTTTTTTAACATTAAACAAAAAGTTGAAGACCTATAGTGTTAATTCCTTTGGTTGCTTCTTATTCATCATATTACAATGAGATATGAAAGTCCCAAAGTTAGGCATTTCAGGAGTGTGTACGAACCATATTAAAGATAGTATCTACTCATGTATTATTAAAAAAAGGTTAATTTAATTAGTAAAACATATTTTCATATTTTCAACGAGAAAAAAAAAATCAGTGTTATGTGTAAAATATGATTGTTAATAATTTAGTATGCCTGTGAAGTAAGGTTTTTGCATAGGCTTACTTAGATTATTCATTGCGGTGTGCCGGTTCTTTTTTTTTTTTTTTTTCTCTCTTTTTTAGAATTATTTAAACTATGTAATAAACATAACAATAACTCGTGATCGGAAGAACAGAAAACACAACACTTGAGTCACTTGATGTGGCGGCTGGTCAGCACCACCGCTTCCTCAGGGGTGTGCCGGTTTTAAAACGTTTTCTATGTTTTATTATATATATATAATGGTTTATACTATTTTTTTTTGCAAATAAACATTTTAGTTATTATGGATTCGTAAAATAAAATAACATTTTGTACATTAATATCAAAACGAGAGTATCTACAGTCATTTGCCAAATACCTCTTTCATTTTCCTTTCCTTATTATTTTCTGATTTTGTTTCTCATTTTTGTAAGCCGAGGTGGTATTTTTGTCTATTGAGCTCAAGACGTTAAGCGATTGTCCCGATGTCAGGTACTCGTTACCTACTCTAGGTAACTAAACTTAGATAGACAATATTTAGAACTCCCAGAGTCGGCTTCATGTCCACCAGTGACGAAAGAGCGCTCTTGTAATAGGCGTAGATAGTAGTTAACTAGTAATTCGTTTGAATTTCGTGAAGTTGTTTAGCTTTTATAATTATGCTAGTCATATTATAATTATTTTTAGCTCTTAATAATAATTATGAACTTTCGAATTATTTTTTTTTATAGGTAGCGACGACTTTCGAACTGCCTGGCTGTTTGGACATGTGGACTGTTATTGGCAGTAAACAGGAGATATTCGGAGATTCTTTGGAAGTAGCTCATTCCTTTATGATACTTACCAGGAAGGACTCAACAATGGTAACATTTTTATAATAGCTCAATAAACTCAGAGGATAACTACTTTTAAGATTTTGTTCAATAATGAAAATTGTCATTAAAAAAAAAAAACACTTTCCTGAGTATCAAAAATATAATTAAGGTGAAGTAGGTTTTTGATGTTTTTTTCAGTTAAGGGTATACTAACATCCTCAAAATATTGATCACTGAACTGCAAATAGTCGTATTTTAGAGGGTTTCCATAAGAAATCAGCTTATGTACTCCGCCCAGCACCTCCAAAATTCCATTTAATAATAATATTTATTTTCGTTAAACCATAACGACCACAGCGTGATTGGATACGTCCTACAGTTTTGTATAACAAAATAGTTTATAAATTATATACATCAATCAATATTAAATTTTAGAGTACAAACAAACACTTATGAGATGAATAATAATAATAATAATAATAATTAACCATTAAATAAATAATAGAAAATAGATTAATATAACAATACTAATATTAATAAGTACAATAGACCATAATCATCATCAGTACAATAGACCATGATCATAACCATATTATGATGGTTATTCCCGAATAGAGGGTTTCCTCCATCATAATCATTTTAAATTGAATTTTAAATAAGGAAGATTCTCTGATCCTATTTTGTTCCCGAAGCCAGAGCACCCTCAATATCTACCTGTCTCCTGTCTGGTGTGGACAACCCACCCGCCTCTTCACCCAATAGCCGATGATTCTGCTTAGTCTGACCATTTCTTCTCAGTCTATATCTAAGACAAGCAGCCGGCCTTAGAGTTGGTTCACAGATCAGAGCTTGAATTGCTTCATGCTCTTGACAGTCAGAAATGATGAGTTGAATTTTGTCTCGTACAGACTTATTCTTAAGACACCTCAGAACATCATTCTGGTCTGTTGAAGACCACTTTCACTGAATCGTAAAAGGTTGATTTTTTTTTTTTATGTTAAGGAAGTGGTTTTTAAAAATGTTTGTAGAAGGCCACTTTTTTACCTAACCAGTTATAATGTTTATGTTTGAGAATTTTTTTTTTTCTAGATTCTCCAAACGGGACGAGAGATTAATGAACTTGATCATTCTGGTTTCAATACTCATGGCCCAACGATATTCGCTGGAAATCTTGGCAACAAAAAGTATATAGTTCAGGTGAATTTATAATCAGTTAAATTTTATTGGTTTATCATGAAAAACTGAAGATTTCTTTGTTACTGTCAGTTCAACTCATTAGCTTTCGTTTGTTTGTTACCTACTACCAGAGCGCATAAAGGAGCCCGACTTTACCATGGAAGTCATACATTTTGCCTTCTTAGGTCAGGATCTTTAACGAGTATGTGACATTGCATAGGCTGGGGACTATCACTTAACCTCCCAGCCAAAGACTGGTGTACCTAAGGTTTTTTTACCTCCCAGTTAAAGAACCTCGGTGGATTACCTTTTAAATCCCTGGTTAAAATATTATTCGTTATTTTTTCTTCATTTTTTTTTCTGGATCGCGTAAACTTGCGTTTTAAGTTTCTTCTTTGAAATGTGCTTAATGGATGTAGGTTTTTCTAACTTTTAAAAGATTTGAAAAAAATATTTTGTTATTGGCCCAAGGCCGGACTGCATTTTGCTCAAAATTGTTATTTTAATACATTCAATGTATACTTCAAGCTTGCAACAGTTGAATTTGTATGTGTACAGTTGTATGTGCTTTTTCTTATGCATTCTGTTTGTTGTCAATTGCCTTCTGAATATAATAAAGTATACAACTCGTTGGCACTTACAGTACATAACATGTTTCTGCTCAGCCGTTGTTTAGGTTCATCATTACAAGCCTCTAAGCTTACTGAATAGCCTTTTATTCAAAAAAAATAAATAAGGTCAGGTTTAGTTATAACTTAGTTACCTGAAGGGTGTAATGCCGAAACTGGTAGTATATGTTTAGATGTTTTGTGGAATACACAATATCTCAAAAATAAGTTTGTTTTATTTATTTATTATAAGGTTCCACAATGTGTCCTTGTTTCTAAACTTATAAGTTTCATTCAAGGGCGTTATATAAAACAAAATTGACGGATAATTTCATTTTTAAGAAATAACTCCTCTTTACTCCGTCCTTCCTTTTAATCTCACTATATCCCATGTGCGTTACACTCGCCTTATTCGGTTAATGATGTACTCAAAAAAGCTGCAGAAATGTCAACAAACAAGCTACTGTTTTTCTCTCCTAGAAAAGTTCCATGGTCATTCATTCGTTAAGCCCTTTTCAATTGATTAGCAATGTACACTGAAATGTGTTTACATTGGAATAAACAACACTTTCAACAACTTTTTATTTAATTTTTCAGGACCTCATTATGACCAGATATGTGTGGGTAGATGTGATTTTCCTGATGTCGGTGTCTGATGGTCAACTGGTCAGACACAGACTGTTAGACATCACATCCATCCATACTCTCACCACACACATCTTCCATTCTAGTCTTAATGAAACGTTGGCCAAATGTTCAGTTCTGCTTAGACTTCGACTTCCTTTAAAATTGAAGACTAACCACTTACCTTCCATTTAATATACACTGCAGGTGTCTACGATGGGAGTGCGACTCCTGCAAGGCTCTGAGCAGCTCCAGCATGTCCCTATTGACCTTGGCTCTCCTCTCGTCACTGCATCTGCTTCCGACCCCTACGTCATGTGTCTCTCAGGCGATGGACAAACTATACTACTCACTCTCAAAGAGAGCAAAACCACAGCCAGGCTCATTATAACAAAACCCAAAATACCTCTTGTAAGTGTATACAACTTTTAATTTATTTTTTCATCTATAAATTTTCAAGTAGAATGTCTGTAGGACTGCCTGTATGTAAAAAATATAAATGAAATACTACTCTGTGTCGCATCAAATTTGAAGTTCGCGGATTTTTTTTTCATTTTTTTTAAAACTAAAAAGAAACTAAATAGCAAATAAATGTAAATTGAAAGTTTTGAATAAGTGGAAAAAAAGTAATCCAAAAGTTGATAAAACTCTGTCTAATAGTTTGAAAATTGTATCAAAATCAAATTAGACAATGAGAGAGAGAAAAGAGACTAGAATAAAAGTGATTGGTTCGTTGGTTGGTTTATTTGGGGCGAACAACTGATTTGGTTATTATCGCCCTACCTTGTTATATTCCTTGTCCTTACTGAGCCAGCTAACTCTTTATACAAATGACGAGAAGAGCCATGATGGGATCCCACAGGGGGCCAGAGGGACCGGAGAAGGGCAAAGCACAGGACCCAGGGCACCCAACGAACAGGCAGGCCGGGTCATGGGACAAACAACAGCACTGCTGGGCCACTCTCAAGTAAAGTAAATAAGCGCTTAATCGTGGAGATAGCGGGGCTTGAAGATGAGGGTGTGCATGTGAGGAAAGCCGTCCACACCCTCCAAGTCCGGGACTGCTCCAGTCCAGAGGCTCCGGCGGAGCTGCCCCAGGCCCCACGCAGGACCTAATAAAAGATATTTTCGTATACTTAAAACTTTTGACAGTAATTTTAAAACTGTTCAACTGATTTTCAGTTCATTTGGATTCAAGTGTTCTTCAATTACTCTTAACATCTCCTATTTTACTTTTTACTAGTTTGGTATCGTATTTTTACTTAAGTTAACTATTTTAGTTCCCGTGGTGTGTGCTCAATGCAATTGATTTAAAAATAGGGACTACCCTAAAATTCAGTGTATGGTTTTTATTAATTATTTTCATGTATTACTTATTGTATCAATATTTTGCACATTTTCCACAGAGGCCACATCTAACAAATCTTTGCCTTTATCGAGACTTAAGTGGGATGTTTACGACGACTGTTGAAGAATTAGAATCAGAAACATATACTGTTCCAAGTTCCTTTTCTGTAGATAATGTGAAAGCGTAAGTTATATTTTTCTCTTCTCAAGTAGAAACTATTGTCCTGAAAGAATTGTGACTAATACAAAGTGTTTATGATTTTTAGAGAAACTGTTGATGATGAAGAAGAGCTACTCTATGGAGAATCAAGTGCTTTGAGTATTAAGAAAGAAGCAGATCCTCTGCCTTTTACTTTGATGATTTATTCTAGGAAACCTCAATGGTGAGTTCATTTTATTATAAACAACTTTTTGCGTAAATGTGTGTTTTTGAATACAGTCTATGCTCAGTTATTAAAAACAAACTTATTTTTTGAAATATTATCTATTCCACAAACAATTGTTATACATTACCGGTTTCTACATTACACCATCGTCGGGTTTAGTTATAAATATACTAGGAGTCTTAGTATTTTTCAACCTAGAAGTTAGAACATTTAGTTTGAACAATTGTTATACATTACCAGTTTCTACATTACACCATCGTCGGGTTTAGTTATAAATATACTAGGAGTCTTAGTATTTTTCAACCTAGAAGTTAGAACATTTAGTTTGAACAATTGTTATACATTACCAGTTTCTACATTACACCATCGTCGGGTTTAGTTATAAATATACTAGGAGTCTTAGTATTTTTCAACCTAGAAGTTAGAACATTTAGTTTGAACAATTGTTATACATTACCAGTTTCTACATTACACCATCGTCGGGTTTAGTTATAAATATACTAGGAGTCTTAGTATTTTTCAACCTAGAAGTTAGAACATTTAGTTTGAACAATTGTTATACATTACCAGTTTCTACATTACACCATCGTCGGGTTTAGTTATAAATATACTAGGAGTCTTAGTATTTTTCAACCTAGAAGTTAGAACATTTAGTTTGAACAATTGTTATACATTACCAGTTTCTACATTACACCATCGTCGGGTTTAGTTATAAATATACTAGGAGTCTTAGTATTTTTCAACCTAGAAGTTAGAACATTTAGTTTGAACTTTTAGAATAATTTTCAATAAATCCAGTATATAATTACACCTAGATTTTATCTGTCCCCCTTCCCCTTGAGGGGATTCGAACTGTAGGCATTGCCGTTCCCGTCTCCTTTGCGTGAATATGAGAAAAATGATTTCATTGTGCTAAACAAAAAATCAATATCCAACTTGAGCCCTTGTATCCATCTTCCCGTATATTGCAAATATTTTATTCTAATCGAAAACCGAGCTAAGAGATAACTTCGTAAGTTTTTATAGAGAATAAAATTATATGTTTGTTCGTTTGTTTTTAACGTCCTTTAGTACCCCAACTCTTGCAGAAAATGCGAGCTTCGTATATGTTACTGTTCTTTCTTTCTTTGTTTGTTTTTGTGTCTCATGCCCGCACTTTAAATATGAGGTCATGTCACCTACTACCAGAGCGTTCTTTCGTCCTTCTTGCTCTCAATTTGTAAATGTTTACTAAAATTATGAACGCAAACTGTTATTCATTTTTTTTTTTTTTGTAGGTGGCGAAAATATTTGATAGACAATCGAGTATCATACTGGGCTCTGTTTACTCGAGAAAATGGCCACTTGGAGATTTATTCACTTCCAGAACTGAAACTGTGTTACCTCGTGGCCAATGTTGGCCTTGGACAACATATCTTATCTGACAGTCTTGCAGCCCCTCCGACTTTAGCTCAGGCCCATGCTGATTCAAGTATTTTATTATTATTTATTTTTATTTGTGATTAACCTATGAAGTCCTTAGTGGTTTTAAGGTGCTTAATATACTCTTTTTGTGTAACAACACAAAACAAGTTGTTAGAATAGAGTTGCAAGTTACATAAATGGGAAGAACTTACCAATTATATAAATTGAGTGAGAACAACTAAAACTAATTATTTGGCGCGAGGAAAAAGGAAACCGAGTTGATCCTAAATAAATAAAACAAACTTCTTCTCGAAATATTTTCTATCACAAAAAAGTGTTGTACATATACTACTGGTTTTGCCATTGCACTATCGTCAGGTTTTATAAACTAATTCAGTTTATTTTATTATATGTACCAGGTAAGGAAGGGGATTGAATTTCAAGTAGGAATTGCAAGTGGCTTTACTGTTTTTTCTATAACAATGGTACATCTAAAATTAAAGTTAAACTGAATAAATTCTACCAAATTAAAATTAATTTATATGTAAAAAAAAGATGATAAATAAAACACCTTTTTATTGAACTCTTATATTGTCTAATTCCATACACATTTATGTTTATATATGTGGAATTAGACAATAAAAGTGTTCAATAAAAAAGTGCTTTATTTATCATCTAATTAATTGTATTTATATTTATTAGTATTTCCACTATATCGACACAAAACACCTAACATAATTTCACGCATATCGCTCATAAATTAGTTTATTTTGGTAGAATTAATAATTGTATCTTTAATTTTGGTTTTACCACAGTTATTAATAAAAGGGAAAAACAATTTAATAACGGTACAGCCACGGGGATTTCCTAGTTGAAATTGCAACATTTTTCCCTACCTGATATATATATATATATATATAAGAGTGATTCGCACTCAGCAGATTGTCTTAGTTTATAGCTAAACTAAGTTAGTACAAAATTCCAATCAATTCCAAGCACTAAACATGTTTTGGAGACTGAAACGTCAAATTCCGTTGAATACATTGCCGGAATATATACTTTCGTTGGATACTCGACCTCAGAGTTTCGCATGAATACAATACTTCGTTATATTAAAAGTATAAGGAAATAATAAACAAATTCAAAACACAAGAGTTAAATAATAAAGAAACTACATATTTCAACAATTTATTATATTTATTGATGATGTTGTTAGGTGGAGGTGAGGAGGGAGAGATCAAGGAGTTGCTGATGGTTGGTCTGGGCTACAACGGGAACCGACCTCTGCTCCTCATCAGACTGGAGAACGAAGTAGTCATCTATCAGGCATACTCATACCCTCATGTCAGCCTCAACATGAGATTCTCCAAAATCGGCACACTCCTCTCTCGGGAACTCCTACTAGAGTAACTAGACAACACTTATATATTCCTTTATTTATTTGAGCATGCCGTCCTTCGGATGGGACGTTAAGCGACGGTCCCGAGTCTTTACCATGTCAGGTACTCGTTAAAGAACTTTACCCTTGGTGAATAAATCGGGGTAGGCAAAATTACTCCCAATGTCCACCAGAGCGACTCTGGTAGACGATTTAATGATATAACAGGCTCGTAGTTAAAGCCCGGGCATGATTCGCAATAACTAATTATTACAGTCAGGACAAGACATAATAAAGGTTGGTAATTATGAGCTATTACTTAATGACTAATATTTTATATTACTTCAGATTAGTAATAAACGAAAGTATAGGAATTTTGCCGCGGACATAACTTATCTGTGTAATACCAGTAGACCAAAGCTAGTACATTGGTCTGTACAATGGCTTCTGTATAGAGAGAATATATAGACTAAATAGTAATCACATTTATTTTGAGGGTGCCGGTAGCTCAGTGGTATGCGTGCTTGCCTTCTGAGCTCAAGATCGTGGGTTCGAAACCCGGCCGAGGCCCTTATTTTATTTCATCTGGCAAATAAATAGGCAAAATTTAGGACTCCCACAGTAGAGTCGGGCTCATGTCCACCAGAGACGAAAGAGCGCTCTGGTAGTAGGCGATTTAAGCCCGGGCATGAGTCATAATAACTAACTTGATAGTGTATTCTATTATCTATTGCACTATAGTATATTAGTGAGTGTATGACAACAGTGGTAATTCAAAGTAATATGTAGACGCCATTGTTGTTATACATTTTTTAACATTGTTAAGGCTTCTTTGGTGTCTCAAGTACACTATAGTGTATTATATTCGTTAAAATATCTTGAACAAGTTATAACTCACAATTTAACATTTCAAACTTAAGTAGTATTGTCTCTCTGGTAAAAACAGACAGACATAGACAGCTCGATATAAGATTTCAAACCTACGGAATCCTAAAAAAAATAATAATTACAATAAATAGTAATTTTTCCTGTAAAACCTTTTCTGTTTAGTACTAAATCAGATGACCCAGACGAAATCAGAGTGAACCAACTTCGTTACTTCAATAATGTGTCTGGCTACAATGGGGTAAGTAAAAAATAAATAAATTGGAATACTTGTATCAAAAATAGATGTTTCATTATAAAGGAAGGTCCATTTGTTCACTGTAGCCAAGGTTCATAATATGACTTTTTCTTGTTTATTTGTATTGTCATTGTTACGAACTGAATAATTTATTTTTGGACATTTTATGTATAAATATTTGATCTGGAATGTCCAGGGACAAGTTCCATTTTTGTAACTTTAATATACGAACTTACCACTATTCATTTTTCATATATTTATGGAGTTTACTTATATTTTCATTCAACTAACCTATTGCAGACTGTTTTGTGTTTAAAAGTAGCTTTGTTGATGGTACATTCGTGTAAAAACTTGGTTTTGAATCAAGTTATCTCTTGTAGACATTCCAGACAGTTCCGATTCAGTTGAAATTTGACCAATGAGAATTCATATGTCGAATGCTCTGGTCTTTAGAAATCTTAATTTTAATAATAATAATATATATATATATATATATATATATATATATATATATATATATATATATAATTGCACAACATTTTAAATTTGGAAGAATATAACATATGTTTTTTATAACGTTTACTCTTATGTGTTTATTTAGGTGTTTATTTGCGGTACCAACCCTCACTGGATGTTCCTGACCGCGAGAGGTGAGCTAAGACTGCACCCAATGTACATCGACGGGCCTGTCAGGTGCTTTGCTGCCTTCCACAACGTCAACTGCCCTCAGGGTTTCCTTTATTTCAACAAAAAGGTAGCTTAAATTGGTCACCCTATTTTATAGTAGCTAACGTGAAAATATTCACTTGTTCTATGTTTCCGGAAGAAAATAGATGTCTGATGATGGGATCGAAAAATCATGTCCGAAATAAGATCAGATTCTGCTTTTCCTATCTTCAATACAAAATCTTTTTAAATAACTTCTGCACCAATTTGAATGATTCTTTTAAAAATATTTTTTGTAGTAAGCAACGTCTGCCGATCGGATCTTTTGGAAATATAATCAATTTTGTGCAATTTTAAAATGGATCTTGGAACATGGAAGTCATATATGGTTTGCTTTCTCGTATATAAGATTGAGGAAGCTTTGTCATCGTTTTTGATCGCCAAAAATGTTGTCTCAGATTTCAATTTTCTTTTCACATGTGTGATATTTTTAAATAAGTATAATTTCAAAATAGTTCTCAACATGTAAGCAATATTAGTTGAGGAATAAATATATTTACCTATTATTACTGAACCATCAACTATTGGAACTGTTTTTTGTTGGAGTGGCTAACTCTGAATATAATTGCTCAATATATTACTACTGTACTTATAATGATTTTGTTTATTTATTTGTTAAGGCTGAGCTGAGGATAAGCGTTCTTCCTACACATTTAAACTACGACGCCTTTTGGCCAGTCAGGAAAGTTCCTCTGAGATGCACCGTTCATTTTGTCTCCTACCACCTTGAAAGTAAAACTTACTGCATAGTTACCAGTGTCGCTGAACCCACAAAGGAATACTATAAATTTAATGGCGAGGATAAGGTTAGTTTTAATACATTCTGATTTTAGTAACAGGCTTTAATTACTTATATTTTTCAGCCTGCCCTGTCCATTTGAGCGGTGTTGCTCAAAACCCTTTTCATTATTTTCTGCTAATTAATTCTTTCTGTAACTTGTTTATTTCATTATGGTATTCACAATTTTAGGAATTGTCAGTAGAAAGCAAAGATGAACGATTTCCTTATCCCGTGGCTGAAAAGTTTAGTGTTTCGTTATTTTCTCCAGTTTCTTGGGACGTGAGTAAATGTTTAAAAAATGATAATTGTTTTTAGTTATTGGTAAATTATATATTTATGTATTCTCTTTCAATTTAGATTATTCCTAATACCAAAAAAGATATGGAGGATTGGGAGCATGTGACTTGTTTGAAGAATGTGAACTTGGCGTACGAAGGGACTCGGAGCGGTTTGAAAGGTTATATTGCTCTTGGTACCAACTACAATTATAGCGAGGATATCACCAGTCGAGGAAGGGTAAGTTTGGCAAATTGCGTCTTATTCAAGCTCTGTATTCGACTCGGTTCCTGCTTCAAAAATTTGTTCGAAATTGAATTCTTATTATAGAAGGCTAATTCCTTTTTTATTGAAAATATAATTTTCTATGTATTTGTATAGAAATTAGCTTATGCATCTGCATCTTAGATCGTTCGCGGAATAACTTCCGAACGTTTATTCCGATTTTTTTCAAATTTGGCAAAAACATAGTTCGGTAAAAATGTCATCGGTGAATCAATTAAACTCAATATTCGGCTAAAACTCAATATTTGACGTACACAGTTACTACTGAATCCTCGTACTATATTTCATGTCGATACCATTACATCGGCAGTTATTAGGGTATTTGAGTTGAGCCCCCTTCCCTTTCGTCGGATTTCTCGAAAAATTAATAGGTGTCATCCTTATGAGGTTTAAAATTTAAATATAAAATTTCGTCTCAATGCATTTATTATAACGGCAGTTATTAGAGTTTTTGTGTTAAGCCTCCGCCCTAATATCAGTATCCTTTTGCCGATTCGGCTGAAAATCAATAGGTGTCGTCCTTAGAGGGTTTTGGATACACATATAAAATTTCGCGTCGATATATTCATTCTATCGAGAGTTATTGTATATCGTGTTTACAGGCACAGCCTTACAGATTTTTTTTTTTAATATTTGGGATCAGAAGGTCAGAAAAAATCGGTTGAAAACTCTATATCATATTTCTGGTCGATACTATAACTTCCCCTTTACTTCGCATAGCTGGGGAAGTAAAACAGTACAATCAAATGGACCATCGAAAAAGGGAAAATGGAATAATTTTGCGTTTTTGAATAGAAGTAGATTATATACTATGTTTTCTTTAGTTAGAATATTTATCTATTAGAAGCAGATGTATTCGTATAAGCTCAAAATAGCAGCTACTTTTACTCCTACGTCAACAGCTACCATGAGTAAATACTGAGTTGCGAATTTCTCATTTGTTGCTGAACAATATGACCACATAAAACTAAAAAAAAAAAACAATATGTATATTGAAATCCGCTAACAACGAAAAAGACTCACCCAACAAATAAAAATAGAATTTCAGCATGGCCAATATATTTTATATTACATCACATAATGTAATTGTTATTCTGTTTACAGATATGGCTTTTTGATATCATTGATGTTGTTCCTGAGCCAGGCCAACCTTTGACAAAAAACCGGATAAAGATGGTATATAATAAAGATCAAAAGGGTCCAATAACGGCAATGACCCATGTTGTAGGGTTTCTGGTTTCTGCAGTTGGTCAAAAGGTATGTCTATATTATTTCTTATACTATTATTGATAATATAAGAAACAGGATGTAATAATTTTCAAAATTATTCCAAGATTCAGAATATAATAATTTGTTGTAAACATTTCGGGTTAATTTATTCCCAATCTCTATATTAATTTGGTTTGTTGACGTAAAATCTTCTAATCGGTTTTTCAGTCATTTCTAATAGAGTTAGAAGGCTGAAACTTGTTGCATATGCTTCATTCTGGTGAACATTCAATGCATTATATCAACACATCAACACTACAAGCTAGTGGTTCATAGTCTATCCATTGCATGTTGCATATGTCATGTCATTTTCTCAGATGTTTGCTTGATTTATCCGAAAACGGTTGATTCTATGGAAAAATCATCTATTACAAATGTTTGTCAAATAGTAGGACTAGCGTCACAAAGATTGCTTTCCCTAACAGCTGTTGAATAAAATCTATGAATTGTTTAAATGCAGACATATAACTAAAAAGTAGAATAATATTATAATTTTTTAATTTTTTTTACACATAAAATTCGGCACCTTGTATTATATTGGAAATAATTTTTTTAATGTATATTATTCATTTCCCCATCCAGTACCCCCATGCCCGGGCTTTAACTACAAGGCATATCGCATACTACCAGAGCGCTCTTTCGTCAATCTGGTGGCCATGAGCCCGACTCTACTATGAGAGTCCTAAATTTTGCCTTCCCTAAATTTTTATTCACTTAGAGCAGGGGTCTTTGACCTGACATCGTAGAGCCTTGGGACCATCGCTTAACGTACCATGTGAAGGACGGCGTGCTTAAGTTAATTTCACCTCCCAGATAAAATAAACTAAGGGCTTCGGCCGGGTTTCGAACTCGCGATCTTGAGCCAGCAGTATATTTTTGAAGAAAACATGTTTTTTATAATATTTATTCTTAGAATTACAATTTAATTAGTTACAGTCATTAAATTTAAATAACAATTATTATTATTTATTTACTTTGTTTTGTTTTGCATAATTTGATGGCGACTGTTGCTTTCACATAAATTGGGGGTGTAATATGTGCTGCTTCTTATTTAGTATATAAAGCACAGGAGCTGTGTCCGCTCAACGTTTCCGTACCTTGTATGTACAACAAAATGGCATACATTTGTATTATACATGTAGGGTCGTATGACATCTTTGGGGACTCAATAACGGTTAATGATATCTCACATGTAGCATCCTAATCTAAGATTGGTTCAAACTTAGACCAAGTGGCATCGCTGGCTCGGGTACCGGCCGTTGCCCAGCACATAATCAATAATTAGCTGATAAGTAATGAGCTGATTCTAACCAGCAGTAATCAACTGAACAGTAATCAACTTCAAGTAAAATAATGTATTTCAAAAGTTACTTTCCGGGCAACGCATAAATGGGAAAATCTCCCAAATTATCATTGATTACTATTATTTAAAAAAAAACATTACTTATGAAACAATCCCTTATTTAGCGCATATAAGCTTCCTATAAGAATTCTTATTAAAAATTGTTTCAATGTACATCTTATTTATCTGTTTATTTTTAGATTTACATCTGGCAGTTAAAAGACAGTGATTTGGTTGGAGTGGCTTTTATAGATACTCAGATATACATTCATCAACTACTGAGTATCAAGTCTTTAATCCTTGTTGCGGATGTTTTCAAATCAGTTACACTACTTAGATTCCAGGAGGAATATAGAACTCTTTCTTTAGTCAGTAGGGTAAGTTATCTTTCTGTTACATTAAATAAATATCTTGATGGGGTTAGCATCGTAATTAAGATGATTTGACACCCTAGATAACTGACAAATAATTGTCTGAATACATTTCTGCGATCTGTGTCGATGTAGTGGAAAATTATTAAATTAAATAAAAACAAAGAACTTGTTGAACTTTTAAATTGTTTAATTCCACAAAAATATTTACCAGTTTCATTCGCTATCATCAGCACTAAGTTCAAAAGTGACATTTAAGCTTGCTAGGTGGTTATATTTATGAGATAACCTAAGACAGTGACACCCTGTCCCGTTGGAAAGTCCTTGGGGGGGGGGGGGGGGGGGTCAAACTATTTCCATTTTCTATAGCTCCATTAATTTCGAGCTATGTAGATTTTTCCCTTTTTCCTTATTTCAGTTTTGTGTTCTTTTATCCATTCTTTAAATTTACGTCCGTTTTTATGGAATTAGACAATATAAAAGTTAAACATTTTCTTTGTATTTTATTATTTTAACAAGTAATTATTTCATGGAATATTTTATAATTTTGTTTCAAGGATTTCAGACCAGTTGAAGCCTATGCTATAGACTTCCTTATTGACAACACTCATCTGGGATTTCTCGTCTCCGACAAAGAGATGAATATAGTACTCTACATGTATCAACCTGAGGCGAGAGAAAGTTTTGGAGGTGTGTCACGTTATTTTTTTGTCAATACTTATCAATATTTATATTTATAATATGTAAATTATTAGATGTAATTCTTTAAAATGTTATGCAGGTCAGAGATTGATCAGAAAAGGAGATTTTCACTTTGGTCAGCATATTAATACCTTCTTCAGGATTAAATGCCGAATGTCAGATCCAGATATTGCAAGGAGGGAAATGACAGGTGCTGAGAATCGCCAGGTTACTGTCTTCGGTATGTTCCCTTAGTTAATTTTTTTTTTTTTACTGCTGTGTATTTACTCTAGATAGCGTATTTACGCATATTTACTCTATATTAACTCGATAGCGTTACCGCTCTGTGCGCTAATCCCTCAGGCAGCCGTGGACAACAACGGAAGCTCACGATAAAAAGAGCTGGAATGTATTTAGGTCATGAGGTCGTGTTTATAATGGTAACAGAATTGGAAATGGTTGATTTTCGGTTACCTAGGGGTTGCATTTTCAAGATCGTTAGTTAGTTTTTAAAGAAATGAGGGATTCAGCTATTTGCAAGGCGAACTCTGCCATTTTTTTTTTTTTTCCGAGGGCTGATTGTGTCACCACGACCAGAGTAGGCTTATTGTGTGCCCTGTGTGTGTTGGTTCCTGAAGCAGCCCTGTATCTTTCATAAAGTCCAGGATTCTTCTGCAGGTTCCTTCCATTACCTGCTTCGGTTCCGTTATGGTAGACCCGAAGCAGCAAAATCTTCTGCTTTAGCGATGCCCATATTGTGTAGGTGTTTGAAATATCTCTCTCTGCCATTAGTTCTGTATATAATTTTTTATATAAAGGCTTTAACTCTATAGTCAGAAATGCGCTTCTCTATTGTGATCCGATGTGGAGTTTGAAGTATTTGAACGACCTGTACCTGATCCAGTGTCGTTTTTATAAACGTTTATTAAAGGCAGCAAAGAGCACCCACACTATCTGATTAGACTGTAGACAGGCATTTCGCATCTCCATTACTACATCTTGTACCAAACTCTTAACTGGCTACTGAAAGTGGAACAAATGCATTCTTCCAGGTTCCTTAAGATTTGCCTGGCTCAATTGATGGAATTTCACAGTAAAAGTGTTAATACTAAATACAACGTTACATGACGTTACAGAGCCCGAGAGCTACGAGTTTCATCTCCATCTATTCGAAAACTTATTCCTCTTGTTTAATTGTATTACTTCCACAGCTATACAAAGTATGAAGGAAGTTATGTAATCTGTCAGAAATTCGATGTAGAGTTTTCAACGGAATTTCATGTTTTTCAACCTCCTAATTCCGTAAATGAAAAAAAAAAAAAAATGCTGTCTCTCTGGGTATGTGCGTCTGTTAACTCGGGAGTGCATATAGTATTCTTAGTAGCCAAATTGAAAAACAGGGGGTGTGATGTCTTAACAGAAGAGGGGCTAAGCATAAAAATTGTTCTAGCCCATTAACGGATGATCGGATCGTGATGAAATTTCACATCTGTAATTGTTATTATTATTATTAATAACCATTTCATGCTGAGAAGTTTGCTGTATGGACCTCAAGGGCCGCGCTTAGTTACAAATGCCACTTTTGTAGAGTCCTAATACACGGCCCAGAAAATTCCTCTTATTTAGGGTGCAGAGAGGTGAAACACACACATCCGAGAACTTGTTTATTTTTTGGTTCAGGTCGAAAAACATGGAATTCAGTTGAAAACTCCGCTTCGAATTTTTGACCGATTGACATAACTTCCCCTATACTTCATTATAGCTATGGAAGTAAAAAGTGACTTGATCTAAGTAAGGTGCCTATCATGAACTTGTGCCTTCTTTATAAAAAATATTATTACATCTAAATCATTTACAGCAACATTGGATGGAGCTCTGGGCTACCTACTTCCATTACCTGAAAAAACTTACAGAAGATTGCTAATGTTACAGAACATTCTTATTAACTACATACCGCACCATGCAGGATTGAATCCCAAAGAATTCAGGTGTGTATGACTAGAACAGTATTTACTATTCGAACTTATTTTTCTTTTCACATAATTGATTTCTTTTTCTCTCGAGTTTTGATTGAAAGCTATTTTATTTTTTCAAATAATCTGACTCTGACGTTCAACCCATAAGAGCTGGTGTCCCACAGGGGAGCATTCTGGGTCCACTTCTCTATGTTGCAAGCACATCCAGCATCCCAACATGGCCTGAGACGGTGATAGCCACCTATGCCGATGACATAGCAATTTTAGCTACTAATAAATCGGCTGGGGACGCATCCAAATCTCTGCAGGAGCACTTACACCTTCTAGAGGGTTGGTTGCATCTGTGGAAGGTAAAAATAAATGAGATCAAATCCCTTCATGTTACATTCGCCTTGAGGCGCGGTGACTGCCCAACTGTATGGCTGAATAATGTCCCTCTGAAACATGACAAAGACGTACGATACTTAGGACTCTATCTTGATAGACGACTGACATGGAATAAACATGTTTCACAGACTCGACAGAAAATGAAACGGCGATTTGGACTACTGAAAAGACTACTAGACAAGCGATCTCAACTTCGCCTCAACCACAAACCGGGTGTTTACAAGACCGTTATCAGACCCATCTGGACGTATGGCGTTCAGCTCTGGGGTTCAGCTAAGCCCTCACACACCAAAAGAATTCAAGCCATCCAAAATAAAATCCTCCGAACAATCACACAATGCCCTTACTACGTATCAAACATAACATTACATCATGACCTGAACATACCATTCTTACACGAAGTTAGACAACAATTATACACAAATTTGCACAACAAATTCACGTCACATCCAAACACACTGGTGGAAGCAATGTCGGTCCGGTCCTTGCCGGGCAGACCTCCTCGGCGACTGAATCGTCGTTGGCCGCGTGACCTCCTGCCTGAGGAGGACCCCTGAGGAGGCGGTGGTGTTGACCAGCCGTCTCATCAAGAGACTCAAGTGGTGTTACTGTTTTTCTTAGTTGTGTTCATATTTCCTAGTTGTGAAGTAATTCATAGTTGGAAATTAAGTAATAAAGGTGAAAAAAAAAAAAAAAAATTGTTTTATTAGTTTTGTGTTATTCATCAATGTTAGTTCCAAAACATTGTAAAATGTTGCCAATCGTATTGCATGTAATCTTCTAGGCTTTAGTTAATCTAATCTTTAGTAGTAGATATATATTAACTAAAGCCTGGAAGATTCCATGCAATACGATTGGCCAATTTTTACAATGTTTTGGAACTAACCAGGTCTAGAGATAACTGAATCTAAAACAATCTTAAAGATGAATAACAATTTTAAATTAACACAACTTTCAAATACAAACATAGAAACAGATTATTTGAAAAAATAAACAGTTCTGAATGAAAACTCGAGAGAAAGAGTCGTCGGTGAATCACCGGCAATGTACTTCCTCAGAAGGAATTAATCAATTAACTTTTCGCTCCCTCTCCAAAAGTAGTCGACTGTTTGCGCTTTTATTCAACAGTTGACTTACATAGAGGCTCCTAAATCCTCATACTAAATTTTGTGTCGATAAATTCATTACTTCGGCAGTTATTACGGTTTTTGAATTGAGCCCTCTTCCCTTAAGCCGAAATCGCTGAAGTTTGACAGGTTATGTCCTCATTGGGTTTTGACTTTAAATATGAAATTTAGTGTCGACACATTCATTACCTCGGCAGGTTATTGAGGTTTATAAGTTGAACCCCATCTGATCCCCTCCTCCCTTCTGCCGCTTCCGGTGAAAATTGATATGTCGTCCTTATGGGGTTTTGATCGCACATATAAAATTTTGTATCGATATATTCATTCCATCGGCAGTTTTAGAGATTTTATGTTGTTATGAGTCAAGTAATAATAACAGCCTTGTATCTAACATATTATGCTGAGGTATAACTTGATGACCATAGTGATCAGTCACATGAGCTATGTCGCGGCGCTGCACACAACAAAACTAAGGATCGGAAAAAAAAACATGTTCACCACGTAAACTGCAAGGGCTGGGCGCACCCTTGCATTGTTACGAATATGTATATATATACATTTTTGAAGAAATGTCAAAAATATACATTTGTTGTGGCTACATATCGTCTATTAACACAGACTTACTTTTTGGACGTATACAATCGCGAAGTTTGGAGTCTCCCCCCTAATCCCCCCTCCCCTTTGCTCGATTTGGATGAAAAACAATAAGTGTCGTCGTTAGAGGGTTCTGAATTCACATATAAAATGTCATGTCTATACATTCATTCTATCGGGAGTTATCGCGTTCACAAATACACACATTTTTGTTTTCATATTTGGAATCTAGAGGTCGGAAAACATGAAATTCCGTTGGATCTCCGCATCGAATTTTTGACCGATTTCATAACTCCCCCTACACTTGGTATAACTGGGAAGTGAAAAGTATACAGAGATTAAATGGGCCAGCCAGCTGTTTTATTGATTGTATTCGTGTACATTGGCCAATTAGTTTGTTAAGATATAAATAGTTGTAACAAATGGCTTTCAGTGTTTATTTGATTCAGATTTTTTTTTTTTTTTTAAATGAAATAATGTTTCTTTTGAACTAAGGTGATTTTTATTAATTGTTTTTCTGAGAATTCCTCTGAGTTTGTCAAGTTTTCTTTTCCCGGACTGGCCGGTCATTAAATGTGAACAATTGGAAAATAGTAAATAATAGATATAAGTAAATTTACTTACTTCAGTGTGGATTATTTAAGTCATACATAGATTCAGAAGTTAGGAAGCCTGGTACAATATACTATTCTTACTTTATTATCAGAATATTTAACATTATTTATTGTTAAATAAATTAATAAATAAAATCAGTAATTTAAGACTCGTATCAAAAAACAGTTTAGATTATATTAACATTATTTTTCTTTTTACAGGATGTACAAAAGTTCATACAAATTGCTTGGAAATCCAGCTAAAGGAGTGATTGACGGTGAGTTAGTGTGGTTATATTTGACTCTCTCATCTAGTGAAAGACATGAGATCGCAAAGAAAGTAGGCACCAAGGTTGAAGAAATTCTTGAAGATATGTTTGAAATGGAAATGTTAACTGCGAATTTTTAGAATTTGTTGTTTTTCGTGAATTATATATTTTTGTAAATATACATTTTTTTACAAGTTTTTTTTTTTTTTCTCAAAACAGTCAACGAAACATACAGCTAAATTTAGATATAAGAGATTCTGATCCTTTCTTAGTTCCCACAAATGATGGACACCAACAAACTAATTAATAATACTTCTAAGTTGAGAAAAGCGGTCATATTGTGGAAACTTACAAGGACGGGAGTTCTTCTGTACCTCCAACGAATCATCTTGGGGTTCCTTTCTGAGGGGACGTTTCAGGTCAGAGTGAACTCTTCCATCAGTGAAAAGACCATACAATCCGGAATACCACAGGGGGAAATTTTAAGTTCGATACTGTTCAACCTCTACTGTCACGACATGCCAGACTCTCCATCTACGCTGTTGGCTACTTATGCCGACGATACGATGCTTGTGTCTCAACACAAAGATCTGTCTTTGGCCGCAGTAGCCGTTCGGCGGAGTATGGAGGGAGAGTGTGATAGAACGGTTCGACAGGTGGAACTTGAAGCTCAATACTGCCAAAACGGAGGCCAAAGTTTTCTCACTTTGTAAAATTAACACTAACCACTCCAAGTCAATAATACAAATATACATTGGACACCCAATGACCAAACAGTCTGATATCTCGGCATACACTTCGACACCAAACTTACTTGGACCCAACACATAAACAAACAACTCACATGAGCATACACCCGACTGACACAATTATACCCACTCATTAACAGAAACACTCCACTCAAGCACAAATTAAGGAAGTTTGAAAACAAGGTTCTCCGAATGGCAGTAAAGGCCCCGTGGTTCGTTCGAAACAGTCAAATCCGGCCTGAGTTGCAGACCACATGATCCAGGTTACACAGCAGTTCCAGGATGGTCTTGTCGATGTGCCGGCCGTTTCCTTCTTCACCCTCGGTGGGATCACCCCCAACAGGCGACTCAAACCTCAGTTATACCAAGACATTATTTAATCCCTTGTTTATAATATGCTTTATGTTTCTATTTTAACATGTAGAGCACTAACTTTTTAATAATAAATAAAACAAACCGAATTGTATAACAGTAATATCATATTAACCCCTTAGATTATATACTACATATTAAAGTCAGTGAGCTCAGTCATTCAGGATTTAATGTAATGTATTCATTTATGTAATATTTAAAAAATGTTTCTGCCTTTACGATAAATGTACGGGATTATAGGAAAGATGTAAATAAAAAATAGTCTTTGTTAGGTTTAATTCAATTATAAGATTAAATACGAAACACCTCAATTGAGACATGAGCTATATATGGGCTTTTATATTGTCTCAATATACATATATATTTTATTAAAAGAAAAAGCAATTTTCCAACAATTTTTAGAACTACATTGTTCTACGCACAGAGAAGTAACGTGGAAAATAAACTAATCCAGAAGCAATATTATAAACGTGAGACGTACAAATACACATTTGTTAAGAAGCACTCATGACTTTCTTTAAAGAATTGAAGAACTTTTTGTTTTGTTTCGTACATTTTATATTTTCAAATTGTTCTTTATCGTAATTTTTTCTTAAAGTTTTCTCCAGTTGTTCTAGCCTCTCTTCTTCTTGGGCTGATGTCATTTTTTCCATTTCATCATGGTCATATGTTGAATGAAGCATTAACGCCAATACACCAGCTCTTTGAACCAATCTTTGACGGATTTGACGTTCTTGTTCAAACAATTCATCGATTTTAAGCCACTGACGAACTCTTTCCATATCTATTTCAGCTCGACGTAATTTTTCCCAACAATAGTGCCTAAAACAAAGTTTCTTCGGATGTGTACAAAGTTCAGTAGTCTCTTCAAAAACATTTTTAACGAGGGGACATCCACAGGCCTCGTTGTTACCTATTATTGTATCTTTTGTGTGTTCAGGACAGAGAACTCTTAGTCTTTTACAGTATGTTTTATTAGCAGGATTATAAAAATCGCAAAACATATTGTTGCCCTCTATCCTAGTTTTATACATTGAACCAAAAGAGGCCTGACTTTCATACTTACTGAAACACTTCTCCATATGTTTAATTGCAGAACTGGTGTGTATTTCATGTCCACAGGTAACACAGTATATACTTGCCTCCTCCTCTTTTTCATTAGGCTTATTACCTCTAGAGGGGCCTCTTTTTCCGCTCTTTCTAGCATCAATATCAACCTTGACATTAGAGGGTTCTAGCGCCTTCCCTCTCTCAATAGTAATTTCCAGTTTTTGATAACGAATATCCAATTCATGCAGAGAGTCACGAGCCTCACTTTGCTTTCTTCGTACTGTATCAAGATCCCTTTTGTTAACTTCTTCAGCATATGAAGAAGACATTGACCACTCCTGTAACCGTTGAGGTAACACTTGAAATATCCTATTCTTGGCCAACTCTAAGCCGCATTTCTCACTGCAATATTTGCTATTAAGTAATGCAATTTCAACACAACCTGGTCCATAACACTGCATACCGGGCTTTACAGAACTACCAACTAGACGAGATGTTATTTCACCATCAGAACTTGAATCATCAATGTCATGTCGTTTATAGGATGCTTTAAGTTTAACGCAAATACGATTCACACATTTTTCTTTGACCTTCCTAGCACCGCTCCTTTTGATTTCTTTACAAATAAAACATGAACCACAATTGATGGTCTTGCGACAGTTAGTACAGTGTCCGCACGGTAATTTACTTGAGGAACTCTTGAACTTTTTAACGGGAGTTTCTGGAACAAATTCTGGATCAAATGAATGATGCTCTTTCCTTGGTCGACCTCTTGCAACATTGTCTCGTCGTGGTTCATTCTCTGAGGGTCTGGAAGACTTAAGAATAGTTTCAAGAGTTGGATCTTCTTCTTGGCATTTTTCACAATAATAATGTCTTATGTTCTTAGACTCCTTCTCTGTGATTCCAATACAATCCCCATGATACCATTCTTCGCACCCATCACAGCCAATCATGAAACGAGAGGAATCTGAAGATCTACAAATACAATAGGCTTGTCCATCTTGTTTTAAGATTGTTGCAATTTTTGATTTTCTTTCAGGCAACTCAAACTTCCTGGCTATTTCTTCTTGAGTCAGTCTTTGTATAGGCATATTTAACTTTTATTTTTTTTCTTGACGTTAACGATTGTGTTTCTTAAAATACTGAAACTAACTTACGTAAGGCTAAACCTGATTCGGACAAGGCTCTGCAGACGCTTGACAAATTATTGGATGATTATACTGAAAGCAGAACAGTAATCTTCATTCGCGATTCGGTTAAACATATAAATATTATAGATATGGATATATTACACCAAACTACAAAACGAAGAAGGTTTACAAACAATAAGATGACAATACTTCTCAATTACAATAGACAGAAGTATAACCTCCCTATCTCAGTTACAATCAAAAACGTTAATTTATAATCGGGGCGTAATAATATTTAAGATAATCTTAATATACAATATCCGTTTTAATTAAAGAATTTAAGTTTGCCAAATCTACATAACTGGGAATTTGGTAATGTCTAAAATTTACAAAAATCCGAAAAAAAATATTTGAAAATGTGAAAATACATTTTTAAAAATTTGGAAATACATTTTTGAGAAGTACAATTTGAATATTATGAATAATTTTAATTTTATATTTATTATAAAAATATGTTTGTAATATATAATACAGTATTAAGGAAGCTGTGACTTCTAGGCTATTAGGTTATTGCGCAGTGCGATTGCGCAAGTCTGATTCAGCAGTTTCAGAGTACGTTCCTGGTATTGATTGTATTGAAGCTCGTCGTTCTGGGGAAATTTCTTTTCATTCAAATTACTAAAATAGATCTACTAATTTAAAGTATTCTATTAGCTGTAAGACCATCTTTTTTTGAGAATTAGGTTATTTACTGTTCAATGACTTCGTTAATGTTGTTTTGGACTACCAATATGTTACCTTGCAATACCTCATTTGCTCGGATCAATGGAGGAAATATTTAAGCTACTGATGTTTTTCATACCAAGTTTTTATGTTACTGTTGTACGTCGTGCTAGTTCGTAAATAACTAGACAATTACTAGTTCCTACAGAACTAAGAATTATAAAAAATAAAGACGAATAAAAAATATATTTCAAGGCCACTCCAATTATTTAAGAAATGGTAAGTGTAACAATGAATACTACTTAATTATAACATTTTTCGTTATTAACGAATTTAAAGGTGTATATTGCCTGGCCAGAATACTTTACTTTTATTTGGCATTATTGCATTACATGGCCACGCCCAAATGTTCCCTGAAAGTAGGATAGCTTCATAACTATATGAAGCCTTAACTACGCCAAATTTTTTTTTCTTTTAAAAATTTTGTTTGAATTCGTTTTCATTTTGTTACTAAATCTAAATTTTAGTTCGTATGGATACAGGAATATTTTTTAACGAAATGAATTCAATATGGCGTTGAGATATTGGGCATGGCGCCTTCTGGCGGCTTTCCTAACAAACATTCCAGCTGACCTACTTGAGTGGAACTGGACGTGGACAAAATAGAAACTCATAGCTTGGGGAATCTGTTATAATATTTATTTTTAAAGAACATTTTATGTGTTCTTGGGTTGTTTGATTGGTTTTTTTTTTCCTTTATGTAGACCTAGAAATGGTAGGTAGTATTAAGTAAACATTTTTTAATTGTTTAACCCTGCAGTGTTAGTCACACTAAGTCAACTAAGCAGTCATGTTGTGGAAGGAATTGAGTTCACCAGTAATTTTTTTTTTTCCTTTATGTTTGTTAGTAATTATTTGGTTATTGTTGAAATGTTTTCGAATAAATATTCATACTGAATTCTTTTCTCTCAATCACACTGTTGAAACTTATTCTTTTAAATTAGTTTTTTTGTCCCATTGTTTACATATTTATTGACTTACTACTTGGAACAGCTTAAAACAATATGGCTATTGAATTCTAGTTGAATAGATTATATGCTAATGTAATGAACCCTAAATATAACCAAACATGAACTACTATTTTTTTTTATTGTCAAACACGATTCGAAAGATTCTTTTACAGAAATGTTTCATAGTTATTTTATTTTTGTTTCAGCCGCGAATAGATCCTAATCAACTTCTGAAGTGCTTAAGCATACTTCTTTCCCCCATCGGTGGCGTTAAGAGTCGAGAGGAGGTACAGAGACTTGTAAGGTTGGTATATAAAGTGAAATACAATTACTCAATTCAAATTATTTTTTTAATACACTTTCTTGAAGTCAAATGTAAAAAGAAGAGAAAACAAACTGAAAATAAATGTCAACAACGAAGTTTTTTTATGTGTCTTTTTAGCTGCGTGTTTTCTTAGCTCTAGACTATTGCGTCATTCAGTTATAAGCAAAGTTTCATTATGTTAAATTTTATCTTTGTGTTGGAAAAAAATAATTCGTTACCTACATGTGATGTTTAAACGATAGATATTTGTTATAAAATTGGAAGAAAATTCCGCAGGGGAGCTTTTAAGGGTTATCCTAACAGCTATTTTTGTCGGTTCATCAGCTGTAATTTCAATTTCATCTTATATTTATGACATTTTAATTTTATCCTATATTTATTATATGTTTCACTATATACTATGATTATATTCCCGAAAATGCGTTATTTTTCTTGTAAGTAAGAAACTAACTGCACATCTTCAAGCATTGATCTTCAGTCGGCATATAAACATTCAAGGACAAAGTATATTTGAATTTTTCATATTTCTTTTTTCCTTATCTGTGCTAGACAACTGAGCTCAAGATCGTTGGTTCGAAACCCAGTCGAGGTTCCTAGGTTTTTTATCTGAAAATGAGTACGCCGTCCTTCGGATGGGATAGGTTACGTAATGGCCCCGAGTCTGTACGATATCATGTACTCATTATAGACCCCTCTAAGTTCTAGTTGTTAAATAAACTAAATCTAGGCAGGCAAAATTTAAGACTCCCACAGTAGTGTAGACTCACCAAAGCGATGAAAGAGCGCTCTGGTAATAGGCGATATGACCTCGTAGTTGAAGCCATGAATCATAATAAATAACTATCATTATATGTTATTTAATATAATCTTATAACATTATATTATGAATAATTACGAGGCCACCCATAAATAACGCATAGGGGGGGGGGGGGGGGGGGGGGGGGGGGGGGGACAGAGTTCGCACTTTGTCACAATAAAATGTATGACGTATGAAGGAGTTCTACTGCACTTAAAAGGAAAAAATATACACATGGAAGTACTTTCATTATTTAAAAAAATGTAATATTTTCTGTGGAAAACTAATTTCTATTAAAATTGTGCCAATGTTTATTGAATTTTGCTTGAGATTAGTTTAGAATGTTGTATTTATTTACATTCTTTAATTCTTTTTTTTTTCAGTTTGATGAGCAAGTTTTCCAAGAAACTTGTAAGCAAATGCATTTACGTTCTTATACTGAAGTCTACGGATGCAGATCTCTTAGATATGTAAGTATTTCTCTCTGTATTTATTTGTATATTTCGTTGAATAGTTGTATTTTTGCTTCATTGCTGAAACTAATTAGTTAAGAAAGGAACTAGCCCGCTCATTGCGTCATGGACGTATGCTACATTCCTGTTTCAATAAAAGTTATTGAATTTTTGAATGTGAACAACCTGTTACTTATTATTATTTTTTAATTGCGATACCATTTTATATTACATTTGTTTAACTATGTGTGCTTTATCGATAAACGCGATGTAAAATATAAATAATAATTGCTCTAAAATTCGAAGCACGAGTTTTCAAATAAATTTAATCTTTTCCGATATCCTGAAGCCAAAAATGAAAAAAAAAAATCTGTGAATACGATAACTTTCGATATAATGGATGTATCGACACATATGTGTATCCATAATCGGACGACACTATTTGTGTATGCGTAATAGGACGACACCTATTAATTTTCAGCCAAATCGGCCAAAGGGAAGGGATAGGGGGCATGCTTAACACAAAAAATCCCAAACTGCCGATGTAATGAAGGTATTGACACAACATTTAGTATGAGGATTCGAAGCGACTGTGTCAAATATTGAGTTGTAGCCCAAACGGTCGATTGGTTTTGGAGAGCGAAATCATAATTGATTAATTCGTGCTGGGGAAGTGTATATGATGTGTACTGGGCCAGTTATTCAATAATAATTATTTTCCAATCCATTTATTTCTATTTCATTCAGTGTATTTACTTATCTGTTTTGTTTTTCTGTAAGGTTCATGTCAGCCGGAGGTTGGGATCTGACCTACAGCTGGCTCTCCGACGGGATCACCATGAAGAATTGGCCATTGGTGGTGGAGTTGGTTGAACTTCTGCTTCTTTGTCCGGTCGACATCGAAAGGCTGAAGGGAAACAACTGTCCCAAACTAATTAAACTCCTCTCCAAGGATCCTACTGCCACTGAAAGTAAGTAGTAATAATTGTCTTACCTATAGTTCGTTAGGTGGAAATTTTGGCCTTGAGGCAGGTCAGTGTACCAAAAACATCCGCATATAAAGTTACAAACAAAACCATTCTATTTTCGCGTTAATACTTTTTATTTTTATTTGTTACACGCAAAAACTACAATTGTATTAGCGTTTCCTTTTATTTCACACACATATAAGTGCATCTTTCACTGACCAGCTCAAGGTGGAACTACACCTCACGCACTGCAGCTCAAGCTATTTTTCGTTTGTGCATGTCAATATCCTATCAATTATTTTGTATTAAGAGTCGAAGGAAGACCTGTATAAATATTTGTTTAACTTTTTATTAAATATCAGTCCAACATATAATATATTACATCTGTATTACGTATTTAACAAGTCCACTACATCCACCTGCCACTAACATATAACTTTAATTATTACATTCAATTCATTATAAATTCCTTTATTAGCCATTAGGAAATATATCTTTTAGGCAAGGGGTTCGGCCTGACGTATACATTTTTGAACATTAAAATGAGGGAAAACATTTGAAAAATATAATTCTTCTAATAAAATTGTATTCTAATTAACGCCCTCTAATTTTTAACGCCATCACTACGTAGAACATGACGTTATTGAGGTTATTTGTCTTATATGTTGAAGAGGGTCTTATGAGATTGTTCCCAGGTACTTTTTTATCAGTTAAATGAAGGCTGGACACTCCATGAAGATTTATTAATACATATTATCAATTATATTTCATCTCGAAGTCTTGACTTCTTTAGGAAGGTATTCGGATCCGGATCGGATGGCCGGACGACCTGTGCATATTTCCCCCATGTACGTGTATGTCTCGGCTCTACATGTGTACTGCCTGACCACTGGATGTCCCAGATATTATCAGGTCACGGAGATTTCAACTCTAAGCTATTCTTCTTTAACTCGAATTGTTCGTGCGGCGGAGTCGAGACCGCAAAACATGTGGTCGTCGAATGTCCCCTGTACGACGGGCCTAGGGTGGGGTTGATACGCGAGATAGGATCGTACCTGGGACTCGACCTACGGCAGCTGGTGACGGAAACCGACTACCCAGTGTTCAGCCGATTTGTTGCCTGGCGGAGAAAGAAGAAAGCACTATGATCCTGCGTCGGGGACGACTGCAGGCACGCTTCACTTTATCCCGAGCTCTCTCGGCGCGCCAAAAAAACTAAGGTGGGCTGGGAGTGACCGCCAGTCGTCACAGACGGTCGCTCCTAGCCGACCACAACAACAGATGATTATTTTGAATTATAATAAACATGTTAGGCCCTCATTTCCCCGACGATTCGGCGAACGGGTGTCGTGGCCTCCACCGGAGGTCGGCAACCCCCCCCCCCCCCCAAAAAAGGAGGTTAGACTTGTTAAGCCGTGACTCAGGTGGTTCGGCTAGCTTATCTAACCTGAGGACGATTAGATTTAGATTTGGAGTCCCATGCATCTTAATTACAGTGTCTCGCTTGTCAAAACGTGCTTTCCACGCTTCTGTATAAGAGGCAGACCTAACTGTCTTTTAAAAGCGATTGAAAGGCTGGAGATCTCACGAATTCATAAGACTAATCAGAAAATCTCGACTATGGCATCGTCATGCCATTATGGCCAGACACTCCGAAAAATCTCTCTGTGTGGCAGGTTATTGTGCCAGGCCGAGCGAACTTTATACGTTGATTAGTATTTTGGCGCAGCTAAACTGTTTTTAGATTGTCAATGGTGACAACGAATTGAATTGTTTTTTTTTTTTTGAAAAAGTGACATGTCCATATTTTTTTTTTAATGGGTTTTTAATAAAGTTTTGAAATGTCATATTTTTCTGTGTGTGTTCTAAAAGTACAAGACAACCCATTTATTACAGTATTACATCCTCAATACTCCCATAATTCTGTATTATTTTAATATTTATTCACATAGGAAAGGTTTTTTACGGCGAGTGAAAATCTTGTAGTTGTGGACATGTCACCTTTTGAAAATGAACTTCAATTGTCAATGTTCTTCTGCATCTCCAACCGCCCGTCATCCTAAACGTGATTCTTAGTTTCCGTAGATATCTCTTTTCATTGCAACCTCTCCGCACAACTTATGACATCTCTTTTCATATATATCTTCTCGTTCCCTATCCTGATAACCTGACTCGAAAATGCAATTGATGATTGAAGATTATGTGGAAATTGGATATCATTATAATTCGTAATAGCTCAAACAAACACTTTGTTTCTAAATTTCACAATGAGAGGCTGCCGCCCAGTGGTCTCTATTCTATAGTTCCTGTGGTTCCTTCACCACAACTTTCCACGTCTCAACGCCTTAACGTGAAATGTCAAACTGTCTAAAGGAATTTCTACTCTGAATGTCTTTTCCACCTATTAAAGACGCAAAAAGTGGCAAATTCGCACTCAAAAAATCAACCAATTGAAAATAAAATGTTACATTTTCTTAAATAATTTCGAAAACTAAAGATCTGGTGCCCTGGGCGTCTATTTATCATACTCTCTTTGATGATATTGTTGACCACCCAATGATAGCATTTCATGAAACAGAATCTAAATTGTGCCTGATAGGAGACAGACATTTATCAATTTTTTCAGTTTATCTTATGAATTTTGAAATCGTCGATTGTCCTCAAACGTTTTTAAAACAATTCCTTAAGCTTATTGGCATGCTCTAAAATACCCTAAGAAATTCCAGACATGAAGTTCAAACGTTTCTCTTTTTTTTTCAGTATAATGTCCAAACCGGTATTGTATGTAAATATTTTTAATGGAATAGACAATATTTGAAAATGAAGATTGTTTGTTTATTCATTGCTGTTATGTAGAAGTTATTCTCTCTTGAAAGTGCTATCTTTTTCTCTGATTTTATTAGTGGAATAGACAATATTTGAAAAGGAAGATTGTTTTTTATTCATTGATTTGATGTAGAAATTATGCCCTTTTGAAAGTGCTATCTTTTTCTTTTTTTCTAATTTTAATTTTAGAGACAATGCGTAGGAATTGAGTGAAATTCTGGATCAATGGGATTATGGTATTTATATAAAAACTTCCCTTGAAATTAACTTCGAAATATTAGTACGATGGTTGTATAACTCCTGAATGTAAGGTCACCCGACGTCTCGGATTTTCACATATCACGTTTTGTATTACGAAACTGAATAAATAATGTTGCCTAGATTTTTTAAAACTTTTATGAACTACATATTTGGTTGGTGGATTCTGATTAAATGTATTATTGTTTGTTACGTTGTTATTTAAAGTTTCCTTACACTTTCATGTGTCTCGGATCGAGGTGCTGAAAATCTAGTCACTTTAGTAGTGGGATCAAACTTACATACCAATTTAGGGTGAACCGTGGCATGATACGCGCATTTATCTTTTTCTCTAGTTTCTACTACACTCATTGTATGTCTTGTATCATTCAAATTTGTATTATAAAAAAAAAAATTTAATCTAAAGTAGATTTTAAATTAATATATGAAAAAAATATATGTGTGAATTTTTCTAGTGATGATTTATTTAGTGTGATTTAATCGAACTATTTAAAGAACAAATATTAGGAGGTAAAAGTAGGATTGCGGGTTCGAAACCCGGCCGGACTCTTAATTTTTTTTTATCTGGTAGGTGAAAAAACCTTGAGCACGCTGTCCTTCGTATGGTCCCGATCCTGCACGATGTCAAGTACTCATTATAGACCCATATCCTAGGTGAATAAGAATTTAGGGTAAGCAAAATTTAAGACTCCTAGTAGAGTGACCATGTACACTAGAGCGACGAAAGGGCACTCTGGTAGTTGGCGATTTGACCTAGGGCGTGAGTCACAATAAATATAGGAGATAAAAAATCCTTATTTTTCGGATGGGACGTTAAGATTCCTTACTCTATGCAATTAAACCTAGGCAGGCTAAATTTATGGCTCCCACAGTAGAATTGGGCTCTTGTCTACCAGAGCGATGAAAGAGCACTCTAGTAGACGGTATGACCTCTTAGTAACATCTCAGGCATATCATCGCCAATCAAGGTTGTGAATTGTCATAAAAAATCTTAAATTGTCATTCAACTCATATTGCTAAAATTACTAGGATATGGCCACTTGATGATCACGACATATAGGAGATAATTTTTTTTTTTTTTTTTAATTAGAAAATTGATACGTTAAACATTTGTCTCACATTAGATTTATAGGTTAGATTTTATGACTCATGCCCGGGTTTTAACTACGAGGTCATATCGCCTACTACCAGAGCGCTCTTTCGTCACTCTGGTGGACATGAGCCCGACTCTACTGTGGGAGTCCTAAATTTTGCCTACCTTAAATTTTTATTCATCTAGGGTAGGGGTCTTTAACGAGTACCTGACATCGTACAGGCTCGGGACCATCGCTTAACGTCCCATCCGAAGGACGGCGTGCTTAAGTTTATTTTACCTCCCAGATAAAATAAACTAAGGGCCTCGGTCGGGCTACGAACCCACGACCTTGAGCTCAGAAGTCAAGCACGCATACCACTGAGCTACCGGTGCCCTCCATTAGATTTATATTAGGTACATTTGAAGTAGCTACTTGTTGATCACTGCTAATTTAATTAGTTGTGCCTGGCCACTTATGGAGGTAAAGGAGTCTTATCTTGTTTCGTTTCTAACTAAAATAACTGCTGCCTAATTCGGACAAGGACTATTTTGTTATACGCGAAGACCTCTTTCACTGAAAATAACAAAATATTGGACACTGACGGTTTTCTGAATAGTTCTGCTTCCTTTCCACTACTTTTGCCCCCAATAAATAGATAGTTTTTTAACATCACGTAAAGATATTGGGATGATATAAGTCAAAGTTTTGTAAGAAAAAAAAAGTATTAATCAAGAAATTGATAAGTGTGAAGCTTTCAACTTACGGTTTGAACAATGTTTGATTTGTTCACTTGGATATTATTATTTATAATTTGACAATGAAAACTACAAGAAAAGCGCGCTCGACATGAATCGTGATTGAACATCGAATTCGGAGCAAAAAAATTTCTATAAGCATAGATTCTTGCATGCCTCGCCCCAAAATAATTTAAAATAATGATCAGGTTTTTTTGCATTGTTGCAAAATATCTCGATTACAACTCATCAAAACAAAAAAATTCTTCAGACAAAAGTCGTAGAGAACTAAATTTCAAAGAAGTTGAATGTTTACATTTTTTTTTTTTTTTTTTTTTTTTGTGAATGGGGCTCTAAAAAGAAATTATGTAAAGGTGAGTCGGTTTGTACTTTATTTTAAAGACCTCATAAAAACAATAAATACGTTTTCAAGTAACATTTTTCGATATTTCTTTGAAATGAAATATTTACTTAAAATAACTTGAATAATCCCCGCTCACTCTCACCCTAAAAGCAGTAAATAATAAATAAATGTATTCCCTCGTCCTAGAACCTCCGAAATTAGCTTTCATGCGATATGCAACATGAACAATTTTAACGAAAATAGCGGTGCCCAGGCCCTCTCGAAAATTGTATATTTACATGAGTGGTTGTCTCTAAAAACGCAAACAGTAATGGATAGTTCCTCATTTTGAAAGACTTGTGGCAATGTCAAAACACGAAAAAAAACTTCAATCAACCTAACAAATTGGCATGGTTATGTAACTTCATTCTCTCAAAACTGTTCCAAATGTGGTCATTAAACACATTGTTGGAAAGGTCTTTAAATGTAAATTTATTGTAGTATGTGATGTGGTAGTTTAATGTCCTGACTTCCTCCACAACCTGAAACTTGACTCCTCGCCTTCATTCTTCATCTTCGCATGCCCCTCCCGCTGAGGTCCTCTTCCATGTCGTCCAGCCATCTCTTCCGAGGCTTCCTCCTTCTCCCGGCCTGTCAGCTCTGTCCTCTAACATTGTCCACGTGGTCAATCCACCGCAGCCTGCCTCCCTTGGTCGACTCCATCAGATCCTCTTCTCTAATCTCCATGTCCTCATTCTGCACTGTCCTTTCATAAACAGGACCAACAGCGTTCCGCGGTATTTGTTGCTGCCGTTCTTCTTTTCCGTTATCAGGTTTCCCAGATTCTTGAAGGTCTTCACTCAGGTGTAGCTACCCAGGTCTACTTACCTCCGTTTCCTCCTTCTGGTAGTCTTTATGTACTTCGTATTGTTTTCGTTTATACACCGTTCGATTTTCCTTGAAACCTTTGCAAAATCATGTAAAGCTTCCCTCAATTCTCGTTTTTTCCGAGACCCGATCCTGCGTAAGCCGTAAATTTTATAATCCTATAGTAAATGTTTCCGTTTGAGTTAGTGTGAATCGCTCTTATTGACCCATCCAGTGAAATTTTAAAAAAAATACTGGATGCTGGAGAATACTTGGGGTCTTCCTGATTTTACCCCATTCTTGATTTCTAATTCTGTTTGGTGCGCCCTGTACTTTAACTCAACTTTTGCGACGTCCTGAACACTAAAAGTTACCAAATTTAGCGCATGTGTTTCTATCCGTCATATTTGCCAAATAACAGTTTTCGCTGATAGCTCGAAAGCGGGTAATCCTATCGAAAAAAGATCTTTCACATAAAAAATTATCAACATGAAACTCTGCACAAAAAATTCCTTGTACATTTTTGATTGGATAACCGTTTTGAATTAAATGAGGAATAAATGTCAGTAGCTACTAAAATCCCGCTATTCCATGCGGGTGTTCGTCAGTTAGTACCCTATATATGTTTTTTGTCCTGGAGGCCGTGCGCAGAGTACGCCATATTGAAAAAATGGCGCTGATAACAGACCTGTTGCTCCCCATTTTTTCAAAAACCCAGATTAGTCAATGCTAAGTAGACCGCACTGACAATGCTTACCGAATTAAAACTCTAAAAAAAATTATGTACAATAACAATATAAATATCGTAAGTTTTCTTTTAGATCATCCAGTACTCAAGACATAACAAATTCACAAAAATATGAATGAGTAAATGTAAATAAATCTAAGGCATCATAAAAATGCTCTGAACAATATTCTATATGTATTGTTAAGATTAGAAATGATATGTGAAGGCATTCGCGTTCATTTGTTTCACTTCTCACTATAATTATCTGCTGTGTAATCCTTGCCGATCAAGTGAACTGCATTGTTTAAATTTTGTTTATTAGAACTAAAAAGATTTCCCTCCTCGATGAGAACAATATATATCAGAGTGGCCACTTCCTGGAAAACCGGGAAATGTCAGGGAGTTTTTTCATCCATAATATTCAAATTGTATTCTCATGAAAATCCCAGCTAGCTCAGACAATATACGTTTAAATTTTCGACCTATTCGAAAGTTCTTGAGTTAGGAACAGATTTTAATGATTTTTGTTTTAAATACTCGGATCGATGAGCTGCTGAATGAAATATTCAAATCTTTATTTGTTGCAATAAATATTTATTTTAAGAAAGTGCTATTTTTCATCCTTTTCACTCAAATATCTCGAAAAATACGCTTCGTTTATCGAGAGAAATATCAAATTGCTTTGCAGAATCGTTAGAAGAAGAAAATAAACTTTGAACCTCTTTACGCTGAATAATTCATGAGATATTAATTTTTTAAGTTAAATTAATTTCAACAAATCCTTTAATGAGTACACAGATTGAATAAGAATGGCCAATGAAAAGACTGCTAGAATGAAATTCTCTCCATTTCTATATGATTTTGTCACATGGTAATGCTTTCTCTGGGAGAGGATTTTCAATAAATAAAGAAATTGTAATTGACAACCTTCCCAAGCAATCTCTAATTGTAAGTTGAGGAACGCGGACATATTGTGGAAACTTGTAATAAACGAATAAAACAAACTTATTTTTTGAAATATTGTCTATTCCACTAAAGATATATATACATATAACTACCGGTTTCGGCTTTATACCATCGTCAGGTCTAGTTATGAACTAAGTCAGTTTGCAGAGAGCGACCCTTCAAATACATCTCAGGTCAAAGGGTGCTATTAAAACTTGGGAGTCCCCCGGCTGTACCGTTAGCTAACTCATGAAATATTTCTTAACAAAACCTAGTTCTAAATTTACATAAAACAATATCACTAGACTAAAACGGGAAAAATAACAAATAAATAAGAACAAATACAAGTAAATAAAAAAAAAAATAGAAATAAAATTAATATGTGGAACCAAATATTAATAACAGATAATACAAACATATATGTGGAAACAGAACTGGATCAGGGTGTTAACAAAGGGGAATAGTTGAAATAAATTTGGTCATTCATGCAAATGTTCCTTTTGGTAGCTTTATTTATTTCTAATTGCTCTAAGCTATTAAGTAGCCTGCTTTTTGAGCAATAGTGGAGATATTTGATGCCTGTAGATGGGTCGAAAGTGTGGCTATCGTCAATTATGTGGGTCGCGAATGTAGAACGGTTTCCTCGGTTCTTTATTTCGGCCGTGTGTTCTTTAATTCTTTCCTTAAAACGACGTCCTGTCTGTCCAATGTATAATTGACTGCACGTCGCACACTCTAGACTATAAACTCCGCTTCTATTTTCAATATCTGTTTTGTCCCTACCTCTCTCTAGGCACTGGCTTATGGGATTGATAGTTTTAAACCCGATATTGAAACCTTCTGAAGAGGAGTTCTCTTGGTCATTGGCGACGATTCTATTAAATGTTCGTGAACGTACGTCTCTTCAGGGAGAAAATGACTATCCGCGTTTGTTTTATTTAAACTTTTTTATAATATTTTTTTTTTTTTACCTCACAAATATTCAATATTAATCACTTTCTACACTTCCGAAATAGATTCCTAATGCAATGCCAGTGCCTAGAATACGTATTGGAATTAGTCTACGTATAATGATGATTATCAAATTGAGATAAGTATTTTGGAAAGATCTATGCAATTAAGTAAGTTAGCTCTACTATCAAGAATACGAGAGAAAAGTGAGTTGTACAGAGGCCTACATTTTTTTTCGGGAGAGTGAAAGTAGGGAATTTAATAGTTGAAAAACATAAAATGAGTGCTCGTTAACGGTTGAATTTTCATGAAATTTCACATGTAGCATTATACGTCTCTATAACGGTTCACCTGATTTTCATGAAATTTCACCTTATAAGCCCGGTTCTTACACAGAGCAAAATATGAACGGGGGGGGGGGGGGGGGGGCTTAAAACAAAAATTGAGTTCTAGCTCAAAACTATTTTCATGAAATTTTACATTTAGCATCCTTGTCAGACCTTAGATTTGAGGTCTCAATGTTGAATGGGAGGGGGAGGACTTGAAGTTACAACTAGCTCTTTATCGTTCGATTGGTTTTTTTTATGACATTTTCATCTAACAGAGGGTTTTACCTTTAATCACATACTATTTCCGTTAAAGTGAGGGGAAAAGGGGGGGGGGGGGGGGGCTGGCTATCTAACATGTAGTTACTAACCTGATACGTGATTAATTTGCTTAAAGTTACTAACCGGGCAACGCCCAGGTAATCTACTCCAGTATCTTAATAGTTGTCGCTTCAGACACCAAGAAACAACCTAACCTCACCTATCAGAAAATACTCGATTTTTTTCAGACATTTTCTTGATTTATCCAAAAACTGTCAAGTCAATTGTCTATTAATTATGGAATTATTGTTAATTATGGAATTTTTAACCCATGATTTTTAACAAATTTCAAGTATGAACATGCTGCACAGAGTTATATCGTTCCAAAAATCGCGTTCTCTAATTGTAAGAAACATTACATACCATAGTATAAGAGAGTAAAACTTTTATTAATAATTAGTAATCAGCGTTTCCGCTATGATTCGTTATTGGAAATAAAACATATTACAATTTAAAATGTAGATAGACAATTGAGAAGGCTGAGTAAACACTCATCTCTTACATGACGCAATATTATTGAAATTTTCTGTATGTCGTCACTACTATATATAGTCCAGTCCATGAAGCCTACAAATCGGCGAAACTTCAGAATTCTCAGGAACAGTACCAATTATAATGAAACATAACTTCTGAACAATCTATTTTGTGAACGATTCGGAAAAATTGCATAAATATTAAATAAATATTAAATAAATATTTTGAACACAGTAAATAATTTCGCGACGAGGCTCGAAAAAAAAAAAAAAAAAACGTAACAACTGTAAAATAAAAAATATTGTACCTAACAGGTTTAAATTTTTAGAAACATTAGATCAATATGTCTCGAATTGGCATGAAAAATTCAATAAAGAAATAAATAAAACAAACTTTTTTTTTGAAATATTGTCTATTCAACTAAAGATATTTATAAAAATACAACTACCGGCTTCGGCCTCACACCATCGTCAGGTCTAGTTATGAACTAAGTTAGTTCATACTAGACACTTAGTTCATAACTAGAGGTGACGATGGTGTGAGGCCGAAACCGGTAGTTGTATTTTTATAAATATCTTTAGTGAAATAGACAATATTTCAAAAAATAGTTTGTTTTATTTATTTATTACAAATTCCACAATATGTCCGCGTTTCTCAACTTTGAAGTTGTCAATAAAGTGTTTTATTTATTTATTACAAATTCCACAATATGTCCGCGTTTCTCAACTTTGAAGTTGTCAATAAAGAAAGTATAATTATTTGTAAAATGAGAAATATTTGTTACCCTATACGCGACGCAAGCATAAAGTGCCGCGCTCAAATTATAGATAAATACGATTTTACAACTTATGAATTGATATATATATATATATTTTTATGGAATAATTAAACTGATTTTATTTAAATAAAAATGATAGTTGTCATTCATGAATAAAATTATTTATATATTATATATTTATATAAAATTATTTATAATTTAAATACAATTTTCCTTAAGATACTCTCGGTCTACGTTAGGTAATTGTACCCATATTTTGCAAATGTGCTTGCTTACTGAATTCAAGATCGCGAGTTCGAAACCCGGCCGAGGCCCTTAGGTTTTTTTTATCTTGGAGAGAAAAAACCTTGAGCACATCGTCCTTCGGATGGGAATTAAAAACAAGGAAATCTAATGGGGGTAAGTGACATAACGCACTTCAAGCTTTCTAAATCACTGAAACTTACAAAATAGATAGTAGTTGTATGACTCATGCTCAGGATTAAACTACAAGGTCATATCGCCTACTACCAGAACCCTTTTTCTTCTCTTTGGTGGACATGAGCCCCGACTCTACTGTGGGAGTCCTAAATTTTGCTTACCTAGGTTTATTCACATAGGATATAGGGATCTTTAACGAGTATCTGACATCGTACAGTCATGGGACCATCGCCTAACGTCCCATCCGAAGGACGGTGTGCTCAAGGTTTTTTCCCTCCCAGATAAAAAACCTAAGGACCTCGGCCGGGTTTCGAATTCGCGATCTTGAGTTCAGTAAGCAAGCACATTTACAAAATATTGGTACAATTATCTAACGTAGACCGAGAGTGTCTTAAGGAAAATTGTATTTAAATAATAAATAATTTTATAAATGGTTTTTATTCATGAATGACAACTATTATTTTCATTTAAATAAATTCAGTTAAATCATTCCATAAAGAATCTAGTTGTTATTTGCAAATAACAGTTATATATAAAAATGAAAGTTTAATTAATATCCATTTGTTATTTATGTCGTAAATTTATAAGTGATTAATAATTGTTACTTGAAGTAAGTTATCAGGCCACGTAGTGTTCAATTGATCAATTTTTAATATTGACTACCATATAAAGCTACAATGTATATAAGAGGTTGGGGGGTGCTTGCTTACTCAGCTAAAGATAATGGGTTCGTAACCCGGCCGAGGTCCTTAGTTTAATTTATCTGGGAGGTAAAATAAACTTAAGCATGCCGTCCTTCGGATGGGACATTAAGCAATGGTTCCGAGTCTGTACGATTTCAAATACTCGTTAAAGATGATGAAATAAGGTACCCCTAACTTAGGTGAATAAAAATTTAGAGTATGCAAAATTCCCATAGTGGAGTCTGGCTCATGTTCACAAGAGCGACGAATAGGCGATATGACCTCATAGTTAAAGCCCGGACGTAAGTCATAATAAATAACTAATGGATATAATTTTTTTTTAATTTTATCACAAAAATGTTGATAATACTTTAATGGCAAAATGTTAACAAAATTGAAATGAATGTATTATGGGGAGACCGGAGGCCAATCTGTGTTTGTTTCGAATCACATTCATCAAGTCGAATTTTTAATTATTTTAATTTTCAAGAATAGTTTATTAATAATAATTATAATTTGTACTTTTAAACAAACAAATCAAAAAAATATATATATTTTTTAAATATTAATGTCAGAGCAAATTTGCAAATTTCCTACATTCTCATTGTTTTCTTTACACTTTCTTAAAGTTATGTTAATTGCTCTGTGAACGACTGAATTCAATTTAGCGTAAGGTGAAAAATATCACTACTCTCGAATGGGTAAGACTCACTAATCAGTAAAATAGTTTTCTGAACTGAAAAGTATTTATTTTTCTGTTGAAGGCTCTCACCTTAAGTATTTGCCATGATTAAAATTTGTATTTCGATACTCGTTTAATCTGAGATAAATTTAAAATCAATGGGAACATCTGTCCATATTGAAAAAATTCTTTCAACAGTGGGATATAACTCAGAATGAAATAATGTCGATTAGTTTTTGTGACTCATGCCTGGGCTTTTAACTACGAGGTCCTATCGCTTACTACCAGAGAGCTCTTTCGTCACTCTGGTGGACATGAGCCCGACTCTACTGTGCGAGTCCTAAATGTTGTCAAGTCGTTTCCATCGCTTAACTTTCCATCTGAAGGACGGCATGCTCAATGTATTTTATTTCACTTCCCAAATAAAAAAAAAAAACTTAAGGGCCTCGGCCTTGTTTCGGACCCACGATCTTGAGCTCACTAAGCAAGAAACAAGCGACACTCTCTGAGCTACCGGCGTCTTTTCACAATGTGAAAAAATCGTAATCATGCAAAATGTATTTTTAAATATTAATATTTGCTCGGCAACTACAAACTGTGTTGACCTATGTGGTGAAGTTAACACCCAACTTTCAAAAATCTAACTTTTTTTTTCGATTGAACTTTGTTTGTACCTCAGCCAAAAAAAAGATATGGCGTCCGAAAGAAATTGGCTAGAAATGCCGGTTAATTGGAGAGAAAACTGACCTAGACGTCATAATATTCACCACAAATTGACCCAAACTAGAGCTTCATCACAACAGATAAAAACTAAAGTTTATGAGAAAAAATAAGAATTCTGGTAAAACCGGAAGTGGGCGAAAAAAAAGTCAAAGACGGCCAATGTTCGCAAATGTGGTTTCAAATTCAAACTACGTTTTCGCGTATTGCAAATTAAATATAAACTTCCCAAAAATATTCATTGCATAGAAAATCTAATGTGGACGTTTGTACCACCAATATTTTTGTTTGTAACTTAAATAAAAAATAATAAAATACGAAAAAAATCGGAAAAGTACGCTAAACAGTTAGTTGATCGTCTAAACTCTAATTGCGGCCAAATGATAACCGGTACGGTTTTCTCGGCATGGTATCTCGAAGAGCAGGGGACTCTACTGCACAAGCACACTGTCAATAATCAGCGCTCTAGCCCGACACCATAGCCAGAACAAACATAATTTTGACTACAAAAACACTAAAATACTCCATAGAGAACATAATTATCATAAGAGACTGACATTGGAAATGGTGTATATAGCTAAAACACTTGATACAGTCAACTTCCGCACAGACACTAATAACCTAAGTAATTGTTATGCCAATTTACTTAGCAAGAGCTGACATTATAGTTCTGTCTCCAATATCAATGTAATCTATTTTTATTATCTATATATGTTTATTTGAGTATACATACACCTACAACCTTAGTAATTGTTAATTTTAAAAGGTTACTTAGCCAAAGCAGACACCATATTTCTCCAATTTCAATCATTATATTTATATTATTTTCAACATTTCTGGCTGTAATGTGACATTTATGACGGGGTTTTCCTAGCTCCCTGTACCTGTTGCCTTCAGCAACCCTGTATTATTGTACCATTTCATTGCAATGTAAGACTCCAACCAGTGTACATGCCTTCTCCCCAACCCTGCTTATTCATAGTAAGTCAGTTTAATTTTTACTCTTTATTATGTTCCACCTATTTGTCTATTTCCATGATTATCAAGGTTTATGTTTAGTAATGTACTAATATTTAATTTTAATTTGTATTAGTGTACGTTCATGTTTATGGTCAACAATTTATCTATATTTCATTTTAATGTATTCATAGTAAGTCAGGTTCAATTTTTAACTCGTTACAATGTCTATTTTAACGTTCAGTAATGTTTATCAACTCACTAATTTTGTTTTAATTGTGATTCTAATCTTGATTCCCCACCATGTTTGTTGGCCCTGATGATGATATAAAATATATCGAAACGTTGGCGTTTGAATAGTGTTTTCTTCCATCTTTGACTGACCCTCAATATTCGTACAAATAAAAACTAAAGTTTATGAGAAAAAATAAGAATTCTGGTAAAACCGGAAGTGGGCGAAAAAAAAAGTCAAAGACGGCCAATGTTCGCAAATGTGGTTTTAAATTCAAACTACGTTATCGCGTATTACAAATTAAATATAAACTTTCCAAAAATATTCATTGCATAGAAAATCTAATGTGGACGTTTGTACCACCAATATTTTTGTTTGTAACTTAAATAAAAAATAATATAATACGAAAAAACTCGGAAAAGTACGCTAAACAGTTGATCGTTTGAACTCTAATTGCGGCCAAATGATTAACCGGTACGGTTTTCTCAGCATGATATCACGAAGAGAAAGTAGGAGGACTATACTTTACAAGCACACTATCAATAATGTGATCGGCTGTCTGAACACTTGAGTTAAGGAGATAATGAATAAAAAAATATAGTGGAATAGGTATATATAAAGTGAGCAATGAAAGAATGGAAAACTTAATTGTTAGGAAATAAATGTAAATATGAACATGCAGGTACAGTCAACTATGGCGGGAGATTTGAAAAGCAATGGTAACACTTACATCTGGCGACAGAGCAGAGCTGGAGAACGTACTGACTCCTCAAGATAAACACGTAAACTAAAGTTCTTCTGAAAGGGGATTTAGGAATAAGCCAGTGACAAATATGCAGAAACAAATTTGAATTTATTACTTTATGCTGATAGAAACAAGGCTGGCTTCAAAATCTCTTTTCGCAAACAGAAAAGATGGGATTGAACCTGAGGGCTTATAAGGGATAGGAAGGGAACTATATAGAACATCATAAAAACCTTTTCAAGGGTCCCCAAGGGCTGTGCAAAACTTTCTAGTTGGGTACATTTAATGCCTCAGAGGGATGTGACGTAGCATTTGCAGGGTTCATTACTTCAAGGTTTTCAAAACGGTATCTGTTTTCATTTGGCCGCAATTTGAGTTTAGGCGATCGCTATTTGGCGTCATTTTCTTCGTGCTTTTCAAAATACTTTAATATTTCCATTTGTTTTTTTTTTGTTTTTTGAGGTGGTACAAACCTTAACGATATATATGTGGTAATATAAAAATTATTTGAATTCGATGATCATCATGACGCAATTACTGCGTGAAATTTCAAAATACATCGATTTTACTACCTTTTTAAGTATTACAATTTTTTTCTTCCTCGTACGTCATCTGGGCATAGCGATGGTCATTGTATTTTGTTACTTGCTATTACAAATTGTGAAAACAAAATAGTAACATTTTATCAAAATTTGTTGAGGGGGCGTAGGTTCATTTATGTAAGTCCGATATGCTGAAGAACTTTTTTTTGTTATGACATTATTAATGTATCCCCTTGAAGGTACAAACGAGCAAACGTTATCAGCAATCAGAGTTTAGTTGATCGCTGTTCAGCGTATTTTTCTGGGTTTTTTCGTCTTTTATAATCTTTTTATTTGAGGTGCAAACAAAATTATTGGTGGTACAAACGTCCACATTAGATTCTCTATGCAATGAATGTTTTTGAAATTATACTCTCTGTTTTTAGACTGTTCATAAACTTACTTTCAATTCAGTTATTTTATATTTGTTTTTTTTTTCTCCTTTTTCATTAAGAGTTTTTTAAATTTTCTCTTAAAAAGTAGCATTGTTTTTTTAATTTACTGATTATTTTTGACTGTATTTGTATAAGGGTAATGGTGAAGGAACCTTTCTGTAAAATTGTATTTTCTACAAAAAATATTGAATAAATATTAAATTTTGAAAAAGTTTATATTTTATTTGCAATAGGCGAAAACGTCGTTTGAATTTGGAAACCAAGTGTTGTTTTTTTCGCCCATTTCCGCTTTTAGCAGAATTCTTCCAATTTTTCTCATAAACTTTACTTTTTGTTGTGATGATCCTCTTGTTTGGGACAATTTATGGTGAATATTATGACGGCTAGGTTAGTTTTCTCTCCAATTAACCGGTATTTTTAGCCAATTTCTTTCGGACGCCATATCTTTTTTTTGGTTGAGATACAAAGGAAAATTTTTAGTACAAACGAAGTTCTATCGAAAACAAAAGTTCGATTGGTACTGTGTTGCACGTATTAGCTGGGGCGTCCACGGTCCGTCAATACTAGTTGGGGTGCCCGCCGATGCAAGACATACTAGCTATGGTTCCTAGCTGGGAGGAACACAGATTTTAATAACTGCCGATATAATGTATGTATGCATCGACATGAAATTGTATATTTAAATTCAAAACCCTGTAAGACAACATCTATTTATTTTCGGCGACATCGACCGAAAAGTAAAGGGATCAGAGGACGGCGACTCCTCAAAAAACCTAGTAACTGTCGATATAATGAATGTATTGACATGAACTTTTATATTTGAATTCAAATCCCCATATAAGGGCGACACCTATTAATTTTCAGATCAGAGAAGGGGACTCAACTCAAAAATCTTAATAATTGCCGATGTTATGAATAATGAATGTATCGAAACAATTTTTTTTTAATATAAAATTTTTATTTACCAGATCAACATGAATTTGTTTTGTATGGTATAATTACATAATTGAAAATCTATGCGTTAATAACATTTGGCAAATGAAAAGTAACTTTTGGGATTTACCTCTTAAAGTTTGTTTAAGCAAACAATCTTACAGAAACGGAAAAAGTAGAAAATGTACAGTATTTAAAACATACAGATGGCTGGAGTAGCAGTAACTAATCAAAAATTAAAAACTGACAAAATTAAGTACGAGGACTCAGAACTCTCTACGGGAATCAACTACTGATTTTTAACCCAAACAGTCGATTGAGTTTGTAGGGAGAGCGAAAACTTAGGTGTTTCATTTGTGCTGGGGCAGTACATAGCCGGTGATTCACCGTTGTTTTTGTTTTGTTATGAGTTTTTTAGTCTGAACCCTACAAATCAGTGTACTATAAGTGTAATTAATAAAAGCGGTTTCACCTATAATATTATAGAATCATATTTATAAAATTTATAATATTAAACATGTAATTTAAATACTGAACTATTATAATTAAATCTTTAAAAAAGCTCTTATAAGATTAAAATTAAAATAGCCAAATCTAAGTTGAGGAATAACCGTCTTCCCCGTTGGGGAGGTTCCAACGCGAACTTGTAGGCACCAGTCGTTAAAGATAGTTATCGAAATAACGGCTGCAATTTAAAATTAGCAGCTTTAGATCCTTCTTCATCTCCTGTGCTTGGAGGTTATAGTGTTCCTTCATTTGTAACTTCTTTGTGCAGTGTTTTTAAGTGAGTTAAATAAAACACTCAATAAAAATCAAGAAGAAAAGAAAAATGTATTATTAATTATATACTGGCATTTTACGAAGTGCATGAGTATTTGTAATACATGGTTGATTTAGTTGAAGTGCTAATTGTGTCGTATCGTAAAATACTCGTAAGTAGTGGCTTAAAATACAGTTTTCAGAAAAAAACACAATTATTTTGACATAAATCTGCTATTTTTGTAAAATACTTGTACGTGTAGGTACCACCTTTCATGAGGTAAATCCTACACTTGACCTCAAGAGTCGCCACTGGTGTTTTAACGGTCAATAAGAAGATGTGTTCAAAAGTAATTGATCGGTATTATAGAGGGATGTGATAGAAATTTACAATAAACCTCTCATATAAACACCTTATCAATAGTACAATTTGTTATTTATAAATATCTAGTTGAACATTATTTTCTGTTGGCTGGTAACATCAACTAATTAATAGTACTCGTTGAAGACCCTTAACCTAGGCGAATAAAAATTTAGGGTAGGCAAAATTGAAGACTTTGAGTGGCTCACGTCCACCGAAGCGGAGAAAGAGCACTCTGGTAGTAGGCGATATGACCTCGTTAAAGCCCGGGCATGAGTCACATAACTAACTCAACTAATTAAATAGTTGGAGCCATTTTTTAGTTTATCTTCTACATTTTTTTTATTTTTTTCATGAATTTTAATTTGATAATTCTTAAGAAGTCTTATCAATTGATGAATGATAGTAAATATGTAAAAAAAAATTTAATTAAATGCATTCACGGTCAATTATGACGTTAAGTTGAATAAACTTACCGTCTTTGTGCTGTTCAACAGATGAAGCTGTCTTGTCGAACGTGCTCCACATGACAGTTCGTAGATTGCGTTACAATTGCCGTATACTGTCTTTTTTGGTATATGTTTGATTATTTTGTGATTTTTTAAAATATTATTTCTATTGCTTTATTTTATTGTGGTAAATATTGTTTGTGAATCTATATTTTTGAACATTGAACTAAGTATGTTCTGCTTTTCTTCATGTCAGAGACTCCTGCAATCTCATCACCACTCCTTCTGTTTTGTTAAAACTGAGACAACCAAGCCCATTAGTTATTTCCTGATATGTTTTCAGTTTTTTATAAGGTTCATAATGTCCATTACTCTAAATTATTATTGGACTACCCATTTCATATGTCTCCCCAATGATATTTTTAAGTTTTTTCCATTGGTTCTTTCTTCTATGGAAGATTCAGGCCTTCGGAACTACAGCTATTGTTGACTAAGTTCCGTCGAATGATAAAAGCTATCCAACATTTTGTGCTGTTATTCCTTGTTTCATTTTTATTAGACTCTGATATTTTGAATAGTGATAAACTTTTGAAACGATCCTTAACTCATTTTGAAAAATACTACTATTTCAATGATTCGTAATTTTTCATAATTGAAGGGGGTTAGAATCAAAATGGTCTAAGTGACATTTTTAAAACTTTGAAGGAACTGCATTAAGTTCTTAACTGATTTAAAAAATCTATAATTTATCGAAACCGGAAATATTTTGTCTTCTGCTTTTATGGTGAAATTTGCTGTTAGCAAACCATAAAATTGAATAAAAAATCTTAATTTCAAGGTCACTATTGATATGTTTCAGTTACTTGTTCATGTCACCAAAATGGTATCAGTAATTTGCCACTAGATCTCAGCACTGGCTAGGATTTCACTGTACAACTTTTTTCCTGAACAGAACTATCATTTTTGTTTAACCTTCAATATATCTGAGACAGCTGATACAATATTTGCTAAACTGTGTGTCACTATTAAAGAGACTTTGCCGATAATATTGAAAATAGTTATTATATCATATAAAATATCTGAAATATTTGTGCTTGGATGCTGAATTGGTAAAGCATTGACATCTAAAAGTTTTGATTTTATTTCAAAATCATCATCTAGGTACAAAATGTCCAATTACAGTTCTTTTATATTAACTAGCTTCTGTTGCAACTTGGTACAGCCGTGGAAGCTATAGAGGACCCAAAAAATTTTATAAGAGCAAAGTTTTGATTTTTTTATAGGTTATTCTTTTAGAAAAAGCTGTATATGTATCAGTAGGATTTTGAGGTTTTTCGAGACTGCTTCCAGTTTTTGATGTGGGGCACTTAAAAGTGACTGCTTTTCAATTTTTTTTTTTGAAATTTCAAGGCAAAATCTCTCATTTTTCAAAATATGAAATATTACCTCACTTGCCTTTCAATGGTTCAGTTTGTTACCCATGTCTGCTCACTTCGTTGCTGATCAACTAGGAAATATATCATTTATAAGGGGCGCGTCCCTGCCTAGCTTCTCTCGCCAACCTCGATTCCTTTGGCACTTCCTGCCTCGCTTTTTTGATGTTGAACTTTTTAAGATCTCCTTCTTAGAGGTGGAAGTAGAACCTCTTACACTGTAAAATGGATGTTAATATAACGTTGGATATCCCTATATACTTGCCTCCAGGCTGAGGTGGAAGGTGCATCTATGTAAAATTCCTTTACCCCATTGCCTTCTACTCAACCTCATCAGCTCTGGTTGATGAGTCCCAAGTTGCCTGTAACTCTGGGTGCCACTATAGCTTTGAGCTGAGGTAGGTGTTGAGCCTAACGGTATAAAATGCACCATTGTCTTCTGCTCATCCTCAACACTCGTGATCTGAACGCTCGAGGTTTCAATAATCATTAGTTTGCCCCAGGTTGAGGTGGATGTTCAGCCTAACGTACGTGCCAAACCCCATCATCTCTGGTTGCACCAACCAGGTCGCACCGCCCATGATTACTGTAACATTGTGGATGCTCCTAAAGTTAGCTCTAGGTTTTTATTAAGGCTTTCGCTATATAATGCCGCTACCAGCTCCTATTCTCTCTTAGCACCCCTCGTCCGTGAGCTCCCGTGTTTTGGCGAAACAACTTTCAGTGTGGATGAGTGTAGTAACAAATATTTGTGTACTGTTTTCATGTAAGTGGCGAAACAAATGTTGTATCCGTCTGGATTCGGTTTCTTAGCCAGAACAAAGGAAAAATGTTTCCATAACACCCGAAATCTAGGAGGATTGTTCTCATTGACGGCTACTGCTTTTCAATTCTTCGGAAGGGCCCGCAGCAACTTCTTTTCGACGGATTCGCTTCTACGATCTCTAGGAGCGACTACTATGAATTTTTCAAATCACCTCAACCATATTTTTCTAAAAACCCTCTTCAGTTCCTCTCTTTCCTTTGTTGTGCATGTGCGTTATTATGGAGTGGACAAATGAATTAGTCCCATCATTTTTGGATTTTTACTCGGGGGAACAAATGAACTGAAAAAAAAAAAGAAGGACTCCTTGATGGCATCATGTTTATGCTATCCATCCACCATCATCTTTTCTTCTCCGATGCCTTCTGTTTCTTAAGGAGGTAACCTCCACCCACCACAATAGTTGCAGCTGTAGTAACCTCCACCTCGCCTATGTTTTCACTGATTAGCCAAGCATAACAGCTCTGTGTGGTGGCGGCTTTACGTTGGTTGCTGTGGTGGCTATTAAGTCTTGACGCATTGCAATATGGTGCTCATGTGCCTACAGTAATTCTGGATGCTCTTATAGTTAGCTCCTAGTAGAGGTGGACGGGGCAGAGTAGGGGACAAACTTAAAGTAACATTACCTTCTTGAATGGTACCTTCCCCCTGAACGTTGCACATCCTCATATATAGCACCCCTTCTCTACTTTTTAGATTTATCATCTGATGATGGCAGTTGATTGCCGAAACTAGTTGTGGGGTAGATAATATATGTGAGTCGCAAGACATGGAAAGTCTGTTGAAAACTCCGCATCGAATTTTCGGCTGATTACATAACTTCTCTTATACATCATATATATACGAAGTATAGGAGTTGTGTAATCAAAAATTCGATGTGGAGTTTTCAACAGACATTCGTGTCTGTAAACACGATAACTCCCGATAATATGAATGTATCTACATGAAATTTTATATGTGTATCCAGAACCGTCTAAGGACGACTCCTATTGATTTTCTGTCAACTCAGCCAAAGGGAAGGGTTGGGTAGGAGGCTTAACACAAAAACTCAAATATCCGCCGTTCTAATGAATGTATTGATTCGCAATTTCATATGTATATTCAAAGCCTTTATAAGGACACCTATCAATTTTCACAAGAATTAGCCGAAGGGGAGGGGAAGATGAGAGGGGGCTCAACTCAAAAATTCCAATAACTTCCGATGTAATGTATGTATCGTCATGTAATTATATATTTAAATTCAAAACCCTATACGAATGACACCCATTTTTCGCGTAATTGGTCAAAGGGAATGAGAGGGAGGGGGCAGAGAAAGGAGTAATAACTGCCGACGTGATGAATGTATCCATAAAATTTAGTATGAGGATTTTCAGAAGCCATTAAATATTGAGTTTTATACCAAACGGCCAATTGGCTTTATATGGAGAGCGAAAGCATAATTGGTTAATTCGTACTGGGGAAGTACATAGCCGATGATTCTCCGACTTTTTTTTTATTGGCTATAGTATCCTAACCTTGATGAAATTTGTGGTTTTGACCAGTGATAGCGTTGTTATATCCCTGCACATCCCTTTGAATCTCTTCAACTTCTAATGGAAAGTTATCATATTCCTCTCCTATTTTGTTCAGTGTTTCTTCAGAAGTCTCTGTATTCTCTATTTCTCTGTCCTTCTTTTTATTTTATTTAATATCCTGATCTTCCAGCGTATTTTCTTCTACTCTTTCTTCAAGTCATTCAATTTTTTCATGTAATTTTTTTAACTTGTTCTTTTACTTCGTTCTGTCATCCTTACATTCATTCAGTCTACTATTCATTTTAATACACCTTTTATTTCTTCTAGTTATTAGTTACTAACTACGAGATGATATCACCTACTACCAGAGCGCTCTTACGTCGCGACGAAAGAGCGCTCTGGTGTACATGAGCTCGACTCTACTCCGAGAGTCCGAAATTTTGCCTACACAGGTTTATTCACCTAGGATAGGGGTCTTTAACGTCCCATCAAAAGGACGGCGTGCTTAAGCTTTTTTCAGCTCCCAAATAAAAAATCTAAGGGCCTCGGCCGGGTTTCGAACCCGCTATCTTTAGCTAAGTAGGCTAGCACGCTACCTCTGAGTTACCGGCTCCTTCTTTATTCCTTCTGTTACTCCTAAAGAGTCATGTGTGCTAAGATCGACCTGCTGCTGGGTTTCCCCAGGAAGCCCCCCATCCCCTTGACAAATTCCGTTTGGGTTCTCCATGATTTTAGCAACCGATACCACGACCTCCATCCTCACTCCTTTTTACGAAGTATAGGTGAAGTTATGATGTAATCGGACGGAAATTTCAACGGAATTTCACGTTGTCCGAACCGCCAAATTCCAAATATGCGAAAATAAATGTCGTGTCTCATTGTGTGTCTTTGAACACGATAACTCCCGATAGAATGAATGTATCGATACGAAATTGTATATGTGTGTCCAGAGCCCTCTAAGGACGACATCCTTTAATGTTGAGCCAAATCGGTTAAACGGAAAGGGGAGATTAGAGGGAAGGTTGTAATGACTTCCATTGTAATGTATTGACATGAAATTTCATATTTTCGCATAGTAAAAGCCCTATAAGGAGAACACCTTTTAATTTGCAGCGGAATGAGCCGAAGGGGAAGGAGGATCAGAGGGGGACTCCACTCAAAAATCCCAATTACAGCCGGCTGATATAATGAATGTATCGACATGAAATTTTATATTTAAATTTAGAACCCCAAATTTTCGGTGAAATTAGTCGAAGGAAAGAGGGAATCAGAGAAGGGGTCTAGACTCAAATACCCTAATAGCTTCCGATGTAATCTGTGTAAGTCAAATATTGATTTTTAGCACAAACGGTCGATTAGCTTTGAAGGGAGAGCGAAAACGTAATTGATTAATTCTTACTGGGGAAGTATATTGCCGGTAATTCAATAATTTTTTTTTTCAATCATCTGTTCTCAATGGTTTTTTTCTCCTTTTTTTGTTTTTGTTCATTCACCATTTGAATTCCTTGTTTAAAAAAAACTTAGATTTATTATACCTTTATTTATTTTTTATATTTATAGTTATTTTCTATTAAAGTATTTTCATTCTACCGTGTACCATACATGTTTCAATATGTACTAGCTGTTGTATCCGTCGTTGCCCGAGAGAATCACTTTTTTTTTGGTGCCCCTGACCCCCTGAGGGGGTCGGTCACATCACCCTAGTTTTGTTGGGGAATAGGTATTCTCCTTTCTCCGTTTATTTACAATTCATGCATGTTGCTATGGACGGTTGTTGACCGGCTCGATGGCTACGTTCCACAGTCGTCCTTAGTTTCTTGTCGCCTCTTTGCACCGAGTGAGCTCGAGATTCTTCGGTGGGTTCTGTTCTGCCTACTTCCCGGGAGAATCGCCGACATATAGGCAATTTTTTAGTTTTAATCACCAATAGCAGGGGGCCGTGCGGGCTAGAGTGTAGGGCTTTGGTTGCATGGTCTAACCATGGTTTGCTGGTTCGAATCCCGTCCGGGAGTGAGTTTTATTTCGTAGATAGAACTCCTCCCGGGGCCATGGATGTCGTAAATAACTGGATATTACAGTGATATGGCTAATATGCATTGTACACAAGGTCAAAAAAAAACTGTCTATTTGTCCTCCTTAACTCGCTTGAATAAAGAAATTCTGAATGCTACATGGCCAATGCTTCGAAAAGTGACAACAGCATCGTTCTATTCGGCGTAGTAGTTGAGTGAAACGCAGCAGCAGGTGACCTTGGTTTCCATGACCAAGGTCCATTTTCTGTATAATTCCCCCTCATAACAACCCAGGGTGGAATGCTGTCGGGCTCTATCGGGAAGGGCCGATTGGCGCCCTGTCCGGCTCGTAACACTGTCCCGACCATTGCCCAATCGCGAAGCTTTGAGCCCGATCGAGGCGTAGTATAACAAGAATTATTTAATACATACCGCATCCCCTCTTCTACAGTGCTACCTACAACTCAAAAAACATTCTACATTATAAAGAACAGAGGAAGCAGATGATATGTTTTCTTTATTAGAAAAAATGTAAAGAATAGTTTCAATATTTTTGTATATTGGTTTCAAAGATATGACAGTGTATCTTAACAAATATACTTTCTTCTCCAAAACATCCATTGTTGAATACTTGAATAATAAATATGAAAAAATGATCAATGTTGTGGTATCAGGGATAATGTTATACGTATTTACGAGTAGAACAGATGTCCACATCTACTGATGTCATTGTATATCAATACGTGTCGTGCTTATGGGGTTCTGGGTACACATAAAATTTCGTCTCGATATATCCATTCTACCGGGAATTCTAGACAGGAAATATTTGGGGTGGGGCACTCGCTGGAACAGATAGCTCCGAGATGAGGGCTAGAGGGCTTCTTGTTATAGCATTTGAAAAGCTCCTTAACTTCACACCTGGATTTTTATCCAGCTCTAGATCTAGTGCTTCTGACATCACTCAGTTACCCGCTTCTTCTCCATGTCCCTTAGTCAGTGGATCATTGCCGACAAGAGCACGACAGTCTGTTGGTATTTGTGTACAACTCCAATGTCATATTTTGCCGGTTGCTCCCCCCAGCGAGCTATTTGTTCTTCTGGCTCACACCGCTCGCGTAACAACCTCAGAGCGCTACGATCGGTGCGTACCGTGAACCTCATACCGAAAAGATAATGCCTAAAACGTTTCACTCCAATAACTAAGGCCAGCAGTTTCTTCCTGGTGAAACAGTATATTCTCTCGGTCTTGGTTTGGGCTCTACTACCAAACTATAACTCGCTCTGCAACTTGTTGCATTTTACGCTAGGTGTCTCTTCTAAATCCTGAAAAGCGACCTGTTCTGCCTCGTGAAACTTGAAACGATGTCCATTTAGCTAACATATCGTTTTGAGGTGCAGCCGTTGTGGCAACGATTCGTTTCTCACTAACCTTCTGTAATGTAGGCGAATCCCAAGAAGCTCTATAGTTCGTTCTTCTTACGTGGTCAATGTTTTACGGATCTCGTCTTTTCGAGGTTTATGCTGATCCCATCTTCTCATACCACATTTCCTTGGCACTTAATGCTTCACCACGCTAACTAGCATTTCTTACGTTGAGGTTCACTTGAGCATCGTAGAAACGTCGGAAGATCCTCCTCCAGCCGCGACTTGTAAGAGTCATACTTTAACCAGAATCGATCAAAGTCTTGTTCAAAGACACTGAGAAGAATTTATATTTTCAAGCCTTCTTCACACCTCTTTCGGACCAGAGGGACCATTGTATATTTTCCGAAGTTGCTGTGCACCGTGCGCACACTTGATTCATGTGGCTACACAGCCCCAGCATTCAAGGACTCTAGGTTCCTTTCCCGATGCATCCTAAACCGCTGTTGCTGCCTACTCTTGTGAAGAGGAATGGGTCGGTCTTAGGAGTTCTGACCAGATCAAGGTTGAAGTCATCATAACCAGTAGTAAACATTTCGAGCTGCCGGCGATACCATCCCCAAAGGTCAACCGGCTCAAGGAGAGTAGCGGTACTGATGTAGAGAGGACCTTAGTCTTGCCAAGAGGGCCGTTTATCGTGCCCGGAAGAAGCGTCAGCGATTCCGAGGCACCTCAGAGGGTGATAAGAGGCGTACTGGCAGCCCAGTAACGCTTCTGATTGAAGAATTGGGCTCCAGCGGGCCCTATTTGGACAAGTTCTATAATATTTCTACCTGGATGATCTGTCGCAGAATGTCTTTTGTCAAAGTGAGATGAACGCTGTTGGGAATCCTGGGTGACATCAATGCCACTAGGGATAATCTTGCAACACTTACAAATAAGGAAATCCAGCCTTGCTTGGTAGAGGGGAATATTGACAAGACCTTTGCAAGCTGAAAATCTGCAATCCTTGAATGTGCTACCCAGTGCGTACCAAGAGGCCAGATCAGATTAGATCTTGGAGGGTTTGATATGTTCATCATAAACTTACTGTGCTTTTGCTGTTGGCTTATCTTCCATGTCTTCTGCTTATACAGTCCCTCATTGAGGTTCTGGAGCACCCCCCGTTCTGTTCTAGGAAAAGGGGTTTCTGAGACCCTCTTGGCCAGCTGACGGGCCATTCATTGCCAGAAAGGTTGTGACCTGTCCGAGCAAGTGTTACCTTGTTAGTTGATGCCAGGCTCAATTATGCACTCATGCCATGCATTCCTTGCAAAAAACTGGTTTCTTAGGACAGGAGCGCTGCCTGACTGTCGGAGAGAATAAATACCTTTTTATTTTTGTATCTTCTAATACTCTCCCGTATTCATTACATTATGGCGTATTCTTCTGTTTGGAGTACAAACCGTGGCTTGCAGCCCAGTACTTAATGCCCACGTAGGTTTGGTTCCATATAGCGCCCCTTCCTTGCTTTATACTGAGTAGTTCCATACCATACCATACCATTCTTTCAAAGATATGGATGGTTCCCTGTTGTGCCAGTTTTCCTTATTGCATCTGACATCAAACAGTTTAAGCAAATATTCAGGAGGACCATATCTAAGATTGAACTATTGCTTATTGCCTCCTTATGATTGTCGAGTGTCCTTGGAGATTGTTGTTCATTACTTCAATTACCCGTTATTGACAGTCTCGGGCCCCCATTCTAGCCTCCGCTTTGATATTAATATCGAGCGGGAGAAGGTTCAAGCAGGGTTTTTGAGACCTGCTGTTTGTGTGCTGTAAAAAGCTCCCGTTATACTTACGTATGCCATCCTTTGAATACTGCATAGCTGCTTTTTCTATTTATCTTAGGCTCCTCATAAAGGATAGTGGGTTCGACTATGGCTGTGAGCAGCCCCAGAGTACCATGGATGGTTTTACACCCCATAGCATCCTGTAAAATTCCTTGTTCTGTACTTTAATTCACCTGACAGTTACAAATGTTTCCCGTACAGTTCCCTATTTTTCTCTTTTTTATGAAGGGGATTAATGCGGTTTTGCTGACCCTTCACTCCACGATGCCTCAATCATCCTCAAATTGCGAGAGGCTCGTTACTCCGTTCATATGCTGACCAGTGATCAGGATGTCGATGTCATTCACATATCGCTGTGCTTAGTAACAACAGACAAGATTTTGAAGTAAGCCTCCCCCATGGAAAAGCCCTCGTTGTCTGCACTTCCAGGGTTTCACTTAGAAACCTACCTAAAGTTACTAACTAGGCGAGGCCTGTTAACCTGCTAATAACACTATAAGGTTATCGTATAAATCCCATCGCATAGTGTAATCATATAGTTCGATTATGTGTGCGAAATGTGAAAAGTCGACCCTCTGAAAAAGTATATAGGTAATTTTCGTCTCTTCCCCCTCTATTTTAGCAGCTTTGAACTTTAGCTTCATGAAAACTATTAAATGGAAAGTATTCCAATCAAAATTCTTCAGTCCCTTGTTGAGTGAATAATTTATATTATAATAAAAACAATTCTTTTTTACTCTTCTATTTTTTTTAAGCGACCATCCTTAGGGTTGTTTTTTGGGGGGGCTGTTAAAGGGTGGTGTGTAGCCCATTTTTGTTTTCGAACCTCAAGAGTGGGCTGTGTTACCTGGGTTATTTACAAACATCCACGGCCCTGGGAAAGAAGCTTTATCTATGAAATAAAACTCTCCCGGATGGGATTCGAATCCGCGACCGTGGTGAGCCCATGCAACCAATACTCTAGCCCACACGGCCACCAAGACCCTAAATATTTTTCTTCTCTTCGATGACGCGCTATCTTTTATTAAGTAGCTCTTTCTTCATTGAAAATAGAGTTTTCTAATAGTTGTTTAATGATTCTGTAATAATACTTCTCGAAATACTGTTCAATAATTTACATAGCTTACGGAGGCCATGGTGGCCTCGCGGGCTAGAGCGTAGGGCTCTGGTCGCATGGTCTTACCATGGTTTGCGGGTTCGAATCCCGTCCGGGAGAGAGCCTTATTTCGTAGATAAAACTCCCTCCCGGGGCGGGGCCATGGATGTTGTAAATAAGAATATTACATGTTCATACTTGCTATGGTGCCGGCCGTTGCCCAGCACATATTTTGATACCAGCCGTTACTCTAGCTATGGTGCTGGTCGTTGCCTAACACACTAGGTGAAGTGCCGTGCAGCCCGTATATACAATAAATGCATGTATAATTTTTCTTGTATAGCTAGCAGTAGTTGATAAGAAAGGAGAGCACGTATAAAATGTTGGAATCCCCATTCCACTGTCCTCTTAGGGAATGAACCTATCCCACTACAAGGTCAATATACTGACACTACCACTGCGGCTGTCGCCTTCTTCCTCCAGGATAGCTTAGCAAGACAACCGTAACCTGTTGTCTGTGCAGCTTATTGGATTCTTTTGTGCCCTATATCAAGTCACTTGTCTTTGCTTTCTTTGTTACTCCTTCAGAAATCCAAATATTTAATTTTTATATATTTTTTATTTATTTTCAGAGGTTCGACAGTTGGCTTGTAACGTGGTTGACCAGTGGTTAGCTATTGTGAAAGGAGCTTGTGAAGCTTCAAAATCTCCAACCCAGTCAGACACTACTCCAATCGGAGAAGCGGAAAATGGAGATGTTCAAGAAGAGGTGGTAGAGGAAACACCACCTTCCAGAGGAGTCTACAAAATCACTATTCGAAACGGAAAAAATGTTTTAGCTGAAGTTATAAGCTCGGATAGAGCTTCGCCTAGAGTAGAAGGAGTTATGAGCCCCGAAGAAGCAACTGTGCCTGGTGAGGTAGAGAGTCCAGAAGGAGAATCAGGCTTGGAAGAGACTCTAGCTCGTGCAGTGGAACAAGAAATGGAATTTGATGAAAGCGATGATGAGGTTCCATCAAGGAGAACTTCAGCAAAGAAGAGCCTGGAAAAGAAAAGTCCAACAGTAAAAAGAAAAGCGGAAAAGAAATCATCATTGGAGACTGAAAAGAAGTCATCCACCAAGGAAAAGAAGAAAATATCTCCGGAAAAGAAACCAAGATTAGATTTGAAGAAATCAAAAGAGAGAGAAAAAGAAAGAAAGTCCCTCCATTCAGAAAAAAAGGAAAAATCTCAGAGTGAGAAACTTCAAGAAGAAAAAGACAAGCAAAGTCTAATGAAGCTCATAACACCTTCTATTGGTGGTCTTGGAAAGATCCCGAAAAAAAACAGAGAAGATGCATCGAAAAAAGAGGAGAAGAAGCAACAGGCTGTCCTGAAACCTCCCGCTGAACCAAAGAAAATACCGAAAGATCCTAAAAAGTATAACATCTCGATTGAGACGAGAAAAGGCGGCGAAGAAAGACCAAAAATTGTTAAAACTTTCAATTCCAGATTTCGATCTACTGGGTTGGAAGAGCTGCCGCCCCCACCGCGGAGTGCCAAGAAGAAGGAAGAGTCAGACAAAAAGCCAAGTTTGAAGAGGAGTTCGCCCGTCAAGGATGTTGTTCTTCCAGAGAAGAAAATCAAAGAGGAAGAAAAGTCTCCTGTTCCTGCAACACCTCCAAAGCCTAAGGGTAAGTTCATATTTTTATTTGCATGTTTTTATTTACATTTATTTTAAATATATGTATATATTCAAAATTTGAAGAAACGCGTTATAGAAAGTATAGTAATATATAAGGCTGAATTACCTACTTGTCATATTCAAATTTTAGTGACTTTTTTTTCTGGTTGGAAGGTTGATGAAATTTAGCAGGCAAAACGCATGCCTCCAACTGAGGAGTTGCATGTATTCTTGAGTTTGTTTGGCATCACGTTTCATATACGTGTATCTGAGTGTCAAGGCGTACTCAAGAAATGTTTTATTTTCAACGTTTCATTGCGAAGAAAAATTGTTTTTCTGATTTCACTGAGATGTGCAGATGAGCTCCTCTGGGTATGACAGTGAAAAAATTTATTATTTTGAAACGAGTATGAGTAATGAGTTAATTGAAGACATTTAACTGACAGTGTCGGTTGTTGTTCCCTTCGAATTATAGTTTTTTTTTTTTTTTTGGAAATATTTACGTCGTTATTTTTCTTTAATGTGAAAAGTAAAAAGAACTATTTTATTTTATTTTGTAATTTTTCATTTATCTTAATTTATCAATTTGTTCTGCAGCTAAGTCAGTCCGAGTTGTAGTTTTTAGAAAATAATTATTACCTCAAAAATATCTTATTTTTCTTAATTAGTTTTTCATATGACAAGTAAATGGGCTTTATATTTCTCTGTAATTTTAGAATTTTTCAGTTATCTTGAAATTTTCGTGAGAACAATGCTTTTTATTGTTTTCGTGAAGAGTTTTTTATTTATTTACCTAATATACATCTTTATTCAATTTTTCTCTATCAATATTCAAATAATCTTGAATTTAAATTGAATACCGTTATCAAAACGAAGTGTTTTGTTTTTTCATTGGTTATAATATTAAGTGTGAATAAATAAAAAATGCTTCGATTAATGTTATTATATTGTTAACATATACAATTTACTAATAATAGTGTTATATTAGTTTTCAGAATCCGGAATGGTGGCTTGAGGCTACTTGAGGGCTGCCTTAAGTTATCCTCTTCCAAATATGCTCTATTGTTTATTTCCCCACCGTTTTGTTCCCATTTTTTGCATATTCTTTTGCATTTGCTTATGTTTTTACCTGTCAATTCCAAACATAAAATCAGCTTTAGACTCGGCTGTCAGTTTCGCTTTCCCGAAGAAGATACTGTGGCCTACTGCCCTTGAACTTCCCTGCGTCTTCATACTGGTGAGAATGTATTCCTTGTGATTTAAGAAGCATATAATTTAAAGTAAATGATAAAAACAAAAACATCACACACAAACAAATGATAGAAAAAGTTGTCGGTGAATCATCGGTATTGTACTTTCCCAGCGCGAATTAATCAAGTAATTTTTATTCTTCTAAAATCAATTTATCGATTTGATTAAAAATCAATAAGCAGACTCAGGGATTTCGAAATCTTCATAATAAATTTTATGTTGATACATTCGTTTCATGGACAGTTGATAAGCCTCCATGTTCTGATTTCCCTCTTCCGTTCGGCCGATTTCGTTAAAAATAAAAAACGTGACGTCCTTATTGAGTCCTGGATCCACATATGAAATTTTGTCTCGATATAATCATTACATCGGCAGTTATTATGGTTTTTTAGGTGAAGCTGCCTCCGCCCTATAATTCTATTTTTTTTTCCTACGGCCGATATGTTTGAAAATCAATAGGCGTTATACTGATCGGGTTCTGGTTACACTTACGAAATTTAGTGTCGATATACTCATGCTATCCGGTGTTATATTGTTTTCACAGATATACAGGAAACTTTTTTTTTTATTTTTGGATTCAGGAGGTCGAAAATCATGAAAATTCCGTTGAAAACTCAACATCGAATTTCTGACAGATTACATAACTTTCCCTATACTTCGTACATCTAGGGAAATAAAACACCACACAATGTTGATAAAATCATTTTAGATTTTTCTTTTATTTTTCAACTGAAATATTGCGGTTGAAGCTATTTGTGGTAATATTTCATTATTACCAATTATCAGCAGAAGAAGGAAGATCACATCTCAGTATTCTGCAGTATTTGAAGAGAGAAAAAGGTAAGATTATCTACGTACTATACAAATTTAGTTATAAGTATCAATGAAAATGAAAAAAAAAATTAAAATTTACTATACTCTATGCTCATTTACTAATATAAGATTTACTAACATAAGAAGGAAAAAAAAAATGTCAAGAACTTTGAAATAAGCTTATATTTTTAATACATGTATTATTACATATTTGATTTTTGTTTTTTGAAGTTCCGAACAACTGCTGTAGATCAGCTTTGCATACGGTAAGTAGTGACTTCATAGCAGATGAAGCAAGATTAGTGGGGTTTCTTGAAACGATAGCTCAAAGAAGATTGAGCGAAGAACTATTTATTATTTTGTTTCTTAAGGTCTTAAATAATTAATAATATATTTGGTGCAATAATCTAAGTTAATAATAAAATAAATTGTACAACTGTTAGTGCAGCTGTTGTACCTCTACTTTTATTAATTTTTCCCTCTTAGAGAAGAATCATTTTTCTTATTTTTAAAATGTATCTTTTTTTTTTATATGAATTTATTACTTACTATGTATTTTAAATTCATCAGATAACCCACACTTATACTCAGGTGTTCAATTTATATTTATGGGATCGAAGTGGAAAAGTGACAAAAAGTAGGGTATATTTGGTGCACTTTCAAAGGTATGTTGATGAAAAGTTGAAGGTCAGTCTGTCTAATAAAATTTTAAAGTGTTTCGAATATCCTCCATAATTTTTTAAGAGCCATTCATTGATGTATAATGGCGTCTTAATCATTCGCTTAAAAAATATATATTACAGCACTTTTGATAACAACCTTATCTTTTTTTTTTTACCACCCTTCTCTCAGAACATGACAAGATTCATTGACTTCTATTTTGTTCAAGAGCGGGCATGGATAAGCACTTCCGGCTTCTATGGAGCCCTTGATTCAGATTGGCTGAAGAGGAACACGATTTTGGGGATATGGTTAATATATTTTACCCAGTATGTTTTGATAAATTTTATCGTCTGAAATATTTTGTACGTTGTATCATTCAGCTGGGATGTGTGGGTACTTGTTGAAAGACCCCTACCGTCGCCAAAGTTAGCAGATTGGATCCACATGGAGCCTCTGCTCTGTCTCTGAAGAAGACACATAATTATGCAATTCAGCCTTATCTTAGCGAAAGCAATTTTGTTTTGTAGATTAGCCCTTGAACTGTCAATGCTCAGTATCTTCAGAGACGGTCGGCTGAGCCTTTTTTGACCTGGGAGATGAAAAAAAAATTGAGCACGCCGTCCTTCGGATGGGGCGTTTATGCGATGTTCCCGAATATGTAGGATGTCAGGTACATATTAGACCCCTACAAAATAACTAAACATACTCCCAAAGTAGTGTCTGGCTCAGGTCCACCTCATAAAAACCCGGGCTTCAGTCACAATAACTAACTATATATAAAATAGTAAATTGGCAATAGATTTGAGCAAATCGTGCCTATCACAAAATTGTTCCATTCTATTTTCCTTATCTCTGGGTAGCGTTTAGTGGGGTTTAGGTAACTAGTACCCGTAGTGAGCAATAGAAAGCGCAACGGGGAAGGTATAATGTATATACTTTTCGTTGATAGGTTTATTGCGTGGATGGGAGAACACATATATCCGTCCTTAGTATAGGCAGCACTCCCGCCATATAAACGCATATACGCAGAAGTACTTCATTGATAAGAAACTTAATGGCCGTTTGGTTCAGCTCACGAGCATCCAAGAATTCTATATTTTCACCATGACATCTCGCTCCGGTGTACATTTCTTATCTGACGAAATTAACAGCAATCGTATTGACAGGTAATATAAGCAAAATATGAATACAAAAAGATATTAAAAAAAGGCTATGCTTGTAGAAGCCGGGGGTAGTGTTAAGCTGCCATGAATTGTAGAGCTGCCATCAGCTCATTTGTGTTTGCTGGTCTACATTGAAAAATTATTTCCAAAGAATAAAAATTGTACACAATTAATTTTGAATGGGTTTTATGATAAATTAAAGTTGAGAGAATCGACCTCTAATAACTATTGAACGAGTCGTAAACAAAAAGGAGATGGCAAAAGTAATTTTTAAACCAGGAATTTATATGATGTCATTTGACAACCTGCACACCAGTTAGAAAATTCAATGGAAAGGGGCGTGACGTAGTATTGCATTTTATAAGATCTTTTATGAGAAAGATTTATTTTATGGTAAAGAGTCCATGCAGATCTTTCAAAACTCTCAAATTACTCCTTGAAAGGAAGATCACAAACTTTTTTGAATCACCTTCATTCTCAGAAATGAGATTTTTTCGAATAATAATATGAAGAAAGTCATACACTGGTCGGTCTTATGAAAGACAAATTTTAGATTTTTTTAGATTTCCACTTCACGTGCTTCCAAATATGTAAATAACTATTGTAGATTTCAAACTAACTATAAACAAAAACGCGTATGATATCTTATTTTTTTAAAGATTACTCCCTCGGTCTTTACCCTCAACATTCAATGTGTTCCTGTGTCACAATTTGGAAAAGATAAATTGACCAAATTTTATAAGACAGCTATTTTCTTGTACTTTTTGTTTTGTAACAACAAAAATACTTGAGTCAGATGTCTCTGCTTTTGCTTTGTTCGAGCTCAAATCAATAAAATGCTATCACGAAATATTGATAACTTAGAACGACGTAAGAATTCATGCCACTTATAACGTTCATTCAAAAAAGCTTGGTGTGTCTTAATACTCGCCATGAATAATTGAGAAAAAGAGCCACAATTTTCTGTACATGGTTTATGGTTACCGTTTTTGATGTTTTAGTTGCAGCACCATAATTCTATTATTTTTTTAAAAGAGGTTTTAGTTGGGGTTTCTATTCTTTCGCTGGATTGTCTTAGTATAAAAGTAAATCATATATTTTGATTATAATAAACAATTGGTTTTAGTTGTTTATATTATATAATTGAATCCCTATTGATCCTTCATTACGATGCAGTATCAAGCTACACAATGATAACAGCAATTGAGGGACCACCAGTGGCAAAACTGAACACTCATTCATATTTATCCACGTATAGGATTTCTCTTCAAGGATAAGCTAAACATGCGTGGCATAGGTGTCAGTCACCTCTTAGTTCATAAATTACGTAACACAATATTCGAACATTGTTGATTCCTGCCCCTTTGTCATAAAGGGTTACTCTTTGGAACCTCTCCCTCCCGAAACCTAACGTTAATTTTAATATATATATATATTTTTAAATTCACTAAATTATGACTGAAATCCATGTAGATGTTTTTTACACAAATATGTTTCGTAAGGTTGCAGTTTCCAAAGTTGAGAATTGGGTGAGGAGGGCGACAATCGGGATATAGTTAAAATGTTCTGGGTTCTTGTTATTTCTATGACGTATATAGAACATGATTGGAAGAGCAGCCATTTCCTTTCTGGTGAGCGAATATTCCAGTTTCTATTGAGTCAGTATACGTAATATCTAAAACTCGGATCGGGGTCAATTTGTTTTTTTTTTTTTTTTTTGCATAGTCACCAAGAAATAAATATTGATCAAATGATTTTGTCTACGTCTTGTTGCATGTGCATTCAAAATTGTCAAATGTTTGAAATATGAACTTTCTCTAGATTGATTTATTCAACTATGTTTTTATGACGATCAAGTAGAAGCCCTTCGTCAATATTTGCCCTGGTAGTAGGTGATATGACCTCATAAGCCCGGGCATGAGTCAAAAACAATAATAAAAATTAGTTACCATGGTCCCAAAGTCTTTATACATTATCAAAATTGGACAACTACTTGATCGCTATAAAAAAAATTAGTTTCATAGTCAATCCTGAAAACATAAAAATACTAATTTTTACATTTGACAATTTTTAACGCATGTGCAACAAATCGTGAGTCAGTCGCGAACATTTTTGAGCGATTTACATGGACTGACCCGACTGCTAAAGTAGACTTGGCAAGTTATTTATTTTATAGGTATAAAACATGCTAGATGCTGGGTTCCAACCTCTTGTCGAATTTCTCAAAGAAAATAATTTAATAATAATTCAACTTTGTATGAAGCTTAACAATATGTAAGCTTTCTGCAACCGAAAAATGGAGAACACATCATCTATTATAAATAATCATGTCTAGAGCGAGACATACTTTCTGGTCATTCTGCTGTGTGTGTTATTCTCACATTGTGAGTAAGGTCATCTTGACATTCTATCTACGAATAGAAAATATTTCAAATATCGGTGCCAATTACGAACTCTTGTTGCAGTTCAAACATACTTTAAAATCCAATGGTTCAGAAAAATTTTAAAATAAAGGTATAATGTAGTTAAAAATCTCAAGAAAACGGGCCTGTAGTAGTTAATTCGCCAGCTGGGCCTAATAGATTTTTGGAACGTGGGAAAATTTTAAATGCGTAATTGAAGTATAATGTAACTTCTAAGCTGAGCATTACATAGTTGGAAATGCATCGGGAAATAATTCATTCCGTTTGGAGATAACACAGATGCATTTTGAATTACACCCGGAAGTAAAAATTCAATTCATATTTTTTTTTTCATGTATTCATAAAAGTTTTAATCTCAGCCAAGATAATTTTTAAAATATTAAATTTGTCTCTAGCGTGTACTTCTCTTTTAAAATGTTTTAATAAAATATATTTCACAATAATCATGAATACTTTCATATGTGGGCTTAGCCTCTGCCAAGTTTCCAAGTTGGAATCTTAATAGAATCATATTCTAATATCTTTTATTAAGTAACACAATTATTTTTTCGGTTATGTGATGATTATAGTTGAGTTTTTTTGTTTTGTATATCTCTATTTTTATTATACTCAGCAAAAGGGAATAAATATGCAAGTATTCTATAAAATGAGTGCTCATATTGATAGTAACATTAATTTTATTTCAGCATTTAAAATTCCAATAATAAGGGTAAAATTGGTTGTTATTGATTGCTTATGTACCACCCCGTACGTCCGTCACAACTCTAATAATGTAGACAATTTTGGTATCGCTATGTATTGTTTTTCTGCTGAAGAGAAGGGTTTGAAATCTTAGTTGGTTAGATATAATTGAGCATGGGAAAGTAAATTTTCGGTGATTCGCTGTCGGCTATTTATAGTTGAAAATAGTCCATTTCTTTCTTCAAACTATTGGGAAAACATAGATAAATAAAAAGTAAGTATCCATTCACTCGATGGGAAATAATCAGTTTTCATACAACATACCATATTTAAAATAATATGATCCTATTGAGACCAAGTCCAATAAATGAAAGCATTATGATTTTTCTTAAATCTGAATTTGAAAACTATTTTAACCAATCTGAGATTAAAATCCCAAGTTATGATGTACAGGATATGAAAGCCTATGGAATAAGCTCCAAAATTTTGTTTTATCCAGCCCTTCCCGTTCATGATTTATGGCATCTTCTTTTTGAGGGGAAAAAATGCCAATTTTTGATACACCTATTATTAAACTAGAAAGAGGTAATTAAAGGTTTTCATCTATCAAGGGATGCAAAAAAAGTTTGAACCGTATCGGAGAGGGTTACCCCGAAATAAAAAAAAAAAAATGTCCTTTTTGTAAATAATAAAACTATTTTTACTTGCATGGAATAATTTATTGACATAAAACATTTTCTTAGCCAAGACAGTTTCAATGGATTAGCTCTGATGTCAGTACATAGAGAAATTCATCTAGACCCTGAAACAGTTTTAAACAAGCCTTGCACAATCAAAAGCTAGAAGACTTGAATTAATTTTGTAATGACCCTAAAACAATTAACTATGGGAACATATATCCCCCCCCCCGAAATAAAATCTTGGGTACGCCCCTGGCTGGCTATTGGTTCACTTGACATGGAATTCCAATTGGGCGCTCCGACAGCTGAGCTATGCTCCCAGAATGGAGGGGGGATTGAAGGTCGATCTACTGAGTAGGTCAAGGCTCCATATATCCCAACCTCTCGTAGCATTTTCTTCTCGTCAATATCGAAAGATCTGATATGGTATGAAATGTCGGATGTCTCTGGGACAGTGACCGGATCTTTATTTATTTTTTTCTCCCTGTGTATGGTGGGCGTACGACAAATCTAGTTTACATCCCATCATATGAGGATTTTTTTTTTATATATTTTAAGTTGCCTTTTTTTCCTGAAACTGCTGAGTGAGAGGAAGTATGATCATTATAGTACTTTGAAGGATTGACGACAATGTCTTCATTCAGTGCAACTTGCCGGCCGAAGAAGCTATATAGTCGAGCCGCAAGATTACTAAACTATCTCGTTAACTTTGCTTAGTCTGTACAATGCACACTTCTATTTATGACGTTATTTCAACTTTTCATACAACATACATAGATTTAACCCTAATATATGTATATTTATATATTATTATTTTTAAGTATTCACTCACTATTCATTCCATTTTCATCATTTCACTGACTCGTTCATTTAAGAATTTTAATATATAATGTGTTTAAATATCTGTTTTCTGCCTGCATATGATCTACCTAACAAGAGATGACGTCGCCAGTCCGTCTTCGGCCTTGCAAATGGTCATTAGAAAAGTGAATAAAGGTTTGATGAGAATTTATGTATAAATTGTCATACCTATATCAATTAGTATGTGAGTTTTAATCTTAAGTTATTATTTAAATTATTCTTTTTAATATCCACGATGCGCAAGAAAAAAAACGGTACTGCTGCGGCAGTGGTGTTAGTCTCGATTTTTCGTCTTGGCCACTTCGAAACAAGCAATTTTGACAATTTTGAATTATTCGATATAAATATATATTTTTTTACATTATTATTATTTCAAACAAGTGGCGTACGTAAACTGTTTTGGGGCCCAATGGCAAATAACAGTTTATCATATGGAGAAGAAAAATTGCGAAAGATATATATGGTGTCTCATTTTAAATTGAAACCATTTTTATTCCGGCCGGTTGGTCTGATTGATTTTTCACAAGTAACCAAACTTACGCAGTTCCACAAATAAGAACTTACACAATTTAAATATTTCAAGGTCCTAAGCCGTAGCAGCCACTTTTGTTGCGGTTTCCTTACAACATATATTTTTAATCATTCCTTTATAATTCTCATTAACATAGAATCCTATCTCGAAGCCTTTCCTCGTTTCAAAATACCTGTTGAACACTTTACTGAACAAATGTAAATAACTTCGTCTTGTAAGAGTTCTTAAAAGGGCCTTTCAAACCATGTTTCGATGCAGGTGGAGGCTCCGCCCCTTTGATGGGTTACTTTCAAGATAGGAATCTTAAAAATGCCCTGTTGCGCCTCATTTTGAATATTTACAGTTGGCTGTACAACTTTTGTTTGTAAACTTTCTCAGCTTTCATAGATCCAAAAATGTATCTTTTAATGAGTGTTCAAGGAATTGTCCTCACACCTTATTAAAATAAAACTTTATATGTTTCACATGGGTTATTCTATGAGCTTTCCGACGATGCATAATATGACTCTTCGCCATTTGTTTATCTTTCATAATAATGAAAGAGGGAGGGCTGCACGGTTGAAGAGTCAAGTACAGTTCTGGCAGTGGCTCTCCCAATCGGCTCTTCCCTAAAACTTCACACTCATGACGTGAATATTCTTTTATTATAAATATATATATGTACTATAATTACCCCAAGAGGCGTGTTCAGTCTACTTCAATCTTCGAAATTAGGCACCATTCGACTGCCTTTGTGATAAAGTGCATTCAAAATATCCCTTCTTGAAAGTACCCCATCTTCGAAAAAGAGGGGCATAGCCTCCAACATCACCGGGAATGGTCATGCGATACGTCATTTAAAGATCCTTTCAAATTCTCTTACAAACTGGTGAGTTATTCACGTTTGCTCAATAAGGTGTGAATGCAGGATTTTAAAACTATTCATTAAATAAATAGGCTGCCATTTTGGAACGGAGAAAGTAGTAAATAATAAGTTAACCCATTTTTTTTGCGATGTAGTACGACTGTTCACCTTTTATCTTATAGTGAATGAAAATTCAGTCTGGATTATTTCTGCGCTAAGAATGCTATTGAAAGATCATCAAAAATATAGGCTTAGGACTTTAAATATTTAAATTTTGAAAATTCAAAAAGAAGTTCTTATGAAGCTGCATAATAATATTTATTTTCGTTAAACCATAACATGGTAATAGGATACGTCATAAGATTGTTTACATAAGATAGTTAATAATTTAGATACTTTAACAGATATTAACTCGTCCAGTCTGACACACATGGATTGGAATTAACAATGCTACTTAAAAGTTATAAGAAACTAATAAATAAATACTTGAAAATACGAGTACAAAAATATTAATATACAAAAGTAGTTATATATTATAATTTAAATGAAATTAGGATAATATTTTTTGATATAATACCTTTCTGAAAGTGTCTTTTTCACGGCATCGGGACGTTCTCTCGTCCTTTCCTCAGGTCACAATGTACGAAATATAGAAATTAGAAAGAAAACAAAATAAAAATTATATATATATATATATGTATATATCTAAATGAAATAAATAAATAAAATGCTAATAAAAATACACAAAGGAGAAAAACAAGAAAAATAAATTAGTATATAAATAATAAAAAAATTATGATTAAAACGTAGTTTCGACAGACCTTTAAGGGGATATCTATAGAGAAACGCTGGGAAAAAAAAAAATGAAAGCTGTATAACAAATAATGTTTTTGAATATAAAACACGATTTTTTTTTATCATGGTTAGTTCATTATTTTTGAACAATGAGAAAAAAATTCCTTCTTCGAATAGATGGTTTCATAAGTTTGTTGCATGTGAAAAATCGATCAGACCAATCGTAGTTGAACGTGTGGCCGTTTAAAAAGGGACACCCTGTACACTTCTGCAATGAACAGTGACAAATACTTATGCAATTCAGATCAAAGACGATTTTTGAAGAGTCGCAGATATGATCTAAGTGATTGGCATACGTATTTTTCATTGGAACACCACCTTTGAGCAATCGTCCTATCACCCTCTCCTTCCCTGCTCCTGTCGAAAATATGTTACTAGAACATATAGAATGTGAATATTCCTATAATACTAATAGTATATTATAGTGTAGGGAAATATTCATTCAAGTTGCAAGGCCCAAATGCAACGGTTATGCCAATAATAAGTCAGGTGATGTCTCTGTGATCACTATTGTTCCGATTAGAATGGAGTTGTGTTTTTTTGATGGCCAGAATACTGTTAGGTATACAAATTGCGTATATTTGCGAATGCTCATAATAACTTCAAATTATCCAGCGGGAATTCAAAGAGAAACAATTTTTGCGCCGAATCTTGTGTGATATCTGTTCCGAAACGGAGGCACAACGAAAAAAAAATTTCATATATGTATATATGAGGGCGCCGGTAGCTTGCTAGCCTTTTGAGCTTAAGATTGTGGGTTCAAAACCCGGCCGAGGCCCTCAATTTATTTTATCCTGGAGGAGATACAAAGAGGACATCCTATTTCAGGGTCTAAACACTAGCGTAGCAATCTTAACACCCAGTTCGAAACCAGGGACAGTCTGTTCAATTTAGTTATCCAAATTATACACAGGTATATTGTATGTTGTGTTATTGCCTCATTTCCATGAAAAATTTCGGTTATGTCGAGATTTTTTTTAGTCCTATCGGGAGAGATGCATAGTGTCGAGTATGCAAATAATATAGTCATATGGCACATGGAGAAGCTGTTCTTTCATTATAGGGGAGAGGTACCCTCTTATGCTCCTGAAAATTTAAATCAAGTCAACTATTTGAGGTACCATATTAATACGAGTAATCAAAAAATCTCGTGAGACAAAATTTGTTCAGTAAATATCCTATTTTCGGAGGAGATTCAGTTCACCATTAGAAAACATGTATTTATTTTGTACATTTATGTGAGTGAAGATTATTAGATGAACGAAATTTGGAAACAATAAGTGAATATATATTTTTTTTAATTTCGGCTCAAAAGTTACTTTTTTTAAAAATTGAAATGAGCCAATTTCTACATTAAACTTGTATATTAAAGTATTACTGATACTGGTAAAGACACAGTCAACTCCACTCTAAATTGGTCAGTAATCACTGAGATATCGTGTTAAACTAACAAAACATAATCTGACTAAACATTGTCCTAAATTTTTCGACGCACGTTGAGGGCGCCAGTAGCTCAGTGATATGCGTGCTTTCTTACTGAGCTCAAGATCGCGGGTTCAAGACCCGGCCGAAGCCCTCATTTTATTTTATCTGGGAGGTAAAAAAGAAAATTTGAGCACGCCGTCCTTCGGATGGGGGACGTTAAGCTATGGTCTCGAGCCTGTACGATGTCAGGTACTCGTTGAAGACCCTACTCTAGGTGAATACAAAATTTAGAACTCATATAGTAAGAGTGGGGCTAATATCCACCAGAGTGACGAAAGAACGCTCTGGTAGTAGGCGATACAACCTTGTAATTAAAGCCCGGGCATCAGTCATAATAACCACTCTGCTAAGCTACCCCGTTTTTGCCACCTTCGTTATCACTAGGTAACAGGGGGAGGTTAGATATAATTTAAAAACGATTGATACGAGATGACAGTATCTTCTCAAGGTTTCGTAAACTGTTTATATCCTTCTTCAGGGCTTTGTAATGATTTGAATCTAGTGAGGTGGAACGTGTTTGTGTCTGATATGATCTGTGAGTCACTAGTCACCAATAAACACTTTCCGAAACGTTGGACAAATATTGAGTTTTTTTTATTTATACTACAACCTCGACACTATATTTTTTTAAAGTTTATGGAAAAATAATATCTCCTATTCCACTTGATAATTTCAATTTGAGCAGAGGGAGAGGACGAGGCTAATATTGTTTGACAAGGACATGATTTGAATATTGAAAAGCGGTCGGGGCTTTTGCTTTAACGCAATGGTGTGTGCTGAATAATATAACACGTTTGGTTTTATAGGTTTATGTTTTATGACTCATGCCCGGGCTTTAACTACGAGGTCATATCGCCTACTACCACAGCGCTCTGGTGGACATGAGCCTGACTCTACTGTGGGAGTCCTAAATTTTGCCAATCCTAAATTTTTATTCACCTAGAGCAGGGGTCTTTAACGAGAACCTGACATCGTACAGGCTCGGGACCATCCGAAGGACGGCGTGCTTAAGTTTATTTTACCTCCCAGATAAACTAAACTAAGGGGCGTCGGTCGGATTTCGAACCCACGTTCTTGAGCTCAGAAGTCAACCACGTACACCACTGAGCTACCGGCTCCCTCTTTGGTTTTATATATATATTTTGTTAGTTTTAATTATCCAAAAAACTTTTGAATAATTCATTATTGTTGAAATGGCCTTGATAGACAACCTTCCAAATGGCATAAGGGCAAAAGAAACAAAAAAAATTGTTTAAGTAATAAGGGTTAGTCAATCAGAATGATGGACATTAATGTCAAAGATTGATATGATGTTTTGTATACAGGTTGCACCCATGGGAAATATCGAAAATATGAATTTTTGAATTGTGTGTGATGAAAAAATATAGTTCCCTCTGAAGTTGTATAGATTTTTTTGTTTTTAAATGACATGTGAGGAGAGGAAACGTGTTTAAAAGTTGGTGACCGAATGAAATTGTTTCGGAATTAGTTATTGTGGTTCATGACCGGGCTTTAACCGTGAGGTCATAACGCGTCCAAACAGCGCTCTTTCCTCACTCCAATGGACATGAGCCGGATTCTACTACCGGAGTCTTAAATTTTGCCTACTCAGGTTTTGTTACCTAGCCTAGGGGTCATTATTGAGTACCTGACATCGCACAAGCTCGGGACTATCGCTTAACGTCGCATCCGAAGGACAGTGTGCTCAAGGTTTTTCACATGCCAGATGGAAAACCTTTCGCTTCAAAACGAAACAATACCTATGTGGGGAGTAATCGTTTCTAACATTTCTTTAATTTCATAAAAATCCCTTTGGATGGAAAAATTTTCCATTCAGTAATCATTTAGAGTGTATGCTAGCCTAGCATTCATAGTACATATATTTTTTAATAGGATAAAGTGGTCTTAGGGTGTTCTCAAATTTCGAGGTACAAAGAGGACTAATGTTTCCGATCAACTTAACATGTTGCCTGGCGGCATTTTGGTCTACTAGATTCATTTTTCAAAAAGTGTTTTTCCTCCTTGATGAGAACGGGCGTGAACAACATTTTAAAGGGCCTCAAATTGTTTACCTTTATAGTTTATATCTAACCTATAAACATACCCAGTAAAAACGAACAGATCGTTTTAACATGCAAGCATATGTTTGTAATATATTTAAGATTCAATAAATAAATTTAAAACATTGTTTTTTTCATACACTCCCTAGGTGCAACATATATACAAAAAATCAAGATAATCTGAGACATCAAAGGGCTAATTTTTCCCCTATTGATTTGATTTAGAATGATTAAATACTTTTAAAATAAAATTCATTTCGGTAGACAATCAAATAACGCCTGTTTTCCAGAAAAGCCAAGGGCAGCTTAAAATAATTCTTAACCAGCGGTTCCCAACCTGTTAATTTGGGGTATCACCTAATTGAAATTCATGTGGTCTGTTAGATCATCTTACATTTGCATATAATATATACATATATTATACCATCACCCAAGAGCACAAACACCTTATTTGTACATACAAAGGAGCGTTTTTGTTTGCCAAGATAACCATAAATTCTTATCCAAAGATTGCAAGCATTGGAAAGTAAATGAATTGGAGAGTTGTGTGTATTTCTACACAGAATATAATATTTGAACAATCACAAAACATTGACATAAATTCCAAATACCTGTAGACTTATTTAATGTTTACTTTGCTTCATTGTAATTTTAACATTTATAAAGTATAAGTCTATATTAATTAATTTTTGTTAATGCAAAATATAAATTTTTAAAAATGGACAAATTTCTCGTGTAACTCTTCCCGTAATGCTATTAGTGCTACGTACAGTACAATTTGGGAACTGCTGTTCTAAACAATCTATGCCTTATGTTCTTTCAACCGCCCACCGAAAATATATTGAACCTAAAAAAAAATGTTTAATTTAAATATGTTTATAAATTAATACCTGATAGACTTCTAGAAGTTTAGTTTGATGGTTAATGGGTGTCTTTAAAACCAAAAAAATATTTCGTTATATAATCATTTATGAATGTGGTTTTTGCAGTTTATTCAAATTTTTGTGTTTATATTTTATAATATAATTTGTATTCACTGTATTTTATTATGTATGCTAAGAATACTTGTCATTTTAGTGACTGGTATTAGATCAAATAAATTTTTTAACCAAAAGTCTTGTTTATTTTATTTTCCTATCCTATTCCTAGAACTAAATACAAGAATGTTGATTTATTGTAATTAGAAATCTAAGAGATTAGGGAAACAGATAGAAACCCCAGTATTTTAATAAATTAAGATATAATACAGTATACTCCCACCCTGAATCATGAAAATTTTTTTTGCCTCGATATTAACCTATTTTTTATTTGCGTTATTCTCAATTTTATTTATTTTTTTTCTCTGGCTGGCTTTTTGTTTATCAATGAAGGGCAGGATGGACAAGGTTTTTCTGCAGGTTGCCTTCACATTCTTTAATAAATTCCATGGCAATGTCTCTTAATTGTGTGGTGATTCTCTTTAAAAATAATATTAAAAACGTTAATTTTTGAAAAGGTAGTTCGTGCGAAGACGTCAGTAAGAACGAAGTTAACTTCACTCTCTGGCTAATAGCTAGTTATGGACATTACATCTTTAGTTATGGCCACAAAACTTTTTTTTTTTAATTAGCAAACAAAAATTATATTTAGTGGGGGAAAAAAGGTAGTCAAATATACCTGCAGTAATCTGTCCGTATTATTTTTTACACGGTAATATTTATACCATTATTCGTCAACACTTGGGTAAAGAACATTTTGAGCACACAGTAGTGCCATTCTCCACTTGAGGTTAATGGGCCATGAGAGTCCTCTTTGTCTCTAAGGAGATACCTCACATAACAATAATAGATTTTCCGTTACTTCTTTATCGAAATTGTGAAGTTCAGTATTATTCCTGGACCTCGATGGTATTTTATTTAGTGTACCTGGCTTCCAACCTTAGGATTTTTATGTTTATGAAAATAATAATATATGGCGATAGAATAGAGTGGCAACTAAACAACCTATGTAATCCGTCCTAGCTGAAGAACAAAAAAATCGAAAATAAAATGAATTTATTTAGTTAGCATATCGAAATGAGAACATGATGATTTTGCTAGATTATGTTAATGCCTGCTTATTGATTCGGGTTTTATTTCCTTATTGAGCCAAGTGGCTCTTCTGGTTTGAGCTCCAGCAAGGCTTAAGGGAGTTGACATTAGGAAGGTACATAAGGGCTGTGATCCTTATTCTACCCCGTATATAGTAATCGCAGTTGTTAGTATAATACTATACTATTTTAAAAAGTCGTAAAGTTGTTTGAATTTTTTTTTGACAATTCGTTTCCGCCATCTGTCTGAACCTGTGGAAGTGAACCGGTGTTCTACGTTAGAACTAAAATTTCGAGTTAAAATCATTAGGTGTTTTACTATGGACATTTATATCCAAGTATAACATTCCCTGTTGTTATGTTCATGTTATCGCGCCGTATATTTTTATTTTTTTCCATTATTTTTGGATTTAAGGGTCGAAAAACATTTAACTCAATATGGATTTTTTTACTGATTATATATAATTATATAACGTTCCTTTTCCTTGTAGCAAGGAAAGTACGCAAGTCATGTGAGGAACAGTCTCTCACAGAAGTGTCATATTCTGGGCAACTACCAGTCACCAGAACATGCTTGGGTCTTCATTTCAGCCCTCGGTTCTGTTTATATATATATATATATATATTCTAGAAAAAAAAAATTTTGTTTTTAGTACAAATAGCAAGACATGTGGAAACAGACATGAAAAAAAAATTATTATTTTGAAGTCATTATTTTCAAGCGATGCCATTTTAACAAAAATATTGTGAATCATCTGCAATGTATTACCCCAGTTTGAATGATATTTTAAAAAACTGAGTCTTCTATCTCACTCTTCTTTGATTTAGTCGAAAATCAGAAGATATCTTACCTATGGTCGTTTGTACTAAAGTATAGACTTGTGAAGCCAAATGTAAAATTTTCTAGAGATATTTTTATTCTATTCCAAAGTTTTATTTTTTCCCTTCATTTTCGAACTCAAAAGAGGATTGAAAAATATGAAATCCCGTTGAAAACACAAATTTTGATCGGTTACATAACTATCTGCTTTAATGAACTTGGGATTAACAATCTATATAAGAGAAACTTTAAAATATATACCTATATAAAGTTGATAACCGCTGATATGAACTTAAAGCATAGTACACTCCCTTCATTTCCATTATCCGATTAGTATAAGAGCCTGAAATAGACCAAGAATCTCTACTGAATGAAACAGAAAAAAATGCTGGGTGATGCCATTTTTAGATTATTTTGATGAAATAGCGACTTGGCCGGTACCACCTTCGTTGTAGTTTTACTTATCACACAAAACATCTAATTATGTATATATTATGGACATATATATATTTTTTTTTACATTTAATTATTGCCCAGTTTTACATAAAATATTTGTGACACTGTCCTTTTTCTTATTGGGTTGATTTCAAATTTCAATTCTTACTATTGATTTTTTTTAAATGTAATTGTTCCATTTGCTACCCCTGTATTTTTTGAAAATTTATAAACAACTGAGCATATTTGGTAAACCATTTCATGTATAAAATGAAAGAATTAATTATTTTTTTAATTTATTTATTTTTTCTATGTTTAGTTTCAGGTTTGCAAGAAAGTGATGTTTTCGCAGACGCGTTAACGGCTGCTCAACCTGTCAAAGATGTAAAAAAACGAAAGAGACGTCCTAGTGTTTGTTCTACCCCACCGGATGTCAAAAAGGAGTGTACGTCAGTCAAAACTGAAGAACCACCAGCTGATGACAAGCCCAAAGAGGAAAAGCCTGTTTTCAAGGTAAATTGTTGTTATACGATATAATAATATATTTGGGCAGGTCGGAGCTGCATGGAACTTTCCCATAGGGTATAGGGCTATCATGTAAACGACAGAGTGTTTAAGCTGTGCTTATAATTCGATTAAATACAGTTGGTCTAGTTGCCATGACAGCAGAGCTTTCTACTGTCATGTATTTTCCTTCTATTTTGTTTAGAAACAAATTAATTTACCGTTGTATTCCTTTAAAAAACATTTCAAATATATGAGGGCGCTGGTAGTACAGAGGTAGCCTGTTAGCTTACTGAGCTCAGGATCGCGGCTTCGAAACCCGGCCGAAGGAAGCCCTTAGTTTATTTTATCTGTTAGGTAAAAAAATTAAGCACGCCGTCCTTCGGATGGTCCCGAGCCTGTGCGATGTCAGGTACTCGTTAAAGACCCCTACCCTAGATGAATAAAGCTGGGTAGGCAAAATTTAGGACTCCCACAATAGAATCGAACGACGAAAGAGCTCTCTGCAAAATTTCGTCCCTGTAACTTAAAATTAAAAAATACGACAGCGAAAACGTTTCATAATAGCTTGAGGTTTCTTGAAAACTGCTGCTTAAATATAGACCAAAGTGGGGTACTTTAAATTTAGATTAAATTGACTCATTAGTTTGTTTAAAGGATATGAGGAACGATCAACTTAAATCAAACAAGGCAATCTCCAAAAATGGTCACATGTCTCATGTTTTAAAAAAATCTGAAAGACAATTTTGACTATCAAATCTCTGCGGGAAAGTAATAATAGAGAGCGCCGGTATCTCAGAGGTAGCGTACTTGCTTAATGAGCTCAAGATCGCGGGTTCGAACCCCAGCCAAAGGGGTACGATGTCAGCTATTGACCCTAGGAGAATAAAAATTTCGGGTAGGCAAAATTTAGGACTCCTATAGTAGAATCGGGTTCATGTCTGGCGACGAAAGAGCACTCTGGTAGTAGGCGATATGACTTCGTAATTAAAGTAACAGTAACTAACTAGTAATGGAGTCGTTAAAATATGTGAAGATTATCAAAATAATTGGCTAACATCTGTTCATTATTTTCAGTTTTATCAAGACACACTTATCACCTCAGAGGATAAAAATGAGAAAGTGGAACCAAAAGAAATTAAGGAAGAAACACCAGCCGATGAAGAAAAATTCGTTGAAGAAGAAGGTACCTAGACTCACATATTCTTGATATCACATTGTTTTTATTTTCAATCGTCTTACTAATTTTACTCATTTTTGTCTAGATGCTGATACTCTGTCGAAAGAAGAAATTGAAGATGAAGTGGCTAAAGCGGAAAAAGCTATAGATCAAGTGTTGAAACTTGAAGAAAAGAAAAATATGGAAAGAGAAAAAAATCGAATCCCTAAAGGAGTGTTGGTTTTTGTAAAAAAAAATAAAATACTTAAGAAATCAGTTTCATGGAAGCCCGATAAGGACCTTGAATCCGTTCAGTATTTTGAACTTGATGAAACAGAAAGAGGTAATGTACACATTTTATTAATCGTCTTTATTACATGTTGGATAACCTTTAAAAGAAACATCTGATTAATTGAGAACGCTTTTTATTACAGTTAATGTCACTAAACCCTTCGTTGATATGAAGCAGATGGAACGAATCAACGAAAGGCGACATCTTACAAGAAAATTAGGTATTTGTTTATTTATTTATTTTTTATCTTGGATTTTGAAATTAAATATATATTTTTTTTAAACTTTTTATTTATAAATAAAATATACTTTCTTGTATGTAGCTTCAGAAGATGTAATGGAGGAAAAAACCAGCTGGAGGACCCTTATTTCCGTAGATGTCGCTGGAGACTTGGTCGTTTCGGGGAAGAATAGTCTTGAAAAGGATATTCAACATGGAAGAGAAAGAACTGTACTTCAAGCTGTTTACTTTGGCAGAAATCAGTAAGTTCACATTTTGTTTTATTATTTTTCTTGGTTATGAACTATATTGTAAATCACGTTTTTTTCTCTATATTATGGTAAAAAATTCAACTTCTTTGTGTTATTAGAACTGAAACTAATTGCAATAATCATTCAACAGTCATAATATTGTGTCCTCATGTTCTCATTACACTGTCAATACAAGAACTTGAGACTTCAAAAATTTCTTTTGTATTTACGTAGCCGAAAAATACAAAAATTAATACAACACTACCTGACATTATCAGTTACAATAATAATAATGATTTGGTGGATTCTCAATGGTTATAGAACATATGATCCTTATTCTGACTGTAATATTTTTATTTGAATTAGAATAAAAATCTTTGAATAGTTCATTTTATAGTATATTTATAGAGATTGCTAATAAAAAAAATTTAAAAAGAAAATTGATTAAATAATTTTATTTGCCGATATTTATTGTTTGATAAATAATTTTATTTTGTACTTATACTAAGAATATTTGAATCTGTGTACTGCATCCTTGATGTCATAGCCGTATTAAACGCGGTTTATTGATGAAACATTCCGATAATTTCTCTTGCTCGACAATTTTTTAAAATTTTTGAATGCTAATGGAGAGTTGACAAGTGAGAGGACTGCACACGCTCCGCTCTCTCTTTAAATATTTTCTTTCCTCTTGAAAATCAAAATATATTTTCCGAAAGGCATGCATGACCTTAGTTGGTATTATCAAATATCTGTAAGACTTGTTTAAAGCGGGAGAACAACACCTAAATAACTCCTGATAGGATAAATAAACTCTCAACCGATGTCTTATCAATGGATTTCTGAATACACCTATAATATTTAATGCTAATTTTTTTTATTCTTTCGGGAATAGCAAATATTTTCCATTTTCTATCAGATTCAGGAAATTATAAATTCTGTAGGAAGCTCAATACCGAATTTCTTACTGATTCAACTTCCACTGTACTGATTGTAGACTAATTGACTAAAAACTGCTTTATAGCATATATTTATATATTGCATAAAAATTAAAAATATTTAGTTCCAAGCATGTGAAATCCCCCAAATAAAAAAAAAAAAATGAAATACTATTATCCACTTACAATTAGACTGTTTGTCAAGCAGTATAAAAACGAAGCTGCTCTGAAATAGTTGCATTTGTATTTAAGAAAACCGGTTTAGCTGACCATCCTCTATTCCCACTACGACTCTCGAAAAAAATTCAGTCTGTGTTGTAGGTGTCACATTTAGTTTTAGTAGCTATATTGTTGATTTTCTTGTTCCTTTGTTAGTATGTTTCATTTTTATATTTAATTTCAGGATCCCCGACTCGCCTGCAGAGCCAGATTTGGAGATCCATGCCACAACAGAACCAGCTCTGATACCTCTGGAGGACCAGTCTGGTAATGCTGATTCTGTCATCTCGTACAAGGACAAGCCTTGGCCAGAGCCAAAGGGCTACCCCCCTGGAGGGGGTGGAGGCTCACCGCCCCGGGGGGCAACAGGAATGGTCGTCCCCATGGAGACCGGTCATCTTCCGACGGGGGTGGCAAATGTTCAGGAACCTCCCCAGATGCTGCATCATCCCCAGGCCCCCATCGGTGGCCCCATGGCCATGTTCCCTCCTCAGCAGTGTCCTCCTCAGCCGATGAGGATCATGCCACCCTATATGCCCCCAGACATGATGCCGCCTCCAAATCCTGCTGAATGGATGGTGAGTTGTACACCTTTCCAGTTTCCTTATCTGAGGAATTGAATTACAAAATCAGTACTTCAAAACATCTTTCAGAAACCACAAAATTATATAAACATCAGAACTAGGAAAATATAATCATTTAAGGACTGAACGCAGTGTTGGGTATCAAAAAATCACATTGTTTTCAACAATTTTCTAATATATTTTTAAACGTTTTTATGGTATCAAGACTAGATAGAATTGGCCGCTTATATATTGACTATGACGTTTGGCCAACACAGACCATTACACATAGTTAGTTTCCTTAAAGTTTTTTTCTTGTCAGTAAACCACTGAGCTGATTTAAATCATAATTGAAATACTTGTATAGGGACAAATACACACACATACAAGAAACATTTTCACAAATCGGGCGGCATTCGAAAAACAATTAAGTATTTTATATAAAATTCACCTTTCAGTTTCCTTTAGAACTTTTATTTGAAAGTATTTTTGATTAAATCATTAATATGACCTCGAAATAAAGTGGTCTTAATTTTCGTCCGATTTCGGTCAAAATCTATTAAGATCTAAGTACGAAATTCGTTTAAAACATGATTTTTTCACGAGCACTCAACTAATATTTTTTATTTAGCAATGCAATTTTCTATTCATAATTTCTCATTTATTAAATTATATTCTCTATGTATGTTTCAGGGTAATCCAGACGGTGGAGGTATGATGATGGGAGGACCAGGGGGTGGTGGGGGAGAGATGATGATGGGCATGCCTCCTGGGATGCATCCAGGACCCATGATGCCCGGCCCTCCAGACATGTACCCTCCTCAGATGGGAGGCCCGCCCCCGGACTTCATGGGACCCCCCTTCCCTGGACCCCCCGGACCTCACATGGGCCCCCCGCCTCCGGGCATGTTCCAGCATGGCTATCCTCCTGGAGGCCCGCCCCCCGGACCACCTCACCATGGTGGGGACCGGCCCCAGCGGCCCTGGTTCAGAGGGCAGAATGGAGGCGGCACTTGGCGACATCCTTCTAAAGGTACTGCTATTCAATACGTTCACTTTTCTGTGTCTACTAACGCCCGGAGGTTTGATCGCTAAAAAATGCCAGAATAGTGAGGAAAAGGACAATGAATTGTTCCAAAATAAAACAACGATAGCAGAAAAAAATAATTTGGCAAAATAAAATTTTAGAAAAATTACGGAATTAATGAAACAATAAGAAGTTTCTGGGCATCTAGAAAGGACTAATGAGTTTTCGATCTAAAATATATTTTTTGTACTCTGGAATATTATGTCATACAATAAGCAAAAGTCAATTATATAAGAATTGTTTTAAAAATTGTTTTGAGGGGAACCTCCTAAAATGTTGAACTGCGTATAAGCGCAAATTCAACAACGTTATAGCTCCTGTTTTTGTTACAAAATATTAAAATGATGACGAATGATAGCAATTCTGAAATAGGCTTCTTTGTTTTTGAATTATTATTACAAATATCTATTCAGAAATTAATTGAGACTTGAAGTAACGAAAGTAATATAATTTCCATGAAAACTTGTTTCAACTTGAAATTTTTACGTTCAGATACCTCTCCCTATCGTTTTTTTTACAGTCCCAATTTTGGACACATTTACTTTACGAACACATTTCGATGTTGAAACACTTATCCACCAGTTTACATTAACAATCAGCCCATTCTGCATCCGATATTGTCCGATATCTAGGACTTCATTTAGACAAATGTTTAAATTGGACAACCCACATCGGACTGAAATGCACAGATCTCAAAAGATGATTTGGACGACGATCGACATTAATACAGCTAAAAAATCAAACATACGTCTTCAATCTACTACAATTCATTATACTACGCCACATTGCGGATGCGCCATTTTACGTTTCCAATCTCACATTGCATAATGACCTTAACATCGCATTTGTAACCTGTCTTCAAGACACGCTATCAAACTTTTCACGACAAACTCCATCATCACACCAATCCACGTATTCAACGATTATTCACAGGCACTCTCCACACAAATCCAGCACGACGCTTCAAGCGGGGAAGGCAAAGAGACCTGCTCCAGGACTAGCCTGGACTCCTCTTCGGTCTCGTACCTCAGCAATACAGCCACGCACTTGATACTGCACTACTTATCGCACTAGCTAATGGCAAATCTTTTGTTGAAAATATGTATATATAAAAAACATTAATAATAAAAAATGAATACATGATTAACTTATTAGGCGTCTTTTAATGGGGAAAAAAATGAAGGGCGTCTTTAAAAAATCTAATGGCGGCATCGTTCTTAAAAAATTAAGCATTTTGTCCGCATTTATCTAGGTTCTATTCATAATAATTTGTGTATTAAGTTAATTTTTTTTTTGCTTTCTCTATTGTGCATACTGAATATTTTTTCTCATATTCATGTCACACTTGAACTATGCAATTTAAACAAAAAAAAATTTAACAACTTCCCCAAAAATGTTTTATTTCACTTTTTTTTACTTTTTTTTTTTTGCTTTCAGGTGGCGGTGGTTGGAATCAAAACTCAAAAGCGTGTAAATATTATTTGAAAAAAGGTTTTTGCCGCCAGCTGAACTGTTCGTACAGACATGGACCTGCTAAAGGTAACAGGTGAGATGAAGAGATATCCGGGGCTCTGGTCTGAAGCCCCTCCCCCTACACTTACATGAGCCATCTGTGATTTTCTATTTATACATTTATACGTATGAAATAATTTTTAATTGTTAATTAGAACTGTATTTCCATTATGCGAAATACACGCTAGTTTTCTTTTTTCTTTTCTTTTATTTATTTTTTAATAATAATTTTTTTTTTTTTTTTTGTAAATAATGACTGATATTTTTTAAATAAATAATTGTAAAAAATAAAGAATCATAATAATTTAATAATTAATGAATTTGATAATTATTTTTTAAATTTTATAATGTGTACCCTAAATTTCCAATAATTTATGTAAAAAAGTTTGATGATGTATAAATTACTTTAGAAAGTTTTTTTTTTTTTTTTTTAATGAAATAAATGGTGCTGTAAAAAGGTAGTAAATAGTATTTTTTAGTTCACTTTTTTTGTTTTTTTTGACTGAATATGTGTATATATTTTTTTTAATTTCAAGCTTTCTATTGTTTGTTAGTTTTATTTTATTTTTTTATTTTTGTATAGCAAATAACGAATAAAACACCTTTCAAGAGAGTGTATATTTTGTACATATAAAATGAAAATTATATAAAAAATATACAAAAGATTATTTACATGTTTTTTTTTTTTTTAATGAAATGATAATACCCATATTTCATGGTTTTTTGAGAAAAAAAGTCATAGGTGAATCACCGGCATTGTACTTCCCCAGAAGGAATTTTTTTCTCTTTTTACTCCCCCTCTGAACCCCCTGTCACCAATCAGAAGTGCAATAAGATCTAAAGTTACTTTCTTTGGAATGATTTTTACACATTCCATGTCCGTGTAAAGATGACCTTATAAACAAGTGTATCATACCCATCCGTATGTCAATTAAACACCTTAATTCAGAGAACTATTAGCAAAGACTTTTTTATTCTCACACATAAAGAAAAACAACAAATATATAAAAAATTGTATTTTCTAAAAATAAATTTAATAAAAAAGCTGTCATAATTATTTAAGACAGTATTAATGGATTTCAGTCCCCTTCCTGCTTCCGTTCGATGTCAGAATTAATGTTGAAGGTTCAATAAACTGGCAAAAAGTTATAAAAACATTTTTGTTTATTATTAATACAATTATCTTTCTTTATTGACCTTTAAGACATGACATACCTTTTACGCAAGGGGTTCGACCTGATATTTTTGTTTATTATTAATACAATTATCTTTCTTTATTGACCTTTAAGACATGACATACCTTTTACGCAAGGGGTTCGACCTGATATTTTTGTTTATTATTAATACAATTATCTTTCTTTATTGACCTTTAAGACATGACATACCTTTTACGCAAGGGGTTCGACCTGATATTTTTGTTTATTATTAATACAATTATCTTTCTTTATTGACCTTTAAGACATGACATGCCTTTTACGCAAGGGGTTCGACCTGATATTTTTGTTTATTATTAATACAATTATCTTTCTTTATTGACCTTTAAGACATGACATACCTTTTACGCAAGGGGTTCGACCTGATATTTTTGTTTATTATTAATACAATTATCTTTCTTTATTGACCTTTAGGACATGACATACCTTTTACGCAAGGGGTTCGACCTGATATTTTTGTTTTTTATAATTACAATTATCTTTCTTTATTGACCTTTAGGACATGACATACCTTTTACGCAAGGGGTTCGACCTGATATTTTTGTTTATTATTAATACAATTATCTTTCTTTATTGACCTTTAAGACATGACATACCTTTTACGCAAGGGGTTCGACCTGATATTTTTGTTTATTATTAATACAATTATCTTTCTTTATTGACCTTTAAGACATGACATACCTTTTACGCAAGGGGTTCGACCTGATATTTTTGTTTATTATTAATACAATTATCTTTCTTTATTGACCTTTAAGACATGACATACCTTTTACGCAAGGGGTTCGACCTGATATTTTTGTTTATTATTAATACAATTATCTTTCTTTATTGACCTTTAAGACATGACATACCTTTTACGCAAGGGGTTCGACCTGATATTTTTGTTTATTATTAATACAATTATCTTTCTTTATTGACCTTTAGGACATGACATACCTTTTACGCAAGGGGTTCGACCTGATATTTTTGTTTATTATTAATACAATTATCTTTCTTTATTGACCTTTAAGACATGACATACCTTTTACGCAAGGGGTTCGACCTGATATTTTTGTTTATTATTAATACAATTATCTTTCTTTATTGACCTTTAAGACATGACATACCTTTTACGCAAGGGGTTCGACCTGATATTTTTGTTTATTATTAATACAATTATCTTTCTTTATTGACCTTTAAGACATGACATACCTTTTACGCAAGGGGTTCGACCTGATATTTTTGTTTATTATTAATACAATTATCTTTCTTTATTGACCTTTAGGACATGACATACCTTTTACGCAAGGGGTTCGACCTGATATTTTTGTTTATTATTAATACAATTATCTTTCTTTATTGACCTTTAGGACATGACATACCTTTTACGCAAGGGGTTCGACCTGATATTTTTGTTTATTATTAATACAATTATCTTTCTTTATTGACCTTTAGGACATGACATACCTTTTACGCAAGGGGTTCGACCTGATATTTTTGTTTATTATTAATACAATTATCTTTCTTTATTGACCTTTAAGACATGACATACCTTTTACGCAAGGGGTTCGACCTGATATTTTTGTTTATTATTAATACAATTATCTTTCTTTATTGACCTTTAGGACATGACATACCTTTTACGCAAGGGGTTCGACCTGATATTTTTGTTTATTATTAATACAATTATGTTTCTTTATTGACCTTTAGGACATGACATACCTTTTACGCAAGGGGTTCGACCTGATATTTTTGTTTATTATTAATACAATTATCTTTCTTTATTGACCTTTAGGACATGACATACCTTTTACGCAAGGGGTTCGACCTGATATTTTTGTTTATTATTAATACAATTATCTTTCTTTATTGACCTTTAAGACATGACATACCTTTTACGCAAGGGGTTCGACCTGATATTTTTGTTTATTATTAATACAATTATCTTTCTTTATTGACCTTTAGGACATGACATACCTTTTACGCAAGGGGTTCGACCTGATATTTTTGTTTATTATTAATACAATTATCTTTCTTTATTGACCTTTAAGACATGACATACCTTTTACGCAAGGGGTTCGACCTGATATTTTTGTTTATTATTAATACAATTATCTTTCTTTATTGACCTTTAAGACATGACATACCTTTTACGCAAGGGGTTCGACCTGATATTTTTGTTTATTATTAATACAATTATCTTTCTTTATTGACCTTTAGGACATGACATACCTTTTACGCAAGGGGTTCGACCTGATATTTTTGTTTATTATTAATACAATTATCTTTCTTTATTGACCTTTAAGACATGACATACCTTTTACGCAAGGGGTTCGACCTGATATTTTTGTTTATTATTAATACAATTATCTTTCTTTATTGACCTTTAAGACATGACATACCTTTTACGCAAGGGGTTCGACCTGATATTTTTGTTTATTATTAATACAATTATCTTTCTTTATTGACCTTTAGGACATGACATACCTTTTACGCAAGGGGTTCGACCTGATATTTTCATTAATGAACATCAAAAAGAAGGAAAACTTTTTAAATCCTAGAATACAATAAAATACTTGGGAATTAAACATAGCTCATAATAAACAAATAAATAATAGTTCTTCCAGTAAAATTGTATTCTATTCAATGTCCCCTAGTTTTACTATGTAGTACATGAGATGATTGAGGTTATTATTTGTCTGAGGATCTTGGTGAGTTGGTCAGTGCTACTGCCAGGTACTTCTCAGCTGGCTGAAGGCTGGACACTCCATGGAGAACTGGTGGATGTCAGGTCTTTGTTGTAGACACCACAGCCGTATCACTCTCGTCCTCTCCATGTTTGTTCAACATCTTTTCAAATTTATTTTAAGACTAGTTGTTTTACCCGGCGCTGCCTTTCATTTTACCTTTTATTCAATTTCTTGGCCAATATTGGACAGTACATTTGAATTCAGGAAAAAAGGAAATGAAGTTGTTTGTTTTGTTATGAAAACTTATTGTTAGTTCCTTTGAAAGCCTACAACCCCTTCCTCCGTTTACATAATTCATAAACTTAAGAACACTATACTTTTGAACTATTACATATAAATGTTGAAACAATTCCTTCAAAGAAACAATTTATTAATATAGATTGATTGAATTTTCTATTACTAATTAATAATATCGATGCTTGCGTCATTACCCAGAATTGTTTGGTAACGACTGGCTTGAGTGAATAAAAAAAACAATTATTGTTTAATTTTTCACACACCAAAGCTTTTAAAGTTACATTGTATTCGAAAAATGAAAAACAAAATCATTATCGTCAATAGATCTTAGGTAAGAAACATTTCCTCCCCCCCCCCCCCACCCCTTTATAATACAACGATTTTGTTGCCCCTCTAAGACGTATATAATTTACGAACGGCCCTAATGTTCTGTTTATGAATACATGATTGCTAGCACAAAGTTTACATATAATCAAGCACTAACTATTTAGATCAAGGTAATCAAGCACGTGTTATAAGATAGATATCATTTTTAACAACTAGGTATTCTTGGAAAAACAAAATAAATTACGATAACTTAATTACCCACATTAACAAAGATATAGTTATCGTTAAGTGTTCTGATAGAAAACACTATCGTTTCTTCGATTAAAACAGCTTTTATTGTAACTATAATCAAAACCTATAAAAATATAATTAACTGAGTCGTCCATAAAATGAAAATGTTCAACATATTATTAAAGATAGTGATCCTTGAGTATATATCGAAGGTAGGTGCTTTGAGAACTGACGTTTAGTCTACATATAAGACCTTACTGCCATACCTATACGGTCGATCAGTCGGTCGAAAATTTGATGTTATTCTGACTCATGCCCAGGCTTTTAACTACAAGGCCATATCGCCTACTACCATGAGCCTGACTGTACTGTGGGAGTCCTAAATTTTGCCTATCTATATTTATTCACCTGGGGTCTTCAACGAGCACTGGCATCGCTAGGTTTTTCCATCTCGCAGATGAAAAATCTAAGAGCCTCAGTTTGGTTTCGAACCCGCGATCTTGAGCTCATTAGTGCTACCAGGTTTTCAACCCTTTTACTTCCACCGCAATACGAAGTATAGGGGAATTATGTATTCGTTCAGAAATTCGATGCTGTATTTTCAACAGAATTTCATGTTTTCCAACCTCTATATTTCAATTTTTTTTTATTTAATTTATTTGCAATCTATATACAATGTATACATAATAAGCAAATATGTGGACAAAAAGAAAAATATAACGTCACTTGATGGGAGAAGCCAGCCAGCGCTGACACTCCCTCGAAAGTTAATTGTCACTATCCTCCGAGAGAAGATCGTGAGGCCACCTCCTGTTTAAGCGGCAGGGAGGATTGTCAGGATGGTAATGAGAGGAAAGGTCTTGTGCGAAAGGATTTGAATGGGAAGAAAGGTTTCTTTGGAATGATTGGAATCGGGATTTGATTAATTCATTGACAGTGGGAATACTGAGATCTCTAAAAAAAATAAAGTCGGTGTGTGTCTGTGAACACGGTAACTCCCCATAGAATGTATTGACACGAAATGTCACATGTGAATTCAAAACCTTATAAAGACGATAGGTACGTTTTAATTTTCAGCGAAATCACCCAAAGGGAATTGGGGACCATAGAAGGCGATTTCGAATCAAATACCCTAATAACTGCCGATGTAAAAAGTGTATAGACACAACATTAAGATGAGGAGTCAAAAGCCACTATTCAAGTCAAATATTGAGTAATAGGCCAAACGGTCGATTGGGTTTGGAGGGAGAGCGAAAATGTAATTGATTAATTCAAGGTAGGGAAGTACATAGCCGATGATTCCTTTTGATGATCCTTTTTAGTTAGCAGATGTGTCTGATGAACGAGAAGACGATAAGGTGTAAGTAAAGACCCCGGTGAAGCGTGACTCCGTTCGCACATAGTGGGGCTCGTCACATTATCGAAGCGGGAAGTTGCCTATCTTCTTTCCTATGAATAACTGCATGTTTCAACCAAATCCATTGTATATATAAGTGATATTTGTAGCTAGATGGAAAATCCAGTTATCCGTAGAAAAGAAGTGATAGCAACGGGAAGTTGAGCAACATTTTTAATTACCTCTTTCCCTATGAAACTCACCGGGTTTTTTGATTAGGTGGGAGAATATTCTTGAAGAGCCAAAAATCTATACGACAGAGTGACTCAAAACAAATATTTACAACATATTTCATTGTTTTATTATATTCCATATGGCGAACGGACTCGAAACTAAATCGGGATGTTACATCAATCGACCAAAGAAAAAACCTATTGCAAACATGTGTAAAATACTAAATTAATAAAGCTAACATTTTTTACACAATCAATACTTTCATAGAATGCGGTTTATATTCAGGAACTATTTCTTTATTTTCCTCTACTCAAGCAGGAAGGCCGATAGAAAATCATATCTAAGATACATATTTATTATATCTATTTAATGTATTTCCCCAGCATGAATTAATCATATAAGTTTTTGCTCTCTCTCTAAAACAAATCGACTGTTTTGGCTAAAAATCAATAGTTGACTTACTTAGGGACTTCTTTAAGCTTGTACTTAATTTCGTGTTGATACATTCATTATATTGACAGTTATTAAAATATTTATGTTGACTCCTTCTTCTGTTGGAAAATTAATAGGTGACGTCCTTATGGAGTTTTGAATAAACATATAAAATGTCAGGTCGACACATTTGTTAGTTCGGCAGATAATAGATTTTTTGTGTTAATACCCCCCCCCCCCCCCCTCCCCCCCCCGTCCCTCTTCCCTTTGAACAATTTGGCTGAAATTCAATAGGTGTCATTCTTATGGGGTTCTGGATACACATAAAATGTATTGTCAATCGGAAGTTTTTTTTTCATTTTTGGAATGAGGTATGCGGAAATCATGTAATTACCGTGAAAACATACCCATCTATTCTTCTTCGTACAGAAGAGGAAATAGAAAGAAATAACTTCCAATGTGAAAAATTAGTATTTTATTAGAATAACAGAGTGCAGCACCCATAAATGAAATAGTTATTTTTATTTATCAGCTGTTTAAAAGTAATGAAATCAACTAATACTTCGTATAAATATTTCTCTCTCTAAAAATGTATGCATTTTAACGGGAACACATATTTCTTTTCATGATTCTGTTTCCTCTTCCAATAACTTATTCTCAACTTTTGAAGTTTTAAGGTGATTTTATTTTTTCTCTGTGAATTCGATGAATGTAAAAAAATAAAAAATTAGAGTCATTTCTAATGTATGCCATAATATTTAATTAAGCTGTACATTAGGAGTGTTAATTTATATCTAAAAATAAATAAATTCCATTTGTTTTCTTGTACTACTTTGAGGTTATGAAGTCAGGTTAGTTGAGTATGGTAACCCCCCACCCTTATTCGACCCCTCATTGATCAAATTATAGTCGAAGTAGGACAACGTATCGCGTGATCCGATTGTTTGAGTGCACCAATTTAGTATTTGTCTCAACATTCGCCCTCTGCTGCCTTTCTGGTGTGTTCCTTTGTATTTAGGCATGGCGTAAAAATTATTTTCTTGGGAAGGTAAGTTAATAATTATACGTGAATCAGTAAATGAGAAATTCAATGCATATCAAAAAATATGTATTTTTTTTTTAAAGTTTCATGGTACGAAAGATTGTATTATTTTATAAACGTGTACATTAATTTCAGAAATATTGAGCTTCTCTCCCTTGTTGAATGTAATTATTTTTGAGTGCGGTATCTATTTTATTATATTTTTGAACTCTGTCGGTTCCCATTTTACTCATTTCGGTAAATTTTCAGAGAAGATAAAAATGTATAAATATAGGTCAGTTATTAAATAATACAATCAATATGGTAATGTGTAATGTTATTCAGTTTAATGGTAATACGCTTGAAGATTTCAGGTCTCAATATGGTTAACATTTATTCACATCAAAAGTAATTGTATCTACATTGAGAAAATATCCATTTAAGCTTAAAAATATATATTATTTTCGATCAGTTCTTTCATTGGAAAAAATATAATTAATCCTTTATAAACATAAATGTTTTAAATAAATATAGTACCCCGGTGCCCAATAGATTATCTGATTTTCGCCGCATTAAGGGGCATATTTATTGGTCAGGTTCTTCACCTCAAAATGTATAATCTGAATGCTAATAACAGCATTATAACTTTTTGTTTGTAAATATTAGTAAAATGTCCTTTAATATATTGAAGAATGTTTGTTTACTCTCTTTTTACTCTAATTGCTGCATTTTAAAAATTTATTCGAGGAGACCAGTATCTTTAGTTATAACCGAATATAATTATAGTTGCACTATAATGAATAATGACAAATGTGTAGCAAACTGCTAGTTAACATTGTTAATATTTTTAAATATATGGTTTACTATTTTTGTTTTTAAATATTTATTTATATAATCCCTTAAATAGGGGCGCTGTTCACTCAGTTGCTTGGGTAACACATTGGCAATGTTTTAAATAGTCCTTTAATTTATTGAAAAAAAAGTATGTTTACTCTCTTTTTCTTCTGCAATAATAAAAAAAAAAAACATGTTTTACACTAATTGCTGCATTTTAAACGTTGTTAAAATGTATATATTTTTAAATACATGGATTACTATTTTTATTTTTAAATATTTATTAATATACTCCTCGAAACAGCGGGGTCATTGTACACTCGGTAACTTGGGCACCCCTGTTCTAGAATTTTATATGGCGTTTTCTGGAAGTAAGTGTAGGTAGTTTTCCGTTTCTGGTTTGTTTGACTTCTATTAAAAAATGAAAATTGGGGGTATAACATTTTTTTTTAATATGCTACTTTATCGGCAAGATCTTTTCAGGTACCTCGATATTTTAATTAAATTCAATATATTACAGAAATTTGCTTGTTTGTTGCATAATGATATTATATATGTAAGTATATATTATCAGTTTGTGAAGAATTCGTAAATACGTTTCTATACTACCTAAGTCCTGTGATACTAGTTCTTACATAAGTATATGTACAATGTAGAATTAAGCCCATTTTTTTTTTGTGCAGACAGTGGGATAACTAGCAGTTCATTTCAAAAGATACTTCTTTCATCAGATACACTTGAACATTAATTCAGACATGTGTTGAAAATGACTGCGAATTAACATTTTGATTTAAGTAGAATTTAGTAAATATAGCATTATTCTCTTTTGAGATCTTTGTCAAGAACCCACGTAACCTTGGCATTTCCACCAGAAGATAGTTTGCGAATTAACGTTTAAATTTAAGTAGAATTTAGTAAATATGGTATTATTCACTATTGACATACATCTATTTGTCTAGAGCCCACATAACCTTGGCTTCTTTCTGTCTCCAGTTGTGTCCCTCAGACCTTCTACGACCTCTAATTTATATTTCCACTCTTTATTATATTTGTCAGTTCTTTTATAAATATTTTTTCATGGACTACTCTCATGAACCTAAAATACTTTTTATTTTTATCTTATAGGATTGAACTGCTAGTTTTTATTAATATCATAGCTACATTTATCAATTGAATGGTTATTATTGAAAGGGAATGTCTTATTAAATATGTACAATTCAATATATAAAATCAACATTTATATTTAATTTTTTGCTCTATTATTTTATTGTCCTTAAATTGCTTTTCAACTAGACTGATGTTACTGCTTCTAACAACAATTAGCTTTAGGAAAACTATAATTTCATTCTAATCTCTTTCTGTAATATACCATTCAACTCTACTATTACAAAACCCTACGGTAATGAACTAGATTATAAAACATTAGATTGTATATCAATAGTAGGAATCATACTAGGGTGTAAATCTTGTCGGAGATATATTTTGTCCTGATCACAAGTCCCGGCCAGCATTTCTTAAATATTAACTTAACAAAAAAACATAAGAAAATGAACTAAGAGATGCTTGAAATAATGAGAATATATTCTATTGGTTAAAGGGATTGGTGTTACCTTCAATATCATAGGTCTTCTAATATCATACTAACAATTTGAATCTGGACTCCAGGTAGTATTTTTTTTATTTTCTAACTTGGCTGTCAAGATACGAGGATAGTCCCAGAAGTACCTGACCTAACAAAGAAAACACAAAAAATGTGAAAATACCATTTTGTGAATTTTCTTCACCATTTCTGGCGTGGTCTCATTTGGTGGACCACTGCGGTGTTCGTCTTGGCAGCTCGTACGGCCTCGTTTAAACTCTGCCACCCAATATTTTACTGTTGTAAACGAAGGAGCAGACTCTCCCAGAGTAGAATCTAGCTCGGCTTTTCCATGTTTACAAATTCACTGAGAGCGTTCACTACTGATGGCTGCGAAACAAATATTAAACAACGTAGCGTCTTCAAACTTAGGCTTTATGAGGTTCTTTATAGCTTTGTATCATATTAATTTATTTCAAACAACCGCCATCTATATTTCAGGCCGGGTACTTATGGGACTACCCTGGTAAAGCGAGATTTCTGCCTTGTTTAGAAATCCATTGTTATTTTCGTTTATTAGACGACATTATTTGACATATTAGACTAAATTCCGCAGTTCCGTTAAAATTTAGCGGTTTCTTGTTTTTGTATAAATTACATAAAGCAACATTCAACCTCCTCCCGAAGTGTCCCATTCTTTTGACCTCCCCTCTAGATGCGTTACGTTATTTATGGATCCCCTTGCTACAAATTTCTGGATTCAGGGATCTGGAAGGCCTCCTTGGCATATATCTACTTCCCTCCATATATGATGTACAGTGTATATGAATGTTCACTTTGTTATGACCGTCCTGCCATTAAGAATGAACATTTCTGTGTCCTTGATATCTGGGTATATGTCTGCTACTTGTCACCAGTGTGTGTAATAATTAATTATTTTTTGTTCAAATTACGAAATGTCAAGTTTATTAAACACTTATCATGGTGATGTGTGGGAACCAAGAGCTACCTAGCACAGCTCTCCTCAAGAGATCCTCACCTTTTATCAGACTATCGACCTTATCTCTGATTGTGAGTCTGCTCTCCATAACGACATTTCAAGGTGATCCAATGCAGTTGGGACAGACTCACTTTAGTTCAATCTGCTGAGCAGCCTGCGCCTCGTGGGCTCTATCCGCCTGGCTGGTGGCCAATCCCGACTTTCTCGTCCGCGTTATAATTTGCACTCAGAAAGACACCTTTTGGAAACAGAATCCTACTCAAGAACGTCATGACCTGGTTTTTTATACTTGGTGCGCCATTTTCGATGAACGTCTAATTTAAGGTAGGGGAGAATTTAATCTTTCTTCTCCATCCCCTAATTCATTTTGAGGTACTTGGAATTGTCTTGCTTAATGTAGTCTGCTTGCTTTTGCTCTGTTTGTATTTCTATCAATAATTTACTACATGGTTACCAGGGCGTTGCCTGATTATTAATTTATGTTAGATAGCCGAAACATAGAATAAAAAGCATATTAATCCCCCCTTTCCTCCTAAAAAAAATACGTCAGGTCATCCCATAAGTAATTTGTATTCTGGGATAAAAACGGAATAATAAATTGTTAATCAATAAAACATTTTCCAAATTTTTCGATCCTATAAATTTTCAAATCCCTTAAAAAAACAAATATTGAGTATTGAACCGAGAAATAGAAAGACTGCCCTAATTAAGGACGTTTTTTCTTCCAAGGTTCATACGGTCAGTGGTTCGTTGCAGAAGTAATTGTGTGGTTATAATATAATAATAGAGAATTTCTTATATATTTACAATAACTTTCGCGGATGGAGGCCGCTCCTAGCCTGCAGTATTGGCGTTTCAAATTGTACAATACTCGACTACAACCAATGTTATCCAAGCAATAATTTACAACAGATCATAAATTCATTATTATAAATTGAAGAACAATTTTTAGCAACTTATAAAAACAAATCTAATATTGGGAAACGTTGAAAAAAGGAGAGTAAACAAATCATTTTTTAAAATTACAGTTGCCTAATACATGTCTCTGGTAATGTGTATAGATTCAAAAAAATCAGGTAATTGGGCTATTTTAGTGTTGTTTAATGTATCATATATGTACATTTCAATGAAAAATCGATACATTTTTAAAAATGTATTACAGATAACTATTTATATTATTATATAAAATATCTGTGAAATTACTCGTTTTAGAAAACTAACTTCTTTTACAAAACTTCTTTTTAAGAATGGGTAGGAAAATAAATCACTATAAAAAATATACTCTTCTAATTGAAAATCAAAACAGTTATATAATTGATCGCTTCTGCGCTTTTCGCGACGATTTTCTCCGAAAACAATAGGTTTTTTTTATTTATGTGTCGAACATCCTACCAAAATTTGTTTTCGATCCACATTGCAGTTTGATCGGAATTGAGTTGACAGATAAATAAACGTTTTGAAAAAAAAAATTTTTTTTTGCGATCCTGACAGCGGAATGAAAATATAAATTATATAAAGTGATTTGGGCCTAAATTAAAACCATTCGCCACTTGTAGAATTGGAATGGTTAAATGTTGATGTATCTAATTGTATGGAAGGCTTAACATTTGATGAATAATGGGGTGGGTAAAAATGTTTAAAATTATGGATAATTAATACTTTGGGTCGATACCTTTACAACTGTTGAGTAGCTTTCCCACTTCGTAGCATCACTTCCCTCCTTGAACAGTTTCAAGGAAATAGTGGTGCCTGGTGCCTTACAACCAGTTCAAGAACCAGTGTTCTATACAACTCTGCATCTTGGTTTTATGCATATTTTATAAAAAAAATAATAATAATTCAAGTGCATATTATCTCACCTGTGTAATATCAACAGACTACTAATAGATGTCTTATTATTCGGAGGAGGACATCTCACAGTTACTGTTCATATCGAGATTTGCAAAGGTTGTGTAACTGGTCACTTGGGATTAGCTTTATAGAACTGATTTCATGCGACTAGTGTGAAAGCTGCCTTCAATATTTGTTTATTTCTGAAATATGTGTTACCTTTTACATTTTTTCATTACAGTCTATCAGACTTCAAATTTGAATGTAATTTTTGTTTCCCTCGTACTCTTCATATGTTGTCGAAACTGATGAATGATAAACATAAGAAGACATAATAATAACAAACTAACAGTAAAATATTATAGTTCTGTAATATTTTTTTCTAGATTAAATAAATTGGGATTATTTGCCCGTGTTCTGAAGTTGTGAGTCATTATTAAACATGAGCTATATGAGGTCAAATTATATTGTTACAATAAAAATTTTATCTCTGATAGATTTCTCTTTGTCGCTGCCCTTGTCAAAATGCATAACTCCAAATTCTAGAAAACTGTAGATTCATATTTCCAGTAATAATATTTCGAGATGACTCATTCTTCTTCACGTCATAATGATTGAGGAAGGGACCTGCAATCATCTTGATATTTCGGAGACAGTCAAGAGAAAAATAACAGGAATACTGTTCCATAAATGGACTATCGGAATGGGTTTGGAGTTTTCAGTAAAATATCTATTTATGAAAAGTTTTTTGTTGTTTTTCTCCTGGCTGTCTGGGACATATTTTTCGGAAAATTCTTCCAGAGGAAATGGACGGCTCCGTCTCCGATATATCAGGATGATTGCAGGTCCCTTCTTCATTCATTATGACCTAAAGAAGAATGAGACATTTCGAAATAGTATTACCGGAAATATGAATCAACAGTTTTCATGTTATAATGTTTTTATAAATTACTATGAAATCAATGTATTTCCTCTTCTGTGAAATACACTTATTTTGAGTTAGGCTTTTTGAGAAGTGTAACGTCCATATACATTAGGGTGTTACTTATTTGCACTAGCACTTACTTTTTTTTTAAATTATTGTCAGGGGCATCAACTATTATTTGGTTTTTATCTATGAGAAAATAATAATAATCAATTATATTGAAGGGTCGCTATTGCTCTTTAGAATGAGATATTTTTCGAAGAAAAAAACAACAAAAAATGCATACTATTTCTTCCAAAGTATAACTAAAACATTGGAGCAAAGGTTTGAACTCAATCAAGCCAAATAATATTTTGAAGAATTTTTGAATTTTATGTTAACGGCAGGTAGCTCAGCGATAGCGTGCTAGGTTGTTCGAAACCCGGTCGAGGCCCTTACGTTTTTTATCTGGAAGGTAAAGGTACCTGTTAAATCCCTCCTACCTCAGGTAACTAAACCTGGGTAGGCAACATTTAGGACTCCCAGAGTAGAGTCGGGCTCACGTCCAACAGAGCGACGAAAGAGCGCTCTGGTTGTAGGCGATATGAACTTGCAGTTAAAAGCCCGGGCATGAGTCACAATAATTATGTTATACATTTTGTTTTTAATTTCAAAGGTTATTAGGACCTTTTTGTATGGGGTATTGTTGCCTATATTCTTTACCAACAACCACAAATTTTTTCTTCATAATGTGTATTTTATTCTATTTTTATATCAATGTTATTCCCCGTTATGCTATATTGTTGACAACTCTCGTAGAACGAACAACTTTTCTGTATGTTTTGTAAACATCATCGTCTTCTCGAAATTCAATATTCTTTTCAACAAAAGTTTCATATATGGTAGCGACCTCTAAAACAATGTATTACAATTTTAGATATATATTCTTATAGGCAAGAGAATCAAAATAGCTGGGTGCCCCGACAATAATTTTAAGGTTAAATTGTAATATAGAGTCACTATAAAAGTTAACTATTATAGATTCACTTAAACATTTTTTGCTTGCTTACTGTAGAAATACTGCCAAAATGTATGAAACAGCATGACATCATATTTTAGAACGAGAAAAAAGTGAAGACAAAAAAAAAACAAGAAAACAATGATGCGGTGGTGGAATAATGAAGCTTTTATGAAAAAGAAGGCAGAGGATGAGAAACGAGAGGATAATGGAGGAGAGAGAGTGGAGGATGGGGACGAAGAGGAGGAAGGAGAGGTGGTGCGGAGCTGGAGGTTCAGGGTGCGAGCAGAGGTGGTCCCTGGGGAGACTGTCTGTGTGGCCGGCAACTGCGAGTGTCTGGGCAACTGGGAGCACAACCATGTGTTCGCACTCTCCAAAGAGAAGGACCAGACTGACGAAGGGTGAGATACATTTATATATGTAGTATATATTTATATTAATTAGAAATATCAGGATAAGGAGGTTACATCCATGAAATGTACAAGTATTGTATTGCCTCATTCCTAACGGATATTGTGGTCAACACAAGAAAGTCACATGATATATGGAATCGAGTAATATCCCAATTTGTAGATCTATCTTTTGACTGATAGGTTTTAATGAGAAAGGAGAGATAGTCTTGTGAACAAATTCCAAGAATTTCTGCCGACTTTTGTTTACTGAGTGTTCTTGTTCATGTCCTGTATTAACATTGCAGTTAGCCTATATATAAGCTAAAATTAAGTAAAAATAAAACTATAAAAAACTTAATTTAAACAAATAAAATCTACATCAAACAGAATGACAATATTAAGATAAAACAAAATATTGTATCACAATATTAATATGTGTGAAATTGTATACTCAATTCATTCTGGTAGGAAGTTACTTATCCATCGGTAAAAGAAGGGGACGGAGTAAACAGATACAGGGATTTACTTATCAAAGAGCATCGTTACATAATCTATAATTAAAATTATAAATTAATAACTAAGCACAGAATATATTCCCGAAATATTGTGCACTCTCGCATCGCTGATTAATAAATCCATCACTCACATATTGATTAATCGCTCAAAATCAAAAATTAAAAAGCGATATAATGTTTGCAAATTTGAATGATAATGATTATATCATGTTTTGTTTTATCTAACGTTTTTATTCTGTTATGATGTAGTTTTTGTTTATTTCCGTTAATTTTTTTATTGTTTTATTTTTATTTAAGTTTCATACTATGTCATCATTGGTCCATCCTGCCACATATAGGTTTTATGATTACCCGAAACCTAGGGAAATGACACATAAAAGTGCTTTATTATTTGTGATTTTAGGGAAATTATTGTATCCCCCCTGAATACAACAAAAAAAATTATAAGCGGTTGCACATCTTCAGATCATTTCATTACTTTTTTTTATTACTACTACAATTTAGGATTCTGATGTTCCATGGGTTTTGTTATGCAGATATTACACATATATCAAAACAGTTTCACTAAAATAATGGTGCATTTTATTGATTGAACCTCGTTATCCTATTATTATTAGTAGTTTGATTTTGGATTTTATTATACAATTTTTATTATCTATACAAATGATTTACTCAGCAGCAAAAAAAAAATTGGATCTCTAGAAATATTTACCAGTCCCAAATTTAAAAAAAAAAATACGTTAAACTCTAAAAATTTTTTTTATGGGTTCGTGATGTTTCTGAATGTTTTGTTAAATGCAGGTCAAACACATGTGACCGAATCTCTATACTAGAGGAATTTAGCTGATATTTCTAGATGTCAAGTTATTTTTACTTTTGTATATATTTTCAGATATCTGGCACAATACTTCCTCAACTCCATTTACTTTTCAATCAAGATTTTATTAATTTTCATTCAACAAATTACAATTCTTGTATTGTAGTATTAATGTAGTTTTGAAGTTTAAAATGTTATGTTAAGAGGGAAGTCAAGTGGCTTTTCTACTCATTAAAAATTATTATAGAACATTTTATATTTGCGTGTTAGCGATTTTCATGATTTTCTTTGTGCGAATCTGCGCACGAATATAAATTAAAAACGAAAACATGATGTCACGATAATGACGTAGGTATGAGACGTAATTTTTTTTGTATATTTTTTTCAGAGGCGAAATGTCATAATAATGACATAACAATGTTTTTTTATGCACAATAGAATGAAGAAACTGTTTAATTTTTCTTGAAACATTTCGGTCTGAGAAAAATAGATTAAATAAAATTTTGCATTGATGGTGAGGTGTTTTTCACCAAAACAATGTGACCCTGAATTTTAGATTTTTAAGAAAGTTAGTGGTTGTCTTAGCCCCATTAGAGGCTTAGCGAGAGGAATTTTTGGAATCTTGATTGGGGGTTCAGAGAAATGTATAATCAATTAAATATTTTTTATTTTCAATATGTGAAATATTTCGAAGTTTTTGCAGTTTATAGTTTGTGGCAAAAAATGTATAGTACCTTTAAAACCTTGGTATTCCTCCCCGATTGTTGTCGAATACGTGGCTCACTAGTTGGAGATCATACAACCAAAAAAGTAATGATAATCCATTTTGAGTATTGACAAAAGTATGACCATAATTTGTCAAACGCTAAGATCCTGCAAAATCTTCCGACTACAAAATGTTTAATATATATATACATATATATATTTTGCCTAACCCATAGTGGTATTAGGACACTTCCAAATTTCGTAAAAATCTGAGTCATGAAGTGTGATTAAAACAAAAAAAATATGTTGATTTGGCAATGATCAGTTTTGATATCTTTATTGGTACTTGAGATACGGGGGATAGTAAGTAACCGTTTTCTACATGAGTGCTTCGATAATGTTGCCAATGAACTTTGAAGTATTTAGCAGTTACATCGTGTTATTTAATAAATTCTAATCATTGTATAAATCTCAATTGGATTTGATACGTTTTACCCCTCAAGGGTACTCTTCAATAATTCTAATATTTCGGTTGGGAGGGGAAACAGTCAGACGTCATAACACTCATTGATATTTTCATTCAGAATAAGGATAGGACAAATAAATTAAATTGCATTATATTCTCTTAAATAATGTATACAGCTAGTGTCCTTTCTCCTAATATTTTTACTGTCACATCCTCTTTTAAAATCGCTATAATCTGACCCATTTGAGTGAAACAAACTATTTTGTGAGCGTCTAGTTGAAGGCTTTTGTTTATAATAAAGAACATACCCAAAACTAACCCACAAAGATCTCCGCGAAAGATGCATAGCAAAAACCATCTATAAAAAATACCAGAGCACTTATATATGAGCGGTTCAATGCACAAATCGATTAACTCCCTAAAACATAAAGTGGAGAACTGCGATGAAATAATGTACATAGTTTTTTTAAAATTCCCTTGATAATATAAATTTAAATGCATATTGTAGAATGCATGAATACAGATGTAGCTTTCATCTAACGGTATATACAATTAAAAAGAAAGAATAACCGAAAAGTAATCGTCAGTAATGTTACAATTTTTATGTGACTGGGGGAGTTAATCGATTTGGCAAGTGAAAAAACTAATAAAGTTAAATCCAGTTTCAAAATTTTAAGTTTTTTATTACAGAAAAACTTAATTATTATTTATTTTTATTACAGATTTTTCAAAAAAATGAATATTATGAGTTCTGTTATAATATATTATTTGTGATTAATTCATCAGCAATATAAATCTGCGATCTTGGTTCTTTAGTGTTATTCGTGGGGCGTCTTCTTTTTATTTCTTTAACTTTAATACAACCTCATAAGATAATATTTTACTCAAGTTGACTATGTAAACTATAAAATGCCTCCATGGCAGTCTCGCTCTCATCCGAAATAATTTTTTGATAGCACTTCTGACGACATTTGCATATTAAATCGACAAATGATTTTGCAAGTATTAAATTTCCTCCTCTATTCTTGTATGCCAAACCTTTTGTTCTCTTATGCTTTTGTAAATTTGGGGCCCAATTATCAGGATTACAACTTCTTTTCCTCCCAATCAATGTGTTTGTTGCAATATTTTTACTGTTGCAATCAGAAGAATCTGAAGAAAACAAAACTGTTTTTTTGAGCCAGACTTTCTGTTAATAAATCGTATTGAAGAACCATCAGATGATTCACTATTTTCCACATCCAAATTGTTATTAGTCCCATTCATCTTGATTATAACGGTATAATATTTATTTTCTTAAAAATAACTATCAAATTGAAATAATTCTTTATAATAATTCAAACACAATACTTGATTCTGCGGCAACTAGACTGTTTCTGACTAATTTATTTTAATTTAATTCTGATAAAACGGCACTAAAAAATTTACCGTTATCATTCAGCACCTGCTACTGAATTTGAGTTGAATTATTGCAACGATTTACATTAGAGAAATAAATTATTTATTATTCAATGGCCAAAAAAATTTTGTCGTTTGATGGTGTTAATCTTTATTATTTGGGAAATTTATTATAAATATAAAAAGGTATGACTGTACTATGTGCTTTGACACTTAAATTTAAGATATTTCAAAAAGTGGAGTTGATCGATTTGTACAGTGAACGGTTGATATGATAAATATAAATTATATCAATGTGTCTATATATTTTTAATCTAACTCGTTTCTATCAGAAGAATTGCACTTAGGAGCGTTCAATTTCGAATTGCGCTGTACGGATGGTTTTTGTATGGACTGACTTTCTATCTTCACCCCATAATCAGCTATCCGCAAAAAAAAAATAAAAAAAAAAAAATACTCAGCTAATTATAAATTTTTATTAATAATAAATAATTGTTATTTTTATGTTTCTGTCTGGTTGCCAGTTCAACTATTTCTGGTGCGTCCTATTTTTCGAGACCTGATATGATGTTGAAATAGGTTAAAATTATTAAATTATATTATAATTGAGCAGTAAAGTTTATTATGTAAAAAAAAAATTTGGTAAAACAAGAAAAAAAAATTCATTTAAATATTTATAAAAAGTTAGTTAATACTGTACAATCGAACGGTTAAATTATATAAGATGTTTAAATTGATTCATGTTCAATTTAAGTTGTTCAAAGCTTACAAAAATAATCCTAATTTAAGATCTTGGTTTAAGAAAAAAAGGATACAAATTTCAAGCCAAATTCCTTGCGCTGTTCTAATAGTTGGGCGCAAGACAATGTTTGCTATTTTTGAAGTTATTTCTTCATATGTTTCCAAATATGTTGGCTAATTTACTCTTTCTATGGTTCAGCTTTTAAAAATAAATATGAAATAGTACTCCTTTTTGAATACATTTTGAATTCCTGCGGATTTTGTTTCATTATTGTTATTTATAATTTTATGCAATAACTTGTGACTCGTTTACCTTCAATAAATTTCCTCTGGCTACGCAAAATTCCAAGCGAATGGCTTAAATGTAATTTTATTTTCTAGATTAATTAATTAATTTTGGTTGTTTCAAATTAGTAGATGGTAATTTTTTTAATTAATATACAATAATTCTTGATGGAACTGTTTATCTCCAAATTTATTTCAAGTCATTGATGTGATTCATAATAACGTTGAACGTTTCGACACTTCCCATCCTCAGTATTGAACTCTTACTACACAGAAACTAATTAATTATCAAAATTCTGGTGAAAATTAAAAATTACATCAACTTAAAAACTCACGCAATCCAAAATTAAATTAATAATAAAATTAAAGTACTGATTTTACGTTATCACTTACCGCTTCATATCTGTCTTTTCTGTAAGAAAGAAATTATCGAAAGACATAAACTAGATTAAAATAGGATTGGCTCTATAGACCTGTTTTCTTTTGAATTATATTCTGTAATTGCTAACATTTGCCAAAAAATTAAAGATCAAAATTGAAAGAATAACAAAGGTAACTAATGAGGTTAAACTTCGTCTTTTAAATTTTGCAAAATACGAATGATCTCATAAACCACAACAACCATGAAATTATTTTAAGTTTGTGACACATGCCCGGGGTCACATCGCCTACTACCAGAGCGCTCTTTAGTCGCTCTGGGGGACATAAGCACGACTCTTGGAAGTCCTAAATTTCTTCTCAGGTTTAGTTCCATAGGCTAAACATCTTAAACGAGTAGCTGACATCGCACAAGATCGGTAACATTGCTTAATGGGACATTCAGAGGACGGCATGCTCATGGTTTTTTTACCTATCAGATAAAAAACAAGCACGTCTGGTCAGGTTTCGCACTTGCGATCTTGAGCATAGTAGGCAAGCATGCTGCATCTATGTTACAGATTCTCTCCCATTCTATATATCTGATTTTTTTGTTGTTAATGTAGGTACTACTTTTAGAGATATTCTAGAAAAGCATTAGAATTATGATACATAGTGTTTTTTAAATGTCCTATTAGTCATTTTTAAATTATTTGTTCAGAAGGTAGTTTTTGTTGTTGGCATCCTTTGATTAAACTAAATTTTAAAAAAAGTTGTCCGTCTAACATATTAATTTTTATATATTTTATATTTTTATTAATAACTTATTAGAAATATTCGTTCTTGACTTAATTTTAAAAACAAATTGTTCACTCAAAGGGCCTAGTCTATGCTTGACACTAAGGACAGCTAGTTATAGAATTATCGTATTTTTTGATTTAGCAGCTCTGTCAACATAACATTTCACAAAAATATTTGTTGTTTTATTTTTTGTGGAATAGCGAAAAAAAAGTAGCGTAATCATGTTATTATAAATATTTAAATGCTTACAAAGACGAATTTGTTTATTAAAGACGAATATGCATTCAACGTCATCTTGTAAGTGTAGATGACGTTGATTTTTTTTTGTCACTGAGTTAATACAAATAAGAAATTTGGTACGTAAGGATGGTTTGAAGGACAAACATACCCCTAATTACTCATAAAACTGCAAGTAATAGTGTTGTAATTGACATTAGGGAGGTATTAGGTTTTTTAGGATATTTTTTGGAGTACTTTTCTTTACTTAAATTTGAATAAAGTGTTCATCTAACGGCTGCAAATGGCCACGAAATATATTCAAACTTAGCGCCCAACAGGTATAATATATAAAACATGGGGGAAGGATGTGTGTAGATAAAGAGTTATTCTTGCGAACCTAGCATAATAACAGACTAGATCAGGCCCAAAGATACTAAATACTCTGAGATATATATTTTTACTTCCCCATCTTTATGAATTATATGCGAAGTTATGTAATTCGATGTTCAGATTTCACAGGAATTTTACGTTTTCCCACTCCCTGATTCCAAAAATGGAATACAAATTCCTCTGTCTGTGCACATGATAACTCCTTATAGAATGAATGTATAGACACAAAATTGTATAGTTAGTTATTGTGACACATACCCGAGCTTTTACTACGAGGTCATATCGCCTACTACCAGAGCGCTCGTTCGTCGCTTTGATGGATATGAGCTCGACTCTACTATAGGAGTCCTAAATTTTGCCTAACTTAAATTTCTATTCATCTTTAACTATAACTGCTCGGGACCATCCGAAGGACGGCATGCTCAAGGTTTTTCCTTTTACCATATAAAAACGCCAGATGACAAGCACGCTACCTCTGAGCGCCCTCCAAACTTTTAAGTGTGTACCCAGAAGCCAAGAAAAAAATCTATCTGTGTGTGTAGCTATGGACACGATAACTCCTGATAGAATGAATGTATCGACATAAAATTCTATGTGTGTATCCAGAACTCCGTAAGGACGACACATATTGATTTTCAGCCAAATCGGCTAAAGGGAAGGGGGAGTCTTATCACAAAGCTCTAATAACTGCCATGGTAATGAATGTATTGACACAAACTTTTTTGTGTAAATTATATGCTCTATAACATGTGTGGGCAACCTTTGACATGTTGCGGGCCAAACTTTAGTGTGCAAATACGTTCGCGGGCCGCGTAGATGGTTCAAAATAAAATAACGTCGGACTTTAAAGTAGTGTTCATAATTTTTAGCGATAGATATCAGACATGAAATAATAAGACAATGTTATTATAATACAATTTATTAAAATAACAAAATGAAATGAAAAAAAAAATAGATACAATATTATAATTAAATCGTGAAATTTGGAATTATTACAAACTACGAAAGTTAAGTAGCGACACCGAAATCAATGAGACACTTGAGCTTGAATTTGGGAAACTAATGTAAATAATGTTTGGATCAATTCCACTGATACAAAGACGTAAAGAATTTTCCAAATTATCTTCAGTGAGCCTTGTACGATGTTTTGATTTATTAACTTTCATCATTGAAAAGAACTGTTCGCATTTATAAGTTCTGCCAAACGCACAAATCAATCAAACTTCTTGCGAATTTTCTAAGCTGCGGAAAATGGTCTTCTTCGAGGTATTTTTTGTATAAATCGCACAACTCCACGTCAAACCCCATCCTACTCGATCTTCCTAATTTGGAGTGAGAGTGAGTAAGTAGTGTAATATTATTTTTTTTTTAAATTGGGTTTTTCAAAATGTCTCGCGGGCCGGATGTTGCCCTATAAGAACGACATCTAATAATTTTCAGCGGAAACAGCCGAAGGGGAAAAGGCGATCAAAGGAGGGCTACACTCAAAAATCCCAATAACTGCCGATGCAATGAATGCACATGAATATCGACACAAAATTTAGTATGATAATTCAGAAGCCATTGTTTAAATGAAATATTGAGTTTTAACTCAAACATTGGCGTTAGAGTGAAAGTTAAAACGTAATTGATTAATTCTAGCTGGGGAAGTACAAAGCTGGTGATTCAGCAATAACTTTTTCATATTTTAGTAAAAAAAAAAAAAGTAGTGAAGTTGCACGAACACTTTCTAAAATACAGAGGTTCTCCTCTTTGAGTACAATAGCTGGTTCGAGGCGTGAACATTAGAATGCTACGGTTCATGAACTATCAATATAAGCCATGAATGTTGTAACCCTGGTATTTTATTTTGCTTGTCAAATTGTGGGATAACTAATCTATGAAATCTCAAGAGAGTGATGACTTTACAAGAACTTTTATGATTAGGAACGTATGAGAGATGACGTGAGTTGTTAACTATGCTCTGATAACCTTAACTAACTGTAGACGGAAAGCGGCACGAAAGTTGACATTTATTGATTTCGGTAAAAACAGTTCACTAATTGTTTCAACAATAATTTATGATAGATGAACTATAAAAATATTTTAGAGGGCGTAGATAGCCCAGAGGTAGTGTGCAAAGTCAGGATCTCGGGTTCTAAACCCGGCCGAGGTCATTAGTTTATTTATCTGGGAGGTGAAAACCTTGAGCATGTCGTCCTTTGGATAGGATTTAAGCGATGGTCCCGAGCTTGTGCAATATCCGATACTCGTTAAAGACTTGGGTAACTAAACCTGAGTAGGCAAAATTTAGGACTACCACAGTAGAGCTAACAGGGATGAGATAAGAGCATTGGATGCTTAGGTCCTTAGGTGTACTCACCAGCCATGGTTAGACCTATATATCTATATAAAAAAATATTTTTGTATTTTGGGCATAATATCAGGAGTTATTTAAATATGCAGGTGTAGGATTGGCGGACAACTTAATACATCTTGTGCAGGTCTAATGTTGTACAGAAGATGCTTTCAACATGGGACCAGGAACTGTCAAGAAGTTGCAGACAGTTTGGCAAAATAGCTCGATTAATATATATTCCTAAATCTGTAGGGCGAATATTATCCAAGTTGAAACCAACAAAGTCGTCGGTGGATCTCTGTCAATGTTCAATTGGATAATCCCCACAGCGAATTCATTTATTAACTTTTCGCTTTCCCTCCAAAACCAGTCGAACGCGCTAATAATTATTGATTATAATCAATAGTCGGCTTAAATAGGAGCTCCTTATCCTCATACTGAATGTTGTGTCGATAAATTCATTACATCGGCAGTTATTTTAGGGATTTTGAGTTAAGCCCTTCCCTAAACCCGCTCTTCCCTTCGTCCGATTTCGCTGATATTTGACAAATATTGTCCTCATGGGGTGATGACTTTAAATATGAAATTTCATGTGATACATGTGTTACATCGGCAATTATTAGGGGTTTGAATTGAGCCTCCCTCTGATCCCCATCCCTTCGATCTCATGCTTAAAATGAATAAGTGTTATCCTTATGGGGTTTTGAATTTACATATGAAATTTTGTGTGCCTCCTCCTGACGACTGTTTTTGCACCTAAGACAAATTGAAGGATGGTTAGATCTAAGTAATATCGCCACCGCTTCTTCCTTAAAATGTGTCCAGATGTCAAATCCGTTATCATTCAACAGTTTACCCTGAATGCGTCGACGCCTTAGTCCACACTGGATTAGGCTGTCTGCGTCTCGTAGACATCGTATATATTGCTATTGAATGTTCCAAAATGCTGTATGTCTTTTTATCAATGAATTCAACTTGTTAGGAATGTGAACTGTTCTCTGTGCGTCTTAGACACATCTTCATTATGAAGCAATTGGTTTTATTAATACGACATAAATATATGACGTAAAATTGGGAATGTTTTTACCCAAAAAGTAAACACAAACAAAAACAAAACAGTTAGTAGTTACGTATTGTTCTGAGATGATATGCGATCGACCTCTCATCTCAAAACATGTACAGCTGTCTTCATTGCATAGCCTGGAGAATTCAAATAATATTTTAAAAAAATCGGCGGCGAATCAAAACAACATTTGGGCTAAAACTCAATATTTGAATTACTTTGTTGGTTCTGAATCTTCATTCTAAATTTTGTGTCGATACATTCATTACAGTTAATAGGATATTTAAATCGAGCCCCTCTTCTCTTGTCCCCCCTTCCCATTTCACGGAAAATTAATAGGTGCCATCCTTATGAGGTTTTGCATTTAAATATAAAATTTCATGTCGATTCATTCATTACATCGGCCTCTGATCGCCCCTTCCCTTCGGCTGATTCCGATGAAAATTAATAGTTGGTGTCCTTATAAGGCTCTGAATTTACATCGGGAGTTACTATAGTTTTTATGTTAAGTCTCCCACCTAATGCTCCTTTCCTTCGGCCGATTTGGCTGAAAATCAATAGGTATCGTCCGGAGACGGTTCTGGATAGTTAGACACACACACACACACACACACACACATACACCTCAAATCAAGTTTGGGTATCATGAAATTCCATTGATAACTCCGCATCGAATTTTGAACGATTGCTGAACTTCCCCCATACTTTGTTATAGTTGGAGAAGTAAAAAAAAAAACTATATTCGAGAGAGAAAAAAAAAAAGTTTATACACTTTCTAACAAAATCTCGAATACATCTTCTTCCATATTCAAAAAATAAATTGGTAACTATCATTGTGGTCCCATGTCAATTCGAGGATGTGACAGCATGTAGAACCAATCAGCTTTCAGGTTATTATATTACCACTTGTCACCTCATCGTTTCCATGTGATGTAATGTCACATGGTCTCATGCATTTTTTTTCATCACTTGACGATACCAGACATTTAGATATTCCAGCGTAATCTATACAATTATATCCGTCTCATTGGCAAATGACTGTATTATACTTTTATATTTTCAACAGCTGATAAATGGAGTCAAGTCCCAGGTTACCGATAACTTACAATGAATTTTTTTTATTGAAAAAATAATGTGTATTACTTATCTACTTTGGTCACTTAAGTCTTTCCTCGGCCCCGTAGATTAGTCTCAATAAAAAAATAAATAAATTGGCTAAACTGTTTTGTTGTGGACATATTTTTTTCACCCAACATACACCGAAAATGAGCTTGCTGAAAAATACAATATGACTTACTTGGAGTGAATTGTGTTTTAAAAAATCTATTTATTTATTTATTTCTGCTAAGCAGGTCTAATATAGGGTTCTTTAGTGTGGTTAGAAGAACAATTTCATCTTTAATTTATATTTTGTTGAATGTTTTGCAGTATACCAACTATACAATTGAAAACGAAATCTCATCTGATCAAACACAAATAATTTAATTCAATGTAATTACACACGTATAGGAAAAAGTCTAAATACTTGCAAGATTTCAATGATAGCAATGTTACCAACCTCCCCAACAATTATATAAAAATTATTTTCGTTATATTTTAATTTAATTGAGAACCTTCCTTTTAATGTAAATAATCATTTGAAACGTGCTTAATTTTTTCTCATATCAACACATACTATACTATAAATTCGATTTTTTTATAATGCGTATTGTAGTGTCATTCCCTGTTGGCGGTGTTCATTCGTTGAGTAAATTTGGTATTTTTGGATCTTTTTTTCCAGTTTTTGACATGAATTAATTACTTATATGAGTTCTATTACTGAAATAAGTCCTATTTGGTTAGCTTATTCCTTACTGGAACATTAGTTAACATTTTCAAAGTTATAATTTGGGTTAGGTTTCCTTAATCTGTCGGTATCCGGGCACTTGACCATAGCTTCTTTATGAATGAATAACTTAATTGCTCATAAAGAATTATCTTAAAGCAATGAGCTTGATACATAATTATAAATACAGTTTATAAATAATGAGGACTAAACTAAAATAAAACAAAGCAGATAATAATAATTAATTATTAATAGAAGTGATTTCTTCATACAAAAATAAAATATAATAACTTAAAAACAAACTACAAAAACAGAATACTGATATTAATAAAAAATCTGTTTGCGTCGCGGGAAGCGCGGCAGGAGCGGGGAGCTTCTCTGTGATGTTTTTGGTTGAAAATAATTGTTGGCTGAAAGTAATTGTAAATTGAAATTATCAAATTATAAAATTTTCCATGTAAATTTATTAGGGAAAAGTAATCGCATTGACGAATGCAGGCTCTTAAGGAGTATTGTGTTGAAAGTGATCGGTCTTAGGAGAGTATTCAGGAATGAAATATATTTGAATACATTAAAATAATATAATATACATTCTATCATATAATGTACAATTTGTCAAGGAATTATGTATGCAGAATCATTTCATCACAAGTATTTTGCTTGAGAAAGTTTATCGGTATTGTACATTGTCATGTAGTTTATAATAATAATTATGTTTATAACAATAATTATTATTAATCAACGTTATCTATCGACATCACTGTTATGTATGCTTATTGGCCTAGATTCGTCACATTCAATATCATGCACATTATTTTCTTCAAAATCTATAAATGAAATGATAAATTTATGGTCACTATAATAAGAAACATAAATTTTAGACTAAATATTTTCTACGAATCTTGCAAAAACAGCGTCTATTGTTTATGTTGATAATCTCTTATTGTAGTTAACTTTCGATCACTAACCATTCTCAGTTTAAATGTGTTAAAAAGAAACTTAATCAATGGCTTGCTTAGCCATCCCTTCCTAATGCCGGTCGGCGGAGTCGGAGAGGGGAGAGTGAAACTTTTGTTGTGCATTTCCAAACTTGGCAGAACAAGGAAGTATTATGAAGCTTATGTTAATCTGAAATGATTAACAAATTGTGCAGATGTGTCTGTTGTGGGTTTCTCCATCCAATCATCCTGTACTGGCTGTGCACACGACTCGACTCCAGCCTCACGAAGCTGTCCGGAGGGCTGTAGGCAAGATGGAGAAGTCCATTAAATTATACGAACTGACCCCTTTCTATAATGTCCGCATACCATAGTTCCTTTGTGCCTAACAACATTCTTTAACGTCTGGAATTATTATATTTTCAAAAGAATCTACATTGTTTTTTTTGTGTGTGTTTAGGTCTGAGAGTATTTGGTCAGGCAGTGTGAAGATTCCCCTGAACAGGGATGTGGAGTATCGATATGTGATATGTATTATTGTTGAACCTGACGGCAATAAAATTACAGAAAAACATTGTATTGTAAGAAGGTGGGAGCCTGACAAGAAACCAAGAATTGTTCCTAAAAAAGGTGAGACACTCTTCAATTATTTACATGTTATTTTTTTATTTAAAAAAATCATTTTGTCCATATGACGAAGCGAGACAAGTCTGTTCAGTATAAAAAGCGACTCGGGATTACACAGATGTTTTTGCGCCATATTAAGCCAAAATAGAAATTTACTCATTATGATAAAATTAAGTTTAAAAAAAGTGTGAGTAGGCGTAGTTGTTGAAAAAATTGTTTCTACAATAATAATTCAAAATGAAATACCTACATTAACTTATACAGCGGAAACATGTAATATGTATAAATATGTAACGTGACCATAACGTTCTTACGCCACAATTTTTACGATCATTTATGTCCTTCCTTCTCCTCTTCTCACTATTCCTTTCTTCCTCATTTCAAACTGGCTTTACGCTTTCTTATGAAAGTTATGGCATCAGCGGGTATCTTTGTTTCATTGTAGGTCCGCTGTAATTCTGTAAGTTAATTTCTTATACCCAGTAATTCCAGTTCGAAATGAGGGACAAATAAATTTGAGAGGGGGGGCGGGGCGTAAAAATGTAGTGGGTGGAGGATAAATGAAAGTCATTCTATTGGTCAGATCAGATATTTTGTTTTAATATTTTTGACAAGAGAGTATTCGAACACTTCTTCCCCCTGTACTTGTGTTCCGAATATAACTACTCCATTATATTAAATATATATTTTCTCAACTATCTTATAAAAAATTAATATACCTAATAAATATTGCTTTGAAATATTTTCTACAGAAATTTATTGTACATTATTTGGAGCGCTTATAACTTGGTCGTCAGATCTAAGACCGATAAAAGAGAGGGCGCCGGTAGCTCAGTGGTATGCGTGCTTGTCTTCTGACCTCATGATCGTGGATTCGAAACCCGACCGAGGCCCTTAGTTTAATTTATCTGTGAGGTAAAATAAACTTAAGCAAGCCGTCCCTGGGAAGGGACGTTAAGCGATGGTTCCGAGCCTGTACGATGTCAGGTACTCGTTAAAGACCCCTACACTAGGTGAATAAAAATTTAGGATTCAGTAGAATCGGGCTCATGTCCACCAGAGTGACGAAAGAGCGCTCTAGTAGTAGGCGATATGACCTCGTAGTTAAAGCCCGGGCATGAGTCATAAAACCCAACCTAACCTAAGACCTGAGGGCCCTACCGTTTTCGCGTAAATATTATAAATGGTATATTGTACAATATTAGCTCCTGAAGTCCCAATTTTCGTCTGATTTCGACTAAAATCTAATCGTTGTTCATTGCTACAATCGTTTCTGAGTAGTTTGAGCGCACATATTGGTTTCAATCACATATACACTGACAGTCATCATCGCGTTAATGATCAAAACGTGTTCAGGTGATCTTGTAACTTTCAATTTCCTTAAAAACTCGATGCACGATAACAATACTTTCACATTTAAAACGATAAGAAAGTCACTAGGTTTGTACAAGGAGGGTCTGTATTTATAATATGTTTTTCAGCAGCTTTATTTTTCTCCTATTTATTTTTTTGGTTTTTACACAACTTAGCAAATATAGACGTTTCGGGAAAAACTTGATATCAGTATCTATAAAACGTTTTTTATACAATCAATATTTAAAATCAAATCATGTTCGTCATTGATTCAATATACCAATAACACCTTAATTATTCAAACAATATAACTGCTGAAAAACATATTAAGTATAAGAAAGTAAATAAAAATGGCAAAAATATCATTTCTATATTTTATACTATACTTCCTTCCTCTTCTTCGATCTGTTTCTGTCTGCGCTGAGGACAAAAGACTCAAGTTCAGACTTTAAAGGGAAGAGAATTGTGCTCTTAAATGCTTATGAAAAATATTTATAGTACTTTGTTTTCCGGAAAAATGAGCTTTTCCTACTTAAGATAGTGTCCGATACTTCGTCACATATATTCCATACCTTCTTCCTGCGGCGCTACGGTCCTGAAAGAACCCAGGCCTCCGTCACAATCCTCCTCCATTTGTCTCGATCTAAAATCTTCTCTCTCCATCCTCTGATGCCCAACACTCGGAGGTCCGCCTCAACGTCGTCCAGCCAACGGAGTCTCGGTCTTCCTCTTCTCCTGGCACCGCCTGGCCTACCGTAGAGGGCTTGTTTAGGGAGTCTTCCTCCTTCCATTCTCTCTACGTGGCCCAACCAACGTAATTTCGCCGGCTGGTCCACCAGGTCGGAATCCCCGTAGAGGTCTCTCAATATATTATATATATTCCATACCTACCCTACTAATATTTGGTATATTTTATTATTATAATGGTATTTTATTATTATATTAAATCCGAAAAAAAATGCTGCTAATCACCGTTCAAGTACATTTAAATCAATTCCTACGAATTTAGCCCTGTTTAAAATGTTTTTAGTTTTTCATAATTTTTTTTAGGATATAATATGTAATATTTTATGTATGTTTGAAATATAATATTTGTTTCAATTGTTTGTTTAGTTGTTGTTAATACAAACATTGAAGTGGAAGAAATCATGGGTGTATATGATAATAAGGAGCGAATTGACAGGGGCTGGCTAACCAGTGAAACAGCCATACAACTAAAACTATTTAATAATAACCTTAATATATGGAAGTCCAAATTGAAGAATCGGCCTGTAAGTATACAGTATACTTATTTAGTTTATGGTTAGTCGGGGTGAATGTGAAACAGGGAAAATCTGTGACATTTAATTCAATTTTTCAATTAGTTGGCTCGATTTACATACATTCTCTTATTACCATGAGTTTCATTTTCATTGAAGTTAATTCTCTACTAGTTGTCTGTCAGTAGTTTATGTCACCACAAAAACAAAAAAATAAATGATGCCGCTAATTTTGAAAATAATACAAGGGAGAAAAAAGAAGGAAAAAAAGTGCCCTGAATATAAAAGTGTTTTTCATAAGTGGAGTTGTATTCGGGAGGGTCAAGTTTTTATTTATTTAGATACATGTACCAATCAAAAAAGAATCAATAGTAATCAACATCTATCTGGAAGGATATTTTTTTCTCTTCTTTAATGGCTTTACCATTTAGCAGTCATGTTGATGAAAATTTGAGCCTCTCGAAAATAAACCACTAGTTAATGTTGAGTGAAGTCGAGGTTCTGTCGTGTAAATTAAAAACTCAGTATTTGGCCAACATTTTGGAAATTATTTATTTCCTTCTTTAGGCCTTTATAATGACTTGAGTGTAGTGAAGGTGGTGTTTGTGTTTGGAAGAGAACGCTTAGTTCGCAGGAAATAAATAGTTTCCGAAACGAGATTTTTATTTCCCTCAATATTGTAAAGATATTGTGGACTATCAATTATTATAATCACTAATTGTTTATATTGTGATCATAACGTTGTGCTTTGGATTTGTTGGGATAGCACTTTCATCCTTATATTGTTTTTAAAATAATTTAAAAGATCAGAGCGGCATTATTTATTTATTGCTTTGGAAAAACTATTTAAAACAGCAAAACAAAAAATATTTAAAAAACTGGTTATCATTTTCCATGATAGTTGGGCTGACTGAACTGTGGGAGTCCTAAATTTTGCCTGTCCAGGTTTATTCACCTAGGGTCTTTAACGAGTACCTGACATCATAAAGTCTCGGGACCATCTGAAGTACGACGTGCTCAAGGTTTTTCACCTTTTTGAACTTTGACCGGGGTTGTTTAATATTGTTATCCTCTTACGTACATTTCACAGTTTCCAACTTCCTACAATTGTATTTAAAAAAAAAATCTGATCACATTTTTTCAATTTCAGTCAGTTTTGCGGCGCCTCTTAGGGATTATTGTATTGATTAAAAAAATTATTTCTCTTACAGTCAGATAACGTTTCCCAGTAATGTTTTCTCTTGAAACACAGCTCACCCTGTTCTATCTTACTTACCTCCTCCATCTTCTCGTTTGCCTTGGTCATTTAAGAGTTACAATCTTGTATCACATTCACCCCGCTGTTTATACCACTTTCACTTGAAAACATTAAGGAAGCTATTATTTTTCTTATAGAACATAATAATATAATATATTTTAGTATTTTTTTTAAATCTCAAAGTCTAGGAAGTATGTAGAAGTTTGTATATTCATGTGATGTTTCTTTAACTGTCTCGATATCTTAATATTAATTTGATTCAATTTTTGACATTTGTTTGTTGTATATATTTCCACAGATTAATGTCAAAGTAACGCCTGTTAATTTGACTCGAGCTAACAGTATTTCTCAAGAAGTGTCTCAGGCGGACGAGTGTCTTAGTCTAGAAACGATGGACATAACCGACAAACTCGATTGCTGGCCGGTTACTGAAATATCTGTAAGTATTTTTGATAGCTGTTCCCTCTTTTCTGTAATAATTAACTACAGGAATATAGTTGGCATTTTACGGTAGATTAGGAGAAATACGATGAAACCTTTACTGATCAATCTGAATAGAATAGAAGTATATAGAATTCTCAAGACATCATTAAAGATATATATACTAGACTCTCGTTGATAAGGCTGCTTATACTGAAAAACGCAATTTTTCTTGCATTTTTTTTCTCGTGTAATATAAGGGAAGTAAAACTTTTGACTTAATTTTTTGAATGACACAATTTGAAAAAATATTTTTAAAGCACCTCTTCTCAATTATCCTTCAAAATTCAATTTTTTTATGCATCATATTTAAATCGCGAAAAACTGCATTTTATCTACTCTTTACTGAAATTATTATATCACTTCTTTTATCTGAATAACAATTTTGTGTTTTTAAATTGTTACTACACATCAATATGTTCTGTGTATATCAGCCATAAACATAAAATGTGTACTTGAAATGGTCGGCAAATATTATGATTGTTATTTTCTATTTAGTTTGGCCCCATAACGTTTGAATTGTCTATCCGGCCGGCATCTAAAAACGTTTGTCCATTCTTGCTCTAAACCCTGTTTTTTTTTCTTGTCCGATTTGGCTGAAACTCAATTTGGTGTTGAATCACCCTTTCACCGTTGGGAAGCTTATTTCATTTAGGTGGACATAGGCTATAAATCTTCACGCTTTATCAAACGGAAGCTGAGCAGTGATGGTAAAAGTCGAGCTAGTCGGAGGAGAAATGGCCGTCCGTATGTTATTTTACATACACTGCCTAAAGCGGTTTCTCTGAAATATACATCTGTATTTATATGTGTTTATGAACTTCCAACAAATCGCTCTCATAATATTGAAAATCTTTAATTAGTCACGAATGCCGATTATCGAAGCTTTCAAAAATTTGATTCTGTACTTAATTTTTCTCGTATTCCTTGAAATTCTCCATGAAATCCTGAGATGTGTAATACGTCCATTGTGTTGCGAGCAACTTTCATAATTTAAGAATTACGTTTTCGTAAACATTGAAGCTTTACTATAGTGTTACTTTTTTTGCCGATACCAATTCGTGACACTATTTTGAACCGCAACCAGTGTGTGCCGCGGGCTGTTCGTCTTGAATTTTTGGTCCAAATAGTAAGATGATAATTATGTAAGAACTATACCTGATTGCTATCTATATTTCTGTATTATTTTGTATCACTTTTTTTTCTTATCTCTTTCTATTAATTAATTTATTTTATATCTATTCCTAATATGTTATATATATATATAATTTATTGACGATAAGCTGATATATTGGAGTAGATGGTGCGTTATTTGTCCAGGTGGTAATTTTCGTAGGATAAGGGAAAAAAACACGACGAATATTTCAACCATCTCTTTGATTGTTTTTCAGGACTATCCATACATACGAGAAGAGGCACACCCGGGATTATTGTAATTTTGGAATGTTTTTTTCCCTGTTAATCGTCTGATGCCACTTGTTCCTGGATGTCGTTTGAAGAAATCTTTGGCGTTTCCTTTGCAAAGAAAAAAAAAAAGTATTTCAGTAATAGCGATTTGTTTTGAACTCTGCGTCTATGAATATGGCTAAATTTAAAAAAAAGAAATTGTGATGGCGCCCATTAAATTTTTTTAAAGGCAGACGGATCCCTCTTTCGTTTTAATTATAATTAATTGTAAGATTTTTTTTGTACCCCAGAATAATAATTAAACGTATGTCTCAGAGGAGAACGATTTAATAATTTTATTGAAAGATAATATTTTTTTTTTTCCGTAGTTTAATTTTTTTGTAAATTTAATACCGCCTAATCCTTCAAGCAAAACTTGTTTCCAAAAAATATAATTCAAATTTCGAACAATCGGATTTTAAAACCTTCAACCTATATTTTAAAAGTTGTTAATTGAAGAAAGGCTGAAGAAGAGACGAAAGAGGAGTTCTAGAGACAGAAACAGAAGCTGAAACGTTGTAAAGGGAAATAAGAGATCTGGGGAGCGTTAATAAGTTGAGGGACAAGACAATCATATGTGGTCGACTAGCCATAGAACTTAGGGGGACTCTCAACGGATGAAGTACTATGAGAAGCGGTTCAAAGGCTACTTGGGACCTGACAATTATGGAGGAGCAGGGATGGCTGAATTGATTGAAGCACCAGGAAGAGATGAACCATGACAAAAGTTTTTGAAATATGGTGGAGTGGGAGGAGAATATAGCCGTCTGTCGATGGCAGGTAGGTTCTTCCTTCAGAGGAAGCGATTCATTGATCAAGAAGGCAGACCCAGGACCATCTGTCTACACTGAATGGTGGAGGAGGCTCATGCAGAGGGACAATGATATGATTATGTTACGTTTCAGCGTATTAATTTCCCAAGGATTATTAAGATGAAATTTTGCAGAAAATGCCTTTCAGCTTCGTCCTATAGCTCTAAGTAAGCACTGCTTACAAAAAAAAAAAAATCTCAGTATATGGTGACAAGTGAGGAGCTTATTCGGCTTCAGGTGTTGTGATATATCAATTCCATGGGGATAAGAGCGTCAATGAGATATCCAGAAGCATTTTTAGAGGTGAATGAGAGGTTATCTGAGAATTTGGGGCTTTCAATAGCTTAAAGTGTGAGCAGACTAGGCTTTCTAGAAAAAAAAAAAAAAAAATGTCCTGAAATATACGATCCGCTTCGAACTGGCAGGAAAGTTGGAGTTTCCCTTCGTATAACAATTGAAAACCACCTACTTACTCTCGGAAGGATTTCAGGTCATTATTTGGTTTCTTTGGTACTCTCCTATAACTCTCGTATCTCTAGCCATTTTTTCATCTATATTTTCTCGACAGGAATCCAGCTTGGGATGCAAGCAGAGAAGTTTCCTTCTCAGAGCTTCCGGAGAAAATCTTATCCTTCGTTATCACCTGACATAGTTTTCCTTCTGACTATGAATACCTATTTTTCAGTTTGACAGAACGCTATCTAGTGGAAACCCTTGGTACAACGTTGGGAAAAATCTTCAAAATTAATGGAGACCTCATTGTAAATTGAGACGGAAATGACCACTATTATCGATTCAAAAGTGAAGTTAATATGATTTTTCTTGGGAAAAAAAAAACAATTAAAAAAAAAAGCCTAATATAATTCTATTCTGGGGTACAGTTGTATTTTTATGTCACTGCCAGAAAGTTGTGTGTGCTCAGACGTAGACATATAGGCAGAAGTACAAAGTAATAATGGATATTTTTAATGGACGCCAATGTATATCATTTGTATGTGTATTAGAATGTTGTTTCTTCTTTTATTAAGGTGATGAACCAGCGAGAGCGACAATTCAGATTTCAAGATCAGTTTGGTCGAGTCTACTTGGAGGAGGATTTTATAGTCTTTCAAATTTTAGTTCTTCTCCCTGAAACTATAGTAAGTCAATTTTAATTTTATTGAACCTTATGTGTAACAATGAGGGCACTATCAGAAATTGAATTTAGTGATTCTTGAGAGGAAGTGCTTTTCCTTAAAGCCTCAACGAAAATCATGTTCGCTCATAGATTGAAGCATTTGCTTGTAAGCAAGAGTTAAAACATAAAATACATTTTGAAGGAAATGCTTTTATTTATACCTTCACATTTATGTGCTTTGGCTTTTATGCTGTGTGTACTTCATTGTTACTTATATGGTCCCTTATATTTGTCTGTACATACTGGTATTTATTACAATTAAATATGAGTTTGGGATCGCCCATCATTGTTTCGATATAAGATTAAAAATAGTAAGAAAAATCCTACTTGTAGAGGAATAAATAAATTAAAATTCATCATAATTTTATACACAATATTTTTCTCGGAACTGCTAAAAAAGTATATAACTAAAAAATAATTCTAAAAAAAATATTTTTTTTTAGATTCACGTTGCTCTAGGGAACAATTGGATTTCCTCCAATGTATTTATGTTCGTGTTTAAAATAAAATAGAGGTGTATTATTAGCTTTGTTATCAAATTGTTTGTTTGTACAATATACCTAGAACTATGTTATTTGAAACCTCGCTCAGATTTCCGTCTAGGAATGCGCCTTGTCATCAGTCTACTATTCTTTATCTCGTTTTTATTTAGTTTTTTTCTAATTTGAGATTTCCCACTGAAACGTTTTTATCTTTAATTTTTTTTTTTTTTTTCTATAATACTGCCCATATATAAAAAATATGTTGTGTTGTATTAGAGTGTAATAAAATCGCATGCCGAAAAATGACTAATTTTAAGTCAAAATTTTACTTATTTTATTTCGAATATTAATTTTTTTTTGTGCTGACCCTGAAACTCAGGATTTAAGTAAAAAAATAATCTAGAAAACAGTTTTCCCATTTGCGGAATCTATCTCTTGGGAAGTCAATTTCGTAGTTCCTGTTTTGGGAAAAATTGTTGTGTGTTTTGAGAGAGTCATCCTTTGATATTTCGTTATTGAAGATAATGACCTTTCTAGGTTTCTCCATGAACGAAATTTAGTATCAATGTGTTTTTGGTTTTTCTTAAATACCCTAAGAAATTGAAATATTATGAAAGTTATGAAATGTTAAGATCAAACTTATCCACCCATTGATTTCAAGTAGAAAGGCGTGGGGAACTGTGGCATGGAACCCGCGCACTGGATTATAGGGAAATGTCCCTACTTTCAAAAATAGAGTTTCATTTTCTCTTTACGAATGGCCTCTTAATGTAGGAGTAATTATTTGATTTCCACAAAACTGGTATCCAAATCTCACATTTCCTAAAAGTGGTACATATATGAACTTACACAAAAGTTATACAAAACAAATCTTTCTTGGCGCCTTTTATGTATAAATATTTACTGAAACATTTCAAAATTCGTTTTAATTTATGGGATTTAATCCCATCAGTCTTTTTAGCTGGCCTACTACAAAAATATATGACAGAATACATATGTATTTTTTATTGATGTTATAAATCATACAATGTATTTATGGTTGTGTAAGAGTTGCGCTAATCAACGCCCTTTTCTTTACCGAGAAAAGAGCAATAATGCGGTTCAGCCAGGGTCATTCTTTATTTATTTAAAAACCTATTTTTGTTCTTTTGTTTGTGTTTGATAGTATTGTTTATCATTTCTGCTTGCTGTATTAATGTTTCTGATAAAACTGCGTGATTACAACTATTGGTCGTAAATTCAGGCAAATTTTATTTCATTTTTTCTTATCAGTAACTTTCCTCTTTTAACAACTTCTAAGTTGAGGAACTTGTAATAAATATATATATATATTAAACCAAAGTAATGATAGAAATTATAGGATATTAACGGAGGACCTCTGCCAAGAAAATCAAAATGAATGCAACGTATGAATTAAAGCCTTTTTTTTTTTTATACGAAACACGACTCTTATATTCTTGTAATTGTTATTTCTTGTTGAACAATGAGAAAACAATTTTGGTTCCGAATAGCGGGTTTTCTCTAACATGAATATTTTAAATTGAATTTTAAATGTTTTAATGCTTCTATTTCTTTCAAGAAGTGGGGAAGGGCATTGAAGAAGTTGATTGTTTTATGAGTTATACTAATCGGCTGTAAGCTATCCAGCTCATTATATTATCATAATAATAATAATATTTATATAGCATGATAACAGGACGTTCATAAGAATTTATACAAGGAAGCTTATAAAGGACAATATCAACAGTTATTAGATCTTAGACACACACATGAGATTAAGAATAAAAATAAATATTCGTAATGTTGCTTTAAAAATAAACGGATAGTTAAAGTATCGGTTCAAGTAATAAAAAAAAAATAAGTAACCCCATATTTTTTTTCTTTATATAATAAGTGCCGTTCTTGATTCCACCAATCATTATGAGATCTCTCAGAAAATGGAAACATAATAGGGAACGAGGTAGCTGACTCACTCTCACGAAACAGACAAAGGACCGTACAACACAGTAGTAATGGACGACATGCTCAGGCTGACATATCAGAAGTGCCAGTCAAATTTTAGGGAGCTTTCACAGTAAAAGAGCAATTCTACTGCACAGTCTGTTCTTAAACATAATCTTTGGTAATTGTATGACATATCCAATTACCTTGTTTTGGTAATTGTATACATATCCAATTACCTTGTTTTGGTAATTGTATCACATATCTAATTACCTTGTTTTGGTAATTGTATCACATATCTAATTATCTTGTTTTGGTAATTGTATCACATATCCAATTACCTTGTTTTGGTAATTGTATCACATATCCAATTACCTTGTTTTGGTAATTGTATCACATATCCAATTACCTTGTTTTGGTAATTGTATCACATATCCAATTACCTTGTTTTGGTAATTGTATCACATATCCAATTACCTTGTTTTGGTAATTGTATCACATATCCAATTACCTTGTTTTGGTAATTGTATCACATATCCAATTACCTTGTTTTGGTAATTGTATCACATATCCAATCACCTTGTTATACTTTAACGTAAATGAATAATATTATTATTATAAATTGACATTATATAGAAACTTTTTGTAACTCATATGAAACTGTTATAATGAAAAAAATTCATAACAGTTTTGATGCCTGATAATTAATATAATATAAGACTTATTTTATTTAACGTAGTTGTGTTTGTGATGTGACAGGGGATCTTGTTGGACTTCTACACGTACCCAGAGTTAGGTCGGAAAGAGGACGAACCGCCCTATCATGTCGGCTTCAGCTACATCCTGCCCAGTGCCATGAAGCACAGCGAAGGGCAGGTTGTAGTACCTATAACCAGTGTGAGACATCGCCCCATCGGAGAGGTCACCCGTAAGTCTCCTCTTTAGTCTACAAACCTTCTCAAATTTCCAAGCAAACTTTACTAGAAAAACAATTTTTTTTGGAAACCTGCACTTCTCCAGTTCTTTGTAAATAATAATTGTCTTATTTATGAACTTCTGAATAAGCATATACAATTCTTCTCCCTCTTTTTTATTTATTTTTTGACGAAAAATCAACTGGTGTCGTCCTTGTGAGCTCCTTGATATAGATATAGAAGTTTTGAAGAAGAGTACATTTATTCCATTTTCTCTTTTATTACATTTCTGCGTCGATATAATGGAAAGCTAATAGATTAAATTAAAATAAAGAACTTGTTTGACTTTTATATTGTCTAATTCCACAAAAATATATACATAAAAAGCCCAAAGAGGGCGCCGGTAGCTCAGTGGTATGCGTGCTTGCCTTCTGAGCTCAAGAACGTGGGTTCGAAACCCGACCGAGGCCCTTAGTTTATTTTATGTGGGAGGTAAAATAAACTTAAGCAAGCCGTCCTTCGTATAGGACGTTAAGCGAATGTCCCGAGCCTGTACGATGTCAGGTACTCGTTAAAGACCTCTAGGTGAATAAAAATTTAGGGTAGGCAACATTTAGGACTGCCACAGTAGAGTCGGACTCATGTTCACCAGAGTGACGAAAGAGCGCTCTGGTAGTAGGCGATATGACCTCGTAGTTAAAGCCCGGGCATGAGTCATAAAACCTAACCTATAAAAGTTAAACAAGTTCTTTTTAATTATTTAATTTATTCCATCGCCAGTTACTAAGGGTTTTGAGTTGAAGCTCCCTCTCCTTAGGTCGTTTTTGCTGAAAATCAATAGGTGTCGCCTTTATAGGCTTCTGGATCCACATATAAAATGTTATAATTTTTGGATTCTGTAAGTGAAGTAATTCTGAATGAATATTAATTTATATATTTTCTGAACACTTATATTGTCTAATTCCACAAACATATACTTAAATGTGTACCGGTTTTGGCTTACGCCATCGTCAGCACAATGTTCAACAATAATTCAGATATTTGTCAGGCATACGTATTTATATTTACCTAAGTGTGCCTGAGGTGAAAGGGTCCCCTTCCTCTGGTAAAACCAGGGGGGTGGAAATCTCTATTATAGTTATTACAGTTATAATAGAGACTTCCACCCCCCTGGTTTTACCAGAGGAAGGGGACCCTTTCACCTCAGGCACACTTAGGTTAATATAAATATGTATGCCTGGCAAATATCTGAATTATTGTTGAACATTGTGCTGACGATGGCGTAAGCCGAAACCAGTACACATTTAAGTATATGTTTGTGGAATTAGACAATATAAGTGTTCAAAAAAGTGTTTTATCTATCATTTTATTTTATTTAATAGTATTTCCACTATATCAACACAGAACGCAAAAAATGTATTTGGGCATTTATATATTTTCATATATATTCTTCCTATTTTTTTATTGATCTTTATAACATAGCAAATATGCGCTGCGGGAAGAACATTTATGTCGATATAATCATTCTATCGGGAGTCATCGTGTCCATAGACGTACAGATATGACTCTTTTTTTTTTTTTCTCCATTTATGAATTCGGAGGATCGGAAAATATGAAATTATATAACTTCTCCTATACTATGTATAGTTGGGGAAGTAAAACGTGACATTAGGAACACTGTCAGTGAAAATGTAGATAAGAGCCTTATCAATAACATATTTTATGTATTTGTTTGGAAGTATGTAACCTGTCTTACTGGCACAGTAGATATGATATCCTATATCGTCTGATATGGTATCTTTATAGTTTGTATTCCATTTAATTAGAGAGTATTATCTTGATATTTCGTAATATTGAAGTTTATTGTTATCCATTAGTTATTTTTAGAGGGAAGCACTTTTTGGTTCAGTTTTGTCCAGCTCATATATGGTACTATTAAATGTTTTGTATTGGGGCTGTTTACGGTTTGTGTAAGGAGCCAAGATTGGAAACACCACACTTAAATGACAATAATTTCTGTTGAAATTTAGACTAACACATTTTTGTAACATGATGAAATTTTTACTTTTATTAGAACGATTTTGACAGAAGGGTTCACAAGAGCAAAATAACATGATCATGTCTAAAAAAATATGTTATTCCTTTAATAATTTACAAAAATTACTTCAGGAGAATATTAATTATTTAAACAAATATTATATTATATTATGCTATCTTCAACATACATTTGATTTATTTTTATTATTGTATACAATCTGAGATTTTCAATTTCTAAATGTAAATGCATTCATGTATGCATAAGGGGCTACTTTAAGGAACATTATTATTTTTATGAGACGTAGTATAGTTAGTTATTTTTTCAATGAATACAAAAAGAAACAGCAAAAACGTAAAATAAAAAAATAATGATATTGGTTTAAACTTGTGAATCGATGATTGAAGAAGGATAACAGTCCCAAAATCATTATTCCGTCTTCCCAAGGTGAGCAACCGTTTTTTTTTTTTCATTCCTTCGATTAATCGCCTGATCTGTGGATGATCATTGTTCTTCTCAGCCTTCACCAAATCCATAGTTTCCCGGCTCTTCTGCCATTACCTAAAGTCTGTTAGGTTCTCCCAAGTAGTGGGAGTCAGCACTGTCTCTCCCACCTCTCTGCCCAACCAACCACTGTCCAGCAGTGGGGGGAGACCAAGAGGCATGAGGGGAGAATCCGGTCATTACCAGCACTCCCTTGTAAATTATAAAGGTTTATTTAGAAATGATCCTTTGATTTTGAGAGAGGAGGTTGAAACATATATAATTTATAAATCATTCTGTGTTAGTAATAATGTTGAATATACATTTGTGTTATGTTTCTGTTTATAATTAGTTGAGTATTTGGTGGTGAAGCCTACACCCCATTACACATGCGATCTGAGCTACTCCTTGCACCGCCAATGGAAGGAATCCTGGCGTGGGTTAGATGTGGGGCATCGTGGTGCCGGTGGATCCTTCAAAGGAGATATTAAACAGTCTGTATCAATCTTAATTATTTTAGTTTAATATATTATATTATTAGTTTTGTCTTAGTTTAAATTAAATTTGGGATGAATCCTCTCAATTATTTGAATTATAAGACAGGGAAGAAATGAAGTATTTTGTATTATTCGTAATAACTTGTTCTATTCTGCGTCACATGCACCATTATCATCATATTTTGAAGGTTATTAATATTAAATCAAAACGCCAGCGATCACAGCACGCTTGAAACTAACAAAAATCCGCCTCTTCGACGCTACTGCTAAAAACATTTTTAGGGTTCCATAGGTCGTGGACTGTTTCCGTAAGACGATTCAGAGTCTTTAACGTATCTTCACCTCCCCCTCTTCTGATATCTAGGAAACTATTGAAGCTACATTACTGAAACTTTGCAGATTGTTAAAGGATTATCATCCTTTGTTGACCTAGCGAAAAATCAGTAGGAAAAAAAATAATTTAGTGGAAATGAAATATTAAGCCTAAAAACATAGTATTTTCAGGTAATGGAATGTAGCCGCGAAGTTGCTTTAGGAATTCCGAGATGTGTCTTAATGACACGCTTCCAATATCATTTATATTAAATTATTTTGTACATATAACGAACTAATTTGCTAGTAATAACCAAAAGTTCATAGTATAGGAATTAATTATTTTTTAAAATGATTTTACAATTAAAGAACTTGAGAATTACACGGTCGTAGCCTCACTCCTAATTTTTTTTTTAAATGTTGACAACTCATGCACCACGCTAATAGCTTAGGGGCCCACTGTCGCTCGGCATATATTAGCGCTGGTTCCCAGCCTTTCTTTTACTCTCCTGTCAATATATCTATGGGCGATAAGTTTCGAAATCATATGACACAATGCGGTGGCGTAGATACAGTCTATATAATTATTAAATGTGTTGAGACTCTGTTCGCCTATGGAACCCATCAATGAGTGACCTGATCGCACTTCTCCGTATTATTTTGTATATATAGAAGATAATAAATCAAATGAAAGCACGTATTGGAGGCAAATAGAGATTGTATGATATATTCCTCGCGATTCAGTCAGTAATTATATTCTTATTGTGTAAAACATATATTTATTTTCTTTATGAACGAGAAAGTCACATTTTTTCTTATACGAATTCTTTTTTGTTGTTGAAGATGTGCTGAAGTGAGAGAGAACACAATAGCCTCACTGAAGAGCGCAGCCTCCCATGGAGCTGATTTCGTGGAATTCGACGTTCAGCTCTCCCGTGATCTCATACCAGTTCTGTATCATGACTTTTATGTTGCCATTGCCATGAGAAGGAAAAAGCAAGTATCAGCCGAAGAGATGATCCAACTCCCCGTTAAGGACCTCTCTTTGGAACAGCTTCAGAGGCTCAAGGTAATCTTCATTTTTCAGTTTTTATTTAATATAATTAATTTCTTTCTACAAATAAATATGAAAAAGAAGAATAAAATCAGGAAAAAATATTATAATAAATAAGTCAATTTTAAGAGTACAGGGAAAGAAACTTGTCCCTTTTTTTTCTTCGTTTTTCAGGACTTTCTTTATATTATTTTCCTTCAGAGGAAAGTTCCCTCTGGGGCTAAACTGTATAAGTCCATCAATCCTTTTGGGGGAAACTTCATTCTATCAAAAATGAGATGTTTCATGTATAAGTTGAGCAGTGATATATCACTTTTGTGTCACTACATAGTGGGGAATAACTATTGTGGTAAAGTGCCACAAATACTATTCAGAGGTTCCCTTTAGATCCAGCTCTTCCTAGTTCCTAAGTGCACTTGATTGGAGTGTGGTGAGGATTTAGAAAGGTTGATTTGGTCAGCTTCCGAAACCTTATTGAGTCAGGTCTCAGTCAAGTCAGTTCTTGTAACGCCTTACTTTTAGGGTTCTTTAATACGATAAAAAAACAGGCTAAAAATCCATGAGGACTCAAGAAAAAAAGTTTTTCTCTAGCAAAATCGTGAATAATAATATCATGGTATTTTTATTGCACTATTCCGTTGAAATAGTTTTAATAAAGTTGTGAATTTCAAAAACAACAAAGAGGCCTCATTTTTTTTTCTAATTGCTTTTTAGATGTTCATTGCAAACTATTTTGTTTTATTTCTTCGCATTATATTGCTTGAATTTGAAAAGATTGACCATTTCAGAAATTTTTATGGATTTTATCGTTTATTGTTTCATCAGTTTGGCTTTGTTTTTGTTGTATATGTTTGTGTTATTGTCCAATACTTATTTTAGAATTAATTGTAATGGTATCTGCGTTTCGAAAAGTTGTATCAAAATTAATTATTAATTAATTTCTTGATACTATTTCATGCCTTCTACAAGAACTTAAGAAATAATATATCACAGCTTCTCTCGTGAATAGACTTACTTACGTAGTATTAGGTCGAGATGCGGAAAGCTTCCGGGAGTGGCCTTCTGTACCCCGGTGCAATAGGCGTTAATTTGACTTACGTCTCCTAAACGTCAAGCCACAATATTTATAAATAAGGTGTACAAATCTCTTTTAATGAATAGATTCTAATATTGGTTTCCCTATTCACTTGCTAACCAATTTTATGGATGATTAACCAAATGCAGTTAATCAATCAAGTTGTGATAACATTTAGATTATTTGTTTCCTTATCTCGTATCTCTCCACATATATATTATATAGCATGACGATTAACTGATTTCAGTTTTATTTTCTATTTACGTCACTTTGAACAATTTATTAATAAGTAGATGTAAATACAATTTAATTGATGTAGACATAACTTCCAAATAAACTCCTGGCTTTAAAACTAAGCTGTAGTTTTATGTTTATTTATGAGTTTTAAAACGAGTGCATAATTCTTAGCTTAAGCCCGCTTCTGTCGCTTTTTTTTAATTTTTTTATGATTGGGTTTACCAGGAAGCTGAAGTCCGAAGGAATCAGGTAAGTCATGTCCCAGGAGAGGGGACTGCGATGTGGGAGGGAAGCAACTCGCCTAAGTTAGTTCATACTGCTCTCTGGAGTTACCTCTTTATCCTGAGGGATAGAATAAAACCAGCAATAGAATGCAATGATACACAAAGCATACCTTAGTGGGGAAGAGTTGAGACGGATACAGGACAGTAGGATGCCGTCCCGACTATAACGGTCGGATATTGGATACCAGGAGCGGGCATTAGGTACAATCCGATATGACAAGAGTCACAAATAGGAGACGAACTGGTAGAAGTCCCCCTCCCTGTGAAGAAACAAGTCTTCCTGGCTGGTGGATGTGTATCGGGTGAGCCAGAGGAGAGGATTGGGGCGCCCGGGCTATCCAGGTAGCCAATGACGAGGAGGCTTGTAGAGGTTGAATGCGCTCCCCTCCTACACTAATTTACATTGGAAATAAGATCAATGCAATTATAATGTTTTGAAGGCTAGAATTTGTTTGAACGTATAGTACTGTTCCTCCTCCATCCATGGCCTTCCAAAAATACTGAGGCTTTCTAAAATTTTGTTTGACTGGTACTAGAAAAAACCGTCGGATAGTAAAAATAATATTTATTTTTGTTAAACCATAACATGGTAACATCATAAGAATGTATACATGAAGATAGCTTATACATTAGATAGATAAACAGATATTAAGTCTTGGAGCCTGACACATGAATTAGAATTAACAATACTACTAAAAACTAATATGAAATCAATAAATAAATACTTGAAAGTACGATTACAAAAATAATAATATTAATAAATACAGTAGATACTTTTTTTGATTTAATTAAAATTAAGATACTCATTTTTTATAACTCCTCCGAAAGTGTCTTTTCACGACGATATTTCGGGATGTTCTTACATCACAAGATGCGAAATGTAGAAAAGAAAAAGAAAACTAAATAATTATAACAATTATAAAATTATGTATATAGTAAGCATACATAATTTATTTTCATTTGATTTCATCAGTTATTCCCCCTTTGGTGTTTGTAAACATTCACTAAGCGGTCATGTTTTTTTTTTTTTTTTTTTAACTATTTATTTTTAATAATAGAAGTATAACAGTGTATATATTTTGTGTATGGGAATTGGGTTCATGGAAATAGAAAACTTATATTTGTAATTTAAAAAAAAAAAAAAAAAAAAGACATGATAAGGTATGAAATGACGTTCCACTTAGGACTTGAACGAGCCGCCGATTGCCAGCAAAGTTCTTCACTATAGCGACTCAGATCCTGAAATGGTAAGCGGCATGGTCGCATTACAGTTCCCCTCTCTCGCTTTATCTTTATATCTCCTTATCTGTTCAATTATTGCTACTATTCAAGAACACTTCTGTCTCGATTGTACCATACTATTGTTCTGTTTGAATTGTCTTCTCTGACACAGAAAAAATATTGTTTCGACATTTTTCTTGTTTCCGGAGCATTTGTTGAAAAATATTGCCTGAAGTCTGAGCTTGATTTACATTCTTTGATTGAACATAGTTTTTTTTTTTCTTTTTCAAAGATGAAATATTGGGTGCTCGACTGCATGATCTTCAGAGCCTTTACATGTCTTGTCCAAATATTAGGTTGATTATTGGTTTCAAATGTTGTTGTAACTTTAGGGCACTGTTAGCATAGAGGTAGCCTGGTTCCCTTCAAGATTGTGGGTTCGAACCCCGACTGAAACCTTTGAACTTTTTTTATCTCGGAGTTAAACATGGAGGACGCCCTTCTTCATAGGACGTTAAATAGTAGTCTCGAGCCTGCCTGGTGACCCCCTAGGTTAGGTAAAACTTAGGACTTTCACAGTATAGCCGGCCTTATGTCTACCAGAGCGACGGAAGAGCGTGTCACATCGTAGTAGGAGCCCGGGCATGAGCCACATACAAAAAAAAATTTTTGGAGAATATTGATGTGAAATACTTAAGCAGAAAAATGTGTAAAATGTTGAATTGATATCCTCTTTTGAAAGCTTAGGTAAAACTTAGGACTTACACAGTATAGCCGGCCTTATGTCTACCAGAGCGACGGAAGAGCGTGTCACATCGTAGTAGGAGCCCGGGCATGAGCCACATACAAGAAAATTTTTTTGGAGAATATTGATGTGAAATACTTAAGCAGAAAAATGTGTAAAATGTTGAATTGATATCCTCTTTTGAAAGCTTATATTGTCACGTTTTGAGACACGAATCATAATAATGTCACATTAAATCAATCATGTACCAGCAGTGTCTGTATTAAGGAAATGATTTGATTTCTATAGTATTCACTGCAGTCTTCACTTGGCATGTTTAGACATAGTGCTTCTGAATATATTCTAGAATATATCTCATGCTTCATATGTGCTGCATGATTTCATTTCTATACTATTTAATTATTTGATCTGAATTATTTCTTACACGATTATCATCTTGGAAGGTTAATCCGATTTCGCCATTTGACAAACAGAATCCAAAATGTTTTAGGTACAATTTTTCGTTGTATATGTTTTTTAAAATTATTTTTAACTTATGAGTTGTATAAGGAGATCCTGAATTTCTGGGAAAACTCCCATCATCATTATCTTTAATTTATTTGTTGATTTTTATTGTGATCTATTTTTTTTTTTTTATTGATCATATTCTTTATGCATAACATAATATACAAGTCAATCTCTATGTTATAACTTTTGGTTCAGACTGAAGAAGGGTTATATATAACATAGAGGTCTACTCGTATATTATGTTCTGCATAAAGAATATAATCAATACAAATAAAAAGTTGATCACAATAAAGATAATAAATTATAGATACTGATGATGAGAATTTCCCCCGAAACCTCTATTTGCGAGGTTTTAAAAACCAAAAATAAGTTGTTTTCTATTCACACTCTTTTAGCTGAAAGTCACAATATAGTTCACCATTCTTTTTATCTAAACTTATTTATTGATTGTCTATTTATGATCTAAATGGAAACACACACTCGTATTTCTCATCTTGTTACGCATCATGTATAAATATATATTTTTTTTGCACTTTGAAGAATTACCAGTATCCACACATTCAAAACAGTATTTGTTTTATTTTTCCATATAATTTAGTCATTTATTCTCATCGAATCATTACACAAGCATGTAACGCAAACATTTTTTGTTGTTTCAAAATCGCTTTGTTACCTAATAATTTTTTTTTTTTAGCACATTTGCTTATTAGAAATTTCTTTCAATTGTTCTGTTTCTTAATTTTTTTATTGATTTGTTATTGTTTTTTTCTATTTTGGAATTTCTATATTTGTATTGCAATCAAATTGGTTATATCAAGATTTTAATTATTAATAGTTATTGTTTAGTATTCAGCCATATGCATATTGTTAGTTTAAACTGATTTATTTCATCACGTTTTGATTATTATTTGAGACTTGATTTATATTGCCCAAAAAAAGGGCAACATTTGGCATAAAGGGCACTAAAAAGGCTTAAATGTACAGTAAAAAGTTGAAATAAGCTATAAAAATCAGAAAATATTCCATAAATATTAAAAATGGTCTTATAAGCAAGAAATTGCTATTGATATGGAACAATTATATTTATTGTCATGGCGTCTACTATATTTAACATCATTACCAATACTGGTTGAGTGGGCAAAAACGTGTATGGGAGGCACACTATCAAAATATTTTGATGATCTTTTAGACAAGGGTGGAAGACAAATTCTTCCTCAACTGGACTAAAACATTTTTCCCATATTTTATTGTTAAAAAAGAGGGATAACGACTCATTTTTTTGGATTAGGACATAAAAATGAGTTAGCTGTGAACCTTGCGGCGAGAAGGAGACATGTGCTGTCCCTTTGCTATGGCGTTGATCAAAGCATCAACTTAAAGGTGGTTGCCTGGCTTGAATATGCAAAAATATGCTCTATAAAATTTAGTGTGATCCTATTGACATGATTAATAAAAGTATTCAGTCAAAAAGTGAATAGAAACCAACGAATAAAACATATACAATATCATAGAAACCTAGTTTTTGTTATTATTGATTAGTGCTTGTAGTTGAACATTGCGTTAAATAGTAGGGTTTTCTGGCTTGACCTCTTTCCGGATGTATGTATAAAAAAAGTGACGCTAAATATACATTCTCACTGCAGTAGATTACGAGAGTATAGAGCGCTTATGTCACCAGTTTTAATAATTAAATTGATATTAATAACAGTTTAATTATTATAACTTAATAACAAATAAACTAATCCACCGTTGTGTTACTACTTGAAGTTCAACAGTGCTGCGATTTCTTACAATAAAGAATACTGTATTATGATAAAAAAAAAATTAAGAAGCACTGAAAGTTTGGAGATAAATTGGGTCGCTTGAAATAAATAGGAAGTTGCTGGAAACAGATATTGATGGCAGCTGTCGGTAATTTTTGGAAATAACCATTTGGCACCAAGGAAACCATATACTCTTCTCAGGCAACTAATCTAAATATTGTCCATTCATATAGGGAGACACACACATAACATTATACATGTAACGGTTACATTAGTAAGTACACTGTCTAGTAAGTACTAGAAGGCTTGGTTGGCCGTCCATGCTACCTAGCCAAGCCAGCTACTATCTAGCATGAAAACAATCACTTGTTTTTTTTTTATATGTGGAAAGGTGGCTTCAGTTAAACACAACTAGGTCAGGTAGTTCATCGAAATCCCACACCCTTCCACCCCCATCCTCATTTTGCTCACCAATGCCTTCCCATCGCAGAGTCTTCTTCCTACACCCATTTCGGTTCTGCTCTATACTAATATCCTTTCACAGACATTGTCGCATTATTGGAAGAGGAGATTTTTTTAAAACTATATACTATTATTGTTGGGGGAATGTAGGACTACTTATTGGCCATAAAGACATTGACAGTGAGTGTTTTGTTTGTGTTTTGTTTAGCTGTACCATGTTGGAGAGTTTGGTTCCCAATCCAAGTACTCAGATGACCACTTGGAAGAGAACCAGCCGTTTCCGACCCTGAAGCAGGCTTTGGAGATCCTCGATCCCAGTGTTGGCTTTAACATTGAAATCAAGTGGACTATGCAACTTAAGGTCAGTTTTACATCTGTCCTCTCCTACATTATATTAAACCTTGTCGCTTGTAAATATTTATATGTTTTCTGTTTTTCATAATATGGAACTTGATCCTTAGCTGAAATGAGACGAGTACATTTTACAGTGTATATTTTTGATTTCCTGTACACCTACGTACTCATACTGGTATGGCAGTATATATTTTTTCTCTAGTTACCCAAAAATTGCAAATTTTATAGTAAGATGAGTAGGGAATTATGAGGATGACATTTCTTTCAAGAAAGTTCTTTTGCATTTTCTTAATTTGAGTGAGTGGTTGAGGCATATTTACCCGGGAACCAGATAGTCCAAAAATTTACTTTATTCGCCCACTAGCGGTCCTGCTCGCTTCTAGCACGGTGACCTCCCGAATCACTCCTGTGTCCTTTAAAGAAATATTCTTAAAAATAGACTATTCAATTAAGACGATACACCCCGAAGAGAGTGGGCTTTACATTTGTTTGCTTTTCGGCCTTGTACAGATGGCAGTTCGGGTAGACTGGCATTGTACAACAGAAAGGCATACCATCTTATAAACGCATATCAGAAAAACAGAAATGCACATGCTGAGGCAGACATACACAATTAGTAAAAAAATTTATCCACTCCAACTACAATCGTCTTAAAAAAATTAAATTATGTACGCTACAGGGTAGATTGGTGATCGTGTTGGACACTTATGTTCATGTTGCATGATCCTAGGCAGAATAGGTCCTAGGTTCAGAGGGAGGAAACACGAGATGGTGCAATGCGCCAACATCAACAAGAAGCACTGACCATGAAGAGCAGAGATGCAGCACAGTAAGAGGCTACATACACTGTAGGGCAGATACGTTGGACCTAGACAGAAGGACATAGGAGGTGGCATCTGTATACCGAGCCTAGGATTAGAGGTTACAATCCCGTTCGGATGGCACTACCGTGTTTCAAGCGGAAGTAATGTCGATCTTAGAATGTGTATCCAGGTTAGATGAATGGCGACATGGACGTAGGAACCTACAATCAAGCAGTACTCCAAAGCATTTGGCTCTGAAATCAAATCAAAACTAGAAAGTTTTACAGTCGCCAGTCACTCGAGTTTTAGGGAAACCAGGAGGCGGACGGACTGCTAAAGCAAGGATCAAGCATGCCCTTCATAGGGCCTCAGTAATTGCTGGGCATATCCAGGGAAATGTACCGCACCCAGATAAATAATTCTGGTATTTATTATTGCATTTTGATTGCTCCCATACTACACGCAAAATTGATATAAAATACAACATGCTTCCTTAAGCGTTTGTGAAATTATAAAATTTTGCAATTATGAATATTTTTACAATATTCGGTGTTATATAAGGCATTGCTCACACATAATAGATCCTTGACTTTGAAAATTAGCCTTATTTTACTCCCTGATTGATAATGAATAATAATAATAACAGATAGGGTAAAATCCGTTGATTATTTACCAATTTGCATCAGAAATTAAGGAAGAAAAAGTTCTAAGTTGCGTGCCAGCTTCCGTCTTATGTTACACAAGCATCATTGGCTGTAGCGTTGTAGGTTTTGAAGTCCCAAATTCCTTCCTAATTCTAAATTTGGTTACAAATATATTTAACTCAATAATGTAGTTTCAAAGTGAGAAAAGTAGAAAATCTCAATTTTCTGGGCTTGTATAACACGGATGGATTAGAATTTAAGCTAGGACCAATAAGGCAATGAACGTACCCTGCAAATTTCATCAAAATCCATTCTATAGTTCCGTAGATTAAGAGGTCACAAGGACGAACGGGTAACAAAGCACATAAGCATGATGATAATAGTGACCAACTTCAACTCAATTGAAGGAAATTTCGGGAAGTAAATAGTGACGAAAGTGGTCACCCATATACGAGTAGATAGTTGCCACCCAAATGTACATTGTTTATGTGTATTACTGAAAGGTGAGTATTTTTATTTTTTCAGGATGGTACATACGAATTGTATCACCCGTTTGATTTGAATCTATACTTGGATACTGTACTAGAAGTGGTCCTAAACCACGCCGGCACTCGAAACATTGTATTTTCCTGTTTTCATCCAGACATTTGTTCTATGTAAGTTATCATTTTACATCATTGAAGTTCTTTTTATAAATATTTATATTCTATTTCATTTATTTATTATTATTATTATTTTTTTTTTTATGTATTGTATAATTTTTTTTGTTGAGGGTGTAAATGTGATGAATGGTGGAAAATGTTTGCAGTTTTCTATATTTCAGGTGAAATTTGATAAGTTTTTCTCTTTTACTAAAAACAAATTAAAATCTTCATGTTAGAGTTTTTTGTTTTATATATTATTAGTATTTTTATTAACTTGGACTTATAATTCGATTGATCCTTAATTTGGACATTATTTTTTGAAAAAAATTATAGTTATTAATTTTTTTTTTTTTTCGTAATTTTATTATTATTTTTTTTTTAGTATAAATGGGTAAATAGATTTTATAGAAAAATTAATATAAAATGGAGATAAGGTTCGGTAGTTGAGTTGGAAACGTCAAGTTTTACCTGATAACGTGTGTATCTATATGATAATGCTAAGATTACAGTTAACCTAATGACTTCTCAGGATTCGACTTAAACAGAATCGCTACCCGGTTATGTTCCTAACACAAGGGATTACTGATAAGTACCCGGCCTATCATGACCCGAGGTGCCAAAATGTCCCTATGGCTGTTCATTTTGCCGTCTGCATGGATATATTGGTATGGACACTAAAGGAACTTTTTTTTTTTTTAATAATTATTGTTTATTTATTTTTTCGTATTGAGAGATTGAGCTATTCAAGATAATATACATTGGTGAAGAAAAAAAAAAAAAAAAAAAATCAAATTACCATTATTAAGAAGTTTTCACTAAATTGTTAAGACCTTCTTTACACAACACTGAATTGTTAATTTGAGCATGAAATGTGTTCATAGTTTGTAAGACATTTTATACAATCAATAATTTCATTTATAAAATGAATAAGCGAAGAAAATGATATAGTAAGAATGGCCTCTTAGAGCTACCATATTCTCTGTTTATTAACACTACAGAATATATCGTGTAAAATTTAACATAACTATTATTTAATACTAATGCATAGACTGAAGGGTACACAATATACCAACAATTGCGAAGAAGCAGCACATTTTCCTCAATGCCCCTTGCTCTGACAGTTTTGTACAGATTGACACCATTTGTGGGGTACGAGATGACAAAGATCAGTCACATTGAGTAAATTTAAAAATAAACTTTTACTTTTTATGGAAGAAAAACCGTAAGCATGGTTGATCTGACCCCACGAGCGCTTTGACTAGTATTCGTAGGCAAATTTCGTAGCAATATCAGACCTTATTAGGTTTAGAGGACTTTATTTTCTCCGAATTTACAAATAAATTATGAATAAATTCCCCCAATGAAAAGAGCGAGGAAGAAATATTTTTTAAAATTGTTTTTTCTCGCCAGGTTACTCATTAGGGACTGGACTATACCACCAACCTTTTTCTATTAACACTCTTCTACCCCTTTATATTTTTTCTTACTTTTTTTTTTTTTGAGCCCGATCAAAAGGGTGTTTTACGATTAAAAAAAATTCAAATGATAAAGACTTTACACAAAAAATATCTTGACTACAACTAGACAAACACATAAAGAGTGAAAGGAAGTTGGTAGAAATTATTACCTAAATAGATTGAACTCTAATAATATTTTTAAAAAACTGACATAAATGTAGATTTCCAAAAACATATACCAATCTATTTTTTAACTAAGTTTACATTTGTCTTTTGGTTAACAGTTAATGTTGATGTAAATAGGGTCTTACAATACACTCATTAAATTGAACATATTGAGACATCTGTTCAAAATGTTTTTTTTTATCTACTTTCTAATCTTATAATTTTCTTAATTTATTAGTCGTTATTTTCTTGGGGCTAGATGTCCTTAAGCTAAAAACGAAAAAAAAAAAACTTATTACATATTAAATATTATCTTCAAGTTTTTATTCTCTTTTAAATATCCATGAACTATTGTTTATGGCTCGTGTATAGTGTAACTAAGGGCAACAAATATTCAAATGATTGTTGTTTAAATTTATTTCCTCAATGTTCTGACAGTAACTCCTTTTGATCAGTTTTTTACAGCGCAATGAATTATATTTCAATATTAACAATTTTTAAAGAGTCTCTTCATTTGTATAATTATTTAAATAACGAAAAAATATAAATTTTTTGAAATGAAGAGCTCATTTTGTGTGAAAATTGAAGATGGGAGATCCTGCCAAAACTACAAATTGAATATTCTACTTATATTTTTCTTCATTCTTATTGACACTTAATAATTTTTTGTTTTCGAAAAATGATGCAGAACATTTTAATAGGAAGTAAAACTTTGACATTTTGAAAATAGTGATTTTGAATGTACAATCTCATTTTAGAAAAATTTAATATTTCTTCAAAAAAACAAAATGAATACAAGAAAATTATTGAGGATAAAAAACTGAGATTGGTCTAGACTGATACTGGGACAAGAACCAAGACTACACAGATCTCACAGAAATATATTATTGACCTAATGTATAGTATATACCAAAGACACACACAAACTAATATGACCAACTAACATCAAATAACCACTGAATAAGGTCAACTAATTAACATTTTCAAAGAAACTAACGTGAAAGAAGACATCTAGAGATGTTCAATTAACACACAATTAGTATTTTTTCTGTTATCTTCAAAGAGTGTCTGGTTTTATACTAATATAAGGTTCTGTCTGAGCAGTGTAAAGAATTATTCTGTAGACCATTTTGATGAGTGTATCTGTGAGTTATATGGCATTAAGAAATCAATATATTACTAAAGTTAATCAATAAAACCAATACATTACTACAGTTAATCAATCAAATCAATATATTACTAGAATTAATCAATCAAATCAATATATTACTGACTTGATGCCTTTTCTCAATTTAGTTTTAGTTCTTTATTTTTTGTCTTCATTGAGGCGCTTTTGGGAATGGGTAACTATTTATTTTGCGTGTGTACATTTACTTTTCTTCAAGGAAGGTCATAGTGATGATTTTTTTTCCATTTTCTTTATTTATATCATATTTGATGTCGGTATTGTTATGATATTATGTTTTGTTTATATCAGAGGGGTCTTCATTAAGTAATTTTTTTTTATAATAATATTTGAGAAGGATAATTGCTTACCTACCTGTCATATTGGTAGATGTTATAGAGGTTGTTTAAGTCTTTTGAACCGCTGTTTGATTGGCTGTACGATTTATAGCCGTTATGTAGTGAGCTGACACACACGACCCTCTGTACAAAAGAATGATAAAGTTATTCTACTTACAGAGTGAGTGTACAATCACACATCTGGAGAACTGTTAGTGTTATCTATTTTGAAGAAAAATAAAGTATTAAAAAATGAAAACAATCTTTCTCTAATCCTAGAATCACTCAATTTATAAAATTATAATTGTATAATATATTATTACTATATTATCTCAAAAAATAGCAGTTACAAACGTTTATGGAAGCACTCCATCATCAGTATCTATAATACATCTGTTCTTTAGGTTAACTATTCCTTCTGTCAATCAGAATCTTTTTTTTATAAAACATATTTATTGAGTCTACTTATATATGTAAACGCTTAGTCATCAGTATCTAGACAAGTCAGTTTTGACTAGGTGTTTAAATATAGAGGTCCAATCAATAAACATGTTTTATAAAATGAAGATTCTGACTGACAGAAGGAATAATTAACCTAAATAACAGATGTATTATATATACTGATGATCGAACGCTTTCCATAAACGTTTGTAATTCCTATTTTTTGAGAAGGCTAATATATAAAGGCTAATATATATATATATATATATAATAATTAATATTATATATAAATTAAGAATCTTCTTAGACAACTCAAAAAGTAAAATTGTGAATTACTATCAGAATAGTCTGATTCTCCATTTACATTCTATAATGAAGATTATTGTCATATTATGTACAGAGGACCTCGTGTCTTATGTCAAAAAGGTTTTGTGCCCTTTGCCTCCATTTATTTTTCTCTGACGGTATTTAGTATTGGGTTTGATCCCTGATATTCCCTTTATCCTCTTTTGTTAAGAAAATGCCTTCGCTGGGCCTTCTAATGTTCTGACAGTCGGCTATGATACTCTTGTTATTTTACGTCAATATTAAAATTTGTCAACGTTTATTTACTGTTGCGGAAGTCGGATAACCGAGATCGAAGTGTTCTCTTGTGAGTAGTTAGATTGTGGTTCTAATAACATATTATATGATTCTTGGTGCAACATTGGTCTGCCGACAGGAAGTAGTAGAGTAATGTTCAAGGAGGATATGGACCGGAACTGAACTGTTACTTCACCTAATCTACACTCTAGATCTTGTCCTTTCTTGTTCTGTTTACCACTTGTTCCGGTTCTATGGCACATGTCTTTTGTGACAATTGATCTTCAAAATGTTGAAAATATGCTGGAATTGTTTCATAATTTCTGTGGAAATTTTCAACGCATCCCCCTGCAACTTTTGAAGCTCCATTAAAAAAAAATCTGTGAAAGGGGTTTTAGGAGGATGTAGAATGTATTGTGAATGTGTGGATGATCTAAGGTAGATAGTAGTTAGGTGTGTTGAATGGCTCAATCTCTCAGTGATGTGTTGTCTTGTCGCATGACCACCTATAATGATAACTTCAACTGAGATTGCCTCCACAGGGGATCAACGTGCACACAGAGGAGCTGCTGAGAGACTCGAGTCAGGTGGCCCTCGTCAAAAGGGCAGGCTTAGTACTCTTCTGTTGGGGCGATGACAACAACGACACGGACACCATTAAACATCTCAAGGACCTCGGCATCCACGCTGTCATCTACGACAAGTAAGCTCAACACCTCCTATATTGTCCGAATTAGTTACATTTATAAATACACACCTCTGTAAAAATCTTGTTGCCATTAAAGAAAGGACAACCGCCTCTTTCAACGCCCTGAGATGCCTAGCTCAGTGGGGTCTCGGCTACTCTGTAGAATCACCTACACTGGAGTATTCGAGGCTGTAGCAAGGTATGCCGCTGCTGGGTGGTAGAATCATCCCACGAAGCTGCGACGCATGATTCTGGTGCAAGCCCAGAGAGCATCCCTTTTAAGGATTACAAAGGCCTATCCTACTGACTTTACTAGACTTGGTCTTGGACGGGCCTGTCATCTCGTACTTTTGTAGACGCTATTTGCCTTTAGGAGCAGATATAGATGCCTTGACGTCTAGCCCTGGAGGAAGAGATACGCGGACAGTCCAGACTAGAGCGTTACAAGGACATTGTCCAGGAAATGGATTGTGGAAAAATGGCAACAGGTAGTACGATCTTCACCGGATGGCCCAACGACATAAAAAATAAACCCCCGAATCCTTTTTTGAATACATGTTTTTATTCAGTAAAACAATTAAACAGCAGAGAAAAATCGTCTGTGAATCACTGAATATGTACTTCCCCAGCAGGAATTAATAATTTAAGTTTTCGCTCTCCCTTCAAAGCCAATCTACCTTTTGGGCTAAAACTCATTATTTGACTTACATAGTGGCTTCTGAGTCCTCATAATAAATTTAATGTCGATACGTTCGTTACATTGGCAGTTATTGGGATTTTTGCCTCCTCCCTAATCTCTTTTCCTTATTAGCCGATTTGGCTGAAAATCAATAGGGTTCGTCCTAAAGGGGTTCTGGATACACAGAAAAACTTTTGTGTCCGATATATTCATTCTATCGGAAGTTGGGTTCACAGACACACACAAATAGAAATGTTTTTTTTCTTTTTTGGAATCAAGAGTTCGGAAAACATGAAATTCCATTGAAAACTCAACTTTGAATTTGTGACCGATTACATAAATCCGCCCACACTTCGTATAGCTGGGGCTGTAAAGGGAGCACATGTATCATTCTTATGTTTTTAAAAGGATTTATTGAAATAAAACTGTTGAATGAATTGTTGAAGTATTTGTGAAATAAAATAGTTGATAAACGTTTGAAAACTTCAAATTTTCTATCCGCATTGTTGGGCGATACTACCGGTAGTTAGTTATTTTGACTCATGCCTGGTCATATCGCCTACTACCATAGTGCTCTTTTGTTGCTCGGACATGAGCCCGACTCTACTGTGGGAATTCTACATGTTGCCTACCTTAATGTATTCACCAGACATCTTACATGCTCGGGGCCATCGCTTAATGTCCCATCCGAAGGACGGTATGCTCAAGATTTTTTCATTTTTCAGAAGAAAAAAAAAACCTAAGGACCTCGGCTTTTTCGAACCCGCGATCTTGAGCTCAGTAAGCAAGCACGCATACCGCTGAGCTATCGGCGCCTTTATTGCTTATTTAACATTTATTGTATTTTGACCATCAATTTTTTCCATTTGAAATATAGTGCTTTCATGGTTTCGATTATGTTTATTGTCTCCTTATTTTTTCCGCAAAACATTCGGAATATATTTAGTTGTCTTTAGTCCAGTTTCTGGTTTGTATTGATGATAATTTCAGTAAGAATGTAGGGAATAGCATTGATTTTATAAGCTATACTAAAAGTAAAAAAAAAATATTATATTTTTAAAATTAATTTAGTTTTTATATCCTTCCGTTTATTCTCCTAGAATTATATTTTTAATGGTCTTATGATATTGGTTTATGTTTGCCAGGATTGACCAGCGTTGCGATAAAGAGGTAAAGGAGAGTATATTCCGGCTAGAGGCCCGAGAGTCAGAGAGAGTGCAGATCAAGGCAGCTGCGGAGCGTGCTTCTGTAGACGAGTATCTTCATCCTGCCCCTGAGAGGCAAGAAACCACAGAGGTAATCACACTCTCTTTTCTCATTTGGTTTTCATATGAGTTAATAAAGAATTATCTTAGGAGTTCGATACATAATATAAAATACAATTTCTAAATAAGGACTATACTAAAATAAAATAGAATAATCTGATTCTAAAAACAACAAAACATGGTTCATATCTGTGAATCATTTTGAAAGCTGAAGATGTGTTGCATCCGTCTGTGGTGTTACAATAAGAAAAGTAGAATGAGGAATTAAACTTTCAAATTTATTGTTCTTCCATTTCTTTTATACATGAAATTATAGGATTGTGATAGCTAAAATAATTATATTTTATTAAATTTACATTGCTATGTTATTTTCTTTTACCACAAATTTTATTTATTGTGACAAATTTAAGCTATCGAAGCATCTTAACCTAAAGGTTTCTCACCGAAATATCATTTTATAGTTAGTAATATTGATATTTTAGTTAAATTCTCTACAACGGTAAATATTATCAATAATGTTGTAAAAATACAATGTTACGTCCCATCCGAAGGACGCCGTGCTTAAGTTTATTTTACCTCCCAGATAAAATAAACTAAGGGCCGAGGCTTCGAACACTGAGCTACTGGCGTCCTCGGGTTTTATTATGTATTTACCTTTACATTCATATGTGACGAAATATATTACACGATAATACAGTCGAAATATATTACACTTTCTTCGATAATCACAACATTAAAAGTACCTCATAAAAGTACAATATAAAAAGTTAAATGCATTCGAAATATATTATACACTTTCTTATTCCATGAACGTAGAAATGCTCAAAAACAGCTGACATCACATATAAAGAAGTGTGTAGTTGGGTGTGTGCACTGCGCGCGCAACCATCTGAAATGACGGACACTGATCTGGTTACCTCCTCCTGAACTGACACTGTATATGATTGCAGGTGGAAGCCAACTACCTGCTGGAGATGGAGAAGACAGCTATAAAGGACACTGTGTCTCTCCCCTCTTCGGTGTCCCTCTGGACCACAGATCGGCTCGGCCACAGCTCCTCATTCAACCTAGGCAATGCCCCCTCCTGATCCATCTCAACTTTTATCAGAACACTATCAGTAGAAATAGATGAATAAGTAAATAAATACATACATATTATTTTTACTTCTTTTCTTCAATCCACGGAATTTTGCTACTTGATATTTAAGTTTTTTTAATTATTTTGTTTTTTAAATTTATATAATTGTTGGCGTTTACTTTCGTACTGCCCCAAAATATTTAGGATGGTGTTCCAATTACGACACAGGATGGATGGGAGTTATTCCAATTAGAAAGACAAAACGATGTCCTCTCTGACAGTACTCTAAATAGCGTGAACATTCAAAATCACTTTAGGAAAACTGCTTATAATTACGATTTATTAATGTAATATATGTATTTCACCCTCCTGACAACAAAGAGATCACAAGAAGAACATTGATATATTTTAGAATGTAGAAGTTAATGGCATTTCACTGATGTGATGATAATTCTAGAGTGGGCAGTCACTTTCCTTGTCTCGTCCCAGGAATTTAGATAAGGAACCGCATCAAATTCTTCAAGTGATCCTTAAATGTATTGTCATAAGGATATTCGTGGTTTCAACTTAATTATTTCCTTTAGTAACAATTATTCATGATAACCAAGTCTCTTGCAGCTTCTATATTCAGAGCAAATTTAAACAATATATATTTAGCAATCTGTAATTCAATGAGTTTAACTACGAAGTCATACCGCTTTTTCGTCGCTCTGGTGGACTGTACTATGGGAATCCTAAATATTGTCTGCCTAGGTAGGTATCTTAAACGAGTACCCTGACATCGTTCAGACTCGGGACTTAACGTCCCATTCGAAGGACGACGTACTCAAGGTTTTTTCACCTCCCAGATAAAAAACCTGAGTCTTGGCCGGTTCAAGGAAACCCCTTTTTTATTTGGAAGGTGAAAAGTCTTGAGCACGCTGTCCTTCAGCATGTACGATGTCAGGTACTAAGTTGATAAACCTAACCTAGGTTGGCAAAATTTAAACTCCCTTACTAGAATCGGGCTCATATCCACCAGAGAGCGACCTGGTCGTAGTTAAAGCCCAGTCACAACTAACTTTTAGAAGTTTATGTTTCAGTACTTCAGAATAGTAGCTAGTCAGTGTCACTGCGTTTGGTAATTGGAAAACCATCTAAATCATAAAATAAATTAACTATTGAAGTGGCTTTAAAAATGTTTTCTCTCCTGACCTCACGACCGTAGCCCATCGGCGTTTCTTACCTAACATAATAATGGTTTGGAATATAGTGTTTAGTTGAATGATGTGACTACTACTATCAACTAAACTAAACCAAATACAATTTAAGAAACAACTTTCGTTATACTAAGTAAAGTATAATGCAAGTGATTCATTAGATTGCGATCAGTTTCCTTTTTTTTTTGTATTACATAATGCGTCAAATTATGCTGATGTTAAAGTAGTCTGTTTTTTTAGGTTAATACATATAAACAATATCTTACTGTCAACTTAGACGATATTTTTGTCCTTGTTAGGGGGAGAAAAATGAAATAAAATTTAATACTGAATAAAACTAGCCAGTTCACATAACGATGAGTTAGTGCTTTAGTTTTTTTTTATATTTAAAATTGTAAAAATTACATTTCTCAAAATGAGTTGTCAACCAACGAATAATGCTGGAATTTATTGTTTCAAATTCAAAAATAAATTGTATCAATTTCGTAAAGTATTGTAGCTCACTATTATTAAATGCGCTGTTACCCATTGGCACTGTAAATATAGATAGAATGTTGTATATTTTGCTAAAAATTAACTTTTATATTTCCTTCTAATAAATAGATATGTTTTGTCTCTATAAACGTCTCCTTTTTCGAATGTCATTAAAAAAATAATAATAATAAAAATAAAAGTAATTTAATGTTACTCTCTTGTTATAGCAATGGTCGGACATTGCCTAAAATAAAATGTTATATTAACATTAATACTGTTTTTTGAATTTATTTCAATCCCATTGGCATCGTATCTTCCAAATCAAAAACTCAACTGGGCGTAGGTAAGTACAAACACAGTTCGAAGGATATTAAGGAATTGAGTTGAATAATCACAAACATAATTTAAGGCACAGATTTATTTGACAACCATCAAGACTACAATGAAAAAAGTAAAACTTAACTTAGAAAAAAAGACAATAAATAAACAAGAGCACATATGCTCTTAAACAAAGACAAAAAAGGAAGTTATGAAGCTTACAATGAATGGTGTTATTTTATTTCTTAAGAACTACTGCTACTAACTTCCTTAAATAACTTAATAAATAGTCTTAGCCTTAAATACATAATTAATACGAATTATTAAATTAATTTTTCAATTGAATGAATGACCAACTTCATACAAACTATTATTTTGACAAGACACTTAAGTGTAAACAAATAGAGGAAAAACTAAGGAATTTGTTGATAAGTCAAAGTACATACAAATAACACTAGATTTTACTTATCAATACAAACAAAATGTTCCAAAAAAAAAATCGAGATAAACAATTAACGATTTCGATTTTTTTTTTCTTTATGTATAAAAATACAACACAACTATACAACAGTTGACGTGCCTTACGAATGGCACATTTTATCAAATTAATAAAAAGAAAAAAGGAAATAAGGATCCAACAACATGGTTCAGTGAAAAAAATAAAATTGTTTATTTTTTTCTTCTTTTCAAATAAATAAAAAGAGGGTTGGTTGAAGGTGTGGGGCTGACTGATAGAGCTAGACTGTGGTGAGGATGACGGTATGCTGGCCTCCAGAGGCCACCCGAATCACCTCCCGTCGCTCCAGCTGCTTGCCCACCACCAGACTGGGTACCACCTTGTCTTCCTCCTCTCCCAGACCCAGCTGGCTCGAGCCCATCCCCCAAGAGTACAGCTTACCTGAAAACAACAAAATTGGATGTCTGACTGTTAGAGCTAGAACCAGTCAATTCTTGTTTATTTTTCACTTTTACATATTTTCTTATCAAATGGGGATCAAATTTTTTTTTTGTACTAGTCAAAGAGTCGTCGGTGAATCAATGTACTTCCTCAGCACGAATTTATCTGTTTTAGCTCTTCCCATGAAAATAATCGACTATTTTCGCTAAAAAAATCAATAATTGACTTACACAGGGATTTGAGAATCCTCGAGTCGATACATTCATTACATCGGCAGTTATTAGGATTCTTGAGTTGAGCCCCTCCCCCTATTCCCCTCCTTCCCAACAGCCGATTTCACTGAAAATTAATACGTGTCATCTTTATGGGGATTTGAATTTACTTACCGAATTTTGTGTCGATACATTCATTATATCGGGAGTTATAATGTTTTCAGTTAGGATTTTATTTATTTATTTATTTTTTTTCATTTTTGGAATCAAGATTCGAACATGAAGTTCTGGTTGTAAACTAGACATCGAAGTTCTGACAGATTACATAACCTCCTCTATACTAAGTACAACTGGGGAAATTAAAGTTCTACCATGAAAATTCAGCAACAATAAGCAGTTTCTCCGCGCACGGGCTTTTTAATTCATATTTTTTTGCTACTTCAAAAAAAAAAGTACGTTTTGTGATATCTGATTCTTGCCCTCCAATTACTAAATGAAGGATTTAAAAAAAAAAAATAGTGTGTGCTTGGAACACGCCAGAAGAGAAACTTCTTTCGCGATTTTTTAAGTTTTTTGTTTTCTGATCCAAATTATCATCTGATGTTGAGTATTAGGTGCAAGTAGTTTTATTTATTGGCTTATTTTATTTTTATTCATTTGTTAAATCAACATTATTTTCGTTGTTAGGAACATCAGAAATCACTACATTTGATCCTAAAGTAGAGACAATAGGCCTATGGCTATAGAAATAAGAAATGTAGGTTTTTGAATGCGAGAGAATGAGAATTGAGAAAGAAAAAGAGACGCTGTTTATATGACGCCAGCAACGCTAAGCAGGCGTACACTAACCTTTGTGATTCATTATCAGTAGATTGGGTATTATCATGAAAATGTTCCTCAGATCATGATGCAACACTTGTAATTTCTGAATTTAATTTCCTCTTTTTGGACGACGGTCTTGGACCATTATTCTCATATTCAGAGGCTGTATCACGATTTTAGGATTCACCAAAAAATTCACAAAATGTGAATTCTAAGTTCACATTAATAGTTTTTTTTCACTTTAAACGTATTATGCCAATATATAATAACAATAAAGAGATGTATGGCTAAAACTGACCTTCCTTGGTGACAGCAAAGGACACAAAGCTGCCACAGGCCACATCTCGACACTTGGCACCCTCCCCTATCCTGACCTCGGTGGGCCTGTCAGCATCAGAGCAGTCAGCACCTCGTCCCAGTCGACCGTACTCCTTCCTACCCAGAGTGTACACTACACCTGTAACATATCATCATTAGGTCATTTCATGAATTCATTGTTCAACTAGAATGAATCGGGACAAGTTCTATTTTATAAACTGAAATAATATTTGAACTTACCATTAACTAATCGTTTTATTGAGATTAGTCAAATGTTTATTTTCATTGGTTTTATGTAGTTTTCTTAATGTTTCTAGATATTTTAATGCTATTCGTACAAAATGATGTTTTAGAACAAGTAATCACTGGTAAACGTTCCAGCCAGAAGTTAAATATACTTATTTTTTTTAAATAGAATAAAATGATAGATAAAACACTTGTTTTTTGAACACTTATATTGTCTAATTCCACAAACATATACTTAAATGTGTACCGGTTTCGGCTTACGCCATCGTCAGCACAATGTTCAACAATAAATAATTGAGATATTTGCCAGGCATACATATTTATATTAACCTAAGAGTACCTGAGGTGAAAGGGTCCCCTCCTGTGGTAAAACCAGGGGGGTGGAAGTCTATATTCTAACTGTGCACTTATTTGGAAACCAAGAAAATAAAATTAAGATAGAACTAAAAACTAACATTACAAGAAAACAATATAACAAATGTACAATATAGGATGTTATTTAACCTATGTAGGAAGTTATTTAACCTAGATAAATGTTGTAATGGATATTTGTTATCTGATCAAATTTTCTCCTTTGCTAATCCCTTTCAGATAACAAATATCCATTACAACATTTATCTAGGTTAAATAACTTCCTACATAGCTATATATTGTACATTTGTTATATTGTTTTCTTGTAATGTTAGTTTTTAGTTCTATCTTAATTTTATTTTCTTGGTTTCCACACAAGTGCACAGTTAGATAATACAGTTAGAATATAGACTTCCACCCCCCTGGTTTTACCAGAGGAGGGGACCCTTTCACCTCAGGTACTCTTAGGTTAATATAAATAAGTATGCCTGGCAAATATCTCAATTATTGTTGAACATTGTGCTGACGATGGCGTAAGCCGAAACCGGTACACATTTAAGTATATGTTTGTGGAATTAGACAATATAAGTGTTCAAAAAACAAGTGTTTTATCTATCATTTTATTTTATTCATTAGTATTTCCACTATATCAACACAGAACGCAAAAAATGTATTCGGACATTTATTTTTTTTTGCAGAGATATTGTGAAACACTTAATAAAAATAAAGAAAATAGTTTTTTTAAAAATATTGTTTGGTTCATTATATATAAATATAGGAAGTACTTTCGGTATTGCTACTATCTTCAGCCACAACTTACCAAATACTAAGGAAGTTCAACAAGTTTATATATCTAAGGAAGTCAAAGGTACCTTCTACAGCAACGTACAGGCCTCCATTCCTGGCAAACCTTGGTACCACTCACTAAGTCACTCAAGACAATTCATTACCACCATCATACGACTAAGATTCAACCACAACCTCCTCTCATCCCATCTCTACAAGATATGACTAACAGAGAGTGGATAGGGTGGCTGCGATGGAGCCTCCCTCGCAGACCCCAACCATGTCCTCCTAGGCCGTCCCACAGACATCACCCGGCTACTCATGTTTCCACACAAGAGGATGGATCTTATGCAAGTCCTCTATGACTTCATAAAAATTTAAACGTAATAAGAATGACAGGCCACGGAAACAACGGGAAAGCAACCTTGTGTCTAGGCGCACAAAGACGGTCCTGTACAAAACGCTAATACGCCCTGTACTCACCTATGGCTCGGAAACATGGACCACAACTAAAGCCGAGGACCGGGACCTCCAGATATTTGAAAGAAAAGTTCTCCGTCGAATTTTTGGCCCCGTTTGCGACGAAGGAGAATGGAGGCGCAGAAGCAATCAGGAGGTGTACGAGCTTTACAACGAGCCAGACATTGCTACTGTGGTAAAACTGGACAGACTTAGATGGGCCGGGTATGTCGCCAGAATGCATGAGGATATGATCCCGAAGAAACTTTTATCTGAGCCCTTATATGGACGTCGAAGAGTGGGAAGACCGAGGCTGCGGTGGTCTGACTGCGTGGCAAAAGACGCCAGGAGCATCGGGATCCGTAACTGGATGACAGCAGATAAAAAACTCAGGTAATGTTTTAATAATTATCAGTAACTTCTCACCTTGTATGTTCTTTATGAATATATTAATACTTTAAATAGATTTCAATGTTTTTTTTCTAGCCTTTTTGTAGACAACAACAGCTGTGAATATTTTTATCGAAAAAAAGTCGAAGTTTGTACGTTAGAACACTGAAAAAAAAGGCTCAAAAAAAGTGGTGTCCGATGGTAAACCGAAAAGGGCTTCGCCCGGATTTTTACATTTGAAATAGAAAAATTCTATTTTGCGCGAGAATTTTGTCTCAATTGATTTCAATGGGTATTTCGTTTTTCGGTGATTATTCCTCCGTGGTATGTTCTATTTCAGATTTTTCTAGTAGTAAACCATCGTCACCGTGACCACTACCATCGTGGCAAATTTCAATGTGATCGGTAAAGGGGTTTAGGAAGTACGAGTACAACGAAATACATGAGTCGCCTAAGAAAGAGCTTCGTAAACTCAGCTCAATATATATATATATATATATATATATCAAATTAGTCATTGCAAAGTTTATAGTGATCCGGTGGTGCCGTCTCCGGGCCTCTTCGGCTGGCTCACTGGGTCCTCGGGGGGCCTGGACTGTGTCTCTCTGGTTCTTCTTGGCTCTTATCAGCCGGGGAAAAAATAAAAACAAAAAATTATTAAATTAATTTTTAATTTTATGGCCAATATGCACGGAACATCAAACCAAGAGGAAAAAAAAAAACAAGTTTATAATCAGACTGATCCTTTTTCCAACCCCAACATAAAAAATAAATTGAAATCTTAATAATAAAAGAAAAGATTTGGTTCAATAGTATTTATTTGTCATTTTTGATTTATTTCATACATAATATAGTATTTGGGGTTTTAAAAATGACTTGTTTAATGAAGCATCCAGCTCACGTTTTCATGGTCTGTATAAGGATCTCAATTTTGATTTGGTGGAGAATCACTACATTAAAGATGGAAACAAATTATGCTTGATGCGTACTATAATGAAGCTTAGGGGACAGTTGCTATACCTGAATTTCAACGTGAGCAGGAGAGAAGAACAATTCCTTTGTTCGCTCTGTAACTTGAGGGAGGTGGAGGACCTGTTCCATTTTGTTGGGGTATGTCCCGTCCTTAGAGAGGCCAGACAGAGGTGGCTGGGCAAACCTACCCTAGGGAGAGGGGAACTCATCGCTTTTCTGAATGGGAAAAACTGGAATCTTATCTATAACTATGCAAGGGCTGCATCTAAATATAGAAATATGTTAATTCGGGAATTTAATTTCTAGGATCCTCCTTCCTTCATGTAATTTATGATTATTATCATTTATCCACGTTTAGTTAATTTTATTTGGTTTCTTGTCTTTATTTTATTCTCTCATTATTCGCATTATTATTTTTGTATGTTTTATGTTTACATATTTTTTATTTATTTTTTTTTATTATTTTTTTATTTTAATGGAATTTAACGATGATTATTTATTCTCTTCATTTATTTATATAAGTTAATATTTTTTGTTCTTCATTATCAAATATCTGTAATGCCAACTCCGACTGACGGCCTAAATGGCTATAGTCTAAGTGTTTTCTCTTTGTATATTTCTTGGAATTATGTTATTTTTCTTCTTTTAATAAAAACCATTCTATTCTATATTTGTATTTTAATCAGCACTTACTATTGAACCAAATCTATTCTTTTATTATTAAGATTTCAATTTATTTTTTATGTTTTCCATGTTTTTAAGACGCTACAGGAGGGACAGGGAAAAACCCTTTGCGGGTAGAAAAAAGGACAGTAGGGTAATAAACTGGTTGAACTTCCATTTAGTATTTGTTAAGTTGTGGTTGAAGATGGTAGCAATACCGAAAGTACTCCCATATTATATATATATATATGGTGAAATAGACAATATTTTAAAAAATATATTTTTTTCTTTATTTTTTTAAAGAAGTTAAATAGTTATATTCTGACCACTGTGATTCACAGAATCTTCTAGAGATTGGAGTCAGCTGTTTCATTAATGTGTTCGTGTTCAGTGACCAGTTAGTGACATTAGATATAAGTAGTTAGGAGGGCGCCGGTAGCTCAGTGGTATGCGTGCTTGCCTTCTGAGATCAAGATCGTGGCTTTGAAACCCGACCGAGGCCCTTAGTTTATTTTATCTGGGAGGTAAAATAAACTTAAGCACGCCGTCTTTCGGATCGGACGTTAAGTGATGGTCGCAAGCCTGTACGATGTTAGGTACTCGTTAAAGACCCCTGCCCTAGGTGAATAAAAATTTAGGATAGGCAAAATTCCTCCCACAGTAGAGTCGGGCTCATGTCCACCAGATAGACGAAAGAGCGCTCTGATAGTAGGCGATTACGACCTCCTAGTTAAAGCCCTGGCAATGAGTAGTTATTTTTAATATTTTATAGGTTATTATTATCAATTTTAGTGTTTTATTTCTTAAACCACATAAGGGTTTTCTACACTAAGGCTAATTTTCTTTTTCGCACAAACATAAAAATTTTCATATCGACCTATATTAATGAAAATTAAATAAGCTTTCGGAATATCATCTTGCACTTGAGCCACTTTCAAGACATTGAGCAAAATAAGTGAAAATGCACCAATTACGCCTTAGTGAACTCATTCATTCCCAAAAGCCTCGTGCAACATATGAAAAGTTTTGCCCAACTTGACACAAACGCGTTGCTTTTCTTTTTGATTCATTTGACAAAAGAAGCCAAACACGAAAAACTTGTTTCACAAAAACGTCTGTTACTTCACAACAAAGTAGGTTGTAGAGAATCTACAAAAAGGAAGAGACAACTAATGCTGCCAACCGTACCGCTCTCGGACGCTCCCTTGTCCTGGAACTGTTTGATGACCCCTCGTATCAGGACTCTTTAAAGAGCCCTACCCTGGGTAACTACACCTTGGTAGGCAACGTTGAGGACTGCCACAAGAGTGACGAAAGAGTGGCGATATGATCTCGTTAAAGCCCGGGCATGAGTCTCAGAAATAAAACAATAGTAAATATCCATAAAATTTACCTCCGTCGTCTAGTGCTATCGTATGGTGATCTCCACCGGATATTTTCACCCATGTTTTACCATTAAACATTTTCGCTACAGATGGATGGAAAATGGCACCATCTTCTTTATCAGCTCCTAAAAAGAAAAAAACAAAATTAGTTTTAACTTGATAACATTTTGAAATAGCATTTAAAAGTAATAAATTGTAGAAAAAATGTCACACCTAATTGTTTATAATTATTCAGTCCAAATGTATAAATGACATCGTTATTATCTTTGGCGAAGGTACAATATGAACCAGCCCATATGTCCACTATTCCAAAATTAGAACGGTGTTTGAAAGGGACTAAAGCTGGTGTAAGCAATCGACCTGCAACATAAGATAAAAAAAATGGTCAAGTGCAAACTATACTTATTATTAATAGTTAAACCAATGGTTCAGCAGTTATAAGGAAATAAACAATTAAATTGTTTATAATAATTGATCGCGCTAGAATTTTTCAATCCTGATAATTTTGATTCAATCTACACCTAATTATCGCAATTTTTAAGTTTTTTCTCGAAAAATGTTTAAAAAATGCAATAAAAAATACATCATATATATTATTGAATTCGTGCTCCAATAAGCTTTCATTTGACACCCTACACGATGCCCATGAACTTTTTTTTCCCCCATTTCCCAATTTACCCCCGAAATTAACCCCCAGAATCGAAATTCAACTTTTTATACTTCACGTCATTAATTGGGCCACCACACTGTATCTGTGTTAAATTTCAAATTTTTATGTCGAATAGTTTTAAGAGAAAATCGCCTGTGACAGACGGATGGACGGACACCGAAGTGATTCCAAAATTGTTCCGTTTTGCTAATTTTTGGCACGAAACACTAACAATAATATAAAATAATGTATTTATTTTAAAAAATCGAAAAATAAATTATAATATTTCTGTCGACTCAAAACGTAGACAAACAACATAACAAAAAAGTGACTGTTTACTCACTTAAGCCCTGCCGACTGTCCCTGGAAGAGGCCCGCTCCGAAAGTCTCCCCAGTTGTCCCTGTTCTCCACACCCACATGTGTACACGCGTTTGTCTTCACCGAGAAGCACCAGGTGATGATACCCCGAGGCAACTCGGACAAACCTCACGTCGCTCTTCAACTGGATAGGCTTCTTTTCTATCTCTTTGTTCTGAAGAAGACCCATTGAACCATGTGTATCCTGTCGACAACAGTTAACATGAATTATAATGGATAACAGCACTAGAATTTCAAAGTTAGCTAATAATACACATCTAGGAGATTAAAATATCTCCTAATAATTGACTATATTCAATTTAAATGTGTTATAATCCGCTGAGATAGATTTGATATTTTAATAAAACAACTGACTATAAACTACTATTCAGAAATTGAAACTTCACAGTTGAAATGAAATTAAATGTTTACACTGGGACCCCTAAGAATAAATACATAAAAAGTCAAAAATGTAAGAAACAATAAAAAAAAATATCAGTAAGCCATAAGAAAAAAAAATAAACAAACAGCTATGACTGTGCCGCAACTGATGACCTAGAACTACGTCTAGTATACTCAGTTTTTCAAATTAAGACAAAAGAAATCTTACTTATTTTATTTATTTCATATAAATTTATGCTATATACATATATATATAATTTATGGTAATTATCTTAATTTATTATAAATTAATTTCATTAGAAGTAGAATGTGCTGTATTATTGTTGTCAATTGTGTAGAACGATTTATTATAAAACAAGTTTCATCTTTCATAAATAATACATACTACAAATAAAATAAATACATAACTCTTTCAAGGTAAAAAGTTTGGTATATTACGGATAGATGGCGGTTCGCAACTTCTACTAACTTTGAGACACAATCATTCGGAATTTCCCCTAATTTTTTGTTTTTATGCTGCCATATTTAAGGGAGGAAAGATGAAGGGTTGAAACTTGTTTTATAATAAATCGTACAACACAAGCTTTCTATCCGCATTTGGTTCATTATTCTACGATTATTATTTCAGGAGAAATAATATAATTCTCGTTGATTTTATTACCGCTATGCCCGGCTGTAGAAACCGCCAATCGCCGGGCCCCCCAACCTTCCTTATCGGAGAAAACTCGGGACCAGGCATCCATGCTCTTGGCTGCGTTGCGCCGAGGATGGTCGCAGGTGGGCTATGTTACTAGCAACCCGCGGTCATCCCCGGAACCACGCTCAATTGCCCTCTTTACCTTCCGCCAGGAGCCGAAGAATCGACCGAACTCTAGGTAGTCAGCCTCACTCATCAGCTTCCGCGGGTCCTGTCCGGCGTACCAACTCCACCCTAGGCCCGTCGTACAGCGGGCATTCGAGAACTACGTGTTCTGCAGTCTCGACGAAGAAGAAGAGCTTGGAGTTGAAATCCCCGTGACCCGATAGTATCTGGGACGTCCAGTGGTCCGGATTTACCCAAACAGATTCAAGTCTTGCCTTCAAGGATGAAATGTGGTGTACGTACCCTAAATGTTCCCCATACATAGACATGGCCGTTCTCTAGGAGGGCTGAGCTGTGAGAATCGCCAGCCGAGATCTGGACCACCTTGCCAGGGAGGTCCACACCGCCAGGCACTGCTTCCGAACCTTCCTCAGCTGTGTCCCGGCCCAGGGCTCCCTCGTCGTTACACCCGAACGTTACCACCTGAAACATCAACCCATATCAATATTTATCTACCAAGCCATTAGCATAGTTGAGTTCGCATTGAATAACACCTTTGGAGCTGATAACCAACTGCATCATAAAATCCAGACAAAATCGTAAATAATTGATTGCATTTTTAGATTAATCATGACCTTTCCACTCATTTCTAGAAGCTGATCAATATCGAATCATTGAGAATATAGCTCTACCTACGATGTTCCAATCTCAATTCTGACAAAAAACATTAGCCAGAAATGATTATATATTTTATGTAATATATTAAATTTTGAATTTATAATCTTATCTTAGTCACCTATTCATTTCTTTTTTGAAGTGAAACTTCTTTACGCGCACTGGGCAACTTGGGAACTAAGCTGGTAAATGAGTTAAGAAATTATGTGACGTGCTGAACACCTCCCAGACCCGCTCCGCACCAGTTTTAGTTCGTCCCCAGAAAAGTGGTTTAAAGTGTCCTTTTTTGAAAACAAAGTGTATAATCTGTGAGGGCACCGATTAGATTTCTTGAATTCTGAGAGTGGGAGTTGGGGATCGTTGGGCGGGCTGGTAGAGGGGAGCGCTCCCCACCCCGCCTTCCTCTTCACTATACTCTCCCGCTTCACTCACCCCGTTGGTGAAACCTAAAATCATGACAGGCAGTGACACAGACTCTGAATATGAGAATAATGGTCCATTATTCTCTCGCGTTCAAAAACCTACACCTCTTATTTCTAGCCAATAGATAAAACTGTTTGCACCTAAAATGTTGAGTTAATTGAGAAATCCCATACAACATAAAAATAATATTTATGAATCAAAAAACAAAAAAAATTGCGAAAGAAGTTTCACTTTTGTTTTCAGGATGGGTAAGAGAACTGGGACCGAAGATACTCACCTTATGGTCGGCAGTGATGCAGACGGTGTGCATGCCCCCTGCGGCCACCTCTATAATGTCAGTGAGATGGGGGAGGGCGGCAGGTCGACTCTTCTCTGTCACATCTAGACCCAGTCCCAACTGTCCCGTCGTGCCCTCACCAAACACCAGCACCCTACCTGGTTCTACCTTTTCCCGGCATTCTACTACAAATTCTACCTCTGAAAATAAAACAATCATGAATGAAAAAAAAAAAAAAAAAAAAAGTAGTTTTCGCTCTCCCTTCAAAGCCAATCGACCGTACAGACTGAAACTCAATATTTGACTTACATAGTGACTTCTGAATCCTTATACCAAATTTTGTGTCGACACTTTCAGTTATAAGGCTATTTTAGTTGGGTCCCCCTTCCCTTCGACCTATTTTGCGGACAATTATTAAGTGCCAACCTTAGAGGGTTTTGAATTTAAGTATAAAATTTCAATTTCGATACATAGTGGCTTCTAAATCCTCATACTAAATTTTGTGTCAATACATTCATTAGATTGGCAGTTATTGGGACACCCTGATTGCAAAAATGAAAAAAAATATATAATCAATAAATCGGCACGAAATTTTATATATGTGTATCCAGAACCCCATTTAGATTTTCAGCCAAATGGAAAGGAATTTAGAGAGGGATTAACACTAAAACTCTAAAAACTGCCACTGTAAAAAATGTATCGACACAAAATTTCACAAGTAAATTTCAAAAGGACGACACTTACTTTTCTGCTATATCTGCCAGACCCTTCTCTCTGGCGCAACCTAAAAATTCCAGTATCTGCCGATGTAATGAATGTATCGACATGAAATATCATATTTAAATTCAAAACCCCATAAATATGACACTTATTAATTTTCCGTGAAATCGATCGAAGGGGATCGGAGGAAGACTCGACTCAAAACCCCTAATAACATCTAATGTAATGAATTTATTGACACAAAGTTTAGTGTGAGGATTTATAAGCCCTCATATAAGTCAATTATCGATTATTAACGGTCAACTGGTTTTGGAGAGGGACCGAGAAGTTAATAGATTATTTCGTTTTGAAGAAGGACATTGCGGGTGATTCACTAACATTTTTTTAATATGCAGGGACTTCTTATAACATATCAAGTCTGCATCTTCCTACAGTCCACTAGTTAATAAAAAATAAATAAGATCGACTAGAGATCTCAGTACCTTCAAATATTATTTTATAAACACCATTGAGCGAGAACCATCCTCACGTTTTTGAAATATTATATATTATTGGGACGACCCAGTTGTTGGAACATGGTTACGACAGAGGGAATCTTTCCCTACTTATACACATTGGACAGTCTAATGAATATGGGCCGAAGAAGGCCGAAAGGTTACGTGCCAATAAAGGTGTCCCGTTTATTAGGTTTAACGACCAAGTCTACTCCCAACTCGGGCAGAAAGGACATGTTTATAGTTTGTAGCCCTAAAACGGATTCCAATACAAATACTGATTTCTCTTGATTTATTAAACAATAATATTTGTTTAAATTGAATAACAAAAAGACGTTCAATTAAAAAAATAATATAGTCTTATTACCTAAACATTTTTTTGTGAAAATAAAACACGTGCAGGATTTGACTTGGAAAAAAAAGTAAATCCCCTGCCGAGCTTACTTCCTATAATGCAGTAAGGCCAAAATGAATAAAATACAATTTTGCAAGTGAAACCTAAAACTGATGGAATTCATTCACAACATCAATAACTGTTTGTTCTTCGCCATGTGTGATAAATTTTAGTCAAAGATTATATAGTCAAAATATTTACTTACCGGGTATGACGGATTCCTTTCTCCTCACTTTGACTGGAGTTTTAGAATTCACCTTAGTTTTTCTTTTACTACCTCTCGTAGACATTTTGTACTCGATTCTTGAAAAATACCCTAAAAATAGAAAATTCTGAAATTAAAATGTAGTTGAGTCATAAAATTATGCTTTAACAGTTTAATTGAAAAAAAAAAAAATACTATAATAATTATTTGAAAAAAAATAATAAATAATATTTTTTAGGGTAGTGCATGAGAATACCTAATTTACAAAAATGAACACTAATTTTTCAAATAATACCCAGAATTTTACGTTCTTAATCGCACAGCCCCAACACGACAATTTTGTCATTATTTATAATTTATTATGATCTTATATATAATTTAATACCAATTTCAGACAAAAATCCTTTCAGTGAATAAATAAAACGAAACAACTAACCTCCAACAACCAATACTCGTTATCAACTAGTTCCAGCCTGTGTTCAAAACACGTTTCCCTCCAAAATATCCACAGCTGTTAAGATGAAAAATTATCACTAATTCACGAAATAACTTTTTCAATGAGGTCAAAATGTTTTACAAGCATTAAATCTGGCTCCTGAGATAGTCACTTCAAATTAATTACTTAACAATCCAGATTAGAAAAGTCTGTCTCTAGAAGTATCTATACCCTGATCCCCACAGGATGTCTATCAATGTTGCACTGTTTTTATAATCGTTTAATGAATTTTATTTGGCCCGTTTAACATGGACCAAATGAATAATTTGTATAAAAAACTTGAAACTGTAACTGAGCAAATATTCATTAAAATGTTAAACGAGTATTACGCAAATCAATATTTACAAAATTGAGGTTAATTTATATTTCTTTATATCTATTATTGATTTTTTGTTCATAATAGAGAGAGAATCTTCAAGAATTTGGAAATTTACACCACAATTATAAATACAGTGGTTCATTAATGATTATTATGACCAGTATTTGGCGGGAAGCTGTGGACGTTTTTTTCTTTACTGATAACGTAAGTAAACTTCCATATATTTAGTGAAAGACTACTCAGAAGCCATTTCTTTTGCCTAAGTGTGATTGATTTATGCGAAAACAGTTTGTCCTATCGAAATATTGCAATATGTCCCTTATGAAATTTCCAATCGTTTATGTGTTCTCAGATTCGAGATAGCAGCAATTTAATAGGGCTATAGCGTCCCCAAAGTTTATGCCAAATTTCCATTACCTATGAGAAATTGAGTTAGTTGAACTCCCCTTTATCAGTAAGTACTGATGAAACATAAACCGTAACAGGAACACAAAAAATCCTCGCCTTTATTTCAATTCTAGGGTGTAGAAAGTTCCCCATAATAAAAGGAATTATACTATTCGTATTATTATAAATTGAAAAGTAAATGCGTTAAATTCTCTATTTTTGTAGTTAGGTAGTTACAAATGCTACGTTTTTTGCACTAAAACCGCCGTAGCTCCTAAAAGAAAGAATATCTACAATGCCTATTGGAGGTTCGACTAGTGAAAATAAGCTTTAATTTGAGTTATTTTGATAAAAATCAGGGAATGCGGATTTTGGTAATATCTTACATTTAAGACCTCCAAAAGCAAGTTATTTGGAATATTAGGCCAAATCAGTTTGAAAGAGCGTTCGTAGAATATTGAAAAGAAATAGTGGAGATAAAAAAACGAAGAACTTTTATATTGTCTTATTCCACAAAAATATATAATTAAACCTGTTTCGGCGTACGCCATCGTCAGTACGAAGTTCGTAAGTCACTTTTAGTAAGCCGAAACAGGTAAACAGTAATGTATGTATTTTTTGGAATTAGACAATATAAAAGTTAAACAAGTTATTTGTTTTTATTTATTGTATTAGCTTTCAAAAACATTCATGATTCCTGCTAATTTGACTAATAGATGAACATGAAAAAATTATGTTTGTTTTAGCAATGAGTGGTCGCGGGGCGCTAATTGTTTTTGAGGGCTGTGACTGCAGTGGGAAGACCTCACAAACTAACACTATCACTGATCTATTAAATAATGAGAAAGTGACAGCTACAAAATTTTCTCTTCCCGGTAGGTACTTAATACTCAAGTTACTTTTTATAGTTTTTTTTGACTGCAATATGTTTATCAATATTATGTGAAGAGCAAATAAAAAAACTTGGCTACTGTAGCTTTTGGTACTTTTTACGCTAGTTTAAATAAACCTAATTAAAAAAAAATACTTCAATAATAAGTGATAAACTACACATTGACCTTACGGTCTCCCAAATACAGTAGGCAAAAAAAGTATTTGCACACCATAAAAATTTGGGTTTATTTTTAACTACTAACAGAGAATAACATGAAATTAATTTGTTTTATTCTATAATTGCTTAGATTCAAAAATATAATAGCAGTTGTCTAAAAAAAAATCATTTAATAATTATATCAACACAATTAACAGAATTTCACGCAAAAAAAGTATTTGCACGCTCATATTATTATACATATTACAATTATTAGTTTGGTTCGGTAGAGGTAATTCGTTCGGTAGTTTGTTTCGTTGTTTACAAACAAATAAGGATTAATACGCACTATGATTCAGTTGAACTTTGTGTTTGAATTGATTAACATGCCGAAGAAAAACGAAATATCGCGTTCTGATCGTGAAAAAATCATTTTTTTGCGTGAGTTAGGCAAAAGTTACCGTGAAATCGGAAAAATCGGGTTTTCAACAGTGCGATATATTGTTTAAAAAAAAGAATTGACTGGTAGTGTTGAAAACAAACCCCGGAAAGGACGACCATCCAAACTCACGCATCGACAAAAACGTGAAATAGTGCGAAATGCTCTTAAAAATCCAAAATCTAGCGCGCAAAAAATTGCTGATGACTTGGCGACAACATCGCGAAATGCTGTTACGTCACAAACAGTAAGGAACGTTCTCCGTAATGAGGGAATAAAAGGAAGGCGCCCTCAAAAGAAAGACATTGTAATTTTCAGGCTGTGCAAATACGTATTTTGGGTAAAATTTTCTTAATTCTGTTACTGTTAAAGTTAAGTTAGTTATTATTAAATTTTTAAGGACAAATTCTTGAATCTTCTTACATTTAGACAAGAAAAAAATTTTTATTGTGTTATTTACAATTACTTATTGTCGTTAAATAAAAAATTTCATGCTGTGCAAATACTTTTTTTGCCTACTGTATATATTTTTTTTTTTACTGATCGGGATTTACAATTTATATTTTCTTTAAGATAAAAATGTTTTTTGGGTAAACATATACATCTTTTGACCATTGAAAATATCTCTTTTTATTTTTTACGCTATTTTTGTTATAACTTATCCGTTTCAACAAACATCGTCCCAAAATCAAGTAAACCAATGTCATTAATAAACCAATTTTTCTATGGTGGTTACTTTCGAACCATTATTTTGTTTATTATGAATAGAATATAAGTTTCATTTAGACACAGAAAAAATGAAGTTTTGAAAATGCTCGAATGGATGAAACGTTAACCGATGTGTGAGTGTGTTTTAATTGAAGTGTTCTATCAACCACCTTTTACTAGTCATGTAGGTGGTCTCAAATCAAGAAAATTCTTCCTACATTAGAAAAAAAAATTACTTTTAAATTATTTGTAAAATATTGATATTTTTTTCAGATCGTTCGAACCATACTGGTAAACTTATCGACTCCTATTTGAAACAAGATATTAATCTGCCGGCTGAAACTATTCATTTGCTGTTTGCGGCTAATAGATGGGAATTACTGTAAGATTTATACTTCGTTTATAAGTGTCTTTGTTGAGTAACCTCTATACTTAACTCCAAAATTATTGAATTTAGTTTAATTTCTTTATTAACTTCCCTGCATATAGGGAACTTATTGTAAACAAAATGGAATCTAAGTTTCAAAATATTTTTGTTTCAAGGTCACTACAGTATTTTTACACTATTTTTGAAAAAAAGTATGTGTGTGTACGTATGAGCGTGGTCAATTTTTCTTGCACGAAATCTCGTGAATGATTATACGCTTTGGTGCCAATCGAAGCGTATCAACGTAAATATGATCTGAAAGAAATGTTATCAAATTCGATTCTCCCATTTTTTTGTTCGAAACAAAAAGAAAAAGATTGCCAAAAAAGTGGGCTAAGCATAAAAATTGTTCTAGCCCATTAACGAATGATCAGATCGTGATGAAATTTCACATCTGTAATTGTTATTATTATTACTGATATTCATATGATGCTGGCAAGTTTGCCGTTTGTATCTCAAGGGCCGCTCTTAGGCCGGCCACACACGTACAGTTTTAACTGTACAGTTATAACTGTCAGATTTAACTGTGAACTGAGATGTACACACACGTACAGTTCAATCCTTCAGTTTTTTCCATGGATTCGAACGAGCGGCACGATTTAGCCGCTCTCGGTTTACATTTTGTAATTTTACAAAAAAGAAAAAGCGTAAACAGTGGTGCAAGAAGTGGTTACAAAAACGAAATTTATCTTCCCACATAAATTTATTTCTTTGCGAAAAGTAGATCTTAAGCTGTTTATTTTTGTCACAACAGATTTCTTTGTCGCACCAGGTTCTAGTTCTTGTAACTTCTTCGCTAACTTGTTGTAGGCAGCATCTTTTTTGGCGCGGTCATGATACTCGCTAGATTTAACTTGCCATAGGCAAAGTTCAGATGTATATATTGCAATGGAATCAACCATCACTTGGTTCTGTTTACGCGACATGATACGCACTCTCGCTAAACACAAATTGAACTGAGAACTGTATAATTGAACCCCCACACACACTCAGTTCAGTTAATCCTTTCAGTTTAAAATATTGAAATTTTATTTTTCTCAGTTAAACTGTACAGTTGAGTTGATCTGAGACTGAAATCCCACACACGTACAGTTTTAACTGACAGTTAAGAGAGACGAAACACACACATCCGAGAACCTGCTTGTTTATTTATGATTGGATTGGATTTAGCTGGTAACCCTGCGACTTGGTTGCAGAGCCGAGTCCACTCTTCTATAACTTGTCTTGGGATCATATCTTTCTTGTTACATGTTACAAGTTGGAGAACTAAATTTCATTCCATCCTCAACATGTCAAATATAGATTTTTTCTTTCTTTGCTTGCAACAAGTCATCCGGCATGTTTTGGTTATAGTCTGGACCCAGCTTTACATGTTAAGCCTAAATTATATTTAAAAAATCGTTTTATCTAGTACAGTGTACTGACTTTCCTGTAAAATGTGAGTTACTAGGTTTTATAATTGAGGTATATGGATCGGATACTTCTTAACTTTGTAGTTAGATTATTATATTTTTTGTTTAGGCCTCAAATGAAGGAGCTATTATTGAACGGAACAACACTAATTTTGGACAGATATTCATACTCAGGAATTGCATACAGTTGGGCTAAACATGTAATTATTTGGGTATAGTATGTAACATTATAATTGTTTGTAGGGGCATTCCATATCTACCAAACATTGTCGGAAACTCAATCTTACTGATTTTGAGTTATTGTGATTCTTGTCAGGGCCTTAACTACAAGGTAGCGCTACTACCAGAGCGGGCATGAGCCAGACTATACTATGAGAGTCCTAAATGTTGCCTACCCAGGTTTATTTACCTAGGAGTCTTTAACGCAGGAGTGGCCAACCCACGGCCCGCCTTGAATAATTTTACGGCCCGCAAGATTCATCACAATTTTACAAAATTTCATTTTTTTTAAATAAAATTTCATTGTATTATAGGCATACCTAGACATGCGCAGTAGAGCAGTGCGCCGGCCATTCGCTGCGTGCCGCTCACTTTGACTGTTCATTGTTGACAACAGAGCGCTCTCTCAGTGTCAATTGACAATTTGTTTTCCGGTTTTGTATTGTGTGCGGCCCCAGAATATCTCCGAATGAAACTGATTGACTTACAATGCAATAATGAATTTAAACACATTTTTGAAACATCACAATCAAAAATAGATTTTTATAACACTTATGTCACAAAAGAATAATTTTCTAATTTGAGAAATCTGACACAAAATGTTGGGAGCGCTTTTGGATCAACTTACACCTGCGAATCGTTTTTTTCGCAAAATTTACCAAACAGAAATCACGCTCGAACTTAACGGACGAAAACCTGCAACATCAATTACGATGTGCAAATACACTCATTGAAATCAACTTGGAAAAGCCAAGTGAAAGAGTTGAAAAACTAATATCTCACTAATTGAATAAATTAAATATTATTCGAGCATTTCATTGTTATATTATCTATGTATGAATAATAATAAATTATTCTGTTTAAAATTTTCACTCCAAAAAATTTTTGTCCAAATCTAATACATATGTATATTTTTATATGCGGCCCGCGGGATTATAATGCATTTCCAAAGTGGCCCGCATGATCATTTGGGTTGTCCACCCCTGGTTTAACGAGTACAAGATCGAGAACATTACTTAACGTTCCATCCGAAGCACGGTGTGCCCAAGGTTCACCCCATATAAATAACGGCCTCTGCTGAATTTCGAACCCGCTATTTTGTGCGCAGTTGGCAAGAAGCTAACCCTGAGCTACCGGCGCCTTCCACAAATTTTGGAACACTTAACTTGATTGCAGAGCTAGAGGACAACAACGTATATAGAGCATCATCTGCCATAGTTTATATCAAACAAACAATACATGAAAAAGCAACCTTGGTTTATGTAGTGTTCTACTTTATAATCTTTCCTTTCCTTTTTTTTTTTTTTTTTGTTTTTAGCATGACAATATGGACTTAGCGTGGTGTAAAAATCCTGAAATAGGACTTCCAAAACCAGATATTGTGATTTATTTACATCTGGATCCTGACATTGCCAAAAAGAGAGCAGGTTTTGGAGATGAACGTTATGAAAAGGCTGAATTTCAAAAAAAGGTTTCGGAATGTTTTCAACTTTTAAAAGATGATTATTGGCAGGTTAGTTGCTTTATTAATAAATGTGCATCAGAATGCAATCCATTCTGTACTTAAATAGATATCGTTACAGGGTAGACCATAATATTTGAACAGAGTAATCCATTTTTCTTTCCCCTGGTATCGTAAATTTTAATTACTGAATTGATTCTTTCAGAAAAGTTTTTTAAACACAAAATAACTTTAGAAAAGTGATCTGAAATTATACTATATTTTTATTTTAAATCCGCCTAGAATATTCAAACATTTTTGAACAACAAACATGTAATAACAACATTTAATATTACATTGTATTAATTTTTATGCATGATGTTTACCTACTTTGAAGACTTTTGTCTCGAAAAAAAAATTGAAACATTTTGATGATCGTCTAACAGGAAAATACCCAGCAGAGCGTTTGAAGTTTGAAAAATATTCAACAATTCGAAAATACGTTAACAATTATTTTTAAGGCTTAACAATAACCTTTACCCCATATTTTTTTTTTATTAATGTTAAAACTGAAAATATAAAGAATACATGAAGATTTATTTGTATAAACATTTTCGTATATTTTTGATTTAGGAAAATTTACGGTCTAAGAATCTAAATTAATTTTCTCCCTATCCCAAAAATGTCTTTCAACATTGTTTATTTTTTTTACCTGTTTATTTTTTTTTTACCAAATGGAACAAAATCGGTGGTTTCACGAAAAAAAAAGTTCGCCTTCCATTGCTAACGTCGATCAGAATGCAAACATTAACTAAACGGCTGGAGTCCAGTCTTAATAATTGAAACCAGAATATATACCGTTTTACCTTAGTTAAAGTGTAGCAGAAAACACAGACAATTGAAATTAAACACACTTTAGTTTAACATTTACTATGTCATTAGGATTACTTAAATATATTCCGCATTTGGTAACAAAAATGTTTTCTCAAGGGGGAAAATATGGTTAACAACAAAATTTCAATATCGATTCCTGTAAAGTTATATCTAATTTTGGAGATTGTACAAAAATGTAACATTTAAAATTTTATTTTAGACGATTGATGCTGACATGCCAAAAGAGGAATTGACACAAAAGTTACTGCCCATTGTGAGAGAGACTATTGACCGAGTGAGAGGACTGCCTTTGGACACACTTTGGTGACCTTACATTAGTTTTAGATCATCATAAGAACGAGCAGAAAAGAACCGTATATATCTCGAAAATGTATTTTTTCTACTAATGTATTTTGCTTAGGATATGTAAGAAATAAATATAGAAAAAATATATTTTATAGCAGCTACATTTCTTCCATTTATCTTTTGTTTTTTAAAACCTAGCAATTACTGACGTTTCAGGAAGCACTGCCATCACCAGTATCTATTTTTTATTTTATTTGCAATCTATATATAAAATATGCATAATAAGCAAATATGTGATCACAATAGCAGAAATATAACAATGTCACTTGGGCCAATGCCAGCGCTGACACTCCATCGAAAGTTAATTTTCATCACTATCTTCAGAGAGTGGCCATCTCCTCTTCAAGTGACGAGGAGGAATGTCAGGATGGGAATGATAGGATAAGGCTGTGCGAAAGGATTTGAGTGGGGAAAAGGTTATTGTGAAATGATTGGAATCGAGATTGGATTAGTTCAGTGACAGTGGGAATATTGAGATCTTTGCGTAGGACTTTTTTTCTTGCTAACCAAATATTTAAATGGTGAATCATTTAATTACTACTGATTGAATTTTATCCCAAACGGTCTATTGGATCTGCAACGAGAGCGAAAACCTAATTGATTCGTTTGTGCTGCATAGCCCTTGATTCACTGTAAATCCAGAACCCCATAACGATGACACCTAGAGATTTTCAGCCAAATCAGACCTTTAATAACATCCAATGTAATGAATGTATTGAGATGTATGGTAATTCTCCACCATTGCTTGGCAAATATTAGCTCTGATGCCTAGCGTTTTTGAACACATACTAGCTGGGGCGTTCATCCTTGCGCAGAAAATACTAGCTGTAGTCACCTGCTTTGCTAAGCATTTACTAGCCAGGGCGTCCACTTTAGTACGGCAAATAGTATCTTTGGTAAACAGCGTTTCTATGTACTTATTAGCTGCGGTGCTCGAAGTTGCAACGCACATACTAGCTGGGGTGCCCCAGCCCTCCTAAGAACGTACTACCTAGGTGATCACCGTTGCTGGGCAAACACTAGCTGTGGTACCCAGCGTTCCTAACAACGCTTGGTAGTCCACGGTTGCTCGGCACATATTTGCTGCGTTGCCCAGCGCCCTTGTTCGGCACATAATAGGTGATATGCCAAGACTGTTCTCAAATTATAACTATGATGATCACAGTTGCTTGACCTTAAGTTTGTTTACATACCAAAATAAAAAACAGCATTGCATTTTTCCGGGCTTTGGACGACTATATGCCTCATTTGGTATATGCCGCATTGATAATTGCAGTCATGAATGTACTGTCGAATAATGGCCTAGAAATCGCATTAGAGCGATTATAAGAAAGTCAAAGTTCCACAGTCAATGCCGGATAATACTGTAGTAGATAATACAGTATAAAAATAATAATACTACTAATAAATACAGTAGATACATTTTTTAATTATAATTTAAATTAAGATAAATATTTTTTATAATTTATCCAATTGAGTCTTTACACGACAATGTTCTTATATCCTTCCTCAGGTCACAATGTACGAAATATAGGAAAGAAAGAAAATAATAATAATAATAAAGAAATTAAATCAATATAAATAAGTGGTTGGTTGTTGTGACTCGTGGCCGGGCTTTGACCGTGTCGTCTGCTGTCGGAGGTCGGTTTCGTCGCTCTGGTGGGCATGAGTCCGACTCTGCTTCGGGAGTTTTAAAGTTCGGGTTTTTGATTTTATCATCAAAATATTTTTGTAATACAAATACCACTAAATGACTGTGTAAGAGCCCTGTTGTAGTGTTTCTTCAGCCTTTCAGGTGCACTCGTTTCAGCTCTTCGTCCCATTCATCCTGTTCCTTTCTTTCTAGGGCCTACCTTAGCTGGGTAATCATAACAGAAATTCGAATTACAACGCCACAATGCAATGAAGAAGATGACAGGAGAAGAACGTATCAGCTTGGTTCGAGATGGAAGCGAGACCACTGATTTATGGATCCCCACTATTTCCATTAAACCAAAATATTGTGATAGGATACTTCGTAAAAATGTATACATCAAGACAGGTACCTTAAAAGGTAAATACATGAAAACATACATTAACTCTTAGAGTCGGACATACACACATGATTAGTAGTAATAACAATACAAGTAAAAAAAAAAAAATTAACGAATAAATATTTGAAAATACATGAGTACAATAACACTAATAAATATAGTAGATATATTTTTTAATTTATTTTAAATTATGATAATTTTTTTTATAATTCTTCGGAAGTATATTTTTCACGACGGTATATCGGGACTTTCTTACACCCTTTCATTAGGTCACAATGAGCGCAATGTAGAAAAGAGAAAAAATTAAAATAATACCAATAAAAATAAAATATATAAAAAAAGTTATAATTGATAAAAGAATAAACCAAGAGAAATAAAATATATAAGTAATAAAAATTAATGATATTAGTAACGAAAGTTCAACCAAAACATGGATTCGGCAGACCTTAAAGAAGGATATCTGTGGAGGTGTGCCAAAAAAATAAAAATTAAAACTAACAAACAACGTTTTTGGCTATGAATTTTTATATCAATGTTATTTCATTATTTTTGAACAAAGAGAAAAAAAAAACTCGGTTTCCGAATAGAGAGTTTCCTCTAACATAAACATTTTTAGTTGAAGTTTAATTTGTTTTATTGTCTTCAAGAAGTGGGGAAGAGTAAAATTATTTTTAGAGTATACATATATATAATTATTTTCAAAAAGAGGAGTAATTTCTTCCTGGTATTGTCTATCATGACTACTAGTATAGATTGTATAGATAGTTAAGCGGAAAAATATATTTATTTTTCCTAATAAACAGCTCAGGCAAAGGCAGGATTTAAATTTTTTAAATATTTTTTTACAGCTTGTTTTTTGATTAATATTGTGTATAATAATATGGCCATGGCCGATGTTTCCTGCCGGAAGGGAAGATATTGGCAGACAGCGCCCCATTTCAAAAACATTCGCATTCTTGGAAAGGAATAACACTAACACAATTCATTAACTTTGCAAAGAATATTTATTATATTTATGTACAATAATAAAAAAACTCAAAAAATAAAGATTTTTACTTTGAGAAATCTTGAATGATAAACCAAAACGTGCATAGGTAAATTAGGAAATAGGTTGACGCCCGGAATCTGAAACATTACACAATTATATTTCTAACAGTGACTGCTGAAGTAATGATATTTATCTTATAAAATATATATATATATATTTTATTAGACAACATAAACATTAAAACGATATGAAAGTAAATACAATTATAAACGATATGTACAAAACGTATCTTATTATCAACTCCCGTCAAGGTTATCCCTTTTCTGCCGCAGTGTTGCCAATGTCCATATTCTCAACATCCTTCCTCAAAGGCATAATCGCCGCACCGGTTTACTGAGTTCATGGTCGCGGGCTCGCAACCCGGCCGAGGTCCTTAGTTTATTTTATCTGGATGGTAAGTTTTATTTATTTAATTTTATTATATATATATACTTTCAGAGGGAGCCGGTAGCTCAGTGGTATGCGTGCTTGCTTTCTGAGTTCATGGTCGCGGACTCGCAATCCGGCAGAGGCCCTTATCTTACCTTTTATCTGGGTGGTAAAATAAACTTAAACACTCCGTCCATCGGATGGAACGTTAAGCGATGGTTTCGAGCCTGTATAATGTCAGGTACTCATTAAAGACCCCTACCCTAAGTTAATAACAATTTAGAGTAGGCAAAATTTGGGACTCACATAGTGGAGTCGGGTTTGCGTCCGCGGGAGTGGCGAGAGAGGCCTCTGGTGGTTGGCGGTGTTGCCTCGTAGTTGGGGCCGGGACATGAGTCATAATAGCTAACTATATATACTTTCAATAATTCAATATAGAACTTAACCCTAGGCTCACAACATACACCTTAGCAATGTCTATCACAACATAGACGTTCTTCTTAATTTTTTTAAGAAAACTTGAAAGAAATTCCAAGTTTTACTAGTCTATTAGAAAGCCCAACTGCACGCCCTTCTGGACCTGCAAGTCGGATCAGGAGATTTTCTGCTGGATCCTCAATTTTTCACTATGGAGTGGTTGGTTGTTCCAAATCGTTTCCCCATCCCGTCCAAGTATGAACTCTCTTTCTTCATAAACTGCATTCGTCCATTTGGTTGTCGTCGTTGATTAGGCTATCATCCTCAGACTCGCTGCATAGTTCATTTCTGGGGCTTCCGGTTCCTCATAGGAGTCGATATTTTAACTTCCGCAATTTGTCGCAATAGTTTTTCCCTTATTTCTTTCTCCGTAAAAAACAGTTTCTGAGCCATTTTTTGTGTCCCCAAAGTAAAATATTCGCGATGAGATACTTCAAATATTATTAAGTTTACCACAACGTGGGGTGGTTTTTAACACCAAAGTGGCAGTAGTAGGGTAAAACGAGGGGGATAATGTGTTAAAACCTAACCTAACTCAGCTATTTTTGCAGGCGACTGGGGGGCACTGGACCTTGTGGTTGCATGTTGTATTAATTATTTACCTTGCATTTGTTGCGATATTTGCTGGTCATCAGGAAGCCTTTCTGGTAGTACTGTAACAAACAAGGGAAGGATGAACAAAGGGTGTAGAATTGTCAGATGGCGCACGTCAACTGCTCCTCTACTGTTCGAGCAACTTTCGAAAAATTGTTCACTTTCGAGCTGCGTCAAACATTAAACTGTTTTATTTTCTCACTTATGCGAAGTGTAGGGGAGGTTGTGTAGTCAATGGTGGGTTGGATGCGGAGTTTTTGGTCCAGGTGTGAATAGAAAGATGCCATTGTGTCTGTGACCACGATGACTCCCGATGGAATGAATGTGTCGACACCAAATTATATACGAGTGACCAAAACTCCATAAGGACGACACCAAATCGGCCAAGGGGGATGGGGGTTAGGGAAGAGGTTTTGACTCAAAAACTCTAATGGCTGCCGTTGTAGTGGATTTTCGACGCAAAATTTCAATTATGAAGTTAAAACCCAATTAAGACATAACGTGTCAAACAGCGATATCGTTGAATATTGACCGGTGTTTTTTTTACATAGTCATCTTGGGTAGCCCATAGTGCGCACTACCCGGAATTTAATACGAATTTACTTTTCTATTAATTAAGAACTATTAACTCTCATAGTACTATATTCATAGTGTACCTTTCTTGTAGGTTATTAATAGCATCAATATTGCCTTCTTGCATCAAGTCTGTAACAAACAAGAAAAGTGAGTTATCAATAGGAGTATTGTATTAAGTATGTCAACATGACCTGTAACATTCTGGATAGTTTCTAAAAATTGTTTGTGTTCGGGAAATGTGGCTACTACACCTACAGTATAAAGAAGTAGGTATTGTAATCGTGCAAAAATCTGAGTTCGAGGTTTCAAAGGATTTTCGTGTTTCAAGGTCCACTGAGTACGTTTTGGCCATTTTCTCGATTGTGTGTGTGTGTGTGTCAGTATGTGTTTGGAAAATTGTGAACGCCTCTACCGAAAGAGTCACAGGTGCTCACTTAAATCTGATTAGATTTCAGGTGCTATCTGACGAAAATTGAGACCACTTTACATCAGGCCGTAAATACAGTTTACAAGATACCGCATGAAGTTTCGAAGCACATAATTTTAGATGTTTCCTTCATTTACCCGAAAAAGTTAGTCAAATTGAAAAATTGACTCCATCTAACAATGTTCCTTATACAATTTCCGAGATAAGATCAATACAACAAAAGCGTTATAGCGACTCAAACAATGAAAAATAAATTTCCGTAGGAAATATTTCAAGGTTAGGTTTTTATGACTCATGCCCGGGCTTTAACTACGAGGTCATATCGCCTACTACCAGAGTGCTCTTTCGTCACTCTGGTGGACATGAGCCCGACTCTACTGTGGGAGTCCTAAATTTTGCCTGCCCTAAATTTTTATTCAACTAGGGTAGGGGTCTTTAACGAGTACCTGACATCGTACAGGCTCGGGACCATCGCTTAACGTCCCATCCGAAGGACGGCGTGCTTAAGTTTATTTTACCTCCCAGATAAGATAAACTAAGGGCCTTGGTCGGGCTACGAACCCACGACCTTGAGCTCAGAAGTCAAGCACGCATACCACTGAGCTACCGGCGCCCTCAGGAAATATTTCAAAATATTGTTTGAATTGTATCGCGTGGCAACGAATTATAAAATATTTTTTAATTATTGGTAGTTTTTATGAAAAACTACAAAAGGGAACAAAAAAAAAAAACATGTGTGCAGTTCACACGCGGTAGAAGTGAAACCTTCCGAAAACGAAACTGCGAGAAAATGAGACGAATGCAGTATCAGGAGTGGGATAATTATAGGGTTTATTTATTATAATATTGGTACCAAGTTTAAAAATTATTTTATATTTTATTATTCAAACTCCATGTTTTTAATTTCAATAAATGACACGAGTGGCTTATGGTAACTAAAGTATGAAATAAATGTTTCCTTAATCCATCACTGGGTATAGGAAAGTCACTATGAGAGTTACGCTGTTTTTTTATCAATCACAAAAGAAAAAACTGCTGACGCCAACTCATTACATTCATCTACCGAGTAATGCCAGTGTGGAGTGAGGAGAGGGGGAGAGAGAGTGAACTGTAATCGTGACCACATCACATATTTTCTCTTTAGATTTTCGCAATTGGATATTAGAATTATTGCACGTTGGAATTTTGGTGGAGATTAAATTCAAATTAGTCCCTGCCCAATTAAAAGTGTTTTGAATTTCTTCTTCGCCAACTTCCAATAAGGCGCACTATTACTACCCGGGATTTAATCTATTTACTTTTTTTATCAATTAATAATTATTTACCCAAGAAGCTTTCCATCATCTTTACAAGTGCTGGATTACCATCTGTAACAAACGAAGGATGAAGATGAATAGAATAATGAAGGACTAGTGGTACATTATGAACACATCAACTGTTCCTCTACGGTTCTGTCGCTCCATAAAATTGTTCGCGTGTGTGCCTCGTCGAATTCTAATTGAACCTGTTCTTACATGGTCAAGTAGAGTATCAATTTGACGAACTCAGAGAGTCATGAAAATCTTTTAACTGGCTTACGGGATGGATGCCTGCCAATTGAGTGTTTCTGGGTCCGAATCTCACCCGCATCAATATAAGTAAATATAGAGTTTTTTTTATATCTTAAGTCTACCAATGGTTGTACGGAACTGGATGGCAGCCTGTGGATAGCTCGTCGAAAGGAGTCGGAGTTCAGATGTGAAGGTGGACAGTCTAGTGAGAAACATATTTTTAGGCTAAGGTGTGGAGAACCAAGTAGGTGTGAAAATAACAGTAAAATAGATGCGCAAAGGAAGTACTTTTATTTATTTATATGTTTATATGCCCTAAATAATATTGATTTAAAGAATGGCTAATAATAAAACAGAAAAAAGACTGATATAGTTTAATAATATAGTTGTAAAATTTCTGGTACTTACGTATTAACGCCACCGCAGCAAATCAATCAACATGTATTTGTAAATTAAAAATTATTAAAGCTATTTATTTATTTTTGGACTTTACATTTATTATTAGCATGTATAATTATTGGGTTTGTAATATGCGGGCGCACCGCCCGCTTGATTGATAATCTGACCCTCCCGTCATTCAAATCATAATAGTTCTGGTTTTAAGACTATATATTTGCGCGGCGGCGTATTAACGTATTAATCGCATTGCAAATGCGCAAATATATAAAGTCATAAAACCAGAACTAACTATTATGATTTGAACGACGGGAGGGTCAGATTATCAATCAAGCGGGCGGTGTGCCCGCATATTACAAAACCAATAATTATACATGCTAATAATAAATGTAAAGTCCAAAAATAAATAAATAGCTTTAATAATTTTTAATTTACAAATACATGTTGCTTGATTTGCTACGGTGGCGTTAATACGTAAGTAGGTACCACATTTCTTTTTGTAAAATAATTTCATTTTTTTTATTACCAATATTAGTTATGCAATTAATAATGTAGGTTTAGCTAAATAAACCCAATATTTGTTCTCTTATTCTACGCTATTCATTTTCCCTGTTAACCCAGTAAGATAATTTACACCTTTGGATTGGATTGAACATTTTTGCAAATTTAGAAAAAAAGATGACATCTCTTTAGTAAATTTAGAAGAATCCAAATGAAAAATTTGTTAATTGAAATTTTTTAAAATACGCGCACTTTCTTCAAAATTGCACTTCTTGAACTTTCAATATTGACCATTTTCGCGATGATATTTGTCTGTGCGTGTGTGTATGTGATTGAAAAGTTGTGAGCTCTCTACCGCAAAAACGATTGTAGCTATGAACTTGAAATTTGGAATGAAGGGGTCTCAATGTGACGTCATGTCAAGTCTAACTCATTGGATTTTGAGATAAGTTAGAAATAGTTTCTGTATTACCAACCGGGCACTGGACGTGGTAGTTCAATTTCAATGTAATCTTCAGAATTGTTCTGAAGAAGCCGTTGGAAGTCCGTTGAGGAGCTCGGTAGAGGGGAGTGCCCCCACCCCGCTTCGATCACCCCCCCTCCCCCTCCCTAGTGATGGAACGTCATAGTGTCCCCCCCACCCACCCTGCTACCCCCTCATCCCCTGCCACTACCAACAAACCCCAAAAGACAATTACACCTGCTCCCATCCCCCACCGTGGACCCCTCTCCCTGCCTTCCCGCCGAAGTACGCTCCCAGCTCCGATAATTTCCCCCGCCCTTACGAAGACCACGCCGCCGGAGAGACAGGGCAGCACTGCCCTGTTGAATGGCTGCCCCAATGGAGAGGCGGCAGCCATTCAACACATGATCGCCGAGACTGCACTGGCTTCAAAAATGGGTAAGGCCAGTCAGCCCTCCTCTACTTCTCTTGCCCCCCCCCACGAAGTCCAACATCCAGCCTGCAGCTAAAAATTTACCCCCCCTCAATAACCCCTCAGCTCTCCTGGACCAAACCCTGGCCCCCCCGGAAGAAAAGTGGACCGAGGTCCTGAGAAGGAAGAAGAAGAAACCGAGGACGGCCTCATCCGCCGCCCCAGCAGCCCCACCAATTCAACCAGCCGCCCCACCAGCCCAACCAGCAGCCATCAAGAAAAATATCATCTTGAAGGAGCTGGCGAGGACCGCAGCCGCTGGGGGCCCCAACAGACCGAAAACCTATGTGGCGGTGGTAGCCCCCATCCAGGGGACGGACACATGCTCACTGGAGACTGCCCTTGACAAGCTGACCCCGAGAGAGCTTGGGATCAACATCCGGTCCTGCCGACCCGCCAGGAGGGGGGGAATCCTCCTGGAGGTCTCCACCGCCGACGAGCTGGAGGTGCTGGCGACCAGCGCGAGGCTCCAGGAAGCGGGCCTGAAAGCGCAGGCGCTACCTAAAAGGAGCCCGCGTCTGGTCGTCTACGGCATACCCTCTGGTTGGTCGGAGGGGGATTTCTCCGGGAGGTTCCAGGCTCAGTACCCGGGCTTGGAATCCCCCAGGCTGGTGTACAAGAGGGGCCCTAGGGGCGGATCGACCGAAAACTGGGTAGTTGAGGCGACTGCAGCAACCAGGGGAGCCCTCATCAGCTCCGGGAGGATAACTCTAGGATGGTTCCTTTTCAGGGTCAAGGACTGCCTGGAGGTTTCGAGGTGTTGGAGATGCCAGGTCTTCGGACACGTTGCAACAACGTGCAACAGACCACAGGTATGTGCGAGGTGTTCGGTGGAGGGTCATGACAGCGCCAGCTGTCCCAATAAGGCCCAAGCGCCGAACTGCGTGAACTGCCGCAGACGGGGTCCTCGCGCCGCACACACGGCTGATAGCGAAACTTGTCCGTCATACATCCGTGCCTTAGATGCCCTAGTCTCACGCACTGATTATGGCGGGTAGGATGCGCGAGGGCCTCCGCCTGTGGCAGATCAACATGCACAGGCGCAGGATAGTGGCGGAGGAGCTGCGGCATTTGGTGACTGCCGAGAGTGTTGATGTATTAGCTCTCCAGGAGCCCTACTGCGTCAGAGGCTGCGTGGCAGGCCTTGGTACTGGCCACAGAATTATCACTGGCGCACGGAACGGCGATCGCCCAATGGCAGCGATCGTGACCGGCCCTCAAGTGGACGTGATGGCACTCCACCATCTGTCCACCAGCCATATAGCTGTGGCTTGTATCAGGCACGCCAACGCGAGTTGCTATGTGATCAGTGGATATTTCCCGCCAAATGAAAACATAGAGCGACAGCTCTGGAGCTGGTCCTAGACACTCTCGCGGGGCGCAGTGTCATGGTCATGGCCGACGTCAATGCCTGGTCTGCAGGGTGGGGGTCGGTTCGCACCGACCGCCGGGGCGACAGACTGCTGGACGTGATCGCCCGCCATGATCTATGCATTGTTAATGACCCGCACTCCTCTCCCACCTTCCGTGGCCCCAATGGAGAGTCTCACATAGACGTCACGTTGGTGTCGAGTGCCCTATACCGGGCTGTGGGCGGCTGGAGCGTCCGAGAGGGCACATCTAGCGACCATAGTGTCCTAGACGTTCGGCTCTTTGATGCCCAGCTCCCTGCAGTCAGGCCTAGGGACCCCCGCTTTGCTACTCGCAAGCCCATATCTGACGCCTTCGTGGCGTCAGTCACCACCTACTCCTGTGACGAGGAATGGGAGGGCCTCAGGGGCTTGGACCCGGTTGACCAGATTGAGGAGGAGGTTGGCAAACTCAGCAGCATTTTGCTGCGAGCTGCCGACGAAACCATCCCGAGAAAAGTCAACCGGCCCAAGAAGGTCCCCTGGTGGAGCGAGGACCTCACCCTTGCCAAAAGGGCCGTTCATCGTGCCAGGAGAAGGAGCCAACGGTGCCGAGACCCTCTCCTAAGGTGGATGCGAAGGGAAGAGTACAGGCAACTAAGCAAGGCTTATGGTAAGCGGATCGAAAGCGCAAAAAAGGAAAGCTGGAGGAAGTTCATTGAGGACGAGAGCAGCAAAAACCCGTGGGGGATCCCCTACCGGGTTGCCACCGGCAGGCTCAAAGCGGTCGCCCCCGTAGCCTCCATCAGAGACGGCGGTTTGTACGCCTTGTCTCTGGAGGAGGCCGGTAGGATGTACCTGAAGGAGGCCTTCCCGGCGGATAACCCGGAGGAAGATACACCCAGCCAGCATGACATCAGGTTTGCATCTCGTACACTGCCGGATACGGAGGATATACCTGATTGGGATGTGATCGATTTGGATTTGGCGGTTGGGAAGCAGAAGAGTGGCGGCGCCCCTGGGAGTGATCTCATAGACGCGGCCATGATCAAGAAAGCCCTCCCGGCCATCAGGCCAGATCTGATGCACCTGTACAATGCCTGCTTGAGGCGGGGCCACTTCCCGAGAGCATGGAAACGGGCGATTGTTTGCACGTTTCTCAAGCCTGGGACAGGGACCCTGCTTTGGCAGCGAGTTATAGACCAATCAGCCTCCTTCCCGTGCTCGGTAAGGTGCTAGAGACTCTCATCCACAACAGAATTCGCGCCCAGGTTCATGCCTATGTGTCCCATCGGCAGTACGGTTGCCTGAGGGGTAGGTCCACTGAGGACGCCTTGAGGAGGCTAAGGGCGGATGTGGAGGAAGACGGGGGCAAATATGCACTCTGTGTCTTCTTCGACATTGCAGCAGCCTTCGACAGCGCCTGGTGGCCTGCGGTCCTCACGCGACTGCGGATGATGGGACCACCTAGGAATCTATTTGGGCTGATCTCCGGCTTCCTTCGCGAGCGCTCTGCAACCATGAGCCAGCGCTATGCCAGCACTACTGCGGAGGTCACCAGAGGCTGTCCCCAGGGCTCGGTCCTCGGACCTACTCTGTGGGGCATACTCTTTGACGAGCTGCTCCGTGACCTAGAGAATCGAGGATTCAAGGCAATAGCCTACGTCGATGATCTCGTGGTCACGGTGCACGCAGATAGTCGCGCTGCTCTGACCCAACGCGCAGAGACCGCCATTGGGCATATTGACAGCTGGTGCTGCGCCAACAAACTCGCCCTCTCGCCCGGCAAGACGTTGGCCTTGCTAGCGAGAGGGAGGACTGACGCCCGGCATCCTCTGGTCATAAGATACCATGGGCTGCGTGTTGAGTGCCCGGCAACGGCTGTTGCCATTAAAGAAAGGACTATAGCCATTTTCAACGCTTTGAGCTGCCTAGCCCGAGCAACATGGGGCCTCGGCTACTCCCCGTGTAGAGCTATCTACACCGGGGTGTTCGAGGCTGTTGCGAGATACGCGGCCGCAGGATGGTGGCATCACCCCACGAAACGGCAGCGAGTTATCCTCGTTCAGGCACAGAGAACAGCCCTGTTAAGGGTCACGAAGGCCTACCGGACTGTCTCTACGGCAGCGCTGCAGGTACTGGCGGGAGCCCCACCCATTGACTTAGTCTTGGACGGGGCCGTCGCCTCGTATCACTGCAGACGCAATCTGCCCCTTAGAGCAGACACCGACGAGCCTTTGCGACTAGCCCTGGAGGAGGAACTACACGGACAGTCCAGACCGGAGCGTTGTAAGGACATAGTCCAAGAGTGGATAGTAGATAAATGGCAGCAGCGATGGTCACAATCATCAGACGGCCGAACGACCTGGGCTTACTTCCCAAACGTCCGGGCAAGACTTGAGTCGGTTTGGGTAACGCCGGACCACTGGACGTCCCAGATACTATCGGGTCATGGGGATTTCAACTCCAAGCTATTCTTTTTCAAGAAGAAGGACAGCCCGAACTGCTCGTGTGGCGGCGTCGAGACAGCAGAACATGTAGTTCTCGAATGCCCGCTGTACGACGGGCCTAGGGTGGAGTTGATACGCCGGACAGGATCGTACCTGGGACTAAACCCAAGGAAGCTGATGACTGAGGCTGACTACCCGGAGTTCGGAAGATTCGTCGCCTCCTGGCGGAAGGTAAAGAAGGGAGTCTAACGTGGTTCCGGGGATGACCGTTGGGTGCTGGTAACACGGCCCACCTGCGACATCCTCGGCGCAACGCAGCCAAGAGCGTAGGTGCCTGATCCCGAGTTCTCTCGGGAAACGCCGCAAAGGTAGGTTGGAGGACCCAACCGATCACTCCGGTGATTGGCGGGGTCCTACAACCGGCCATAACAGCAATAAAATCTTAAATAAGTGCCCTTATTCCCCCCCAGGCGGCGGACGTGTGTCGTTGAGCCTCCTTCAGGGGCCGGTACACACGTAAAAAAAAAAAAAAAAAAAAAAAAAAGAGCCAACCTCACCAAGGGATCAGGGGGACCAGACAAGGACCTCCGGGGCACCTAACCTGCAGAGCCAGCTTCATCAAGGGATCAGGGGGACCAGACAGGGACCCCTGGGGCACCCAACCAGCAGAGCCAACCTCACCAAGGGATCAGGGGGACCAGACAAGGACCTCCGGGGCACCTAACCTGCAGAGCCAACCTCACCAAGGGATCAGGGGGACCAGACAGGGACCTCCGGGGCACCTAACCTGCAGAGCCAACCTCACCAAGGGATCAGGGGGACCAGACAGGGACTCCCAGGGCACCCAACCAGCAGAGCCAACCTCAACAAGGGATCAGGGGGACCAGACAGGGACCCCCGGGGCACCCAACCAGCAGAGCCAACCTCGGACATGAGTCCGACTCTACTGTGGGAGTCCTAAATTTTGCCTACCCTAAATTTTTATTCACCTAGGGCATGGGTCTTTAAGGAGTACCTGACATCGTACGGGCTCGGGACCATCGCTTAACGTCCCATTCGAAGGATGGTGTGCTTAAGTTTATTTTACCTCCCAGATAAAATAAACTAAGGGACTCGATCAGGTTTCGAACCTACGATTTTGAGCTCAGAAGACAAGCACGTATACCACTGAGCTACCGGCGCCCTCTCTTTTATTTTTATAATTGCAAATCATATCTTTTCACTGTAAATTTTTCTATTTCGATTGGTCTCTGAACAACCCATATGATGTCGAGTAAACCCGATTCAGCGTCACCGACCCGAAGCTGACGGTTCACTTTCGTTCAGAACGCGCCTAAAGAAGTTTTCACTTAAAAAAAAATAAAATAAAATAGAATAAGCGTTCAGGAGTATCAAATATTCTGAAAGTCATATCTCGTCTTTTAAAGAAGTTAGACGCACGTTTAATGACTAACATACCGAGGTGCCTACCGTTACCAGCAACATACTAGCTGACTTGCTTACCTTGTTCCCTAGTACACACCTATATGTTATTAGGGAGCTTATTTATGATAATTAGTTGTTATTTAGTAAGTTTGGCCTGGGAGCGACTCAATTTCAATGATTATGGTATACTTACATAGACAAGGAGACAGAGACAGAGGGCGAGTTTGGCGACGTGAGACGAGAGAGCCATGGTGAGGTGAGTGAGACGGTGGTGAGGCTGGTCTCTGTATTATAGCCGGCCCCCTCCCAGCCTCGCCTCCTCCAACCCTCCATCACCACGTCTCCTATCACCCATCCAATCATACTCTGACAAAGAGCTCATTTACATCGTCACCAATATTTAAATTGTGTTGGCTAAAACACCCTCTTTATACGCAGTAATGTTATCGGTCAAAAACTTAACGTTTCCGACCCTCTAAATAAAAAACAAAAACAAAAAAAACTGTCATTGAAGTAGCTGCTGTCTCTTTAGGACTCCGTACGTCGAAGATCGTAAACGAACCCTATTAAAGAGTGTTTGAGTTCTGTCCGTCTGTGTCTCACTTACCTTTTCTCCATAGGATGAGCCATACAATATGTCCCTGAAATAAGAGACAAATGTCTACAAATGTTGTACTAGTGGTTTGATCTTGAAATGAAGTGAAATGAAAAGAAATTTTATTCTGGTCCCTTAAGAATAAATACATAAAAAGTTAAAACAAAAATAAACATTAAAATAAATTGTCTGTAGGCTTTACAAAGCAAGAAAAAAAAGCAAATTAGTGTTACAATAGACAAAACAAGACAATAATAAATATAAATAAATAATTAAACAGTCTAAATAAGAAGAAAATAAAGGAAAATTATTCTATTCATATAAGAACAGAGAAGAAAATGAAATAAATTAAAAATAGTCAGAACAGAAGACATAAATAGCTGACTATTAAAGAATGAGGAAGACGCAAAAATGATGTGAAAATACCTGATGTAAAAATAAAAATAAAATAAATACAGAGATAATAAAAATTGATGTTGAAGAGCGGGAAAATACGGAGGAAAGGGAATGAAAGGCTAATCATAGGAAGTGGATTGTTTATCGAAGAGGAATTAAAACAGAGAGGATTTGAAGGAAGCCATGAAAGGGGAGTGATGGATGTGGGGAGGCAGCGAGTTAAAAGAGATGAGGCTCGGACAAGTAACGAATTGTACAAGACAGAGGAGCGTTGGGACGGGATGAAGTAGTCCGAAGGAAGGGGTCTGGTGTGTCCTTGGTGGACGGAGGACTTAAAAGGGATCAATTGGTAAAGGTAGTAGCGTTCTTTGGATTTTAGCATTTGAAGGAAGCCACGAAAGGGGAGTGATGGATGTGGGGAGGCAGCGAGTTAAAAGAGATGAGGCTCGGACAAGTAACGAATTGTACAAGACACAGGAGCGTTGGGACGGGATGAAGTAGTCCGAAGGAAGGGGTCTGGTGTGTCCTTGGTGGACGGAGGACTTAAATAGGATCAATTGGTAAAGGTAGTAGCGTTCTTTGGATTTTAGCATTTGAAGGAAGCCACGAAAGGGGAGTGATGGATGTGGGGAGGCAGCGAGTTAAAAGAGATGATGCTCGGACAAGTAACGAATTGTACAAGACAGAAGAGCGTTGGGACGGGATGAAGTAGTCCGAAGGAAGGGGTCTGGTGAGTCCTTGGTGGACGGAGGACTTAAATAGGATCATTTGGTAAAGGTAGTAGCGTTCTTTGGATTTTAGCATTTGAAGGAAGCCACGAAAGGGGAGTGATGGATGTGGGGAGGCAGCGAGTTAAGAGAGATGAGGCTCGGACAAGTAACGAATTGTACAAGACAGAGGAGCGTTGCGACGGGATGAAGTAGTCCGAAGGAAGGGGTCTGGTGAGTTCTTGGTGGAAGGAGGACTTAAATAGGATCAATTGGTAAAGGTAGTAGCGTTCTTTGGATTTTAGCATTTGAAGGAAGCCACGAAAGGGGAGTGATGGATGTGGGGAGGCAGCGAGTTAAAAGAGATGAGGCTCGGACAAGTAACGAATTGTACAAGGCAGAGGAGCGTTGGGGCGGGATGAAGCAGTCTGAAGGAAGGGGTCTGGTGAGTTCTTGGTGGACGGAGGACTTAAATAGGATCAATTGGTAAAGGTAGTAGCGTTCTTTGGATTTTAGCATTTGAAGGAAGCCACGAAAGGGGAGTGATGGATGTGGGGAGGCAGCGAGTTAAAAGAGATGAGGCTCGGACAAGTAACGAATTGTACAAGACAGAGGAGCGTTGGGACGGGATGAAGTAGTCCGAAGGAAGGGGTCTGGTGAGTTCTTGGTGGAAGGAGGACTTAAATAGGATCAATTGGTAAAGGTAGTAGCGTTCTTTGGATTTTAGCATTTGAAGGAAGCCACGAAAGGGGAGTGATGGATGTGGGGAGGCAGCGAGTTAAAAGAGATGATGCTCGGACAAGTAACGAATTGTACAAGACAGAAGAGCGTTGGGACGGGATGAAGTAGTCCGAAGGAAGGGGTCTGGTGAGTCCTTGGTGGACGGAGGACTTAAATAGGATCATTTGGTAAAGGTAGTAGCGTTCTTTGGATTTTAGCATTTGAAGGAAGCCACGAAAGGGGAGTGATGGATGTGGGGAGGCAGCGAGTTAAGAGAGATGAGGCTCGGACAAGTAACGAATTGTACAAGACAGAGGAGCGTTGCGACGGGATGAAGTAGTCCGAAGGAAGGGGTCTGGTGAGTTCTTGGTGGAAGGAGGACTTAAATAGGATCAATTGGTAAAGGTAGTAGCGTTCTTTGGATTTTAGCATTTGAAGGAAGCCACGAAAGGGGAGTGATGGATGTGGGGAGGCAGCGAGTTAAAAGAGATGAGGCTCGGACAAGTAACGAATTGTACAAGGCAGAGGAGCGTTGGGGCGGGATGAAGCAGTCTGAAGGAAGGGGTCTGGTGAGTTCTTGGTGGACGGAGGACTTAAATAGGATCAATTGGTAAAGGTAGTAGCGTTCTTTGGATTTTAGCATTTGAAGGAAGCCACGAAAGGGGAGTGATGGATGTGGGGAGGCAGCGAGTTAAAAGAGATGAGGCTCGGACAAGTAACGAATTGTACAAGACAGAGGAGCGTTGGGACGGGATGAAGTAGTCCGAAGGAAGGGGTCTGGTGAGTTCTTGGTGGAAGGAGGACTTAAATAGGATCAATTGGTAAAGGTAGTAGCGTTCTTTGGATTTTAGCATTTGAAGGAAGCCACGAAAGGGGAGTGATGGATGTGGGGAGGCAGCGAGTTAAAAGAGATGAGGCTCGGACAAGTAACGAATTGTACAAGGCAGAGGAGCGTTAGGACGGGATGAAGTAGTCCGAAGGAAGGGGTCTGGTGAGTCCTTGGTGGACGGAGGACTTAAATAGGATCATTTGGTAAAGGTAGTAGCGTTCTTTGGATTTTAGCATTTGAAAGAGGAAGGAACCCAGGGGGTAGTCTCGGCGGTAGGAGGGTTTGAGCTACTTCAACTCGGAGTACCGAGACGAAATGTGAGCATCTCTAGGGTCATTGAAAACAAATCTGACATGAGTGTTCAGGGTTCGATGCAGTTTGCAATCGAGTCTTTGCTTAGTTCACTCACTCGGAGTCGAAATTAGGAAAGACGAGGAAGGATACGGGGAGTTGCGGGGAACTTGGTGATAGAGAGTGACGGGAACTTGGTGATAGAGAGTGACGGGAACTTGGTGATAGAGAGTGACGGGAACTTGGTGATAGAGAGTGACGGGAACTTAGTGATAGAGAGTCACGGGAACCTTTAATTAAATTGTGGTAGAGATTGAAAGGATTTACAATTAATTTAGTATACGGGGGTTTTCCAGGAAAGGGATTGGTTGAGAATGATATTCAGCTTTTTGACTCTGGTTGTATAGTTATAGACTCTTTACCACTTCCTTACAATATTTAATTTGGTTTTAGTTTGAACAAGACCATGAGGTATTTATGAACACGTATCCTATAACGGTTCTGGGTTACGTGTCCATAACATCTTAAAATACGTGTTCACATATCATGGCAGAGTACGGTTTTTTTAAGTTAAAAATGTGCCTGTACGTTGTGAGGTACTCGTTAAAAAACGCCTACATTTGATAACTAAACCAGGATGGGCAACATTTAGGACTTCCTTGGTAGAATTGGGCTCATGTTCCCCAGAGCGACGAAAGAGCACCCTGGTAGTAGGCGATGTGACCTCGTAACGGGGTTCCAATTAAGGACTCGCACGGCACTTGGCATATACGTACTCGCTGTTCCTGCAAAAAGGAAACCCTTGCTATCACAACTTGCTAGGGTCCTGTATAACATGAAAAAAATATTTTGCATATATTTACGTCATAATGAAGTGTTACATAATTGTAACACCGGGCACTTATCCCACCATCTTTTTCAGTGGTGGATTTTTATTGAATATAACGGAAACTGCTCCAGAAATAGGAAGAGATTGTTGATACTCAAAACAGCTAATATAAATCGGTTTAAATTTGGTATGATATGCTTATAATATGCACAAAAAACGTATATAGGGTACATAATAGTTAACTTTTTTTATGTTATTTTTTAAAACACTTTTTACATAGGCCGACGTCGCATTTACCGAAAATCGTCCGAACACTCGATTTACATCCTTCCCCATTGCATCTTCTTTGTTTATTATTAGGTATTGTCGAAATAAAATGCCCCATACTGTCGTATTTTATTTCATCGATTTGATGGCTTGTGGCTTTTGGTGGGGACTGTTGGGTAAGGGATTCGCTTGAAAGTCGCCGGAAATGTATTGTAGCGGTTTGCCTTCTTTGATACGATTTTTTATCCATTGAAAGCCTCGGTACGGGTCCTGCGGAAGAGGATGAGGTAACGGCGGAAATGTTGTAGCCATTGTCGGAGAAGAACCAGGTCCAGGCGGTGCTATAGATGTCGAAGGTGTAGAGAAGGTCAAAGGGAAGCTGGCCGATGATTCAGGCCGGTCTTCGCAGCCACCGAGACGAGAGTTATTAGCGGCGTCTTGTAGGGAAAACCCAGGTCTAAAAAAATTAATGTGGGGCATAGACGCCAAGTGTTACATTTCGGTAACGGTGGTATGGAAAGGCCATGAAACACTGAATAATTAATTGATTTATATGAAACTAGAGATATATGCTCAGTAAGCGATATTAAATCGTGGGTAAAAAGAAAAAAAAATTTAATAATAGTTAGAAAGATACTTACTGCAGTATATTTTCTAGAAGATCGATACCCACAAGATATGACATTTTTGAGTTGTTCTAACAGTGTTCAGAACAAAACTAAAACTGCAAACATCCGCTAAATCTCTTCTCCCCATTTCGTAGAAAAATGTAAACACAACAAAAACCCTCATATTCCAAGAATTAATATCTTTTTAAAAAAAAACTAACTTAATTTTAGCGTTAGTTACCTAAATGTAACACCGGGCTTTAATGGGTTAACTTGCAACGGTTTAAAAAGGTAACGCATCGATCATCTCAAATTTGAAAATGCTTGAAAAACATGTTACCCCCGCCGGATTAGTAAACATTTGTTACCTATTTATTTATTTTGTTTGTTACCTATTTAAAATATAACAAATTTAAGTTTATATTTTCATATTTATTTGTGCACACCTATTTAACAGTAAAATTAAAAACATACAAGACATTATCTGAATCATAAATAATTGTTGGTATTTTTACTTCACCCTATTCTGAATCATTGCATTCTTCTTCCCCCACAAGAACATCCTCAACTCGGAAATGACACTCCCGTTATTACAGTTGTAAAATTGTTCAAACCGAGTTGTATTAACTTTAGAACAGTTTTTAACATTATATAGTGCAAGTGTAAATTTTTGAATAATATTAATTTTATAATCGAGAAATATATCTGCGAAATCAGTGAATGAAGAAAAACAGGTTGTAATTCAGGATATTTAAGAAGATAATTAAAAGGCTTGACTTTTCCTTTTTTTGAAAATGAAAAGCCGGTAAACTACGACCGAAATTGTTCGCCAAGTACATTTGCTAAATCTGAGCAATTGTAGTATAGAATATAATTGTTCGCCAAGTACATTTGCTAAATGTGAGCAATTGTAGTATAGAATATCATTTTTTTTCAACAGTTATCAATCAAAGTTCCAAATCATCGAATTTATAATAATTCCCTAATAATATTATCAAAATGTTAGTGTCTGATGCATGCAATAATGTTTTTTAGCCTGGTTTAGGTTAGGTTTACTGTTTTAGGTATTAATTAACAACAATTTCCAGCCAGACAAGTTTTAATAGATTGAGGTGATCTGAAACTTCATTAAAAAAAAAAAAAAAAAAAAAAAAAAAAAAAAAAAAAAAGGTGTTATGAAATGTACTTTTAATTTAATCAATAATTTTTAAAGAAAAGTTCTGCCAAATGTTAATTAACAAAAATTTCCAGTCAGACAATTTTTAAAGGGGGCTCCAAACGCAACGGAAAAACCGAAGGCATGCCTCGAGGCGCCGGGCCTTGAGGCGAACCTAAATAGTGGGGGGTCTCCACACACTACGGAATATCCGAAGGCCAGCCTTAAGGCACTCCAGTTTGTGTGTTCGCGCAATGGCGTCAACAGATGATGCTCTTGCTGTTGTTGGTTTATTGTTAGCTATCAAAAGTAATAAAAAAAAAAGTGAAGCGAAAGTTGTGGACTAAAGACTGGTTACAGAAAAGGAAAGTGCAAACGAAGGTGCAGTACCTTGGCAAAGTAACTATATTAACGGCAATTAATTAATATTTTTATGATAGTAAACTGTTTGTCTAGGCAGTAAATAAAATTTTTTGCGCTGTCATTAATTAATGTGCCTAATTAATTAATAACAATCTCATTCGGAGGAAAATGTTTTTTATCCCAATTAATACAAGTGTAATTGAATGAATGTTATTAATTTTCCATTTAGGTATCTACAGGTTGTAATTACTAAATAAAATAATAAATATCATTAATGAGTTATTCTATTCTCTTAACAGAGCTATCAATTCCTCTTGATTTTGTTTTGCACGGGCCATGATTTTACGTGAAAACTGGATTTAATCAAACACGTCCTCTTCTAACACACAACTAGAGTACAACTGAATAGCCGCCTCGAGGCCTACCTCCCACCCCTCCACACGGTCCGATCGGCCTTGAGACAAAACGAATGAGATTTTGTATTGAAATTTCCGGCCTCCAGACGTAAGATCCGCAGGAATACCTCAACAGAATTCTCCATCCACACACAGAGGTTCGCCTCAAGGCCCGGCGCCTCGAGGCATGCCTTCGGTTTTTCCGTTTGCATGTGGAACCCCCTTAACAGACAGGGGAGATCTCAAACTTCATTTTAAACCAAAAACCAAAGAGGTGTTATGAAGTGTACTTTCATGAAAAAAATAATTTATAAGAAAAGGTCTGTTAGATGTTAATTGACAAAAATAGTCAGCCAGACAAATTATTTTAAAAACAATACAATATTTACAATAGATTGTGTAAATTTCAAGCAGGTGTTTTAAAAAGTAAAAATTTTTTTTAAGCTAATTTCAAAAATTCATTGACACTCGCCGCGGCACTGCGTGCCGCAAATTTACTAAAATTGGATTTTCGCGGTCCCTATGTTTAATAACAAGCTAATCCCCACTTCTATTCTTCAATGACATGTCTATGAATGAACACAATAAGTAGCGCATTGCTCTGATATTTTATCAGTCGGTAACAATACGTCAAAGTGGAAGGGACAACAATTGCGGCACTGCATACCGGCCTGTGTTAAAATGTAAGGTTTTTTAATATTTTATTTCGTATTTGTTTTCTTTATAACTAAGTATATTTTTATGTTATAGATAATTTTTTTTCATGAACTACTAATTTATAATTAAATAATTATAATTAGCTGTTAATTAATTAAAAAACTAATTAATAATTAATTACATATAAAAAATAATTAATTATTAATTTTTTCCTTGTTCCTACGACTAATTTATAATAAAAATAAACTATTTATAATTAATTATATTGTTCTTCATTTGTACTATAAAACATTTCTTTCTGATAACTTTTTCATCATTATTATAAACTTTATTTGAAAATATGTAGTACGTTATTTTGTTTTTTACTAATTTTATTTTATTTTCAATCTAAATTATTATTCAAATTAATAATGCAAAGGTATAATTTTTTAAAAATTTTTCCTTGATTCAATTTTGTTTTTCAAGATAAAGATGTTTTTCTTTACTTCAATATATGTAATTCTTAAACATTGTTTAAAAGGTTCAATTTTTGTTATGTTTTTTTTAAACAATTTTGTATTTTTTTTTTCAATAAAGTTTTTAAAAACATTGTTATGCATTCAGTGCGCCTAATAATAATTTTTTGGAGTTGTATGGGGTGCAAAACTGCTGAAAAACTCAATAGTTAAGCATGCGGTACTGAGTGCCGCGCGAGTGTACTAATGTAACAATGAAAGGCGAGTGTACTAGAGGGTTAAAAATAGCAATTAACAAATTTTTATTGGTCTGGTGGGGGTAACATGTTTTCCAAGCATTTTCAAATTTGAGATGTTCGATGGGGTAGGTACTACCTTTTTGTGCCATGGGAGCTTGGACTATGTGTACCGCTGTGATCAAGAGGCCGTACTTCAGAGGTTAGGAGTGAGGGTTCGACCCACGCCAGTTTTATATATATATAATCGTTTCCCTATAAAATGTCTTCAAGAGAAACAAATCGTACTACCTACTCTTAATTTAATGCTAATATCTTTATGTTCATGCATGGAGAATATTTGTTCAATATATATATATAATCCAACCAAGTTTGCTACCTTTACAGTAGACTTACCTGGAACCCAAACACGAGGGTTATGAGAACATAACTTAATTGACGATATGGACTGCAACAACGCAAACTTGGGCCCAAATCTAAATACTGTGAATAACACAAAAACTCCAATAACTGTCGATGTAATGAATATATCTACATAACATTTGTATGATTCAAAAGCCACTATGTAAGTGTTTTAGCCAGAACGGTTTATTGTCTTTGGAGGGAGAGCGCAAACGTCATTGATTAATTCTTGCTGGGGAAGTTCATAAACGGTGATCCACAGACGATTTTTTTTGTTACTTCTTATTTTTATACCTAACTGATGTTTTAGTAATGTATTCATATTTAATTTTAATTTGTATTAGTGTACGTTCATGTTTATGGTTAACAATGTATCTATATTTAGTTTTAATGTTGATTAATGTATTCATAGTAAGTCAGGTTCAATTTTTTTAACTTGTTACAATGTCTACTTTAACGTTCAGTAATGTTTATCAACACATTAGGCCCTGTTGATGATATACAATATATCGAAACGTTGGCGTTTGAATAGTGTTGCCTGTTTTCTTCCATCTTTGACTGACCCTCAATATTCCTACAATTAGAATCTACAGTCGCTAATCAACATCTAGGTAGGTACATTATATTATCATTCATTATATATTAGAATTAACGGATGAAATGAAATAATTTGTACACACCGCTGACCCGCAAGAAAAGTGACACAACTCTAAAAATTTCAATTTTTGTATTATTTCACAAATAGGATTTGTTTAGTCGTGTCTTGCTAAAGGAAAAGTGTCAGAAGTGTAGTTACACGGAAGACCGCTAGACAGTGATGTGTCACTTTGCCGCCATAGAAAATGGCACATCTCAGTACGTTAAATATAATAAGTTCTCCCTATCATCTCTTCGTCATCATTCTTAAGGCATTTAGAGTTGTATTTGAATCAAAATGAAATAGTTTTACAAGAAGCTGAAAAAAAGGCAAATGTTCTTTTGCCTCTCCTGTAAAATTTAGTCCTTCCGAGTTGTGTCACTTTTCTTGCGGGTCGGCAAAATGAACTATTTTGAGACAAAACTAAAAGTAACTGTAGCTATTTGATCTTCTAATCCTGAAGAATTGGAATTCATTATTTTTAATACATCTTTGAAAATAACACAAAAAAGAAAATATAAATAGTAAATGGATGGAATGCTTTTATTTGTAATTTTGTACAATTTAGTTATTTCAAAAGGCGACAATATTACATCAGTGTTTTTTTATAGCTTTCCTCGGCCATTCATATTTTCCTTCAGGTCGTTTCTTCTAAAAGGGCATGAGAATGTTCTAAATATTGGGAGGTTCAGTCAGCTCTGCCATGGGTATAAAGGTGGGACCAGAAGGATGAATGGGAGTTAACTATAACCAAACCTATGGCAGTTGTAATTGCTTTAGGGTGGCTGTAAAAACAAAACATACAAGAAATGGCCTTCGCAGTCATTAGATACAGATAGTCCAAATATGTTTTATAATTTAATTGTTTTTTTTTTCACAACCTGGTACTTACATTTTAACAGAATAAATTTGATAAAATAACCAGACAACCTGTTTTGGCGTATTTTAGTAAGAATTAGAAAACATTAAAAAAAACTGTGCACACAGAAGCAGTAATGTTAGCGCTTTCTCGCGATAGGTAACAACGTTTTTTACTTCCCCAGCAGTACGAAGTTATATAATAGGTCAAAAATTCTATGCGGAATTTTCAACAGAATTTCATGTTTTTCGACCATTTCGAAATATTTCTGGGTCTGTACTCTATATCTACTGATAGAATGAATATATCGAGACATAATTTTATATGTGTATTCAGAACTTTATAAAAACGACACCTATTGATTCAGCCAAATCGGCCAAAGGGAAGGGGGGATTAGGGGGAGGGGGAACACAAAAACTCTAATAACTGTCGATGTAATGAATATATCTACATGAAATGTGTATGAGGATTCAGAAGCCACTATATAAGTGTTTTAGCCCAAAAGGTTTACTGTCTTTAGAGGGAGAGCGAAAACGTAATTGATTATTCTTGCTGGGGAAGTACATAGACAACTTTTTTTGTTAGGTACTCCTTATTTTTATTGGCTTTTGTTTCTTACATGACAGTTTTTGTTCTGTTTTATTTTCCCGTCACATAACTCATTGAGTACAATTGGACTATTATTTGTTATTTGTTTGCTAGTTTTGATAAATCAACTCTTATTAACGCTCCCTCTTCAAGTTTCTTTAAATGTTGATTCTTCACAGATATTCCTTCACTTTAACCAAGTGATCAAGAGGCCGTACTTCAGAGGTTATATAATTTTTTTTTTTTTTCCTTATAAAATGTCTTCACAAGAAACAAATCCTACTCCCTCTTAATTGAATGCTAATATTTTTTACGTTCATGCATGGAGGATATTTGTTCAATATATATATATATATATATATATATACAGGGGCGTAACCAGTATTTTGAGCAGAGGGGGGGGGGGGGGGGGGGGGAGGGAGGAGCAAAGTTAGGTTACAGGGGGAGGGGGGGGATTTAAAAAGTAAATTCATTTTTTTAGCTAATTTCAAAAATTCATTTAACATATCAATTAATACATTTTTTCTAGTCTGGCGGGGGTAAAATGTTTTTTTACCTGTTTTCCAAGCATTTTCACCTTTAAAATTTGAGATGTTTGATGGGGTACCTTCTTTTTGTGCCATGGGAGCTTGGACTATAAGGTTATCTGTCTGAATCTCTAGGTTCTTCAATTCAATTATAAAATAATTCAAGATACTTACTAAAAAACTTCCTAATATCCATGCTAATTTTAATAATTTTAGGCAAATATGGAAAACAATCAAAACGGAACGGAACTGTTAGACGAAAACTTCGTCAAAACCTCAAAACAAACTGTCACGTGAACACAAACACAGTCAACAGTTACAGCACATGACCTGCGGCCTGCACTTACAACAGCTGATTGCTGATTTAGGAGTCAGAAGAACGGGAACTTTGATGATCCTATGGTAACTTGCAAGCAATGCATTTTTAATAAAAACTGTTTTTTTAGTTTATTTAATTTTTATATTTTTATTTTTCTGGCCGGGGGGGGGGGGGGGCACGTGCCCCCCTCCTGGCTACGCCCATGTATATATATTCCAACCAAGTTCGCCATCTTTACAGTAGACTTACCTGAAACCCACACACGAGGGTTAAGAGAACAGAACTTAATTGACGACATGGACTGCAACAACGCATACTTGGACCCAAATCTAAATTATCAATACAAAACTATTTATAAAACAATGATACGACCCATTTGGACTTTGAGTCTGGGGCTCCTCGAAAAAACTCCAACATCAATAGAATCTAATCGTTTCAATCCAAAGTGCTCAGACGTATCGCAAACGCGCCTTTGTATGTCCCTAACGAAATCCTTCAAAAATTTCTCAACATCCGTTAAGTAGAAGCTTTAACACAGGACCCGTTTCAAATACGAACCTCAGCAATCATCCTAATCCTTTCACACAACGCCTATCCTCCAAGTCAACTGGCTTCTCCAATGTGATGTATTCTTGTTTAATATTGTATGTAATCCCTCCAATTGTATATATTTGTAAAGATTGTAGATCAATAAAATATTGTCCCCTCCCCGTTTCTCGCACTACCGGTGATCCGATTTTTTATAGTTAACGAACTTGACTTTTCTTTTTAGCAACTTCTAAGTTGAGGAACGCGGACATATTGTGGAAACTTGTAATAAATGAATAAAACTAACTTATTTTTGAAATATTGTCTATTCCACTAAAGATATATATACAAACAACTACCGGTTTCGGCTTTATACCATCGTCAGGTCTAGTTATGAACTAAGTCAGTTTGCAGAGAGCGACCCTTCTAATACATCTCGGGTGAAAGGGCACCATTAAAACTTGGAGAGTCCCCCGGCTGTACCGTTAGCTAACTCATGAAATATTTCCTAACAAAACCTAGTTCTAAATTTACATAAAACAATATTACTAGACTAATCGTGGCAAAACAACAAATAAATAATTACAAATACAAATAAATAATAAAAATAGAAATAAAATTAATAATAATATTAAGATTTAGATAACTTGTAACATATATGTGGAACCAAATATTAATAACAGATAATACAAACATATATGTGGAAACAGAACTGGATCAGGGTGTTAACAAAGGGGAATAGTTGAAATAAATTTGGTCATTCATACAAATGTTTCAAATGTTCCTCTAAATTTTAATATTATTACTAATTTTATTTCTATTTTTATTATTTATTTGTATTTGTACTTATTTATTTGTTGTTTTGCCACGATTAGTCTAGTAATATTGTTTTATGTAAATTTAGAACTAGGTTTTGTTAGGAAATATTTCATGAGTTAGCTAACGGTACAGCCGGGGGACTCCCAAGTTTTAATGGCGCCCTTTCACCCGAGATGTATTAGAAGGGTCGCTCTCTGCAAACTGACTTAGTTAGGTATAAAGCCGAAACCGGTAGTTGTATATATATATATATATCTTTAGTGGAATAGACAATATTTCAAAAAAAAGTTTGTTTTATTCATTTTCTTTTTAGAAGAAACTTGGCACAAAGTTTGGAAAAATAGGAATAAGCTTTCGGAAGGTATATCGCGAACATACACTAATACACACCTTTATAATTTAAAGTAAGATATTTAGCGACACCCCAAATTGGAATTGTTTGATGAAAATAGGATGGTAGTTTCCGTAGGTCGATCGGGTAAGCGAGTACGCTGATTTCTTGTAGAAATCTATAAATAAATAAAATATATTTTGAAAACATTCTCAATTTCCTTCACTTGCCCCGACTAATGCTCAAGTAAAAATATAGACGGAGGAGCTGGGCTAGAAGTTCTGTCATAAATTGTAAATATATTTTTATCTTAACCACATTACTTTTGGGGTGTATAAAGAGATTCTGAATTTATATATGATATATTATTACAGAATCACTTCTCACTTTTTTTTTTTTGTTTTCTCAAAAAAATAGCAATTACTAACGTTTCGGGAAGCACTCCCCATCACCAGTATCTATAATGTGTTCTTTAGGTTAACTATTCTATCTGTCAATCAGAATCTTCTTTTTATAGAATATATTTATTGAGTCGACTTCTATATTTAAATACCCTGTCAAAACTGATCATCAGTATCTAGACACAAGTCAGAGTTTTGACTAGATGTTTAAATATAGAGGTCCAATCAATAAACAGGTTTTATAAAATGAAAATTCTGATTGACAGAAGAAATAGTTAACATAAGGAAATTATAGGCACTGATGATGGGAATACTTCCTGAAACGACTGTAATTGATATTTTTTAAGAAGGGAATAAATAAATAAATAGGAGAAGCGACGCTTTGATAATATATTATATATTATCCATATTATTTCTTAATTCTTCAGGATTCGAATTAACGGATGAAATGAAATAACTTGTACTAACATAATATGTTAGTAAATAGTAGTTAGTTCATATTATGAACTATAGTAGTTAATTCATATTATGAACTATTTTGAGACAAAACTAAAAGTAATTGTAGCTATTTGATCTTCCAACCCTGAAGAAAAATAAAAGTAATATCTTTAGTTGAGAAAAAAAGAAATGTTTACCGAAATGTTAATTACAGAACCTTGAGCCCAACTCTTACATCTGTCAAATCGTCTTTAGTCATTTGTTTTTTTTGGGCAATTGCTTTTTCTTGTCTTTTTCTTTCTGGTCTTTCTTCGGTTTCTTGGTGGGTTTTCGGTAGTATACAAACTGGTAGACGATGATGGCGTTAGCGATACTAGCCAGAGTGTAGGTGAGGGTGATGATGACGTCTCCTGTCTCCTGGACCGTGGTGAATACCCGCGACAGACTCCCAAATAACAACATCACACAGGTGGCTACTGATAGTTGACCCGTTCCACCATTTTTATAGTTGGTATAAGCTTGTACCATCTGAAAAAAAAAAATATATATGTTTAAAAAATAATTTAAAAATATTAGATATATTTGTGAGAAATGGCTATGTAGTTGAATAGGTTTTGAATTAAAATATGAAATTTCATGTCTACACAGTCATTACATCCGCAGTTATTGCGATTTTTGATTTGAGCCCTCCCTCGTCTTCTGCTGATTCCGCTGAAAATTAATAAATGTCGTCTTTATAGGGGTTTGAATTTACATGAAACTGGGCAAGTAAAACGACTGGGAATATATTCGAATCATTGAATCCGAATTATTGTGACTACTGTAGTTTTGTTTGCAGATTAGAAATAAATACGTAAGACAAATATTACATAAATCTTTTTTTTTTGTAATTTTACCATGTAAAATAAATGAATTAGAAATAAAAACCAAACACAAAATATAACCCGAAGAGCAAAAAAAAGTGAAAAAGTCGGTAATAGCACAGCACGTTGTGTCTTAAGGTAACGAAACACCAAATTCGAGAGAAGGGCCCTTGGAAAAATTCATTGCAAAACAAGCTTACTTTCTTTGGATTTGTTAAAAAATTATAAAGAAAATTTGCAAGATCATATGCAAATTTTCTTTATAATTTTTGAACAAATCCAAGGTTAAGTTTGTGTTGCAATGAATTGTTCCAACGTTCGTTCTCTTGGTGTTTTGTGACCTTTAGACTTTTTCACTTTCAACAGATTTCTGGGATATATTTTACTTTTCTTTTGTAGTCGGGTATTCGTTTATTATTAATTCATTTATTTTCTTTTTATTATTTTAACAAACAAACCTATACAATACATATCTTTTTAAACTCGTATTTCTAGGTCATTTAAATTGACAGACTTCATTTTTGGAATCAGAAGGTCGGAGAACATGAAATTCCGTTGGAAAACTGTGCATCGAATTTTTGACCGATTACATAACTTCTCCTATACTTCGTAATAGTAGTAATACAAAAAATTAAACAATTAAACAACTTTTTTCTACCTGAAAATGTATTCAAAGTAAAATATCGTCATTTTTCAAACTAATTTCAATGATTTTCTAGTTTAGTTTGTTTAAGGCAAAGCCTTATTGTTTTTATTGATATAACATTAATAGTGGAGAGAGGAGATGAGACGGAACTTGTTAAACAAGTTAATGGAAATTCCATGAAGTTAATAAAAGAAAAGAGAAAGGGAATGGCTCCCTAGTATGACCCTGAACATAGGGACACGTAATAGCTGCATTTAGGACAACCTTCTCTCCACTCTACACGTTAGACGTAACCTATTTATTGATTTTATTTGAAATCATAAAATATAATACTGATAACACATTGCGAACATAATGTCCTCAGTTTGATGTATATATGTCTATCTGGATTTGAATTAGAAGGCGAACTTTTGTATAGATATTTACATGCTTTCAAAGAAATTAAAACATTCCAATTTCGAAAACTAAAGTTTTTGTTGAACTTTTGCAAAATTATATCTTTTACTCGAGTTTTTTGACCCATGAGTTTTAAAATCGCCCATCTTTCTATCTACAAAATATATGGCCTTACGTAATTATACACATCTCAAGATATGTTATCAAAATATATATTTATTTTAAAGGGCGCCGGTAGCTCAGTGGTATGCGTGCTTGTCTTCTTAGCTCAAGATCGTGGGTTCGAAACCTGACCGAGGTCCTTAGTTTATTTTATCTGGGAGGTAAAATAAACTTGAGCACGCCGTCCTTCGGATGGGACGTTAAGCGATGGTCCCGAGCCTGTACGATGTCAGGTACTCGTTGAAGACCCCTGCCTTAGATGGATAAAAATTTAGGGTAGGCAAAATTTAGGACCCCCACAGCAGAGTCGGGCTCATGTCCACCAGAGTGGCGAAAGAGCGCTCTGGTAGTAGGCGATATGATTCTCTTAATTAAAGCCCGGACATGAGTCATAAAACCTAACCTATATTTATTTTAACCTACACGTTAGGTCCTAAATTGATGATTGTTATGACGTAAAAAATAAATAATTAAAAAACCCGACTTAAAAACATTTCTAAAAAAAGTCTTTAATAGCGTGTGGTATTTAAAGATAATAAAACACCAAATCTGAGAAAAGGACCCTCGGAACAATTTACTGCAACACAAGCTTCACCTTGGATTGTTTCACAAATTATAAAGAACATTTACAAAATCTGTGGCCGAGCGACAGTCTTTTATGCTGTCTGTAATATAACGACGTTGTCCGACCACTGATTTTGTTAACTGTCTTTATAATTCCTGAAAAAAATCCAAGGTTAAGCTTGTGTTGCAATTAATTGTTCCGAGGGTCTTTTTCTCAAATTTTGTGTTTTTGTTGCCTTTAGATACCAAATGCTATTAAAGACTACTTTTTTCCGAAGTCGGGTTTTTGTTTATTTAGTAAATTTATTTTATTTTATACATTGTTAGTTGTGGTTTTCAAAAGGCCATGCTAATTTGGTGATGTGTCACTAACCAGTCATTGCTAATTGTTGCACACGACCTTATGTCACTCCTTGATAAATGTGCTATCCATCGAGAAGAATCAGTCGGAATCGGTTCAGAAGTACCTTTGGTGAAAATCACAGCCTACGACACACGAGAGATTACGACGCATCGAATGATGTATATCCCTTTAATAGGTCCAGCCGTAAAGGCTCTTCGAAAGAACGAAGAATATAACATAAGTACAAAATTGTGAAAACCAATGCCCTTCGAGTTCCATAGTAAGGTAAAAACTCAAGATCATTTGTACATTAAAAAAAAAAAAATGTGGGAACTAAATGATTAGTTTTTGGACCCTTTATATTTAAAGTGGTTCGGAGGAGTATTGAATATATTTTAGTCTCATTGTAGGCAGTGATCTTGTCGTTGGATTAGTGGGAATTTCCCATCGTTACAGAGTCCTGAGATGTGTCGTCATATTGAAAGTAAAACTTCCCAGTCCCTTCCTTTTTTTGTTATTCATATCACATAATGAGTTGTTCACAAACCAATCGTCCTTTCAAATTTAAGTAATCTTTACCAAAAAAATATTACAGTTGAGAATACAATTTTTTTAAAGTTAGATTACTCTTGGAAATTGTACGGAAATTTTGAACTGATCATTCATTAAGTTTTATTAGGGATTAGAATTAATTATAATTTAAAACTAACTGCTCTAGCTTTGTAAATAAGACAGTATATTAAGAAAATATTTGAAACTAAATAAAAAACAATACAAATGCATGGTAAATATATTTCACTTTGTAGGTTAGGGTTTTAATTACGAGGCCATATCGCCTACTACCAGAGCGCTCTTTCGTCACTCTGGTGAACATAAGCTCGACTCTATTGTGGGAGTCCTAAATTTTGCCTATCCTAAATTTTTATTCACCTAGGGCAGGGGTCTTTAACGAGTACCTGACATCGTACAGGCTCGGGACCATCGCTTAACGTCCCACCTGAAGGACGGCATGGCCAGATAAAATAAACTAAGGGCTTCGGTCGGGTTTCGAACCCACGTTCTTGAGCTCAGAAGGCAAGCACGCATACCACTGAGCTACCGGCGCCCTGGATACATTATATCTGAACCCTGGAGGTAAAGGACACAAGGTCACAAAAATGTAATTTTTCAGGAAAAGAAATTTTTGATTTTTTTCAACTTCATTTTCAGGTTTCTCCGTTAATAATAAGAATTGCTCTATGCAACTTTCACTATTTATAGTAATGGGACATAGTGCTTTATACCACTATATAGAGCGAAAAATCTACATCGCGGACATGGTGCCAACTACATTTCATATGGATTCAAATGGACAATGTCCTTTACCTCCGGGGTACAGAAATGATTTGCTCGTTTCATATGAAGTATCCGAAGGAATAAAATATTGACCCTCCCGTCGGTCCCTTTGTTAAGCAGTAAACAGACTTTTCTGAAGTACATTTATATTTTAAGTACGGGAGGGTCAACATTTTAAACTCAAGGATATATAATATATATATATATAAAAAAGTTTTAAAGTTACCTTGACCAAAGAGGGAATCTAATATTTTAATGTTCGTTAATACACAGTTATGTTTTCACAATGGTACTAGAGTCGGGCACATGTCCACCAGACCGCTCTTCCGTAGCTCTAATGAACATGAACTCTTCTGTGGGAGTCCGAAATTTCGCTTACTCAGGTTTATTCACTTTAATTAAGGTACAGGCAATAGTCCCGAACCTGTACAATGTCAGGTACTCGTTAAAGATCCCTATCCTTAGTGAATAAACCTGAGTTGACAAACTTCCGGACTCCCATAGTAGAGTCGGGTTCATGCCCACCAGAGCGACTAAAGAAAGCTCTGATGGGAGGCGATATTAAAGCTGGGGAATGAGTCATAATAACAAACTAATAGTGCTATAATATAATGTCCCTTCTATTATTATAGCTAAATTAATATAAATAAAATTCTGAGCTCAAGATCGTGGGTTCAAAACCCGACCGAAGCCCTTAGTTTATTTTATCTGCGAGGTAAAATAAACTTAAGCACCCCGTCCTTCGGATGGTACCGAGCCTGTACGATGTCAGGTACTCATTAAAGACCACCTACCCTAGGTGAATAAAAAATTCAGGGTAGGCAAAATTTAGGACTCCCATAGTAGAATCGGGCTCATGTCCGCCAGAGTGACGAAAGAGCGTTCTGGTAGTAGGCGATATGATCTCGTAGTTAAAGCTCGGGCATGAGTCATAAAACCTAACCTAACCTATAAATAAAATAATCTATTATTTTAATAAGAGCGAAATCCACGTTAAATTATGGCGGCGATCTTCTTTATTACATAAATATTGAAAATTTCATGTCCCCAATTTTGGGGCTTTGGCTTTTATCAAAATTACTCACGACATGACAAAAAAATCTCATCGATACATCTAGTAAAGATAGAGGGCATGAATAATTTTGACTCATTTCAAGTAGTGTACCAGCGAAAATTTATTGATAGTGTATTATTTAGGTCAATAATCGTAAATGCATCAGTATGGCAAGTAAGGTAATATCTCGACTAATATCTCCTTTCTTTAAATTTAGACCATCTTTAAGATATGCTGAATGTTTCATAGATTCAAGTTGAGTTCCGTTTCATGCGATGCTTGGAAAAAATATTAAAAGTTTTTTCCCCCTCCCAGAAAACAATCATACTTTTGAACCATTTGACATGATAGGTATCCGTTCTTGTAGAAAATTGTAGGCGCCCCGCAATTTGAAATTTTTGAGTATCAAATAGAAATAATTCTAAGTTTGGTCATCCTTGAAATATCTTTCAAGTTTTGCGAATATTCATTTAATCGTTTTCACGTGATACTCGGACAATATCTTGGTGGTAAAAGAAAGTCCTATAAATAAAAATAAATATAATGGCATAAGAAAGTCCTTTTATGGCAGTCCTTTATATACATATATACATGTCTCATACAATTCTGTTGTACATCCTAGTAGTATGTTACATGCAAGAGGGGATTAACTAAAATTGATACCTTTCCGAAGAACATGAAGGGTACAGTTGAAGCCTGAATAAGCCATAGTGTGTCGATGGGAACTAACCCACTGCTTAAATAGTATGTAACCATACTGTAGAACAAAGCAAAAACTGCAGATACATGAGTTGAAAAATTGTAATGTAGCACTAGGGTGGCGATGGCGAGGGTCTGAGCTCCTATCAGCAGTGTTTCTCCATAAGCACTATTAAAAAAAATAATAATAAAGTTAAAAACATTTAAAATGAACTATATAAATCAATAAAAATATTTGAAAGCAAGTACAAACCTGAATGGATATTTGCTAACAAAACAGTACCCAAAAGCAGCCGTAATTGCATAAAGATCGGTTAAAACATTTATAAAACTGACTCCTTGGGCACTTTGATTGTTCCATATTTTTAAAATTTGTGGTACTTTGACTGAAAAAAATTAATAATTTAATTACAGTGTAAAGTTAGCTTGGAGAAAAATAAATTTAAAAAAAAAAGTACACATAAGAGAATCTTACCCACTGATGACCCAGCAATAATAGCTATTCCAAGGCATTTACTGAGAAGGGTTTTTAAACAAATTACTAAAAAAATAAATAATGTATTAATTTAAAATTAGCACTAACATTTAAAAATAAATAAGAATTTGGTTATTTATTATTAGGAAAATTGAGAAAGGATTTACTCACCATGAAGTAAATTAAATTTTACAAAAAATTCTGTATAGCATTCTTCTGGTAGTAATGTAAGTACTACATTTTTGACTACGGAGCCCATTATTCTGCCACGATATGAAACGATCCTGGAACATTCACACTCAAGGCTAACGGCTAAGGAGCAACTTGGCTATCGGTTTATCACAGACAATATTATGAGGTATAACCGCTATTGACTTAATAACCTTCCTCGTTTGTGCTATCTAGCGGCAGTTTGGAGCGATTACATTAGAAATAGTTTCTTACTGTTCTCACTAGAATGCACTCAACAGTAAATTTTTTTAGGTTTGATTTTCTAGTACATATTTCCAAAAAAAAAATGAAATAAGAATAATTCCTGGAAAGAAATTACCATTTTTCTTTTCATCTTTTTAAAATAAGTACTGCTGCTGTTTCTAGCAATTTTTGTTTTTATCCATTTTAGAAATAATTAAGCATTTACGTATTTTTACATTTGCCGGAATGTAGTTTTAAATCATTTTTTACTTGTAGGTGATTTAAAAAAAAAAAAAGGATTGGTTCAGCAATTGAAGTTCTACACACAAAAGATTATAAACATCCCAATTGGAAATGAACGTATGAATACGATCGCAAAAATCAAACAATGAATAGCATGAAACCCGAGGAAATGCTGACAGAGACGAGGTTTCAGTCTTATTTGTGGTTCTCCTGACACTAGTAGGGGGTTATCGTGGAAATTTCACTCAGGCTATTGAAATTCTTTCTTCAGAATGTTCACTGTCCGACAGATTTGTTGATTCTGGACGAACCAAAGGTATGCCCTATATTAACCTTGTTATCGTATCTTCGAAATTTTTCCAAGTGAAGTTTGAAAGTTCAACTATTTGTGAGTTGTTACGGTAAATAATTGTGAGACTAGATTTAACTGTGTGCTCACGTTGCGAAGTCGGTGCGTCAGCCGATTAGCTTTTAACTCCGCTCTAAGGCGCCCCTCAATTTGCTGAATGTTGTAGAACGAGCTATACAGTTAAGTTCAGACGAACTGGGCATATAAAAATGGGCGTGACTGAGAAGGCGAAAAAAGGGCTGAGATCGGAATATGCTTTGGGAAGTTATTGGGCGAACGGACATATATATATATGTATATATACAAAATTGCCCACATATGTATATAATGTAACAATTTGAGGAAACCCCGAATAGTGTTGTGGAGCGCATGTTTGACAAAGATGGTCTCACCAACAGATTGAGAGCTGTTCTATATAAATACGCTAAAAGCCTGGTTTGAATCATGTAGGCTGTCTTGCCCGTCTGTATGGAGGGTTAGGCTATAATTAATATTGAAGGTGCGGATGACTTGTATATGTTCACTGGGTATTCTTTCTCTCTGAAACTTCTCTCGTTATTTTTTAAAATATTTTATAATTTGTATATTATTACATATATGTAAGTCACTCCAGCCGCTGGCTGTGCAGCGTTTGTGTAATTGTTTCTCCAAATAAATGCCAAAAAAAAATAAGGGGAGGTAAGAGCTGCCTGGAACTTTCCCGTTGGGCTGCCAGGGGACATCGAAATGTTCTAGCGTTGTAGCTTTATTTTTGAAAAAGAACAATCCTAAATTCTGAAGGAATCAAAATAGTGGATATATACTAGCTAAAAATGATATATGAAATTTTCTTGTAATTTATATGTACATATGAGTTTAGTCTTCCAATTGTGAATTGGTCACCTGGCCCGCTCTTGAGAAACTTGGGTTATGCAACCCGAAATTAGAATTCAAACATATATGAGATGAGTAATAATAATAATGTTTATATATATATATAGGTATATATAAATAAATGAATTACAATAAAGTAAATAGTAAATAAAATCAATGATAATAATAAAAATATTGCACAAAAATAATTACGATAGAAAGAATAAGATATTGGTGGTGGATCTCTACAAGAAAATCAAATGAAGTACCTACCTATATTTTGTTATCAATCTTATTTAGTCAAAAATTGAGATTATGTATTTTGGAAAGTAAACTTCTCATATCCTATATAAGAATGTGATGTTATATTTTTTAGGACAGGATAAGGTATATCTGCCATGTGACTGAGGAGCAGATGGAGAAGGTGGCTTCTCTTGGGATCTCACGCAAACTCAACTCATTTCCGAACAGACCTCACCAAACCAACACACCCAGGTATTAGCTTTATAATTACACCCTAATTAGGACAACTCGGTTGTTACTCTTTTCAATTATTTTATTATTATTATTTTTTGGGGGGGATCTGTCATATGACATTTAATTGTATGATTACATCTTCTTTAAACACATGAATTGTTTTCTGAACTAGAATGTGATTAGAGGAGACAGAGAAAGATGAACATACATCTCCTGAATTCAAATTAAATTTCAAAATTCGACGAAGTATTTTATTTGATCTAATAATAAACATTATTTATCTTATTCTCCATTGCCACTATATCTTGTACATTTATATATTTTTAAAGCATTTGCAGTTTTCTGTATATTGTGACTAAAACACTTTTAAATCTGCAAGTCGCTCATGAACTTCGAATGTAGTTTCTATCCACTTATATCAGCTAGGAATATTTAGTAATAGAACTAAATGTATACTCAGTTAAACAGTCATATAAAAATCATTTAATCATTCAAGATGTTGATTGCGTTCTAAATTCTTCCTTCAACTTACATTATGAATTCATAAGGACACTAGGAGTTACCTGAAAATTAACTGTTACATAGCTAAATTCAGAGTCACTTCTCAAATTTGGTTTGTCAGTAAAAAACAATTTAAATTGGTTTTCGCTTGTGAGAAATTTACTTTTTTTCATGAAAAAGATTGTAGGATCTGTCCATTCAAAACGAAAGGTGATATGGTCCATTTACTATTGTACTGTCCTTCCTTAGACAATGTTTTAACAAATATATTAACTATAATACGAATGATATAGTCGAAATAGCGGATTTATTAACCATTGATAAATTGCCAAAGCTTAGCATGTATTTATTTACCATTAAACAACTTTACTACTAAGAAAATGCTTACACCTCTAAAAGGTTTATTTTTTGTTTTTCTTCTTTTTTGATATATCATTTTACTTCCTCAGCTATACGAAGTATAGGGGAAGTTATGTAATCGGTCAACAATTCCATGCTTGTTTTCGTAACTTTATTTTTTTCTGCTGATGAAATTTATTTAACAAAGAATTTTTATTTTTATTAAATACAACATGCACTTTAAATCTTTATTTGTTGTATGTAACATTTATGTACTTAACTATCTTTGAAAAAGTTTTTATTTTATTTTATTACTATTATTATTTTATCACTATCAAATTATTTGTTTAACTTTTATTCAAATCTTGTAGTTAAAAAAAAACTGGATCAGATACATCACATTTATTAATGGTGATTTACGACTGTAAATATTCAAAATAAATAATTCAAAAAAAAAAATATATATATTGTGATAAAGAAAATTATTAAAATAAATAAATAAATATAATAATAATTAAACAAATAATAAAATTACCACATTTCCTATAGTAATTATAGCTGATCTACTTAATTTTGATTTCTACAGTAATTTCCGAAAAGAGCCCTAAAAAATATAGAAAGTTCAAGACGTGCAATTAGATGTGCACATATTTTAAGAAATTTCAATTAACAAATTTTTCATTTGGATTTTTTTAAATTTACTAAAGAGATGCCATCTTGTTTCTTTTTTGTAATGTTAAATCTAATCCAAAGGTATAAATTATCTTACTCGGTTCACAGGGAAATGAATAGCATAGAATAAGAGAACAAATATTGGGTTTATTTACATAAACCTACATTATAAAAATAATCAAAATATCAATATGAAATAAAAAATCAAATTAATTACAATAAAAATCTTACAAACTAATTTCTACATCTACTTTAGTCTCTTTTATTTTTAAATATTGTGGCCACTCTTTAATTCAATGTTATTTTGGGCATATAAACATATAAATAAATAAAAGTACCTTTGCGCATCTACTTCACTGTTATTTTCACTCCTACATGGTTCACTACACATTAAGCCAAAAAACACTTCTCTCCTGAGACTGTTTCACACTCTTTTGTCTGATCGTCGTCTTTTGTTCTTCATTCATTGGTTGTTCACATTTCCTTTTAAAACAAAATGCGACTAGTCCATCTTTGTATATTTATTCACTATTTAAGTTACTTCACTCCTAACAGCTGTTTTTATACAAATAATAATAATTGATTTTATAATATAATAATAATCTTAATGTGTGTAAATGTTTTTACATCACATTGTATACTTTCGTACATTCATACTTATTTCACATCGACTGTAACTGTTGTGTAAACGATAACGACATCAAGTTCAGTGCTTTACCAAACTTATAAATTATTAACTTTGTGGAGGAATATTGTGACTATGAGGTCAATTTGAATGGTATTTATGATTTAAAAACGGAAAGATTTTAGATGTTAGAAACGAACATATACTTATTTTAGTCTTTGGTGTTTTAGGGAGAAAAAAATTATTAGTTTGTCATTGTCCAGTGTTGTTTATCAGTATTATACAAATAATAATAGTTTATTCACGTTGTTTGCATTTCTTGATTTTTGTATTATTTTTGCTAATGTTTTTGTTTGATTTTTTCCAACGATGCAGTTGAAAATATAAAAATAATGTTTTCTTTTCATTTGGTTCATTTGCCTAATGGAAATGTGTGGAGCTACAGAAACAGCCGTCATCAATGGGTGCATTAGTAATAATTCTAATATCCTTCTTTTGTATTATACTCGTAATATTTACTTTAAGGTTGGTAATGAGTAATAATAATGGTCCTGAAAAGTTGAACAGAACAAAACGACATCTAAAGTTCGGAACTGCAATAATAAAGGCGGAAAGATTAGAGATGTAAGAATCGAACATATTGAGGCACCTAGTTACAAAACCGGCCAAGTCCAAAAAAATAAAATTTTGAGATATTCACATGGGGTAAACTTTGGCTCATGTTCTATGTTCCTCCATTATTTTTTAACTAAAAATAATTTTTTTTCATTAGAATAATGAAAATGAATATTTTAACTAGGTTTTAATGTATGAATTTCAAAACCGGCCAAGTCCAAGGCCGAACGAACAAGGATCTTAAATTGAATAAAAAGTTGATGAAATCGTAAACCAACTTTAGGTTGATTACTTAAATCTCGTTTATGTTTTGTATCGATTCATGCGAAATACTTGTTTTTGTTTATTTTGTACAACTCATTGTTATATATTTCATTCAAAATAAATAATGTTTAAACTTTTAATTTAATTTTATGAAATAAAATTTCGAATAAAATTTATCACTTAAATCGAGCTCATTTATTATGTATCATAATATGATATCTCGATTGAAGTGATACATTTTATTTAGAAGAAAGACTTTTCGAAACGAAAACTTGGTATATTATAACATCAAGTTTTCGTTTCGAAAAGTCTTTCTTCTTAATTATCACAATTTTCAAACAAATTGTCTGCCTTTAAACAACTGTTTACCTACTATTCAAAAAAAGTTAAGAATAAAAATAGTTTCCTTTATTGAAGACCTATATTTGATGGAATTTAACGTTATTAACTTCAAAATAAACTATGTCCAGTAAATTGTAATCAGAGCCAGTCAAGTCCGAAGCATTGGATTCAAAACTGGCCAAGTTCAACACATTGGTATCAAAACTGGAAAGTCCACTATTTTTAGGAAAACTTTCCCAATTTTATATTACAAAACCAGTCAAGTCCATGTTCAGTGAATCAAAGCCCGCCAAATCCAAAATTGTTTCCTCGAAAACACAGTCAGTTGACTCTGAAATAGTCTGATTCCATAATAACTAACTAAAAATAATAATAGTTTATTCACTTTGTTTGCATTTCTTGATTGACTTTTTTCTCAAAGTCGAACTGAACAAAACGACATCTATAGTACGGAACTGCAATAATAAAATGGACTACAGAAGCAGGACCTGCATGTGGAGCCAGTCTGTGCACCGGACAATGTAGTCCATCTACAAGAGAGGATATACTGAATTTTAATTTTTAATAGCTTTCACCAGGAGCTCTCGTGGTCACCAGAGGCAGGCACTCTTCGGAATTCACCCCCCGCTCTTTCCTCCCCAACCAAAGGGTATTGACACTTCTCAGGATCCGGGTCTCCTCCTGGTTTCTCCTTGCGGGAGACCCTTCTCCGCGTACGCGGAATTTAATGAAGTCATGCCCCGGATTATCGCGCGTGAGGAAAGTGAACCCCCCCTAGTGTTGGCAGGGTGGGGGGAATGTAAAAACAGAGCAGTGCATTGTCCAGGGGGGGTAATGACGGGCTTTGTATGGTGCCAGGGGGGGAGAGGGGGGGGGGTTTCAATTTGGAGGGACAATAGGCCAAAGGCGCCGCCCGAGCTAGGCTAGCTCCCTCGATAACGGAGGAGACCCGTGCCATAGTGGACATACACATTCGCTTCTGTTTCACTTAATAACTATAATATTAGCCCCACCCAAAAAAATAAATAAATAAAATAACTATCATAAATATAGATAGCATACCATCAAAATTAACACTGAATGTACTTTTCATTTCTCATCATTGAGAATTTCTTGAAATTAAAGAAATGTTAGGAATAATTATCCCCTTTGCCGCACAAAAAAACTATTGTTCCAATTTCTTTTACTCTGACAATCTCTATTAGATAGTTTTCAAATGTTTATCACCAAAATTGTTAGAAAAAAAAATTAACATTCCCCAAATTAGGTCGTCGCAGTATATATTTTCCATAGCTTTATTCTTCTCCCAATTGTGCTTACAACCTAGCAAGCAAACAGACAGAATTCCTTATATTGGTCATAGTATTCTTTATGCGGAACATATTTTACGAGTCGATCTGTGTTAAAACTCTGGAATCTTTGTTCGAAAAAAAAAGAAAAAAAAAAACATTTTCCAGAGATCGTAGGTCGTTTAGCCAGGGACCAAGGGCGAACAGGACCAGGGTAGGAAAATAAGTTCAGAGCTTTGGCGTTGGTTGAAATGGAGTGTGTTGTATTTTTAAAAAAATTAGAGTGAGTGAGGATATGGGTGACTAGACGATAGATGGAGATAGAGATAGAGGTGGGATCAGGACCTCCATTGTCTAACTGCTAGCCTGTATTAATCATCACCTGCTAATAATTGTCGGTGGCGGTGGGGGGGGGGGGGGGGGGGGACAAAGGGGCCGATAATTAAAAGAGGATGCTGAGGGTTCATTAGATGGGCCTCCTGGGGCGGGGGCGCCAACCCAGCAACCCTGGCTCTATGTCTTCATACTCTTCTCGCCTTCCACTTCCTTAGATGTATCATCCGGGGGTTCAACTGGTATAGACATACTGCTGCTCAAAGATAGAGAAGATCAAATCATATGTTTCAATAGTACTACCATACTGGACCAACAAAATATTCATCCACCCGTACATATGCTTTCAAAGTTAATCATCCCATAATAATAATAATATTTATTTTCGTTAAACCATAACATAATAATATAATGGTAATAGGATACGTCATAAGAATGTAAACATTAAGATAGCTTATAATTTAGGTACTTTAACAGATATTAACTCGTAGAGTCTGACACACATGAGTTAGAATTAACAATAGGTACCTACTATTAAAAAGTAAAAAGAAATGAATAAATAAATACTTGGAAATATGAATACAAAAATAATATTATACAGTAGATAAAGTATATAATAAATACAGTAGATACATTTTTAATTAAATCAAAATTAAGGTAATAATTTTTGATAATTTTTCGGGAAATGTCTTCTTCACGACGAAAAAATTCATTTTCCGAATAGAAAACATAAACGTCTAACATAAACGTTTTTAGTTGAAGTTTAAATTTTCTTATTGTTTCTACTGTCTTCAAGAAGTGGGGAAGGGCATTGAAGAAATTAATTCCTTTATGAATTATACTTTTTCAAAAAGAGAGCAGCAATGTTTAGTTATTCGAAAATCATCCTGGTGTCGTAATCATGATTTAAATTGTCTAGAGGGAAATTATAATTTTTTTCCTAATAACCATTAATGTTTCAAATATAAACAGGCAGGTAAAGGCAGGATTTTAAGTTTTTTTAAAATATTTCTCTAAGTGAGTAATATTATTTATTATTCTCGACTTTGTTGATAATCGACACGTGTCCTGTAGGTCAGGTTCTTGTCTCTTCTAATCCTTAGCGAAAGCAAAACAAACGTCAATATTACAAGTACGTTAATTTTGCATTATTATGTACATCAGTTAATATTGTTTATAATTTCTTTCGTTGTTCATTGATATTTAGATAACACAAGTTATCAGATCCGGAAAAAAGGATTAATATTTTCTTTAAGGTTGGAGGCTATTTTTATGCCCGGAAAGGTCAAATCAATGTTATCAATAACTCGTATCTACCTCATGTTTAAAGAAAACTTACCTGAAATCAGGTTAGGTATTAAAAACAAAAACAATGAAAGACGAACGTTAACGAGTACCTGACATCGTACAGGCTCGGGACAACCGCTTAACGTCCCATCCGAAGGACGGGGTGCTTAAGTTTATTTTACCTCCCAGATAAAATAAACTAAGGGCCTCGGTCGGGTTTCGAACCCACGTTCTTGAGCTCAAGAAGACAAGCACGCATACCTCTAGGCTACCGGCGCCCTCACGAAACCGATATTATAAGTTTGTAGAATAGACTAATATTGGATAACAAACAAATCAAAATTAGATGAAGATAACCATTCCAAGTTAAATGGAGTAGGGGAAAATATTTTTTATTATAAAGTATGCAGTTTTAGGTAAACATTGCACCGCCGTGAGGAGTTTTTGGGAGGGATTTTAAAATAGCCGCGCGTTTTGTTGTGACACGCACGACGATGCGTGTCACAACAAAACTCTCATACTTGGCCGATTGGCAGCATTCGTTTGAGTCCGAACTTTAAGAAAGCGTAATTTGAATCCGAATAGGTTTGACTGGGAACTGAAGCTTTCAATATACTTGTGACTGTAATGTTTGTCTGTGGTTGTTATATATTATACATTTTTTTAATTAGGTACATTAGATCGCAATTTTCTGGGGGGCGTGCCCAACCCTGCCCCCCTAGCTAAGCCAACGATCCGAACAATGTTTAGGTATTACGAATTGAGCAAGGAGAGTAGCGCTGTTAATATTGATTGAAGAATCAAATGTGCATTGAGAGCAACAGTCCAAACGACCTAAACAGATTTGTAGCAGATATTGAGCAAGTCTAATGATAATGTAAGCTTTATCTTTATCCAGTGTTCCAGTGGTATCAGTCAATTGTCATCAACAGCCGTCGTGGAAAATACACGTTGTTGAGTATGGTGGACAGATACACTGTTTCCTAATTTCTAGATATCCCATCTGGATGTAATCTATGTAGCTCTCGTCGAATTCGGATTCAGTTTGAAATATCTTAAATGTTATTTAATATAATGTGATGATGGTTTATGTGGTGAGTAATCATCATTTCAAATATTGCAAAATAATAACGTTGTCTGACCTCTCACAGATTTTATTATTTGTGTTAGCCAGCATTCGAGGTTGCCCTCATGAGCTGTCTACAAAAAACTCACCATTTAGTAACAATGTAAAATAATATGAGGCATTATTCTTATTTAATAATATTAAATGAATGATACAGACTCTATTATTTTAAAATGCTAAAAATCAAGTGAATATTTTCGATTAATCTCTTTCTAATCTGGGCTTTCATAAATTGATATATTAAATCAATTTATGAAAGCCCAGAATAGAAAGAGATTAATCGAAAATATTCACTTGATTTTTAGGATTCGACAAATGATAAAGTCTGTATCATTCCCATTTAAGTTTTGATCTTACACCATATCAAATCATAGTCATGTCGGGAAGTAGTCCCATAATCAACATCTAAACATTGTTTATATAATAAATAAATAATTAATGAGTCACCATCATGTGATTTTCGTCATTAATTAAATACAAAAGAAGTCTATAATGTACTTCCCCCAATAATTATTGGTATCATACATTCTCCACAAATATAACAGAAACTGTTTGGAGAGTTTACACATCCATGGTTCGCCATGACTTCAACACAAAACGCAATAGGTTCTTCTCACTTTGTTGACACAGAGAAAAAGCTGATAACAATGAGAAAAAAGGTACTGCCTTCTGAATAGTGATAATAGCACTTCTTAGTTTTAAAAAAAGTTTTTTCATCGCTGGCCTATGTAATCAACTAGTTGACTTACGGCTTCTGAATCCTCATACTAAATTTTGTGTCGATACTTTCATTACATCTGCAGTTATTACAGTTTTTGGGTTTAGCCTCCCTTCCCTTTAGCCGATGCTGCTGAAAATTTGTGGAAATCTCCTCTGATATCTGTGTATTCCCGCCAGTTTTTGGCACTTCTTCCTCAATGGAAAAACTGCCTAGTCGGGCAATGAATTGGGTTGGATAGGAATTAAAAATACTGTGATGTATAAAAATAATAAACACATTGAAAAGATTAAATTATAAACATTAAAAAAAAATTAATTATATTTATTTTTATATAAAAAACAAAATTCTTTTAAAACAAATGAGTAAAAAAACAAAACACGGCCATCAGCTGTTTTTTTAGTGTGTGTGTAGAGAGAGTCGAGGCCTGGGTTCAATGGTGGGACGGTCTGAGTGAAGATAGAGAGTGGTGTTTAGGCTTAAAATGTAATGAACTAAATAGAAGTGAATTGACGGTGAAATTGATCCAAAAAGAAGGTACTTTTATTTGTTTATATGTACAGGATATATGTCCAAAAATATATAACTTAATTTTTAAAAAATGGCCAAAATATAAAACAAAAAAGATTGAATTAGTGTTAAGATTTTTCTTTTGATTTTTGTTTGTTTTAATGTTTAGTTTTCTTTATTTTATAATGTAGTTGATTAAGAAAATAAACCCATTATTTGTTCTCATAAATTCTGTTCTATTCATTTTCTCTGTTGGCCCAGTAAGATTATTTGAAAACTTTTGGATTAGATTTAATATTATTTAAAATTATTAAAATGGTATCTCTTTGAAATCCAAATGAAAAGTTGGTTAATTGAATTTTTAAAAAAAATACGTGCACTTTCTTCAAAGTTGCACGTCTTGAACTTTTGATACTTTTTTAGGGCCCTTTTCGAAAAACTACTGTAGAAATCAAAATTTAGTAGGAGAAAAGAGATCGAAATTCTACAGGAAATGCGGTAATTCTTATTGTTTATTTTATTATTCAATTATTATTGATTATTATTTATATTTTTATTTAAGTTTAACACTTAAACTCTCATATTTTTAATTACCACAATACTTGAAAATTGCAATGAAATACTACTAAACATTAGACTGACTGCACCTTGGAGGGAGAATGACCTCAATTCAAAATGCAAACCTCTTTTTACCCATTTTCTATTCATTTGGAGTCATCCATAAATTACATAACCGGTTCTTGGGGTGGGCTTCGCACTTTGTATCTGTGACAGGGAGGGAGTGTCAAACATTTTCAAAAAGTATGTTACGTAATTTTTGAACTGCCCCTTAAGGGGCTTAAGGCGTTATCTTTTTCCTCTTAAATGTAAATTTTGACACCACTCTCTTTACTACAACTTCCGGGAGGATTTTGACAAACAAAATGAAAGATTGTTGCAAAATGTGGCAGTAAATGGAGTTAATAAAATGAAATTAGCGCTACTCCTCACTTCCTATAATTTTCACTTTATATAATCCAATTAATCCATTCTGCATCTTTTTTAATCAATGTTTCATTCCTTCTCAAGGAAATGACCGATCATGAAGGCTTTACAACTGCTCTGAATATGAAATTTTCCATCTTCAATCTAATACAATATTAATTCCCTTTCGAGAAGAATACCACCACACTCTCCAAATCTATGAAGACTTAGAAAAAGAGCATCTACTCTTTTTCATACTTAGTAAAAACATTATCCTTAATGTGAAACAAACGAGAACGATCCGGTTAAAAAAAAAAATAGGAAAACTCTTGGGGGGAAACATAAAAATGTTAGATCTATACTTTAACTTCATTAAGAAACTCTTAACTACTAATTTATCTTCTACTTATATGTCCCAGTTTTCCTCTATCTTTTTCTCCATATTGTTTTTATTTTTCTCTTAATCTGGTCGCATTATATATTTATTATATACTTATATTTATTATTATACAGGCTGGCCCAGATAAGCGGGCCACAAGTCAAATAACTCCTAAACGGTTAAAGATATCAAAATTGTGCATAGGACTAAAATTGTAGCACTCGCCGAGAGCTATAGTATTGCGTCCTCCAAAAGACAAAAATGACCCTTTTAATGGCTCAAACAGCCCTTCGAAGGGCGGGGTTCATTTTTGACCCTTAAGTTTCATTAAAGTACTGAAGAAACAAGAAATAACTGTGCGAACAGATCTTTGATACGTCAAGTAGTTCTTGGAAAAAAAACATTTAAAGTTGCACGTTTTTCTTATTCTGAAGTTATTAAATTCCAACAAGTCCTTTTCGAGGACGCTATACTATAGTTAGCTCTCGGCGAGTGCTACAACTTTAGTCCTATGCACAATTTTGATATCTCTAACTGTTTAGGAGTTATTTCACTTGTGGCTCGCTTATCTGGGCCACCGTGTATACACTCCCGGACAATATTAAAGCATCACTTCAATCTTTGCAATTTTAGTGGGTTTGTGACATCGGAAAAGGACATGAAGATATTATTATTTGTGGCATTAATGAAGGAAATTAAAAATTAACAAGAAAAGTATATTCTTTATTTTTTTGAAATATGAAAAAATTTAACAAAGAAAAATTTCATAAAAACACATAAAATTTCGAAAAACATTTAGTAACTGGTGCTCCCTCCCCTAGCTGCAATGACAGCATCTATTCTTTTAGGCATTCCCCTGATTAAATTTTGAATTACTTCTTCCGGAATGTTTTTCTACTCCTGAAGCAGGAAGTTCCGCAAATCCTCTAAATTTTGTGGCTGTCGCGTTCTGACGCGTCTTGCCAGCATGTCCCAGACATGCTCTATGTGGTTCATGTCTGGACTTCTTGCGGGCCAGTCCATGGCCACAAGTTGAACTTCACGAAGGTAATGTTGAACAACACCCGCAACATGAGATCGTGCATCAAAAGAAATCGAACTTTCAATCAACAGCTGTAGAACTGCAATACTAGACTGGATCACTGGAGTAAAGAAAAGTCCATTTCTTTAATCCATAATGGTAAATAAACATTAAAGAAAGATATAGGATTATAGCAAACATACTCGTTAGAGAAATAAACACAACTAACTCATTAAAATTGCAAAAATTGTGATCCTTTAATTTTGTTCGAGAGTGTATTTAACTTATATTATATATATATATATATATATATATATATATATATATATATATATATATACATATAAATATAATATAATTTTCTAGAGCTGGAGGAACGGTATTGAAGACTGGGAACGGCTAGCTGATATATTATGCATGATGCAGTGACAGACTACTTCAAGACGCCCACTACACTGAGTATGACATTCCGCTTTTCGCCCGCCACTCCCAAATCATTATCAACAGTGTGTTGTACATTAGCGAAAAAAAACTAAATAAACAACATGCGCTGTTAGGTCCACAACCTATTGTAATCACTTTTTTTGTTGTTTTGTTGTTAGGATGCTAATTTAAGTATACATCCGACATAGATTACCTTATTTGTTTTATCCTTTAAAGTAAAAATTTCATTTGTTGAAGTTTAGTTAGTTATTGTGACTCATGCCCGGGCATTAACTACAAGGTCATATCGCCTACTATCAGAGCGCTCCTTCTTCACTCTGGTGGACATGTGCCCGACTCTACTTTGGGAGTCCTAAATTTTTATTTACCTAGGATAAGGGTCTTTAACAAGTATCTGACATCCCAAGAACTCTCGACCATCTCTTAACATATTATCCGAAGGACGGATTTCGAACCCGCAATCTTGAGCTCAGTAAGCAAGCACGCTCCTCTGAGCTCTTTCTTAGGCGACTCATGTATTTCGTTGTACTCGTACTCCTAAACCCCTTTACAGGTCACATTGAAATTTGCCACGATGGTAGTGGACACGGTGACGATGGTTTACTACTAAAAAAATCTGAAATCGAACATACCACGGAGGAATAATCACCGAAAAACGAAATCCACATTGAAATCAATTGAGACAAAATTCTCGCGCAAAATAGAATTTTTCAATTTCAAATGTAAAAATCCGGGCGAAGCCCTTTTCGGTTTACCTTCGGACACCACTTTTTTTTGAGCCGGTTTTTTCAGTGTTCTAACGTACAAACTTCGACTTTTTTTCGATAAAAATATTCACAGCTGTTGTCTACAAAAAGGCTAGAAAAAATCCATTGAATTCAATTGAAATCTATTTAAAGTATTAATATATTCATAAAGAACATACAAGTTGAGAAGTTACTGATAATTATTAAAACATTAACTGAGTTTTTTATACAGATATGCCTGACTCAGCTCAGTTTTTGCAAACAGCACAATGTATTGCACACCTAGTATTATATAATTACTCATTTTTTATTTAATTGAATTTCTTTTTAATGTTTTTAATCTCCACAGACAATATTCTCATTATAGAAGATTATAGGCAGTAACTAGATATATAAAAGAACTATGTCATATATTCATTATCATTTCAAAGAAATGTTAATATATGAATCTATTCAGTGTCTCCTCATCACACATCTCCGTAATATTTTTATTTAATTTTATGTTCCGATTTTGTTCAGCATTGTCATAATAGTCGACAGGAAGTACAATAAAATTGATAAATATGTCTGTTGAAGTAGTCATAAGGAGATTTTTCGGCTTGTCAAATAACGTCTTTGGAGGTGCACATAAATATCCATTTATTACGTGGGGATTATCATTAACCAGGACACATAACATTAGTCAGTGCACATAACTCAAACAGAGTGTGGAGGGTGATGATTTGAATTTTAAATTGAATAAATCAAAAATGGAAATAAAATAAATGAAAGATCTCCTTTTCGTTAGTTATATTCAGAGATCCGCTCTACCACCTACCTTCAGAAGATTGTTATTTACCTAAATTATAAGCTAGAATCAGCAGGAAGGGTACAAATAAAGACAAAGAACTTGTCAAAGCTCCGGGGTTCTCCCCTGGGCTCTTCGTCCTCTTCCCATGTCCCATACCGTGTGGCATATCCATGGCTAATATGCATCGTTCATAAGGCCACAAAAAAAAAAAAAAAAAAAAAAAAAAAAAAAAAAAAAAAAAAAAAAAAAACTTGTTTAGCATTTATATTGTTTAATTTCACAAAAAATAAAAAATAAAAATAAAAATCGTATTGTCTATTTCACAAAATATATATAATATATGTGAGTACATTCTGTATTGCTACCAAATACTACGTGACAGTACACATACTTTTTCTTTATTTTTATTAAATGTTTCACAATATCTCTAGAGGGTGCCAGTAGATCAGTGGATCTTACTCAAGATCGCGGGTTCAAACCCGGCCGAGGCTCTTAGTTTATTTTATCTGGGAGTCAAAAAAAAAAAAAAAAGATAAGCTCGCCGTCCTTTGGATGGGACGTTAAGCATTGATCCCGAGTCTGTACGATTTCAGGAACTCGTTAAAGATCCTTATCCTAGGTGAATTTACCTAGATGGGCAAATCTTAGGACGGGATTATGTCCATCAGAGTGATGAAAGAGCGCTCTGGTAGTAGGTGATATGACATTGTAGTTAATTCCCGGGCATGAGTCATAATAACTAACTAACAATATCTCTGCAGATACATATATCAAATTTATTATGTAATGATATAGCATTGAGTAGGCAGTAAATCAATGAAAAATAGGGGAGGACTAATCTCTCACCTCTAGTCACAATAGTGTGGAAATCAAGGCGGGTGACTAAGGGTTAATGAATTCCTAAATTTATGGATGGGCGATAGTAGATAGTACTATCGATATATCATAAATATCTATATATGTATTTTCATTTATTAAAGAGGATACGTTTTGAAGAAAATAATTTTAGAACTTTTAACTCATGTTCTACAATAAGTGTTTTTGAACTTTAATTAATGTGTTAATATTCTTGCCAAGTGTTATACTTAATGTGATTATTTTCGACAGAAAATGTTATTTATATAAAAATAATGTTCTATTTGAAAGAACCTTTACTTATTCGATTGATATTATTATTCCCCTTTCATTCTCCATACTATAGAATAATTTAAATTAGGTAGATGTACATGAAAAAATAAAAATAAAATAATCATATTATAATACAATATAATATTAAAATTGGAAAGTATTTTGCAAGAAAAGCGGCAACTTACTGAATTATAGATACTATCGATAGGTTTCCACCGATAGTATGGTAATATCGATACTCTCCCATCTCCATTATAATGTATGATGTTTATGATTGACTGGAGTGGAGTCATTGACAGTTTGTCGTCAACAGAAAGGGAGGCAGGTATCGATTCTACTACCACAATCACAAAATTGATTTATTAAACACCTGTTCTATTTTCCTAAACATTATCCTCGTTTTTCTTATCCTTTCACGGCATTAGTCAGTGTTCAACTACTTGACCCAATGGCAAGGGACACTGTTCTCCATCGTTCTCTCTTGACACCCATTTCCACAAAAATTATCATACTTTTTTTTTTTATTTCCTCTCCTATACGTAGTATGAGGGAAGTTATGTAATCAGTCAAAAATTCGATGTGTAGTTTTCAACGGAATTTCATGTTTTCCGACCTCCAGATCCCAAATATGAAACAATTAAATTTTGTGTGTGTCTGTGAACACGATAACTGCCGATAGAATGAATGTATTGACACGAAATTTCATATTCGAAATACCATAAGGACGACCCATATCAATTTTCAGCAGAATCGATTGAAGAGAAGAGAGAGATCAGAGGAGGCTCAACTCAAAAACCCTAATGACTGCCGATGTAATACATTTATGAACACAAAATCTAGTATGAGCATTGAATATTAGCGCAAACGGTCGACTGGTTTTTTGGAGGGAGCGAAAAATTAATTCATTAATTCGTTTTGGTGAAGTACATTGCCGGTGAAATCATCTTACTTTTGGACATGACTCCTTCATCGTTATGCCTTCGCATCCAATTTAGAATTTATTATCATATCATATACATATTATATTATATACATTTTGAAATTTAGCGATTTTCCGCTATATAAAATTTCCCCTATTCCATTTAACTTGGAATGGTTATCTTCATCTAATTTTGAATGTTATCCAATAAATTAAACAAACTTCTTTTTGAAAACTGTCTATTCTACATACTGTCTATTCTACAAACTTATAATATCGGTTTCGTGAGAGCGCCGGTAGCTCAGTGGTATTCGTATTTGTCTTCTGAACTCAAGAACGTGGGTTCGAAACCCGACCGAGGACCTTAGTTTATTTTATCTTGGAGGTAAAATAAACTTAAGCACGCCGTCCTTCGGATGGGATGTTAAGCGATGGTCCCGAGCCTGTACGATGTCAGGTACTCGTTAAAGACCCCTGCCCTAGGTGAATAAAAATGTAGGGTTATTTAGGCAAAATTTTGGACTCCCATTGTAGAGTTGGGTTCATGCCACCAGAGTGACGAAAGAGCGCTCTGGTAGTAGACGATATGACCTCGTAGTTAAAGCCCGGGCATGAGTCAAAAAACTAAACTAATCTATCGGTTTCGTGTAATAAAAATATATTATATTTTTATTGAAAAAAGAGAAAAATGTTTTAATATATGTACCTAATAATATATTTATTGTTGAAACAACTGGGGTTTCATCTTAGGAATGCCAAACAGAGACATGGGTTTATTCAGCTGACCCATAATGCAACATCTTGCCGATATACTTTCGTACTTGGGAGAAATATCTTTCTCCATATTTAACGTTTTTTTTTTAGAAGTTATAACATTTTGAATTGTACAGCAATTTCTTAAAAATTATGTTTTGTTGAACAAAATAACACCCAACCATTCCAATACTACATATACATCCAAGATTCCACACCATTTTTTTGTTACATTATCGAAATTCCTTATGAACTTCTACAAGACAAGTTAGGATATAAAAATTGGTGAAGCACGTAATTTATATTTATTTTTTTAATTTTATTTTCGCTCATTTGGACTTTTCTTTACTATATATATATATATATATATATATACACTAATATATATATATATTTTTTTTTAAATTAAAAAATTGTTCTTATTCTTAGAATATTCTGTTATTTGACTCCAGAAGTAGATGAGTAGATGAGTTAGCTGTGGCCTTATTCCGGACATTTGACTCGTGACGTGACTCCCCTTGCGGCTCTTCAGAACAGCAGCCCAGGCGCAGGTCGCAACCTAGATCTGACACTTGAGAACAGCCTCGATGCTTCCATAACCTATTATTATTGAGGTACATAATAGTAATTTTTTGTTAGTAAAACATAATTTAATTTTTTTTTTCTATTAGTTAATAAAGAAAAAAAAAATAATTTAATTTTTTTTTTTTTTTTCCTAACAGGATATAAAAACAGAAGTTAAAAAAATGGAACAAAAAATAATTTTTTCATTATTATTATTTTTTTTTTTTTTCTTATTATTATTATTTTTTCCGAGGTGTCAAGTAGGAGAGGCGATTGTGAAGAGTGTGATGTGTGAAATAAGAGGAGTTGTGTGGTTGAGTTTCCTCATCTGGTTGGAGGCCGGCCCTGCTTTTGTGTGCTGGGGCCGGACCTTGGTCCGAGCACAGAATTCATCAACAGATACCAATTACAGCGGCTGTGTCCGAGAGACCTTGCCTATTGTCAAAGATTCGCTACATACTCCCCTACGATCCATTCTTTAGACACCTAAACTACCTACCTATAGGTCTAGTTCACTATCATTTCCATTTTATTTCCCGAACTATACCAAGTATAAGGGAAGTTATGTAATCGGTTAGAAATTCGGTGCGGAGTTATCAACTGAATTTCATGTTTTCCGACCTCTAGATTGCACAAAAAAAAAAAATGCTATGTGTCTGTGAACATGATAGCTTTCGATAGAATGAACTTATCGACACGAAATTTTATATGTTCTTTCAGAACCCTCTAAGAACAATACTTATTGATTTTCGGCCAAATCGGACGAAGGGAAGGGAGGGATCATGGGGGAGGCATATACAAAAACTCTTATGGGGATTAAGTTAGAATAAGTCTTGTGATCCGAAGGATTTAGTGCATTTAAATATTTTTATCAAATGTAACTGATTGTTGGAATATTTTACTTTATTTATATTTAATATTTTATAGAAATAATATTTTAAGTATGGCTAATATGCATCGTACATAAGGGGGGGGGGGGGGGGGGGGGGGAAATCAAGTAACATAAATGTGCTTTACTTGATTTGCAGGAATTTTTCAAACCTTCAGAAATTCACCTCCTAAAATTCAGATTGGCTGACTTAAGCCCTTTTGCCCAAACACCCGATATATAATATATATATATATATATTCAAAGCCCTTCAAAGACGACACCTACCAATTTTCAGTAGAATTAGCCGAAGGGAAGAGAAGGATCAGAGGGGTGACTCAACTCAATAATCCCAATAACTGCGGATGTAATGAATGTATCGACATTAAATTTTATATTTATATTCAAAACCCTATGAGGACAACACATGTTAAATTTCAGCCGATAGACCGAAGGAAAGGGGGCTTAACTCAAAAACTCTAATAACTCCCTATGTAATGAATGTATCCATACAAAATTTAGTACGTCTCAATGTAAGTCGATTGGCTTTAAAGGTAGCGAAAAAGTAATTGAATAATTCGTGATGGGGAAGAACATAGCCTGTGATTCACTTTTGACTTCTTCTTTTTTCTCTTTCGTTTTGGATGATACATATTGGGAACCTGTAGACCTGGTTTTCACGACTTGGTTGGTGGAAGTCTTCGTGGTCGTTTTAGCTATATGCAGGGGCGTGCCCAGGATTTTATTTCGTTATATATATATATATATATATATATATATATATATATATATATATATATATTTATGTGTGTGTGTATACATAGTTAATTGTTTTAGGGTAAATACAAAATTAATTCAAGTCTTCTAGCTTTTGATTGTGCAAGCTTGTTTAAAACTGTTTCAGGGCTTTGGTGAATGTCTCTCTGTATTAACATCAGAGCTAACTCATTCGTCTTGTTTAGTACTATTTCTGATATAGCTTTTCATACGTCTAAGGTTTGAGAAAGACGGTTCACTAGTTGCTACAGAAACTGGAAGTATAGCTCAAATTTTTAAGAATCTGTGAATTGTTGGGAAAATGTTCTTGTCAAATTGTTTTAGATCCGCAAGACCTCTAGTAGGAAGATGTTTTATGTCAATAAATTATTCCATGCAAGTAAAAATAGCTTCATTATTTACAAAAAGGACAATTTTTTTTTTAATTTCGGAGGGATTGATCCCTCATATCCCTCCTCTAGGTACGCCCCTGGCTATATGACAAGAAACGTTTTGTAAAACAGATACCATTAATATCATTCCAAAAATGGAGTAAAACTTGGATTCCGTCTGAACTTATCCATAAGAAGTATGTTAGGAAGGATTTTTAGTTCAGGGAGAGTCCAGGGGTTGTATCATGAGCTTAAGAAAAAAACAGAATTCTCTTCATTCGTCAGGTGCTAGTGACTTCCTTCGTTTGCCCAAAGATTGGTCAGCAGGATCGCCGAATGTGGTGTGACTCATGGAAAAACCACTAGGACAAAGTTCTGGAGAAGTTTGCCAGTTAATAGAAAGGGACTATACTAAGACAGTGTTAGAACATAGCGATGAAGCGCTGATAGTGTGCTATAGCTAGCAGGTTGTTTAAGTGGTTCGTTAATTTTTCGTGGTAAGGGTGGGCGGTGTGGGAGGAGTGAGTGTTGCCCCCTTAACCCTGGGAGGTAATGATTTATTCATAGGAGCTCGGCTTAGCGGGGTATTTAAATTAATGAAGCCCTCCGTGGATCTCTAGTGGGGCTGGTCTGGGGTAGGGGTGGATGGGGTGAGGGCATGTGTCACCAGTAATACGAAGGAGTGCGCTCTGGGACCACAGAGTGGCAATTTTAATTGAAGAGGTCGGATTGAGAAAGATGGTAGGGGCGGAGAAGGGCGGAGCGGCTTGGCTGAGATTGGTTCTACACAGGAGGGGGCTGTGTAAAAAACAAGTCTGTGCCAGCCTGATTGAAACAGGGCTCACCCTCCCGGTATTATCGTAATCTGGGGCCAGCCTCCCCGCTCTGATTACCTTGTCTTCCTTATCCATCCAACAGATCTACTCATCATACCCTCACGACATCTGTACAACTTCACCCTCACACGCCCATATTACTAATCTTACCTCTTCTCCCAAGTAATTTAAAAAATAACAAACTGCTGCATCCATTATTGATATTGTGGTGTAATTTGTTGGTTATCAATAGAGCCCGAATTCCAGTGCAATTACATTTTTTTTTCGCTTGCTTGAAATCATTAAATAACAATTTATTTTTACGAATTAAGGCATCCTGATTAATATACATAAATTTTATTTTGCACAAAATTGCATATTTTGTCGTAATTAAAAAAAATATTTTCAAGTTGGTTCGAAAATGTATTACAGTTTTGTGTTTAAATCCCGGATATGACCAACTCAAAAAGTACAATGAGGCCATAAATTGTGAAGATATTGGATTCTACAACCTGACATTATAAGCAGGTACAAAAAATGCGCCATTACAAACATCAGCGTCTTCTCCCAGCTAAAACACAAATTTAGCGACAGGCGGCTCAGTTTTTCAGACAGGAATTTTGAAATGTATTTAGTAGTAAATTTTAACGCACCAAATGCTTAAGATAAAATATATATCAATTTAATTGAAGTCAAATTCTCGGCTTCGAATAATGTGGTGAACTGTTTTGTATTTTACATATCTCTAGTATTTTTTTAATCAAAAATTTATACATATATGCTTTTGTAATTAAAATATGAGGGTAAAAAAAAAACGTGTGTTTTCAGTAAATAGTTTTTATAAATTGTATAAATTAATTCCTTAAGGCTTTTTATTTTATAGATTTATTTTTAAACCCTACCCAATTTTATGCTGAAAAAAGAGTTATTTAATTTACAAATTAGATCAGATTTTTTTTTTTTTTTTTTTTCGCAGAAAACAGTTAAATGGCAGGATTTTATTTTTTGTTCCACATTTTTGCACTTTTTTGCTTTTTTATTGCACGTTTTTTTAAATTTTTTTACTGAACGAAATCCGGGCTCTAGTTATCCACATCGGGTTTTTCATATTTTTTTTGCACTTTCGTCCTATCAGAATCTATGAAGACCAATACAACACACGCCAACACGGCCAGGTTTCCTGTCAATAGAATTGGTACAAGCAATCATAACTCATTCTGACCGATTACAAGAAAGGGAGATCTCAAATCTAAAGAAACTCATATTTTCAGGATTAGTAGGAAACAGATTTACTATCCGAAAATAAGTGGATATAGACGTTGAATCAGGAATGTGAAGACAGAGGTACAAGAGAAGATGCTCCACCAGATCAGTGTTGATACAGTAGAAATAATCGACAGGAAATTATTTGGACAATAACAATAATATTGTAATAAAATTGAACATAAAATGAATGCTTTAATTCGAAACAACATATATTTATTTATACATTTAATACAATAAGAATACAATGAATAACAAAGATTTTATGAAAGAGAAAAAATTAATATAAATAGATAAATAATCTAAAATAAATAATAATGGAGAAGTAGTAATATTAACTAAAGAGAAACTAAAAGATATTAATATACTAATAACAACAATAATTATAATTTAAAAAATAATAATGGAATGAACAGAATAGGGGAAGAAAACATAATAATAACAACAATATTTACAAAAATAATTTATGTAATAATGTGAAAAGAGAGAAATACGTAATTATAGTGATATCGCCTACTACCAGAGTGCTCTTTCGTTGCTCTGGTTGACATGCGCTCGACTCTGCTATGGGAGTCCTAAATTTTGTCTACCCAGGTTTAGTTACTTAAGAGTCTTTAACGAGCACAAGATCGAGCATCACTTAACATTCCATCCGAAGTACGAAGTGCTGAAGTAATTATAGACCATAACGTTTTGTAAATAATGAAATATTGTAAAGTTGACATAATAGATAAATAAAAATATTAATGATGAGAGAAATTATTTGTAATATTAAAGATGGTGACATTTTATAATGGAGGTAATATTTATAGAAATAATAACTAGGAAATTAATTATATAAATAATAGATACAAAGATACTAAGTTAATTTAATCATCCCTCCATTGAAATTCATCATCGTTCCTGATGTCCCACATTCCTAAAATCGTTTTATATTTTAGCGTCGAGGGAGCCGGTAGCTCAGTGGTATGCGTGCTTGTCTTCTGAGTTCAAGATCGTGGGTTCGAAACCCGACCGAGGCCCTTAGTTTATTTTATCTGGGAGGTAAAATAAACTTAAGAACGCCGTCCTTCGGATGGGACGTTAAGCGATGGTCCCGAACCTGTACGATGTCAGGTACTCGTTAAAGACCCCTGCCCTAGGTGAATAAAAATTTAGGGTAGGCAAAATTTAGGACTCCCACAGTAGAGTTGGGCTCATGTTCACCAAAGTGACGAAAGAGCGCTCTGGTAGTAGGCGATATGACCTCGTAGTTAAAGCCCGGGCATGAGTCATAAAACCTAACCTAACTTATTTTAGTGTCTAGCAATAATATTATTATATTCTAGCAAAGGAGGACAACTAGAGGTTGTTGATTCTATCCAGCATTTCTTCCAGAGGTGTCTTCTTTTTTCTTCTTTCTGACAATATTTCGAGACACTTACAAGTTCCTTCTTCTGGTCACTATGAACCAATGTTTAAGAAACACATCTAGAGGTTGCTGCCCAAGAAAGTATATTTTTTATATTTATATTGGATAGTGGACCACCCAAGGATGGGAGAGGTGCAAGTCATTATTTCGATTCTTCCTCGTTAATCGAGTTGAGCTAAATAACCTGTTCCAGCCATCTGACATACCTAGGTTCCTTGGGGTTACTTATAAATCCTCCCTGAATATATTCTATTATAGTTAATGTATTCTTATATTATTCACCATATTAACTCAAAGTAAAACATCTTCATTTAGCTATGTATCTGTCGCTTTTACATGTATTTATTTCGTAAAAATAAGAAAAATAAAAAATATATTTGCAACTTTAGATTCTAAAATTTTATCGTTAAATTAATTTTAAAATATCTTTGATTATTAGAATAAAGGTTTTTGAAAATAAATATCCTTCTTATATTAAGATTGAGCAACTTTTTCTAAATTTAGTCTTGAAAAAGTTAAGATAGAAATTTTCAATTTGAAACTTAAAATAGATTTGTTTGTTTTGTGACTCATATCACACAGTGTGCTCAAGGTTTATTTACCTCTCAGATAAAAGCGTAAGGGCCTCGTCCGCAATCTTGAGCTCTGTAGACAAGCACACTATCTCATATATATTATAACCATCTCTCCCTCTCGGTGTGAGTGCAAATCACGTAATTAATAAAATAAATAAAATTGAGATCGAAAAATTATTAAATTTGAAAATTATTTAAATCGCGACTTTAATTAAACAATGCCTGAATAGCTGAAAGCACTCCCACGGGAAGAACGGTTACAAGATCCTAACGGTTAGTTGACATCAGTAATTAACAATAATTAATTACTGTTGTCAACCAGAAGAAGCATGAGTGGGGGGGGGGAATGAAATGAATCAAACCTATAACTTTAACATATTTATTTTATGAGAACATATTTACAAAACAACAATTGAATATATATATAATTTGGCCGTGTGTCTGAAGGACTGAATTATAACTTAATTACGAGGTACCTCGATACGATATCCATGGCGAATGACGGCGTGATCACCCTTTCTGGACTTCCCGTAGAAATCGTCTATTCACATAGTCCCTGAAGATCTGCGTAGTTTCGAGGGCACACCAGAAGTTACACCCCCACTGACTTTGCACCATCCAAAATCAAATTTCACATATTCAAACTGATATTACTTATAGAAAAGATACGTGGTGATCACCCAAGACATGAACGAAGAATACTCAATTCACATATTTAAACTCAACTGTACAATATAAAAAGAACGTGGTGACCAGCCAAGACATGAGCGAAGAAAGTTAATTTCACATATTCAAACTGATATTACTTATAGAAAAGATACGTGGTGATCACCCAAGACATGAACGAAGAAACTTAATTTACATATTTAAACTCAACTGTACAATATAAAAAGAACGTGGTGACCAGCCAAGACATGAGCGAAGAAAGTTAATTCACATATTTAAACTCAACTGTACAATATAAAAAGAACGTGGTGACCAGCCAAGACATGAGCGACGAAAGTACTTTCACATACTGAAACTAGGCTTTACAAAGAGAGGAACGTGGTGATCCACCAAGATATGAACGAAGAATGAGTAAAACGGGGAGTGGCTTCCGATATCCGACCGTGGTAGGGGACAGTTCTCCAGGCTTGATTGGTCGTCGGACTCCGCCCATTTTATTTCCAGCCAATCGCATATTACCAATTAACATCTGCCTCTAGTTGTGTGAAAACCTGGAGTAAGAAAAAAAACCTTTACTGCTTATTCCTTATACACCGGATGTAGACAATTATCTTGGCTTCCTTTCCATTGTGTCTCTATTATTCTTTATTTTCCGCTCCCAGCGATCGCGATTCTCTCGCAGGCATCATTGGTTCCGAGCATTCTCTTCCAAATGCAATCCTCTTTAATTTGATACCCCACAACCCATACTTTGCTCCTAGCGATCGCGATCCTCTCATAGACATCGCCAGTTCTGAGCATTATCTATAGGGTAGACATGCTACAATATTCCCCGTTCCCGTTAAAATAAAATATGTCGGCTAAATGACCATTGGAAGTCACATATTTTATTAGTTTCACTTAACACTTGCTCGTTCACTGAGCATATACACTTAACCAAATACTCAGGTATCGACCTCATTATCATGCGTGACCAAAACATGATTTTAAATTTCCTTTCGAATCGGCATGGCTTGCCTATGCATGCGTGACCAAAGCATGATTTTACTTTACGCTGTACTTCTTGGAGTTAACCCTCTCCATTGGCAAATAACGATGATTCTATTTCTAGCATACATTCACTGACTAGTTAAAACATCCAAAAAGGCCCCACGCCTCGACAATGTTTCAACTGAATTCCCATATACCTAATCCGCTTCAACAAAACTTTGGGTTAACCAAACCCTAACCATATGCCTCCTTAGGCCTTCGACAGGTATTTACCTTCTGCCGGAACGACGACGAAATATAAAATAGAAAAATAAGCCCACTCAAATCCCATCTCAGTTTCATAAATATATGTAAATTCCGGCATCCGCATTAATCAAGTAGCGAAACCCTTTCTTCAGTTCAAACAGTCAGTTCATGGCATAAAAAATAATTAAACAACTCCCGCCCCTTTAAATGGATTCTACAAGCATCAATGGAGTGGCCCCTTCTCCGTGTGTACGATAATTAAATATTCAATTCTGGGTATCCCCTCCAGTTTATAATATATCTCCCCCTTTAGTCATGTATGCTTCGGCACCTTGCCCTAGGATTTCTTAAATAAAATAACAAAATTGACATTTGACCTACCGTGGTCGACACTGCATCATAATAAGTAAGGTCCATACCTGAATATATGTTACAAATATATTTATAAGGCTCTCATTGGGTTAACATAGCCCATCATGGTCACTAGATAAAATATGGGTCAATGTGACATTTTCAATAGATACACACGGTCGGATACTAATACAAATATTATTTAAAATACAAAACAAAACAGACAAATACAATTGAAAGTACATTTACCATACGTGACTACCTACAAATGTGTGTGCCATCGCCTCGCTGTCAGCCTAGTCATATCTGCTTTACTAATCAAACTCAAATACGTAGGAAATTCCTATGGATGACCAGTCCATATGCCGTCTGCCCCGTCCTACAATTATGTCAATTTAAAAATGAAGCCACAAACCTATCTTACCTTAATTATCCTAACAGTACTAATATATAAAAAAAATTACTAACACTATTTAAAAAAATATCCTATCACTAAATATAAACAAAAAAATAAAACTAACTTAATATCTAGAATTTAAAAAAAACTAACCCTAACTTATTATCTAAAATTACTATTTACAACCTGGCGATTCACTTTGGAATCTTTGAGCTCGACTAAGGGGGGTATGCTCGATGTTAAGCCCCAGGGGAGTGCCAGAATGTCCCCGTCTGCCTTATCCTATTTACAAAAAAAATAACTAAATAGTAAATCCCGTGTCCCCAATAAATGTGTATGTGTGATTCTTTGTGTGTTGTTGTATAATGAGGTGTTGGCCGTTAGTGTAAAATAATAAATAATTCCCAAATAATAAAGAATAGTGTCTGTTTTATGTGTGTGTGACTTTGTCTAACTGTTCCTGGGATAGCTGGGGATGGACACCCATAGAGACGTCACAAATCTCTTCCCTGACTCTAGGGCCGCGATCTCGTCTGCAATAATCGCCCCCCTAACTCGGCTGAAGTAAGATCGTTAATCTCAAAGAGAGCCCTAGCGCTTCTCTAGCCTGCTTGTAAATTTATCCGCTAATATACGGCTTGTGTGCTGTCATATAAAATACTCCTCCCTCCGCTACGTCGCTGCCGAGATGTCCTAAAATAAAAATTTGAGGACTTTCCTTGTCTAAAATCTGATAAGGTCCTTCCCAGAATAGTAATAGTAATATTTCCCTCTTACCGGTGGATATCCGCAGAGATTGTACTAACACCTGATCGCCAATTTCTAACGTAGTCTGTTGGTGTCGTACCTCAAAGTTTTGTTTCTGTCTTTCGGCCTGTTTTTCTGTAAATTTGTAAGTCTGTTGTTGTAGTCCCGAAATGTCAGTTATCCTATTGTCTTTGATGAAGTTCACCTGCGGATGTTCTTCACAAGTGGGGTTGCCATTAGTCGGGTAGCGGATTATGTGGTCATTGTCTGTCGATATGTCTGTTACTTCGTCCTCGTTTCTAAGTAGGTCAGAAAACTCCTGCATCAGAGATGATATTCTGACGTCGTCTAGGGAAGTGATGTTTTTGTCATTGCCTGTCGGTCTGTCTGTGATTTCGTCCTCTTTTATACTTGATGAATTCACCTGGTCTGGGGCAGTCATAGTATTGTCGGGGTATGTTTGTTTGTCGATGGGCTCTTCCTGCTTAGCAGTGATTGGTAAGGATGTCTTTGCTATTGATTCTACGTTAACTGGTGGTCTGATATTAAAAAATTTGTACTCGTAACCTAATCCTTGAAGTGGTCTTCTCGTGCTGATAAAAACTGGTTCCAAACGTCCATTACCGTGTCTTCCTAAACCGCTACCTTCTTGGTACCCTTGAAGCTTCATCAATGTCAGTCCGTTGTTACTGTCTGTCTTTACCTTTACAGGAGTGGGACATCTATTGTCAACGTTAGTATGTAGGTCAATGTCCCCTGTCAATCTCGTCATCATCTCTGTACCAAGCAAACTGCGTATGTCCCCCTTGAATTTAAATTTACCTCCCCCCATAGTTTTAAGTTTGTTCATCCCACTCCTGCTACTTAGTTTTTTATCAAGTGGTCAACAATTGGTTTCAGGTTGTTAACCAACTCTCCAAGGGATTGCTTTATTTCTTTCATGTCTGTATTGACATTGTTGTCGGTCACTACCTCCATGTTTCTTACGTTAGGTTTCGACTGGTTATCCCTATAATTAGGTGGTCGATTATAATTCTGATTTGAGTCATAGTAATTACGTGGCCGATCGTAATTTGGATTTGACTCGCGGGAAGGGCCTCGGCTAAATTGATTCCCTCTCTCTTGATTGTAGTGAGAGGTTCCCCGTGCATTCCCAGAATTGTAACGAGGTAGGTCTTGTTTGGGAAAGTTATTGTTTTTCGGAAGACTATCTGGTCGGTACTGTCTTTCCCCCGCCTTTCCAAGAACTATCCTTTAATTTACAATCACGTCTAATTATGTTAGTACCTATCCTAATTATTTGCTCATGTAGTCTCTCAATAGAGATTATTCCCTGGATCCTAACTGAATTTTCGACCGTCTCTCCATAATGTTTGCTTAATAGTTCACATACGTAGCCTTCCGGAATTTTATATGTACTATCCTGGAGTCGTGACACTAATTTTGAAAAATGTTCGCTGGGTGTTTTATCCATATGATCGGCATAGCCTTGGGTATCAAGTTCCCTACGGACTATAACGTCATATTTCTCCCCGCAGAACCTATCTTTGAACGCATTGACGAATTCATCAAAAGAGCGGATACTTCCTGACTTTACAAGGAACCAATCCAGACCCTCGCCCTTTAAATGTGACTTTATAAATTCGTTCAGATTATAAAATTCTCCAATGTGACTATATGCAATTTCTAAATTTGATATGAAATGATTGGGTAAATCCAACACATTGTTACGGAACGTTACCTTGTTACGTTCGTAATTTTTTATATACGTATTTTGGAAAGTGACGTTACTAGGCTGTTCGCGAGCAAAGGTCTGACCTGTATACCAATCTTTATGTTCTTCAGGGATGGTGAACGTCACTTGGTCATTATGTTTTGGGGTTGAGACCTGATTTTGACCCGAAACAGTATCTATTCTCTTCGAGATATTGGCGAATCTCTTCTCACAATCGGTACGAAAAAGATTTTGGTTCGAATTTATTTCCTCGACCTCCTTATCTAAACGTTGTGTTTCTGACATGATCCTACCTGTCATTTCATGATCTAAACGTTGTGTTTCTGACATGATCCTACCTGTCATTTCATGATAACAGACATCTACCATGTCCCTAACTTCAGAAACATGTTTGTCATATTTCCCTTCTAAATTATCCTGTCTAGTTCTCAATTCTCCGGACTCAGATCGTAGAGTGCCCATATCGCGATTAATGGATTCGATATTATTTGCCATTGCCGAAATTTGTTCCTTTATCTCCGAAGTCTGCTATCCTATCTGTTCCTGCATGGCCTTTCCCTGTTGTCCTAGTCCCGAAATCTGTTCCTGCATGGCCTTTCCCTGTTGTCCTAGTCCCGAAATCTGTTCCTGCATGGCCTTTCCCTGCTGTCCTATCTGTTCCTGCATGGCCTTAAACATCGCCTCTAGGTCAAATTTAGGATTTTCTACCGGGGACTCCGGGGGCGTACGGATAGTTTTCCTAGACCGTGTCTGTATCGGCTCTAAGTCCGACTTCTCTTTCCCTTCCATTCTGATAAGAAATATATATCAAAACAATTAAATGAATTATACGGGAGGTCTGGTGCTAACCTAATTTCTATGGTGACCTGTCAGATGGCATCACAATACCACAATAGTTATAATATGTAAAATAAATGCCTACTAAATCTACATAAGAAAAAAGAAAAAATCAAAAACAAAAAAAAATAAAATTATTTCAATAAATGATGTCATTCATTGTCCCTACCCTCACCCATCCTTCTTCAGTTTTGATTATAAATACCGACTTTAAGTGAAAATATAACATTGTGGCCTAATAGGCTGGAATCTACGTTAAAAAGCAAAAAAAAAATTTTTAATTAAAAAAAATTAATTAATTAATAAGGGACCGATTAGTGGGGTTCATTAATTATACTAATTGGAATAATTAATAAACAAATCAAGTCCCTGTTCGGGCGCCAATTAATAACCATCTCTCCCTCTCGGTGTGAGTGCAAATCACGTAATTAATAAAATAAATAAAATTGAGATCGAAAAATTATTAAATTTGAAAATTATTTAAATCGCGACTTTAATTAAACAATGCCTGAATAGCTGAAAGCACTCCCACGGGAAGAACGGTTACAAGATCCTAACGGTTAGTTGACATCAGTAATTAACAATAATTAATTACTGTTGTCAACCAGAAGAAGCATGAGTGGGGGGGGGGGGGGGGGGGGGAATGAAATGAATCAAACCTATAACTTTAACATATTTATTTTATGAGAACATATTTACAAAACAACAATTGAATATATATATAATTTGGCCGTGTGTCTGAAGGACTGAATTATAACTTAATTACGAGGTACCTCGATACGATATCCATGGCGAATGACGGCGTGATCACCCTTTCTGGACTTCCCGTAGAAATCGTCTATTCACATAGTCCCTGAAGATCTGCGTAGTTTCGAGGGCACACCAGAAGTTACACCCCCACTGACTTTGCACCATCCAAAATCAAATTTCACATATTCAAACTGATATTACTTATAGAAAAGATACGTGGTGATCACCCAAGACATGAACGAAGAATACTCAATTCACATATTTAAACTCAACTGTACAATATAAAAAGAACGTGGTGACCAGCCAAGACATGAGCGAAGAAAGTTAATTTCACATATTCAAACTGATATTACTTATAGAAAAGATACGTGGTGATCACCCAAGACATGAACGAAGAAACTTAATTTACATATTTAAACTCAACTGTACAATATAAAAAGAACGTGGTGACCAGCCAAGACATGAGCGAAGAAAGTTAATTCACATATTTAAACTCAACTGTACAATATAAAAAGAACGTGGTGACCAGCCAAGACATGAGCGACGAAAGTACTTTCACATACTGAAACTAGGCTTTACAAAGAGAGGAACGTGGTGATCCACCAAGATATGAACGAAGAATGAGTAAAACGGGGAGTGGCTTCCGATATCCGACCGTGGTAGGGGACAGTTCTCCAGGCTTGATTGGTCGTCGGACTCCGCCCATTTTATTTCCAGCCAATCGCATATTACCAATTAACATCTGCCTCTAGTTGTGTGAAAACCTGGAGTAAGAAAAAAAACCTTTACTGCTTATTCCTTATACACCGGATGTAGACAATTATCTTGGCTTCCTTTCCATTGTGTCTCTATTATTCTTTATTTTCCGCTCCCAGCGATCGCGATTCTCTCGCAGGCATCATTGGTTCCGAGCATTCTCTTCCAAATGCAATCCTCTTTAATTTGATACCCCACAACCCATACTTTGCTCCTAGCGATCGCGATCCTCTCATAGACATCGCCAGTTCTGAGCATTATCTATAGGGTAGACATGCTACAATATATAATAATAATAATAATAAATTTATTTCCGTTAAACCAATACATGGTAATAGGATACGTCAAAAGAATTTATACATTAGGATATCTCATAAATTAGATTTATAATTACTTGAGTCTAATACACCTATGATTAGAGTAATAACAAAACTATTTAAAAAAAAGTAAAATTAAATTGATAAAACTGAACAAATAAATACTTAAAAATATATGACTACATAAACAAAATTAATACATGATACGTTTATAATAAGTAGACACATTTTTTTATTTAATAAAAATTATGATAACTATTTTTCAAAAAACTCTTGGGATGTGTTTTTATGCCAACGATGTTTCGGGACATTCATACGTACCATCATCAGGTCCCAATGTGCGAGTGTTGTATAGAATAGAATAGTTTTATTTGTCGGCGCTCCATGTCCTAGATTTTTGACGCCGTACATGTGATTAGATTAATTCGATGAGGTGACTTGTCTTCATTGAACATAGGACGGCTTTGATAGACGAGTTGTCTCCGAGCATCTCATGTAGGTTTCTTGTTCGCAAACCCATGGCCTTTAGTATTTCCTCATATCCAGGGCAGTCCTCCAGGATGTGGCGTACTGTGAGAGGCCAGGCCCCACATCTGCCATAGCCCGGGGCCGTCGCATATATATATATATATATTTATTTAATGTTAAATAATATATTTACTTTTTAAAGTAACATTAAATATTCTAGAAAAGAGATTGATATATAAATGAAATATAAACTATTAAAACAGTACTACTTCTCTACTGGGTTCATTGTCTTTCAACTGAAAGAGCAACTTTTATATAAAAAGAACTGAAGGCGTCTTAACTTACAGAATTTGACAGGATAGTAAAATTATAGATTATAAAAACTATGTTTTCACATTGATATAACTCTAAATAAGTGACTCATTGAGATATTACACTAAACGAAAGGAAATCCATTGTGGAAAACTAACTACTGAAGACAAAATGGAAAGTGCTGATTTTTGGAAAGTTTGAAAGGCTTTCACTCTATTAGGGGCCGTTCATAAATTACATAATGCATCTAGGGAGGGGGGATGGGTTTGAACTTTGTGACACCGAGGGAGGGGGGAGGTAATGGGAAATGTTATATTATTTCAAACAAATTTTTAATTATTTCACTCGTCTTTTAGTTTAATAAAATTAGTCTTACGTTACGTGGTGGAAGGGGGGAGGGTCAGAAGAGTGTGGCACTTTGTGACATGGGGGTAGGGCACATTTTTCAAAAATTTTGTTACGTATTCACGGACTAACGTTGAGCCCAAAATTGTTTACCGAAAGTTTTAATAAAGTCAAATTTTCATGTTCTATATGGAGGACGCTTTGGTAAATTGACATTGCAAATAGTGTTATTATGATTAGTTTTTAAGTGCAGAACATGTACACTGTGGCCTGTTTGTAGCTTTACTTAATTTTTGGATTTGTTTGTTTCTATTTTCACAAATTTAGGGGGTGGGGTTGTCACACATTATGTAATTTATATCTCCTGCCCCACCGCATGCTTATTATTTTCAATTTTTATTTTGTAAATGTACTATTTAGATACTTCAAAGAAGATACTTAATTACAATTATTGTTATGTTTGACTGTCCACATATATATATGTAGCTAGTCTCCCAACTCTGAATTATATATTTAAGTATCTATCCATTTCATATTGTGTATCAATCTATTTCATATTATGTATCAATCAATTTCATATTATGTATCATGACCTAGGTAGGCAAAATTTCTAACTCCTACAATAGAGCTACGAAAGAGCGCTCTGGTAGTAGGGTATATGACCTCATAGTTTAAGTCCAGTCATGAGTCACAATAACTAATTATTATGTATAAAATTTTGATCCTTGCATCGGTCTTTTTAGCGAAGAAGTACAAGTTCCTTCCCAAAAAAAGTAAAAAAAAAATCAATGGTTGGTAACTTGAGGAAAAGTATTCTTAAAAAAAAAAAAATGTATGTTTCTTTTCGACCATATTTTTTTAAAAATTTTGATTGATTGTTCAGTTAGTTATTATGGCTCATGCCCGGGCTTTAACCATGAGGTCATATCGCCTACTACCTGAGCGCTCTTTCGTCACTCAGGTGGACATGAGCCCGACTCCACTCTGGAAGTCCGAAATTGTGCCTACCCTAAATTTTTATTCACCTAGGGTAGGGGTCTTTAACGAGCACCTGACATCGCACAGACTCGAGACCATCGCTTAACGTCCCATCCGAAGGACGGCGTGCTTAAGTTTATTTTACCTCCCAGATAAAATAAACTAAGGTTCATTTATTTGAAATGTCTTAAATCATTTTTAACAAATCTGGTTTTGGAGAACCCATATGTCGAAGTATAATATACTTCACTAATATATTATATTGTATTTGTAACAGATACTTCTAAAGAGTACAACTTTGAACTTGCCGTCGGTCCTTTCAGGTAAGCTGTACAGGTTCTCCCGATAAAAGGTAAAAACAATAAAGAAAAATCAGTGGCGGATTGAGGAAAAGTAATACCATATTTATTTTTTTGTTTTTGGTTCTTTATTTATTTAAAATTTCTTATATAATTAAAAAAAAATCTGATATGGAAGAACCTAGATTGTTTTTAGACTTTGAACCAATCTAAAAATTAAAGTGAAAAAAAAAAAAAATGGTTTGAATAGAATAGTAACAGCTTCTGAAGAGGTGAGGCGGGTGGAGCAGGAACAGAGTGAGACCGTGAAATGACTGGAGCCTGACGTTGCAGGTTGCCTACTTGGAGTTGTTCAATTCTTTTTTCATCTACCTTCTCATCATATAATTATCTGTTGCCCTCCTATATATGTCATGTAAGAAAGACAGATGACCCGTCCAATCACATTGTGTCACCTGTAATTAACTAATAAAAATAAATATTTAAAAAAAAAATTAATCAACATGTATGATTGATATAATATCAATATCCAGGATCTGAGTTATATGAAATTTATAAATATGAAAGTCTAAAGATGGAGAAGGATGAAGATTTGGATAGCGGGACAAAATTATTGTAGGAAAAAACCCATAATTTTTTCAAAAGTTTGAATTGAGTGAACAAAATTCTGTTTCAAAAGTAGACAGTGAGTCACCGGCAATGCTTCACTAGCTTAAATAATCAATTAAGTTTTCGCTCTCACTCTAATCAGTAATTATATAGTAATAATAGTAATCTATAATTATAATAGTAATTTATTATTAATCAGTTTGGACTAAGAAATCAATAGTTAACTTATAAAGTGGCTTCTGAATCCTCATATTAAATTTTGTGTCAATTCATTCCAATACAACGGCAGTTATTAGGATTTTTGTGTTAAGCCTCCCCCTTTATCCCCCCTTTCCCTTGGGACAATTTGGCTGAAAACTAATAGATGTCGCCTTTATGCGGTTCTGGATACACATATCAAATTGTGAGTCGATACATTTATTCTAAACGGAGTTGTGTTCTGTGTCTTGTAATTTAGAGGTCATGAAAACTTGAAATTTCGATGAAAAATCAACATCGTATTTCTGACCGATTCCATAACTTCCCTTATACTTCGTATAGTGGGGGAAGTAAAAATTAATAAATATTAATAAATAATAAACAAATTCAATCCAGAGATTCTAAACTTTAACTACTTTCGTCGTTCTGGTGGAAATGAGCCCGACCTACTGTGGGAGTCCTAAATTTTACCTACCTACGTTTATTCACCATCATCATCATCATAGGCGCTACAGCCCGTCAGGAGCCTTGGCCTCCTCCAGGAAATGTCCCCATACAGCTCTGTCTTGGGCCAGTCTCCACCAGCCCATAGCAACAAACCGTCTTGCGTCTCTATTCACTCTCTCCAGCCATCTTCTTCTGGGTCGTCCCACTCTTTTCCTACCCTCCGCTGTCACATTCACAAGTTTCCTTGGTATAAGGTTAGGTTAGGTTAGGTTTTATTACTCATGCCCGGGCCTTAACTACGAGGTCATATCGCCTACTACCAGAGCGCTCTTTCGTCACTCTGGTGGACATGAGCCCGACTCTACTGTGGGAAGTCTTAAATTTTGCCTACCCTAAATTTTTATTTACCTAGGGCAGGGGTCTTCAACGAGTACCTGACATCGTACAGGCTCGGGACCATCGCTTAACGTCCCATCCGAAGGACGGCGTGCTTAACTGTATTTTACTTCTCAGATAAAATAAACTAAGGGCCTCGGCCGGGTTTCGAACCCACGACCTTGAGCTCAGAAGGCAAGCACGCATACCACTGAGTGGTATAAGGTCCTCGTCCCTCCGTCTTACGTGTCTAGCCCAACGGAGTCTGGCAACTGTAATCCAGTGCGACAATTTTGGCTCGGTATAGAGTGCCTACAACTCCTGGTTGGCCCTCCGTTTATTCACCTAGGGTATTTATATTGCTTAATGTCCCATTCAAAGTGGAGTGCTTAAGTTTATTTTACATCGCAGATAATGGCCTAGGCCAGGTTTCGAACCCACGATCTTGAGCTCCGAAGGCAAGCATGCGTACCACTGAGCTACTGGGGCCCTCTAAGTTAATTAGATATGAATTGACTTTTTAAAATGTGTGTAATGTTTCTTTCGGGTTAGATTTTCATTATAATATACTAAGACAGTTGAGTTTCTCCTTACGTTTTGAGATTGTTAGGTTTTCTTTTGGACTAGCCAATAGTGTACAATTGGAAAATAGTGAATAATGAGTTACTCAAAGTAGGTATTGTGGATTATTTATCAAGTCATATAAACACTAAGAAGTAAGAAAGTCTGTGACAGTATATACTTAATACAGTAACATGTTTCACCTTCATTTAGTTTTTTTTTCTTCAGTAATTGACCCATTTTGAGCACGGCATTGGTGTTAGATGAGAAAATGATGCAAAATCGGGCAGTAAGTATGATTGTAGGTCGAATAGATCCAGTAAAACGGTGTGAGGTGAAACGCCGTCAAATAGCATTACGAAAGAGAGCTAAGGTGGCGCCTGGACAATCTAGAGCGTGGACAATTGAGATCGAGCCGCGCTAGAGGTGACACTTCACGCCAATTCTCTACACTCGCTCCCTACCTCCGTCACAGACACTAGCTTATACCTTTGAGGATACCTTATTTTAAACTCTGTTTTTAAAATATATATGATGTGGACATAACGGGACTTTCTTATACCAACCACATTAGTACAGATCACTTTCCCTCCCTGTCCCCCCTCTCATTATTGAGTACATGAAAGTAGTGAGTTGGAGTCAGCAGTTTTCTTTGTTTCATTATCACAACATAATTCTGAGAGTAACTTTCTTATACCCAGTAACGCCAGTGTGAAATGAATTTGAGGGAGTTTCTGTTACGGCTGGCCGGACCATATATATATTTTTTATCCATATAAATAATAAGAGGGCGCCGGTAGCTCAGTGGTATGCGTGCTTGCCTTCTGAGCTCAAGGTCGTGGGTTCGAAACCCGACCGAGGCCTTTTAGTTTATTTTATTTGGGAGGTAAAATAAACTTAAGCACGCCGTCCTTCGGATGGGACGTTAAGCGATGGTCCCGAGCCTGTACGATGTCAGGTACTCGTTAAAGACCCCTACCCTAGGTGAATAAAAATTTAGGGTAGGCAAAATTTAGGACTCCCTCGGTAGAGTCGTGCTCATGTCCACCAGAGTGACGAAAGAGCGCTCTGGTAGTAGGGGATATGACCTCGTAGTTAAAGCCCGGGCATGAGTCATAAAACCTAACCTAACCTATAAATAATAATTTTAAATATTAAATAAAAAATAAACAACACAAAAAATAAACCTTTAAAAAAGGGGGGGGGGGGGGCTTGAAGGGCTTAGGGGGGAGGGGCTTGGCCTTATAAACTGATTTGAGTTCAAACTCTGTAATAGCGCTAAAGCTCCCAAATACCATCCTTTGAAACAAAAGAACCGCTTTGAAATCTGTTCAGCCGTCTTGGAACTACGATACCACAGACACACACATACACACAGACAAATGCTTCAAACTTATATCAACCCTCCTTTTGAATCGGGGGTTAAAAAATTACCAATAATGAAAATATATTTATAAATTCGGACTATAACTTCAGTCCTATTGCTCCTATCTCAAATCTCAGCACATACTGACAGTTGGAAATTTAATGAGGAACATTTTTGGTAATAATCAATTTTTCGATAGGACTAACAGTTTTCGTTATTTCAAGCAAATGTCTGAAAAAATTGGTTTCAAGTTGTCATTTTAATATTTTTGTCATGTTTCTCGGAAACCGGATGGAATTCGAAAAACATTTAATTTAAAATGTGCTTTTCGGTGTTCTGTACAATGTTTATTTGAAGAGCGGGTTTCTTGATAATTAGGAGTCTTAACTTTTGTCAGATTTCCGTCAAAATATAATCAGATCTACGTTAGCACATGGACATGTTCCCTTTCAACTTTCAAGTTCATTGCTATAATTGTTTCCGAGTTAGAGCACTCATATAATTTCAATCATATATACACTGACAAGATCATCGCGAAAATTTGTTCAGCGAACCTGGAAACATAAAATTTCAACTTCTGTATATACATTTCCTCCTCTCGCGCCGTCATTTAAGAAAATGTTATGTGGCCATAACAGGAATTTCTTATACCAACCAGACTTTTACAGATCACTCTCTCCCCCCTCGCAAAGTTAATTCATACTGGCGTTAATGGATTTATGAATGTAATGTGTTGACGTCAGCAGTTTTGTTTGTTTCATTGTACAAATCTCGCAAATCGCTGAAGGTGTCACCGAGGCCAGATTATGTCTTTTATGTGTCCTGTGTGTGTTCTCTACAATAGGAACATATGTTTAATAATGTTAAATTAAAATTAAGAATAGAGGACAAAAAATTCATAAAGATAATGAAAAATTAATTTAAGTTGAGATTTTCATATTAAGTTTTTGTTAAATACTTGTTTTTCACAGTTTAAGTACAAAGTGGTTTGACTTAATGTTTATTACTTTGGTTTTATTTAAAGTCATTATAATATGTATATGTGTATGTATATAAAAGTATATATTTTTTCTGTTTTGCATTTCTCTTGGCTGTTTGTATACAAGTAAATGTGCGCATTTATTATAATATTTAGATATTTAAAAGTTTATTAAGTTGTGAAATTCTTACTTTATTATTATATCGGATGTATATTCAAATTGTACCCCAACTCTCTACAATAAGCTTTAATAGGCTTCAATGTAGTAATAAATAAATAAATGTTTAATAATGTCTAGGGTTCTGCTGCAGGTTCCTTCCATAGCCTGGTCCCTTGCTGCCGAAGTAAATAATAAATCGACACGGAATGTAATATGTATATTCAGAACCCTAGTTAGTGTTCTGCGAAACTGGCAGAAAGAAAGGGAGAGATCAGAGGATGCTCAACTCAAGAACCCTAATATCCACCGATGTATTAAATGTATCAACATTATATGTATTATGTATTCGGTCGGAAATTTGGTGTTGCATTTTAATACATTTTCTTGGCATTTAAAACAATTTTATGAAGACTAATTTATAAAGAGACAACAGGGAACGTGACTGTGTTGTAATTTCTCATCGAAATGTTGTGACAATTTTCCCGATATTGTGATGGGAGACATGTGAGTTGGGGATACCGCAGGAGGGGGGGCATCCTTCGCGTCACGTCAGCACGTCAGTGTCATCAAACAAAACCGACCCTAGACGTGCCCACGTGACCGACACGTGTACCCCTTCTCTAATCTATATACAAGTTTCGTCACAACTCCCTCTATCCTCTTTGATCCTATCAACTAAATAACTAAAATCACTTTCTTACTCACTACCAACCTCATTCTAGTCATGGGTCTCGATTTCATTCTATCGGCAGTTATTAGAGTTTTTGTGTTAAGCCTCCTCTTTAATCCACCCCTTCCTTTGGTCGATTTGGCTGAAAATCATTAGGTGTCGTTTTTAGAGGGTTCTGGATTCACATATAAAATTTCGTATTGATACATTCATTCTATCGGGAGTTATTGTGTTCACAGACATTTTTGTTCTTCATAATCAATCTGGATGTCGAAAAATATGAAATTCCGTTGAAAACTCCGCTTCGAATTTTTAACCAATTACATAACTTTCACTATACCTCGTATAGTTAGGGAAGTAAAAGATAGGAAAACTCCAAAAACATGTATTTCATAAAAAATGTACCCTTTAGTATTCTCTACAATTTTTTTTAAAAGATGCTTGATCAGGTCTCGACAGCTTACCAACAAAGATGCAGCTCTATGAAACTCTGGTCAGGCCTATCTTGACTTGACCCATGGAGCAGAGACCTGGACCATGACCAGAGCAGACGAGAGAAGCCTCGAGATAGTCGAAAGGTTCTGCGGAGGATCATTGGTCCGGTCCAGGAGAAAGACAGAATTGAAAATAATGCCGAGATCGCTACGGAGTTTGGTGCAGAGGATGCAGGAGGGTGAAACCCCACGAAGACTGATGCTACTGACCCTGGAAGGAAACAGACGACGAGGAAGACTCAGAAAGAGATGGACGCAAGGAACCTTCGGATGCAAAACTGGAGAACGCTTGCGCTGGACAGGAATCTTTGGGGGAAGTCTCTGGAGGAGGCCAAGGCGCGAATGTAGGTGTAGCACCGAGGTTGATGATGCTTGATTAGGTCATAAATATAAGGGATATCTTGTAAAATATACTTGGCCCCGAAGTAAAGTGATCTCAATTTTTGTCTGTTTTCGGACAAAATCTATGTAAACTTTTTTTTTTTATAACGCCCACCCTTATTGGCATTTTTTTCTTTGCGCTTTAGAGGATGGGGGTGTATCCCATTTTTATTTTGGCACCATAAGGGCGGCCAATCATCAACATCCAAATATTAAATGTTTCTCAATTTTTACAGTACGAGAGGAAACAATTTGGAGGTGTGATTAGATGTAAATCATTTCACCCTCCATAATGACCTTAAACTTCCTTTTGTTAACGATCTCATCAAGTCCCCTTTCCTAAACTTCCATTCAAACTTTCTTTCCACAAAAATCCTTTTGCCCAATCTCTGTCATCCCATTCCCATCCCGACAATCCTCCCTGAAGATTGAGTATCCCCGATATAACCAAGAATTGAACGCCAGATTCCGTTGGGCCGAAGAGGTAAGAAGGATGGTCGAGGACTTTATCCCGAGGAAACTCCTGGATGTGACACCGGAGGGGAGGCTGGAAAACGTGAAGAGAGACGCAAGACGGTTTCGTGGAGACTGGACAGAGCTGCACGGGGACATTTCCTGAAGTAGGCCAAGGCTCTTGATGGGTTGTAGCGCCTATGATGATGAAAACAATTAAAAAAACCTTGCCCCTGGGTGGTCTTGAACCACAAACCTTTTGGTTAACAGCCAAACGAACTAGCCGATTGCTCCACGGATGCTTTGTACTTCAATTATAAAGTAAACCACCCCTGTCTCGTTAAGAAATATAAGTACCAGTGTTTTATATTTTCCAAGTTGATTTTTACTCGCTAAAGATGCCCCCTCTATAATGCACCACTCATCGCCAGGTATTTATGTAAAGATTGAAATTTAAACATTTACGGCTTAGGGGGAGGTCTCTCCACGTTATTTACGGCTTAAAGAAAAATAAAATAAAAATAAACAACCAAGAGAGGCAATTGAGGTGAGTTCTTAACTGCGGCGGACGAGGCACGAACTGGGTAGTTGGTTCTAGTTTTATGTAGAGAAACTGAGCACAGTAACTATCTACTAGTCGCCACTCTGTTATAATCGTCACTTGGTAATGAGATGAAGTATAGAAAAGGAATGAAGTATAGAAAAGGAATGAAGGAATATGTGAGTATATCCTTTGTTTCCATGTTCGTCATTTCTTCAAAAATAAAAATAAAAAAGAAGTCGGTGAATCACCGGCAAAGTACTTCCCCAGAATAAATTAATCAATTAACGTTTAGCTCCCCCTCCAAAACCAGTCGACCTTGTCTGCTAGTAATCAGTCTACTTACATAGGGGCTCCTAAATCCTCAGACTAAATTTTGTGTAGATAAATTCATTACATCGGCAGTTATTAGGTTTTATGAATTTAGCCCCCTCCCCTGAGCCGTTTCCCTTTAGCCGATATCGCTGAAATTTGACAGGTTATATCCACATTGGGTTTTGACTTTAAATATGAAATTTCCAGTCGATAGATTCATTCTATCGACAGTTATTAGAGTTTTTATGTTACACCTCCCCCAAATATAAGTATCGTCGTTAGAGTATTCTGTATTCATATATATATATAATTTCGTATCGATACATTCATTCTATCGGGAATCTTGGCATAAACACAGAATTTTTTTTTCATATTTGGAATCTAGATGTCGGAAAACATAAAATTCTGTTGAAAACTCTTGGATTTCTTTACAAGGTCATATCACCTACTACTGGAGCGCTCTTCCGTCACTCTGGTGAACATAAAGTAGGAACGAATAACTTACATCGTATAGGCTCGAGACCATCGCTTAACGTCTCATCCGAAGGACGGCATGCTTACGTTAATTTTACCTCCCAGAAAAAAACTAAGGGTCTCGGCCAGGTTTTGAACCCGCGATATTGAGCTCAGTATGAGCTTAGCTAACTAATTTTGTTATAATTAAATAAATTGGGGTCTTGCGGGCTAAAGCGTAGAACGTTGGTCTCATCATGGTTTGCGGGTTCGAATCTCGTCGATAGAACCCAGAGGCCATGGATGTCGTAAATAACTAGATAACATGGACATGATGGACATTGCTAATATGCATCGTACATGAAAACAAAAAAAAAATATATATATATAAATTGAAGTAACATATGATTAATAAATAACCTAGGTTTTTCATTGGTAATACACAAAACAGTAATTCCGGATTCTTGACTTAAGGTAAGATTGATTTTTTTTTTTCATTTATTGTATTGTACCTTGGTTTCATTTACGTCTTAATCGAAATCCACCATCTATTTATGTATTGATCGAAATTGGCCGTCCTTCAGATGGGACGTTGAGCGATTATGTGCGATCTTAGATACTTGTTGGTAACGATGTTGATAACTCGTTAAAGACCCCCCTACCTTAAGTAACAAAACCTTGGTTGGGAAAATTTAGAAATCCCACTGTAGGGGTCGAGCTCAAGTCCACCAAAGCGGCGAAAGAATGCTCTGGTAGTAGGTGATATTGCAGTTGAAGTCTGGGCATGAGTCACAAAGACAAACAAAAGAAAGTGGTCGGTGAATTTACCTACTTCCCCAACACAAATTAAGTTTTCATTGTCACTCACAAAACCAATCGGCCGTTTGGGCTAACAATCAATAGTTGACTTCTTAATCCTCATACTAATTTTTGTGTAGATACATTATTTGATAGAATATTTGTGTAACATCTAGAATGTTCCCTGACTTCCCTAGGGGACAGGGATTTTGTCTATTCCCGTCTCATTAACAATTTTAATGACTGTAAGGATTTGTCAAAAACATTTTGATAAGACGAGAAGTTTTGTCCGGCCTACTCCCGGAAGGGATTCGAACCCGCAAACGATGGTGAGACCATGCGACCAAAGCCCTACGCTCTAGCCCGCACGGCCACCATGGCTCCCAACTCTTGTTTATTGATGATACTTAACATTTTCTGCAGAGATATTGTGAAAAATGTATGTTTTTTAATAATATTGTATAATTCCCAAAATATATATAATATATGGAAGCAATACCGAAATACACCCATATATTATATAGGTATATTTTGTAAAATATACAATATTTTTAAAAAACATACTTTTTTTTATTTTCTTATTTATTGAGTTTTGAATGTAAGGCAGTTGAGTTTTTTTTTTTTTTGTCTTTTATTTATAATGATACAACTGTTGCTAGGGTGCAACAACCAGCATCTATGATGGTACGTATTGATATGTTGGCGTAAATGGCATGTGAGAGGAAGGCCACCCAGTGGTAGGTCCTCGGGACGAAAATTTATCTTTAATTATTAGGACAAGAACAGAAAAAAAAAAAAATTTTTTTTTTAAAACATAAAAAAAAAATAAAAAGGAATTGAAACACTATTTTGATGGATGGGTAAGAGAGATGATAAAAGTAAAGGAAAATAATCTAAAAAATATATATATATTAAGAACGAATAGGATTTAAGGTGGCAGTAAGTCGCGGTTCCATCTTCTCTTCAACCTTTAAATTTTTTTTTAGTAATTTTTAATGACGCCCTTGTTCAATTGGGAAACGCTTCTCAGACTCCGTCCAATACATCTGTTGTACAAATTCGCTAGGCACAAATCTGTTTTATGTGTGCTAACACCTCGTATACTATTGTACGGAATTCGTGTAGCATTTAATTTTTGATTTATACAGGTATTGAACTGAATCTTTTCCGAAGATGGTCAAGAAAAAGAAGAAGAAAGGAAAGTCAAAAGAGGCTAGACTAGCAGAGAAAGAAAAATTGCAGAAGGAGCTAGAGGAGAAAGCAGAGCAGCAACGTCTTGAAGAGGAACGACAAGAGATCGAAAGACAAGAACGGGCGGAAAGAAGGAAACGGGATCAAAAGTATATATATGAAAAAAAGGTTAGGGATGATCTGCTTCTAAATACCTGCACCCTCATCGATAATATGAAGAAACATTTCTTTCAAAAAAAATTGGAAGCACGACAGGCAGAAGAATGGAGAAGGGCACTTCTATGTGAAAAATTACCTTACCCTGATGACATTCCTAACATGAACAGTTTCTTGTATTTATGGCATGACAAAAGATCTGAACTGGTGACTGATGTCTTGGCTAAGTATGGTTCCGTTATTGAAGTTATGGATTTTTTGGAAGAGTATATCGAAGAGCCTCTAGATGCGAACGAGAGAACGATTCAAAATTGGAAAGAAGTGAGAGAGTGCTACCGACAAGAAATACGTGATCAATTAGATGAAGCTTCTTTCACGTTAATTAGAGATATTGAGAAATACTTTGATGAAATTGATTCATGGGAAAGAAAATTTGAACATACGACAATGAGAGATCATGTGTGGATGTGGACCTGGATGACGTACACAGTGCTGTCCACTTGGGGTAGACCCGCTCCATCTAACTCAACCAAAAACATTACCTTGCAGTTTTCTCCGTCATTCGCTAGGAAGCCGCTCATACTAAGGGTATGGGTGACTGAGTACGATGATAGAAGTGATACTTCGAATAGCTGGAATGAGCCCCTATTTCCAGTAATGAACAACTTATACCAAGACGTACTCAAATTACATCAAATACAAGTAGATTTTGTAAAAGAAAATTACGAAAGTTTAAAGGAGAATCGGCAATTACCCTTTTGGTTCTCTCTCACCGGGGAAATATCCAAGATTTCACTAACATCAGAAGTTGAAATCGATGAAGAAACAGACAAGACTGCGCCTAGTTTCGTACGACACTCGTCTAGTGACAGTGATCTTTCGGTCAAGGTTAAAAATGAATTCGAGGATGAAGAAGAGATTGAGGAGGTGGAGGAGGAGGCAGCTCCGGTAGAGTCTCAAGAAACCGAAGAAATACAATCTGCAGAGGTTGTAGAGACCACAGCTACGACAGGACCCCTTCATACTCCTATCATTTACGATCTTCCAGAAAAAACACCAGACACTGAAGACAAACAATTGTTAACGGATGGGATATCCAAACTGTATTTTAGAGAAATTTATAATGAAGAATTACGACTCATGAGAGAAGCATCTGAAGAAGTAACACATGTACGTAAAGAAAGCTCAGCCATACAAAACATTGAGGATATAGTGTTAGACGACAGTGATGAGGAAGATGTTGAGGAAGAAAATGAAACAGAACTTGCCGATGAAAGGGAATTTTTAGATTGGATGAGCGATCGTCGATCAATGTCATCCTCGGAAATGAACTTAAATATGGAAGAATATATCTTGGATAGACTTTTTGGACCATATGAAATGCAGTTTGTTGATGGAAAAATAGTCGATGTTAAAGTAGAGGCGAAAGGTAAAACCTTTAAGGACCTACTAAATGAGGTCTCACCAAGGAAAAGTTTGGATTACATTGTGCTGGACTCGGAAATTAAGAGAAGTTTGGCAAATGTGTTGGGCCGGGACCTTGATATCATGTTACCAGATATGATAACTACTGACAGCTCTCAACAAGGACAATCAAACCTTTCAGCTCTACTTTCAGATTTAGCGACCGACCATTATTTAGTTTACAAAGACAAATTATTAACAAAGGTCCAACCTGACGAATTGAATCTAAGAGAATACATGATTATTGGCGGTCTCTACAATATTACGCTAATTGAACATGTGCCTCAACCATTTGAAAATAAATTTGGGGATATACTCCAGATTCACTATGGGGAATACAAAGTAAACAAGTATGACTTTTATTTTAAATATGAAGGAAGAAGTGAATCAATGGAAGAGGAAGATGAAGAAGAGAGAAATATAGCAGCAGAAACTCAGAAACGTATGCAATCGATACGAGAATCGATAGCGAGCTTTGGAGGGTTTCAAGGGAAAAAACAAAGTATTCTACCCTCGGAAGTGGAGGAGCAACGAAAAAAGGAAATAAGTCAATTTTCAATAGAGTCAGAGGACGATGAAAACGAAGACAAAAGGATTATTATTACGATAGAGTTGAACAAAAAATGTCTTTGGTTAGATGCGCCTAAGCCAGTCATGTGGGATGATGCTAATATGTTTTGGAGCGATTCAGATGTTGAGGATATTAGATACAAAGAAAAAAATAAAAAAATAACATTTAAAATAAGTAGAATGGGAACGATTGGACTTGCCATATATAGATATATTAATTTACCTTTCGAACATTGGTCCATGAAACCTGTATTAGGTACAAAAAGTATTTTATTTTCTTTGTCTTGTCCAAATGTTAAATTTGAATTTTTGATTGAACAGAGTAAAGTAAGTATTCACAAAATAGAAAACCTCTCTAGTACTGTCTTGGATCATTTAGTAGGCACATTTTTTCCAGTTAAAAAGTTGGTGAAAATAATGCGGGGGGCAGGATGTGATATTTTTCCAGGATGGGATAGTTTTCATTATACCAGGGATACATTTCCAAAGGACAAGATTCTGGAAGAGCACATCTATGGCTGTATGGCTCTTCAATCTCTTTATTATGAATTCGCTTATTCAAAATGGAATAAAGAAGAGGAACATGATATAATAATTGTATTGTACCGAAGGGCTTCAAGGAGCAAACAGTACAGTTTTAGTACGGCCTACTCCAATCCCAATCGGTCCTACACTGTGGACTGTACTGAAGACAGTGACATGTTCTCAGACGAACGGATAGAAGGAGATGAAACTTTTCATCCGGATTTGTACAGTCTTCTCATCGACATATCCAAGGCGAATACACGGAAGAATGTGCAAAGAGCTTACAACAAATACCAGGAGGTTTTGTTGACCATGTACACACTTCTGGAAGAGACCAAAGTGCTGAGTTTTTCCTGATGTTGGCCTCTGAGACGCGATGGTTGTGCCGTGTGGAGGGTCGTGGGGTGAGCCTGCACATTCCCGGACATCACAACACTATTTTTTATTTCAACACTTGATGTTTCAGCTTGGACCTGCCTCTAGCTCCCAGATCACCGCCTCACCATTTACTAATAATACTTCGTTTATAGGAGTTTCACAGTAAATAAATGATAATAATAAATATTTATTTATTTTATTTTGAATCCTCGCATATTTGAAGGACAGAGTTCAACGGAATTTCATGTTTTCCGATTTCCAGACTTCAGAAATTAAAAAAGAAAATTTTTATGTGTCTGTAAACACGATAACTCCCGATATAATGAAGGAATCAACACGAAATTTTACGTGTGTATCCAGATCGCTCTCAGGACGACACCTATTGATTTTCAGTCAAATCGACCAAAGGGAAGGGGGGAATTAGGGGGAGGCTTAACTCAAGAACTCTAATAACTGTCGTTGTAATGAATGTATCAACATAAAATTTCATATGTAAATTCAAAACCCTATAAGTACCTGTAAGTCAACTATTGATATTAGCGCGAACGGTCGAATGGATTTGGAGGGGAAGCGAAGAGTTAATCGGTTAATTCTTTCTGGGGAAGTACATTGCTGGTGAATCACCGACAACTTTATTTGATAGTTTTTGAAAGCAAGAGTTGTTTTGATTTTAGATTTCAAACTTTCCTTCAGTTTCAGATCAAAACAAAACACTGTGATGTACACTACGGAACATTTTTTTAATGAATTTTTTTAATGAAAAGAGGTAATTTTTTTATTATAATCTAATATCATATATATATTAGATATATATCAAGGTGTTTGAGAAACAAAACAAGAAAACATATAAAAAAAAAACAGCTGTGAAATAGTGTTAAATGTAATGGAGTCGTGAGTTAGCTCTAAAACGGTGCATGTGGTTTTGATATGTTTTAAATAAAATGAAGTTGAACAATTAGATGAAAGTTGACTGGGGTGGAATTAAAGTGTGAAGAGTTGACGGGGTCTGGTTTCTGTGGTAGAGGCGTCGAGAAGGTACAATTAATAATATCTATTTTCAATATGCCCAAATAAAAAAAAAAAGAAATAGTTTTTTAAGTATTAATTTAATGTTTTTGTGCCATTGTAAATTTTTGTTTTGTTTGTTCAAATAAGTTTTTTTTTAAATTTAAATATGTAAATATAGATAATAACCCAATTATTTGTCCTCTTCAAATTCTATTCTATTCATCTTCCCTGTTGTCCCAGTAGTATCATTTAAAAAACCTTTGGATTAGAAATTAATATTATTTAAAATTATTAAAAATTGGTATCTCTTTGTGAATCCAAGTGTAAAGTTTGTTTAATTGAATTTTTTTCGTTGTATACGTGTACTTTCTTAAAAATTGCACGTCTTAAATTATTGATTATATTTTTTTAGGGCAATTTTCGGCAAACTACTGTAGAAATCAAAATTTAAATAAACAAAAGAGATCAAATTTCTACAGGAAATGTGGTAGCAATCAAGTTTTTATCACATTTTTGGCATATCCCTTGTGTGGACGATTTTCGCCACAAAGCCCCATCATATTTTGGCAAAACCTTTTTTTTATATTAATTAAAGTAGGGAAACAGGTTGAAAAAGATGAAAAGGATAGAATAGAGACAAATAAGGGTTACATTTAATTTTGAGAAATAATTTTTTTTTTGCCAACTTCAAAAGAAGGTTACTATTTTATATAACATTGTTTTTGTTTAGTAATTATATATTTAGTAAAGTAAGAAAATGCCAATTACCAGAGGACAAGCGAGATTAGAGGAGGAAAGTAGAGAGGAAGGGTCAAGTTCGGAGGAAAGATCCGATATGGAGTTATCGGAAGATAGAGAAAGGGAGACTCCAGCCGCAATGGAGTCCATGCAGGGTACAGGTGAGGAGTCGCAAGGGGAGGGGGTAAATAAAGATAAAGAAAAAGAGGGCATTGCTGCTCCTGATATGGAATGGCTCCGTGTTGTGTTGACAAAGTTAACTGGGGATATGGGAAATTTAAGGGGGGATATGGGAAATTTAAGGGGGGATATGGGAAATTTAAGGGGGGATATTGGAAATATCAATCAAAAAATAGAAGAACAGGGTAGAGATTTAAGGGGGGATATGAATCAAAAAATGGAAGAGCAAAGTAATAAATTAGGAAATTTAGAGACAAATTTAAAAAGGGAAATGGGGGAAAAATTAGGAAAATTAGAGACAAACTTAAGGGGTGACATTAAAGATTTAGAGGTGAGATTAGATAAGCAGGTGGACAGCTTGAAGGATCAAATAGGGAGTTTAGAAATAAAAAATCATGAGTTGAAGACACCAAGGAGCCAGCCAACATGTGCGTTTGAGGAGGAAGCTAATCTACCTGTGTATTGGAGGAAGACGTTAATCCATCTGTGTATTGAAGGAGGAAGCTTATCATGTGGATTCGAGGAAGAAGCTAAATCAACCTGTGTATTGGAAGAAATTAAATCTGAAAGAACTTATATAAAAAAAAAAAAATTTTTGTGAACAAACATTTTTTTTTTAAAAAGAAGGAAAAGGCAAATGTGATGTACACTACGGAACATTTTTTTAATGAATTTTTTTAATGAAAAGAGGTAATTTTTTTATTATAATCTAATATCATATATATATTAGATATATATCAAGGTGTTTGAGAAACAAAACAAGAAAACATATAAAAAAAAAACAGCTGTGAAATAGTGTTAAATGTAATGGAGTCGTGAGTTAGCTCTAAAACGGTGCATGTGGTTTTGATATGTTTTAAATAAAATGAAGTTGAACAATTAGATGAAAGTTGACTGGGGTGGAATTAAAGTGTGAAGAGTTGACGGGGTCTGGTTTCTGTGGTAGAGGCGTCGAGAAGGTACAATTAATAATATCTATTTTCAATATGCCCAAATAAAAAAAAAAAGAAATAGTTTTTTAAGTATTAATTTAATGTTTTTGTGCCATTGTAAATTTTTGTTTTGTTTGTTCAAATAAGTTTTTTTTTAAATTTAAATATGTAAATATAGATAATAACCCAATTATTTGTCCTCTTCAAATTCTATTCTATTCATCTTCCCTGTTGTCCCAGTAGTATCATTTAAAAAACCTTTGGATTAGAAATTAATATTATTTAAAATTATTAAAAATTGGTATCTCTTTGTGAATCCAAGTGTAAAGTTTGTTTAATTGAATTTTTTTCGTTGTATACGTGTACTTTCTTAAAAATTGCACGTCTTAAATTATTGATTATATTTTTTTAGGGCAATTTTCGGCAAACTACTGTAGAAATCAAAATTTAAATAAACAAAAGAGATCAAATTTCTACAGGAAATGTGGTAGCAATCAAGTTTTTATCACAACACATTTAGTTCGGTCTATGTGTCTGTTTGGCTCTTAACTCCAAGGAGTGACAAGTCACTCACTTGAAACCTCTTTAATGCCAAATGGCCATGCCGTAGATGGACTCATTTAAAAGTTTACAAAATCGGGTAATCATTAAGGGTAGTTAACCTCTAACGATATTTGAAGGGTATATTTTATCACAAAAATATTAGTCAAAAACGTTTCTTCTCAACAAAATACATATACCATCTAAACTATTTTTATAACTGAAGCCCGTAAATATCGAATACAATTAAGTTTACGTGCGAGGAAGGTTTAAGCAGTTATTGGGTAATTCTTACTCTTTAATTTTTTTGGGACAAACGTCGCATCAACTGGAGTGTGGTCGCGATGGGCTACTACAGTTAACCCCCGTTAGCGATGGGCTACTGCAGGTAACCCTTACTCTGAACACGGATAATCATGAGAAATATAACGTTTATGCGGACATTGGGCTTCGAGCCCAGGTCCCTTGGTTCTGCAAGCAAGCTCACGAGCCACTCGGACGTTCAGACCTCTTCCCTTCTTTATTACAAACTAGGTGAATCAGATAGTGTAAGGTTTACTACACTTTCCAGATTATTACTTGCACCACATACTAACATTTTCTATAGGTACATTAAAAAAATATTTACATAAGTATAATTGAACATTCGATAATATAATAATGTTACGAACTGAATAACTTATGTTTGTCAGAAGATGGGGCTAAATTCATATTTAATTATACACTTGACTGAGGAGAAAAATGTCATAATGAAATGGGTTCCGAGGTCTATTTTTTTAATAGAATAATAAAACTCAATATAATCGTTAAAAGCAAAGCTTAAAAAATACTGTTTACTGTTTGGAAAACCAGCAAGTTCTACTGTCTCCTCTGTTAACCGAGAGACTCGAACTGTACAAATAAAACCCGTTTCAGAATGCGTCGGTTATTTGACTATCAATTCCAGCTAAAACTGAGTAGGAATAGGTTTTTTCAAATTTCGCCAACTTTATGCGATAGGCACCACTGTGCGAAGGTGCTACTGATGATGAGGGAGAAGATGGTCAGAAAGACGCTACCTCTGGACTCAAATAATCCGTGGTTTCCTCCTTCCGTTGGTATCCTTGTTAATGTGTTACTTCCAATTCTGATCTGAGGAGGAGGATCCTTAGAAGGACGGTGCAGATGAGGGAGGAGCTTGAAAGACCCCACCAGGAGCCTGATGAACAGTGGTGTCTCCTTCTTTTTTTGGCACCCATGGTACTAACGGTGTAGTTCCAGTGCTGAGCTGAGAAGCAGGGTACTTATGAGGACTCCTGCTGGATAAGGAAGTGATCAAAAAGAGGCACCTCCTAAATATATTATTCTTGGTGCCTCCTTCTTCCTTCAGTATGCATGGAACTGGCTTGGTACTCCCAATGCTGAGCAGTAAGGTACTTAGAAAGACGATGGTGCTGCTGCAGGTGATGAGGGGGTGTTCAAAAAGCGCCACCTCCGGAGTCTAATGATCCGTGGTGCCCGATTAGCGCCGCCCCCATTCAGCTTCTACCTTATTAATTGCCTTCATCCATCACCGAGCCATCTCCTTCACCTCCCGTTTCTCTTCCACCTAATAATCCCTCCATTCACCAGCCAAAGCCTTAAACGTCAATTAATTAATTTCTCCTTTCTCCTTCGGAGGTGGGGCCTCCAAAGACTCTTCCACTGTATCCACACACAGAACCTCCTTCTCCTAATTATATTAATTTGTCTTAAGTCTGTATTAATTGATAGCCTTTATATTTTATATTAATTTACCAATTTTGGGTTGGAAAAGATCAAAAAGGAGAAATTTTGAAATATTCCATTATGGGGAGGAATAAAAAGGCAAAAAGTCGCACTTGTATAATTATAAGGATTTGGTTGCAGTCATCTCAGGAAGCCGTGTCCATATGAAGTCCGTAATTCCTTTATGTACTACCAAGTAGCTCTCCCACAGCGGTATCATGTGCCAGTACGACGTACTTCAGTCAACTCCTCAACCCGCAATCCAATTAACTAAACTGTATTGATGATGACTGTAAATTAGCTGGTTCGCGAAAGAGCTTGCAACATACTCATCATCTGGATTCAAATGACTACACAACGTTTGCTTAGAAAAATTTGATTCTATCGGTTCGATGACCACATTAGCTCAGAAACTCTCATTTCGCATCAATGGATCTAAAAAGGAAGTGGGTTAAAGTAACAACAAAAGCATTGCCGAAAACAAAAGTTTGGTCACACAGGATGTAGAATGATATCTGAAAGGAAAACCTAGGCTGGTAAGGTCGCCGGAGGGTCTCCTCAGGTTTACCTGGATCCTGAACTTTGACGAGGGATGGCAGCCAGGAGATCTGACATTTTTCCCATGGCTCCTTGCTGTTTTCTCAATGATCGGAATCCCTGTCGACATGAATGGGCCGCCGCTCCTGCTACTATGTTACACTGACAGAGGGTCCGTCCGATAAGATCTGGTACACCTGGACGGGTCCCCTTCCTCCCATCGTTTTTTTTTTTAGTTTTGGTTTTGTGTGTGTGAGTGTCTTCAGGTCCCCTGTATATGGTCCACAGGTCATTTATTTACTCGTGTCACGTCCTATAGTTTATGATGGCTAGAATTACGGTGGGCAGAAAGTCTCTTCCCATAAAACACCTCCACGTTCAATTTCCCACATCAGCCCTCCCGCCAAGTGGTCATCAAACCCTCAACTCTGTCCACCATTAGAAAATAATTAGGTACTTATTTCAGATTTATTACACACAATTTTATATATTTATTTTATTATAGGGAAAAATAAAATTTTAAAATATGAAGGTTGACCTTCACCATTGGGGAAGACAGAAATAAATTATATTTTTGAAACCATTTATATTTATGTATTCATACATACAACAAACAAATAAAAAAATAATTAAAATTTGAAAAACAATTAGTAAGGACCGTTAACGATATCTTAATTTAGTTACCTTCATAGAATCTGATTCATTGTTAGTCCCCACGTTAGCGAATCTGCTACAGTTCAGTATGTGCTGTAACACCTAAGATGAGACCTCGCCATGGGCATCAAGATCAGAAGGGCTCGAGGAATTTTGCCGCCTCGTGCAATAATACATTGCCGCTTCACTGGAAAACAAACCAATGCCATCCATCCGGTAATAATACTTTTTTTTTTCATTACTTCCCCAACTATACGAAGTATAGGGGAAGTTATGTACTCGATCAGAAATTCGATGTTGTGTTATTACCACAATTTCATGTTTCTCTGATTCCAAAAATTTGAGTGTGATAACTTCTGATAAAGTGAATCTATCGATACATTACTATTATTACTGTTATATTTAAGTGGCAGTTATTTAGGGAGTGGCTCATTCATTCCTAACAAGCCCTTCCTGTTCCTCTCGGTCTGCCACCACTGCTAGTAAGAGGCTGACTGGGCTAAATGGTACGGGGGATCACGGAGGAACCTCATCGCGGTGGTATGTCGAGAGATCTGAGGATGAATTAATTTTTTTATATTAGGTTAGGTTAGGTTTTATGACTCATGCCCGGGCTTTAACTACAAGGTCATATCGCCTACTACCTGAGCGCTCTTTCATTACTCTGGTGGACATGAGCCGGACTCTTCTTTGGGAGCCCTAAATTTTGCCTACCCTAAAGTTTTATTCACCTAGGGCAGGGGTCTTTAATGAGTATCTGACATCGTACAGGCTCGGGACCATAGCTTAACGTCCCATCCGAAGGACGGCCTGCTTAAGTTTATTTTACCTCCCAGATAAAATACAGTAAGGGCCTCGGTCGGGTTTCGAACCCACGATCTTGAGCTCAGAAGCAAGCACCCATACCACTGAGCTACCGGCGCCCTCATTTGTATTTTATATTCACGACTGGTACGAGGATGAAGAAAAGAAAGAACAATAAATAGCAAATAGATGGCGTTTGTCGCTTCGTCAAGAGCCTCCGTGGCGCAATGGCTAGCGCGTTCGGCTGTTAACCGAAAGGTTGGTGGTTCGAGCCCACCCGGGGGCGTGCTTTTTTTTATTTCTTTATTAGAGGAATTAATTCATTACTATTTTTATTTATTTTTTTCGTCCTATCTGGCGCAGTGCCCGCCATCGTGAGAGAAACAAAAATATTAAATATAACGAGTAATAGAATATCGTATCAATCTCTCATGGTTTTATTTATCTCCAGAACCACTTTTCAACATAATAAAAAAAACAATAATAGCCAATCTCGATTAAAAAGTATTATTGATGAAAAAATAAAATATATATTTGTATATAATATGCTGTTGATTGACATAGACCTAATCGAGCTCTCTCCTCTGATACTCCTTCTGATCGGCCGACTTCGTGGAAAATTAAATGGAGATCATAAAGACGACATATGGAGTTTTGAATTTACTTATGAAATGTTGCGTTGATACATTCATTACAAGGGCAGCTATTAGTGGTTTTGTGTTAGGCCTCCCCCTTAATCTACCCTTCCATTTCGCTGATTTGACTAAAAACCAATAGGTGTCGTCCTTATGGGATTTTGAATACACATATAAAATTTCTTTTTTTTTTCGAAATTCCGTAAAAACTCAATATCGAATTTTTGACCTATTACATAATTTCCCCTGTATACCAATGTGAAAGTAAAAAATTACATTGAATTTTTTCTATGGTTGGACTTTCTCTAATTAGCATATGGAAAACGTGACCAGAGATAGCATAATTCTGACGTTTAGTGTTGAAGTACGTACCCGTAATTGTCAACCATGCACGGGAACACTGCATACTAAATGTATGAATATACTAACTTTATCATTAGGTATTTTATTAAATAGGTTCTATGGTGGTCCAGTTACAATTAGTATCATAAACCTCAGTAATTATTCACAAAATAAATAAAAACGAAGAACTTGTATAACATTTAAATTGTCTAATTCCACAAAAATATATACAAAAAGTGTACCGATTTCGGCTTACGCAAAAGTGAATTTGTGCTGACGATGGCGTAACCCGAAACCAAATGATTGACTCCAAAAATAAATAAAAAATGCCGTCTGTCTGTGAATATATATAACGGGATAACTCCCGATAGAATTAACCTTCGACACGAAATATTATATATGTATATATTGTCACGGATCATAAGACTTCCGTGAACACGGCCCCTGTTCCCCCTCTCACTTGAGAGGACAGAGAGAGGGTATGGGCGGTCATATCTGGTGGGGGGTAGGAACGCTTGAGGTCTTGTGCTGGACGGACGTTGGGAGGCGGCTCGTGCCAAACAATCTAAGTATCTATAGTAATAATTATTTCCTGGGAGCAATTGTTTATATGTGTCTTGTACTAAAATATAATTCATTATTTGTCAATCTGGTTGTTGGTTTCTTCCCTTTCTTGTTTCCTATCCTGATTCCACTCCAAGGGCAAAACCTTGAGAAGGGTAGGGTGACAATATAACCCTCTAAGGACGAAACCTACTGATTTTGAGCCAAATCGGCTAAAGGAAAGGGAGCGATTACGGGGAGGCTTAACACAAAAATTCTAATATCTGCCGTTCTAATGAATTTATTGACACGAAATTCCATTTGTCAATTCAAAGCCCTATAAGGACGACATCTTTAAATTTTCAGCGGCTTAACTCAAAAATTACAATAACTGCCGATGTAATGGTTGTATCGACATGAAATTTACTATGAGGATTCCGAAGCCACTATGTAAGTCAAACATTGAGTTTTAGCCGTAATTAATTCGTACTGGGTATGTACACAGCAGGTGATTCGCCGTAGATTTTTTGTATTTACTTCTTGCCCTACCCTCGTAAGGCCTCCAGGCACCCTAAACTGTAGGTACCCCACTCGGTGAACTAATGAATTCTTCGAGAAATCTATTACATTTTTTTTTTGGGGGGGGGGGGGGGGATGCTTCAGAGGCTTCTCGCCACCCCTCCAGAAAAATTCCCTAGTTACGCCAATAGAATTGAGCCATCCATATTGCTGTTAATCTGGGGAATGGTTCAAATCTGAACTCTGTATATCCCAAACCTTCTTTCAGTCCAATGACCATTAACAATGAGCCGTCAATCAGATATATCTCTGCAGTCCAAATCCTCAAAACATCTTCATTGTATACAAACCTAATGATCAACTGGACAAAATTTTATTAAGGTTTTGTGAGAGAGGACGGATAGGAATTGGCGTTCTACCTGATTGGTGGTATATAATAAGTCCTTTGGTTTGGTTTTCTTTGTCCTCGAACAGAGAAGCAAGGACGGGGTCCTCCAAAAGAGATACTCGAACTTCTCTAATTGGAAGATATAACTCATTAGGTGCTTTCATCGGGGATCTCACTGTTTCTGTCTAGCTCTCGTCTTCACATCTCTAGCGATCTCAAACAGTTGCCTTTCAAATGAACCTTAAGCTGGATCTACATTTAGGCCTCATTATGACCAATTAATTGCTTGCTTATTATAAGTACCTTTTCCAAAGAACTGTTATGAAGCTGGATAAACATGAACATAGAGAAATAAAGGATTTGTGGCAGCAAGGAAGAAAGGATAGGTCAGTTTCTCTGGTACATTAGCTTCTGTGCAAGTCCTCCGTGAGTTACTGGCAAAAATTAATCAAGGAAGTTTTTGCTCTCTCTCCAAAACCTTAGGCTAAAAATCGATAGTTGTCTCTGAATCCTCATACTGAATTTTGTCTGAATACATTCATTACATTGACAGTTATTTGAGTTTTTCAATCGCGCCCCTCTCCTCTGATCCTCCCTTTCTCTCCAATCTCACGGAAAATTTATAAGTGTTGTTCTTATGCGGTATTGAATGTACATATGAAATTTTTCATAAAAAAGATAAATAAAACAGCAACAATGTTAAAATACTAGACAGTGTAGGAAACAAAACAAACAGAAAAGCTGAAGAGACAATATATATAAACAAAAAAAAAAAAAAACTTAATTTTGAGACTGACACAGATAAAATAGGTAACCATTATGCCAATATCATTAGGTTAGGTTAGGTTTTATGACTCATGCCCGGGCTTTAACTACGAGGTCATATCGCCTACTACCAGAGCGCTCTTTCGTCACTCTGGTGGACATGAGCCCGACTCTACTGTGGAAGTCCTAAATTTTGCCTACCCTAAATTTTTTATTCATCTAGGGTAGGGTTCTTTAACGAGTACCTGACATCGTACAGGCTCGGGACCATCGCTTAACGTCCCATCCGAAGGACGGCGTGCTTAAGTTTATTTTACCTCCCAGATAAAATAAACTAAGGGCCTCGGTCGGGCTACGAACCCACGACCTTGAGCTCAGAAGTCAAGCACGCATACCACTGAGCTACCGGCGCCCTCAATATCATTAATAATATAAAATTATAGAAATAAATGAATGAAAAATAAATCGATTAAATAAAAAATACTAATGAGGAATCATAATAAGGAATGATAATCGATCTATAATATCACATTAGTTTTAAAAAAATGGTGGAACTTGATAAGTACGTTAAATACCATATGACTAATTATATTAAATAGTTAATAAAATTAAGGTAAGATATTTTATATTGTAAAGGATTGCTGTAAATTGTATTAACATGACTGTAATTATTTAATTGTAATTAGTTTGTTTTATTATAACGATATTATTGAGGAATCCTCCGAATAGGAAGATTAATTTTTAATGTAACTAGTAACAAATGTTATTTCAGTCATTGAAAATGGGCAATGCTCGAAACTGTTTGATTATTATACAAAAGATGAATAAATAAAATTTGAGTACAATAATTTCAACAAGTATCCTTACACAAAATATTGGAAATTAAATTTTTCATTTATTACAACGACAGTTATTAGTTTTGGAATTTAGCCTTTCCCCTAATCCATTCCTTCCCTTAGACCGATTTAACTGAAAATAGTTAATGTCCTTGTGGGATTTTACACATAAAATTTTGTTTTGATACATTCATTCTATCGGCAGTTATTAGAGTTTTTATGTTATGCCTCTCCCTACTTCACCCTTTTCTTTGCCGATTTGTATGAAAAACATTAGATGTCGTCGTTAGAGGAATCTGGATTCACATATAAAATTTCGTGTCGATGAATTCATTCTATGATGAAGTTATTCTCTTCACAGACACACAGACATTTTTTTTTTCATCTTTGAAATCTAGAAGTCGGAAAACATGAAATTCTGTTAAAAACTAGGCACCGAATTTTTGACTGATTTCATAACTTCCCCTATACTTCGTATACCTGGGGAAGCAAAACTTAAGCACCATCTATCCGTTACTTATTTTTTATGCTCCATGCTTTACACCATCATTGGTGCTTCTTGATTGTGCGAATAAGTTTAAAATAATTGAAGCATTATTTTTTCCCCTTTTTTAATTAAATATAAACTGAGATATAACGTTGAACATCCCTAAAAAAAAAGAGAGAGAAAAAAAGAACACCGTTATAACATTTTAATCTGTTCTTACAAGGGCCTATAAACATTACGATCCTCCTAGAAGACCATGATTCCTTAATACTCTTCTTCGGGGAAGAAAACTTCCCGGGATATGAAGAATAAAAAAAATTTATATTAGGCCGAACCGGGAGTAACTAACTTTTTATAAAGGGCATAAAGTGGGTGGGGCGGGGGAGTAGTTAAGACTTTTTAAAAGGCCCTTAACTTAAATTTATTATATGTAAAAAGGAGTTGTGTTCATAGACACCGGGGAGTTTATGTTTTCAAAAGTTTATAGTCAGTCTAATATTGTAGGGGGAAAAAATTATAAATTAATAATATATTTTTAATGAAAATTAATTTATATCTTCTATTTTAATTAGTTCTACGAATTATACAGAAAAACACATAACTGGTAAATAAAAGAATATGTTTAAAAAAATTGAAGGGGCAAAATAATTAAAATTTATAAAGATTAAAAATTATTAAAGGGGGGGGGGGGGGAATATATATATATTTTTTAATTATTTCTAAGGATTTAAAAAATTGAAGGAGCAAAATAATGAAAAATTATTAGGTCTATGTCAATCAACAGCATAATATATAAGAATATATATTTTATTTTTTCATCAATAATACTTTTTAATCGAGATTGGCTATTATTTTTTTTTTTATTATGTTGAAAAGTGGTTCTGGAGATAAATAAAACCATGAGAGATTGATACGATATTCTATTACTCGTTATATTTAATATTTTTGTCTCTCTCCCGATGCCGGGCACTGCGCCAGATAGGACGAAAAAAATAAATAAAAATAGTAATGAATTAATTCATCTAATAAAGAAATAAAAAAAAACACGCCCCCGGGTGGGCTCGAACCACCAACCTTTCGGTTAACAGCCGAACGCGCTAGCCATTGCGCCACGGAGGCTCTTGACGAAGCAACAAACGCCATCTATTTGCTATTTCCGTCATCCTCGTACCAGTCGTGAATATAAAGTACAAAGGCGCCGGTAGCTCAGTGGTATGCGTACTTGCCTTCTGAGCTCAAGAACAGGGGTTCGAAACCCGACCGAAGCCCTTACTTTATTTTATCTGGGAGGTAAAATAAACTTAAGCACGCCGTCGTTCGGATGGGATGTTAAGCGATGGTTCCGAGCCTGTACGATGTCAGGTACTCGTTAAAGACCCCTGCCCTAGGTGAATAAAAATTTAGGGTAGGCAAAATTTAGGACTCCCATAGTAGAGTCGGGCTCATGTCCACCAGACTGACGAAAGAGCTGTCTGGTAATAGGCGATATGACCTCGTAGTTAAAGCCCGGGCATGATTCATAAAACCTAACCTAAAATATGAAATTTCATTCATTAGTGGTTCAAAACCCGACCGAGGCCCCTTGAGCATTTCGGATGGGAGATCAAGCGATCGAGCCTGTACTATGTCAGGTACTCGTTAAAGTGACACCTTATGGGAATAAACCTGGGTTGCCAAAATGTAAGACTCCCACAGTTGGGCTTATGACCACCAGAGCGACGAAAGAGTGCTCGTAGTTGTGTCACAGAAACTAACTAATAAACTTAGAGAATGGGAGAGAATAAGATAATATTTGACTTATTGCGCCAGCCATTGCGCCACGGAGGCTCCTGACGGAGTGTCAAACACTATTCTGTTCATCCTAATAACAGGCGTGAATATAAAATGTGTCATAACTTTCATTTTACATAGAGAATAGGAGACAACAAAATAATATTTGGAGACTTTTCCATTAACGATTTCAGCGTTTTAAATGTAAAGATTTGTTTACTTGTTGAAGGATGTTGGTACTTTATGAATGAGAAATCTATTTGGAATTTATTTTCAACTCTTATTACTCTCTCGTATTTTTAAAATGAATTCGGGTCTAATTCAGTGAATTTAATAAAAAAAAATTCAAAAATCTCAATTTACTCTATCCGTAACGCTAAAATTGTAAATATTTTAAATTAATTTTCGAATTCTTTTATAATCACATTTGTTTTTCGACATGTTTTATTCATAAAAGAAGCAAAATAAAACGTTGGAAAAGTATAATTAGGCCTTAAGATCAATAACTTTGTGCTGATTTGTGACTTTCATAGTCGAAGGAATGATATTGTGATCCTCATGTCATACCTTTTTGTGAAGCAGTACAGGTTCTCCGGCTTGGTGAAATGGGTCTTCGCGTATACAAATTCCATATATACAAGAGAATCCGTACTTCACCAAAAGAACAGACGGGATGATCAAAATAATATTATTTCACATAAACCTGTTGTAGGTAAATTATTACGTTAATAAAATAAAAAGATAAGTGAAAAATAAATAGTTGAAAAGTACTTTTTCTATTTTATACTCTTAGGTTTTAATCAGATATAAAAAAGCTTGAGCACTCCGACCTTCGGATGGGACGTTAAGCGTTGGGTCCGGGCCTAACGATGATAATAAATTAATGGACCTCTTAATAAAAAATAAAAAAATCGCCCCCGGGTGGGCTCGAACCACCAACCTTTCGGTTAACAGCCGAACGCGCTAGCCATTGCGCCACGGAGGCTCTTGTCAGAGCGTCAAACATGTTCTATCTGCTATTTATTCTACATTTGTATTAAGCAGATTGTTGAAAGCTGTAGAAATGTGCGGAATGCTGATCAGAAATTCGATGTATCAACACGACATTCAGTGTGTGTATTCGATTCCATTGTTATCGATAATCTCGGAACGAGTGATACTGAAATGACTGGAAGCACAACTGACAAACGGCATCTATTTGCTGTTTCATTCAACCTCGTAACGTACAACAACATTTAGTATGAACATTCAGAAGCCCCATGTAAGTCAAATATTGTATTTTAGTCCAAACGGTCAAATGATTTTGAAAAAAAAAAGGGAAAATTAATTGATTAATTCGTTCTGGGGAATTACATTGCTGGTGATGCACCGACAATTTTTTTTATTAATTGATATTATTTATAATGTTAGTATTATAAAAATAAATAGAAATACGTTGTCTTCACACCGTTTTAATTTTGACCAAAACCGGTTTCGACGCAATTGCGACCTCATCAGTGGCACATCCCACCACTATAGTGTTCCTTTAGACACTACAGTATACTGGTGCGATGTGCCACCCATGGTTCTGTTCGAAATCAAAACTGTCTTATTAACACATATTATTTCTTGGTTAATTGGTAAAAACTCCCGAAAATGATCATAAAAATATTCTGAGGCAAGTGAAACTTGTGTTCATTGCCCAGTTGGCTTATTGTGAAATCATTTATTGTAAAATCATTGCATTTCAGAGTCCATTGTTGGTTAAATGCAGTAATGTACAAGGGGAACATCAATGAATTTTATACAACGGCTGGACTCTTGTATTGCTCTACGTCAAACCGGAGGGTACCATCATATTTTTGAAATTTGTTTTGCAAAAGCAATTCTGATGAAAAAACAGGATCAGTTAGTTATTAACAGGTCCATTTGAATGGTTGGCCATCATTCTGTTCTCGACCTACCTGGGGGAAGAGCAAATATTTATGAATATTTGTTGTCACACTCCATATTGTCCCGGAATTACCAAACCAACTCATTTGTTTTTCCATTATGCCCCCCCCCCCTCAGGGGGCCCCCAATCACAAATAAATAACACTTCATTATAACTTTGGAAGAGGGCTGATAGAGGACCAAATTGAAAAAGAGAACTCCAAGCGAGGTCCGCCATTGTCTTCCCTGAATCCATCACAGACAGTTCGAAAAAAAAACCGCTCCCTCCAACCACACCAATCAATAGTTTCTATCCATATATGGCTTTTCATTGTTTATCGACAATATGTATTCGATCTCTTCGTATTTTTCTTATCCAACATTCCACATTTATTTTGTAATTTCCGACTGTGAATATACAATACAATAAGGAAATATGAACAGACTAAAAAGAAAAAAAAAACATATCCTTTGAGTCTCTTGATGAAGTGGCTGGTTAGCACCACCGCCTCCTGAGGGGTCGTCCCCAGGCAAGAATTCACGCGGCCAACGACGATTTATTCGCCGAGGAGGGTTCCCCGGCAAGGACCTGTCCAACATTGATTCCACCAGAGTGTTCGGATGAGCTTGAACGTGTTGTGCAGATTTGTATATAGCTATGTATTTATGATATGTTTATTATGATGTAGTATGACCACTGTGAGGTTGTTCGGAGCATTTTATTTTGAATGGCTTGAATTCTTTTGGTGTGTGAGGGCTTAGCAGAACCCCAGAGCTGAACGCCATATGTCCAGATAGTCCTGATGGTGGTCTTCTAGACTGTTTGTGGTTGAGGCAAAGTTGAGATCACTTGTCTCGTAGTCTTTTGAGCAGTCCAAATCGTCGTTCATTTTCTGTCGAGTCTGAGTAACATGTTTGTTCCATGTTAGTAGTCTGTAATGGTAGAGTCCTAACTATCGTACGTCTTTGTCGTAACATTCCAAAAAATAAGTTGTCGGAAAGGGTGAGGGGGCGAATGTCCGTGGTGCACGTCATTTCAGTAGGTAACTGAAGGCTACATAAGGATCTATAGGACTGGAAGCCTTCTGCGGGATCTCTAAGAGCAGTCCGAAAGCAAAAACATTCAAAACTCTTTGTAGCGGAACCCTCAGAGAAAAGGAGCCGAGAGAATGGATTTTAGAACTATGGCAGGGCTTACCATTGGACACTGTCAGCAAACACCTACACAATATGGGCATCGCTAGAAGCCCTCTGTGCAGGAAATGTGGCGAGGAAAATGAAACTCCGGTTCATATTCTAAGCCAGTGTAAAGCACTAGAAAGTAAGAGATTTTACTGCTTCGGCGAAATATTGTACTAAGTTTTCACTCTCCCTCTGAAACCGTTCGTTAAATCGACAGTCATCAAGGTTTTTGAGTTGTACCCCCCTATTCTCACCTACCACTTCCTTTTGACCGCTTTGGCAAAACAACGAAGTACCCCCTAATCCTTGCAGTCCTATTGGCCTATTCGGTGTCATTCTATCGAAAGTTATCGTGTTCATAGAGAGGACACTTTTTTTTTTCCATTTTTGGAATCAACGGATCGGAAAACATGAAATTCCTGTGAAACCTCAATATCGAATTTCTGACTCATTACCTTTTAAAAAACGAGCACCGAAAAGTATTTCTAAACAGTCTGTCCATTGAAATGGAATGTATGAACTCCTAGGTATGTTATGAATGGTGAAAGTCGAGCGATATGAAATTTTACAGTTTTCTACTTTCTGCTAGCAAAGACTGTATACTAGCATGTAGGACGCGTTTGTCGCTTCTTCAAGAGCCTCCGTGGCGCAATGGCTAGCGCGTTCGGCTGTTAACCGAAAGGTTGGTGGTTCGAGCCCACCCGGGGGCGTATTTTTTACTTTTTACTAAGAGGTCACTAATTTATTGTCATTATTACTATTGTATTTTTTTTTTTCGTCCTAGTTGTTATCATGTGGCGCAGTATCTCCTCGGTAAGAAGTGAGATTTTACTTCCGCAAAACGAATTAATCAATTCAATTGTCGTTCCCCCTCCAAAACTAGTCGACTGTTTGCGCTAATATAAAAATGTTGAGTTAAATAGGGGCTCCTAAATCCTCATACTAAATTTAGCCCCTCTCTCCTGAACCTTCACTTCCCTCAGACGATATCGCTGAAATTTAAGGTTATGTCATTGGAATTTTACTTTAAATATGAAAAACCTGCCCTCGAATGTACCTTAACAAACATCCCATCCTCATATGTGATAGAAAGATGTTGTGGGACTAGATTTCTAATAGAAATAAAAGACGTTGTCTTCCCACTGTTTTATTTATACCAGAACCGGTTTTCGACGCAACAGCGTCATCATCAGTGGTTCATCCACCCACACAGCACAGCGGTTGGAAGATAACTGTTATCTTCCAACCGCTGTGCTGTGTGGGTGGATGAACCACTGATGATGACGCTGTTGCGTCGAAAACCGGTTCTGGTATAAATAAAACAGTGGGAAGACAACGTCTTTTATTTCTATTAAAATCCCATCCCTTTAAAAAACGAAGTCCGCTATCTAGGCCTCATACTCGACAAACGACTAACTTGGAATCCTCACACGAGACTGAAAAGACAAGAAATGAACAGACGTTATAAACTTCTACTAAGACTACTAGACAAAAGATCCAAACTAACTTTGACAACAAAACGACTTATATACAACTCAATACTCAAACCTATGTGGACATACGGACTTCTGCCAAGGCTTCCAATCTCCAGCGCATCCAATCCCTTCAATCCAAAATCCTTCGTACAATAGCCAATGCTCCTTACTACGTCTCCAACAAAACACTGACCTTAACGTACCTTTCATTACTGAAGTCGCTATATCCAAATATAAAAAATTATTTTCCCTTTCTAGTTCCCACAATAATCCTCTAGTCCGTGTCCTCCATTCTGCCATACTTCCCCAACGACGGCTTAAGCGTCAATGGCCTAGAGATCTCCTGATCAGAAGCAGTGACAGTGATTAGCTATAAACGAGAGAAAAACAGTGACTAGTGAGTGTCACCACTGGGTGATTTCTCCCCTCATGACATTTTTACATTGCCATTACCTTTTTATTAGCACATTTACTTGTTGTGTTTATGTGTATACAGTTGTAAATAGCTATTTGTAAATAAAAAAAAAATAAAAATAAAAAATATGAAATTTCATGTCGATATATTGTTTCTATCAGCAGTTTTTAACGTTTTTATGTTAAGCCTCTCCCCTAAACCCCCCTTCCCTTGACGGAAAAACAGTAGGTGTCGTCGTTTGAGGTTTCTGGATTCAGTTATACAATTTCGTGTCGATACTTTCATACTATCAGGAGTTATCGTATACACACAGACAGAGACAGACTTTTTTTTCGTACTTGGAAGCTAGAGGTCGGAAAACATGAAATTGCATCAAATTGTTGACCAATTACATAATTTCCCCTATACTTCGTACAGCTGGAGAAGTTAAAATATGGCCCAAGAAGAAGTTAGGGGTTGGAGTCTCCTCCATTGGCATAAGACGGAACAGGACATCAATCTTCAATTAAGCTCGTCTCTAGGAACAACAGGAATTGGTAGGACAGAAAGTTCAGTAAGGAAAATGACATCTTTTATACTGACATCTACGCTACCACATGAAGAAAATAACACAAAGAAAGCATTTGACGCTCCAAGAGCCTCCGTGGCGCAATGGCTAGCGCGTTCGGCTGTTAACCGAAAGGTTGGTGGTTCGAGCCCACCCGGGGGCGTTTTTTTTAAATATTTTTATTTTTATTTATTAATTTTTATTTGACATTAATTTTTTCATATTGTCCGAAAATTGCTGGAACCATGAACACGCCTCGTACTATATCTACAAGCAGTTAGGTACACATGTACGAAACAATGACTTAAATTACCATATCTACGTAATATGCAAATGTATGATAAGAACAAAGTTGGTTTATGTGCTCCGGAGGAGCTGTTTTAACAAAATTGTCTTGTCGTCGTTGAATCATTCAGCAACTAAGTCTGTTCAGTATGGTCGACTCGGATTCTTAAGCTTAACCACCAACCTTTCGGTTAACAATCAAGCACCTTCGCAAATTGCGCTATGGCGGATCATCAAAAAAAAAAAGTATATAAAGAGAAACGTATGTTTAAAAAAAAAAATATTATCTATTTCACAAAATATATGGGAGTACTTTCGGTCTTGCTACCGACTTAACAAATACTGTATTTGTTAGAAAAGTGGCTGAAGAAGGTAGCAATAACGAAAGTAATCTCATATATTGTATGTATTATATGCATACGTTTTTATGTATATTTTTAACCCCCGACGCAAAATGAGGGGTGTTATAAGTTCGAAGCCTTTATCTGTGTGTGTGGCTGTCTGTGGCATCGTAGCTCCAAGATTGCTGAATCAATTTCAAAGCGGTTTTTTCGTTTCAAATCTGGTATTTGTGTGATGATTCTTAGCCAGGTTTAAAATAAAATGATAGATAAAACACTTTTTTGAACACTTATATTGTCTAATTCCACAAACATATACTTAAATGTGTACCGGCTTCGGCTTACCCCATCGTCAGCACAATGTTCAACAATAATGCTGTGCTGACGATGGCGTAAGCCGAAACCGGTACACATTTAAGTATATGTTTGTGGAATTAGACCATATAAGTGTTCAAAAAAGTGTTTCATCTATCATTTTATTTTATTCATTAGTATTTCCACTATATCAACACAGAACGCAAAAAATGTATTCGGACATTAGCCAGGTTTGGAGGAAATCTCTGGAACCATAGAGACCTATGCCGTCTCTAAGATCTTCAGGTTTCATCAGAGCCTGTGTAGGGATCTCGGCCTCTCTTACTGCTAGAGACTTGGAGTTTGAGCTCAAATGTTTATAAGGCCAAACCCCTCCCCCCCCCCCCCCCCCCCCCAAAAAAGCTCTCTCCATCATGGTTTCAGTAAAAAAAAGAATTAATAAAAAAAAATTTTTACTGTGTCGGGGGGTTGTTTATTTTATGTTTTTTTATTAAGTTTTTCACAATATTTCTGCAAAAAATGTTAAGTTGTATTAGCATCAGTTGATAAAAGTAATTTCGTACTCCTGCACCCAATTCTCTGTAATATTTTCCCGTATTTATTCTTCGTTTTTAAGAATTAAAATGGAGATTGTGGTAAGGGGAAATTTTTTCAACTACTTATTTATTTTTATTGTGACTGGTCGAAATGGGCGCGAGACGGGTGACTTGGACAGTACAAATCGATAATTATATACAGAGACCAGAAGTCTGTTTGCCTACACTAGAGTGGGGAGGGTGGAGGGAGGAGGTCAATATTGACAGTGCCTGCAGAGGTGGGGCTAGGCAAACCAACAACTAATCCATCTGATTTACATAGATCAAACAATGCGACACTTGTTGAACCCCCCCTCTCCTTACCTCCCCCCCCCCCCCCCCCCCCATCCCGTCTCTTTCTTCTACGTACAGAAAATAAGTCGCCGGGAATGTGCTTAATTGTCCTCCGTTAAAATTACTTTTATTAAACTCCCTTCTCAAAAATAAAAAAAAAACCGTCGGTGAATCACATATATTACCCAAACTCAATTAATCAATCAAAACTCGAATTAATCAATTACGTGTTCACTCTCCTCCAAAGTCAATCGACCGTTTGGGCTAAAACTCAAGATGTGACTTACATAGTGAGCAAAGGGATGTAAGTGACAATTCGGTTGAAATTGAGATATGTGTGTTAACATCTTCCTTGACACCTATCCTGACTACTGGCTAATGATCAGAACGATTGTTAGTACCAGTGGAAAATACCTGGGTAATACCTGAATTTACGATGTTACAATAACTTTGAAGGTAATTATCTCGAAATTACATTTTTGTCACTTACATCCCTTTGCTTCTAACCCCCTCAATTACTGTCCTATCCTCTTCGACTGTAAAATCAATAAGTATATATTTTTCACATAAACATTAAGAATCCAGAAATCGTCGTTACTAATCCGAGTATTTTTGGGAATGTAATTCTACCAGAATTGCAAAGCGGAGGAGAGATTTACAGCCTTGGTACATGACTGTTTGAAGTGTCCCATCAGCTCACCACTCCAAATGGAATACATTTATTATGTCTATTACAAGGTGTTCAATGTTAATGACAATGTTTTGTGCTGTATCCATCATTGTCAGCAGTGTCCTTGTCTGTTCTGACTCAGGTTTATGAATATTAACTCAGGGAGGTGACACTCTCTAGTGACCATAGAAACAGTATTTTGAGAAATTATACTTTTAACTTAGGTTCATCTTCAAAACTATATGTAAAATATATTTGAAAGTGTCATAATTGACGGGGTTAGAATCAAAATGGTCTAAGTGACATTTTTAAAACTTTGAAGAAACTGCATTAAGTTCTTAACTGATTCAAAAAATCTATAATTTATCGAAACCTGAAATATTTTGTCTTCTGCTTTTATAGTGAAAGTTGCTGTTAGGAAACCATAAAATAAAATAAAAATCTTAATTTCAAGGTCACTATTGATATGTTTAAGTTACTTGTTCATGTCTCGAAAATGGAATAAGTGATTTGCCACTAGATCTCAGCACTGGCTAGGATTTCACTTGTACATCTTTTTTCCAGAACAGAACTATCATTTTTGTAGCCGATCATGCACTTAACGGAAAACTTTCAAAAATGTCACTTGGACCATTTTGATTCTAACCCCGTCAATTGGTATTATTGCTTCATCATGAATTTAATAGTTTACAATGTAGAAGGAATTCGAGGTTCTATAGTGTAAACGAAAATTCAATATTTGGCCAACGTTTCGGAAACTATTTATTTCCTTCTTCAGTGCCTACAGAATACAACAAACAAATTAGTCATTATGAAAAATGATATAACTAGATAGTTAATAATAATGTTGAAAAGAGATGGAACCATTTTTATAAATAAATGAAAGAAATTTTTTTTTTTAAATAAAATAAATAAAAAATCTTATTTATTTTTTATTATTTATTTATTTTATTAATTTTTTTTTCTCCTTCATTTATTTATAAAAATTGTTTCCATCTCTTTTTAACATTATTATTAAGTATCTAGTTATTTCATTGTCCTTAATGACTAATTTGTTTGTTGTATTCTGTAGACCCTGAAGAAGGAAATAAATAGTTTCCGAAACGTTGGCCAAATATTGAATTTTCATTTACACGATAGAACCTCGAATTCCTTCTACATTGAGAAGATACTGTCGAATCTATTAATCATCAATAGTTTACGATTCGTTCGTAAGAAATGGAAAGAAATTGAGGAAATCGCTCAGGGAAATAATCTTGGTCCCCGTCTCAATACTCACCAGATAATTAAATAAAGTTCTGAAGGAACTAACCCTTTTTTGTTAGTTCTGTCAAAAAAAAAAAAGTTTTGTTCCAAAGAAATCCTGGAAAAACAATAAATTTTGTTAAATGTTTTTAAAATAAATGTTATTTGGAATGAAACTATTACTCCACGAGGGGAAGTAGAATGGTTACTTTCTGGGAACTTTATTTCAATTCCTGATTCATATTTTGTACATAAAATTCTCCTTATTTGATCAAATTGGCGCAGCCCTTTTGAAAATTCTATGTAGCTTGGATTGGCATTAGAAATAGCACGTCTAACTTCCTACATATTTCTACGTATGACATAATATTGATAAAAATAGAACTGCATACTTAACGATAAAATAACGAAAGGTCACGGAAGTCAAATTGATAATGAATTGCACTGGATTACTTACGTCATCTGATAACTTTTTAAATGTATACAACTTCATTTTTTCTACAGTTGTATGATGGAGTAAACTTTGTCAAAACCATAAAAAGAGAACAAAAAACAAAAGTTATGTTCATAATAAAAATCGTATGTTATCCCAGACTTCAGTTGACATCTCCATGCCAGCTTGACCTCATTTTCTTTAGGTGCTTCATTCATGGTATTAATGTATGTTTGTATAAATCTATTGTTATTGTGAGTCATGCCCGGGCTTTAACTATGAGGTCATATCGCCTACTGCCAGAGCGCAATTTCGTCGCTCTGGTGGACATGAGCTGACTCTACTGTAGGAGTCCTACATGTTGCCTTCCTACATTTATTCACCTAGGGTAAAGGGTCTTTAACAACTACCTGACATCGCACAGACTCGGGATCATATCTTAACGTTCCATTCGAAGGACGGCGCACTCAAGGGTATAAAAAGAAAAGTAAGTCAAATATTGGTGCTCTTCGCTTCAATTTTACTGGCATTCAATTGGAGCTTCCATCGAGCGAACTAGCTCAAGATGAGGTTGAAAGAAGTTTGCAACACGTGAACTGCTGTCTGGGGATCTTGATGTTCACAGATAAGTATTGTATCGTCTGTGTGTAAGGCCAAGGTGGTGTTACCTGAGGCACACCCACCAGAACACTGAGCGTTGAGGATGTTGTTCACCCGCACTTGAAAAGTAATATTCTCCAAAAAAGAAGTGATCTTCAGCAAGTACCGTGGAGACCATGTCCTCCTCAGCTCACACCCCCAGGAAGGCAGTAGTTTTATTCCAAGCTATTCAGTAGGTACTCTTTTCCGCGACCCTCTGTAGTTGGTGCACAGAAGAATGGTTGTTTCCAGACAAACTGATGAGCCGGCAAAATTCCTGCGCTTCCAGTCATTTCAATATCACTCGTTCCATGATTATCGATAACAATGGAATCGAATTTACATTCTGAATGTCGTATTACATCGGCAGTTATTAGGGATAGGGTTTTTTTTGTTCATTTTTGAAATCAGGGGGTCAGAAACTTTGAAATTCCGCTGAAAACTCAACATTAAATTTCTGATCAGCATTGCGCACATTCCTACTGATTTCTACAATCTGCTTAATAAAAATGAACAATAAATAGCAGATAGAATGTGTTTGACGCTCCAACAAGAGCCTCCGTGGCGCAATGGCTAGCGCGTTCGGCTGTTAACCGAAAGGTTGGTGGTTCGAGCCCACCCGGGGGCGTTTTTTTTTTACTTTTTTTTAGTCTTTACTTTGAGGGTTAAATGTGATATATTAATTTTTATTTTTCAGAGCATATGTGTTTCAGTAACAAAAATTCCCGCTGCATCTGTACCATCAAAGAAATAAACTGTTCAGCTGTAAGTCATTTCTTTATTACGATGTGAAGAAATGTTTTTTTATGAAACTGTCAAGTTAGTTAGTCATTGTGATTTATGCACGGGCTTTAATTACGAGGTCATATCCGCCTACAACCAGAGCGCTCTTTCGTCCGTCACTCTGGTGGACAAGAGCCCGAAAGGGTTAGTTACCGCGAGATCTTTAACAAGGAGCAAACGCAGGCATCGCTTATATGTCCTATCCGAAGGATGGCGTGCTCGAGTTTTTTACACCTAGATAAAAAACATAAAATTCTTCTCTAATATTTTTACTTTTTTAACGTTACAATTTTCCTACGGCATATACCAATATATTTTTTTTTTTTTTTTTTTTTTTTTTTTTTTTTTTTTTTTTTTTTTTGCCTTATGTACGACGCATATTAGCCATAACTCTTATAATGGTGTTTTATCTAATTATTTACGACATCCATGGCCCCGGGAGGGAGTTCTATCTACGAAATAAAACTCATTCCCGGACGGGATTCGAACCCGCAAACCATAGTGAGACCAAGCGATCAGAGCCCTACGCTCTAGCCCGCACGGCTACCATGGCTCCCATATACCAACTTCCTTCAACGAATAAACCATTATATTTAAATCGCTGTCTGTCATCGCTAATGGAGAAGAAGTCGCCAAATATTATCTATTCTCTCTCATTCTTTAAGATAGTAAGTTATTATGACTCATGCCCGGGCTTTAACTACGAGGTCATACCGCCTACTACTTCCGTCCCTCTGGTGGACATGACACTACTGTGGGAGGGAGTCCTACATTTGGCCTAACCCAGGTTTAGATATGTACGATAGGGGTCTTTAACGAATATCTGACGTACAGGTTCGGAACCTTGGCTAAACGACCCATACAAAGGACAGCGTGCTTAAGTTTTATTTACCTTCCAGATAAAATAAACTAAGGGTATCGGCCGGGTTTCGAACCCGCGATCTTGAGCTCAGTAGGCTAACACGCTGCCTCTGAGCTACCGGAGCCCTCAATTCTTTAAGTAGAATGAAAATGATGTCTTATTTTATATTCACGAGTGTTACTAGGATGAAGAAAATAGCGAAGAGTTCGCGTTTGACGCTCCGTCAAGAGCCTCCGTGGCGCAATGGCTAGCGCGTTCGGCTGTTAACCGAAAGGTTGGTGGTTCGAGCCCACCCGGGGGCGATTTTTTTTACTTTTTTGAATTTTCACTTTGAGGTTAAAATTATAATTATTATTTATTTTTTTCTTCAGAACATATGTGTTTTAATAACAACAATTTATAAATAAATCTACCTCCCAAAAGCGGACATCAGGCTCTTGGTTTCATGGAACACAGTGAAGCACGGCTGGGAAGGAGTTCAGGGAAATTATTAAAAAATAACAAATTTCTTGTTTCATTTTCGTTCTCATTTCGTAAGATGTTATTTAGTTTTACTTCCGACCATGTCTCAAAACAGAACTCTGCTAACGCTCAAAAATAAAATAGAAGTAAATAAAATTTATAATAGAAGCCCAGCGACAGGGACTTAACGGCTAAGTTTAAGGTGGGAACTTTTACTAAAATGCAGGAACATGGAAATGAAGAAACGAAAGCGGCTTTCACAAAAAACTCTGTAAAGGATTTGAAAATGATCGCCATTGTTTCGAATGTTTTTCCGAGTAAGAGCCAAAAATCTCCGTTTCTGGATCTATGATGCAGGAAAAGGCATCCGAAATCGCCGAAATTTTGAGTCTCGATCACTGCATAAGTTTATAACCCCCATAAGGATGAGACATTGATTTTCAGTTAAGTGGGCCAAAGGGAAAGAGAGATTCAAAAATCCTAATAACTTTGATGACTTATTTTATATTCACGGATGTTACTAGGATGAAGAAAATAGCGAAGAGTTCGCGTTTGACGCTCCGTCAAGAGCCTCCGTGGCGCAATGGCTAGCGCGTTCGGCTGTTAACCGAAAGGTTGGTGGTTCGAGCCCACCCGGGGGCGGTTTTTTTTTTTACTTTTTTGAATATTCACTTTGAGGTTAAAATATAATAAATTATTATTATTATTTAATTTTTTTCTTCAGAACATATGTGTTTCAATAACAACAGTTTCCGCTGTCATCTGTTTCATCAAAGAAATGTTAAACTGTTCACAGACATACGCATACACACACGTTCCGGTGAAAACTCAACATCGAATTTCTAACTTATTTCATAACTTTCCCTATACTTCGTATAACTGGGGAAGTAAACCGTTGTCTTATTCAAAAGACAAAAATATTATTATTATGTTGGATGGTTGACATGGCTTGGGACTCTACAAATAAGAATTACTATTATTATTTTTTGGAGTGATCCATAAAAATGTAGTGGGGTACCAGAGTCATGTTATGGTTACATTAGTTATTTAATTAGTTTTATTTTTCTTACTAAACTGAATATATTTTATTTTTCATCTGTGTTCAAAACGGTTTCAACATGCAGGCGTCGGTATCTGAGAGGCAGTGTGCTTCCCAACTGAACTTAAGATACCGAGTTCAAAACCCGGCCGAGGTACTTAGTTTTTTGTATCTTTTCGTCCTTAGGATGGGATGTTACGTGATGGCTTCGAGCCTGTGCAATATCAGATAGTCACTCGTTAAAGACCCCTACCCTAGAAAACTAAACTTGGGTAGGCAAATTTTAAACTCTGCGAAGTCGGTCTCATGTCCAGCAGAGCGAAGAAGAAGCACTCTGGTAGTAGGCGATATGACCTCGTAGATAAAGTTCGGGCTTGAGTGACAATAACTAACATTACTGTATCCAAATAAAACAAACTTATTTTTGAAATATTGTCTATTCCACTAAAGATATATATACATATATAACTACCGGTTTCGGCTTTATACCATCGTTCATAACTAGACCTGACGATGGTATATATCCGAAACCGGTAGTTATATATGTATATAAATCTTTAGTGGAATAGACAATATTTCAAAAATAAGTTTGTTTTATTTATTTATTACAAGTTTCCACAATATGTCCGCGTTCCTCAACTTAGAAGTTATTACTGTATCCTACAATACAGAATTGGTATAGACAATATTTCAAAAATAAGTTTGTTTTATTTATTTATTACAAGTTTCCACAATATGTCCGCGTTCCTCAACTTAGAAGTTATTACTGTATCCTACAATACAGAATTGGTGAATATACAGAAATGACGAATCGCGGCAGTACTTGAATGTTTCAAATTAGCGTGTATCAGATTGGTCATAGCCGATACCTGTTTCGAATCGCTGGTTCTAAGGGTCGCGTGTCCACCGGATGTTCCGGTTGGGGAGGCCTGGAACACCTCTTCCGGTTTCCGCCCCCCCCCCACCCCCTCCTCCCCTCCCGTTTTCGGTATAAAGCTCAGTTATTAATAACAATAAAAGCTAGAAGCCTTTAATTCCCTCCTTTTGTTCAGATCTTTTTGCCCGCTTGGCTTAATGTCCTTACGTTGTCCAGGAACAAGGTGTTACAGGGTAAAAATACGGCTATTTACAGGCTGCCACCCATTCTCTAACATAGGTTTCTCTTATCATTGCTAGGCATTTTATGAATTAATTGTTGATCCCGGGGTATTTCATTTTGTAACAATATTCGAACGTACTTTCGTAATTGATTTTTCTATTGAGCTATGATTTAAATTTGTTTTATTTTATTCGAATAGGCCTCAAATCTAGACTTCTCCAGGACATGATAATTTGAGGACTTTTACCAACTGTTTTCAATATAATATCGATGTAAATAGTTAAGGGTATCTCTTACTTAAAGATATTCCCTAATCTAATTCTCCATGTTACCCCCACCATGTATAACATACATTTTGTTGAGCTGGTTAAATAAAGATAAAGATTATTCGAATAATATGTTTCGTTCGTTTTGTGTTTAAACAGCAATTTTCTAGATGTTTTTAAAATTATTTTAATGTTAGTGAGATCCAGAGTCTGTAGGTTTAGTAAAAAAACTGTAAACTATCTGAAGAACTGTTGTGAGAAAGGGATGTAAGAACAACCCAAAATATGATATGTGAAAGTGAAACTTCTGGAATAATTGTAAAAAATATATATATCATAATTTCCAGTATTTATTTATTCATCTCAATTCATTTATTTCTTATATCTATACTACAAGTAATGTAATAGCGAGAAAATCCAAGATAGAATTTTCAACGTATTTTTACGTTTAAAGGACCTGTGAATACGTTTTGATAATTTCCGCGATGATGTCTGTGTTTATGTGATTGGAACTTTGTAAGGGCTCTAAAGTAGAAACTACTGCAGCTTTGAGCTTAAAATGTTGAGTGAAGAAGTAGCGTGTGCTAACTTAGGCCTGATAAGTTTTTGGCCGAAATTGGATGAAAATAGAGACCACTTTACTGCGGGGCCTAACCTCATGTTACATGATACCGCCTATATTTATGATCTAATCAAAAATGTTTTCATACAAAAATTGTAGAGAAAACAAAAACACACGTTTTATATGAATTACAATTTCAAAATATAGTTTTGAAACACATATTTTTGGACGTTCCCTTGATTAATCAAAAATATACCTTATTAAATTTCCAATAGCTAGATTTCAGTTAGGATCAATAAGAGGAAAGCTATAGCGCCTCCAAGAAAGGTTATATGAATTGTGTTCTTGTAGTTACCAGTAAATAGTTATTTTTTGTGTTTTATGGATTCAGTTTTCTATTTTTTCGTTGTGAATTGACATTTATAAAATGTAGTGTTTCTTATTAATTAAGGTGATTAATGTTAATTATATAATGTCAGTTGTTTGTTTTCTCCTCACATTTTGAGATGTCAAGTTCTTCTCTGGCCGTGTCAGTTAACGTGTACAATTGGAAAATAGCGTATGAAGAGTTACCTAAAGTCAAAATTTAAAGTTTTTTGTTGTTAGTATTATTAATTTGTAAAGTATATTCTCTGACGGTGAATAGGAAAATGAAGTCTTTATTTTTCTTTTGTAAATACTTTACCTGGAAGATTTAAATTTATTTAATATTTTAAAAATGTTTTTGTACATTCATACATGGAGGAAAAAAAAGAGTCTGATGTGCTTTAAAAATGTTTTTTATTTCCCTTATATTATTTATAATATTTTATAGTTCCATTTTGAATTATCCATTTAGTAAATGTTAAGAAGTTAGATAGAGGGCTAGGCTAGCCTTGAGGAGGACAATGTTATCACTAATTACATATCAGTAATTAATTAAGCAGCACTAATGGAGTATTGGTAAGGAGAGGAGAAGCTGGGTCGACCAGGAGCGGCCGGGTTCGGGGTCCTTGTCTCTATTCTATCGGCAGATACCAATCTATCTTTATCCAACCATCTCGGTAATAACTTAATACATTCTAGAAGCTAGGAGTTCACTCTGTATAAGACCTATTAGTAGGAAAGGAGGAGTCTTGGTAATAATACACTATGGATGGCAGAAGTTCACTCTATTAAGATATATTAGTAAGTAGGAAAGGAGGAGTCTCGGTAATAATACATTCTGGGAGCCAGAATGTCACTCTGTATAAGATATATTAGTAAGTAGGAAAGGAGGAGTCTCGGTAATGATACATTCTAGGAGCCAGAATGTCACTCTGTATAAGATATATTAGTAAGTAGGAAAGGAGGAGTCTCGGTAATAATACATTCTAGGAGCCAGAATGTCACTCTATATAAGATATATTAGTAAGTAGGAAATGAGGAGTCTCGGTAATAATACATTCTAGGAGCCAGAATGTCACTCTATTAAGATATATTAGTAAGTAGGAAAGGAGGAGTCTCGGTAATAATACATTCTGGGAGCCAGAATGTCACTCTATATAAGATATATTAGTAAGTAGGAAAGGAGGAGTCTCGGTAATGATACATTCTAGGAGCCAGAATGTCACTCTGTATAAGATATATTAGTAGGTAGGAAAGGAGGAGTCTCGGTAATAATACATTCTAGGAGCCAGAATGTCACTCTATATAAGATATATTAGTAAGTAGGAAATGAGGAGTCTCGGTAATAATACACTATGGATGGCAGAAGTTCACTCTCTATAAGATATATTAGTAAGTAGGAAGCGAGTCTCGGTAAGAATACATTATGGTAATAGTATAGTATAGGAGCCAGAATTTCACTCTGTGTAAAATATATTAGTAGGTGGGAAAGGAGGAGTCTCGGTAATGATACACTATGGATGGCAGAAATTCACTCTATATAAGATATATTAGTAAGTAGGAAAGGAGGAGTCTCGGTAATGATACATTCTAGGAGCCAGAATGTCACTCTCTATCAGATATATTAGTAGGTGAGAAATGAGGAGTCTTTATCCAAAGCACTGGATCATAACTTAATACATTTTAGGAAGCATAAATCCCCATTTTACAAGATAAGTAAGTTGATAGGAAAGGAGGATTCAGGCGCAAGGATAGCGTGCAAGATGTGTAATTTCGTATAAACAGCTCAACTAAGACTATAAATATTCTTCTCGAAAAGGTTTAATATTGCCTGGTTTACGCTATGCAGTCAATGTTCCAGAACCCTTAGGAACCAGATATCTTAGACAAAATTTAGCAGTATGAAGTTCGCGAATTTCCTAGAATCTGTCGAAAGAGATTTTGAAAAATAAGCAAGTACATAATATATACTAAAAGAATGTGAGTAAAAAACTAAGAGACTGAATCAATGGTGGAAGAGAGATTTTGGCTATGCAGTGGATAGTGACGGAACTGGCATATAAACAAAGTCAGTTTCCAGTTCCGCCCCAAGATGGCCGGAATCGACGTTTCCATAAGTTATCGGACCGTCCACCCCCTCTAAACAAATCCGGGGGTGTAACACATTTTCTAGGGGGGTAGGATGTGGGGGGGGGGGGGTCCATGAATATTTTCTTTGGTCCCCTCATCATTTCCTGGTGTCCAAGTGGATGGGTTGGTAGTTTTTTTGGTCGTTTGCGTTGGTAGCAGGCGGACAATGGCTATAAGTAGGAGGCGGGAGGAGCTGGGTTTATTGTCTGTGAATTCTAGGACTCTGTGCTGCCCCCGGCTCAATGAATCATTCAAAGAAAAATTGTGTACACCTAATCAGTTTCAGTTCTGCAAGAGTGGCAGAGTACGAGATTCTCATAGATCAGTATGCGTTCTAGCATCTCAATGCATTTAATGAAAAAATTCAGTTGTTACTTATGATTTCTAGGCATCCCTCTCTCCCTCTTAAGCCTCCCCCTACTAGTAGCAAGAGGAGGAGGATAGAAGGTAAAATAAATAATAACAAAGAATTTATTATAAAATAAAATAAAACGTTTACATTATTTTTTATAAAAAACAGCAGATAGTTACACATAGTGGCTTGAACAGAACCAGAAAACTGATAGCAATATGTTGGACAAAAAATGTTTATATTTGATAACTCATTGTCGAATTGTCTTAGTTTATATTTCATCCTGGAATAGCCTTCAATGGAAGATGAAACTATTCAGTTATAGACCCGAATATCGGTTGTCTGAGGCTTTGAGTAGGTCCAATCTCGGATACATCTGCACCTAAAACAAGAACAATAAATTAAATAGCATAATAATATTGTACTATATTATAATTATTAAATTAAATTGAAAATGTCAATATTTTCAAAATGTCTTCATGTTATTCAATTTTACTTTACTTTATTCAATTATAATAAGTATAAGGGGTAAAGATATATAGTTGGTATCAAATTCGATGTTGATTTTTCACCGAAATTTCTCGTTTTTTGATTCCAAAGTCTTGAGTTGAATCCCTCCTCTGTCCCCCCTTCCTTTATGCTGATTTTGCGGAAAATTAATATTTGTCGTCCTTATGTGGTTTTGAATTTAAATATAAAATTTCATGTCGATATATTCATTCTATCGGGAGATATCCTACTCACGGTCACACACATACACAGTATAATCTCCTTAATCTCCGTATAATGTATGTGTGTGTCTGGGAATGTATCGACATGAAATTTTATATTTAAATTCAAAACCTTATAAGAATGGCACCTATTAATTTTCGGAGTAATCGGTGGAACGGAAGGGGGGATAAGAGGAGGAGGTTCGAATCAAAGACCCTTATAAATGCCAATGTAATGTATCGATACAAAATTTAGTATATCGATTCATAAGCCACTATGTAAGTCAAACATTGATTTATTACATTGATTCATGCGGTCGATTAGTTTTGGAGGGAGAGCAAAGACGATATTGAATAATTTGTGCTGGGGAAGTACAGCCGGTGATTTACCGAATTTTGTTTTTATTAATATATTTTCTTTCATCCCTCGCGGATGACACATCACCCCAATTCCCGCGGCACAAGAGTATAGATCCTCTGTTTTAGACCAATGGCCTTCCAAGGGTTGTTAAAAATCAAAACCTGACTGTTATTAACAATGGAATGAGTTGGCGTGATCTAGGCATTTATAGTTCGTATCACCCAGAAAAAAAAAAAAAAAAAATCTTTTCAATATTGTACGACCACCTGGTTTGGTCGGCTGAGAATTTTTAGAATATGAAAGCTAATAATTGTGTTATTTTTCATAGTAAAGGAGAGAACAGAAGTGTTCTAAAGGGTTCTTCTATTGAGGTAGCCAGGGGTCTATTGTTGGACTGTGAATACTGTTATTGTCTAGACTAGACACCGCCACTCGGCCATTTAGACACAAACATATGATAATTGGTATTATCATGCCCGGGCTATAACTACAAGGCCATATCGCCTACTACCAGAGGGCTCTTTCGTCTACAGGCTCGGAACTCTCGGTTAACGTTTTAACATAACTTTCCCCTCGTTGCTGTAGAAGTATCCCTGTTTCCAAACGTAGCCATTCTTTTTCCCGGGATCCCCGGGGGCGCTAGTAGTTAGTTTTGATCCATGTCCGAACTTTAAGGTTAAATGTCCCTGTTTTAGTTCTCAGCTCGGCCACGACGTTGTGATCTAAATTTAATGAAAAGTATTAAAAGTATTTTGGCAAAACGGCTTAACTTTTAATTTTTTTTTTCCTTTGTACGCGAAATATAAATTTATAATATAAAAGATATGACACTCCGTTTTTTTTTTTTTTTTTTTTTTTTAATTTTAAATTCCAAATAACATTTTTTTTTTTTTTTTTTACATGTTATATTTTTCCTTTTTTAAAAATTACAGTTAGGACGAAGAAAGTAGACGGTTCAAGGAGTTCAAATCATTTTTCAGAATCAAAATTAGATGAACAGATGAAACAGAAAAATACGAAATATGTACTGGGGGACCGGGCGCGGGGCGGATTGAACACAATTCCCGGTATTTCAAGGTCGATGCTCCGACATCAGAGCGCTCTTTCGTCACTCTGGTGTACGTATGCTCGACTCGTGTAAGTCTTAAGTTTTGCTTACTCAGGTTTAGTTACCCAAGATATGGGTTTTTTAGCGAGTACCTGACATCACACAGGCTCGGGACCATCGCTTAACGTCCTATCCGAAGAACACTGTGCTTACGTTCATTCAGTCCAATACCCTGTACTAAATGTTAAAAAAATTAAAAATTTAAATAAATAACAGTCCAAAATGTTTCATTGTGTTCGATTACAATCGCAATAATTTAATAATAGCAAATATATATTGTTTAAAACTATCCGATTTTGTGGACATTTTTACCTAAAATTATGAAGATAAAATAGAAAAGGAACATTCATCCGAATAATAGACTGTACGTGTCAAAGAGTATAATTGGTATTAAATATTGAAGAAAATAATATTAACATATCCAAGATTTGAATATTATTACCCACAAGATTTGGAAGGATGAAGAGCAAGGGGGCTAATATTTCGGCTGGTTTGACGAAGTGCAAGAATTAATAATCAAGACTGAAATGTTATTATAATAGTAACAGGTTGAGTAACAGTCTGTAAATGAATGACGTCATTAGAGTATGTGCGAAGACCGCAAGAGGTCCTTCGTGCATCACTAGGACGTCTTTCCAAATTTAAAGTGCATATTTCTTTATCCTTAACGAAGCTGACTTATGAGCCTCTGCGCTAGGGCTAATTCTGCTGGCGGAATTGGACTTTCGCATAGATTTGACTGATTTTTTTTTTACTTCCCCAGCTCAAAGTATAGGGGAAGTTATGTAATTGGTCAGAAATTTGATGTTGAGTTTTCAAAGGAATTTAATGTTTGTCGAAGGCCTATTTGCGACATACATGCCGAAAATGGCTAATCGTATTGTTCTTACCAAAAATGTTGGTTATTATATGTCAAGCTACCAACATATCCACAGATTTGGGATAATTATCTATTATAGTATTGTAATACCAATACGAACAAAAGAGCTCCATTGAATGTACAATAAATTATCTATTATAGTATTGTAATACCAATACGAACAAAAGAGCTCCATTGAATGTACAATAAATTATCTATTATAGTATTGTAATACCAATACGAACAAAAGAGCTCCATTGAATGTACAATAAATTATCTATTATAGTATTGTAATACCAATACGAACAAAAGAGCTCCATTGAATGTACAATAAATTATCTATTATAGTATTGTAATACCAATACGAACAAAAGAGCTCCATTGAATGTACAATAAATTATCTATTATAGTATTGTAATACCAATACGAACAAAAGAGCTCCATTGAATGTACAATAAATTATCTATTATAGTATTGTAATACCAATACGAACAAAAGAGCTCCATTGAATGTACAATAAATTATCTATTATAGTATTGTAATACCAATACGAACAAAAGAGCTCCATTGAATGTACAATAAATTATCTATTATAGTATTGTAATACCAATACGAACAAAAGAGCTCCATTGAATGTACAATAAATTATCTATTATAGTATTGTAATACCAATACGAACAAAAGAGCTCCATTGAATGTACAATAAATTTATTTGAGCAGGTAGTTTTTGATTAAAAAATAAAGAAAACGAAAGTATATTTAACGCATGCGCGGGCTTTAACTACGAGATCATATCGCCTACTACAAGCACACTCATTTGTCGCTCTGTGGGAGTCCTAAATTTGCCTAGCTAAGTCTCTGACGTCACACAAGCTCGGAACGTCCATCCGAAGGACGGCGCGTTCAAAGTTTTTCACCTACCAGATAAAAAACCTGGGGGGCCTCAGTCGGGGTTTTCGAACCCGCGTTTTTGACCTCAGTAGACTAGCTATCTCTACCGGCGCACTCGGATTTAACAGGATTTTCATACTGGCTTTACTGGGTATAAGAATGTTACTCTGAGAATTACTCTGTACAATGAAACAAAGAAAACCAAAACAAAGAGAGGGAGAGTGATTTGTAAAATTGTGGATGGTATAAGAAAGTCCTCTTTTAGTTGCATCCATTTTTCTCCCTGTGTATAGTACTCTGTGTACAGGACGCATACATTTATTTTTATTTTTTAAACAGAAACTGAAGGAATATTCGAGAAATCTTACCTATTATCTGGGATTCATCCGTAGAATTGTGTTTGGATGACGAGTGAGTCTCAGATTGACTGTCCTCTTGTCTGACAAGAGGATATTGACTAAAGACAGGGAGGGGGCTGACGTTCTGACACATGGTCAAGGTGTTAATCCAAGGGGGGCCACGTATCGAAGGTGGACGTGGAGGAATGAGAGGAAACCAACCCAGCGGCGAGGGGGACGGAAATAGGAATATCGGGATGTGACATGTAAAGAAGGGAATCAATCAGAGAAAATATGTGGGGGTCCGTCTAACTGTAAGGGGGGCGGTATGCAGAGGGCCACAGGGGGTCCAAACATATCTCACTTGACCCCCCGAGCACACTTCCGATACAATAGCATCGACTCGTCTCTTCAACAACAAAAATTGTTTTTCACGTCTTTTCTGGTGGCCAAAACAGGACTTTCTAATACCAATCACTTTTTTACATATCACCCCTCCCCCTCCCTCTTCTAGATAGATAGATAAACGTTATATTGAATTAAAAAACAATTATAGCTATGAATTTGAAATATCAAATGAAGACGTCGCATGTGCTAACTTAGATCTGGTTAGATTTTGGCAAACATTGGGAGAATATGGTGACCATTTCACTTCGAGGCCTAAGTAGATTCTACAAAATAACGCTTACGTTTTTGTCCTAATCATAACTCTCTTAAAATAAACTTAGTGAAATACACTTTTTCGCAGGTAGCCCAGTTTACGGATATATGCCGAAAGCCGCCTTGAAATGTCGTTTTGAAATCTATTTTTTTAGACTTTTGCTCGATTTATGCAAAAACGGTTAGTCCTATCAAAAAATTAGTTCTTACCATAAATGTTTTTAATTGAATTTCCAATCGCTCATGTTTCCTAGGGGTTTGAGATAGAACCATCCTGAATGAAGTTTCCAATACAGGAATAGTACCAATATAAACGAAGAGACAGCGCTCCAAAAATGTATTATAAATTTCCATTGGAAATAGTTCAAAGTATTGTTATTGGTGCTTTGAAAACAATTGGTGGAAAAAAACAATTCCGGTTGTGAGTCTGTGTCGTGTCAGTGAACACGATAACTGCCGTTGTAATGAAAATATACAACATTTCATAACTACATTCAAAACCCCATAAGGACGTCACATATTAGTTTTCAGCGGAATCAGCTGAAGAGAAGGGGGGATCAGAGGAGGGCTCAACTCAAAAATCTCAATAACTGCCGAAGTAATTAATCGATTGATATACAGTTTAGTATAAAGATTCAGACGCCATTATGTAAATGAAATATTGAGTTTTGGACCGAACGATCGATTGGCTTTTGAGGGAGAGCAAAAACTTAATTGATTAATATTTAGTGGGGAAGTACATTACAGGTGATTCACCGACGACTTTTTTTCAATACATTCGCCTCATTCCCAAAATCTGTATCTAAATTAGTATATAATCATACTTCTGGTACAAAAATGAATAGTAGTTGCGTGAGGATGTCCTAAGGAATAATATTCACTTATTTTTGTTTTTATAAAATAACTATTTTTTTTGTCCACAATGACTACCCACAGTAGCCCACTTAACCAAGACCCAAGGGTGAGGTTTTTTTAAAATTCAATTTTCCGTTTTCGTGAACCAAATGAATGCATAATCAACAATCCTGGTTACCTACATATTTTCTTTCGAAGAGTGAGGTCGCCATAGTTAAAAAAAAAAAATGGGGTAAAAAAATGGTGAAGAATAAAAAAAAAAGCGAGTGAAAAAAAATGGAAAGAGTATTTTCTTAAGTGATTGCAGGTAAACCACTGTAAATTTACCATAATGCACCCTGGAGGGATGAAGTGAAGTTGGGTTTAATTCGTCACGGAACTGTTTTGGAAGAAGGAGCGGGGGACAACCCCTAATTTGTAACTGTTTGGTAAGTATAATTCAGGAACCCCCAAGTCCGTTATATTCATCTGAATAAAGCACAGAGGGAGAAAGACAAAAAAATATAACGCTACAAATCATTTAGATGATCTTACGAAGGTGTCCATTGTTAAGGAAAGAATGCGTTGAACCGAGGAACAGTGGCGGAGGAAGAGGTGACGGGAGCCCCCTGGCGAATGACTTTGGAAGCTCCATTTCAGAGCTTGAATTAATGTACTAAATTTTCGCACTACCTTACTCAAGGAGAAGAGACTCAGAAGTCGCCGAGGCGTAGGAGCGCTCGAGCGCTCTGGCTGCCCTGGGGAAGGGGCTTAAGAATACTCCCACGCCTGGTCCTCCCGTGTTCGTAAGAGGCGACCAAGAGGCTACTCCGGTGCGAGTATAACCACCACCCAGCCTTGGGGGAGGGGTTCAAGAATACTCCCCCGCCTGGTCCTCCCGTGTCGTAAGAGCCGACTAAGAGGCTACTCCGGTGCGAGTATAACCACCCACCAGCCTTGGGGAAGGGGCTCAAGAATACTCCCCCGCCTGGTCCTCCCGTGTCGTAAGAGCCGACTAAGAGGCTACTCCGGTGCGAGTATAACCACCGCAGGACTGGAGGGCTCTACGGACTTCCCTCCCCTTTGGTGCGGGTCAAGCACCCGACGTCGACTCACCGATTAGCGACCGGCTGAGTCGTTCGTCGTATAAGCCTGGAGAATGGGGCTCAGAATTTCTCTCCCGGTGGTCTGAACGTATCGTAAGAGGCGATTGCAAGGACTGGTGTCGGGCGGGCGCCTTAATTGCCGCCCACAAAAAGCCTGGAGAATGGGGCTTCAGAATTTCTCTCCCGGTGGTCTGAACGTATCGTATGAGGCGATTGCAAGGACTGGTGTCGGGCGGGCGCCTTAATTGCCGCCCACAAGAAGCCTGGAGAATGGGGCTTCAGAATTTCTCTCCCGGTGGTCTGAACGTATCGTATGAGGCGATTGCAAGGACTGGTGTGGAGCGGGCGCCTTAATACCGCTCACTCTGGTGGGAGTTCTATCACCCGACATGTGCCCGTTCTCTGCTCTTCTTTTTCCTTTTGGTCCTTTTGGTTAATCAAGTGCTGAGTATAGGTGCATGTTGTCTAGGTACGGGGCCCATTCATCATCATGTTGATCGGCTCAGTTTTCTGATCCGCTCACCCTGTTGGTGGAAAACCGTAGGGGTTCGCCCCGGGTTCGCGACCATTCAGGACCTGAAGGCTTGCCACAATGGTGCTACGGGGGTGATTGCTTTCCAAGCGGCACCACCAACTGAGGTTGGATTCGTAGTGGCTGTTGTTGCAGGCTCCAGCGCGGAACGCCAGTCATCTGGCTCCTTCTGTTGCTGGGACCTGAGCCGGGTGGTGGGTAGAGGACAGTCATAGAATGGATACTTCCTTTTCAAGGTAGGATGCCAAATGAACCAGTAGGACGCAACTTTTTTATTGGACGGCCTTTACTGCGCGAGGTTTGGGCGAGAGCCTGTGTACCGACGCTTAAGTGAGGTTACCAACTAAAAAAAAAAAAAAAAACTACCTTACTCAAGGAATTTGTGAATATTCATACTGAATTTCAACCATCGGTTAAAGTCCCATTCGTAGAACGGCGTGCTCAAGGTTTTTTCATCTTCTAGATAAAAAAAACCTAAGGGTCTCGGCCGGGTTTCGAACCCGCGATTTTGAGCTCAGTCAGGTGAAAAAATCAGGTAAAATAATTATTTAAGTACAGAAAGTATTACCGATAAGTGTCCAAGACTCAGTGATATTAGGTTGAAATGGTTTACAAGTGAACAACTAACCAGGGATGAAATGATGAGATACTTGAATGGAAAATGTTGGACCTTTGCTAATTATTGTAGACGAGCCAAAAATATCATAGTTTAACCAGAATACAATTTAAATCATTACTGTGATCTAACGCTATTCTATTTTTCCTAATATTATATATAATATTACATATTACTATTTAACATTTATTAATCGTTTTAAGTCTTATTAATTTTTATCATAATTTTATAATATTTATTATAACTAGGCTCAAATCTTATGATTCACAATTATATCTGAAATTAACATTATTATACCGAACAAGAAGATTATGATTATTTTGATTTGAATTTTAAAGGTCAAAGATACATATTTATATTGATAAGATCCTTTCTTGTTCGTAAATTAAATTTATTATGTACTTAGGCGAAGGTATAATTTGATTTTTAAACAAGTTGTAATTGTATTTTGTTGTTCAATACTTGAACGCTACTTGATAGATGTACTTAATTTCTTCTTTATTTGTAAATTAAGACGACCACACTCTAGTCTTTAGTATAAGATTTTTGATTTTCGAATTATTTGTATATGTGTATTTTATTTATAAACAAATAAAGACTTAATAATAATAAAGTATTACCGATAAAGTTCAAGAAGTCGTACTGAACCGCCCTTCGGGTGGATATTATCGTAGATTTAGTGTGACATATATTACACAATTTTCAATACCTATATCAAATATAATTGAGTTGATGAGACCAACCTTAAACAGTAAGTTCCATTTTTTGACACTCGATAACTATGATAAATGTGAGTCGTTAAGTGCATGTAAAAGTTCCCTCCAACCTAAGAGCCTCAGCCAGGTTTCGAACCCGCGATCTTGAGCTCAGTAAGCTTAGTACCTCTGAGTTTCCGGCGTCCTCAGGTTATGTGTTTAAATGTATTCTATTTTCTTCAATCGGTATTTTATTAATGAATGAAGTTTTCAAGTAGAGCACATGGTCTGGTGGCTGGAGACATGGTCCCTCAATCAGAGAACATCACACCCCCTTTTCTAACCCATTACTCCCCCTCCCCCCACATAAATTTTAATTACGCTAATCCGCTTTAACACCCACCTCGTCCTTTCAGATCAGCCGCAGTACCGACACATAAGGCCATCCATGTCTGACTCCTTCGGTAAACAGTTCTAGATCCTTCCAAGGTATATCCTACATCAAGGCAAGGGGAAATTACGTCCCCACGGCCAGATACAGCCCGCCGGGTGATAACCTTTAAGATTTTTTTACCTTCGAATAGTTAATTTTACAGAGAATAAAGAATCAGCCATAACTGTATACGAATAGCGTTCTCTGCTAATAAGAAAGTTAAACATGCCCTGTCTTAAGGTTCATCTCGGGCTATACTCGTATCATCATATTCACAAAATATGATCTCGTATTAAACATCAATTCTCTCCTCGATCTCTTTTACAAGGCTGGTTATAGTGAAAAACTAGCCTACTCAGCTCAAGATCGCGGGTTCGAAACGCAGGCAGAGGCGGATTTAAGTTAGATTGCGCCCTAGACTCATCCCGTTTTGGCGCCCCCCAAGTCCCTTCTAAAGAAAAAAATCGTTTTATAGTTAATTATATTTATCAATATCGTTGATATATTATTTTAAAAATACTATGAAGAAACTGAGAGTTTTAATTTTCAATTATAGATTAAATAATAGTCGTTTACGGCAAGAACTCATGTTTAATTTAAATTAAATAGAAATATTATCGATTACTTATTAAAAAAAGCCAGTTTAAAACATTTGACGGGGTTAGAATCAAAATGGTCCAAGTAACATTTTTGAAAATTTTTCGTTAAGTGCATAATCGGGTACAAAAATGATAGTTCTGTAAAGGAAGTGAGATCCTAGCCAGTGCTAAGATTTAGTGGCAAATCATTTATTCCATTTTGGTGACATGAACAACTAACTTAAACATATCAATAGTGACCTTGAAATTAAGATTTTTATTCAATTTTAAGGTTTGCATAACAGCAACTTTCACCATAAAAGCAGAAGACAAAATATTTACGGTTTCGATAAATTATAGTTTTTTTAAATCAGTTAAGAACATAATGCATAGTTTCTTCAAAGTTTCAAAAATGTCACTTAAGCCACTTTGATTCTAACCCCGTCATTTAATATATACGTTTCAATATAAAAAAAAAATAAATTATCTTGAATAATAATAACACTTTCACACACTTTAATGTTGATAAAACTGAATAGAACACAAGACTAAATGTATCGCAGATTAAAAACACTAAAACATCACGATACAACATAGCGCTTGAACAAGACGATACCTGTCAACATGGGCGGCCTCAAGTTTCGGTGTTCGGATGGCTGTTGTATGTAAACATATAAACAATGAATGCACTTAAAGGGCGACACCTATTAATTTTCGGCCAAATCCGCCAAAAGAAAGTAAGGGTTATAAGGTGGGTCCTTATAACCCTAATAACGGCCGATGTAATGGATGTATCGACCCGAAATGTGTTGTGAGGGTTCAAAAGACGCGGATATATATATATATATTTTTTTTTTTTCCATATCAAATTTTTATCTATTCTTAATGAATCAAAAAATAGGCGAGGATAGATGGAGCAATTTTCGGGAGTTGCTTTGGCCGGCCAAAAAGCCCTGTTGCTTGTCACCTTCTCTTGGTTGCAGAAGATGATATTGTATCCACCTTTGCCAGATTTCCAGTATGTTCACTTCAATGTTCCATTCTCTTGAACCGACATTTAGACAGGCCTAACCCAGGCCTATTCCGATCTCTGACTGGTGAAGAGACAAGTTCTGAAACTGAGCTGAGTGAGAGATGAGATGAAGCTAGTTTTTGTTTTTGACAGTGAACTATCTCAAGATGACGAGATGATGAACACCCCGAGATGTCTGATAACGAGTCTTGATGTTAAGATGAATCATTTAATATAATTCACCGGACTGGAGGCCTCCTCCTCAGTCGAGGCCTCACACAACCTGTTCTAGCAGCTCTGCCTTCATTCACTACATCTCACATCACAGCTCAATATCATAGAGTCACTATTGAAATTTAGGTTACCTGTTAGGGAGAAAGAAAAGGTTGTCCGTAAATTAATAAGTATCGTCCTTCTGGGATTGTGAATTTACATATAAAATTGTGTGTTGGTACATTAATTACAACGTCAGTTATTAGAGTATGTAGATAATCTGAAAAAATAATTAATCTGTATCCCTTACAGTTAATTATTATGACTCATGCCCGGGCTTTAACAACGAGGTCATATCGCCTACTACCAGAGTACTCTTTCGTCACTCTGTTGGACATGAGCCCGACTCTAGTTTGGGAGTCCTAAATTTTGCCTACCCTAAATTTTTATTCACCTAGGGCAGGGGTCTTTAACGAGTACCTGACATCGTACAGGCTCGGGACCATCGCTTAACGTCCCATCCGAAGGACGGCGTACTTAAGTTTATTTTACCTCCCAGATAAAATAAACTAAGGGCCTCGGCAGAGTTTCGAACCCACGATCTTGAGCTCAGAAGGCAAGCACGCATACCACTGAGCTACCAGCGCTCTCTGTATCCCATACATTCACTAACTGCAACGACGTCTTTCTGCAAGAATCTCAATATGTAAAAAAATGGCAATGCGTGCTTGCTTACTGAGCTCAAGATCGCCAACCGAGGTCCTTAGGTTTTTTATTTGGGAAATTAAAAAAACTTTACTCATTAAAGACCTACCCTAGGTGAATAAAAATGTAGGCTAGTCAAAACATAGTAGAGTCGGGCTCATGTCCACCAGAGCGATGAAAGAGCGCTCTGGTTGTAGTACCTCCAAGTTAAAGGCCGGACATGAGGCACAATAACTATAAAGAAATTCATAAATTGATGGGGAAAAATCGATATATTAAGGCCAGGTGACGTAGCCATTAACGGACCAACCACACTTATAGATCAGTCTCTCTCCCCCTCCCCGTCTCAAAATTATTTCATAATGGCATTACTGGATAAAAGAATGTCTAATCTCAGGATTTCACTATACAAAGAGACAAAATGGTCACATCACATATTTTATAACACATTTACAATCACAGTTAACCATTATAGAAAATAATTATCTTTTAAATTAACTATAATTGATTGCATATAGGCATACATATTATTATGCTACTCCTAATCTTTAAAAGTATTCGAAAACGAAGGGTAGCCTAACTACCATTCAGTATATTATTTTAATATGGTTTCAGGATTAAGGTAACGTTTCTAGTAAAGTTTTTTTTTTTTTTTCTTCAGATTTTCGCCATTTAAAATATGTCAACACTAAGTGGTAATATTCTAGAAAGTATCCCGTTTTAGCCTCTAAGAAAAATGGCCACATTAAGTATGCAGTCGAGGATACCAATTTACTAGTTGGGAACCAATGGAGTAACGGATAGTTTACAGTTGTATCGTGAAGGAAGTTAGACTATAGAGAGATATAGTCGGGGCGTGCAAATAATAGTCTAATTAGAGTCGGGCTACACTAAATTGAGTAGAAAATGTGAGATGGAGGCCCTCCTTGGAGGACACAAAGGGACTGGTAGCCATTGAGGAGGTTCTAAAGGGAACCTGAGTTAGGGGGGCATAACTTGGCCGGCTGGGTAATAACCATAACCGTTAATTGAAGGAGAGGTGGCTAAATAGAGCTACCGTCCCTGGGTGCTGGGTGCTGGGTGCAAGACAAACCTGGCCAAGCAACTCTGGGCAACTCAGACCGCCATCAAGGTTCTTTACGCACCCTCCCTGCTTCAGCAAATAGGGGGAGGTGAAACACAAACTTAGTTATACTCCGCCATTAGAGATCCAACGTAACTCCCCACTACAGCAGCTCCGCACGAGCTGGATACCAGATGAGTGGCTAGTAACCCGTTTCCCAACGCAATAGGGTGATGTGACCGACCTCCCCCAGGTAAGGTCAGGAGCACCCAAAAAAAAAAAAAGTGAGTGGCTACTACCAGAGCGCTCTTTCGTCACTCTGGTGGACATGAGCCCGACACAACTGTGGGAGTCCTAATTTTTGCCTACTCTAAATTTTTATTCACCTAGGGCAGGGGTCTTTAACGAGTACCTGACATCGTACAGGCTCGGGACCACCGCTTAACGTCCCATCAGAAGGACGGCGTGCTTAAGTTTATTTTACCTCCCAGATAAAATAAACTAAAGGCCTCGGCCGGGTTTCGAACCCACGACCTTGAGCTCAAAAGGCAAGCACGCATACCACTGTGCTACCGGCGTTTTCACACACTCAACCTCATAAGGAAACTTATTACGTTTCAGCGGAATCGACCGAAGGGAAAAAGAGAAACCCTAATAACTGCCGATGTAATGAATTTATCGAAATGAAATTTTATATTTAAATTCAAAACTCTGTAAGGACGACACGTATTAATTTTCGCTCAATCAGGCGAAGGGAAAGTAAGGGATCAGAGGGGCTCTCGACTCTTGAATCGATACTTTCATAACGTAATGAATGTATCGATTCAACATTTAGTATGAGGATTCAGAAGCCCCGTCATTAATCAACTATTGATGTTTTAATCCTAACGGAGGGAGAGCAAGAACTTAATTGATTAATTCGTGATGGAGAGATAGACGAAATGGATGCACAACATAGCCAATGATGAAATTCGGAAAATTGGTACTCTGGAAGTTCAGGAAACGGGAATGTTCGAGGCAAATTTCCCAGGAATTCACGGATAGAGAGAGTCCATTCCTAATGAGTCATATCGTCTCATCTCTGTTGTAGGAAAATTGGAAAACAACACTGCATTTTCATAAAGATAAGATGAATCAATAACGTATAATATTAAGGATAAAATATGTAAATATAAGAGGGGTGTCATTCTACTGGATATATGGATACGGGGGATTAGAGGGGAGACTTAAGATAAATACTGTAATAATTGCCGATACAATGAATGTATGGCCACGACATTTTATTTGCGTGACCAAAACCCCAAAGGACAAAACCAGTCGATTTTCAGTCAAATCGGTCAAAGGGAAGAGGGGAGTAGGGAAGAGGCTTAACTCAAAATCTCTAATAACTGCCGTCGATGAATACATAGACAGAAAATTTTAAAATAATTTTTAAAGGAATCGTTAGAAGAGGAGGGGGGGAGGCCAACTCAAAAAATCAAATAACTGACGATGTAATGAATGTATCGACATGAAATTTCATATTGGAAGTTAAAACCCAATGTCGACAAAATCTGTGAAATTTCAGCGATCGGCGATAGGGAGGATTCCAGGGAGGGGGCTCAATTCAAATACTCTAATAACTGCAGATGAATTCATGGACAAAAATGTTATTATAAGTGATAATTGATTAATTCGTTCTGGGGAAGTACATAGCCGGTTATTCACCGACGACTTTTGCTTCTATTTCTTTTGTTCAACAAAATTATTTTTCTTAAATAACTCCAAAAAAAAAATCTATAATGCAATGTTTCGTAGTGCACTAACGAGAACATTTTGATATATACTGATAAGCAGTGATTCAAAATACTGTGAAAATACAATACCCTCGAGGGGTGTTCTCCACTATTATTAGGAGAGGGGGAGAAAGGGTGAAATTTAATTTGGGAGAGATGGGTGAAATTGAAATTTAATTTTGGGGAAATGGATGAAAATGAAATTGACGAAATCGAGACTTCTATTTCACCTTCAAATTACGAAAATAGATTTTTTTTAAACGTAATATGCATATTATTAATTTTATCTAATGTTGTTTAAATCATAAATGATGTAATAAATAAACCTGCTAACATAAAAAAAACAAATATATTAATTTTACATTACTTTTTGGGCATTTGGATAAATGTATTTTTTAAAAGTATTTATAAAAAGTACATTTTGAATCCCGCGAATGAAAACCCTGGGGTTCGAATCCCTACTGGATACCATAATTATACCTAGTTCTTTATTTCGGAGTAAAAAATATCAAAAAAAGTTTGTAAAAAAAGTTTTATTAAGTTCTCCGGGTTAGTATCACAAATAAATGAAGGCTATTTAAATTGTTTATTCCATTCAGAATATGTCAAAACTTATTTCTATAATTTTCTTACAGCCATGTCGCAAGAAAAAAAAAAAAAAAAAACTTCTGGTCATGTGGTGGTTTGTTTGACATTCTTCAATGTAAAGGAAGGCACATGAAGGCGAATCCAGCGTCTTCTCCAGGAAGTTATGTAATCCGTCAGAAAATCGAAGTTGAATTGTCACCGGAATTTGATGTAACTCCCGAGAAGAGTGTGTCTCCACAACACAGTAAGGACACTTATTAATTTTCCGAAAAATGGGCCAAAGGGAAGAGGGTGAAAGAGAGCTTTTATTATATATATATAGATAGATAGAGACATTTGTTCAGGACGAGTTGTGCTTTTGACGACTCGGGAACTGTCAGTAGGATCACTGTAAAGGTTACTAATCCGTTTGTCCTCAGAGATCTGAAGACGCTGAAAAGATATGACCAACCGTGAAAATATATGTATTGAGAAGACCAAAAAACAAACGTCGGGAGAGAAAGCGTGAAGTGCTAAATGAGTTAACATAAATTTGCCTACAAATAAGTTTGAAGGGTCGGGAGAAGAGGAAGGAGAAATAAGAGAGAGAAAGAGAGAGAGAAAAAAAAGTAAGGATGACAGGAGAGGTGAAGTACCAGTAGATTTATAGGGGGAGGGTGCTGTATAAGTGTCCGGAGAAGACGGACGGCTGGTAAACAGTGTCAGTCCACTCCCCTGTCATGTGTCATTAGCTGCTACAACTGGTACGTCCAGTCCCTGCTCAACTGGCTCCCAGTTCACCACTCGAATCGGTTCCCTACTCAAAAACCTCTCCTTAAAAAAAGTATATACAAAAAATTAAAATTCAATTAAAAATATTTATGTAAATAAAATCTATTATCATCGGTGAATCACCGCCTACTGTACTTCCCCAGCACGATTAATTGGCAGATATTGGGATTTTTTGAGTTGAGGCCTCCCTCTAAACCTCTCCCCATCGGTCGATTCGGCTGTGAGTCAATTAGTTGTCGTTCTCAAAGAGCGTTGAATTTACATATGAAATTTCTTGTCAATAAATTCATTTCAACAGCAGTTGTTAGGGTTTTCGAGTAAAGCCTCCCCTAAATATTACCCTTTCCTTTTGCTGAGTTAGCTGAAAATCAATAGATGTCGTCTTTAGAGGGTTCTCGTATAAAATTACTATAAATTATACTATAAATACTCGTATAAAATTTCGTGTTGATGCATTCATTCTATCGCTACTTATCGTGTTCACAACACACACACTCAGAATTTTATTTTTTATTTTGGAATCAGGAGGTCGGGAAACATGACATGTCGTTGAAAACTCAGCATCTATTTTCTCACCAATTACATAACATCCCCTATACTTTGTATACCTAGGGAAGTAATAATCATAATAAAAAAGTCATACTCCGTAGGTATATAAAAGTTTTAATTTATACTTTTCTTTCATTTTTAGGTACTTGGCAGAACCACCAATTCCCTATAAGTATTATCGTAATAACTTTTTCTCAGAATTCATTTTATAGTTATTTATAAAATGAAAAATTAAATACCTATATGTATATAAGGATATGTATAATAATAATAATTTAAAATATGGATAGAGATAAATTAATATAAAATTACAATAGATATTTAGATAATACACTTATTCCTTCAGGTTACAGAGGGATGTAGAAATAGTATATTAAAGGAAGTAAAGTAGTCTCAATTTTCGTCTAATTTCGGCCAAAATCTGATCAGATCTAATCGCACAATTGACATCTTCTAAAATTTAAAGATCATTGCTACATTCGTTTCAGAGTTAGAACGTATAAATGAAAGCAAAGAATGAACTAATGTTCATGAAACACACTACTTTTTATGATGATTATTTCGCACCCCCAGTTCAAGACTATCGTAACTCAAAAAAATTCAGTTTTGAGTTATATACATGTTAAGATTCTTCATTGTAAACTCTATATGGTGCTATTTTATTGCAACTCACAATGTAATATTTCACTATTATTATTTACAAAAAATAGTATTACATTAATAAATTTCTCTTAAATTGTTTAGTGCAATAGTATCGGATTTTGACTTACGCTAGTCTTGAATTTATGTATCACATGAATGAAGAGCAAGACTACCGGTGACATCACCGAGAAGGTGATGTCATGTGAAGAGAAAAAGGGAGAAGAAATAAAAATCTTAAATCTTGTTTTCCCACAAACTAGCTTGTTTGAGTTACGATAGTCTTGAACTGGGGTTGCGATTTCTACTTTGTACTTAGGGAAGAAACTCTCAAAGACTGTGTAGAGTGGCAGATAATGCCTGTGAGGTGACTGGGTGATAGCAGTTAGTCTGTTGTCAGTTGAGGAGTGGAGGTGTGGTGCTCAGCAAACATTCCTCCTCCATGTTACACAAAACACAGACGCATAATCGAAAATGGTCAAAACGTATTCAGGATTTAAAAAGTGAAATTCAGTTTGAAATACTGATTTTTGCACGATTCCATTACTTCGTTACAATGGTATAAGAAAGTAAAAAATGAAGATAAATTTTTCGTCATGCCTTAGTAAATACGCAATTTTACAAGAATCCATTTTGCAAGATCCGGGTTTCTAAGACGGGACGGCAAGACAGAAATAGTGAAAAACCACAACTTTTTTTTTTAGATTTTAATTTATATATAAAAAAAGTATTATATATTTTCAACTCGAACTTTCACGAATTCGACAGTTCATTCCTGATTTTCCAATTTTTAAAATTCATATGGAAATGAAGCATATAGTCCTTTAAATCCCAGAAAAAGGCAGTGATGTTTTTTGTTTTGGTACGAAAACAAATTTAGGTTCGTAACCCGACCGAGGCCCTTAGTTTATTTTATCTGGGAGGTAAAATAAACTTAAGCTCGCCGTCCTTCGGATGGGACGTTAGGCGATGGTCCCGAGCCTGTACGATGTCAGGTACTCGTTAAAGACCCCTGCCCTAGGTGAATAAAAATTTAGGACTACCACAGTAGAGTCGGGCTCATGTCCACTAGTGTGACGAAAGAGCGCTCTGGTAGTAGGCGATATGACATCGTAGTTAAAGCCCGGGTATGAGTCATAAAACTTAAATTTAATTTATAAGCTACTAGCAGTAATACCCGGCGTTGCCGGGGGAACTTTGACTTTTCTCCTAATATCTCTCGTTCGAATCCATTTCACTTCTTCAATAGTACATTCATGATGTTATAATTTTCAATTATTCATACGGAATAACGCTTATAGTAAAGACCCCTACCCTAGGTGAATAAAAAATGTAGGGTAGGCAAAATTTAGGACTCCCACAATAGAGTCGGGCTCATGTCCACCAGAGTGACGAAAGAGCGCTCTGGTAGTAGTCGATATGACCTCGTAGTTAAAGCCCGGGCATGAGTCATAAACCCTAACCCCCTAATCCCCAAATTTTAGACCGAGCAGCGTTAGTCGTCGTGGCTATTGCCAAGCAACAGCGAACTCCACTTGAAATTGATAGCCTCAAATTCTATACACATCACTATTTTAACTATAATAGAAATAAAATAGAGAAAAAATACAGGATAAACAGATTTACGTAATGATAGGCTTATGCGGATATATGACGAAGAAGATAGACTTTTTTTTCTCCCTCTCTCCATGTAGAACGCTATTCTTGGATAAACTAATGGGAGTGGGTAGAATGGGATGGGAAGGACTTGGAGTGTGGGTCCCCATTGAGAGCTGACTTAATGAGGACTTAGCCAGAGGATGTATGCGACATTAGGGTAAGTGGCGGGACTTATGTGGGGCCACGTACCTACCTACAGCTAAGCAAGGAGTCTGTCCCACCGCAAAAAATACTCTCATCTCCCTTGCCAGGCCGTATCAACTCAACTTTTATACCTTCACACTTGATGTCAGCTATAAAACTCCATCCTTCCATATTTGTAAATCTAAATAACAAATCCAAGAAGAAAAACTAAAAAGAATGAATTCTGTATCTGTTTCAGATAATCAAAAGTCTGGATTCAGTTTTCAGTGCAGCTTCGTAAAAACGTCGTCGATGGATCACCGCCAATGTACTTCCCCAGTGAGAATTAATAAACTAATTTTTGGTCAAAAAACATGAAATTTCTAACGGATTATCTAAATTTCCCTATACTTCGTATATCTAGAGAAGTAAAATCATCCACATTCCAAGAACACACAGACAGACACGCTAACGATAGACAGACATTGGTTCTTTTTTGTAGTAGATTCAAAAGGCCAGAAAACATAAAATTTTGGCGATATAGCAAAAAATAAAACGGCTGTTTACATAACTTTCCCTGAGATCTCAAAATGTACAATCTGATGAAGTCCTTGAAAACGTCAGAATATCCATAATTTTGGTCACACTTGTTCTGTTGCCCCTCCTTGTGTATCCTCAGCCAAACATTTCTCTACAATTATCTCACCAATAGACCAGAAATACGACTCAGGCCCAATTGTGCATTTTTAAATAATTTAGATGTTGGAAAAATTAAGAATTTAGGTTAGGTTTTATGACATGCCCTTGCTTTTTCGTCGCTCTGGTGGACATGAGCCCGACTCTACTGTGAGAGTCCTAAATTTTGCTTAATTTTTATTCACCGCAGGGGTCTTTAACGAGTACCTGACATCGTACATGCTCGGGACCATCGCTTAACATCCCATCCGAAAGACGGCGTGCTTAAGTTTATTTTACCTCCCCGATATAATAAACTAAGACCCTCGGTCAGGTTTCGAACCCACGATCTTGAGCTCAGAAGACAAGCACGCATACCACTGAGCTACCGGCGCATTAAGAATTTATTTTTATTTTTTACTGTTGGATTGAAAACAAAGCATAATATAATTTAATCTGTTGCATGTAAGATGGATATAAACATTTTTTTTTTAGTTACTATATTGCTTATTTGTTACAATTCTATATAATATTATAGATATTTTTTCATTTATTTTATTTATGTAACTGTAAGAATATGTATTTTGTGAAAAAAAAACAAAAAAAAAAACACTAATTGCCATAAAGGTTGTAATCTTTAGTGCAATAAAGTTTATCTATCTATATCCAAAATTTTATGCGTGGAAAAATGGTGTACTTATATTACTATTTAGGACGGTTTTTGGTTTATATCTCGTGAAAAGAGCTTCGGAAAACCGTATTTCATACAAAATGTTCAGTTTTCTCTACGACTTTTATTTGAAGAGAGTTTTGATTAGGTCATAAATATAAGCAGTATCTTGTAAAATATACTTAGGCCTCGAAGTAAAACGGTCTTAATATTTTTTCGACTGATTTCAATCAAAATCTAAACAGATCCAAGATAACCCATATGACTGAAATATTCGTTTCAAAGTTCAAATCACATTTCTGTTGAATATATAAAGGCAGACATCGGAAAATTTCGGATTTTCACACGATTAGGTACAATACTTCCTTATACTACAGATATATAAAAGTAAAAATTGAAATTACAAGAGTGTAAAATATTAGGAAACGTATCCCTAGGGAGAACTCAGGATTAAAGCGGGGCGGATGGACCGGTTATAAGGAGCCATCAAGGCAGATTAGCAGGTCCAAGGACAAAAAATAAAAATAATAAATATAAAAAGTACAATAAATAAAAGAAATAAAATATTTTATTATATTAATTTATTGGTGTAATTCAATTTTGTGGTTGTCGGCAGTGCTGGTTGATCCTTTGAGGGAGCGCTTACATGCACTTAACGACTCACATTTGTCACAGTTATCGATAATAAGTGTCAAAAAATGGAACTTACTGTCTAAGGTTGGTCTCATCAACTCAATTTTATTTGATGGGGTTTATATAAAAAATAAGAAATAAGTATTCAAAATTGTGTAATATATGTCACACTAAATCTACGATAATATCCACCTGAAGGGCTGTTCAGTACTTCTTCAACTTTATTGGTAATACTTTCTGTACTTAAATTAATATTTTACCTGATTTTTAGGGTTCTTAGACCCAAACAAGAACCCTTATAATGTTACACTTTCCGTCCGTCTGTCTGTCATAAACTGGATCTCCGGAGCCGCTTAAACTATCGATTTCAAATTTCGCATTGTTTTATATATCACCTCAGAGGGCGATATTAGCTCAGATGCTTAAACCTAAGGGCCTTGGCCGGGTTTTGAACCCGCGATCTTGATCTCAATATGCACGCATCTGAGCTAACGGCGCCATCAGATGTGATATATAAATCCATGGGAAATTTGGAATCGATAGATTAAGCGGCTCCGGAGATACAGTTTGTGACAGACAGACAATGTAACATTATAAGGGCTCTTGTTGGAGACTAAAAACCTTAAAAATCAGATAAAATATTAAAATTCTCATCAGAAGGACAGCATGCTCAAGGTTTTTTTAAACTCCCAGATTAAAAAAAATCTATGGGCCTCGGCCGGGTTATGAACCCGCTATCTTGAGATCAGTAGCCAAGCATGCTAGTGTGATGAAAGAGCGCTCTGGTAATACGCGATATGACCTCGTAGTTGTCCTGGCGTGAATCACATAATTTTCCTTCATTTTTTTCTCTCTGTAATTTCATTATTCGATTTTATAATTTCCTAAAACTTTCGATCTGATTTTTTGGGTGTACCTAATAAGAAGGTTCTATGTGGATTTATATATCACTTTAGAGAGCGCCGGTAGCTCAGAGGTAGCATGCCTACTGAACTGAAGATCGCGGGTTCAAAACACGGCCAAGGCTCTTAGGTTTTTTTATCTAGAAGGTGAAAAAATCTTGAGCCCGCTGTCCTTCGGTTGGGATGTTAAGCGATGGTCCCGAGCCTGTACGATGTCAGGTTTGTTAAAGACCCCTACTCTAGGTGAATAAAAATTTAGGACTCTGGTAGTAGGCGATATGACCTCAGTATGAGTCACAATAACTAAATATATCAGTTCAGAAAACATAAAGTCTTCTTTCTTGCTGCTGGCAAAAATTTATCCTAACGAGGGAATGGGGTAAATGTAGATCACAACGAGTAGATTTCAAATATAATTTTCATGTTGATATATTTATCCTATATCACAAGTTACGTTCATGAACTGATATGAAATTGTTTTTAAATTTTTGAAATTAAGAGTTTGTGGAAAAGATGAAATTTCGGTGAAAAAATGAAATTTCCGATCGATTACCTAACTTCCTTTATACTTAATATAACTGCTGGTGAGTAACATTTTTTTTTTTTTCGGCACCAAAGAGGCGAGCTCTATTCCCTGTGATTTTTACAAACATCCGTGGACCCGGGAGAGAAGTTTTTTTTTATCTATGAAATAATGGGACGGGTTCCGACGGTCACCATTGCTCCTGAGTAAAAATTAATTGAAGAAAGCTATAAAACGAATATCGAGGGAAAAAAAACTTTAACATATGTATTCCACATCATATATTTAAAAATATTTGTTTGTATGAATTTTTTTGTAAATTTTTCTTATTTTCGGGTGACAATGGGATGCTATTTTTTTTAAAGAAGAAAAAAAAGCAAAGGATGAGGATTTTTTTTTTTTTTTTTTTTTTTTTTTTGCGGGGTAGAAGGGGGTCGGAGGTGGTGGCATTTCCTTCGGAGTGGACAGGAAACGTTGGTAAAAAGAAGTGGCCCGGAAAATCCCCCAGACCGGAAGTCCGGACCAAGGAAGGAGTATAAATTTGAGGAAGGTGACAAAGTTGTAGATATCAGGCTAAGTCCGTGTCTCCAGACCTGAATAGTGTGGACCTCCCATCGTCGGCATCAACAGGAGTTTATATTGCGTCCACCAGAGTGAAGGAAGAGCGCTCTGGTAGTAGGAGATATGACCTCGTAGTTAAAGCCCGGGCATGAGTCATAATAATAACTAACTATTGCGAAACTGTGCACAGAAGTATGAAGAATGTTACATGACTTCCTTATACCAACCAAGATTTTACTGATCACTCTCCCAACCTTCATAAATTCAGGGTATAACTCATAAAGGAATCAATTTATTTAATGCTCCTTTTCACCTATTGAAAGAAATACATAATATATAGTAAAAAAAAATAAAATTCAATCAAAAAGTTTATCCGGAAACGAAATTATCTTCTTTCTTTTCTCCTAAGCTTCAATACATATTTTGCTTTCATTTTTATTTTCTTGGCAGAGATCTTCCATCTACATCATAATTTATTTTGTTTTATATTTTTCTTCTCATTATTTTACTAGTAATAGTTTTATATTAATTTACTTTCAATTATTTATTAATTTTTTTAGAATAATAATAATTATTTATCTTATATTTCAATATTTAATATCGGTTTATGTATATATAATTTATAAGCAGAGGGCGCCGGTAGCTCAGTGGTATGCGTGCTTGCCTTCTGAGCTCAAGATCGTGGGTTCGAAACCCGACCGAGGTCCTTAGTTTATTTTATCTGGGAGGTAAAATAAACTTAAGCACGCCATCCCTCGGATTGGACGTTAAGCGATGGTCCCGAGCCTGTACGATATCAGGTACTCGTTAAAGACCCCTGCCCTAGGTGAATGAAAATTTAGGACTACCACAGTAGAGTCGGGCTCATGTCCACTAGTGTGACGAAAGAGCGCTCTGGTAGTAGGCGATATGACGAGGAACTTTGACTTTTCTCCTAATATCTCTCGTTCGAATCCATTTCAATTCTTCAATAGTACATTCATGATGTTATAATTTTCAATTATTCATACGGAATAACGCTTATAGTCCTTCAACGGCAGATATCCCAGCTAGTAAGTTTTTAGGACCCCTGGGCACCATGGCTAGTAGTACGCGCCATTCAACGGCGGAAACCACAGCTAGTGAATACTTAGCATCAGTGGACGTCCTAGCCAGTGCGTACTTGAGAACGCTTGTGACCACCAGATTGATTAAAACATAGACTTCAACCATCCTGGAGCTAAAACTATTTTATTCAAAAAGATTTCTCATTAATCGTTGCAATGGTTTTCGAGATACAAAGATTGCGTGAGTGGATGCTGGGATGGACCAGGGGTTGATTAAAAAATAGACCTTAACCTTCCGGTAGATAAAACTTATCTATTCAAAAAGATTCCTCATTAATCATTGCAGTGGTTTTTGAGTTACAAAGATTGCGTGGGTGGATGCTGGGATGGACCAGATATTGAGGTACTAATACGCCTATAACCTTCCACAGACGATGACGAACAAATTTAAAAAAAAATTAATCAAATCCATCAAGCCGTTCGTGAGTTATAGCGGTACAACGCACAGACATTTTCAGCTTTATATATATGATTTTGTAGTACCAAATTGTATGACGTATTGCAATGTTATTGTTTGATGAAAATAAAATTATTATTATTATTATTATCATTAATAGGGCCAATAGTCGAACTTCCGATGAAGAACATGTTGCGGCGCCCATACTGGTGGATCTTGATTGACCATTGGATTATTCCTAGTACAGAGCTGGTCTCAGATATGCGGATGAGATAAAGACGATGGGTGGCTGCTACAAAATTAATTATACCTCTGGAATGTATGTTTGGTGAATACAGAGGCAGGTCTCTTTGTTGCCTAGGTTACTGACTCTAGTCTTGATTAGACTTGGCACGTACCAAACAGAACAATGATTTCTCTCTCCATCTTCAGCTTCACTTCATAAATATCCCTCACACCAAGGGTTGCCATCTCAAATTTTTGAAACCCCGGACTGAAGCGGTAAAAAACCCGGACAAAACAAGGACTTATCTCATCAAAAACCAAGACAGATCAGACTCAAAATTTTTTACTAAATATTTTAAAATTTATATAAATTTATTATTACATCAAAAATGTAAATTATGTAAAATAATTGATTTACAGGTTAAATACTTACACCAAGTATCAACGAACATTCCATAACCGTCTTGTTGTTCTTAAATATTTATCTTTCGTGAGGATAGGTTTATATCTTTGCAAAAAATATTTCATTTTATACACATTTGATTATAAACCACACGTTTGATTATATCAAGCAATTTTTAGAATAAGAAAACTGTTAACGGACAATTTTTTTGGAGAATCAAATACAGCATGAACTAAAAACAACATAGTTAATAAACAGGTGGGATACAAATCGATTCCCAAAAAAGTTTCGATAGACCCTAGTGGCAATTTTTAAAATTAAATATTGATTCCATTCAGATACCCGTAAAACAATAAAAAGACATCCATAGAACCATTTTTTATATAATTTTTGAACTTTTTAATTAAAAAAAAACAAAAATCAAAAACCCGGACATTTTGAAAAAAGTACCCCGGACAGCCCCCCCAGTCAAAAAAAGAGAACATGTCCTGGAAAACCCGGACGGATGGCAACCTTACTCACACCTCCTTCTATGATGAACCAGAGGTGAGATAGAAGGAATCGAGAACCCAGCTACTGGTACTAGTTGTTCTCGATTCTGAAAATTACTTGTGTTACTAGAGTACTGAATATAGAACTCTAGTATTTAAAGACCAAACAAAACAGTCAGTAAATCACCGAGAATGTACTTCCCCGCTCAAATAACATTTCACTCTTCCTTTGAAACCAATTAACGATGGCTTACTTAGGTACTCCTGAATCCTCCAACAAAATTTCATATCGATACATTCATTATATCGGCAGTTATACGAGTTTCTGTGTTCCCTTCCATGGCATGGAATCACCATGCATGGAAAATATCATGTCGATATATTCATTCTATCGGGAGTCATCGTGTTCCCAGATAGGAATTTCTTACTTTCCCACCTATACTATATGTTTAGCCAAATCAGCCATAGGAAAGGGGGGGGGGGGGGGAGTAGGGGGAGGGTTTAACACAAAAACTTTTATAACTGCCAACCTAATGAATGTATCGATGTATTTTAAGGGTTTTTGCGAAATTACATGAACATGTTTTTCCTTAGTGTAAAACTTCAATTTACATATAATCGATCGACACCATTGTTGACCTTCTACCTTTCATCGTTACGGAGATGTGCAAAGAAAGTTCTAAAGAATTTCTTTATATATACCCAGATAAGCGGGCCATAAGTGAAATAACTCCTAAACGGTTAGAGATATGAAAATTGTGCATAGGGCTAAAGTTGTAGCACTCGCCGAGAGCTATAATATGGAGTCCTCGAAAAGACAAAAATGACCCTTTTAATGGCTCAAACAGCTCTTCGAAGGGCGGGATTCTCTTTTGACCCTTAAATTTCATTACATTTTATTAAAATACTAAAGAAACAAGGAAGAACTGTGCGAACAGATTTTTGATACGTCAAGTAGTTCTCGGAAAAAAAACTTTTAAATTTGTAAGTTTTTCTTATTCTGAAGTTATTAAATTCCAACAAACTACCACCGCTTATTACTCATGTATTTTGATGCAAAGGAATTAGAAAGGTATTAGAGAAGTTTAAGGATTAAGAGAGAACGACTTACAGTGATAAGGAATTACTTATTTACAGCATTCGCAATGTACTCCTCTAGCAAAATTGTGGATATGGTGTTGGTGATTGGTGAGTGCGCGGAAAATTATTGTGCTGCAGCCGGGCGAAAACGTGCAACTTTAAACGTTTCTTTTCCGAGAACTACTTGACGTATCAAAAATCTGTTTGCACAGTTCTTCCTTGTTTCTTTAGTACTTTAATAAAATGTAATGAAACTTAAGGGTCGAAAGGGAACCCCGCCCTTCGAAGGGCTATCTGAGCCATCAAAAGGGAACCCCGCCCTTCGAAGGGCTATCTGAGCCATCAAAAGGGAACCCCGACATCTCAACATCGAATTTCTGCCCGATTTCATAACTTTCCCTATACTTCGTATAGCAGTGATTCTAGATATCGCTACCTCAGACCAAGACTGTTACAATTAAAAAAATGTGAATTTTGGGATTCACATCACGTTTTAAAATTCACTGATCTGGTACTTTACTTGTGATTTATTTAGAAAACTGCTAGAGCAATAAGCTTTTTACACGGTTAGTAATACTAACTTTTAAGTCAATTTTACTTAGCTTTCACCATCGTAACACCCTTTGAAGCCCAACCTTTTCGTACAATGGAAGACCCGACACATCTGCTCACTGGTGACCAGAATTGGAAGTTACAATTGTGACACTCTTCCTTAAAATAGTATACCATATTACCATTCTTCCTATGAGTTTAGTACGAATTCGATATTTTTTGAGTTGTGACAGTCTTTATCTGAGGCAGCGATATATAAAGCTACCCTGATCTCCATCTTCTCACTACAATGGGTATCACAGTTTCACAAAATATAAATAAATAAATAAAGAGTATAGAAAATAAATGATATTGTTTGAGGGGGGAAGAAAATAGTGTGGATAACAAGTGATTGTGTATTAAAGTGTTGAATTGTGTGAAAAACAAATAAATAATAAAGAAAATAACGACGAAGATCTCTAACCAGATCCCATCTTATGTGAAAACAATTCTCTCATCTTAATAAAAACTATGTAGGAAGAAAGAGGTCGGTGGAGTTGGATGGGTGGAGGAGTCGACAAGAGGGAGACAATGGGGTCAGGACATGCATGGAAATCGGCCTTGGATCTGTCGATGGACCCAGCCTCGTCTACGGACCAATACAGGTTGAAGTAGACAATGTTGGGCGCCAGTTCAGCCAAATAGCTAGCTAAACTGATCAACGGACTCACCAATAGTAAAGGAAAGCAGGTTAACATTTTTTTTTTTTTGTCAAACAAAGTTTATTTGTGTTGCTTCCACAGCTATACGAAATATGGGGGAAGTTATGTAAACTCCTTAATTTCAAAAATTTAAAAAAAAAAAAAAAAATGTCTATGTGATGTGTGTGGCACAAGATAACTCTCGATAGAATGAATGTATCGATACAAAAGTTGAAATGTGTATCAAGAACTTCATGAGGATGACACCTATTGATTTTTGGACAAATCAGCCTGAGAGAATAGGGGATTAGGGGGCTTAATACAAAAAATCTATATATAATCAATAACTGGTGTTGAAATTAATGTATTATTACAAAAATTGCATTTGCAAATTCAAAGCCTTATTAATTTCTCGCAGAATCGGCCAAAAAGAAGGGGGCACAACTCAGAAACCCTAATAACTGAATACCTACAAAATGTATTATGAGGATTCGTGATGTTTAGCCCAAAGGGTCGATTGCTTTTGGAGGGAGAGCGAAAACTTAATTGATTAATTCGGCCGAGGCACTAACATTTTTTATCTGAGAGGTAAAAAAACCTCGTACGTTGTCAGTTGTGCGTTAAATAACGTCGGGCTAATATCCAGCAGAACGACGGAAAAGCGCTCTGGTAGTAGGCGATATGGTCCCTTAGCCCAGGCATGAGTCAGAATGCTAACTCAAAAGGTCAACTAAAAAGCAGTATGAATGTTAGAACTATTATTTGAACCATTTAATAGGGGTTAAAAGCTTTCCCATAGGGTTGTCCATATTTTCCTGGAGACTTTCCTCTTCAATATAAAAAAATATTACGACTATCCTTGGAGCTATTTTTGAGACTTTTTTTTCTTTTTTTTCATTCAGTTCAACTATAAGAAAATAATAACTGCAAAATTAACTCATGTTAATAAATTCAAAAATACCAGGATACAATTTTTTTTTTGTTCTTCCATCTGAGCACTAAAATCTTTTAACTTTGGATTCTCCAAATCAAAGGCCAAATAGAGGGTTCACTACCAAAGTATAATACCAAATTTGGTAATTTATTATAACAAATTTTTGGAAATAATAATTAACAGAACGTAGAACATACGTAAGAAATGATCTAAGACATGAAAAAATTATGAAAAAAACGCAAAATTCCATCTTCGAATTTTTTCTTAACACAACTTTCTAATATAGGAGAGTAAAAAAAAGAAGGCGACGGTGAATCACCAGTAATGTACTTCCACAGTCGAATTAATATATTAAGTTTTAGCCCCCCCCCCCCCCCTCCGAAACCAGTCGACCGTTTCCGCTATTATTCAACAGTTGAATAATAGGGGCTCCTAAATCCTCATACTAAATTTTATGTCGATAAATTTATTACATCGGTAGTTATTAGGGTTTTTAAATTGAGACCCAACCCCTGAACTTCCCCTTCAGCTCAGCCGATATCACTAAATTTTGACACATTATTTCCTCATTGAGTTTTGACTTTAAATATGAAGTTTTATGCCGATAAATTCATTCGAACCCATTCCTTCTTTCGATTCCGCTGAAAATTTCGTCATTCATTGTATCGGCAGTTATTAGAGTTTTTATGTTAAACCTCCCATTGGTCGATTTGGCTGAAAAACAATAGGTGTCGTCGTTAGAGGGTTCTGGATTCACATTTAAAATTTTGTCTCCATACATTCATTCTGACGGGAGTTATCGTGTTCACAGATTTTTATTTTTGGAATTTGGAAGTCGGAAAACATGAAATTCTGTCGAAAACTCAGCATCGAAATTTGACCGATTATTTACTTTCCCTATACTTCATATAGATGGGGGGAAGTAATATAAAGTATACACGAATTACCGAAGAACTAATGCTCTCCTTTATAGAATTAGACAACAAATAATGTTTGTCATATTCAAATTTGTTAATACAAACATTATTTTCAGAAAGAAAAGGCAGTGAATTCATTTAAATGGATGCCATTTGTTTCAAAGGATGCTCCGTTGTATTGAAAATTACCATAGAAGCTGCCTTCACTATAGGGGGTTTCATTGATAATGACAATAGTAACTAGGATCAATGGCAACAATCACATTGTATCATGAATGAATGGACACAACTTTGAATCAATGAAATATGTTTACCTATCTCACAACTACTAGCTATGCTAGTGTAGCAGCTGTATTTAATTGTATCTTGTTGTTCGCTCTTCTCTAGACTGATATGGCTAATTTCTGTCTTGTCTACAGAGGGCTAACACAGCGAGAAGCGAACCCAATATCTCCTAATATAATAAATAATAATAATATTTATTTATTTCCGTTGAACCATAACATGGTAATAGGATACGTATTAAAAAATGTATACATTAAAATAGCATATAAATTAGATACATAAACAGATATTAACTCTTAGAGTCTGACACACATGAATTAGAATTAACAAAACTAATAATACTACAGTAATAATAATTTTTCAAATATATATATGTATGTATGAGTGTTCACATCTGTCTGTCCAGGAAGTCTGTCCCCGTTTGTTTACAAGTCACTCCCCGTTCAGCCGTATGTACAGTGTGATCTAAGAAGACCTCGAAGCAAAAAAGAAATAGAAATAGTGATAATAAAACGTTCATACAGTTATGCACAGGAGGATTTGGAAAAGAAGAGGACAGCCCAAACAAGAACAAGTAAAAAAGTGCTTCTATAATATAATTTTGGAAAAAATGTTACAATAGCATATCATAATGTATACAAATAATAATAAAAAACATTTTTCAATTGTCACTACCAATTTTTAAAGTACCCCCAAAAAATAACCTCCACAATGTAAATAATATAAAATAAAATATATAAAATAAATAAGTAAGATGATAATAATACATAAAAGAAAAAACTAGGTTCTTGCTAGAAGGACAGAACTATCATTCTTGATGGTATCTTTCCAGGGAATCCTAAATACCAGGGAGTAAAGAATCTAGGGGTAACCCTGGATATGATGGCCACGTGGAGACTTCAACAAGCACACTGGAGATTTAACCAACTCTGCCCCACTCATTAAGAGAAAAATACGACAATCACGAAGCCACAAGACTTCGTCTTTGTCGGGGTAGCTCGGGATCAGAGAAATGCTTAAGTGTAGCTATAGCGGGTCGGGGGCGAACAACCCGTAGCGATCGGTGGTCGCCCAAGCCCGCCACACCGCTTTTTTCTGCACTTTTCTGCTGCTGCCGACAAACTGGCTGATCACTGGGGAATCGGACTCCATCGCCAGCTGCCGCAGGTCCATTCCCAAGTATGACCCGGTGCTTTGAATCAACATCACCCTAGCCTGTTTGTAAAGCGGGCAATCGAGGACTACATCTCGTTGCCCCCAAATGAACATTGTTTTTTTTTCCTCCCAAGAAGATTTTAGAGTTAAAATCTTTGTGACCTGATAGTATCTGGGATATCCAGTGGTCAGAACCCTTCTTCTGTACAAAACACTCATTAGACCCTTATTAACAAACATCTCCCCCGTTTGGTTGACATCTAGCAAAACACTTGAGATAAACATACCGACATCTCAGAAGATAGTAGCCCGGATGGCCCTCAATGCACCCTGGTTCCCCAGGAACTACAAGAGCTGGATCTGCCAACATCAGGGTGCACTTCCAGCAGTTGACGGACCCCCACCACTCCAGATTCCAGTTCACCTCCGGGGCGGCTGTCTACCATACTATGTAAAAAATCACTTCATGTGAGGTGCCTGGCCAGCCTAAATAAATAGATTTTTCATTTACAGTCTTTGTGCAAAGTACCATACTAAAAAATTAAACAAGGAAAGAAATTTGAAGAAAAAAAAAATTGAAAGTATTGCAATATTTAATTCCCGAGAAAAGCGGGTAGTTTCATTTCAATTCACTCGGTTCGAGTCACTCTCAGAATACCCTATAACCAGAATAATCATTCTTTATGCAATTTTAGGGGACACCTATCACCTTAAATTCCCAAACAGGACCCAAATTTGAAATTATTTGGTGCCACGTAGCCTATATTCTAAGTTAGACGAACCTTGAAATGTCCTGCAAACTGCTTGAATATACGCTGCTGTTTTTCTGTGAAGCTCCATCAAACAAATTGACCTGAACTTCTCTTAAGACCTTATATTATACAAGCAGGTTAGCCGGTTGGTAAATCGGAGCACATTAGTAATATTATCTGTCCGAATAATAAATGTAAAAGACCTTATAAGGATGCTTCATGTGAAATTTCATGAACCCTTAATATACAGACAGAAATTGAACTGATGGTTTCTAAGGTCTTATATTATACTAACAGGTTGCCCGGCATTGCCCGATTAGTAATGAATGTGAAATTTCATGAAAATCCGATCAACCGTTAAAGGGCTAGTAATCACTACCCTTCCCTTCTCCAATCCAAACTTTTGTGATATAACATAGTCTATATCCTCAGTTGGAAAGTCCTTGAAAGGCCCTGCAAATTTCGTGAATATACGTTCAGCTGTTTTCCCTTGAAGGTCAAACAAACATACATCTATAGATACAGAAATTAAACTGTTTATATATATATAGCTTCTACATATTTATAATAAAACTATTGTTTGATGAAACAAAAAAAATCAATCCAACCATGTACAGACAAAACATTCATTTTATTTATATATATATATATATAGGTTAGGTTTAGGTTAGGTTTTATGACTCATGCCCGGGCTTTAACTACGAGGTCATATCGCCTACTACCAGAGCGCTCTTTCGTCACTCTGGTGGACATGAGCCCGACTCTACTGTGGGAGTCCTAAATTTTGCCTACCCTAAATTTTTATTCATCTAGGGTAGGGGTCTTTAACGAGTACCTGACATCGTACAGGCTCGGGACCATCGCTTAACGTCCCATCCGAAGGACGGCGTGCTTAAGTTTATTTTACCTCCCAGATAAAATAAACTAAGGGCCTCGGTCGGGCTACGAACCCACGACCTTGAGCTCAGAAGTCAAGCACGCATACCACTGAGCTACCGGCGCCCTCTATATATATATATATATAACAATTTGTTTAAAGGGCCAAAATATGTTCTGAGCCGAAATGAAGAATTATGTAATTTTATTAAGATTTATGGTTTAAAAAATGTAAATTTCTTCTACGCTATAAATTAATACAAATAATCACAAATGTCAAATAAATCCAGTGTTAATCTGACAACTGAACCTTCATTAATTTAACGTTTAAAAATATTATTTAAAGTGTAGTAATTAAAAATGTCCGGGCCGCCTAATGAACGAGGTTGTAAATTTGTGTGTCATCCGCTTCCATATTAATTATCTACGTTCAACTTTTTTATTCTTAATTACATGATATCATTTTTTATTGCAATAAAATCAAATAAAATGTCTGATAAGGGTCTATTAATTGAACTTTCAGACCAGCTATTATACCATTAACGATGGCGAATAAGTAACAAGAAAATAATAAAAATAAAGGGGGGTGGATTTCACAAGTTGCCAAAAGTGGACTTGGCGCGGGTTCCGTGCCACAGTTCCTTCATGAAATCAAAGTGTAACCTTTAGCATCCATACAAATATATAAATTGTAATCAAAGTTGACCAAAGAATGAACTTGAATTGAATTCCCTCAAAATTGTTGAAAAAAGTAGTTAAAATGTGTAGGAGGTTATATTCATACTTCGTCTCTAAATCTGCACTCCCGTAGTTCTAATTCCATTCGCATGTTCTAATTTCTTCCTCCAACTAGGTACGTTACAAACTAAGACAGCCGACGGACACGGAACACACAAATACAACTTAAGTGTCAAAAGTTGAATCGACGTTATGACACACACAACAAACTGATAATTTACAAGACTGATGCGTCCAATAAGGCCTCGAATTGCAAAGTACAGATAAGAATTTCAATATAAATCGCATCCATGCTTTTCAGTTCAAATGACTGGACGATGAGTGAGCGGACTGGACTGGTGATGAGTGAGGGGACTGGACAGGTGATGAGTGAGCGGACTGGACTGGTGATGAGTGAGCGGACTAGACAGGTGATGAGTGAGCGGACTGGACTGGTGTTGAGTGAGCGGCCTGGACTGGTGTTGAGTGAGCGGACTGGACTGGTGTTGAGTGAGCGGACTGGACTGGTGATGAGTGAGCGGACTGGACTGGTGGTGAGTGTGCGGACTGGACTGGTGATGAGTGAGCGGACTGGACTGGTGTTGAGTGAGGTGAGGTCGAGTTGCCATGAATCACTTCTGGTAAATAGTACAATATTTTTTAACTCCCTCTCCACTCGGCTATCAACCCGTCATCCGGGGACGTTAATGTTCTTTTCTGATGCTCCTCCGATTATTGCCAATAAGTGAACTCTGCCCCCCCCCCCCCCCCCCCCCTCCCCCACGGTAACTAACTGACTTTACTGTTAATTATAAATTTTGCCGAGAGGAGGATGGTGATAAATTTTGGGGTGGGAGAGAGGAGTGGAGTGGGCAGTTAGTGATTTATAGATACATCCCCTCCTAATATGCGGATACAGAGAGGGCAGACACGCACACCGTCCTCTATCTTTCTAGCTAAAACTGACTCTAATAAAGTTCAGCTTAGTTCCTTGTCACATCACTATGTACTTGAAAAGTCTGTAATTCTGATAACCCGGAGAACTGAAAAAAATCAATTACTTTTTCGCTCTCCCTCCAAAGCCAATCGACTAGTTGGGCTGAAACTCGATATTTAACTACATAGTGGCTTCTGAATCCACACACTACTAGATTTTGTGTTAATACATTCATTACTTCGGCAGTTATTGAAATTTTTTTACTTGACCCCCTCTGATACCCTTTCCCCTTCTACTGTTTCCGCTGAAAATTAATAAGTGTCGTTACAGGCCTGAATTCACATATGTAATTTCATAACCATTCATTATAACGGCAGTTATTTTTATTTTTTATTAGGCGCATCGACTACAGAGGCGATTAGCGCCAGCAAAATTCTTATTATAGTAGATAGGGTGACATCAAGTGGCTAAGGATATCTTTTTGTCTATTAGCTATTCCTCCGCGACTATAATTTGTTGGTGATACAGTCCGGTGTTTCGCAAAAATGGAGCAGCTGCTGGGATGTGTAGACCGAGCTATCTTTCAGCACTACTCGAGCATCGTGAGGCAATCCAAATTACAACGGCAGTTATTAGAGATTTTGTGTTTGGCCCTCCCTAATCCCCCTTTACCTTACATCCCTTTACCTTACATCAATAGGTGTCGTCCTTATAGGGTCCCGGATATACATATAAAACTTCTTGTCGATTCATTTATTCTACAGGAAGTTTTCGTGCGTAGAAACATAGGCAGACAGCATTTTTTTTTTATTCATTTTGGAATAACAGGCTCTTGAAACATGTAATTCCGATGAAAACACAACATTGAATTTGTGACCGATTACGTAGGTACTTGCTCAATCCAACAATGATTTCGTCAGTAACTACAACAGTCTGACTGACGAAAAGAATGTTTGGATTGAAAATAATATCTATAAACTGACCAGGGGCGTAGCCAGGATTTTGAGCAGGGGAGGGGGGGCAAAGTTAGGCTACAGGAGGGGGGGGGGGGGGGTATAGACACCCGGGGGCACAGCCCACAGTTTCCGTGGTTAGCGTTGTAGACATTTTGTTATTAATTTGGGAGAATCAGACCCCTAGAAGCTCCCCCTGAGGTAACCGCTGCAGCAGCAAATCCACGCTGTGTTTCTATGCTTTTAGAATTTAATGATTCACAGCCATTAGCGTATATTTGCTGATTCTTTGCTTTGCATTTTTAATGCGCATGTAAAATCAGCTTCAAGAGTATAAAGTATAACATAAATGAAGATTTTGAGCGAGGAAAAGAAATGATGGAATTCATGTTTATTTAAATAAATGTAATATGACTTGTTTTGTACATGTGCATTTATGTAACAGCTGATTGCTGATTTAGGAATCAGACGCACAAGAAATTTGAAGGTTCTATTGGTAACTTGCAAAGAATCCTTTTTAATAAAAACTTTTTTTTTAGTTTATTTAATTTTAAACCCCCCCCCCCCCCCCCCCCCCCTGGATACGCCCCTGAAACTGACTATAATTGTTGAAGGTTTCTCATGAAACAGAGTTCTTAGTTTCATAAATATCACAGATAACAATTGAATAAAACAATTTTGTATACCGAAAGGCGAAGAAGTGTGTTCGTTAACCTTCTTATATCAATTATTATTATTGGTGAAGTATTTCTTGAGTGAATCTGTTGCATTTGTTGCAGGAGAGTATTATTAAAATAGGAACCCTTCGTGATGTCAACTGGAAAGCTTTGACTAAAACAAAGAGAGAGACAAATGAGAAAATTTGTTTCAGAAGCCAAAATCCCATATGTATGTATACAATGAGAGCTTTTTTCAGAGATCAAAGGGTGAGCAGAAGGGTCAGAAATTCAATTGTATGGAAATATAATTAACAAAATTATGTAGTTACAATGTTAAAACCCAAGTAACCCAGTCGGAAAATGGACGAGTAAGCTAATAATATTATACAGATTTTCTGCTTGCCTGATTCTTTCGTGCACTTTCACAAGGCACGAAGAGTTTGTTTTACGAGTGTCTAAGCACTCTAAAGCCAGGTCCACACATGCGTGTTGGTTTTCGTAAGTTCGGTTTTCGTACACGACTACCGAATATGTGTTACACAAAGTTCGTGTTCGCAGGGCAAACATTCGGTATTTGTGTACGAGGACGTGTATGTTCCCTCTAGTGTCGGTAAAATGACACATCATTGAGCACGAATATTTGCTTTAGCTTTGTTCGAGGTACCGTCTACACATTCGTGGACTACTATTAACATGATTATCACTATTTGTTTTATATAAGTAGATATTCTTAGATTTTATTACTATTGTTTAATTTTAAAATTAATAAATATGAAGAGACAAACGTATTGAGTGCACAAGAAGGAGTTTTGGAGTTTTTTGGAACTGTATCAAGGGGAACCATGTATTTAGGACACCAAAATGTAAACCATCGAAACGGAAATAACGTAGCGAATGCATGGCAAAGACTGTAACTGACTTACATTTGAAACCTGCAAATCCCTTTTAATGCCCATAATTTATACAATTACGAATATTAATTATGTTGCAGTAAATAATTAAATACACTGTAGACTTTAACGCGAAAATTTGACAAATTTTGGTTGATCAATATTTGCCATCGAGTAAGTAACTATATGCAGACAAGTGGTTTGCAAATATATTTATGCAATATTCGCTCACGAACAATCTACAATGAACAAGAATAATCGTAAACGGATGTGTAGACCTGGGTTAAGAACTGTTCCGCCAACACACTATGGGGTGTCCAACGTTTCTTTTTTCAAGGATGAACAAATTCATTTTAAAACGTTTTATTACCCTGACTATAAGAAATTTAGGGGAATATGAAGATGGCTGATGTACTTAGAAGTGATCATTTCACAGGTTGCAAAATAAAATATAGTCTGACCTCTCACTCTACCTAGTATGTACTTCTTTACTAATGCTCTACATGGAAATGATAATCTGTAAGTGAAGTTAATGTTAGCGAGCTAGTTAGACGGAGAGGACCACCCAGCAGTGAGATATGGGGGATTAGCAGGGAGGCCGAGGTCAGTGCCAGCCACCAGCCATACTACCCTACCTCTCAGCAACATCAGGATTATAGCCAAACCAAGGAATATACATCTCACAAACCTTCACCAACAAACAAGCAGGTTCACGGCTTCCACCACATAGTTTACCGTTTCTCTATACCCCAAAATTACTGAAAACCCCAAATACCGAATTTATTATTATTGTGGAAACCACAACATTAAATTAAATTTCTGAAAATACTGAGGGGTACACCTTAAATTAGTAAAAACAAGCAGGTTCTCGGATGTGTGTGTATCGCCTCTTTGCACCCTAAATCAGAGGAAATTACTGAGCCGTGTATTATGACTCTACAAAGGTGGCATTTGTAACTAAGTGCGGCCCTTGAGGTCCACACGGCAAACTTCCCAGCATGATATCTATGTCATTAATAATATCACAAAACTAGGCATTTTATTCAGTACAGAATTATTTATTAATTTAATTGAATTTAATCTATACATAGATTTTTAATTGCTATGCAAATGGACATAAGTCACATAACCTATTTTTTTAATTTTGCTTTTAAAACTACTACATGTAAAATTTCATGACAATCCGAAATTTCGTTAATGAGGTTGAACAATTTTTATTCTCAACTTCCACTCACAGTCCCTCCTCCCTATAAGATTTGCTTAGCCCCCCCCCCTCCCTCCCATAGCCCCTGTTGAGAATTTGGAGACACCACACATCCTATTTTTCAATTTGGCGTTCAAGAATACTACTATGATAAATTTCATTAAAATCCGATCATCCGTTGATGAGCTAGACCTATTTTTATGCTCAACCCCCTTCCCCTTAAGAATTTCGTGACCCCAGATAGTCTATATCTCAATTGACTCCTAAGAATACTACATGTGAAATTTCAACACGATCCGACCATCTGTTTATGAGCTAGCACTATTTTTATGTATAGCCCCCTCCCCCCCCCCCCCCCCCCCAACCTCCCCACCGCCCCTACAACCTCCCTCCCCTGCACACACAACTACACACTTCTTTATCTGAGATGTCAGCTGTTTTTGAACATTTCTACGTTCATGGAATGATTAAATATAACATAGATGTATACGTATAACAATGATTAAATATAACATAGATGTATATGTATAACAATGATTAAATATAACATATATGTATACATATAACAATGATTAGATATAGGTAACATAGATGTTTACATATAACAATGGTTAGATATAACAATCTATTTTTACAACATTATTGATCATATTTACCGTTGCAGTGAATTTAACTAAAATATCAATATTACGAACTATAAAATGATCTTTCGGTAAGAAACGTTAAGGTTAAAATGCTTCGATAGCTTAAATTTGACACAACAAATAAAATGTATGGTAAAAAAAAATAATATAGCAGTGTAAATCTAAAAAAATATAATATATAATATTTCAATATATTATTATATATTATATATTATACAATATCCGCCCGGTATTGTGAATGTGGATGTGGGTATTGTGAATGTGGCTAATATGGGGATGTGGAGGATAGAAGAGTGGAGTACGAAGCCTGGAGGGACCTGTGATTTATCTCCAGATATCTGTTAGTCCCCTCACCTCCCATTAAACCACTCCGATTAACGCCAATCATAAAGATGCACTCCCATCCTATCACTTAACGACAAACATAAATACTTCCCTTGTCAACCCATCCAAAAGCGGAATTAGTTATGTCACACATATTGACTTTTTCTCTTAATTATATCCAATTATTTATAAGGTGTATAAATTGAAAAAAAAAAAATGTTTTTTCTTTTTTAAATACTTCATAATGCTAGTATGTTCATTGTTATTATTTTTTTCTTACTCTTATTTCTCTAATATGAACATCATTTCTTTAATATAAAAAAAAAAAAATTCTGGCTAGTACTTTTCGTTTATGTTTATGTTTAATTATGTTATTTTTTGAGTAATTGACAATATATTTTTTTCCAATTGAGGAGGTGAGATTCAAAAACAGGTTTCTCACATTTTTTTAGAAAATTATCTTGATATGGCGTTTTTTTCGTCTCATTGAGAGCTATCGGTATGTAATGATTAAAAATAGTTTCTCTCATCGTAAAACTACTTCAAAAAAATGGATTTGGTTCAAAAGTAGGTTTCTCCAACAACAGTTGTGCATCAAAGGCAGGATGTGTCTCGTGTTTGGCGAAAACTGGGAGACGAATGTTGAAGAATCTAGTCTGGAGTATTACCGAAGAGTTCTCTCAATGGATGATGGACACCAGAAGGAAGAATGCGATTGCCTCGAGCATGAGGTGGCTGTCTGTGTTAGCTGCTTTTATGTTGATTTATTTTAATGATTTTAGGTTTTTTTAAACAATAACAGACATTTTTCACTTGCACGTTTTTGTTTATTTCCTATTCCATATCAGTCGACTAACTGAATTGTCTATCTGCTGCTCATAAAAAATAATTTAAAGGACAAATAAAAATTTGTATATGCAGATAAGGAGTGTTTGCATCATAACCAGGTTTCCACTAAACATTTCTCTGTTTATTTAAAAAAAATACTAAAAACATTTTTGAAACCTATTGGCACTGGAAAGACAATACCAAAGTACACCTCTGAAAAAAAATTAAGGTCACAACCTGAAAGAGAAAAAGCAAAAACGTTTTTCCTGATTTCCCAAATTTTTGTCTTGAGTGAGAAACCTGTTTTTGAATCCCACCTCCTCAATTACAAATGATATGTGTAATTGAAAATATATTTTTGGTATATTCCAATTTTTCGGGTAAATTACAATATATTTTTAGTCAATTACAATTTTTTGGGTAATTTACAATTAATTTTTCTCAGATTACAAATTATTTTTGTTATTGATAATATATTTTTGATCATTTACAATTTTTTCATCAATTCGCAAATGACAAATTATAATTTCTTTTTTCCGATCCCTGCTTATTAGTATGAAATAAAATATCTTATAATTAATAATAAAGTAGTAATAAAGTCGTCCGTGAATCACCGGCAATGTACTTCCCCAGAACGAATTAATCAATTAACTCTTCGAGCCACCTCCAAAACCAGTTGACTGTTTGTGCTAATATTCAACAATTGATTTACATAGGGACTCCTAAGTTCTCATACTAAATTTTGTGTCGATACATTCACTACATCGGCAGTTATTAGACTTTTTGAAATGAGCCCCCTCCCCTAAATCCCCCCCGATATCGCTGAAATTTGACAGGTAATGACCTCATTGGGTTTTGACTTTAGATATGAAATTTCATGTTGATAAATTCATTACATCCTTACCTTCTGCTGACTCCACTGAAAATTAAAAAGTGTCGTCCTTATGGGATTTTGAATTCACAAATCAAATTTTATGTCGATATATTCCTTTCGACGGCAGCTATAAGAGTTTTCGAGTTGAGCCTCTCTTCAAATCCCGATTGGGCTGAAAATCGGTAGGTGTCGTCCTTAAATGGTTCTGGATGCACATATAAAATTTCGCGTCGATACATTCATTCTAATGTGTTCATAGACACACACACGACTTTTTTTTAATTTTTCAGGATTTTAGAAAACATGAAATTCCGTTGAAAACTGCACATAGAATTTCTCATCGGTTACATAACTTCCCCTATACTCCGTAGCTGGGGAAGTAATAAAAAATTAAAAGACTAATTTTTTGTTGTATCCACGTGTAATGGGAATAGAAGGGAACATTGCGAACGATATATAGCAGCTTAGGAAGATAATGCCTAAATTGGAGTTAAACGTCACAGATACAATTTAATAAAACAATTTAGGATACCAAAAGACCGAGAAGTGTGTACGAGTACATAAAATATTCTTATTGTCACTTACTCTTACTCAGTTGGCGACAGACCCTGCAGATATTTAGCCGCCCACATAAGCTTCGTCCACCCCGATCTGTCGTGCGCTAAAGGTCGACAGTTCGCCACTTCGGTCCACGGCATCTTTCCTTATCCTAGAAAGTAAAAAAACAAACTGTAAATTTATCTCACATTTGATGTACTTCTCAAACAATTGGCTTTGGTTTAGATGTTGCAATTATCAGTAATTAAAATCATCATACTTTTGAATATAATAAAACATCGGTCGAAAGACAGAGACTTCTATTAAATGACCTGCGATCACAATTGTTGCCCCCAATTAGGACTATATCGGGGATTGGGAAACGGCGGGGTGGAGGCGGATCGGCCCAGTCCGTCATACCGTTTTTCTCTCCTCTCGCCAGGAGCCGAGTAACCGACTGAACATTGGGTAGCCGGTCGCCAGCTGCCACAAATCCTAACCCAGAATGATCCAGTCCCTCAAATCAACTCCACCCTGGTCTGGTCGTAGAACAAGCAATCAAGAACTACATGATCTCGATGCTCCCACAAGCATAGTTTAGAATGTTCTTCCTTCTGAAGAAGAAGAGTTGATAATATCTGGGATATCCAGTACCCCAACCTCCGGAAAATATTCTTATGTAGTTCGGCCCTCTGAACTTCGTGACCAACGTTGTTGCCGTAGAAATAATTAGCTAGTTGTCCTTTAACCGCTACGCCGTATGGGTGGGAAGTACCACTGTTGCATTGAAAACCTGTTCTGGTCAAAAATCTAACAGGATCTAACTATCACATATGAACGTTGCTGCCTATTTCCCACTACCCGTTACTGGGTAATCTCCTTACAACGCTCTAATCTGCACATCTCTTTTTCCGTAAGACGCTAGACGTAAGATATGTTGATTTTTACCGGCATTTTTTTTTTATTTTTTGACAATATTTCGACAAATATTGTCAAAAAAGAAAAAAGAAGACACCTCTGGAAAAAAATGCCGAAAAAAATCAACTCATCATAATATGAGATATTATCGCCTTCGCGGACCGGGGAAAACAATAAACACAAAGCTAAATGAAAAGCGCCTTTGCAGGGAGGCTGTGAGGTCGAACTGCTTGTCCTGAGGTTCCTATGTTGTTTCTTGTGGGAAGTGCCATGTTTGTGTGTCCAATGCCTGCGCCTGTCCCTGTGACCCTATGTCCACTCACCCTCCTGTCTACACATATCCCCAGATTTATGTTCCTCCCACCCCTAAGACACAACGCCCCTACAAATGACCCTCCCTATAATTGATGGCTTACCCCTCTCTTTTTTTTTCCCATCCACTTACTAATACCCTTAAAACAGGAGCTTACACCCTATATTAACTCATTCTTACTTAACTACTCTATACCACATCATTTAACAAACAAAAAAATAATAAAAAAAAAATCGTCAGTGAATCACCGAAAATATACTTCCCCAGTACAAATTTACCAACTAAGTTCCTCTCCATCTGAGACTAATCGACCGTTTTACCAAAAAAAAATAGGTAGTTGTCTTAGGCAGGGACTCCTGAATCCTGTTCTTAAGACAAACAAGGAGCATAGAGATAGGAAGACTCGAAGCCTATGTCGGTATAGGCACTGGGTATTCTATACGTATAGCAGAAATTATGTAATCGGTCAGAAATTAGAAGTTGAGTTTTTGCCGGAATTTCATGTTTTCCGACTACCTGATTCCGAAAATGAAAAAAAATCTTCGGTCGTGATTCATCAATGCATTTCAACAGTACGCATTATTCAATTAATATTTTGCACCCCCTCAAAAACCAATTTACCCTTTTGACAAAAAATCAACAGTCGACTTACACAGGAACTTCTGTATCCTTATACAAATTATCGTGTCGATACATTTATTACAATGGCAGTTATTAAGGTTTCACATCTTATTAGTATACGCCGTCCTTCGGATGGGACGTCAAGCGATGGTCCCGAGCTTGTACCATGTCAGGAACTCATTAAAGACTCCCATAGATAACTAAACCAGGGCAGGGAACATTTTCATGAAATTGAATTTTTGAATGAATTTTTTTATACACGAAACACTACTTTCATATCATGATTAGGTTAGGTTAGGTTTTATGACTCATGCCCGGGCTTTAACTACGAGGTTATATCGCCTACTACCAGAGCGCTCTATCGTCACTCTGGTGGACATGAGCCCGACTCTACTGTGGGAGTCCTAAATTTTGCCTACCCTAAATTTTTATTCACCTAGGGCAGGGGTCTTTAACGAGTTATATCATGATTATATATTAATTTAGTTTTTTCGAACAATGAAAGAATAAAATAAAAATCCAGTTTCTCCATTATAAACATTTCCACCTGAATTTTATGCAGACAACATTTAGGATTACCACAGTAGAGTCGAGATCATGTCCACCAGAACTACGAACGAAGCCCTGGTAGTACGCTCGTAGTTAAAGCGCGGACATGAGTCACAAGACCTAACTAACCATATTTAATTTTTTTCTAGGGAACATTAAAAAATATAATTATTCAAAAAAATTAAATAAATACTTTGTTAAGTACAAATAATCAGCTGTATTTGCCGCCCGATGCCTACTTGCCTACCCTGCTCTCCTTCGATCTAAAAGAGTAACACAAAGCTTAATCGAAATGTACATGTTTAAGATGGATTTAGATTTAACATGGAAAATGTTTAAAAAAATCAATATTTATTTCATGTATCGATTTTGGATTTGCATATCGAGTTTTTCTATAGAATTTTTTTTGATCAGGTTAAGTGTATGGATCTTGGTGAAAATATATTAAATATATAAAATAAGAAATATACGTTTTATTTCTAACAGAAGATCCAAGGAGAGTAACAAAAAAACAATTTAAGTCTCTTTGCTAACGGAAGTTGTTATGCAATGTTGATTTGGTGATGTAACAGTGGTACCGGTGGGCGGGAATGGCCCAGTCATTCGAATATATAAGTACAATGCATTAATTCATCCATCTCTCGCTAACAGCTCTTCTACCTCTCTGCTAGTCTCCTACCTCCATGGAGGACATCTTCACAATCCAGAACACTAGCTCAGACAACTGTTAGTTATTTGTGACTCATGCCCGGGTTTCAACTAACTTCGTCATTATGGTGGACATGAGCCCGACTCAGGGAGTCCTAAATGTTGCCTATCAAGGTTTTTTTTCACCTAGGATAGGGGTCTTTAGCGAGTACCTGACATCGCACATGCTCGGAACCAACGAAAGTATCGTCCCATTCGAAAGTTGGTGTGCTCTTCACCCAAATAAAAATTATGAAGGCGTCGGCCGGCTTTCGAACCCATGATATTAACTCAATAAGCAAGCATTGTGCTGTATAAAATACACACATTCAAATTATTAATATTATAAAAATTAATTATTTTTATTTATATAAAGAAGCAACTAAATTGTTGAATAATAACATAAATGCATTTTGTTTTAAAACAACCCATGAATAAAAAACAAAACACGACCATCAGCTGTTTTACATTAAGGTGTGGACAAGAGTTGAGGTCTGGATTGAGATGGAGTGAGAGTTAAGGCTTAAGGTGTGGAGAACTATGTAGTGAATTAATTGTGATTAATTGGAGTTTTAATTGAAATAGATGCACAAAGAAGGTACTTTATATGTGATAGTAGTTTCTATTAGAAGGTACTTTAATTTATTTAAACGTTTTATATGCCCTAAAATAACTTAAATTTGAAGAATGGCCAGTATTTAGAAAGAATAGAGTCTAAAACATAAATGTAAAAAATTAGCTTGTAAGATTTCTTTTTGTAAATATTTTGATTTTTTTTATCTCTTAGTTATTAATTTTATTATGTAGTTTAAGTAAATAAACTCAATTACTTATTCCCGTAAATTCTATGTTATTCATTTTCAGTGTTAACCCAGTAAGATAATTGATGTCTTTGGATCAGATTTAATATTTTTGCGAAATTTAGAAAAACAATATGGCATCTCTTTAGAAATCCAAATAAAAAGTTTGTTTATTGAAATTATTTAAATTTACGTGCACTTTCTTAAAAATTGCATGTCTTGAACTTTTGATATTTTTTTAGGGCCCTTTTCAGAAACTACTGTAGAAATCAAAATTTATAAAAAGACAAGAGAAATAATTTCTACAGGAAATGTGGTAATTCTAATTTATTTTTATTTGTTTATTTAATTATTATATTAATTTTATTAATCCAATTATTATTTATATTTATATTTATCTTATATTTACATTAATATTTCTTTTACTTGTACCTCTGAGCTACAGGCGCCCCCTCTTTTGTTTAAGAAAAGGTTGTATATCCTACAAATTCTTCTTGCCTCCTGGCATATTAGACGTCGTATTGCCTTAATTGTCGATATTGGTAGCCTTCATTCAACCCGTTTCACTTTAGCGATGCACATACAAATAGGAAATTGGTCATACAGGAATAAAATCAGCGTTATTACTTTCTTTTACCTATATTATAAGAAAGTATTGTAATCTTGCGAAAATCTGGGATCGAGGTTTCAACGAATTTTCACGTTTTAAGGTCCTCTGAATACGTTTTGACCATTTTCGCGATGTCTGTGAATATGTGATTGGAAAACCTTTGTCTTGTAATGATCACCGTGTCTCGTCTGTTCATGGTGCTTGGAGGATTCCATGCCTTGTTTTCTTATTTTATTCTACGGAGTTTGTTGTCTTCCATCTGAGTTTGTTCCAGTGTTGTTTAATGTTTCTTTTGAAGTAGGTCGAAAGGTCTTGTGATATGCTAACTGTTTGTTGAGGCAATAAGTGCACCGTCTTTGGCGGCAATGTCTGCTTTTTCTTTCACAGGACATGGGACAGGATCCAAATCATTTTTCATTTCTTTCTGGTTAATATTAAATATTAATTTTGAGTGCCTTGAGTGAATTTCTTGAATGCTTTTCAACTGACCATAAATTTTGAATTGCCTGAATCGAGCTAAGAGAATTCGTGACGATAAAAAGTTTGAAATTTAGCGAATGAGATGTGGATATAAAAGTTTGCAGTAATGTAAAAGTGCTGAATTCTCGATTGATTTTGAATTTCCAGTTCGATTCTCGGGTGACTACTGCACATCCCATACCCTCCTCCATCTTGGATGGATCTGTGCAGAATCCATTTTCGACACGAAACTCGCTGCAACTGATAAAGAACCAAATGAAAATGGCGTAAAAAGTAATGATAACGTAAATATACTAGATAAAACATGCTTTGATAATATGAAATAGCTTTCTTAAATTTTATAATTTATAATTTCAATAATGAAAAAAAATAATCCTAGTAAATTTAAGTGAAAACGCTAGCAAAGAAATGAAGTTTCCCTTGGAACTTGCGGATTCTGTGGACTACCACAACTAAATTACTTATACTTATAAAAGTTGTGAAATGAAATTTAAAAGTTGATAATAACGAAGGGGAGTAGTTAAAAGAAATTTGCACATTTATAAATGATGAACTTTTTTTTTCGGAAATTGAGAATAAAAGTGGAGTATACAATCTAGAGTGCAAGACGTGCAACTAATTGTATATTGGACAGACTTAAAGAACATATGACTGAAATAAGGAACCGAGACAACCGGTTCACTTTCGCGACCCACATTAGACAATAGATACAATTTTAATCCAATCGAAGGCCTCAAATACATTAATTTTTCTAAACATGCAATGTACTGCACTTTTTTTTCCAAATGGCTCTTTTCCGACCCCATTGCTCGATTCATCCTCTGTTTATAGGGTTTTATGAGAATGAAATTGTCATATCCTAGATGGAAGCGAGCGATGCGAAGTAAGCAAGATGATGTACTTGAAACGATTCCATCAAGGCTGGAAGTGGAAGCCCTTCCAGGGGTTGTTTTTGTGTCGTCAATGTAATTGTTGAAGATATAAGAAGATGGGAGTCAGGTTCCGCTCCACTGCCTCAGGCTCGTGCCAACACTTTAAACCAACCAGACAGCACACTACAAAAAAGTTGGTCGGGCTTCACGGATTTTCGGCTTTTTTCATCTGTTCCCCCTATCACAACATCATTTCGTCATTCAGTTCAGACTTAAAACAATGTTTTAACAACGCTATGATTCCCAGCGTATTCATTCGGGAGGGAACCTTGGTGCCTGACAATAAATAATTCATTCGACAATATCTGAAGAAAATATTTCAAATGAATTTAAAAACCATTGGTATTTTTGGAAAATGTTTAGTATAAAAAATTTCTGATGTGGCTATTAGAGGTCTTATACTAACCACTTTTGTACAGATGAATGTGTATACAAATTACAATTAATCCACTACAACTTAGTTCTCCACACCTTAAGCCTAAACTCTCACTCCTCCACCCAGACCGTCTCACCTCCACCCACACCTCGACTCTTCTACACTAATTCAAAACAGCTGATGGTCGTATTTTGTTTTTTATTCATGGGTTGTTTTAAAACAAAATGCATTCATATTATTATTCACTAATTTAGTTGCTTCTTGGATTTTATTTTATACTAATAAATATAGTTAATTTAATAATAATAATAATTTGAATGTGTGTATTTATTGTACATCACAAGATATAAGAATGTAAAAATGAAAGCAAAGTATAAACTAAAGATTTTATACATTAAACACGACTTTTATACGATAATTATTTCTACTTTGTACTTAGGCAAGAAACCTTAAAGACTGTGTAGAGTAGCAGATAATGCCTTTGAGGTGACTGGGTGATAGCAGTTAGTCTGTTGTCAGTTGAGGAGTGGAGGTGAGGAAGCAGGTCTGCCAATGTTGACATAGGAAGTGTGCTCAGCAAACATTCCTCCTCCATGTTACCACTCCTGGCCCTAGTACCTAGTACCAGTCAACTGCTACCTACATCCCTCTTAGATAGAACATGTCTGTTAGACAACTAAACAAAACTAGTATCAATTTGCTAATTTAATAGAAGAAAAAAAGTACTCGGTGAATCACCGCCGAAAAACTTCCCCACAACAAAGTAACCAATTGAGTTTTCGCTCTCCCTCTAAAGCCAAACGACCGCTTAGGCTAAAAACGCGCAGTTTACTTACACAGGGGCCTTTGAATCCTTTTGTGACCTTTTGTGGCCTTTTGTGCCAATATATTCATGACATCGGTAGTTGTTAGGTTTTTTGAGTCGAGCCCCTTCCTCCGATCCGGGGGTTTTGAATTTACAGGTTTAGGTTAGGTTTTATGACTCATGCCCGGGCTTTAGCTACGAGGTCATATCGCCTACTACCAGAGCGCTCTTTCGTCACTCTGGTGGACGTGAACCCGACTCTACTGCGGGAGTCCTAAATTTTGCCTACCCTAAATTTGTATTCACTTAAGGTAGGGGGGGGGGGGGGGGGGGGAGGGGGGGGCTTTAACGAGTACCTGACATCGTACCATAGCGTCCCATCCGAAAGACGGCGTGCTTAAGTTTATTTTACCTCCCATATAAAATAAACTAAGGGCCTCGGTCGGGTTCCGAACCTACGATCTTGAGCTCGGAAGACAAGCACGCATACCACTGAGCTACCGGCGCCCTCTTTTGAATTTACATATGCAATTTCGTGTCGATACATTCATTAAAACGATAGTTATTTGAAAAAATATAAAGAAAAACGTTTGTTTTCTGAAAATATTAAATATTTCACAAAATAATAAAATATATGGGATTACTTTCGGTAATTCTACCATCTTCAGCCACGACTTAACAATATTTTTATATATTTTGGGGAGAGGGCGCCGGTAGCTCAATGGTATGCATGCTTGTCTCCTAAGCTCAAGATCTTGGGTTCGAAACCCGACCGAGGTCCTTAGTTTATTTTATCTGGGAGGTAAAATAAACTTGAGCACGCCGTCCTTCGGATGGGACATTAAGCGATGATCCCGAGGCTGTATGATGTCAGGTACTCGTTAAAGACCCCCTAGATGAATAAAAAATTTAGGGTAGCAAAATTTAGGACTCCCACAGTAGAGTCGGGCTCATGTTCACCAGAGTGACGAAAGAGCGCTCTGGTAGTAGGCGATATAGTTAAAGTACGGGCATGAGTACCTATATTTTGTGGAATAGACAATATATTTTTTAAAACATGCGTTTTTCTTTATATTTTTATTAAGTGTTTCACAATAACTCTGCCAAAAATGTCAAGTATCAATAGATATTTGGGTTTTTGTGTTAAGCCTTCCCTATAATTTCCCTGTTGCCTTTGACTGATTTGGAAGAAAATCACTACGTTTTGTCCTTACGGGGTTCTGGATACACATATATGCTTTCGTGTCGATGCATTATTCTATCGGGAGTTTTCATGTTAACAGAAACACATACACGGAAATTTTTTTTTTCATTTTTGGAATCAATATTTTTTTTCCAAAACACTCGGGTTTATCAATCACTTCATACTGACGACGATTTAAAACAAAAAAAACAACCAAAGGAAAAAGTGATTGTAGGTAGGGATTGCACGGCAGGATCTCCACATGAAGGGCTGACCAGCTGGTCTGTTGGAGAAGAGAGTGTGGAGGGATGCAGGTGGTCCTCGTGGGAAGCGGAAGCAAAGACTGGGTCGCTTGCGTGATATCAGGCGGCAAAATCTGGTTCTCACACCGCTTCCCCCTGATTTAGGGACCAGCAACAGTTGTACCGCCACAGGTAGCTTCCAGGGAAAGGCAAAAGGGAAACGTTTATGTACGTCAAACGGTGGTTTGGTCCGGCGCCAGTTGATATGAGAGGATGAAAATATAATAAAAACAAAAAATGTAATAAAAGTACCGCTTGCGACGAATTCTAAACCTCAAATGTAAACAGTCGTAGAAACAAGGAGGATAAACTAGAGCAGAGCAAACACCCGCCTCGTGTGTGTGCCAACATGAATGAATTTATATATTTATCCTAAACCTCATATGAACGACACCGATTGATTGTCAGCCAAATCGGTTCATTTTTAGATAAAATGGTCGATTGGTTTTAGAGGGTGTGCAAAAAATAATTGATAATTCGTGCTGGGGAAATACTTTGCCCAGAATCGGGGTCGAAAAGCATGCAATTCCTATGAAAACTCAACATCGAATCTCTGTCCGATTACATACTTTTTTTTTTTTTGGCTTTATGTACGCTGCATATGGCCCCAGGAGGGAGTTCTATCTACGAAATAAAACTCACTCCCTCCCGGACGGGATTCGAACCCGCAAACCGTCTTCCAACAAGTCTTCCTTTCTCGATGCTCCTTGTTTGTTCTAAGAACCAGGACTTATGGGGAATGTCCTCTGTATACTTATATTAACACAAATTTACAGCATCTTAGACAGATACGTTAAATGATATGAGTTTTGACCCAGAGTGTCACTGACTAGGTGGAAGTATATTTTTTCTCCTGATGAATCCTGACACACGTCCAGATGATATTACATACACTCAGCAGACCGTATCTTGCAGTATCCCTTCCTGCTCTCGAGGTCAGTCCTTCTTCGCAGCCAGCACTAAGTCGGAATAGTCCTAGTACATAAACTTAGTTCCGCTTATACCACTAAAATGCGTTGTCTTATTGTTAGTTATTGTGAGATCATATCGCCTAATACTGCTCTGATGGACTTGAACCCGTCTCCTACAATGGGAATCCTAAATGTGGCCTTCCCTAAATTTTTATTCACCTAGGGTAGGGGTCTTTAACGAGTACCTGGACATCATACAGGCTCGGGACCATCGCTTAACGTTCCATCCGAAGGACTCCCAGATAAAAAACCTAACGGCCTCAGCCGGGTTTCGAACCCTCATGCGTTGACCTGTAATTTTCCAAACTAAATATTTTACTTTCCCAGCTATACGAAGTATAGAGAAAGTTATGTGAGTTTTCAGAGGAATTTCATGTTCTCTTTTTTTTTTTTTTTTTTTTTTTTTTTTTTTTTTTTTTTTTTTTTTTTTTTTTTTTTCCCCTCTCTATTCGCATTATATATATATATATATATGCTCTGTCGATTTTATTAATCTATTCATTTTTTTCTTATTTATATACCTTTTTTTTTTTTTTGAAAATAGAGAGGGGAATATTTTTTTATATTTAAATATTTCATCAAACATTTATTTATTTTTATTTTATCTTATTTTATTATGTATATTTATTTTTCTTCTTTCTCCTCACACTTTTCAGCCCCTACTGTCTAAAATTAATTTTATTTCAAACCTTGTCTGGGCATCCTCCCCTCTTTATATAAACAACCATCACAGTATTATGATCTGTCGATTTTATTAATCCATTTATTTTTTTCTTATTTATATACTTTTATTTTTTATTTTTTTACATATTCTCTTTTATTTATAGTAGATACCTTTATTTATTTTTTTCTTCATAATTAAGCTGTTAATTTTATGTTATTTCATGTTAATCTTTTGTATATTTATATATTTTTAATTTCTAATTTTCTCCAATGTAGCACTAATTTATTTATTTCATTTTACGACGTACTGATACTAAATTTCATTGTTTCCTTTTCTTTACTCTGTACGTATTTCAAATAATTTATGGTTTCCAGATTTACTTTGTGAAACTCCATTCTAGGAATAGATAATTAAAATATACAATTTCTTTGTCAAACTTCACTATATATTCTCAAATACTCAACTAGTTTCGCCGTGTTAAGGCATTATCAAGAGTCACTTATAAACTGACAGAAATGGTTGACTCTATACTCTAGAGTTCTACCTATATAAATACCAACACTTAACTGTTAGCTTCACTTTATTAGATTTTAAATATATATTTTATTTTTTATTTTATATTTATTATTATCTTGTATCTGTTTATTAGAATGTATAGAGTAACAAAAACAAGGGATTCCCCGTCATTACCTACCTTAAAACCCCCCTTCATAACTGTACCTTCTATCCTGTCAACCATTTCTGTCAGTTTATAAGTGACTCTTGATAATGCCTTAATACGGCGAAACTAGTTGAATATTTGAGAATATATAATGAAGTTTGACAAATAAATTGTGTATTTTAATTATCTATTCCTGTATGTATTTATTCTTAGGGGACATCGGTCCCAGAATAATAACATTTCTTTTCATTTTAAAGTAGGCTCTACTTGAGTAAGTCAATAGCCCACACTGGGAGTCACCAAGACCGCATCTTACATATATCTACTTGCTTAGCCCGGCCATCACCAGACGGTGCATCTCATCACCTAGCAGCATCTTATCCGATAAGGACTTTATTATTTTAGTCGTTATATTTTTCACCCCTAATATTAAGTAAAATTTTATTTTTATCCTGTTTTGTTTTGTTTTCAGTTGGCCCACTCTATCGAATTGGTTTTGTTTATTATATTAAATATCTTCTTTCTTTCAAATGTCTGTGAAAATTATTCCCGATAGAATAAATGTATCAACACAATAAATAAACAGTATTATACCTCATAATGCTTGATGGTAGAATATTCTGAAGAGCATCACATTACATTGGACTTCTTCTGATTGGAAATAAACTTTGAAGGAAAGTGAAAGATGGAGAATAGAAGGAGATAATATCAATGTTTGAGAAGACATCTTGAGGCCTAATGACAGTGTTCGACATAACGAGGATCACAGGTGGTCAGGCTGAGAAGACCACACCACTTGGGATTTGTCAGAGACGGAGGGATCCCGGTTTTCGGCAATTCTATAGAGACAGTTTTATCTCCCCATCTACACGAAGTATAGGGGAAGTTATTTAATCGCAAAAAAAAATATCGATGCGGAGTAATCTCCCCATAAAATGAACTTGTCAACACGAAATTTTATATGTGTGTCAAGATAATCCAGAAACACCATAAGAATGACCTATTGATTTTAAGTCTAAGTTAATGGGGAGAATTAGGGGAGACGCCTAATACAATAAATTTTAACAACTGCCGTTGAAATGAATAACAAAATTATAATTATAACATAATATCGCACCCCCGCTTCAGAATTGACACAAATCAAAAATCATGAATGCTGGTAAAACGACACGGAAAAATTACTGTAATTTGAAATAACTATTTTGAAATAATGAGGGCTCGTACGTTTTTCTTTCTAGTTTCTAATCTATTGGAACCCGAGAAGTGTCGTTTTTCCTGAATAAAGAGAACATTTTTCTTACCTCATTCGCGACATAAACCAAAAATTGATGAATTTTGAGTTATGTCACTTCTGAAGCGGGGGTGCGATATATTGTCATTTGAAAAAAAAAAAAAATGTCTCGTTTTTGCCGAGACCCATCACCGGAAATACATATTTTTCCACACCTGATTCCAAATATGAAAAGATGTGTGTGCGTTATTTGTTTTTATTTTGTATTTCGGCAGTTATTTATTTTTGAGTTGAGCCCCCTTTGGCTAATTCCGCTGAAATTTACGGGGTTTTGAATTTACATATGAAATTTTGTGATTCATTCATTTCAACGGCAGTTATTAAAGTGTATTGTATTAAGCATCCCCCCTAATTCTCCCCATTTCTTAGGCCGACTTAGCTTAAAATCAATAGTTGTCGGTTCTTATGGTGTTTCTGCAACATATAATTATAACATAATTGCATTATAACATAAATGCATCTGCACACAGTTACAGAAACACCATAAGAACGACATCTATTGATTTTAAGCTAAGTCGGCCTAAGAAGTGGGGAACAACAACATATATGTGATAATTATATGTTGCATATACATTTATATACATTGGTGCATACAGTGGCCCAACATATAATTACAACATAATATGTCATTTGAAAAAAAAAAAATATATATATATATATAGGCCTCACACCCAAATCAGTTATAATTTATAAATTATTATTTATAAAAAAATAGAATTTTTTTTTTATGTAGAGAGTGAAGGTGCAATGTAAATCTGATCTAACATGATAGGTTAGTAGAATCGTTGAGGAGACCGAAGTAGGGAGATGACACCCAAGGGACACAGGACAGGAACGAAGGGACCGTTTCAAGAGAACTGAAGAGGGATGTAGTTCCAGTAAGTACACAGGTAAGGTACATGGGTGGTGTCAGCCTTGAAACACAGCTAACTGACCACTTGGTAACAGGGAAACCTGGCCCTTCATAATACAGTGGACAAAAGGAAACCTGGAACTTCATCGCTGTTACGGCAATGATCCCAATACGGGGCGCTTCTTACGGTTATGCCGTATCATTTATCATCTCTCATATCGGCAATGGTCTTGTCAACCTTGTCAACACTCTCTATGAACGACTTGATAATGAGGGGACGATGAAACGTTTCTGGTAAAAGCGTCAAAGCGGCATTAAAGAAACTTTCCGAAAAAAATTATAACATGAAAACTCGGTATCTAGAACATTTACAGAATTCGCGCTCTATCGTCGCTCTGGTGGACATGAGCCCCATCCTACATTGGGAGTCCTAAATTTTGTCTAACCTAAATTTCTATTCACCTAAGTTTTTAACGAGTACCTGACATCGTACAGGCTCCGCACTATCGCTTAACGTCCCATCCGAAGGGAGGCATGCTCAAGGTTTCTTCACCTCCCAGATAAAAAAAAAGGAAGAGCCTCGTCTGGGTTTCGAACCCGCGATCTTGAGCTCAGTAGGCTAGCACGCTACTTTCTGAGTAGTAGTAGAATTAATCAACTAAAATTTCGCTCTCCCTCTGGTAGCAATTTTTTTTTTTTTTTTGGCCTTATGTACGATGCATATTAGCCATGTCAATGTGTTATTTAGTTATATTTGTGACATCCATGGCCCCGGGAGGGAGTTCTATCTACGAAATAAAACTCACTCCCGGACGGGATTCGAACCCGTAAACCATGGTGAGACCATGCGACCAAAGCCCTACGCTCTAGCCCGCACGGCCACCATGGCTCCCTGGTAGCAATTTACCGGTTCGTTATAAAATAAACAGGCGTCTTACTCAGGAACTAACTTTGATTTGAAACATTGAAACGTTCGTCACATCGACAAAAATCGCCAGGTTCTTCCTAATTGGGTCTTGGGTCCAGGTATAAAATTTCATTTCGGTACGTCATTACATAGGCAATGATAAGAGGGGACAAAAACTCGTTTCTCTCAAGCCGATTAAGCTGAAAATCAATAGATTTCGTTCATATGAAAATTTCGTGTCGATATATTCATTATATCGGGAGTTATCACGTTAAAAGACAGTCAGGAAATTATTTTTTTCATTTTTGGAATCATGTGGTCCGGAAAACAAGAAATTCCGGTTAAAACTCAACATCGAATTTTTGACCTATCATATAACTTCCCCGACAAGAGGCGAAGTAAAAATACCTACCACAATAAAATATGACCTCTAGTCCCCCCCCCCCCCCCCTCCTAAAACGCCTGGCTACGCCAATGAGTTACTGTCGTATACTTAGAAGTAACGGCTGATGGACAATACGGTTTGACAGGTTACGTTAGTGATGGTCAAGTTGACTTAGGGACTCTAAATATTGACAGAAGTTAGAAGAAGAAACCCACAGGAGACAAACCCTGAGTGGAGGGTCAGACAGACCTCCCATTTATCATCTCATGGGTAAGCCATCAGTCATTGAGTTGTTATGGGATGTGTAATTTTAAAGGCATGAGAAGAAAAAAATTAAAATATATGTGACTTGGCCATAATATTTAAAGATTACTTAGACTTATTTCATACGGAAATTTATTGTACATTAATGGGGCGCTATAACTTCGTTAATATTGATCCTATCTCAAACCAAAGGGCGTGTCGCTAGTTGGAAATTTCATTTTTTTTTTTTTAATTTTTTTATTCGACAATCTGTACAAAATTTACAATAGGTACAAGTGAACAGGAAATAAATATGTACAATTGATGGGAAAAGCCAGCCAGTGCTGACACTCCCTTAGACAGTCTCATTATTCAAAGAAGATCGCGAGGCCAGCGTCGTCTTAGGCGGCGTGGAGGGTTGTCGGGATGGGACTGAGAGGACATGCGCTGAGCGACAGGATTGGGATGGGTATTCAACTTGGAATGGAATTTCTTGAAGCGGAGTTGGATAGGTCTTGGACATAAGGAATGTTGAGTTCTTTGTGTAGGACTTTGTTGGTGACATAAAAGGGAGCATTGACAATTTGTCCAAGGACTTTTGACTGAAAAGTTTGTATTCTGTTGATCTTGGAACTCTTGGCTGAGCCCCATAGTTCTAGACCGTATGTCCATATTGGTCGTATGATTGTTTTGTAAATTGTAAGTTTGTTCTCAACAGATAGTTTTGACCTTGATCCGAGTAGTCGTCTTAAAAGACCATATCGTCTGCGGAAATTTCATAAGAAACATTTTTGGTAAAAACTATTTTTTCTATACGACGAACTGTTTTCGCGTAAATCAAGAAAAGGTCTAAGAAATTTGGTTTCGGAGTGAAATTTTACAATCACATATACACATACTTTTTTTTTTTCGGGCTTCTGATGGGGGCTTCACACCGCGTAGGGGGAAGTAGGACTTTAGGACCGCTCTTGCCGGGGCGATTGGTAGGTTCCTCCAAACTACCTTATTGCGTTTCCCGAGAGAACTCGGAACCAGGGCATCTATGTTTCATGGCTGCGTTGCGCCGAAGATGATCGCAGGTGGGCCGTGTTACAGCAACCAGCGGTCATCGACGGAAAAACGTTAGACTGCCTTCTTTACCCACCGCCAGGAGGCGACGAATCAGCCTCACTCATCCGCGGGTTCAGTCCCAGGTACGATCCTGTCCGGCTTATCAACTCCACGCTGTCGTACTGTTGGCATTCGAGAACTAAATGTTCTGCAGTCTTGGAGCTGGAATCCCCGTGACCTGATAGTATCTGGAACGTCCATTGGTCCGCCTTTACCCATACAGACTCAAGTGTCGCCCGCTACTCACACAAAGACATTCATTACCGCGAATGTTGTCAAAACGTATTCAGGGGATCTTGAAACGTGATAATCCATTGAAAACTCGATCCCGAATTTTCGCAGGATACAATATATTAAAGGTATAAGAAAGTACAAATCATTTTCTAAAACGGGTTCAAGGAATTTAATAAATTTGTAATAGGCATATTGAAGAGGACGTCTCTTATACATACAGACCTACGAATATCGGTTGAAATAGGTTCAGTGGTTATTCGGCAAAATAAAACAATGAAATTAAAAATAAAATACCATCCACGCTTCGATAGGACTAACCGTTTTCGGGTAAATCAAGGAAACGTCTAAAAATATGTGTTTCAAAAATACATTTGAAACACAAAAGAATTTTGATTAGGGCATAAACATAAGCAGTGTGATGTAAAATGAACTGAGGCCCCAGAACTACAATCGTTTTTGCGGTAAAGCGCTCACAACTTTGTCACAATCACATAAACCATGAAACGCAAAAATCCGTTGAAACCTCGATCTCGGATTTTTGCACGATTACCTTGTACTAAAGGTGTATGAAAGTAAGAAAATCAAAAGGTTGGAGTTGCACGGAACATTCCCATAGGTCTGTTTATGTTCCTCTATAAATCCCATTCAATCTTAATATATTCACTTCTCAAATGCTCCAAAGCCTACAAACTGCACTAAATGAATGTTAAGTGCAGCTCCGACCTGCACATTTTTATATATCTGTCTCCATTGCCCCTGAACCATTGCCCTTTTGCGTTAAGGGAGGAGATTTGCACTCAACTTCTCTTAGATTCATCTTCTAGATTGCTCTTTGTCCATGTCTATCAGCCTATGTCCAAGATGGATAGCCCCCGCTGTGGTAGTGACCTTAACTCCGAGGTTCCTCTGACTGACAGATACCCTCCCATTACGGCCCCCTCACATGTTGCTCTTGCGTGCTATCCTCTCATAGTTGAGCCCCCTCTGATAGGTAGCTCATACAACACTAAGTTACACTGATTCAACTCTTGCGTGATCCCACCCTTCCTAAATAGCACAGATTTACTACCCTTTTCGATTATCTAGTGTTAATGAGCTACCCTGTGCCTAGTGTAATTCCTTTCTTGTTACCACCTGAATTATGGATTTCATTTGGAACAGGGGAGAGAAGAAAAAAAAATTAACCTACCCTACTGTTTATTGTCTGTCCCAAGATATTGATGGGAACTGAATCATTTATGAATTTCAGTAGATCACTTCACGTATTCATTGTTCGTCTCAAAGATCGCTGTCCATAAACAATATAGATATTAGTCAAGAACTATTAAATAAAACTAAAAAATAAATAAATAAAAAAAAACAAGTTTTAAAAAATATACCTTATACATATATCAATTACAATACACTGAAAAGTAATCCCCTTTTTTTTCCGCAGGCGATCGGTTATTTATTTATTATGACTCATGCCCGGGCTTTAACCACCAGTTCATATCGCCTACTATCAGAGGTTTTATAAACTAAGACCCTTGGCCGGGTTTCGAACGTACTTTCTTTTCTAAAACTAAATTTACATGCTAACGTTGGAATGTCTACGTAGAACGGTGTGAGTACAAGGTATAAGAAACAGGAACATCGGGTTTGACCTACGAAACTGAAGAAGAAAAAAAAAGTTACGTTTTTTTCCAACAAGGACTTTATGCATATGACTCATGGCTGGAAGAGTCCAGAAAATGGTGCAGACGTGTCTGTTTATCCTGTTAGTTCCACAACATTGGAAGTTTTTTTTTATATTTATTTTCCGTTGATGATTTGCTATAAACAAAAAGTTAGGAAAAATAAATAAAAACAAACTAGCATGTGTAAGGAAAATGGGGTGAGGTCAGTACCCCGATACTCGAAGACAAAGTATCTTGGGTGTAATGTAAACACTTCTTTAAGAGGCGCCGGGAGCTCAGAGATTGTGGGTTCGAAACCCAGCTGAGGCTCTTAGTTTATCTTATGTGGGAGGTAAACAATTAATTTAAGCACGCAGTCCTTCGGCCGAAGGGAAGGAGGGGTTTAGGGGAGGGGGCTCAAAGAGGTGCCATCCTTATGGACTTTTGTATATCGATATAAAATTGTACGTCGATACATTCATTTTCTCGGGAATAATCGTGTTCACAGAAATACAGATTGGCAGAAATTTTTTCAAAAATTTTTGTCATCAGGGGGTTGGAAAACATGAAATTCCGCTGAAAACGCTCTGACCGATTATATATCTTCCCCTATACCTTTTTTACCTGGGGAAGTAAAACGGTTGCTGTCCCATACGTTCTCGAATGCTCCCGAGGCTCATATTGAGCCGCTCTGTGGGCCGTGGTTTGCCCATTCTTGATCTACAAGCTGAGGGTAGGCCACCCACTTAGCCAAAGTTTTAAGCCTCCCCAGCCCCTCACAGTGCTTAGTGCTTACGTTTTTCCTAAGTAAGCCTAATTGCACTAAAACTAAAACTTTTTAAAGTGACAAGGGTACCTGGTTGGAGGGATTTTCTTGGAAAAACCACTTGAGTACCTGTGACCACGGTGTGGGTATCTCTACAAGACTGCACTGTCTCAAAGAAATTAACAAACTATCCCAACTACCTTTTTTAGTAGTAACTTTGTGATGTATAAAATTACACACATTATAATTATTAAAATATTATAAAATTAATTATATTTATTTGTATGAAAACAAAGAAGCAACTAAATTAGTGAATAAATATATGGTCGCATTTTGTTTTAAAACGAACCAATGAGCGGAGAACAAAAGACGACCATCAGCTGTTCTAAAATAGAGTGGACGAGTCTAAGTTGGGTTGTGGAGGTGAGATGAGATGTGAAGGTGGACAGGCTAGGAGTGAGAAAAGTTTTAGGCTTAAGGTGTGGTGAACCAAGTAGCTGTGAATTGATTGTGATTAATTGGAGATTTAAGATGTGCAAAGAAGGTACTTTTATTTATTATTATTATTATTATTTTAGGGGCAAAATGTCTCGGTTTTGCGCGCTTTTTCTTAAAATAGACATGTTTTTCCATTTCGAGAGAAGATGGTAAAAATATTTTTCCAATTATGGTTGGATTGTACTCACAAATAAACTGGTAACTACGAAAGGTTGATATTAAAAATCTTGAAGCCGAGAAAAAAAAAAAAATGTATAAAAAATAGATAAAAAAGTTAACGAGGGAAAGGTAGGTTATGAAAAGTCACCTAAGGGTCTTTTTTCTGTTACCCATTAAAAAAAAAAAATCAACTAAACCCCTATTTTTTTGGGCACCCCTGCTCTTCAACATATAAGACCTACTTTTTGGAACAAGAGAGAATGACATATAGAAATTGTAGTATAAAATGGTTGGGAGAAATTTGTGTAAGAATTACGTTTTTCATAAACCCAAAAATAAATAAAAATAAAATATATAATAATAATGGAAGAAAAAGAATAGTTTATTTAAAGAATACAATTATAAAAATCTGGGCCATAAAAGTATAAACTTTAAGTAATATCCTTAACAGTCTGTCGAGTTTTTCAATTATACCTTATATTTCTGTTATAGTAAACAGAAAAGTAGACAATAAACATTTCCTTTTCGCAGATCGGTGTTGGGTATATATTAATAATAATAAATTTATTTCCGGTAAACCAATACATGGTAATAGGATACGTCAAAAGAATTTATACATTAAGATAGCTTATAAATTAGATTTATAACTACTTGAGTCTATCACACCTATGATTAGTAGTAATAACAAAACTATTAAAAAAAGTAAAATGAAATTAATAAAAATAGAACAAATAATTATTTAAAAATATATGAGTATATAAAAAAATTAATACAAGATACGTTTATAATAAGTAGACACATTTTTCAATTTAATAAAAATTAAGATAACTCGTTTTCAAAAAAAAACTCTTCGGAAGTGTCTTTATCCCAACGATGTTTCGGGACGTTCTTACGTCCCATCATCAGGTCCCAATGTGCGAGATATAGAAAAGAAAGGCTTTGTATCAAATAATGTTTTTTGGATATGAAACACGCTTTTTTCTTTTCTTTTTTTTATTAGACATTAAAAAAAATTTCGGACATAATATAGGATGTTACATTTTATGTTGCAGTGAAGATCTTGTCTATAATCTGCCTACAACTGTCATGCAATTACAGCTTATACTAATGTCCAAATTAATTTTTTCAATGTGTATTTTTCATATTCCCAGCCAATAGCAATCGCCTTCGAGGGTGCCGGTAGCTTAGAGGTAGTTTGCTGGCCTATTCATCTCAAGAAAGTACTACAGTAACAACTGAGCGGGTTAGCAAGTCCCGTTTCTCAGTTCACCGTCACGTTCTGCGCTAATCAGTAGGTGTATAAATAATCGAAGGACTAAAAACTTACCCTGGTAGTCTAAAGCCTTGTGGCGTATAGGACGAACAGAAATTGAAAAACGACGACTATAAACAGACTTACAAACTGTTACAAAGACTGCTAGACAAAACTTCCAAAACAAAACAACTTACATGCAACGAAGTGTTCAGGCCTATGTGGACTTACTGTCTTGAACTCGTGGGATCTGCCAAGGCTTCCAATCTTCAGCGCATCCAATCCCTTCAATCCAAAATCCTTCGCACAAATCCAATGCTCCTTATTACTTCAACAAAACTCAGGGAGGGCTAGTGCATGCACCTAGGGACCTAAGCAACCAATCCCCTTATTCCTTCCATGGAAGCCCTGGGTTTCTTCCTTATCTTGTCATCTTCTCTTACGTAGATCTGAACATAAGATTACTTTAAGATAAATCCCTCTATAATAAGTTGCACTAACTCAAATACAGTATATTTCTATTCTATTTCGAAAAAAAATAATTCATTTTATTTGTTCACCTATTTAGCTACTAGACGGTCAACGTAACATAGCTGGCCCTAATGGGTGCAGCGGAAGGTTTATGTACCAATTTATTCTGACCTACAAAGTGCTCTTCAGGTAAATGGTGTGATTTGGCGCAGGGCGCAGTAGGTGGGAGATGGATCTGGGTGGTTACAGGTGGTGACCGGACGTCCGGTAGGAAGTGACGGGACATCCTGCTCCATGATTACATCCCATATCGGTCTGCTTCCGTAGGAGCGGTCTCAGGGTGTGCACCGCAACCCTCATCCTCCTTGTCATCAGAGCCTCCCGCGGCAAGTCGCCTGTCATATGGGGTACCACAATCAAGAAACCCACCTCTCGGAGGAACTTCTCTGAGGCTACTTTCTTTAGGATCCTCAGTTTTCTTCAAAACGAAAGGAGACGACAGAAAAGTTCCATATTCGTAGAATCCATTTCCTGGTCACCCAATTTTTTTGTTTATAATTGTGAAAAATGCATTGGGTAAATGAATCGAGTTTGAAAATGTGAAAAGTCATTAATACTGCTGTGAAAAAATTCTGTGAGATGGTAAAAATTCTAAGAAAAAAACGTTTAAATCAGAAAATGCAGTTAATCATTCTGTAGATAACTTTTTCCTGAAGGGAATGGCATATTGTTTGTTCACGTAAGTAGAATATGTTCGTCGTAATCCCTTGCACAAAATCAGACAATGGGAGTGCTGAATTCCTGAAATGAGCATCCCCATTTTTTTTTAATCACTTTGGTTCAATAGCGGATTCCCTCTTCCCAATTTTTCACACATTCAATCAAAATTTCACGATGTTTACATTTATAGTTTAGGAAATATATTGCTGGCCGAGAGGGCACCGGTAGTTCAGAGGTAGCGTGTTTTCCGACTGTGCTCAAGACCGGGTGAGACGTTAAGCGATAGTACTGAGACTTTACGACGTCAGGTACTCGTTAAAGACCCAAAATTTAAGACTCCCACCGTAGATTCAGACTCATGAGTCAGAATAACTAACAAAAAGAAATCCCTATAATTCAGTACACCTTTTTTACTTCCTCAGCGTATAGGGGAAGTTATGTAATACGTAAAAAATTCGATGCGGAGTTTTCAACGGAATTTCGTGTCTTCTGATCTTTTGAATTCAAAAATAAAAAAAAAGGTATGTCTGGCTGTGTGTCACACGATAACTCCCAACAGAATTAATGTTTCGACACGAAATTTTATACGTGTACCCAGAACCCTCCAAGGACGACAGCTATTGATTTTCAGCCAAATCGGTCAAAAGGAAGGGGGGATTAGGGGGAGGCTTAACACAAAAACTCTAATAATTGCCGTTCTAATGAATGTATTGACAAGAAATTTTATATTTAAAGTCAAACTCCATGAGGACAATATTTTTTAAATTTCAGCGAAATCGGCCAACAAATTCGAGTTATAGAGTTTTCGACTTATGGAGGATTTCGACAGGCGGATTTTGATTCGACTTGTAGAGGTTAAGATTCATTCTAACTAATTTTGAGTTAGAGAGGTGAAATAAATAAAAAATCAAGTTACAGAGGTAACAAACATATTTATATTTATTATAAATCAACATTATTTCAAAACATCCTTAAAATAAAAAATACATAGTACATGTAGGTATTAAAAAAAGTCAGTAATTTTTTTTGCTTTAGATAATTGGTAATCCTATTTATTGTATACTCTTAAATTGTTTTCTAAGAAACAATGGTGTACATTGTCGGTAAATTCTTAATGTCGGTAATTCATTTTTCTTCGAGCTAAGAGGTAATAAGTTTCAAATAATCGAGATGTAAAGGTTGTAAAATAAAACATTGCTATGTTCGAGATACAGAGGTCCAATTTATTTTTTGAGTTATAGAGGGAAAATATGTACCAAAATGGCTTGTAGGGACTCACTGATTATTTCGACTAATAGAGGGTTGAGATTTCGAGTAATGGAGGTTTTGGGGCTTGAAGGGAAAGGAACAAAACTTTGTTTCGAGTTTTGGAGGTTTTCGACTTATCGAGGTTCGAATTAAAGAGGTTCTACTGTATATAAATTCATAACCTCATAAGAATGGCATCTAGTTATCCGCGAAATAGATCGAAGGGAAGGGAGGACCAGATAAGAGTCGAGCCTCTCGACACAAAATTTAGTATTCATACTAAATTTAATAGCTAACTAAGCCCAAACGGCCGATTAGTTTCGAACGGAGGGCGAAAAGTTAATTGATAAATTCCTGCTGGAGAAACACATAGCCAATAATTCACTGATATTTTTTTTTTAATTTTTACCAAGTTCGGATAATTGACAGTTCCGATAACGGACATTCTGATAATCGTAACCTTACTGTGCCAACTTTTTGCAATGAACAGAGTACATACTTTACACTGTGATAATGAAAATTTTGTATTTGTAAAATTATAATAATTCAAATAATAATCTATATTAATAAAGCTGAAACGGGGTTTGTTTGTTTGTTTGTATGTTTGTTCCAGCATCACGCCCAAACCGCTGGACGGATATTTATGAAACTGCCCATGTAGCATTCTTTTGAGCCCGATTGAATAATAGGCTATGTGGCGTCCCAAAATTTTGATCGGGAGGGGGGGTTGTAAGGGGGGCCTAAGTATATAAATAGTGCTAACTCATTAACTAATGGGCGAATTGTCATGAAATTTCACAGGTAGTCTTTTTAAAATCCAAACAGGAAAAAAAGGTGTGTGGCGTCCCAAAGTTTTGATCGGGAGGGGGGGTTGTAAGGGGGGCCTAAGTATATAAATAGTGCTAACACATTAACTAATGGTCGAATTGTCATGAAATTTCACACGTAGTCTTTTTAAAAGCCAAACAAGAAAAAAAGGTGTGTGGCGTCCCAAAGTTTTGAACGAGAGGGGGGGTTGTGGGGGGGCCTAAGTATAAATATAGAGCTAACTCATTAACTAATGGGCGAATCGTCATGAAATTTCACGTAGTATTTTTAAAAGCCAAATAGGAAAAAAAGGTGTGTGGCGTCCCAAAGTTTTGAACGGGAGGGGGAGTTGTAAGGGGGGCCTAAGTATAAATATAGAGCTAATTCTTTAACGGTTGGTCGGATTGTCACGAAATTTCACATGGAGTATTCCTGAAGGCCAAATAGAAAAATAAGGTGTGTGGCGTCCCAAAGTTTTGAACGGGAGGGGGGGTTGTGGGGGGGCCTAAGTATAAATATAGAGCTAACTCATTAACTAATGGGCGAATCGTCATGAAATTTCACATGTAATATTCCTAAAGGTCAAATAGAAATATTAGGTGTGTGACGGCCCAAAATTTTGAACAGGAAGGAGGGTTGTGGGGGGGGGGGGCTAAATATACATATAGAGTTAGCTCATTAATGGTTGGTCGTATTGTCACGAAATTTCGCATATATTATTCCTGAAGGCCAAATAGAAAAATAAGGTGTGTGGCGTCCCGAAGTTTTGAACGGGTGGCGGGGTTGACGGGGGGGGGGGGGGGGGGGGGGGGGACTAAGTATAAATATAGAGCTAGCTCATTAACGGTTGATCGTATTGTCATGAATCGGATTGTCATGAATTTCACATGTAGTAGTAGTAGTAACTATGTATTCGCTGTGGGGTTCACTGTTGCAAGACATTTACTAGCTGTGATGTCCAGCGTTCCTAATATCGTACTAGCTGTGGGGTCCGCTGTTGCAAGGCACTTACTAGCTGTAGTGCTCAGCCCCAGTGTTCCTAACTATGTACTGGCTGTGGGGTTCGCTGTTGCAAGGCACCTACAAGACATTTACTAGCTGTGATGCCCAGCGTTCCTAATTACGTACTAGCTGTGGGGTCTGCTGTTGCAAGGCACTAGCAGTGTGGCCCAGCGTATTTAACTACGTAGGTACTAGCTGTGGGGTCCACCGTTGCAAAACTCAAACTAGCTGTGATGCCCCGTGGTTCTAACTACATACTATCTGTGGGGTTCGCAGTTGTAAGGCACCTACTACCTGTGGGGTCCGTCGTTGCAAAAGCATACTAGCTGTGATGCCCAGGGTTCCTAATATCGTACTACCTGTGGGGTCCGTTGTTGCAAGGCATTTACTAGCTGTAGTGCCCAGCGTTCCTAACTTCGTACTAGCTGTGGGGTCCGTTGTTGCAAGGCATTTACTAGCTGTAGTGCCCAGCGTTCCTAACTATGTACTAGCTGTGAAGTTCGCTGTTGCAAAGCACTTACTAACTGTAATGCCCAGCGTATTTAACTACATACTAGCTGTGGGGTCCGCTGTTGCAAGGCACTTAATAGCTGTGATGCCCAGCGTTTCTAACTTCGTACTAGCTGTGGGGTCCGCTGTTGCGAGGCACATACTAGCTGTGGTGACCAGCGTTCCTAACTACGTACTAGCTGTTGGGTCCGCCGTCGCAAGGCACATACTAGCTATGATGCCCAGCATTCCCAACTACGTACTAGTGTGGTGCTCAGCGTTGCAAGCCACATACTAGCTGTGGTCACAAACGTTCTTAAGTACGCACTGACTAGGACGTCCAGCGATGCTAAGTATTCACTAGGTGTGGCTTCCACCGTTGAAAGGCGCATACTAGCTGTGGTGCCCAGGGGTCCTAAAAACTTACTAGCGTTACAACAGCTGAAGGACTATAAGCCTTATTCCGTATGAATAATTGAAAATTATAACATCATGAATGTACTGTCGAGGAACTGAATAGCGTTATAGAAGATATTGGGAGAAAAATCAAAGTTCCCCGGGCAACGCCGGGTATAACTGCTATAGATTTAATATTTGTTAAAACTGATAGAGAACGACCGGATTATCTGAATCCTACACAAAAATCAAAATAAAAATGTTTTTCAAAAAATTCACGCTATTTAACGGTTTATAGGCTTAATAATTGTTAAAACTGATACGACAGAATCAGATATATCCGAAAAGTCCCATCCGACGGACGACGTGCTCAAGGCTATTTTCAACCTAAGTGAAATTTCACCTAACCAGGTTTATTTACATAACATACGTCTCATTATCGAGTACCTCACATTCGAAAAAGCCCTGGATCATCATCGCTTTAAGTCCCATCCGAAGGACGACGTGCTCAAAGTGTTTTTTAACTTCCCGATTGAAACATCTGACCTAAGCGCCTCAGCTAGATTTCTAAGTGGCGATCCTGAGCTCGGTAGTCTCCATTCTTCAAATTTCTCGCTTTTTAACGGTTTATAGATTTAATATTTGTTAAAACTGATAGAGAACGACCGGATTATCTGAATCCTACACAAAAATCAAAATAAAAATGTTTTTCAAAAAATTTGCGCTATTTAACGGTTTATAGGGTTAATAATTGTTAAAACTGATACGACAGAATCAGATATATCCGAAAAGTCCCATCCGACGGACGACGTGCTCAAGGCTATTTTCAACCTAAGTGAAATTTCACCTAACCAGGTTTATTTACATAACATACGTCTCATTATCGAGTACCTCACATTCGAAAAAGCCCTGGATCATCGCTTTAAGTCCCATCCGAAGGACGACGTGCTCAAAGTGTTTTTTAACTTCCCGATTGAAACATCTGACCTAAGCGCCTCAGCTAGATTTCCAAGTGGCGATCCTGAGCTCGGTAGTCTCCATTCTTCAAATTTCTCGCTTTTTAACGGTTTATAGATTTAATATTTGTTAAAACTGATAGAGAACGACCGGATTATCTGAATCCTACACAAAAATCAAAATAAAAATGTTTTTCAAAAAATTTGCGCTATTTAACGGTTTATAGGGTTAATAATTGTTAAAACTGATACGACAGAATCAGATATATCCGAAAAGTCCCATCCGACGGACGACGTGCTCAAGGCTATTTTCAACCTAAGTGAAATTTCACCTAACCAGGTTTATTTACATAACATACGTCTCATTATCGAGTACCTCACATTCGAAAAAGCCCTGGATCATCATCGCTTTAAGTCCCATCCGAAGGACGACGTGCTCAAAGTGTTTTTTAACTTCCCGATTGAAACATCTGACCTAAGCGCCTCAGCTAGATTTCTAAGTGGCGATCCTGAGCTCGGTAGTCTCCATTCTTCAAATTTCTCGCTTTTTAACGGTTTATAGATTTAATATTTGTTAAAACTGATAGAGAACGACCGGATTATCTGAATCCTACACAAAAATCAAAATAAAAATGTTTTTCAAAAAATTTGCGCTATTTAACGGTTTATAGGGTTAATAATTGTTAAAACTGATACGACAGAATCAGATATATCCGAAAAGTCCCATCCGACGGACGACGTGCTCAAGGCTATTTTCAACCTAAGTGAAATTTCACCTAACCAGGTTTATTTACATAACATACGTCTCATTATCGAGTACCTCACATTCGAAAAAGCCCTGGATCATCGCTTTAAGTCCCATCCGAAGGACGACGTGCTCAAAGTGTTTTTTAACTTCCCGATTGAAACATCTGACCTAAGCGCCTCAGCTAGATTTCCAAGTGGCGATCCTGAGCTCGGTAGTCTCCATTCTTCAAATTTCTCGCTTTTTAACGGTTTATAGATTTAATATTTGTTAAAACTGATAGAGAACGACCGGATTATCTGAATCCTACACAAAAATCAAAATAAAAATGTTTTTCAAAAAATTTGCGCTATTTAACGGTTTATAGGGTTAATAATTGTTAAAACTGATACGACAGAATCAGATATATCCGAAAAGTCCCATCCGACGGACGACGTGCTCAAGGCTATTTTCAACCTAAGTGAAATTTCACCTAACCAGGTTTATTTACATAACATACGTCTCATTATCGAGTACCTCACATTCGAAAAAGCCCTGGATCATCATCGCTTTAAGTCCCATCCGAAGGACGACGTGCTCAAAGTGTTTTTTAACTTCCCGATTGAAACATCTGACCTAAGCGCCTCAGCTAGATTTCTAAGTGGCGATCCTGAGCTCGGTAGTCTCCATTCTTCAAATTTCTCGCTTTTTAACGGTTTATAGATTTAATATTTGTTAAAACTGATAGAGAACGACCGGATTATCTGAATCCTACACAAAAATCAAAATAAAAATGTTTTTCAAAAAATTTGCGCTATTTAACGGTTTATAGGGTTAATAATTGTTAAAACTGATACGACAGAATCAGATATATCCGAAAAGTCCCATCCGACGGACGACGTGCTCAAGGCTATTTTCAACCTAAGTGAAATTTCACCTAACCAGGTTTATTTACATAACATACGTCTCATTATCGAGTACCTCACATTCGAAAAAGCCCTGGATCATCGCTTTAAGTCCCATCCGAAGGACGACGTGCTCAAAGTGTTTTTTAACTTCCCGATTGAAACATCTGACCTAAGCGCCTCAGCTAGATTTCCAAGTGGCGATCCTGAGCTCGGTAGTCTCCATTCTTCAAATTTCTCGCTTTTTAACGGTTTATAGATTTAATATTTGTTAAAACTGATAGAGAACGACCGGATTATCTGAATCCTACACAAAAATCAAAATAAAAATGTTTTTCAAAAAATTTGCGCTATTTAACGGTTTATAGGGTTAATAATTGTTAAAACTGATACGACAGATTCAGATTTATCCGGAAAGTCCCATCCGAAGGACGACGTGCTCAAGGCTATTTTCAACCTTAGTGATATTTCACCTACCCAGGTTTATTTACATAACATACGTCTCATTATCGAGTACCTCACATTCGAAAAAGCCCTGGATCATCGCTTAAAGTCTCATCCGAAGGACGACGTGCTCAAAGTGTTTTTTAACTTCCCGATTGAAACATCTGACCTAAGTGCCTCAACTAGATTTCTAAGTGGCGATCCTGAGCTCGGTAGACTCCATTCTTGAAATTTCTCGCTTTTTAACGGTTTATAGATTTAATATTTGTTAGAACTGATAGAGAACGACCGGATTATCTGAATCCTACACAAAAATCAAAATGAAAACGTTTTTCAAAAAATTCGCGCTATTTAACGGTTTATATGCTTAATAATTGTTAAAACTGATACTACAGATTCAGATATATCCGGAAAGTCCCATCCGAAGGACGACGTGCTCAAGGCTTTCAACCTAAGTGGAAATTGACCTACCCAGGTTTATTTACATAACATACGTCTCATTATCGAGTACCTCACATTCGAAAAAGCCCTGGATCATCGCTTAATGTCCCATCCGAAGGACGAAGTGCTCAAAGTTATTTTTAACTTCCCGATTAAAACATCTGACCTAAGTGCCTCAGCTAGATTTCTAAGTGGCGATCCTGAACTCGGTAGACTCCATTCTTCAAATTTCTTGCTTTTTAACGGTTTATAGATTTAATATTTGTTAACTGACAGAGCCATAGAGTGTGCTGGTTTCGGATTATGCCAACGTCAGCACAACGTTCAGACTGACTTTAAATATGGTGACACCGATCCACTATGGAAGAAAAATGCCAAAAAAAAAAAGATGTATGTATAGATATGAACACAAATTAAAACTTGTGTACATTGTGATATAATCTATATAAATAAAGCTGAAACGGGGTTTGTGTGTGTGTTTGTTTGTATGTTTGTTCCAGCATCACGCTCAAACGGCTGGACGGATCTTCATGAAACTTCACATGTAGCATTCTTTTGAGCCCGATTGAATAATAGGCTATGTGGCGTCCCAGAATTTTGAACGGTAGGGAGGGTTGTAAGGGGGGCCTAAGTATAAATATAGAGCTAGCTCATTAACGGTTGGTCGCATTGTCACGAAGTTTCACATGTAGTATTCCTGAAGACCAAATAAAAAAAAAGGTGTGTGGCGTCCCAAAAATTTGAACGGGGGGAGGGGGGGGGGTAGGCCTAAGTATAAATGTAGTGCTAACTCTCAAAGATTGGTCGGATTGTCACAAAATTTCACATGTAGTATTTTTAAAATCCAAATAGAAATATAAGATGTGTGGCGACCCAAAGTTTTGAACGGGAGGGGAGTTTCTAACTAGGTACTAGCGGTGGGGTCCGCCGTTGCAGAACACATACTATCTGTGATGCTGAGCGTTTCTAACTACGTACTAGCTGTGGGGTCCGCCGTTGCAAAACACATACTAGCTGTGATGCCCAGTGGTTCTAACTACATACTAACTGTGGGGTCCGCTGTTGCAAAGCACTTAATAGCTGTAGGGCCCAGCGTTCCTAAAAACGTACTATCTGTGGGGTCCGCTGTTGCAAGGCACTTACTAGCTGTGATGCCCAGCGTTCCTAATTACGTACTAGCTGTGGGGTCCGCTGTTGCGAGGCACATACTAGCTGTGATGCCCTGTGGTTCTAACTACATACTATCTGTGGGCTCCGCAGTTGCAAGGCACCTACTAGCTGTAGGGCCCAGCGTTCCTAAAAACGTACTAGCTGTGGGGTCCGCCGTTGCAAAAACATACTAGCGGTGATGCCCAGCGTTTCTAATTAGGTACTAGCGGTGGGGTCCGCTGTTGCGAGGCTCATACTAGCTGAGGTGACCAGCGTTCCTAACTACGTACCTGCTGTGGGGTCCGCCGTCGCAAGGCACATACTAGCTGTGATGCCCAGCGTTTCTAACTAGGTACTAGCGGTGGGGTCCGCCGTTGCAAGGCATATACTACCTGTGGTGCCCAGCGTTCCTAACTACGTACTAGCTGTGGTGCCCAGCGTTGCAAGGCACATACTAGCTGTGGTCAAAACGTTCTTATGTACGCACTGGCTAGGACGTCCAGCGATGCTAAGTATTCACTAGCTGTCGTTTCCGCAGTTGAAAGGCGCATACTAGCTGTGGTGCCCAGGGATCCTAAAAAATTACTAGCTTTACTACAGTTGAATTCCGTATGAATAATTAAAAATTATAACATCACTGTCGAGGAACTGAATAGCCTTATAGGAGATATTGGGAGAAAAGTCAAAGTTCCCCGGGCAACGCCGGGTATTACTGCTAGTCTATATTAATAAAGCTGAAACGGGGTTTGTTTGTTTGTATGTATGTATGTTTGTTCCAGCATCACGCCCAAACCGCTGGACGGATTTTTATGAAACTTCCCATGTAGCATTCTTTTGAGCCCGATTGAATAATAGGCTATGTGGCGTCCCAAAATGTTGATCGGGAGGGGGGGTTGTAAGGGGGGCCTAAGTATATAAATAGTGCTAACTCATTAACTAATGGTCAAATTGTCATGATATTTCACACGTAGTCTTTTTAAAAGCCAAACAGGAAAAAAAGGTATGTGGCGTCCCAAAGTTTTGAACGGGAGGGGGGGTTGTGGGGGGGCCTAAGTATAAATATAGAGCTAACTCATTAACTAATGGGCGAATCGTCATGAAATTTCACATGTAGTATTTTTAAAAGCCAAATAGGAAAAAAAGGTGTGTGGCGACCCAAAGTTTTGATCGGGAGGGGGGGTTGTAAGGGGGGCCTAAGTATAAATATAGAGCTTCTCATTAACTAATGGGCGAATCGTCATGAAATTTCACGTAGTATTTTTAAAAGCCAAATAGGAAAATAAGGTGTGTGGCGTCCCAAAGTTTTGAACGGGAGGGGGGGTTGTGGGGGGGGCCTAAGTATAAATATAGAGCTAATTCTTTAACGGTTGGTCGGATTGTCACGAAATCTCACATGGAGTATTCCTGAAGGCCAAATAGAAAAATAAGGTGTGTGGCGTCCCAAAGTTTTGATCGGGAGGGGGGGGGGTTGTAAGGGGGGCCTAAGTATATAAATAGTGCTAACACATTAACTAATGGTCGAATTGTCATGAAATTTCACACGTAGTCTTTTTAAAAGCCAAACAGGAAAAAAAGGTGTGTGGCGTTCCAAAGTTTTGAACGGGAGGGGGGGTTGTGGGGGGGCCTAAGTATAAATATAGAGCTAACTCATTAACTAATGGGCGAATCGTCATGAAATTTCACATGTAGTATTCCTGAAGACCAAATAAAAAAATTGGCGGTGTAACGGCTCAAAATTTTGTACGGGAGGGGGGGTAGTGGCGGGGGGACCTAAGTATAAATATGGCGCTAGCTCAATAACGGTTGGTCGTATTGTCATGGAATTTCACATGTAGTATTCTTAAAAGCCAAATAGAAATATAGGGTGTATATGTCACAAAATTTTGAACGGGAGGGTGGGTTGATGGGGGCCTAAGTATAAGTATAGTGATAAGTCATTAACGGATGATCGGATTGTCACGAAATTTCACATGTAGTATTCCTGGAGGCCAAATAGAAAAATAGGCGGTGTGACGGCTCAAAATTGTTTACGGGAGGGGGGGTTGTGGCGGGGGGGCCTAAGTATAAATATAGTGCTAGCTCATTAACGGTTGGTCGTATTGTCATGGAATTTCACATGTAGTATTATTAAAAGCCAAATAGAAATATAGAGTGCATATGTCACAAAATTTTGAACGGGAGGGTGGGTTGATGGGGGCCTAAGTATAAGTATTGTGATAAGTCATTAACGGATGATCGGATTGTCACGAAATTTCACATGAAGTATTCATAAAGGCCAAATAGAATAATAGGGTGTGTGACGTCAAAAAATTGTGAACGGGAGGGGGGTTATGGGGGTAGGCCTAAATTTGAAGATAGTGATAGGTCGCTAACGGATGATCGGATTGTCACGAAATTTCACATGTAGTATTCTTGATGGTCAAATAAAAAAATACACTATGTGACATTTTAAAAATTTGGGAGGGGGGGCTAAGCATAAAAATAATGCTGAATCATTGAAGGGTAATCGGATTGTCATGAGTTTCACATGTAGTAGTAGTAACTATGTATTCGCTGTGGGGTTCACTGTTGCAAGACATTTACTAGCTGTGATGCCCAGCGTTCCTAATATCGTACTGGCTGTGGGGTTCGCTGTTGCAAGGCACCTACAAGACATTTACTAGCTGTGATGCCCAGCGTTCCTAATTACGTACTAGCTGTGGGGTCTGCTGTTGCAAGGCGCTAGCAGTGTGGCCCAGCGTATTTAACTACGTAGGTACTAGCTGTGGGGTCCGCAGTTGCAAGGCACCTACTACCTGTAGGGCCCAGCGTTCCTAAAAACGTACTAGCTGTGGGATCCGTCGTTGCAAAAGCATACTTAGCTGTGATGCTCAGCGTTTCTAACTACGTACTAGCTGTGTGGTCCGCCGTTGCAAAACACACACTAGCTGTGATGCCCAGTGGGTCCAACTACGTACTAGCTGTGGGGTCCGCTGTTGCAAGACACTTACTAGCTGTGATGCCCAGCGTTCCTAACTTCGTACTAGCTGTGGGGTCCGCTCTTGCGAGGCACATACTAGCTGCGGTCAATAGCGTTCTTAAGTACGCACTGGCTAGGATGTCCACCGATGCTAAGTATTCACTATCTGTGGTTTCCGCCGTTGAAAGACGCATACTAGCTGTGATGCCCAGGGGTCCTAAAAACTTACTAGCTGGGGTGTTTGACTTGAAGGACTATAAGCCTTATTCCGTATGAATAATTAAAAATTATAACACAACATCATGAATGTACTGTTGAAGAATTTAAAAGACTTATAGGAGATAATAGTAGAAAAGTCAAAGTTCCCCGGGCAACGCCGGGTATTACTGCTAGTAATTAAATAAAAACGAATAATTGAATAAACAATAAATTACCACATTTCCTGTAGAAATTTGATAACTGGTCTTCTATTTAATTTTGATTTCTACAGTAATTTCCGAAAAGGGCCCAAAAAAAATATCAAAAGTTCAACACGTGCAATTTTGAAGAAAGTGCACGTAATTTAAAAATAAAATTAAATTAACAAACTTTTCAGTTGGATTTCTAAACAGATGCCATTTTTAATTTTATTTCAATGATATTAAATCTAAATTTTTTAAATATATTTATAACTAATCCAAGGGATTTCAAATAATCTTACTGGGCTAACAGGGAAAATGAATTGAATAGAATTTACGAGAACAAATATTAGGTTTATTTACTTAAATCTACATTATTAAAATTAAAAAACTAAACATTGAAGCAAACAAAAATCAAAAGAAACAATCTTAAAAACTAAATTCTTAACACTAATTCATTTTTTTTTTCTGTTTTATATTTTTTGGCAATTCTTTAAAATTTAAGTTATATATTTCTGGGCATATATCCTGTACATATAATCAAACATCAGAACCCAGGCCTCGCCCCGTCTCTACACACACTAAAAACAGCTGATGGCCGTGTTTTGTTTTGTACATGCATTTGTTTTAAAAGAAATGGTTTCTTATTATTTATATAAATATAATTAATTTTTTTTTATATTAATGATTTAATGTGTGTCTGTTTTTTTTATACATACATACATTATACATGCAGACACACCAGAGGTTTCTAGGACTATGGAAGTATTTCAAGATACCCTATTTAATAGGGTGTGCTATGCGTGGTATGGACAGTTAGAAACCCGGTAGGGTGTCACTGCCAAAGAAGAGTTCAATATTCTTCGGTTATTGATGGGGGGTCTATCTGAATAGATCTCGTTAAAATTTGTCATGCCTCACTTTTTATTTTCAGTTTTCTTTTTTCCTCATTTTGTACATATCTGTAACTAACAGAGTTCTTTTTCTGTTGAGATATTTAATGACTTATAAATAAACCTGCATTTTTAGGAACAGATTATTGGTACATTAAAAATTGGGTTGCAAACAAAAATCTAGTCTAGAAACAATAATAATTATTATTGCGGAGCCCTTAATTATTGTATAAGGATTGTTAATTATTAAAATTGATAGTTGAAATTAATTGTTATTAATTTTTTAAAAATAAGAAATTTTCAATTACATATATTATTAAAATATGTTTATTATCTTCAAATAATAAAATTCTTTTGAACATATTTTCATGTTTTGTCCGAAATATGCTGAAGAGAGGGCTCACTTAGTTCTTGGAGATAGATTCCAAATTGTGTCAGCCATTCAACTACGCTTGTCTTCTGGGTTCTGGTAAGGTGGACATTTACAGGAGTATCTTAAGTTTCATTAAGGCGTGTGGAATCTCGGTGTAAAATAAAAAAGAAATCCAATATATTCCTATGAAATCCTTTGTTTGGCTATGGCTTAGTGCTAAGGCCATAAACAAAAAAAAAAAACAAAAAAAAAAAAAAGTAATATTTTTTCTTAATAGCGTTATAACAAATCATGTCCAAGGGAGCACGTTTGACGAAAATAATAGTTTCCGTAGTTACCAACCGAGTGAACATACAAGCTAATTTCTATGTGAGTTAGATTCAAGAGTCTTATACCTGTGAGTTTGCATCAGTTTGTGATGTAAAAAATGTACTCACATTAAAATGTTTAATATATAGAAAATAAATAAATAAATTTGACTCAGTTTTGACTCAGGGTTTAGAAATTCAGGGATAGTTTTAGATAAAATTGTTTTAGCTGTCAAAAGCACAATGAACTTAGAAGTTCCTCTGTCTCACAATGTGGCGCTTCTGTGACAACTGAACAGGTATTAATTCTAGTCGTATTTTTAAAATAATGTTTCAAAATGTAACAAATAGCTTGTTTCGGTCCTGTTCAAGAATATAAACAATTAATGGGAGCCATGGTGGCCGTGCGGGTTAGAGCTTTGGTCGCATGGTCTCACCTTGGTTTGCGGGTGCGAATCCCATCTGGGTGTGAGTTTTATTTCGTAGATAAAACTTCCTCCCGGGGCCATGGATGTTGTGAATAATTAGGTAAAACACCATTATAAGAGTCATGGCTACTATGCATCTTACATAAGGCAAAAAAAAAAAAAAATTAAAAATTAAAAAATCAATTATTATTATTTGAATATAAACAGTTGTTAGAAGTGAAGTAATTTTTTTTTTGCCCTTATGTACGCCCTAATATTAGCCCATGATATGTGTTATCTAGTTATATTTACGACATCCATGGACCAGGGAGGGAGTTATATCTACGAAATAAAACTATCTCCCGGACGAGATTCGAACCCGCAAACCATGGTGATACCATGCGACCAAAGCCCTACGCTCTAGCCCGCACGGCCACCATGGCCCCCAGTGAAGTAACTTAATTAAAATTATTGTAACAATAATAATAACCTAATTATTAAGTAAATTTAAAAAAAGTCCTTGAATCATGCCAATGTCCTAGCACGAATTAATTAATTAAAGTTTCGCTTTCCCTCCAAAACCAAACTCCCGTTTGAGCTAAAAGTCCCTAGTTGACTTACATAAGAGCTTCTGGAGGGCGCCAGTAGCTCAGTGGTATACGTGCTTGTCTTCTGAGCTCAAGATCGTGGGTTCGAAACCCAACCGAGACCCTTAATTTATTTTAGTCGGGAGGTAAAATAAACTTAAGCACGCCGCCCTTCGGATGGGACATTAAGCGATGGTCCCGAGCCTGTACGATGTCAGATACTCGTTAAAGACCCCTACCCTAGGTGAATAAAAATTTAGGGGAGGCAAAATTTAGGACTCCCACAGTGTCGGGCTCATGTCCGCCAGAGTGACGAAAAGAGCGCTCTGGTAGTAGGCGATATGACCTCGTAGTTAAAGCCCGAGCATGAGTCATAAAACCTAACCTAAGAGCTTCCGAATCTTCATACCAAATTTTGGGTCATTATATTCATTTCATCGGCATTCATTAGAGTTTTTATGCCTAGCGTTCTCCTCGGATACGCCCCTTCCATTCAATCAATTCCCCTGAAAGGTGTAGTCCTTATGAAATTCTGGACACACAAATAAAATTTCGTGACGATAAATTCAATCTTTTTGGAATTATCGTGTTCACATACACAGAAAGAAATGGAATCAGAGGTTCGGGAAATATGAAAATTCCGATGAAAACTCAACATCGGATTCTGACAGAGATACATAACTTCCTCTATACCTTCATGAAGCTGGGGAAGTGAAAAGATATGATTTAAGTACCTCCGATAATACGTTTCTAGAAACTAAAAGATATAATAGTGTTGAAAAGTCGGTAACAAGGGTGAGATGGACAGAGACTATTGATACAGGTGAAACAACAAGACATACCGATGCATAGGGTACACTTGTGGAACGAGTTCTGAACTGTTAGAAAAATAGTATCAAGTTCATTTATTTCAATTTTCATACCTTTGTCAAAAGTGATAGATTTGTTTGATTGTTTTTCTGACTCATGCCCGGGTCATATCGCCTATTACCAGGGCGCTCTTTCACGTGCTCTGATGGACAGGGAACCCTAAAGACTGCCTACTCAGGTTTAGTTACCTAGGATATGAGTAACTAACATCGCACAGGCTCGGACACCTCACTGAAAGTCCCACCCGAAGGACGGCGTGCTCAAGGTTTTTTTAACACTTCGTCCTTTGAATGAGACGTTAAGAGATGGTACCAAGCCTGAACTATATTATCTTTACCTAATTATAACCTACCTACATAAACTTATTGTTAATGTATTACAAAATTTATAATTGTATATTTAATTAAATTAAATTAATAAGGAATCATAAAGTATTTGAACTACAATAGTGTAGTAGAGTACACAATACTTTGGGAGTCCTCATTCATAGCTGATAACTATATTAACAACTAAATATAACCAATATTGTAAACAATTTTAATGTAGCAATTTTTATGTTGTGAAGACCTTAAATGCAAAATTCTGTTCTAGTTATAATGAATATTTTTCTGAAATTTGAGGTCCATAGATCAATCGGTTCGACCGATCATCGCTATCGCAAACTATTTTATAAGGAAAATCGAAAATTTAAAAGTTGTTTTGGTGGTTTCTCAGTAAGGGAAAACCTTACGGTCATGTTTCTTTCTGCCTATGGGCAGCCTCTACCAGCTACAAACATATTTGAAAAAAAAGTAAGTTTCGCACCGCGTGGCATAAAAAAAAAAAATTTCGCTCCCAAATCGGTTGGTTAGTTTTAGAGGGAGAGCAAAAACATGGGTGAATAAGTCGAATAATTGGTGGTTCATCGATGACTTTTCAGGGATAATTCCAGTGATGGGTATGGATGGAAGCTGGAAGAGGTGTAGAAGACTTCACCTTGGAGAAGAGGCGTGGTTCTACCGTGACCAAAATGATATAGGAGCGGGTGATGTTGAGGAGCAGACTGTCAGCTGTGCAGCATGTGGTCCAGAGGGTACAGGTGTCCTAAGAGCTCGCGTGATATATCCCAGACCGGGAGCTACATCCCAACCAGAAGGAGGCTTCAGGGGATCTGGTATATTAGGAGGAGACATTCTGGGGAAAGAGCCATCGAAATGTTTCCTCTCAAACGTATATAACAGACGGACCCGGAAGAAGAGATGGAGGAGCTGAGGAATATAGTCTGGGGGGAGAGCCATCGAAATGTACAGGCTTCCTCTCAAACCTATATAACAGACGGACCCGGAAGACAAAGAGATGGAGGAGGTGAGGAAGACAGTCTGGGGGAAGAGCCATCGAAATGTACAGGCTTCCTCTCAAACGCATATACCAGACGGACCCGGAAGACAAAGAGATGGAGGAGGTGAGGAAGACAGTCTGGGGGAAGAGCCATCGAAATGTACAGGCTTCCTCTGAAACATATATAACAGACGGACCCGGAAGACAAAGAGATGGAGGAGCTGAGGAAGACAGTCTGGGGGGAGAGTCATCGAAATGTACAGACTTCCTCTCAAACCTATATAACAGACGGACCCGGAAGACAAAGAGATGGAGGAGGTGAGGAAGACAGTCTGGGGGAAGAGCCATCGAAATGTACAGGCTTCCTCTCAAACCTATATAACAGACGGACCCGGAAGACAAAGAGATGGAGGAGGTGAGGAAGACAGTCTGGGGGAAGAGCCATCGAAATGCACAGGCTTCCTCTCAAACCTATATAACAGACGGACCCGGAAGACAACAAGATGGAGGAGGTGAGGAAGACAGTCTGGGAGGAGAGTCATCGAAATGTACAGGCTTCCTCTCAAACCTATATAACAGACGGATCCGGAAGACAACGAGATGGAGGAGCTGAGGAAGACAGTCTGGGGGGAGAGTCATCGAAATGTACAGGCTTCCTCTCAAAACTGAACAACAGACAGACCCGAAAGAGAAAGAGGTGAGCTTTGGTAAAGCGAACGAAAGCAGACAATCCGTCTTCCAAATTTCCATCATTAAGTACTTCCCAGAATATGAGCTAATGAGAAAAATGATTTTTAACAAAATGTTCCTTATTAAATCCAAACAAATCTATGTACATTAACGTAGCAATTCAACCAAACTCAACGTGCGGCTTCATTATACCTCTGCGGTATTTCGCTCTCACATCCGGTTGTAAGCAGATTCTACTGTATTTAATTTGTATTTCTACTTTTTTCTATTATTTATGTTTTTATATAGGTATATTTATTATTTTCTCACTTTTTGTTAAGTTCCTTATTTACATCAGTTTTTCTCAAATTAATTTTATTTCAAACCTAGTCTGGGCATCCTTCCTTCTCTTTTATACTCCAACCATTAAAGTATTCTGCTCTGTCTATTTTTAATTATTTCGTTTTCTTCTCTATATTTATATAGATACATTTATGTATCTAATCATCATAATTAAGCTATTTGTTTTAATTTTTCATTTATCTATATTTATTATTTTCAAATTTTCCTCCACTGTGAAATTTTTTTTTTTTCGATGGTTGATTTCGCTGATAGTTATCAGATAATGAATGTCCTTATTGAGTTATGATTATAAATGTGAAATTTCATATCGATATATTCATTAAATCTGCACTTGGGGTTTTTGAATTAAGCTCCCCTCTGCTCCCCCCTTTCCTTCGGCAAATTCTCCACTGAAAATTGTGGTTTTGAAATTACAACGGCAGTTATAGGCCTCCTTCCTAATACCTACCCCCTTTTTCTATGACCGACTTGGCTGAAAATCAATAGGTGTCGTCATTAGAAGGTTCTGGATACATATATAAAATTTAGTGCAGCACATTCATTCTATCAGGAGTTTTCTCGTTCACATAGAGACAGGCAGACATTTTGTTTTTTTATTTTTGTAATCAGGGTGTAGGAAAACATGAAATTTCCTTGAAATCTCAACTTTGAATTTCTGATCGATACTTCCTCCTACCTATACATCGATACTTGAGAATATTTGGCCTTCCCCGCACTTCTTGCACACTGGTTGGGGAAGTGTGGAGTGTGGTCCCCCGACTAACGGGAGGGCGGGTCCATTGCCACCCGGGATCACGCTTGTCCCCACCTCCGTGAAATCAGACGCTCCTGTTTTTTCCCGTCGGAGTTTTGGTGGGTTTTGTGTCTCCTCCTTTCACGGCCCTCTACCCTTTGTTTCTTCATCAAATGGCCTAATTGAGATGTTTTCATCTTCACTGGCTCCAGTTTCATGGCTCCTCTGGTCCATGGTCCATCACTAAACCATCATCCACATCATACACCTTCCTAAAAGTTAATGCTATATATTTGTCTAAATTTTCTCTACATCTGAGCTACCGACGTCCTCGTAACAACAATATTATTATTATTTATTGTGGTTGTAGGGCGAAAAACTGCCATGGTTATCAATAAAAATATAAAATATATAGGTTAGGTTAGGTTTTATGACTCATGCCCGGGCTTTAACAACGAGGTCATATCGCCTACTACCAAAGCGCTCTTTCGTCACTCTGATGGACATGAGCCCGACTCTACTGTGGGAGTCCTAAATTTTGCCTACCTTAAATATTTATTCACCTAGGGTAGGGGTCTTTAACGAGTACCTGACATCGTACAGGCTCGGGACCATCGCTTAACGTCCCATCCGAAGGACGGCGTGCTTAAGTTTATTTTACCTCCCAGATAAAATAAACTAAGGGCCTCGGTCGGGTTTCGAGCCCACGTTCTTGAGCTCCAGATGGCAAGCACGCATACCACTGAGCTACCGGTGCCCTCTCCTGCTTATATATATATATTTTTTTTTTTCTTCGTTATTGCAGCATAGCTCCTCGACTTAGGTAGTCTATGGCTAGTTTTGGGGCTGTGGTATTTCCAAATCAGTGTGCCTGGGGACTGGAGACAAGCCCCGTTGGGTTGGCCGGTGCCCGGGGTGTCACATCCGGGAAACCCACAACTATCCAGGAAATTGGACTAATTATCAGCTGCAGTCGACTGTGCTCTGAGCTGGTTTTTAAAACTAGGGCTACTCACCACTACCGCGTCGGGAAACACCATCTGATCACGATGGCAGAGACATAGAAATGCAAATTTTTAATTTCCCGAGGTCCTTTTTGAATTGATTAAACATTTATAATTATAACAAATTAATCAAAAATACAATAAATTACCCAAATAATTGATAATTCGTCCAGAAAAACCGATAAACCAAATACAGTAAAAATAGTTTAAAAGAACACTGGTTGTAAAAAGAAATCGATTATAAGAACGGAATTTCTAGTTCCCGGCCAGCTTTAATGCAACTTAATGTAAATAATATCTGGTTATAAGAACATAGTAAGAACATATCGCTTTTAGTGACCTAAAGTTCATGGATTTCTGAGAAAACAAACCTTTTATAAGAACTTCATGAGAAAACAAATCCCTCCAAAGAGGAGTTCAGACATAAAATATTCTACGAAAATAGTAATCAATTATTTTCATGGAATGTTTCCGTCGTTGTTTACATTATTTTCTGACTACACATTCTCAGTTCTCTGCAGTTGTTCAAACAGAACGGTGCAATGAGTGAAAAAATAAATAAAAACCTTTACGGTGGAGGAAAAACTTCATATAATTTCTTGTTTGGAAAATGGAGAAAAAAATGGAGCTTTTTCGAATGAACTAAAGGTGAGTAATGCAACCATTTCAAACATTTTTAAGAACCGTCAAAAATTAAAAGAAGAATTCGAAAACGATCGTACCAGCAGGAAAAAAAATCGTACAAGTTCTCATGGTGATGTCGAAAAAGCTCTGTTGCAGTGGTTCAAGGTTCAAAGAAGTGCAAACATTCCGATAAATGAACCAATTTTGCAAGAAAAAGCAAATGATTTTGCAAAACTGTTGTTACTAAATGCGGTTGCTAATTGCAACCCCTTAAAAGTAGTTCCAGAATGGTGGAGTGGATCCAGAAAAATGGATCGATAATTAAACAGAAAAAAATTGATTACCGGATATAGCAACTATCGGGTTTAAGAACCAAGTTCAGATGGTCCCTTGGATGTTCTTATAAACGATTTTTACTGTAATTAGTAATTATTCAGAAATAAATAATTAACTACCAAAATTATTTATAATTCGTAAAAAAAAAAAAAAAAAAATAATTGATAATTTGTCAAACATGAACTTACGTTAAAGCGACAGTAAAAAATCATTGTCTCTATGTCCCTTCTTATTTATTTTCTTTTTTCTTTTATGTTTGAGCGCATTGTAGCTCAAATGAAGAAAGATCTTTTTATGATTTTATTTAAAATTAAACCATTAATTATTTTATTTTGTTAAAAATGATTTCCTACACGTTTCTTTTTAGTTTGATTGTTACTATTCTTGAACCAACTGAATTACTCTGATGACATAATCGATCGACTAACGAAGGAACATTAGTCGATCCATTATTCATTATTTGAATAATTAAATAGTTTGATATGTGCATATATGTGGTTAAATAATTAATACTCTTAATTATTACTATATTAACTATATTAATATAGTTCAATTTGTCCAGTAATTAAAAATCTATTTTTCTCCATTTGTCGTTATTTAGCTAATTGATAAAATAGCTTCGAAAAATTATCACTTTTCCTATAATTGGAAATTCGATTATTAATTCATTATTAATTGTCGGGTAATTGACAATGTGTATTTTTTCATTTTTTTTTTTAATCAAGTATTTCCCTTCCCTTTACATATAAACCAAAGTTGATTAAAATCGGTACATCAGAAAATATAAATAAATAAAATAAAGAATAGAAAGAAAATACATCGCCCTAAACTATATATTGGTTTACAGTTTTTTATTTATAAAGTGAAAGGAAAACAAGAAGAAAAAAAATATATATATGAAGAAAGCAAGACGAAAAATAATAACAATAATATACATGATAATAAAAAAGATAAGAAAAATAAACAGGTAATAATAATAATAATAATAATAGCTAATAATTGTGAATAATAATAGAGAAAAATAAATAAATAAAAAATACAAAAAATAAAAAAGTAGGTACCTACCTATATAATATAGTAGAAAAAATAATAAATAATAATAGTAGAAAAAATGGATGAAAATACATAAGTAATCAGGAATAACATGTAATGAAAATACATAACAGCAATCGAAAAAACTGCTACCATGCCAACAGTGCCATGGTGAGGTTCTTTAATTGGTAATAGCTAGAGGGGCGCCAGTAGCTCAGAGCTCTCATTACTGAGCTTAAGATCGCGGGTTCGAAACCCTGCCGAGGTCCTTAGGTTACTTTATCTGGGAGATGAAAAAACCTTGAGCACATCGTCCTTCAGATGGGTCGTTAACCAATGGCCCCGTAAGATCTCTATCCTAGCTAAATAAAAATTTAGGGTAGGCAAAATTTAAGACTGCCATAGTAGATATAGGCTTATGTCCACCAGAGCGCTCTGGTTAGTAGCTGATATGATCTCCTTGTTGGAGCCCGGTGAGTCACACACAATAACTAACTATAATAAATAGCTAAGTTCATTTTATGTAGGTAGTGAATAAATATATATTACTTTATTAATAAATTATTTAATTAATTATATACTACTAGGTTAGGTTAGGTTTTATGACTCATGCCCGGGCTTTAACTACGAGGTCATATCACCTACTACCAGAGCGCTCTTTCGTCACTCTGGTGGACATGAGCCCGACTCTACTGTGGGAGTCCTAAATTTTGCCTACCCTAAATTTTTTATTCATCTAGGGTAGGGGTCTTTAACGAGTACCTGACATCGTACAGGCTCGGGACCATCGCTTAACGTCCCATCCGAAGGACGGCGTGCTTAAGTTTATTTTACCTCCCAGATAAAATAAACTAAGGGCCTCGGTCGGGCTACGAACCCACAACCTTGAGCTCAGAAGTCAAGCACGCATACCACTGAGCTACCGGCGCCCTTATATACTACTATATTAAAAAATATTTAATTGAATGAGGGCGCCGGTAGCTCAGTGGTATGCGTGCTTGACTTCTGAGCTCAAGGTCGTGGGTTCGTAGCCCGACCGAGGCCCTTAGTTTATTTTATCTGGGAGGTAAAATAAACTTAAGCATGCCGTCCTTCGGATGGGACGTTAAGCGATGGTCCCGAGCCTGTACGATGTCAGGTACTCGTTAAAGACCCCTACCCTAGATGAATAAAAATTTAGGACTCCCACAGTAGAGTCGGGCTCATGCCCACCAGAGTGACGAAAGAGCGCTCTGGTAGTAGGCGATATGACCTCGTAGTTAAAGCCCGGGTATGAGTCATAAAACCTAACCTTTAATTGAATTATATGCATTGCTCCTCACCGTTCAATATTATATTATTTTTTTCCTTTTCAAGTAAATGAAAGTGAAAATATGAATGAAGTCCGTTTAGTAATAAAAAGTATTAAATAAAATAAGAGAGAAAAAAAAAGTGCCCCGGGTGAGGATCGAACTCACGACCTTAAGATTATGAGACTTACGCGCTGCCAACTGCGCTACCGAGGCCTCATGGTTGGAAGGCAATTAAAATCTGTATTTCATAATATCGGATTATATTATTCTTCTGCTCCAATTAATATCATTGTTGAAAATTATAGACAAAAAGTTAAATACAATATATACTTATTATGTATTAATATTATAGTTGTCAAATAGCATAAGTATTTAGATAATTAAAGAGAAGTGATAAATAAAAAAACAAACTGATAGGGATGTATAAATTTCTTTTTGGTAAACAGCAAAACACCATTTGAATAAATACATTTGAGTTATGTACATTGAAAACTACCTCACCTAGGCAAGCCTTCTTTTAACCATTACACAACAATTTTTCATTTCAATGGACCAACCTCACAATATGCCTGTCCATTTTACCTTACTTGGTGGGCATAGGTTATCATAAAGTTAACTTAATGACAAAATAAATTAAAAATAATAGTAATAATAAATACCATTAGATGGCGATAGTTGGCCAAGGACTTTAGCAGTGTCACCAACTTGGTGACTCACGGCCTTGAGACGTTCTGCTACTAGTAAATAAACGTACGGTAACTTATCTATCATTCTTCTCTTGTAACTGATTTGACTGAAAATTGTGGACTTGTGGAATGTTCATAGTTTTAACATGTTGCCAGGGTGACACTGAATTTCGAATAGCCAAAAGCCTGAATGACCTCATCCTTTGGATTTTTGCAGTTGAGTTTAGAGTATGGATTACTCTTGAAGGTTTAAAGGGTTTAATTCACGAACGCTCCTTCAGTTCAAACGGCGAAAAATGGGTCGTGAATGTTGAAACCCATCCCGATACTCATGGCGCGGCGCGGCATGCTAGATATTCAACCAGTCTACGCCGCGTCGTTGCGCCAACGAATGCGAAAAACCGGAAGAGATCGGAGCGCTGCTCCTGCCCCGAACTTGGTGGAACTAATCTCAGTCCTTTATCATGATGAACATTCATTTCCAATTGACTAATTATACATATATTATTTTTCATATATTGTTATAGTTACATTGTTTTCTTTCTTTTCTATATCTCGCCACATTGGGACCTGATGATGGGACGTAGGAACGTCCCGAAACATGTCTTTCTTTGAAAAATAGTTACCTATCTTAATTTTTATTAAATTGAAAAATGTGTCTACTTATTATGAACGTATCTTGTATTATTATTATTTTATTTTATTTTTTTTATTTTATTATTTTTTTTTTATATACTCATATATTTTTAAGTATTTATTTGTACAGTTTTTATTAATTTAATTTTACTTTTTTAAATGTTTTTTTCTATTACTACTAATCATAGATGTGTTAGACTCAAGTAGTTATATATCTAATTTATAAGCTATCTTAATGTATAAATTCATTTGACGTATCCTATTACCATGTATTGGTTTAACGGAATAAATTATTATTATTATTATCAACCTTTGGTGGTGAGGGTTGTCATAAGCAGGTCATTATCGCAATACTGTTTTTCATAGCTCATCTCAGTGGCTAAGAATCGAAGGATTGCGGCCAACCTTTCATTGGGACTAATGCTTTGCCTCATATTTGGATCTTTTTTTTTTCGAATTAAGTAACGTTGTTCAAGCAAATCGAAATAAGCCGCATCTTCCATACGCAAGTAGTTTCTCCAGTCGGATGACATGATAATGGAAGATAAATTATCTGGAAGATAACCTATTTAGTAAATTTAGGTGAAGCCTATATAGCCTAGTATACCATCTTAACAATACTTTAGTTTCTTCATATTCTATGATTGTATACATAATATAGTATATATTATATAATATATAGCATAATAGGAAGGATTAGATCCAATACATATTTCTTAATATTTATTTTCTTCTTGCCCTACCCCGACTTATCCTCATTCAAAATGTTTTATTCTACTTCCTGGAGAGGGTCTTCAAAGACTTGGGTCACCAAAAATGTTGGATGCGCCACTGCCTTAGGAAGAAGTTTGAAGGAATATGTACTGAGGTCTCCGCATCTCCAAATACCATTTGGGAAGATTGAGTGTTATTGAAATCCATCGTTTGTATTTGTGGCTATCATTAATCCTCGAATATTTTTTTTTTCTCAAAATTTATTCTTACAATCAAAAATTTCATCATGAGGAATCAATACAAATATCGTATGAGGATTTGAGTTTTGGTCTTTTATCTAGAAAGAACCGTTTATCGTTCATAAATGGATTTGTTTCCTGCTGATATTTCTGATTAGATTCTTTACTATAAAAAAATGGTCATCCATTAGTGAGGCCTTCTATCGGAACTGGTCATTATGTGGGTGGTTCCCTGCTGATCTCCCAAGATAAAGTCCACGCTATAACTCCATTTAGCCTCTAGGTCCCAGCCACCCTTGGTCAATTATCATCGTCCTTCTTTCCGGTCGTCCTATGCAAATTCTCCGTTCCGGTGTCCTCCCTTCATCTTGGAACAACTTCCTTCCTCCCCCTGTATATATCGGCTACCTTCCACCGACCCCTAGTTCTCTTCCTGTTCCTGTAGATTTCCTCTCCTCTCAGCTCACCTTCCATTTCCTATTCTCCGTACCCGGGGGGTTATACCCGCTTCATCCACGTGGCCACCATCCTTCTGAACCATTCACTGGTCTTTTTGTGTCCTTGGAATCATCGGATGTAATTAAGTGCAAAGATTCCTTTCACTTCGAGGATATAATTTAATCTGATTATTCATGAAGAGTTATAACTAGTCCTAAAATCAAAATGAAGATCCGAAAAGAAAAAAAATCCCGAAATACCAGACGCAAGCGCGTGAAGAAAGAACTTTTTTTTTAATTTTCATATTTACTATGTAATAATTTTCGACTATAAACATTCATATGACCAGAGTAATAGTGAACATCGCCTAATAGTCTAGATGAAGCGGCTGATCAGCACCAACGATGATTCCGACATAGCTTCTACCAGTGTTATTTAACATTTTTGCAGAGATATTGTGAAACACTTGATAAAAATAAAGAAAACGTAAGTTTTTTTTAAAATATTGTCTATTTCACAAATAATATATATAATATGGGAGTACTTTCGGTATTGCTACCATCCTCAGCCACAACTTAACAAATACTAAATTGAAGTTCAACTAGGTAGTTTACAATCCAAACGGTAGGTTGATATCCTTTTTCAGCCTCTACGGGGTTTTCCTATCCCTTCTCTACAGTTAATATTTGAAATATGTAAAAACATAAAAAATGACATTTCGTCCCACAAGTTCCATTTTTAAGATCCCAATTTTAGTCTTTTTAGTTAATACTATTTTCAAAAGTTGTATTTATTTTTTGTTATTTATTTATTATAATTATTTTTCTCTCTTTCATATATGTAAAATTGTTTCCATCTCTTTTTCAAATTATTATAAAGTCTCTATGTATATCATTGTCCATAATGTCTAATATGTTTGTTTATGTTCTGTAGGCCCTGAAAAAGAAAATATTAATAAAATCAATTTGATTCAATAATATTTCAGGACACTTCCTCCAAGTTGTACTCATACATACATCTTTCATAATTTCATTTCTTAACATAATTTCTTCTTTATTTGTAAATTATGGCGACTACACTCTGACGGTCATCTGACCAAGAGATGGTCTTTGATATAAGATTTTTTATTTTCAAATTATTATGTGTAGTTTATTTATAAATAAATAAAAACTTAATAATAATATATTTATTTCAGCTTTTACAATTTTCACAACCCAAAAGTTCACACCAGAATTAAAAATGGCAATGGAACTATTAAACAATTAAAAATTTAGGATGCATTTCAATGACGCTCCCAACAGGGCATTTGAAATCGAGATCTTTACCCCATTGGGAAGGAATCCATTCATCTTCAAAAAACCCAAAGAGGCAGTAGCAACTCTGGGAAGCACCTGGCCGTCAGAAGATGTGTTAAATGAGTTATAAAGAGTTTTGATGCAAGAAAAGGTCGGAGGGGGAGGGAGCGATGGAAGCGGTAGACCGCCGGTGGAAGTCTAACGATGATGGATGTTGCCGACAATTAGACAGTGTCGCCAACCTGCCAACACATAAATCATACGTCGGCCAAACACACCCACCAGACACCGCACCATACCGCCCACCCACCCACCACCGCATCCACACCTTTTTTTTTGGATCAACGTCGGCTCTCGGTAGCATCTTCGGTCTTCTATTGTCTGTTATAGTGTTCCTTGAAGTAAGAAATTTTTGATGGAATATGAGCACCATGTACTCTCACAAGTGATACGTGTATAACTCCGCTGTATATAAGTTTTTTTTTATTATTGGATTTAGGCTGACGGGAAATATGAAATTCCGGTGAAAATTCAACATCGAATTTATGACTGACTACACAACTTACATTATAATATAATGTAAGTAATAATATTATTACCCCAGAAATAATAATATTATTATTTCTGGGGTAATCCCCATTCCTGCCTCCGATCAAGTTCGCCAACTTGGGCTCTATCTAGACCGAAGACTGCCTTGGAATCTGCACACACGAATGAAACCAAAGAACTGAACCGACGGTAGCTGACTATATTCTAAGACAATAATAAGATCTACATGGACCCACGGACTTGAATAGTGTGGTTGTACTAAGCCATCTAACATCAAGCGTATCCAATCCAAAGTCCTAAGAACAATTGTCAATGCACCCTTCAATGTATTTAATCGTACTCTCCATAATGACCTTCAAATTCCTTTTGCCAACGACCTCATCATGAAGATTAATCTCAAAAGTAAACATTCCTCATACCCCTTATGACGTCATATCATATTATTTTCTAAAACTAGATACAAATTTTCTTCAAATTCCACCTCTTATTATATATGAACTATACTAAATTCCACCATTTTATTTAATAAATGAAGATAAAAAAAAAACTCGTGCTCCTTGGGCAAGGTCTCAACGCCAACTAAACATGACCGAATCCTCGTTTTAACACGGGTTGGTCAGCCTGGGTCACACTGCCATTAAATTTTATATAGTTTTTTTTGTCATTTTCTTCCTTCTTCTTGTTTCTCCTTGTCTTTATAAATTATATTATAATTGTCTATGTCCTTTGTCTTTGATAATCTGTTTATTTACTTTTATTTAATTAAACGATCTTTTCTTTACTTGAATCTGGATCGATTATCCTGTTCAAATCTCGATTACTATTACCCTCTGTTCTTATGCTTTTGAATCCCTTATTCGTCGTTGACTTTCTTCAATTATCTTCAAAACTTATTAAACAATTTATTGTTGCTCTGTACTAAATTTCAGGAAAATCCATCGAGCAGATTTTTCCATTTCGTATCTTCTTGAACATTGTTGATTTTCCCATTTTCTTTATTAAATATCTTGTTTTGTTGCTTCTATACCATTCTTTGGTGCCTTTTTTTACCTTATTATTTCATTACAGTTTCAATTTGATGCATAACTTTCAAGAATTATCTGTATGAAGAACTCATGTTGCGATGTCATGTCTTTTGCGTCTTTCATCAATAAATTACGTTGTTAATCTGTTTTTATTTGGATTTCTTTACTATTTTCTTGAACTTAAGTAAATTTTATTTTTACTTATGATCATGTTTTTTTGTTTTTCTGCAATTTGTTTTACTGTTGTTATTCTTTTATTCCATTTACATTTCTCCATGAGGACATGTTTACATTACCAATATAACTATTATTTTGATTAATGGAGTCGACAGTATCTTTTCAATGTAGAAGGAAATCGAGGTTCTGTCGTGTAAAAGAAAATTCAAAATTTGGCCAACGTTTCGAAAACTATTTATTTTCTTCTTCAGGGCCTACAGAATATAAACAAACAAATTTTATACTAAGATGTTATTATGATTATTGAAAAAAACTGTTACAATTGATCGATTGAAGTTTATTTAATGGAAAAAGCACTATACTGGACACAAACACACAACACCTTCACCAATTTTTAGTAATTTTTATTTATTAGTTATTTAGAGAGATATATATTGTTTTTATATAGTCTATTTCATTACTACTTTCAAAATTTTTATTTGTTTTTATTATTTATTTATTATTATTATTTTTCTCTCTTTTATTTATGTTCAAAAAAAATTGTTTCCATCTCTTTTTCAAATTATTATAAAGTATCTGTTTATATCATTGTTCATAATGTCTAATTTGTTTGTTTATATTCTGTAGGCCCTGAAGAAGAAAATAAATAGTTTTCGAAACGTTGGCCAAATTTTGAATTTTCTTTTACACTACAAAACCTCGATTTCCTTCTACATTAACTATTATTTATTTACCTTTTTTTAAATTATTATTATTTCATTTTTGTATTATTACCATTTTGTATATAAATATTATTTTGTACATGCATTTTATTTTTATTTATTTGTCACAATTTTTTTAATGTATTTTCTTCCGTTTTCTTATCCCTGTACATATTGCTATTTATTATTTATCACATCATCAAATTTACTTATGGTTTTATTTTTGACCGATTGTAAATATGCCCAATAAAGTTGTTCAGTTAAAAAAAAAAAAAAATACGCTGCTGAATGGAGTTCACAAGGTTAAAATGGTGCTGAATGGAGGTCAGAAGGTTAGTCTGATGCTTTAGAATCGATGACAATGTTAGACAACTAATGTTTTCAGATGGGCTCTTGAACAAGGAACGTTGGAGTGAGTCTGTCCATTAGATGTTTTGTTCCCTCGCTATCCTATCTCTAACGATTCATTAACCAGACAACACAATATTTTTATACACATTAACCACCGTCTCACGGATACACACACTTGGTTTCCTTCTTCTAATCTACCAATGACATACCCAGGATGACCTTTTTGATGGAGATGGTTGGTACTTTTAATGTTTAAGTTGCTTTACGCAGATCTCACAACCATTTTAACATCACACATGAAACCTCCAAAATTACTGAATTTTCTTTTCTTTGTGTGCCCACTGTTGGCGGATCAAATTCAAATACTATACATCAGTGCATACCAACTTCAGAGACTGTCCGGTACCTCGCGCTGCACTTGGACAAACGACGAACGCAAAACGCCTATATCTGACTAAAACGAACAAAAATAAAAAGATGCTTCAGTATACTCAAAACATTAATTGAACGACGGTCTTAACTCTCACTGACCAGTAAATGCACTATTTACAAATAGCTTCTCAAGCCGATATGAACGTATGGCTTGGAACTCGGTCCAAGTCCAATTCGAACCGGATTCAAGCTATGCAGTCCATCCATCATATTACGACATATCACTAACGCATCTTTCTACGTCATCCACCAACCCACTTCATAACGACTTACCAAGTGCAATTCTTTTCAACAGTTATGACAGAGAAAACACATACACACAAACTCGCCATTCATGACATCTCTAGCTCCAAATTCCCTGCCCACCTCGCGGACACAAGTGAACGTGGCAACGTGACTTGCTCCGGATGCAGCCTGCCTGTTCTTCTAAACGCAACGCACCTCTGCTAATAGACATTAATCAGAAAGAATCATTAATGGCAGTAACTGCCGTGATGATTACCTAAGTAACATATTCTTTTATAAATTTAACTGATTCGGGGATGGTGGATTTGATATTTCTGTAGGGATTGAACATTGATCTATGTCTGATTCTATTGCAATGAATGTGGTGCGTAGTACCATGAACAACTTTATGTGACGTGACATCACTTCAATTTTTTTTTCCATTCGCTAAATTATTGTGGAGGGAGGGGGCAACGGGTTTGAGATGATACAGACCTTTGTTGTAAATGCTCCAAAATTATGAAAAACATATTTTTGTAATCTACGCTTAATGCTTTTTCATATTTCGTCACTTTAAATATGAAATTTCTTTCCGAAAAGTCAACAAAAAGACCCACCACGGAGTCAATTTGTTTGAAAATTCCAAAAACGAATTTCGATTCTTTCATTTACGAACTAAGAAAGCATAATTTCTTTCAGGTTTTTAGCATCAATAAAAACGTATGGAGTGGGGAGGGGGGGGGGGGCACACTTGTTCCTCTCCCAAGCTGTATGTACTCGTATTCTTAATTTGATATCGTACTCACTGATGTACGACAAAGTGTGTCGCTCACAATGCACTAGTATGCAGTTGACACTACGACACAAATGCATCCTGAATCTTCATTGAACTAAATGCCCAACCTCAACCTTTTTTCGAACAGACGAACCTTTTTCTTCCTCCCTCTTCACACAGAAGGAATTGGCAAGCATTTTTTCTCCGAATAAGCGGGCATTTTTCCTGCATAAAACTGGATCAATCTTCGACACTGAAGGGTAGACCATGGTTTGGCATAATTGCCATAATATGAAAATGTCTCCATGTAAACAAATATATGTATATATACTTTCAAAATACCTTCAGATGTGATGGATAATAAAGGTCATACGTGTAAATGTATGACACACTGAGTACATTTTAAATGAAATAAGAGCCTTGCGTGTGGTGAATGAGTAAAGGGAGATATGTGTGTAGAGCAGGATGAAGTAACAGGCAGACGACACGAGGTCTACAGAACACAACATAACTCTTCATAAGTCAGGTGGAGAGGAAGTGTAGTCCAGCCAAGGTGTGGGCCCAGAACAAATGTCTCTTCTGGAATTAAGACAAGAAGGATGGGTAAGGAGGGACCACACCAGGGAGAGACAGGACACCCACTCCAGGCCGCGGCGACGGAGGTCCGGGCATTCCTGGCTTGCCTGGAGCATTTGTCAGAGCGGCAGGACCACCACAGCGGCATAGTCCAGGTCATCAAACTCTTCTCATGTTTGTTGTGAACGGCTGACTCTATTCGTCACATCTAATTCTGAAATATCTACTTATTTATTGGTTTATGGGCGATTCTCTGTAAACTCGTAATGGCCCATACAAACTCTGTCCTGGCATATTTTTTTAGAATTTTCGTAAAAATATAATAGTATTGCTTAGGAAAGTAACTGTTACTTTTAGTACACAAGAGGGCCAATTGAATTTATATGTATTTTTAAAGTTATTTTAGATTTTCTGATAAATCACGACAGGGGACTGTTAGGTGCTAAATTCTTAAACTAATTCTAAAAAACTAAATTCTTAAACCAATTCAATCTTTTGTTTTATATTTTGGGCATTTCGTTTAAAATTTAAGTTATATAATTCTGGGCAGCAATCATTACATATAAACGAGTAAAAGTACCTTCTTTTTGGATCAATAGCACCAACAAATCACTTAAATTCAGTTCATCACTTCTTTAAGCCTAAAAAATCACCACTGTAATTTTTACACAGCTCGCCGCCATCGCAAGGCCTCGACTTCTTCACTACACCATTAATTGTTTAATTTTTTTAACTTAATATTTTAATGTGTGTATTTTATACATCACATGCCAGGCAGGGGACTGTTGCCAGGGGACTGTGTATTTTGGTTTAATTTCAAAATATTTACAAAACTATTGAAACATGATTCGATACGAAGCTACCGACAAATTTGGACACAAATCACAGACATATAGACAACTTATATAAATATTTAATCTAATTAACATTATTAAAATCACTTACCAGGGGACTGTATGTCGCAACGACCAACACGCGTACTCACACCACAAATTGCGCTCGGACACTAAATAAAAAGGCGGCCTGACGCCGTTATCGACAGTGTTACTAACTTCACACTGGTTGAGTTTCATTTCACTCTAAAAAAGTTTGTAAACATAACAGATTTTTTCTATTTTAGGTTTAAATTTTTGACAGGGGACTGTCTAAGAAAACTTCGGACAACATTAACATGACATTATTACATTTAAAAAATGAAAAACGACACCTTGTTTTATGACATTAATATAAATTAATTATTCTATTTTTAGATATGAACTGCAAAATTTTTTTAGTGTTCATAGTTTTTTTAAAAATATTATCCTAAAGTGGGAATCCGTGAAATGGGACAGCCAGGGGACTGTCTTTTTAGGGCTTCAATATTTTTTAGAAAAAAAAAGAAAAATTGTTATCGTTATAAATATAATAGCACTATAAAGTTCAGCGTTTAATTTAAATTAAGAGGCATAATTATATTTCTATGCTTTATTATTTTTTTAAACTCGGTCCAAACAGCCGTTTTTTTTTTTTTTTTTTTTTTTTTAGGGAAGGTAGTGTGGGACTCGAGCCGATTCACTATACCCACTAAAACCCCCTCCTTGCCGATCCTGATTCCCTTCCGCGGAACTGACGATCTGTCATTACTTTGCGGAAGGGTGGCTGGTAACGCCCCTTCTTCTGTTTTATTACCGCTACTGTTCCTTGTCAGCCCTCTCCTGAAGGGCCAACCCGCCCATGATGAGCGCTGCAAAATCGCAGCCTTCATCCCACGACTCCTGGGAGCGCAGCATAGCGTCCACGTTTACGAGTTTACAGAGAATCGCCATTATATATATTTATTATTATTACTTGCTTATACATTTAGTATAAGGAAGTATTTCAATCGTGCGAAAATCCTAGATCGATTTTCTAAACGGTATTTCATTTTTCAAGGTACCCTATGTGTATGTTATTGGAACACGATTTTGACGAAATCAGACAAAAAGTAAAACGTCTTTACTTCGGAGCCTAAATGCATTTTACTAAATACCGCTTATATTTATGACCCAATAAAAAATTGTTTCAAGTAAACACAACTATTTTTTGCAGATCGTTCGGTTTTCGAGGTACATGCCGAAAACCGTACTGAAATGTCGTTCTGAAACACATATTTTTAGAAGTTTCCTTGATTTACTCGAAAATTGTTTCGATACCGAAAATGTCCCACAATCGCTGATGTGTCTTTAAATTTGAGATAGGACCAATATGACGAAAGTTATAGAGCCTCAAAGAATTTAAAATAAAATATATTTGTGTAAAAAATACTTCAAAGTGTGTCCAAATTGTATGGCGTAGCAACGAATTATTCACTTTTATTGTAGTTACTAATGCTAAAATGATGGTAAGATGTTGTGATCGCAACTACGTCATCATCAATGGCACATCACACCCGTTTATTGTCTTATTTCCTTAGACACCAGACTCTACGGATGGAATGTGCCACTGATGATGACGCAGTGCGTTTAAAACCTGTTCTGGTCGGGAATAGAACAACGACGTTTTTTTTTATATCAATAAGAAAACGTTTGTTTGTGTATTTGAGGTCTCGAAAACTACTTAACCGATTTAGATTATTCTTTCACACGTACATATGCAGCAGAGGATTTCAAGGACTTTGAAGCTCTGGGTGATGACGGTGCTGCCATACATCGGCTGGTCGCCTTCCTCAAGGCATCTCATCTATTCCATAAGCTGTAGTTCATGGAATGTCTTTAATTCTGTCTGGAAAGTGTTCTTTATCTTTTACTTTACATCGTTGTTTTTCTTCATTTTCTCATCTTGTTCTTCATCTGGATACTTTTGTTGTTTATTTTGTCTTATATCTTGTTGTGAAAGAATACCTATATGTTTTTGTATGTAATTTTTGTTTTCATTTGTTTCCTTCGTAATTAATTAGTTTTTCTTCCGAGCGATGATAACCATAGCAGTTTTTCGTCCTCAAAACCACAATCTCGCTCTCTCTAATAATGCTGTTTTTGTATCATATTTATAAGCTATCTTGCATATATTTTTATAAGTTATTCTATTACCATGTTATGGTATACAACAGAAATAATAATTATTTTTATGGGATATTTTGTCATAACTAGAGTACAAGTTCTAAGGATAGAACACAATGCAAGAAAAATGAATTTAAATTATAAGTTAAGTGTTTCATGTCGTTGAAGGTTATAGTTCGTTGAATTTAAAGAATTTGCTGTCCAAGTAAACGACCACTCAACGATTTAAGTCAAAAGTCCTACAACTTGGAATGGTCATGATTCCATGCTCATTACTGTGCTTAATTGTACATAAATAGTATAATAAGTCTTTTTACTTAGGAGCAACTGTAGAAGCTCATCTCAGACCGACTTGGTCACAGATCTAAGTAATCTTTATGACGAAGCATCTCTTGGTTTGATTATGTGATCTGTGACGAATAGTCTCATCAAATATTGAGTGAGGTTGCAAAGTGTGACCTACCGCAAATCTGATGGCATTTTGCCAGTTGGAAATTCAGTAGGGAACATTTTTGCTAAAATCCAATTTTACGTAAATATAGCAAATGATCCAAGAGAATCAAACATTCGAAAAATTGTACTTTCTGTGGGAATACATAAAATGTGCTTTTTTTGGTTTTATCTACAATTTTTGCTTGAAGAGAATTTTGAGATCATAAATATAAGCGGTATCTTGTAAAAAGTACTTGAGGCTCGAAGTAAAGGACCTAGTCTTATTTTTCAACCGATTTTGGCCAAAATCAAATCAGGATCTGTTAACACTTGTGACTTCTTCATTTCAAATGTTAGGTTCATTGCTAAAAAACACACAGACAGACACAGAAGAGACACATCAACGTAAAAAAAAAACACAGACAGACACATCATCGTGATAATGGTCAAAAAATATTCAGGGAAACTTGAAACATGAAAATTCAATCTCGAATTTTCGCACGATTACACTACTTTCTTATATTATAGGTATAAAGGAAAGTAAAAAAAAAAAATGCTTCCTTAAAAAATGAAACTTTCTCATAGTATGTGGAGTAATCATAATAGCAAATAATGTTTTTTTCTTTATAGGGGTACTCACAATCTTTCAAGTAGCATGTTACTGCGTGCTACTTGTGCTACTGGTCGAGTTTCTACCAGTAGCATGTTACTGATATCAATTGAAAACAAGTCGAGTTCGACACTCGCTTTAGCAGACCTAGATGTGTGCTACTGAGCGTGTTACTGATGTACCCTTGCTAAATAGCCATTTTGTTCTATCTGTCATTTCCATGGAAGTTAAAAGTGGGATAGAGTAATATTTCGATCTCCTTGGATTTAATTTATTTTATCGTTATCATTTCCCTCCTAAAGTCCTAACCTTAACTTTTGTTTTTGTTTGCTTTTCTGTTTCTGACTTGTTTGCGTAGTTTTCATTTATTTACGTTTTCTTTTAATTTAAGTTTTATAAAAATATAAATTTTTCGAAATGGAAAAAAGAAAGAGAGAAAAGTGTACCAACAAAAGATGGACGAAGGAGAATACCGTTCTGTTTCTTAACATAATTTTAGAATGCAAGGAGAAATTTGAGGTTAGTTAAATAAATTGATTTACGATTAAAAAAATTAAATTACTTTATTAAAATATATTTTTTAGTTTTACTGTTTTCTATTTTCTAAACTACAAGAATATTCAAAGCTTCATCAGAATTCTGCTAAACAGTCTTCTATTTCTTCAATTTCGGCTTCATGACTTTCACAATCAAAAAGTTTTAACAAACAATCATACGCCAAAACTTCACGTAGTCTAGTTTTTTGACTTTAGGCATTGTTATTTAAATAAAATTCAATAAGTATAAATAAACTGTGTAATTTTAATAAATCAAAGGAATATGTAATAAATATATAAAAAAAAACTCCTATTCCATAGAAAAAACAACAACAAACAAAAATGGTTATAAAAAAATAAGGTTAAAATGTTTAACTCTTTCTCCGCCAGGAAGTGCTGCATGTCATTTAGCAACTTACGATCGTACAAAAGTTGGATTGCTCATAATCAAACATGCTACTGGAGTAGCATGCTACTTGAAAGATTGTGAGTACCCTCTATATTTTATTTATTTATTCTATGAATCGTGTCGCGCCGTTCATATTTGGCGCAAATCAGCTGTTTTTTAAATAGTTTTTTTTTTTTTTATTAATGCCTTTTTCATAAAAATGGAAGTTAATGTCGACAAGAGCGACTACCTTATAGTTAGTAAGAATATCCATCTGGAGCAGGAATTAAATGTGGGGACCTTCTCCTTCCCAAGAGTTGAGAACTTCAGATATCTCGGGTCCACGGTAACTAGCATCAACTCGATGCTGGAGGAGGTGGACAGAAGACTTGTGCAGACCCAAAGAGCGTATTTCTCTGTCATCAAGCTGCTACGGTCCAGAGCATCGTCAAGGAACCTGACGTAAAGGATCTACAGCTCCATGGTAAAGCCCGTTCTGATCTATGGTTGTGAAACCTGGACTCTGACCTCACATCTGAAGAAACGTTTCCAGACGTTTGAAAAAAAAGTGCTGAGGAAAATAGCAGGTTCGGTCAAGGATAGAGAAACCCAAGAGTGGAGGATCAGAACCAACAGGAAGCTGAGGGACATCTTCTGGCAACACCCGACCGTAGTTGCAGATATGAAATCACGGCGCTTAAGATGGGCTGGACACGTGGTGAGAAGCGGACAGCAGACAGCCATATGACGCATCGTGGACGCTCAGGTGGACTGACCTGGTGAAGAAGGATGCTGTGGAACACCACGTGGTGAACTGGCGACCGGTGGCGTACGACAGATCGCGGTTGAGAAGGCTAGTGTGGGCGGCTAAGGATCTTCAGGGTTCGTCGCCAACGGAGTAAGAGTAAGTTTTCATAAAAAAGAATCGTATGTTTTTTTGTTATTTAGAACATCTTGTAATTAATTAATAACGTTCAGTCGCATTGAGTTGTTTGATGAAAATGTTTTCTTTAAATTGATATTTAGACCATTCCGCCTCATTTACAAATCGCAAAACCGATTTTAGTCAATTGGTAAGCGTGTGTAGGCTTTCTCTTCAGTGTATACAAAGTTTACGAAATTCATTAGGACCGATTTCCGCCAAAAACACACTTCAATTGCCACAAATCTCCCCTTATTTGTTATAATTTTTTATTTTTAATAGGTATTTGTTTATTTATTTTGAATGATTGTTTAGAAGACTAAAACTACACAAAATTTCATGGCGGTAAGCATCCTGTAATGAATGACGGAGACATTTATGCATACATTTTTCATAAATGGTCTCATTTTGACCATAAGGTAATGGAACTGATACTAGGTTAAAAAGATGAGAAAGAGATTTGGTCCTAGGAAACCTGACATAAGATAACCTTCCTCTGTCTCATTGAATATTGAAATCTATTTGTATTTAAATATTCAAAAAGCTTTTCCAAGCTGCTACTTTGTATGCACAACGTTCACAAATAGACAGACACTCAAATACTCTTCTGGACTAGGAAGAATAATAAGGGAAAGAAAAAAAAGTGTCGGTGAATCATCATCTATGTGCTTCTTCAGCAAGAATTAATCTATTACGTTTTCGCCCTCTCTCCTATTGGTTTCTGCATCCTCATAATAAATTTTGTCGATACATTCATTACATCAGCAATCATAATTCTAGCCCTTCTTCTCTGGTTCTCCTCTTTCCTTCGCCCGATTTCACGGAAAATTAATAGGTGCTATTCTTATGGAGTTTTGAATTTAAATATAGAATTTCATACTTTCATTACTTGGGATTTTTAAGTTGAACCCCTCTGATCTCTTCCTTCCCTCAAGCTGATTTTGCTGAAAATCAATAGATGTCGTCCATATAGGGCTTTATCGCGCTGGTAGTATATCTTATAGGTAATATTATAGTATTAATGTGAAGTAATAATAAATAAATAAAACACACTTTCTTTTTTTTAATATTGTTTATTCCAGAGGAAATAATCATTCTTCATTTCTGGAATAGACAATATTTAAAAAAAAAACGAAGTTGGTCGTATTATTTTCTATTAAATTTATTATTTTTAATTATATATTTTATATATCATATAATTATAGATATTGTACAATTTATTAATTTTTATTTTAATCAATTTATTATTATTATTTATAAGTTTCTAGAATATGTCAGCGTTTCTCACCTTGGAAGTAATGGCCACAATATTTAAAACGAAAAGAGACTAAAGTAGATGTAGGAATTAGTTTGTAAAATTTTTATTGTAAGTAATTTGATTTTTTATTTCATATTGATGTTTTGATTTTATTTATAATGTCGGTTTAGGTGAATAAACCCAATATTTGTTCTATGCAATTCATTTCCCTGTGAACCCAGTAAGATAATTTATACCTTTGGATTAGATTGAACATTTTTTTGAAAATTTAGGAAAACAATATGGCATTTCATTATTAAATTCAGAAGAAATTCAAATAAAATAATTATTAATTAAATTTGATTTAAATTCGTGCACTTTCTTCAAAATTGCACGTCTTGAACTTTTGATATTTTTTTAGGGCCCTTTCCGGAAATAACTGTAGAAATCAAAATTTATTAGAAGACCAGCTATAATTTCTACAGGAAATGAGGTAATTTTATTTAATTATTTATTTTAATATTATTTTATTTATAATTTAAAACAATATTTTTGAAATTATCACAGAGCATTCAGAGGCTCCTAAGTCAACCATTAATTTTTCAGCCAAACGGTCTAAAGGGAGAACATTAATTGGATATTTTGTTCTGGGGAAGTTCATTGGTGGTGATTCACCGAGGACTGTTTTCTTTGATTTGTTTTCAATAATGTAAATCTGTTTTATGTTGTGGTTCTGATGGGTAGGTTTTGATATGATTAGGGGGGAGCTAAACGTTGCGCATCAAGTGCCATCTGGCGGTGTTCCGTACAGTCTATTATCATCTCACTAGTCTCACACTAATCTCAGCCTGGCCACTACTTTCTGGTTGAGTAATGTCGGTTTAAATTACCTACTAGAAAACTGTGAGTAGAAAAAATTATATTTTCAAAAAAATAAAAGTATTTTGTGGTATCAAATTGAAGGTACTGAAGTGTTTAGTGTCTGGGTTCAGTTTTTCGATTTTTTTAAATTGGCAGCCAACCGGGTGATAAAAGTCAATGATAATAATATTTATTTCCGTTAAACCTTAACATGGGTAATAAGATACGTCATAAGAATGTTTATATTTATTTAGAATTTCGAAGCAATCTATCAGCACCATATTGCCAGAATTGCAATATTATCCTCTGAGGCCATTCTATTCCATTTATCAAAAATTCCATATCAAAGATAAAAATTTAAAAAAATATATAATTTATAAATATAATAAAATAAAATAAATAATAATTACTTAGAAAGATCCAAGGCAAACAAACAAATGTGCAAACAAGTATTTAGAAGGTTGCAAGTCTGTTACAATCCACGGTCTGCTCGGCTCCATGCCCCCCTTTGAAGTTTCGTCAAAAAACCGACAACTAGCGGATCGGGGGACGAACATGGCTTGCTTGTCTGACGCATGCGCAGAGTTTAATGCTCGGTTCGTGTTCGCTAATCTTTATGCTAAATAAATTTTATAATTTAGATACTTAATTAAATATAAACTCTTAGAGTATAAGAAAAAAAAAAAAAAATGCTTCACTAAAACTGTCAAGCTGTCACATTTTATTCCTTCCGATATATGATATGAAAAGAACAAATCATATTATTAACTTCTAAGTTGAGGAACGCGGACATATTGTGGAATTTGTAATAAATAAATAAAACAAACTTATTTTTTGAAATATTGTCTATTCCACTAAAGATATTTATAAAAATTCCACATATATGTTTCATGTCATCTAAATCTTAATATTATTATTAATTTTATCTCTATTTTTATTATTTATTTGTTATTTTTCCACGTATTAGTCTAATGATATTGTTTTATGTAAATTTAGAACTAAGTTTTGTTAGGAAATATTTCATGAGATAGCTAACGGTACAGCCGGGGGACTCCCAAGTTTTAATAGCACCCTTCCCACCTGAGATGTATTTGAAGGGTCGCTCTCTGCAAACCAACTTAGTTCATAACTAGACCTGACGATAGTGTAAGGCCGAAACCGGTAGTTTTATTTTTATAAATATCTATAGTGGAATAGAAAATATTTCAAAAAATAAGTTTGTTTTATTTAAATCATATTATATATCCAAAAGAATAAAATATTGAACTTCTCGTCGGTCCTTTTACTGATACGCTACAGATTTTCTTCATGTATATATTGTATTTTTAACATGGTAACTTTAAAATTACGTAATATACAATTAATATAGGTTTGTGGTTTAGGAGGGGGGAGGATAGTTCAGTAGGAGAGCAAAAACTTCGTTTAATTGGACTGGGGAAGTAAGTACACTGGCGATCCACCGACTCCTCGCCTCCAATGTCTCCCTTCTACAGAACTTTGACTTCAGATTCACAAATGATCCTGGTCTTCATTTTATTTTAACTTACTCTCATCTATTGATCTCTCTTGAAATTGTGAAATATTTAAATTAAATGAACAATTTCCCAGGTTATTTCCTTATCCAAATATATAATCGGCCTTTGATCAGACATAATAACAAAATTATATAATTGAGTGATAAAGATTTTTATTTTGTTCTTTCCTAATATAATTATTAGGTGCATTATGGAGAATTTTAGCTGTCAAAAATGACGAATGAAACCTTGAATCTCACTGACAATGAGAAAATAAAACAAGAAACAATGACAGTTCTCTAATTATTAAGGTATTATTTTTAAATGATATTTCCTTCTGTTTCGAAGTTCTCAACTACTTAACTTTAATTTAGAAATCAGAAAAATCGTTGGATGAGTTGTTAGGATGTAGTTAGTTAGCTAAGCGAGGAGGTGACTCCAAGCTTGAATCAGAAATACATTTTTGAAAAAAAAAATTAATAAATTAAAATAAGAATTATATATTTCCAATCCCCAGCGAATCCAATCTCCCTTCAATCCAAAATAGCCGATGCTCCTCATTACGTCTTCAAAACTCTTCACACTGACCATAACGTACCTTTTGTCACCGACGTTGCCAAATCCAAATATAAAAATCCTATAGTCGACTCATGTCATCCCATTCCCATCCAGATAATCCTCCCTGAAGACTGAAGCGGCGCTGGCCGAGAGGCCTGCTACTATAATTTAGCAAAAATATTTAGGGAGTGCTGTTGGTGTCCTCAGGTTCTCCCCTCAGATACTTCTCTCTCACCTTCAGCTCTCGTTTCCTTCTTGGACTGCCTCCACTGCTGGACAGTGACTGGCGGGTGGTTCCCTGTGCGAGAAGGCAGGGGGGATCACTCCAGCCCCCGCGCCCTCCCTTGTCTCTATTAAGTTGGAGGGATGGGGATGACAGGGAACCGGGGGTGTTTCGAGGCATCTCGAGCTGAAGGACTTCTTATGTTTATTTCATTTTTATTATTATTGTTTATTATTATTTAAATTTAATGTTCTCACTTGTTGTATGTATGTATTATAGTTTTGTACATAGACCATTATTATTATTTTGTTAGCATGTATATAATTTTCTTATACTTCATTTTTTATTACATATATGTACACATATTTTTTAATATATTTTTTATTACTTTTTTTTTTTATTATTAGGTTAGGTTAGGTTTTTAAAATTTAAGTAATTTTGAATTTTTCAATTATTCTTTTGAACTGGCCGAATGTGTGTACAATTGGATAATAGTTAACATTGAACAGAGAGTAACTCAATGTTAACTGAGTCTTAATCAAGATCAGTCAACTATTGACTTGATATTATCAAGTCAATAGTTGACTGTTTTTCATTAAGACTCAGAAGTAATGAAGTTTGTGACAAAATGCATAACTCCTTCCATTATTTCAGACCACTTTTTGCGATCAAATATTATTTACCTAACAACGTTTAGGTCGCAAAAAAAATAAAAAATAAATAACCAATATTTATTACTTATAGGCAGTGAACTAAAAAAAACCAAGATGATTCTCCATGTTGATAAACCTTGAAAAAGACAAATGACGTTTCAATAGATATCTCTCTTTATTGCTTTAAAATAATAAAACGATTATAAATTATTTTTATGGAGTGGAAAGTGCTATAAATAATATATATTGCAAAAACAATTTCAATATAGATATTCTTCAGTGTTGGTATATCTCTAGTCAATTACCATATCACAGGGTATCGAGTCTAAATGTAACATTTTTTTCAATAGTTTTAGTAAGCTGCTCTTCATGTGACATTCTGCAGATCTACTTAAGGACAGTGACCCGGTCGGTCCCACTCGGAATCTCCGCTGATGTCCAAAATTCAGAGATCGCTGAAGAAAAGAGGAAGTTATATAATCGATCAGAAATTCGATGTTGAGTTTTCATCGGGATATCAGCCAAATCGGCCAAAGGAAAGGAAGGGTTAGGGGGGATGCTAAACCACACAAAATGTATTGAATGTATCCACACGACATTTAAATATTTAATATTTTAACTAAATAATGAAATCTACAGAACCCTTTCATGTGTCTTGAAGAACTTCCCTGTTAAGTTCTTTTTTTGAATTACTATGAAAAAGTAGTTTTTGGAATGATTTTCCAAACCAAATTTTGCGATGGACTTTCCTATCGTTTAATATCTATTGGAATGGCGAGTTCAGAATCATTACTATAACAGAACTACCTTTCATTGTTGTTAACCTACGGGACCCTTAAATGTGTGATCTGGCCTCACTTCTCTGTAATACTTTTACTTTCTTATACCTATAGTATCATGCAAAAGTTCGAAATCGAGGTTTTAACGGATTTCCAGGTCTTAATACATTTTCGCATGGATGTATTATGCCTGTGATTGGAACATTGTAAGCGCTCTAACCACTCTAAAGTAAAATCTGAACAGATTTTGACGGAAATCGGACGAAAAATAAGACCATTTTACTTCAGGACCTAAAGTAAATTTTGCAAGATACTGTTTATATTAATGACCTAATCAGAAATGTTTTTAAGTAAAAGATGTAGAGAAAACTGAAATACACAATTTATATGAAATAAAATTTTTCGAAGGATATTCGGTTTGCGAGATACATGCCAAAAACCGTCCTAAAAATCGTTTTGAAACTCATATTTTAAGATGTTTGCTTGATTTACGTAAAAACTGTTAGTTCTATCGAAAAATTGATTCTTACCAAAAATGTTCCTTATAACATTTCAAACAAATTATAGCACTTCAAAGAACGACCAATGAATTTCCTTTGGATATTTAAATTGTAAAGCTTAAAAACGAATTAAAAAATGAAAACTACACAGTGAGACAAAGAAAACCAACACATTACTCTCATATACCCAGTATTGCCATTATGAAAAGATACTTGAGAGGGAGGAGATTGATCTCTAGAAAGGTGGTTGATATACGAAAGTCCTGTTATGGCGTCATCACATACATTTTAATATAGTGAATTATAAAAAAAAGTACTAATAATATAATAATAAAACAATATAAACTAAAATTTCACACGCAACAAATAACACAAAGTGATGAACAGAAAAAAAAATGTGACGACAAAACGAAAATAACCGATAATGTATTCTTTTCTTAGACTAAAAATGTCAACAGATATATGCATATATTTAAATTTCATGAATATATAATTAAAGAAGAGAGAGAACTGTATATATTTTCTTCTGTAAATAGTTAGTATGACTGTACGTCGTACATTTCCAAAAACTAGATAGAAACAAAGAATAGAAATCCAAACTTGGAATTGCTATCGGCAATTTTAGGATTTTTTTATAAATGCTGAATTATTATAAGATCCTAAATTTAATAAAGTTTAGAGCAGTTGCATGTATGGTTGATATAACTACAATTCATAAGAATTCATTTTTTTAATGCCCTACCCCACTTCTTGAAGCAATAGGAGGTTAGGTTAGGTTTTATGAGTCATGCCCGACCTTTAACTACGAGGTCATATCGCCTACTACCAGAGCGCTCTTTCGTCACTCTGGTGGACATGAGCCCGACTCTACTGTGGGAGTCCTAAATTTTTTGCCTACCATAAATTTTTATTCACTTAGGGTAGGGGTCTTTAACGAGTACCTGACATCGTACAGGCTCGGGACCATCGCTTAACGTCCCATCGCTTAAGTTTATTTTACCTCCCAGATAAAATAAACTAAGGTCCTCGGCCGGGTTTCGAACCCACGATCTTGATCTCAGAAGACAAGCACGCATACCACTGAGCTACTGGCGCCCTCTGAGGCAATAGATATAATAAAACAATTTAAAATTCATTAATACACAAAAAAAAACATTATTTCATACTTAGCTTTCATTTTTATTTTCCTGTTCCTCCACAGATATCCTATAAAGTCTTAAGGAATTTATTTTTGTTTATTATTTTCATAACTAATATTATAATTTCTCATTATTTCTATTGTTTTATTTATATATTATATTTTATTAATATTCTTTTTTATTTTCTATATTTCGCACATTGTGACCTGACGAAGGGACATAAGAACAAACTGAAATATCGTCGTGAAAAAGACACTAGAAGAATTATAAAAAATATTTATCATAATTTAAATTATAATTAGAAAATATATCTACTGCATTTATTAATATTATTATTTTTATACTAATTTATTTTCTATTACTAATTTACATTATTTTATTTACTATAATAATTATTATTATTAATTCTAATGAAATGTGTGATAATAATTTAATTTATTAACAATTTCTAACCGATCACATAACTTCCCCTATATTTCGGGGAAGTAAAAATTTATGTGAATGAAAGGGGAATAGATTAGGGTCAATAGATGGGTGGTGGTGACTTACCGTTGACAGGAGAGGGGGTAGCCTGGGAGCCGGCACATAACGTCATTCTCAACACATAATTCTTGAGGCAGCATCTAGGGGGCACCACAACCCCAATAGTACACTCTAAATATGAATCTGAAAGTAAACACTGATTCCAAGTGTAATTTCACTGATTTCGTTAAGGAAAACTAATAATTGTCTAGTGCAGGAATTGGCAAACTTGCAGAAATATGAAAACTTGGAGAACAGCAAGCTTTTTTTTCTTCGATTAGTTAATTTATGAGAGAATAAATAATCAGCCTTTCGCTGTAAGGGTCTAACAGAATAAGAAGGTGAAAAGTATTTTGTCTAAAGTTAATTACGGGCTTTATCAATCTAATTTTTTAGTCTGATTGTAGTAAAAAACATTGTTTTCAACCTTTTAAACATTGGTAGAGGTGTATTTTCATGAGTATAATGTGAAACGTTGCGATTTGATTATTTGAGTAGTTTTTTGAATAGCCGTAATTCGAAAAAATATTTTCTTTTTGATTATACTTTTATAATATCTATGAAATAAATTGTATTTTTGGTGTGTTTTTTCGGAAATCGCGAAAAACTGTCTTTTATCGTGGTAGTATGAGTTAGTAAGATTATGTGGGACGAGATTTCTCATTCGACTTCTCACTATTTTATTTTCGACCAGAACCGGCTTTCAACGCAAAAGCGTGATCATCAGTAGCACATCACCTTTATAGCCTGGTGTCTAAAGGAAGGATGTCTTCCGGTGGTGTGCCAATGCGTTGAAAGCGGTTCTAGTTGGAAATAAAACAGTGTGAAGACAACGTATTTTATTCTTTTACCCTGTTTACAATATTGCGCTTTTATGTCCCCAACTATACAAAGTATGGAGAAAGTTATGAAATCGGTCAGAAATTTGATGTAGTTTCCTGTTTTCCGACTCGAAAGTTGAATAAAATTATGTAACCTTTTCATTTTATTTTAGTCAAAATATTAAACAGATCTAAGTTATCACAAACACATCTTCATCTAAAAAATTTAGTATAACTGTCTAAGGAGCGTAAGTAGCGTGCCTGCCTAATCAGCTCAAAATCGCGTCCGAGGCTCTTCGATTTTTTATCTGGAAGAAAAAAAACTTGACCACGTCGCCGTTCGGATGAAGCGTTAAGCGATGGTACTGATGTCAGGTACTCATTAAAGACCCCTACTCTTGGGTAAACAAGTAAACCTGTCTGGCAAAATTTCGGACTCCAACAAGTCTGGCTCATGTCCAGCAATGCGATGAAAATGCACTCTGGTAGTAGAATACATAACGTAGTTAAAGCACAGGTATTGGCAAATCAATTTAAGGTAAAGTCCCGAATATTCATTCCTTTCATATTATAATAAATTATTATATTATTGGAGAAACAGTCGTCAGCGTTCATAAAAAAATTATTTTCGTTAAAATCTCCATTCTCATACTACAAAAGAGTAAAAATTACGTTGTTTTAATTTAATTTGCATGAGATGAGGTAACTCATTTATAAATGCCTGGATGGGGTGCAAGAGGGGCAATTTTATTGAAAACCCTGTCTCGAATTCAAATATCAAATAAATTGCCGAAGTCCGAATACATTTTTGCGATCCCTATAGATATAATGGAAAACTAATAACACAAATAAAAGCAGAGTATATTCTTAACATTTACAGTGTCTATTTCTATAAAAAATATAAACATACAGCGTACCGGTCACGGCAAAATAAATATGGGTCAGGTTAGGTTTTATAACTCATGCCCGGGCTTTAACTACGAGGTCGTATCGCCTACTACCAGAGCGCTCTTTCGTCACTCTGGTGGACATGAGCCCGACTCTACAGTGGGAGTCCTAAATTTTGCCTACCCTAAATTTTTATTCACCTAGGGGTCTTTAACGAGTACCTGACATCGTACAGGCTCGGGACCATCGCTTAACGTCCCATCCGAAGGACGGCGTGCTTAAGTAAAAATAAACATGTATATATTTTTTGTGGAATTATATAAATGTTGAAAAAGTTCCTTCCTCTTATTTGTTTCCAATTATACACCTAGAACTGATCCAACTATAGATCCAATTTTTGTTGAACCTTGGTCTATTTTTTTTATTGACTTTAAACTGCAGTAATCTGTTTTCAGTTGAAGCATTACGACAAATCATCTTACTGATTTCAAAACTGAAAAATAATATCTCCTGTCTGTCCCTTTGAAACCCCGATTGAATCAATATATCGATATGAAATTTTATATGTGTATCCAAAACCCCATAAGGACGAAACCTAATGATTTTCAGACAAACTGGTCAAAGGGAAGGCGAGGATTAGGGTGGAGAAAAAAACAAAAACTAATAACTGCCGTTGTAATGAATGTATTAACACGAAATTTCATATGTAAATTCAAAAACCCACACTGTTATTAATTTTTTAGACTGAAGGAAATGGGAGGATTAGAGAAGGGGGCTCGATTCAAAAACCCTAACTACCAGTCGAATGAATGTATCGACACAAAATTTAGCATGAGAACTTAGTAGCGCGTATGTACTTTTCGTGCGGCGGAGTTAAGACCGCAGAGTATGTAGTCCTCGAATCTCCGCTGTACGACGGGTCTAGGTTGGAGTTGATGCCCCTGCGCCGGGGACGATTGTAGGCACGCCGCTGGTCGCACTCGGCGCCCCACCCTACAACAGCCAGCGAGCGGCCCCCATTGATCCAGAGCTTTTTTGGCGCGTCAAGAAGCTCCGCCAAGGACAATAAGGTGGGCTGCGAGTGACCGCCAACTTCGCAGATTGTCGCTCCTAGCCGACCACAGCAACTCATAATTATTTACTTTTTAAATACAAATAGTTATGCCCACTTCCTAGGTAAGGTAATGAATAACTAAACAACTAACTAAGACAACTAACTACGTATTGATTTTTTCCCCAAAGGATCGATTGTTTTTCGAAGAAGAGCGAAAACTTGTGAATTTGTATTGATATTTTTCCTATCTGTCTCGCGCCCTACGACAACGGCACGTAAATCAATTCGTTCTATTCTTTTGTTGAAGAATCATCCTGATTAATTTCGGAATGTATTAAGCACAAATTAAAATTTATATTTATTTTATGTCAGAGTTCGATATTATTTTCATTCAGATATCCACGAAAAAATCCAAAAATGCAATGTTTCTAAGTTTTTGAGAGACCAATTTCTTATGCTCCTTGCTTCTTAAATATAATTTAGCAGACTACCAAAACCAATGAATATATTTTTATTTTCTGATTAAACAAAATAGACAATTTTTCAAAATTCAAACCATTTTATACTGAACGTAGAGAGCACATCGATCTGTCATTCCCCTGACGTTATTAATATTTGAACAATTGCTTTTCATTTGATTAACAAAATATGTTTATTTGTGGATGTTCAAATAATTAAACCTAACACACAAAAGTTGAGAGAAATCATTTCAATTCGTTTTAACAATTGAAAAATAATAATCACAAAAAAAAAAAAAAAAAAAAAAAAAGCTTACCAAAAAGAGATGTTTAACATTTAAATTCATCGACCAATGAGCCTTTAGATATCGCAGGAACCGGTGGATATACAGGGGAGTATGATATTTTAAAATTTGATCAGCTGTGTAGTAATTACGGTTTTTTTTTTTTATTAATTTATTATTTATAATTTGAATTTGTTTTACAAAACAATTAGTTTCGAGTCTAAGACTTAACGACCCGTTAAAAAAAAAATAGTAAACAGTTTGCAGCTTCCAATTATTTTTAACAATGGCCGAATTTTTTTATTTTGAAATTGAAAAAAAAAAGGATATACCAGTATATCCTGTAAAATAATAAGGTTTGTGCCATCATCAGACGTACAGGCAATGTTATATTAAAAGAAGACTTTTTCGACATTAACCAAGAAAATAAATAAATAGATTTGAAGCTGAATAAATAAATAAAAAATATCAAAATTCTCATAAATTATAAGTTTTTATTTTTCGGTGTGCAAAACGGTTCTGATTGACCTACTAAACTAGTAGGTACTAAGTACAAAATACTGTAATTCATCAACATTTCCTATTTTTTATTCAGTCTACTTTTAAAATATTTAACTAAATAAAAACCAAAGTAGATTATGTATTTTTCGAACTACATAAAGTATACGCTCCGTGACCCTACATTCTTGGTAATCTTCATATATTAACTATGGTATTTCAGACAAGCAGACTATTTCGTAAAGAATGGTAATTAATTAACAGTTTAATTTATTTATTTTACACTTTGTTCCGTATTTTCTGGAATAGACCCCATGATTATTTTTTAATTTTAGCATATTTTAATTTTTCTATCACGTATTTATCTAAAATCTAACCTAAAATAATTCCTATTTTGTTTAAACGATTAATAATGAATGAACAATGATTTTATAAAAATGTATGTGCGTTTTTCTCTACTTTATTTTTCCTATTTACCTTTTTTTTTTTTTTCTGAGGCACCAATCTCATGTTTTGTCATTGAATGATGGTCGCAGGCATTAGTGAATTTCACATTACAAGAAAGTAATCCTCGCGAATATTCAGGATTACTGTGCATTCTAAAAACAAGCATCAAAGGATGAATTTAAAAATAATTTATATGTCATATTCTCGCTCCATCATATACAAAAAAAATTCCCATCACAAAACAGTTAATTCAGTTCACGAAAAAACAAAAATCAAATTATAATCAATAACAAGCGCTAAATGCGGCCAAAAGCGACAGAAATGTTATGTTCTGTGCATCATTTTTTGTATCTAAAAAAAAGTTTCAATAACTGAACATGTGTCGGCATCACAAATTAACCTTAATAGATGTCCTCAGTAAGAAATAGGGCGGAGTTAAAAAGCATAGCCTAATAACTACTATTTGACGAAGAAAATAGGAGTTATGAAGAGAGGCCTGGAGTTATAAGACAGGACTGGCCTAATAGGACTGTAATTTTGTAAAGGCCAAGTGGCATCCGTTCTACCCACCCATTAAAGTCTCCCTCCACTTTTTGACCTTCTTAAACTTAGCACAGGGTAAATAATAAATAAATAAAAACAATGAACAATTTAAGATATAAACTTATTTATATTATGTATATATATTTATATATTCACATAATTATAGCCAATGACTATGAGACACTCACTGTACATAGAATAGCATAGGAAATTTAATTTGTACAATTTTCAAAAAAATATAACAGATAAAGTTCCCTGCGCTATGGTACACTATACAGATTTGAATTTTTATTTATTTAATTTTTCAGAAATTTATTTTTAGAATAAATACAAGACACAGAGGGAACAATTTTCCCTATTTAATGGTCGGTTGAATTAATCTTTTTTTCTTTCTCATTTTTTATATAAATTACAAAATAAAATAAAAAATAAAAAAACTTACAATATACAAACATTATAGGATCGAATAAAACGTCGTATACTTTTCCCGGGTGCATAATTTTCATAACAAGTCGAAGTCAAAAAATTATAGGCCCGTTTAAATTTAATTTATCTACAGCCATTTATTAACTTGAAAAGTAAAAAAGAACAAAAAAATATACGTATACTATTACAATATTTAGATAAATTTCACGTAATAAATTCAATAGATTTATTTATTTTTTAAAAATTATTTTCGAGATAAGAACCGGTACGTTTATGTACTGGGATATAAACAATAACTTTTTTTTTTATCTTTCATTATTAAAATAAACAAAAAAAAAAAAATATACAAAATTCTTGCCAAACGTTGTGAAGTCTAGATTTGTACTCAAAGCTTGTGCAAATATTTTTTTTGTTTTTATCGAACTATGAACACAAAAATAAATTTTGAAAGTCCACAACGGGCAAGAACAAAAAAAGAAAAAAGGGAAACAAAACAATATGGCCTACGTCATCATATATATATAAATATATATATATTATATATGTATATAATATGCATCACTTTCGCGATAATATTTACAAAATTACCTAGTTATCCTTGAGCACTCAGAAATTTAAACTGGACTCTGGCAAATGCTATATCACTATATCAAACCACTAAAAAGTAACTATAAACAAACTGAACTATTGAATAAAGGTAAAATAATATAAATAAAGAGAAATAATTACCATCTGGAGAAGATAGAGTGAGTATAGCCGGTCTTTAGTGGTTTGTTAGAGAGGGAGGACCACTAGGAGGTGGAGGGCTATGTACAAGGGAGGAGGTGGGAGTTATGCCGCTTTCAGGCAGATTGGCACGGTGATCACAAGTTATAATCGTATGGCTGCTGGAAGCGGCAATCCTGTCCCTAGATGTGAGAGAGGGGCATGGGGTCAGGGCTCCCCGTCGGGTAGCCGGAGCTGTGGAGGTGAAGTCGCTGCTGCTGCTGTGCCGCCTCCACCGACCCCGGGTCTGTCGGCAGGTACATGTTGATCATCTGTCGGAGTTCCGCTCCGGGGGTTCCTGTAGTCCCGTACTCCCGTTTCACACCGCCGCCCTGCGGGGTTGGCGTGTGGATACCTCCCGAGGACGGAGACACAGGTTCTGACTTGATGCTGCTACCCCCAGGACTGCTTTGCTGCATCGTGGAGTGGTACGGCGAGCCTGACCCTGCTCCGTAGATGCCATAGCCACTGCCGTTCATATAGGCCGAACCGGGGTGCATTTGGGACATGTCGTACCTGGGGTAGGAGGAGGTCATGTGGGAAGGATATGCCGAATGCTGCTGGTAGGCTGAAGGATCGTATGGGTATCCATTAGGCATGTATCCGTTGGGCATCTGGTACATATCCCTCCCGACAACTTGCTGCACTCCCGTGTTACTCTGCGACCTCTGTTCCACTGTGTTGTTTGGCAGAAGGGAGCCTGCTGTCAGTGGGTACTTGTCCTTCTTCAACAATGTTTTCGTTTTTCTTCTCGGCCTGTATTTATAGTCCGGATGTTCCTTCATATGTACAGCCCTCAGTCGTTTGGCCTCATCAATAAAAGGCCTCTTTTCGGATTCACTTAACAGTTTCCACTCGGCTCCTAACCGTTTCGAGATTTCAGAGTTATGCATTTTGGGGTTCTCTTGCGCCATCTTCCTCCTCTGGCCCCTGGACCAGACCATAAAGGCGTTCATTGGCCTCTTGACCCTGTCCATGTTATTGTTCTTACTGTTATTGTTGTTGTTGTTGGGCTGTTGATGGTGGGGGTGCTGCGCCTGCTGCTGTTGCTGGACCAGCTGATGGTGCTGAGGATGTTGTGGGGCAGAGGGCGGGGGCCCGGACATGACGCCCCCGTGGACCAAAGACCCGAGGCTTCCGTAGCTGGAGACTGGGTGGCCGTGGTGGTGAGGGGCCATGAGACCCCCCTTCAGGTCCGTCTCCATGGTCAGCATGTCCTCTTCCCTGGGCCCGTACAGTTTGGCAGTTCTCGTTGGCACTCACACAACACTCGACACACACTCTCTACAGACTGTCTGGGGACACACTGACAAGCTGCTCTCCCTCCGGAGCCCTCCTACCCGCCGCTCCTTCCCCCACCCTCCCTACTTCCCCCACTCCTTCTCTCCTCCCTGGTATTGATTGACGTTCCGTCTGCCATGTTTGCCACGGCCCTATCAGAGCCTGCTCAGCTCGTGACGTCACCCGCCCCGCCCCCTCCCTCCCCACCAGCTCCCCTCTCCTCCTCCACCCCAGGTAAAACGAATTCTTCTACTTGTTGAAACAAGAATTTCTAACTCGCTTATTAGAAGGATTGGCACAAAAGCTCTGTTTAGAGGAGCACACATGCACTTCAAATGCATCCAACTTCCCAACAAGCTAATCTTGCCCCCTTCAGACACACCCTACCTTACTGTAGTAATCAGTAATTCTTCTAGAATCGATTTTAGTGCCTACAATCCGAGATTCTCACATATTTGCGCTCTATAAAAACTACACAGTGACGATGTATAAAGAGTGTTGAGAAAAGAATGCTACTTCTGATCAATAGCAGTCCACCTAATCCATGTATCGATAACCGTATTGATTCTGAAGTTTATTACGCAAATAGCATGAAATAACTGAAAAATTTCAAATCAAATACCCAGATAAACAAAATAAAGTAAATTCGAATCAGTCACTTTGCCCAAAAAATGTTCATGTAATTGCAAGCATGTAATGTTTTCATCTTCACAGCTTCTTCTTTGAACATTTCGATATTAAGTAAAATAAAATTAGTCTAAATAACCGAAAAAAATAAATGTTTGTGGTAATTCATTCAGAAAAATCCATAAAATTGTTAATGTTTCATAAAGTTTCTATAAACTCTTCTAGAATTTTCCTGGAATGAGATTCGACTTAGCTGTGAATACCTCTGTAAAGAGCTCAAAAAAATAAGTTAATCTCAGTAAATGAGGTACATATATGTAAACAAAAAAATTGTATGTAAACATTTCCATGTAGGTAATTTGGCTAATAAAGTCTTCAGTTCGGGGAGATTTCTAGCAATTCGTTCGCTATTTAGCAACAACTAGCAGCTCGTTTCAAGGATGCTTGTGAGAGAAAGCTACCTAGCGTTGATCCTTATGGAAATGGACAAAAAGTAAAAAAAAAAGTTCTTTGAATTCGGGAAGAAATATTTTTTTTCGAAATCCTTTTTCAGCCTCTGTATGGGATATTTTGTGATGGATCCGAATTCCAAAATTTGTGTATGTGTGAAGTGTTCAGAAAAAAACTAAGTATATTTGAACTTTGCACTGTTCAAAATAAGCGTACAAAGCAAATAAGAACAGTTGGAGAGGGGAGAGGGGGAGTCCATGTGTAAGTACTTATAGAAAGTATTAAGGGGATGGTGTAAGTACCTCATCAAGAAGGTCGTAAGTCCTCGACTGTACACCAATCAATAATTCACTCTTAACAACTGTAATAGGACCGAATCTCTACTTTTTGTGACAAAGACTCTACCGTATATTTACTTTCATTATTATTTTTAATTTATTTACTATCTCTAACATCACCCCACTTAGCTGGAAGGAGAACATCCAGAGGGGTATTTGTTAAATAAAAAATTACATGTTTTATAAAATGTTCCAGTGAAGTGATGGAAAAATATATAATGAAACAATATTTTATTTGTTCAATTTATTTTTTGGTAAAATTGATGCAATCAGCTTATGATATATCTATAATCTGATAATATCTTGTGTAATTTTGTTAGTTCTTTTTTTCTTTTTGTGTTCTATTAAATATGAATATGTCTCCAGAAGTTTTATTCATTTATAATTAATTTGTTACGAATATTGTTTTGGCAATACGATAGTCGTATAGTAACAATATAATCACAATAATATGAAGATAGCTGATGTAGTGAGACGTGATTATTTCACAGGTTGTCCAATAAGATGTAGCTAGCCGGCTTTCGAGGTTGCCCTAATCATCAGATAAAATGTGAACAAATTTTAATTTGAATGAAAATTAAAATATTTTAGTAAATAAAATTTAAAATTCATAAGAAAAATGAATAAATAAAACAATCTAAACACTTTAACAATTTAAAATTTCATGGATGGGGACAGATACGTTTTTGCAGTTGTGACTCAGATGGTGGACAGGAATAACTTATCTGTCCATATCCATGAAATTTGAAATTGTTAAAGTTTTTAGATTGTTTTATTTATTTATTTTTATTATAAATTTTAAATTTTCTTTACCTACTAAAATATTTTAATTTTCAATAAAATTTCAAAATTGTTTTCTTCAGATGATGAGGGCAACCTCGAAAGCCGGCTAGCTAATATTAATAAAAATCTATGAGAGGTCAGACTACATCTTATTTGACAACCTGTGAAAAATAATCACAATTAAAATATCATTTAATTTTGTAAATATTAAATAGTTGACAATAATTTACAACGAATTTTCACAGCACTTGCTTATAATCTCGTGAGGCAAATGTTGGAATCAGTAACTTGACTCAACGAAATAAAGACACCGTCAGCGCTAGGGTCAGTCACGATCACTCTACGCAAAAACTCAACAATCCTATCCACTCCATCTTTGGGAGCGCACTAGCTTCGCATAAAGTATATTCGTATGAAGTATATCCGTTGGCACACAATTTCATAAGATAATAGTATAATTTTTTTTTTTTTTAGAGCGTGTGCGAACTAAAATGTTTCACATCAATAAAAAGTTTTGAAATTTGAAATGCATCAATGCAAAATTTGCAAATGTTGGAATCAGTAACTTAACTCAACGAAATAAAGACACCGTCAGCGCTAGGGTCAGTCACGATCACTCTACGCAAAAACTCAACAATCCTATCCACTCCATATTTGGGAGCGCACTAGCTTCGCATGAAGTATATTCGTATGAAGTATATCCGTTGGCACACAATTTCATATAATAGTATAATTTTTTTTTTTTTTAGAGCGTGTGCGAACTAAAATGTTTCACATCAATAAAAAGTTTTGAAATTTGAAATTTGGAGGGGGGGGGGGGGGGGGGACTGCCTTTACTTTTTTCTTTTCAGATTAGTCCATTGTCAGGACAGGAAGAAGTATGTTATTGTGACTCATGCCCGGGCTTAAACAATGAGGTCATATCGCCTACAAGCTCTTGTACCGTATGTTTATACATGGGAGTCCTAAATTTTGCCTACCCTAAATTTTTAGTCACCAAGGGTAGGGCTCGTCTTTAACCCCTGACATCGTATTGGCTTAACGTCTCATCCTAAGGAAGGAGTGGTTCTAAATTTCTCCTGTGGGCCGAAAGTTGAAAGTTATTTTCTCTAGATTAAATTTGAAATTGGAGCCAAGGAAAGTGTTTATCTGGTGTTCACCTCTTTAGATAATTTAGGACTTGGAGACAGACTAGTTGTCTGGAGAAAATTTCAGATAGCTCACAGACAGATAAGAGATGGCAAAGTATGGAGAGATAGGGTAGGTACGAGGAGGTATATAAAGCACTCCAAGAGCCTCAAGAGATAATTGGCGGAAATATTTAGTCATATCAGCCTTTTTACTTCTCCAGCCATTCGAAGTATAGGGGAAGTTGTGTAATCGGTTAAAAAATTCGAAGTGGAGTTTTCAACGGAATTTCATATTTTCCGACCTCCATATGAAAAAAAAAAGTGTGCGCATATGTGTCTGTGAACACGATAACTCGTAATAAATGTATCAACATGAAATTTTACTTGAGAATCTAGAACCCTCTAACGACGCCACCTAATTATTTTCAGCCAAATCGACCGAATGGAAGGTCACACTCAACTCAAAAACTGTAATAACTGTTGTAGTAATGAATGTATGTATACACACAAAATTTTATATGTGAATTCAAAACCCCGGCAGAAGAGAAGGGGGATCAAGTCAAAAAACCCAAAAACTGCCGATGTAATGAATTTAGCGACAAAATATTTAGTATGAGGTTTTAGGAGCCTCAAAGTAAGTCAACATTTGAATATTAGCGCAAACGGTCGACTAGTTTTGGAAGGGGAGCGAAAAATTAATTGATTAATTCGTTCTGGGGAAGTACATTTCCGGTGATTCACCGATAACTTTTTTTTCATTCCTTCGATTATCATGAATGAATGACAAATTCTTTTGTGTTGATTGATAGAAGCAGGGCCGGCCAACTAGGCGTCAGCCTATGGCAGCAGTATGGCACACTTTTCTCTTCCCAGCTAGACCAAGTATAGAGGAAATAATATAAATAATTCTGCATGTCTAGGTGTGTATGTGTGTGTGTGTCTGTGAACACGATAACTCGATTGAATGAAAGTATCGACATGAACCCTCTAAGGACGACACCTATTTATATCACAGGTTGTAAAATAAAATATAGTCTGACATCTCACAGATTCTATAAATTTTTGCTAGCCGACTTCCGAGGTTGCCTTCAACATCAGGCTTTAAGATAAAATAATTTTGAAAACAACATAATTTAAAATGATTTAATAAATAAGTTTTAAAAATTAAAATAAATGTACCTACATAATACTATAGGTTAGGTTAGATTTTATGACTCATGCCCGGGCTTTAACTACGAGGTCATATCGCCTACTACCAGAGGGCTCTTTCGTCACTCTGGTGGACATGAGCCCGACTCTACTGTGGGAGTCCTAAATTTTGGCTATCCTAAATTTTTATTCACTTAGGGCCGGGGTCTTTAACGAGTACCTGACATCGTACAGGCTCGGGACCATCGCTTAACCTCCCATCCGAAGGACGGCGTGCTTAACTTTATTTTACCTCCCAGAGAAAATAAACTAAGGGTCTCGGGCGGGTTTCGAACCCACGACCTTGAGCTCAGGAGGCAAGCACGCATACCACTAAGCTACCGGCGCCCTCTCATAATACTATATAAAAACAACTTAAAATTTCATGGATGGGGGTTTTAAACTGTAATAACATTAATTCTCATGCACTGGTATGTAAGCCTACTACTACATGTATTTTATTGATAGTGGGAGGTGGGGAGGTACACTGGTATTTATTTATTTCTTCAGGGCCTTCTTTATATGTCTGACTGTATTCATATATACATTCCAGTCATAGTAAGGTAAAAACTGAGTCTGAGATCTCTGCTTACATAAAATAAGTTGGCACTGAATATGGTCCAATGTAACTGAATTAAATAATCTTCTAGGTGGACAACAACTCTGTCTCATGTTATACTAATTTTTTTGAAATTTTTTGAGGATATGTTTGGAGAATTCTCTGGAGAGGGAACAGGTTTTTCTAGCTTAAATCATTTTTTTAAATGTTGCTTGTTTAATGAGTTCAAGATCCTCCTTAGGTTTTTTATCTGGGAAGTGAAAGAAACTTGAGCATGACGTCCTTCGGATTGGTCCACAATACCCTTACAGAAGGAAACTAAACCTTGGTAGACAGTTAGGAGTCCCACAGTAGGCTTATGTCCTACCAGAACGACAAAAGAGCTCTAGTGGTAGGCAATATGACGTCTTAGTTAAAACTTTGAGTGAGTCGCAATAACTAATTATTTCCTCATATGTTAACCAATAAGCTACCCACATGAAGAAAATTATAAAAATAATTATATAATGTAGCTTTAAGTGGCATGGAAGAAAAAGATTAAAAAAATAAGCTATTTCCATTCCTATCCCTGGAAAATTGAAATTATTTCATGACCTGCTCAACTTAACCAATTGCATGTCGAAAGGACTCGAAAAACAAAAAAAAGAATGAGAAGAAAATAAGAGGTAATTTGAGGGTAGTAATTTCGGGCAAACACACCGTTAGATAGACAGGTCGGGGAGACAGGAGCAAAAAAATCAATTTTCTCAAATATTATACAAAAATCTATTAGCTGGAGGGCTTCCCTGGAATACCATGAATTGCACATGAGAAGGGTGAAAAAAAAAAAATGCATGTTTTTCCATTTCTCTCAAGGTTTCGTAGGTCAAAAACATAAATGTTGTATGATTGAAAACTAAATTCCGGATTTCGTGTGTATCAAAAATTATTTGAAATATGTGATTCATAAAACCTATACCAACCCCTTTTATACACATCACTCTTCGTCCCCTCCGGGCAAAGACCTTCTTATGAATGGAATGGCATCAGTGCGTTTTGGTATGTTGAGCGTAATTCTGAGAGTGATTTTCTTACATCCGGCAATGAAATGAATTTGAGAGAGGGAAGAGGAAGGAAGAGTGCTCTGTAAAAAAGTGGTTGGTATAAGAAAGTCTTTTATGGCTACATCGTATTTTACTTTTTATACCTTTTAATAAAAAACTGAGCTCAAAGTCGCGGGTTCCGAACCCGGCCAAGGCCCATGACTTTTTTATATACTAATTAAAAAAACCTTGAGCACGCTGTCCTATGGGTGGGGCTTTAAGTGAACGTTCCGAGGCTGTACGATATCAGGTACCTAAATATTCTAGGTAACTAAATCTGGTAAGGTAAAATTTAGGACTCCCACAGTAGAGTCGGGCTCGAGTCCACCACAGCTACTAAAAAGCTTGTTTATTTATGGTATTGTCTAATTTCACCAACTATATTTACATGGGAGTACTTTCGGTATTTCTACCATCCTCAGCCAAAAGCATAAGAGATAAGACAGTCTTATCTCTTATGCTTTTGGCTGAGGATGGTAGAAATACCGAAAGTACTCCCATGTCAATATAGTTGGTGAAATTAGACAATATCATAAATAAACAAGTTTTATTTTTCTTTCAAGTTCATTTGAATTATTTCACAATATCTCTGCAATAATGTCAGTTTTCATTACTAGAAAGTGCTCTAGTAGTAGTCGATATGACCTCTTAGTTGAAGCCCGGGCATGAGTCACAATCAATAACTTAATTTAAACATTATACTATTTGAATTTGGTTCTATCTCAAATCAATTTATCATCATCATATTGATAGTCGAAAATTTAAAAAGTAACATTTTTGCTAGGAACCAATTTTTCGACCGGATTAACCTTTTTGCATAAAAAATAGTGAACATCAAAGAAAAAGTCGTCGGTGAATCACCAGCAATTTACTTCCCCAGAACGAATTAATCAATTAACGATTCGCTCTCCCTCCAAAACCAGTCCATTGTTTGCGCTAATAATATTCAATAGTTGACTTACATAGGAGCTCCTAAATCCTCATCGTCAGAGGGTTTTGGATTCACAAATATGAAATTTCGTGTACATTCCATCGGGAGTTATCAGACTTTTTATGGAATTCCGTTGAAAATTCCGCATCGAACAGATTACATAACTTTCTCTATACTTCATATAGCTGGGGAAGTGAAATGACGTCATTTAAGGACGGTTTTCGGCATGTATCGAGGAAACCAGACTGTTAAAAAGTGCCTTTGTGTAATATCTACAACTTATATTTAAAGATTTTATATATTAGGATCTTTATTCTTCAAACCTTTATATATTTTGTTAATACTTTCTTATACCTATAGTATAAGGGGAGCCGGTAGCTCAATGGGCTTGTCTTCTGAGCTCAAGATCGTGGATTCGAAACCCAACCGAGGCCCTTAGTTTATTTTATCTGGGAGGTAAAATAAACTTAAGCACGCCGTTATTTTCAATTATTTCTACTTACTAATTACAAATCACCGGCAATTTGGGTGTTATTAAATCAGTGGAGACACTCACTGCTTTATGTAGTTTGGTCATACTTCGTCAGAAGTTCAAAGGAGTCTACTTGAAGATAAATACTAACTTTATGGGACCACATTAGTATAATTTCTGCTAATAACGTTATCATAAATACGCAATGTTACTAATAATACTAACACTAATATATAAAGAGAGAGAGAGGGCGCCGGTAGCTCAGTGGTATGCGTGCTTGACTTCTGAGCTCAAGGTCGTGGGTTCGTAGCCCGACCGAGGCCCTTAGTTTATTTTATCTGGGAGGTAAAATAAACTTAAGCACGCCGTCCTTCGGATGGGACGTTAAGCGATGGTCCCGAGCCTGTACGATGTCAGATACTCGTTAAAGACCCCTACCCTAGATGAATAAAAATTTAGGTTAGGCAAAATTTAGGACTCCCATTGTAGAGTCGGGCTCATGTCCACCAGAGTGACGAAAGAGCGCTCTGGTAGTAGGCGATATGACCTCGTAGTTAAAGCCCGGGCATGAGTCATAAAACCTAACCTAACCTAAAGAGAGAGAGGGCGCTGGTAGCTCAGTGGTATGCGTGCTTGTCTTCTGAGCTCAAGATCGTGAGTTCGAAACCCGAGCGAGGCCCTTAGTTTATTTTATCTGGGAGGTAAAATAAACATGAGCATGCCGTCCTTCGGATGGGACGTTAAGCGATGGTCTCGAGCCTGTACAATGTCAGGTATTAGTTAAAGACCCCTACCCTAGGTGAATAAAAATTTAGAGTAGGTAAAATTTAGGACTCCCACAGTAGAGTCAGGCTCATGTCCACCAGAGTTACGAAAGAGCGCTCTGTTAGTAGGCGATATGACCTCTTAGTTAAAGCCCGGGCATGAATCATAAAACCTAACCTATTAGGATCGTAAATATAAACGGTATTTCGCAGGATGTCAAAAATAAGGTAGTCTGACCTCTCACAGATTTTTTATTTAAGTAAGCTAGCCGGCTTTCGAGGTTTCCCTCATCATCAGGCAGTCTGATAAAAATTTGAATAAACTAAATAATAAAAATAAATAAATAAAAATCTACAACAAACATTAACAATTTAAAATATCATGGATGGGGACAGACGAGTTATTCCTGTCCACCATCTGAGTCACAACAGTTGTTGTGGTGTATCGTACAAGGATGACAGTTGCCATCTTATACCTAAGTTGGTATAAGAGACCTCTAGTTCTCAAATTTCAAGTTAATTTATATTATCATTTTCGAGTTGGATACACACAAACAGACGTCGCGAAAATGTGTTGAGGGGATCTCAAAATGTGAAATTCCGTTCAAAACTAAATCTCGAATTTTCGCGCGATTACAATACTTCCTTTTATTACTAAAGGTATAAAGAAAGTTGTACAGAAGTATTAGATATACATATGTAAATTTAGTCTCATAACGGTAGTCGTAGAAATTCGATTAAAATTTACATTTAAAAAAATGCAGTTTCATGTTTTTTATAAAACAATAGAGAATCTTCAGGAAACGTTTATATAAAAAATAACGGTTTTAAATTTCCAACAGTAAATATGTATTGTTTGTAAATCAGCACAATACAAACGATTTGTATGAAACCAAACAAAAGGGAGAGTGTGGGCGAACAATAGTGCATCGGCCTTCACACCGACATCACAATTATATGTTAACATTTTTTGCTTGTGCAAATTTCATACAAGTTGTATATAATTGGATCATTTACACACTGGTCATCACTTTAACACATTGAATGAACTACAGACTTGGTTATTACGTTTATAATTAAGTATTCTTTTCCTAAATAATAGGGATTCACAAAAATGTGCTATATGGGAAATTTATTTTATTTTTTTTTCTTCGAAGTATAGGGGAAGTAAATGGTCAGAAATTCGATGTTAAAATTTCACCTGAATTTTCATACTTCTCCACCTCCTGATTCCAAAAGTGAAAAAAAAAACAATTTACTGTGAGCATGATAACTCTTGATAGAATTAATATATCGACAAGTACGAGTAAATGTTAACAGGGGATGTGTTATTCGGTGTAGCCAGAATCGTACAAGGATGACAGTTGCCAAATTGGACGAAAGAAATTGTGTCGACGCGAAATTTTATATGTAGGGGGAACTATCGTTGGTTGATTTGAAAACAATTTTATTTTGGGGAAAATTACTTAAATAAAAATTTACTTGGAAGGAGGCATTCCTAGCTTGTTACTGTTGACAACAAGCATTAAAAGGTCGTCGGCGAATCACCGGCTATGTTCTTCCCCAGCACGAATAAACCAATTAAGTTTTCGCTCTCCCTTCAAAATCAATCTACCATCTAGGTTAAAACTTACATAGTGGCTTTCGACTGATTTCTTGGAAAATTTATAGATGTCGTCCTTATAGGACCTTACATATGAAATTTCATGTCAATTCATTCATTACAACGGCATTTATTAGAGATGTTGTGTTAAGCTTTCTCCTTCCCTCTGGCTGACTTGACTGAAAATCAATGTATCGTTCTTAGAGTTTTTTTTTTTTTTTTGCTTTATGTACGGTGCTTATTAGCCATGCCAATGTGTTAAATATAGTTATTTATGACATCCATGGCCCCGGGAGGGAGTTCTATCTACGAAATAATACTCACTCCCGAACGGGATTTGAACCCGCAAACCATGGTGAGACCAGGCGACCAAAGCCCTACGCTCTACCCCGCACGGCCACCATGGCCCCCTTTCTTAGAGGGTTCTAGATACAAATATAAAATTATTACACTTATTATGATACATTTATTCTTTCGGGAGTTATAGTGTTCACATATACGACTATTTTTTTTCATTTTTGGAATCAGGAGATCGAAAAACAGGAAATTCCGTTGAAACCTCCGCATTAAATTTCTGACAGATGGATATAACTCGTATTTCGTATATCTGGGGAAGTAAACATTTGATACAAATACCATTTTATTTTGCAAAAGACTGTAAATAAAATAAATTATATAAAGCAGTAACAATTTCATATACTTTCAAAATGGAGGGTTATTGATGGTTTTCTGTTTTCTGCATTTCTTTGCAGATGGTAACTATAACGACAAGGACAGTAAAAACAAATAATTATTAAACATTTGAGTAAACACTTGGATATATTGAATTGTTGTTTTTTTTGTTGTGTTTGTGTCTTATGCCCGGGCTTTAACTACAAGGTCGGGGGGCCATGGTGCCCGTGCGGGTTAGAGCGTAGGGCTTTGGTCGCATGGTCTCACCGTGGTTTGCGGGTTCGAATCCCGCCCGGGAGAAAGTTTTATTTCGTAGATAGAATAGATAGAATTTCCCCCCGAAATGGATGTTGTAAATAATTAAATAACACCGTTATAGAAACATGGCTAATATGCATTGATCGCCTACTACGACGCTCCTGTGGACACGAGCCCGACTCAACTGTAGGAGTCCTTTTGCCTATCTAGGTTTAGTAACCTAGAATAAAGGGTCTTTAATCAGTGTTAGACTTGAAATTATCGCTAAACGTCCCTTCCGAAGTAAAACTAATATATCGAGAAGTAACAGGGAGATGAGAATTAAATAATACCCAGAACTCACAACTCCTAACCTGGGGCTGAAAAGAAAGTAATCCCCATAAAGAACAGAAAGCTGCTGATGTAGCAATAGACATTTTCACTTGTACTCAATAACCTATCTGTATAAGCAGTAAATTATAATAATTTGTATTATTTTAAATGTAATTCATTCTCTTATTATCTTCCTTATGAAGATCTTTTACATTTTATTTGAAAACCTTACAAAATATTAATTATTATCCTATGGAATTATTGTACTGGAGAGGGAGCAAAAAATTAATTGATTAATTCGTTCTGGGGAAATGATTCACCGACGATTTTCTTTTACTTTTAATTTAATATAATATATATAATGGTGAACAAAATTCGAAAGCATGAATTGAGGAGGCAGCTGAAGCCGTTGGGCCATTTTTGCGTAAAAGGTTTTAAACACTGCCTAATGTATCGAAAAGTATTCATATAGAAAAAAAAATTTTGTTGGTGAATCAATAACAGTGAATCGAAAAATAATTTTTCACTCTTCCTACAAAACCACCTGACCGGGCTCAAGTCACTAGTTAACTTTCTGAATCCTCTGAGGTTCTGAATCCTCATACTAAATTATATGTCGATACATCGCCCACCTCTCTGGCCCCCTTCCCTTCATCTGTTATCGCAAAAAATTAATAGATGCCCTATTTATGATGTTTTGAATTTAAATATAAAATTTCCTTCTATTTCCTTTGAAAAAATAAAGAAAATGTATGTTTTTTTAAAAAATATTGTCTATTTCACAAATAATATATAATATGGGAGTACTTTCGGTATTGCTACCATCTTCAGCCACGACTTAACAAATACTGAATTGAAGTTCAACTAGGTACAAAATGATTAATAGAGTCGACAGTATCTTTTCAATGTTGATGGGAATCGAGGTTCTGTCGTGTAAAAGAAAATGCAAAATTTGGCCAACGTTTCAAAAACTATTTATTTGCTTCTTCAGGGTCTACAGAATATAAACAAACAAATTAGACATTATGGACAATGATATAAACAGAGACTTTATAATAATTTGAAAAAGAGATGGAAACCATTTTACATATATGAAAGAGAGAAAAATAATAATAATAAATAAATAACAAAAAATAAATACAAGTACATACATGATAGCACTCACTACACTGGACACAAACTCACAACACCGTCACCACACACATCCACATCCACTCAAGTCATTAAAAGATAATTTTTTTTTATTTTTTAGTTATTTAGAGATATATATATATTGTTTTATATAGTTTAATAATATTTTCAAAAGTTGTATTTATTTTTTGTTATTTATTTATTATAATTATTTTTCTCTCTTTCATATATGTAAAATTGTTTCCATCTCTTTTTCAAATTATTATAAAGTCTCTATGTATATCATTGTCCATAATGTCTAATATGTTTGTTTATGTTCTGTAGGCCCTGAAGAAGAAAATAAGTAAATAGTTTTCGAAACGTTGGCCAAATTTTGCATTTTCTTTCACTAGGTAGTTTACAATCCAAACGGTAGGTAGGTATCCTTTTTCAGCCCCTACTGGGTTTTCCTATCCCTTTTGTGCAGTTAATATTTGAAATATGGCAAAACATAAAAAATGACATTTCGTCCCAAATTGGGATCTTAAAAACGGAACTTGTGGGACGAAATGTCATTTTTTATGTTTTTACATATTTCAAATATTAACTGTAGAGAAGGGATAGGAAAACCCCGTAGAGGCTGAAAAAGGATATCAACCTACCGTTTGGATTGTAAACTACCTAGTTGAACTTCAATTTAGTATTTGTTAAGTTGTGGCTGAAGATGGTAGCAATACCGAAAGTACTCCCATATTATATATTATTTGTGAAATAGACAATATTATTTTAAAAAACATACGTTTTCTTTATTTTTATCAAGTGTTTCACAATATCTCTGCAAAAATGTTATGATTACGTCAATATTAGTATTCAGAAGTCCTGTATAAGTCAACTATTGATTTTTAGACTGAACAGTCGATTGGTTTCGGAGGGAGAGCTAACACTTTTTTGATTAATTAATTCTGGGGAAGTACATTGCCGGTGATTCACCGATTTTTTTTTTCAAATTTCATTTGACCACGTTAAGTATGAGTCATACTTAGATGAATAACAAGTCAACAAGTAGTGAAGTTTGTACTTACCAGGTAGCAGGTTGAAGGGTGTCTTGTCAACAGGGATCTGTAACAGATAACAACATGTCAACAGATCACCTAAATATATATCTATACCAATTTGTGTTATCTTTAGTCGTTCGGAACAACAACAACAACAGCAATAACTTAACGTTGCCAAGATATAACAACAGAATTTTTCGAATGACTTTCGGACACTTTCAGCTACCAACTATTAATAATTTCGAAAATATATTTTATTTATTCTTATTATATGTATGGTTAGTTATTGTGACATGCCTGGGCTTTAACTAGGAGGTCATATCGCCAACTACCAGAGCGCTGTTTCGATGTTCTGGTGGACAGGAGGCCAACTCTATAATAAGTACCTAGGCTTAGGTATGCAAAAGTTAGGTACCCTCAAATATTGAATGGGTCTGTAACGAAGACTCGACATCGTACAGGCTCAGGACAGTAGCTTAAAGTCCGATGGACAGATGGCTCAAGCTATTTTCACCTCCCATATACAAAACCGAAGTGTCTCGGCCGGGTTTCGAACATACGATCTTGAGCTCAGTAAGCAAGCACCTCTGAGCCAACGGCACAGTAATATATTTTACTATAGGAGGGCGCCGGTAGCTCGATGGTATGCGTGCTTGCCTTCTGAGCTCAAGAACGTGGGTCCGTAACCCGACCGAGGCCCTTAGTTTATTTTATCTGGGAGGTAAAATAAACTTAAGCACGCCATACTTCGGATGGGACGTTAAGCGATGGTCCCGAGCCTGTACGATGTCAGGTACTCGTTAAAGACCCCTACCCTAGGTGAATAAAAATTTAGGGTAGGCAAAATTTAGGACAGTAGAGTCGGGCTCATGTCCACCAGAGTGATGAAAGTGCGCTCTGGTAGTAGGCGATATACCTCGTACTTAAAGCCAGGGCATGAATCATAAAACCTAACCTAGTTTATTATACGAAGGGGGAGAGATGAGGCTTGTGGTAGATAAAATCATCTCCTAGAATTTCTGCCAAGTTTTCGGCACTAAATGTGCTTCTTCAGGGCTTGTATTGACATAAATTATCAGTGAGACTATATATGCTACAAATAAGTAAAGATACAACACATAAAACAAAATGACTAAACAAACAAAACCTAAATCATAAACGAATATAAATTTTTAATTATTTAAACTAAAACAAAATAAAACAATATGATATGTAAATATCATGAGTGAACAAAATTGTTTAAATATTTAAACTGAAACAAAAAAACAAACATAAAATAGGATGTCTAAACAAAAATGAATGTGATACTTAACATTTTCTGCAGAGATATTGTAAAACACTTAATAAATAAAATTATAAAATATTAAATTTAAATTAAAGAAAAACCCGACACAAAAAATAAACCTTTAAAAAGGGGGGGCTTGGACTTATAAACATTTGAGCTCAAACTCCAAGTCTCTAGCTAGAATTGAGGCCGAGATCCCTACGCAGGCTCTGGTGAAACCTGAACTCTTGGAAATGGCACACACGATTTCCACAAAACATGGCTAAGAAACATCTCGCAAATACCAGCTTTTGAAACAAAAAAAACTGATTTGAAATCGGTTCAGCCGTCTTGGAGCTATGATGCCAGACAGACACACACACACACAGACAAAGGCTTCAAACTTATAACAGCCCTCCTTTTATGTCGAAGGTTAAAAATAAAGAAAATAGTTTTTTTTTTTTTTTAAATATTGTCTATTTCACAAAATATACATAATATAAGGGAGTATTTTCGGTATTGCTACCATCTTAAGTCACGACTTGAAATCTAATCGGTTAGAAATTCAGAAAGAGTTTTTATTGGAATTTTATGTTTTCCGACTCACTGATTCCAAATATGTAAAAAAAAAAAATATATAGACAAGAAATTTGTAAGTGTAACCCAAACATAAGGACGACAGCTATTATTTTTTTCCGGAATGGGGGTATTCGAGGGAGGCTCAACTGAACGACCCTAATAAATGCCGATGTAATGAACATAACTACAAAAAATTTCATGTGTGAATTCAAAAACCCATAAGGACGACACTTATTAATTTTCAGCGGAATCCAGCGAAGGGAAGGGAGTGATCATAGTTGACTAAACTCAAAAACCCTAATAACTGCCAATGTAATGAATGTATAGACACAAAACCTAGTATGAGGATTCAAAAGCCCCTATGTAAGAGAATTATAAATTTTTAGTTCAAACGGTCGATTGGTATTGGAGGGAGAGCGAAAACTTAACGGAGAAGTACATTACTGTGATATGATATTGACCTTGGGATACAGTAAAACATACATTCAGTAATATTTAAAACCTCTTCATAGTTCAGTAAAATTTGGGAAGAAAATCGCCGACTTATGAATCTCGTTGAGCAAGGACGTTTTTTTGCATCCCCTTCAGAAATACCATATTACAAGAATATCTTGTTTAATTTTTGAAAATGTAGATTTTCGCGCGTTCCTACGTTATTGAATTTGTATAATAATCACACAAATTTTTTATTTATTGGTGAATATTGGATAAAATGTGTTGATGTATTTTAGTTTAATGTTTTATAATAATATTTTACAAGTGCGGCACAACCCTAATTTTCAATTTTTTCACAATCATCCGCGTTTTCCGGGCCGCCATTTTGGATTTTCCTAATTCTGAGTTCATAATCGTAATCAGCGACCCCAAAAACCCCCGAGTACAAATTTTCCATTAATTTTGACAATTATATTCGGAGATATTGCATTTATTCATCAAAATTCTTAATTCTAAATAATTTAATCTCCGATTACAACAATTAAAAATTATTTGCGCAACTTGGGATGTTGTACATTCTTCTTATATGGTCTTTCTGAAGGAGATGCAAAAGGTTTCATTAAAAAAACTTCCTTGCTCAACGAGATTCATAAGTTTCCCCAAATTTTACTGGGGAAAAATAGAAAGTTAAGTTAGGATGGTGGGAACGTAAAAGTGGGGTTTTCCAATTTGGGGGTATTTCCTTGTGAGTCAGTAGCCTGGTAATAGCACTTTACGTACATTTCCCAAATTTACTGTTATCTTTAATGTGACTCCTCAACAAATTTATCTAATCTGCAATTTGTTTGGTTAGGTACTCGTACCTTCCATTACGAACAAATCCATTATAATTGTTATAAAGATTATGTATTGTGAATTCACCTGTTTTGAGAATGTGTGGCCATTGTCCAGTTCCTTACGAAATTATGCTTTTGGTATAATTGTGTAGATTTTCTGAATCTGGATCATTTTGGCAATATTGAAAAACTGAATTCAGAGTTGAAGTCAATTCAGTTTTTCAGATTAATTAATTTGAATCAGTTAACCGGCCCACATCAAATAGTCTCAAGTGTCCTTCCCCACCAAAAATTCATGAAGTAAGTTTTCACTCTCCCTCTAACACCGTTTTGTCTAAAAATGAATTGACTTACACAGGGACATCTGAAACACCATAGTAAATTTCGTGTCGATTCATTCATTACATCGGGTTTTATTTTAGATTTTGAGATGAAAACTCGAACCCCATTTCCCTTCGGCCAATCCTGTGGAAAACTATTGTCGTCCTTAAGATTCTGGGATACATTTATACAATTTCGTGTCGATAAATGCTTTCTATCAAGAGTTTATCCTGTTCATAGACACACAAAAATAGACATTTTTTAAATTTTCCAACTATACGATGTATAGAGGAAGTTATGTAATTGGTCAGAAATTCAATGTCGAGTTTTCAACGGAATTTTATTTTTTCCGACTTTCTGGTACCAAAAATGAAAAAAAACATGTCTGTGTGTCTGTGAATATGATAACTCCCTATATATAGATTGTCTAATAACTGCGATGAATGTATAAACAAGAAATTTTACATGGAGATTAAAAGCCGTATAAGGGACAACACCTATTAATTTTTAGCGGATCAGCCAAAAGAGAAGGGGACTCAACTCAAAAATTCCGATAACTGCCGATGTGATGAGTGTATCGATACAAAATTCTATGAGTATCCAAAATCTCATAAGGACGACACCTATTGATTTTCCGCCAAATTGGCCAATGGGATGGGGGGATCAGAGGTTTGACTCAAATATTCTAATATCTGGCCGATGTAATTAATGTATCGACACAAAATTTAGTATGGAAATTCAGAAGCCACTATGTAAGTCAAATATTACGTTTTAGCCCAAACAGCTGATTGCCTTTGAAGGGAGAGCGGAAATGTAATTCATTAATTCGTGCTAAGAAAGTGCATAGCCGAAGATTCAGACTTTTTTTAATTTTCAATATAAGCCGGCGTTACGAGAAATGCCGTGTTACGAGGGGCGTAGCTACCGCTGTAGCAGTTGTAGCAATGCTACAGAGCCCCCGAGCTAGGGGGCCCCAACATCCGTAAGCAAAAAATCGTATAATGTTATCCATAGTCATTTTGTTAAAAGTCAAGCCTAAATTCCTAAATTAAAACGTATTAAAAATTATCTTAGAATTTATATGGGACAAGAACGGCTATCGGGTTTATCAATACTGTTCATAGAAAAAGAAAACCTTGAGAAACTAAAATCTTCTTCAGCAATTGATGATATAATAAATACGTTCGCCGAAAAAAACGCAAGAAAAGTACCTATTTAACCACTAGAATATTTTTTTAGTTAAGTTTTTAATATGTATTGTTGTTTTTGTTATTTTCAAATATATTTTGTTTATGCGAGTGTTTTTGTTTATTTTCCGACAAAGGGCCCCCAAGAATTTTTAATACAGGGCCCACTCAGGCTACGCCACTGCGTGTTATACTAATTGACACCGACATATCCACCTTGTAGGCATCCAAGAAACTCGGACTGCATATGTGCATCTTGAACTCTTGTCGTCTTCACATTTGACCACGGTCTCAAATCACCGATACAAACGTGACACAACCGGTACACTTCTTGTAGAGAACTGAGATGTGAGACTGTTGGGTACGACAGGTCCATCGAGTACAATAGGACTAGAGACAATGTACTCCAAGCTCTATGGTGTCTGAGGAACCCCATTGATGAGGCCACACTTGACTAAATAGTGGAACAACACAACACTAACACCATCTAACGAACAGAATTGTTGTCGGGGAAATATGAAAAAAATATTATTACATATCTCTTTTCGAAAATTTGGAACAAATTGGGATATGGGTGTTTTTGTATCTCAAATAGTACATTTTCTTAACCTTAATTTTATCCTGTTGAGGAAGAAAATAAGCCAGAAATTGGCGTTTTTCCCCGCGTTGCGTAGGTAGTATCATCAGGAGCACGGATGCAACGAAAACATGTCACTTTGATCGTAAAGTAATAAATAAAACATCATTTATTGTGACTCATGCCCGGGCTTTGAATACTAGCTCATATCGTCTACAACCAGAGCGCTCTATCGTCACTCTCGTGGATATGAGCCCGACACTACTGTGAGAGTCCTAAATGTTGCCTACCTAGGTGTATTCACATAGGGAGTGGATCTATAACGAGTAGCTGACGGCCGGGTTTCGAACCTGCGATCTTGGGCTCAGTAGCTGCCCTTCTCCCATAAATGGAAATTTCTGATGCCTCACGGCCTATATTTAAAACGATGTTGTGCTCAATGTTCAATTCAAAATTTGAAATTCATATTAATTCGCCTTTTCCCACTCCCTCCAATATATAGATACATACGTCAAATATCCACATGATTAAACGATGGAAATTAGATTCGCTACATTTTTTGTTCTATACATTAACCTCGAAAAGTCAACCGTTAAAGAGCTGTTTTATGATTCGGATTTCCCCCACACCCAATTCTTACTGAAGGCTATCTGTTACAGATGTGTTGTCGAAGCCTTTTTTGTACAACTTTTTCTTGTCAACAATTCCTCATGGCATCATGTTAGTTAGTTATTGTGAGTCATGCCCGGGCTTCAACTACGAGGTCATATCTCCTACTATCAGAGCGCTCCTGCATTTTTATTCACCTAGGGTGGGGGTATCGAGTATCGACATCGTACAGGATCTATACCATCGCTTAACGTCCCATCCGAAGGACGGCATGCTCAAAGTTTATTAAAATCCCAGAAAAAAAAACCTAAGGGCCTCTTGAGCTCATTAAGTTATAAATACAATTGAGAATAAAGACTGAGTTTATGATGATGATATCGTCATCAACGGTTTAGGCAGCGTCTGGAATAAATGGGGGCCGGACGGTCGTTTCTACTCGGACTTGCTGACAGATACATGCAGGACACCTTCTTGAAATGTAGTTTTGAAACACATATGTTTAGACGTTTTCTTGATTTACCCGGAAACTGTTAGTCCTATCGCAAAATTGATTATTCTTTTTTATTGTTAGTTTTTTTTGAAAAATTATAAAAATTAAGAAAAATATATGTGACGTGGCCATTAAAAGACTCTCTTATACCAACAACGCTTACAGATCACTCTCTCTCCCCCTCCTCTTCTCAAGATCATTTCATTTGATTTCTTTGTATAGCTTTCTTGAGAGTAGACATTCTTATACCCAGTAATGTCATTATGAAATAATTTTGAGAAGGGAGAGGGGGAGAGAGAATGATCTGTAAGTGTGGTTGGTATAAAAAAGTCCTGTAATGGCCGTATCCCAAATTTTTATTTTTTATTTTAATCTTTTCTATTAGTAAGAAAAATACTACCAATAATAAAAACATTTTTTAAATTCATTGCCAGGCTTTACAATTTAATCATTACTTCCAACGGAAATTTATTGTATATACTTAGAGCGTTATAACGTAGGCCCCAACGTAAAGTGGTCTTATTATTCTTCTGATTTCGGCCAAAATCTAATCAGAATTAAGTTAGCTCATGTGACAACACCATCTCAACTTTGAAAAATATGGCTAAAGTCGTTGCTACATTATTTGATCGATGGAAGTTCAAGTTGTTGAATCTGAAATTTATTTGAGGAAAAAATTACAAATAAATAAAAAAAGAAAATATTGACCAATTGACAAATGGCAAAGTGGCCGCGAATTGGGGATATCTTGCATGTCTTGAGTTCGACTAATTGAATTAAATAGAAAGGAACACGCGAAATGTTGGGTGTTTTTTTTCGGAAGGTAGAAATAACAGGGCGGAGTGTGGCGTGCAAGAGGCACTTTCAATTTGGACTCTCCCGAAACAAGGGTCATTAGAACACGCAGAGGATGTGAGGTCGGCATGGATCAAAGGTGCCTTGGGACCAAGCCACTACTGACACCTAGTAAACATCAGTTCAACCTGGATTATCAATATATCCATCATTCAGTCGATCTGACAGGAGATCTGGTTCAATAGTGCAGAGGAACATTATCTAACCATAAGGATATTCTTGCTTGATGCAACGGTCTGACGATCTTCGTGGGGTCTTGCGCCTATAACTGTGAAGAAAGAGCTAGGGAAATATTTACCTACTTAATTTGGCTTCTGACACTTTGGAGGAAGAGATTGGTTTCGAAAATTGTGAAACCAGTATTGAAATTACATGACTCAAAAATTTCAATTTATGATTTTTATACGTTGGCGTAGCTAGGGGGGCAGGGGTGCCCCCCCCCCCCCAGAATGCTTTGTGCCCCCCCCCCCCCCCCCCCACCAGAAAAGTGAGATCTAATATATCTAATTAAAGAAATTATAACATTACAGTCAAAACAAGGATATAAAAAACTTCAGTTCCCAGTCAAACGTTATTCGGATTCAAATTACGCTTTCTTAAAATTTGGACTACAACGAATGCTGCCAATCGGCGGAGTATGAGGATTCGTAGTGCTTGTCACAACAAAACGCGCGGCAATTTCAAAATCTCTTCCAAAAACACTGCACGGCGTTTACCTAAAATAAAAAATACAATTAAGGCTAATTGCATATTTTAGAATGTATTCAATGAAAGCCGTAAAAAGTGAAAATAATTGTTTTTTAGAGTACATTTAGTGCTATCAGCCGAACGAGAATGAAATAGCTAAAAATAAAATTTCATCTGAAAAAGTGTTGGACCGATTTGCTGAAAAAAAAAGAAAATTAAGGCTTATTTATTTGAATTTACTTATTACTACTACTACTTATTGTATAAGACTGGATGACTAGACTGATGAAAATTTTAATTGTTGATTTAAATTTGTGTTGATTATTTTGTTATAAATATACTAATATTTTGTGTATGGTACCTGATTGTTAATTATTAAGTTTAATTAAACTTAAATTAAAAATATGATGTGAAACGTAAACTATTGTTTTATTATCTCGGTCGTGTTGACCGGCCATGATAGGTATAAAAAAAGTCCTGTTATGACCACATCAGATATTTTGGACTTGTGGGAATTATTGTTAGTAAACACACCTAAGAAACGTTTTGAAAGTTTAGTGTACTAAACGGATATGTTTAAGAGAGGAGCGAAGTTCTTGCGCAAAAGGTGGTGAAGAGGGACGTACAAACCCCGCCAACAAAGAGACTGGTGGGTGAAGAGTAGTACGTATTTCCGCTCTTCGGTCTGGAATGTGACTTTCTCTGCACCGCACACACACACAGTTTCTCCAGTTTGTCAGTCTTCCTGTCCCTGGAGCCTCCAGTTCCACGTAACCAGTCTAACCATCCATCCCTTGACAAAAATGACATTTACATAACATGCTTACCTGATCCACAAAGTATATCACAGTATTTAATAATTTCCACAACTTTGGCAAGCTGTTGGAAAAGAGTTTTATATGCACAGCTGACCTTAAATGCAGATCAGTGATGAGAGTCAATGAAATCACGATTCTATTTATTTGAAAATGCTAATTTTCACGGCCTTTCCAATATAAACATATTGGACATAACTCTAATCCGGTGACATTTTCACACAACAGAACAGCCAAACGTTATTATCCGTGATGGTAGTTCACCTTTAGGCTACTAGGTGGTACTACCATCACACCACTGTCTCTAAACATTTTTAAGCCCCTGGCGAGCGCGGTACCGCCTAGGGCTGTTGCGCGGCAGGACTCCATGATAGAGAAGCTCTTGGGATCATCTGACGCCTATCCTTATTCCTGATCTGTTCAAGCTCCTTCAGCAGCTCTGGGGTTAAGAGGCAACTAGTTGGAATCTTTTGATACGATCTGTCCAACTACTGGACCATACCCAGCTCACTCGGAGTTTCAGGTAATCAAGAATGAAGCAGGAAGCAAAGCTATGAAGGACGAAGAACGGAAAAGAGTCTTATATTTGACATCCTGTAAAAAGAGTATCTTATCTTCAATATTTCGAGCTGAAGACAAAGGAATCACTTGAACACCCCACACGTACCGGTGTATTTTTAGGTGGCCAGCTCCGCTGTCCAGTTCACAGAAACCTTTCGACATTATTATATTTCACCCAATGGGACATTTTCCAAAAATTTCAGTGGTGATCTCAAACAAGAATGTAGAAGGAATGAACAAACTCACACCTTCACCACACACATCCACTCAAGTCATTATAAGGCCATGAAGAAGGAAAAAATAGTTTTCGAAACGTTGGCCAATATTTGAATTTTTCATTTACACGACAGAACCTCGAATTCCTTCTATATTGAAAAGATACTGTCGACTCTATTAATCATTATGAAACAAGAATATCTTCCCTCTTTTCAAGATTCGAATTATGTTATTTCAATTATAACTTCCATGTTACCGGTGAATAAATGGAAGTCCGTGGAACGGGGTCAAAAAATCGTGTCCGAGATAAAGTCAGATTGCTCTACCATCAAAATGTAAAGAAAATTGGTTTTCCAAACGTCGGCTTTTCATGACCGTTTTCTTTCGTTCAATATTTCTTTTTGCAAAATTTTTGTCAGAGTAAGTATTCAAAGCTTATTAATTTTGGTGCCAATCGGATCAGTAGTTTTGGAAATATGTTTTAGCATATATTTTGTGCCTATAACCTATCAAAAAGATAGGAAATGAACAGACGATACAAACTGTTACTAAGACTACTTGACAAAAGATCAAAATTAACTCTGAAAACGAAACGACTAATATACGCAATACTCAATTCAATGTGAACTTATGGACTTGAACTATGGAGTTCTGTAAAAGCTTCCAATCTTCAGCGCATTCAATCCTTGCAATACAAAATCCTTCATACAATAGCCAATGCACCTTATTACATCTCCAACAAAACGCTTCACACTGATTTCAATATTCCATTTGTCATCGAATTAGCTAAATCCAGGTACAAAAAAATATTTTCCTCCTTTAGTATCCACATTTATTCTCTAGTCCGTGCCCTCCCTTCTGTCACACTTCCCGAACGACGCCTTAAGCGCCAATGGCCTATAGATTTCAGATCAGGCAGTGATTAGCCATAAATGAGTGGAACGCAGTGCGTAGGGAGTGTCACCACGGTGTGATTTCTCCTCTCTTGACATTTTGACATTGCCATTTTTTTCTACCTTAGCACATTTGCTTGTTGTATATTTTTTTATGCAGTTGTAAATATCTCTTTGTAAATAAAAAATAAAATAAAAGTAACATATCAAAATACATAAGTTAAAATACATTTCTGCAGAATACACATCTGTATCGATATAGTGGAAAGCTAATACATATCTGTGTCGATATAGTGGAAAGCTAATACATATCTGTGTCGATATAGTGGAAAGCTAATACATATCTGTATCGATATAGTGGAAAGCTAATACATATCTGTGTCGATATAGTGGAAAGCTAATACATATCTGTGTCGATATAGTGGAAAGCTAATACATATCTGTGTCGATATAGTGGAAAGCTAATACATATCTGTATCGATATAGTGGAAAGCTAATACACATCTGTATCGATATAGTGGAAAGCTAATACACATCTGTATCGATATAGTGGAAAGCTAATACACATCTGTATCGATATAGTGGAAAGCTAATACACATCTGTGTCGATATAGTGGAAAGCTAATACATATCTGTGTCGATATAGTGGAAAGCTAATACATATCTGTATCGATATAGTGGAAAGCTAATACATATCTGTGTCGATATAGTGGAAAGCTAATACATATCTGTGTCGATATAGTGGAAAGCTAATACATATCTGTATCGATATAGTGGAAAGCTAATACACATCTGTATCGATATAGTGGAAAGCTAATACACATCTGTATCGATATAGTGGAAAGCTAATACATATCTGTGTCGATATAGTGGAAAGCTAATACATATCTGTGTCGATATAGTGGAAAGCTAATACACATCTGTATCGATATAGTGGAAAGCTAATACATATCTGTGTCGATATAGTGGAAAGCTAATACATATCTGTGTCGATATAGTGGAAAGCTAATACATATCTGTATCGATATAGTGGAAAGCTAATACACATCTGTGTCGATATAGTGGAAAGCTAATACACATCTGTGTCGATATAGTGGAAAGCTAATACACATCTGTATCGATATAGTGGAAAGCTAATACACATCTGTATCGATATAGTGGAAAGCTAATACATATCTGTGTCGATATAGTGGATAGCTAATACATATCTGTATCGATATAGTGGAAAGCTAATACACATCTGTATCGATATAGTGGAAAGCTAATACACATCTGTATCGATATAGTGGAAAGCTAATACACATCTGTATCGATATAGTGGAAAGCTAATACATATCTGTGTCGATATAGTGGAAAGCTAATACATATCTGTATCGATATAGTGGAAAGCTAATACACATCTGTGTCGATATAGTGGAAAGCTAATACATATCTGTGTCGATATAGTGGAAAGCTAATACATATCTGTATCGATATAGTGGAAAGCTAATACATATCTGTATCGATATAGTGGAAAGCTAATACACATCTGTATCGATATAGTGGAAAGCTAATATACATCTGCATCGATATAGTGGAAAGCTAATACATATCTGTGTCGATATAGTGGAAAGCTAATACATATCTGTGTCGATATAGTGGAAAGCTAATACATATCTGTATCGATATAGTGGAAAGCTAATACACATCTGTATCGATATAGTGGAAAGCTAATACATATCTGTGTCGATATAGTGGAAAGCTAATACATATCTGTGTCGATATAGTGGAAAGCTAATACATATCTGTGTCGATATAGTGGAAAGCTAATACACATCTGTGTCGATATAGTGGAAAGCTAATACACATCTGTGTCGATATAGTGGAAAGCTAATACACATCTGTATCGATATAGTGGAAAGCTAATACACATCTGTATCGATATAGTGGAAAGCTAATACACATCTGTATCGATATAGTGGAAAGCTAATACATATCTGTATCGATATAGTGGCAAGCTAATACATATCTGTATCGATATAGTGGAAAGCTAATACATATCTGTATCGATATAGTGGAAAGCTAATACACATCTGTATCGATATAGTGGAAAGCTAATACATATCTGTGTCGATATAGTGGAAAGCTAATACATATCTGTGTCGATATAGTGGAAAGCTAATACATATCTGTGTCGATATAGTGGAAAGCTAATACATATCTGTATCGATATAGTGGAAAGCTAATACACATCTGTGTCGATATAGTGGAAAGCTAATACACATCTGTGTCGATATAGTGGAAAGCTAATACACATCTGTGTCGATATAGTGGAAAGCTAATACACATCTGTGTCGATATAGTGGAAAGCTAATACACATCTGTGTCGATATAGTGGAAAGCTAATACATATCTGTGTCGATATAGTGGAAAGCTAATACATATCTGTGTCGATATAGTGGAAAGCTAATACATATCTGTGTCGATATAGTGGAAAGCTAATACATATCTGTGTCGATATAGTGGAAAGCTAATACATATCTGTCGATATAGTGGAAAGCTAATACATAAAGCTAATAAAATAAATAAAAACGTTGAACTTGTTTAACTTTTATAGTGCCTAATTGCACAAATTTGATTGTTCCGAAAGGTTGACGTGATATCCTCTTCGCTTGCCCAGTCTACGAACAGTCAATCCCAAAAGGATGCCTTAATTACTCTCTGACGCTGAGGTCGAAGCTGTGGTCTGCAATTACATTTTACCTGTCGCATTTCCTGACACATTCGCCTCTTCTACACACTCATCCATACACCGCGAGACACTCTTCTTCTTCATCCTCATCCTGGTCGACCCAGTAGAACCTTTCTCCACGTGTCCTCACCAAAGACGACACTATCCTTTTCAACATAAACATATGACCTAGATTCCGTTGAATTTTTGGAATCTCTCGACGGGACGGAGCTCAACTAATGGAAAGTGGAGCAGGCATTGAGTCCTGGTCTAGGTCTTGTATCAAGATCGTTACACATTAAACCATGGGATGTGGTGGGTTACCAAGCGCTGTGCCTGGAGTCCTGTTGCCGGCTGAAGTAACCCTGTCGAAACGTTCCTTGTCTTGTTGGCGGCGGGCGGCGTCACTTGCATAACAACCCTTGTTACACATACAGACATACAGTGTTGTGTCTTCTGGCCTCATTTCCTCACTTATTTTCCTAGTCACCTTTTCAGATAGAAGATTTCCCCTTTTTCCCGACGGTTCCTAATTACAATCTCCTACAAGAAACGGTGAAGCCACTTGAGAATCTGCTATTGTCCTGAGATTATTTTGACTTATACCCTTAGTATCAGAAAACAAATAATCGTATAAGAATCCGAGATCGAGTTTTCATTGGAATTTTACGTCTCAAGGTCTGTCTGTGAGTTTATGATTGGAACTTTAGCGAACTAACTCAGAAACGATTGTAGCAATAAAATTGAAATTCGGTATGAACATATCACATATAGCTAACTAAGATCAGGTTAGTTTTGTACCAAAATCAGACGAAAATTGAGACCAGTTTACTTTGGGACCTAAATACATTTTACAAGATACCGTAAATGTAAAATTACAAAAAAAATCCATACAAAGACAAGTTGTAGAAAAAACTAAAAGGCACATTTTATATGAAGTGCAATTTTTCAAATGTCGCTCGGTTTGCGAGAAACATACCCAAAACGGTCACGAAATTCGGTTTTTTAGACTTAGCTTTATTTACGCGTAAATGATTAGTCATTTGGAAAAATTGGCCTTCCAAAAAATGTTCCTTATCACATTTCCAACAACACAATACCCTCAGATGTTAGACCATTGTAAACAAAGTTATAGCGCCCCAAAAAATGTATATGTAATTTCATACATATAACTCCATCGGGGCTGAGGATAGAGAAGAATGGCGAAAGATTGTTGCGGAGGCCCAGGTTATACAAAGACCATAGCGCCAGGGAAAGTAAAAGTTGTGTGGATACATTCATTAGAGTGTTTGAATCGAGCCCCCTTCTCTCGTCTTCCACCGATTTCGCGGAAAATTAATAGGTGCCATACTTATGTTGTTTTGAATGCAAATATAAAATTTCATGTTGATACATTCGTTATGACAGTTATTGGGATTTTTTGAGTTGAGTGCTTCTTCTCTTGTCCTCCCCTCCCCTTCGGCTGATTCCGCTGAAAATTAGAGGTTGTCGTCTTTGTAGGGCATTTATTTTTATTTTTTGGAATCAGGAGATCGATTACATAACTTCCCCTATACTTCGTATAGCTGTGGAAGTAAATATTATCTGGTTGTGGAAGTTTAGTTAGTAGTAAATACAAATGTCTATTATTATTATTTTTTTCTCTACCATATAATTTCGTGTTTAAACATATACATTTTCCATTCTAATTGGAACATTAAGTTCAAGGAATCAGTTAAAATTTTTTTGGGAATACAATAAAATGAAATAATTTAAAACTGTCGTTTAAATGCTGGTTGTAAAGATATTAATTGATTGAAATAACATAGCACATGGACATAGGATGTCGTGACCCGATTTGGTTTTATTTAGACTAACTGGCACGCTATCTACCACAGTAAATGGGAAATTTTCAATTATTTCTACTTACTAATTACAAATCACCGGCAATTTGGGATGTTATTAAATCAGTGGAGACACTCACTGCTTTATGTAGTTTGGTTATACTTCGTCAGAAGTTCAAAGGAGTCTACTTGAAGATAAATACTAACTTTATGGGATCACATTAGTATAATTTCTGCTAATAACGTTATTTTAAATACACAATGTTACTAGTAATACTAACACTAATATATAAAGAGAGGAAGTTTGTATATTTGAGGTAATCAGGAAAACTACTTGAAAGATTTGGATAATTCTTTCACCGTTGGGAAGCTTATTGCTTTTCGGTTGACATAGAGTATACATCTTCACGCTTTATCAAAAGGGAACTGAGGAGTGATGGTAAGAGTGAAGTAAGTCGGAGGAGAAACGGCCGACCGGCCGGTATTGATTGCATACGCTGCTTAAACCATTGAAGATATATCAAAATGATGTACAGAGGAATTGTTAGTAATACACATTTCTACAAAAAAGTACTCGACAGCATATACCAATCTATAACAGACAGCCTGCAATAAGAGCTATTATCTCCTACATGACCACTGACTAGCAGTGAAGGCAGACCGAGAGGGACAATGAGAGATGAGGCTGGTCACTACAGGTCATCATAGCAGGTCTCTCAGCCAACACCGCCTCAGTTTTTGGGGAGGATCGCCTCGGTGAGAATGTGATGATTAGGATTGTTATGGCAAGGTCTCGTTGTTGAAGAAAAGATTGGAGTGAAACTTTGAGAAGCGGGACTTAATAAAATCGGTGACAAAAGGAACTTTGAGGTCATTATTTTTGGAAACACCAATGATAGTTCTCAGAACTTTGGATTGAATTAACTGGATATGTGTATGTTGGATGTCTTAGAAAAAAATTAATTATCGATAATAAATAGTAAAATAAACTCGACTTCGGAAAAAGTGAAAAACAATTGAAAACTATAAGCAAGTGATATCTAACGGTAATCAAAACACAAAACCGAGAATAGGACCGTCGAAACAATGCATTGCAACCAGCTCAAGGTGAACGGGTTTATAAGATAGCACATGTGACTTGTCCATTCCAAATTTCAAGCTCATAGCTACACAAAGCTTCTGCGTTAGAGCGCTCCCCACTTTCCACTACATACGTACATACACGCACAGACATTATCGCAAAAATGGTATAAGAATGTAAAAGAGTATACAAATAGGTATATTTTTTTTACAGAATAATTAGCGAAAAAAAAAGTTTCATATTTTTCGGACTTACATTACTTGTGGACCAAATGGGTGTCACTTGAGAGGTTGTTTTAGCATACGCCATCGTTAGCACAAAGTTAAACAGTAACGTTACTGTTTAACAAAATGTTCTTTGTTTTTTAATTGAGTTGTTTTCGCATCTCTCGTATTCGCCTTATCAGATAAAACGCTCCTCAATTTCTTTAGTAAAATCCGTTTGTTCAAACAAAAAAAAAAACAGTTGGGTAGGGATTATTAGGAGCGTAACTGCTTGTCGGGGGGCGGTGCTGAGGTTGAAAACCAGCTATTAGACAGTAGGGGAGGGGGCACTCGTGGTGTCAATCTGTCCAGGCCACAACACCGCCTGCTGAGGAGCGGCTTTGTCCTGGAGACCTCCCCAGGGGGCCGCAGTCATAGAACACAGGGTCCTGTTTTATTATATCTCACCATAATGAAGAGCTGACAGGACCCCAGCCAACTATCACCGGAAATGTCAATTGGCAGACCGGTTTAGTCAGTTAAATAATAGTGAAAAAGGATACATGATAAATAAAAAAAATTATAAACTTATTTTTTTTAAAGTAGATGTTTGCTAGCGACTGTAGAATTCAAAATTCTGGGGGTATTGAGGGTCAGTCAATGATGAAAACACTATTCAAATGCCAACGTTTCGATATATTTCATATCATCATCAGGGCCTAACAAAAACAAGACATATTGCCAAAACCTCAAATACTGTCAATTTTCGCACAGATACCAATAACCTGAGTAACATTTATGCCAATTTGCTTCAAAACTGCTGAATCCATAGTTCTGTGTCCAATTATATTTAAAATATAAAACTGTCTTTTTCAGTGTCTACATTCACCGTTTTCCCCGGTTTTATTATCTGTTACCCTCCACCCTTCTGTACCCTTAGTTGAACGTAAGACTTCATAGTCTTCATGCCTTCTCCTCAACCATCTATATTCATAGTAAGTTTTCTTGTTGTTCATCAATGTGTATATGTAATGTGTATGTATATGGATGTATAGTTATGTATATATGTATTTATGTGGATATATGTATGTTGTGAGAGTATATTTATGTACCTATATATAATTTTAATCGATCACTCATTATATTTTTCCAATCTTGATTCCCCCATGTTTGTCTTGTTTTTGTTAGGCCCTGATGATGATATGAAATATATCGAAACGTTGGCATTTGAATAGTGTTTTCATCATTGACTGACCCTCAATACCCCCAGAATTTTATTTATTTTATTTTTTTTCGGAGTTTTATGGAAGAAAGTCCAAATATATTAAATGCATTTTTACATAGATACATTGGGAGCTGGTGTGTCGATTCGCGGGACTAGATCTGTGGCAGCTGGTGACCCAGTGTTCAGCCGGTTTGTCGGCTCACACGTTGGTCGACCGGTGGTCGCCCCCGGCCGCCATAACCTCACTTAAGCACTAATCAGATCCCGAGCTCCCTCTACAGACTTCGGGTGATGTTGCACAAAAGCAAGATGCACCGGAAACAATAAAGAGCAATAATAAAGGAAGCTGGTGTGTGTACACCTAGGGACCTAAGCATCCAATGATCTTCCCATCCCTGTTAGCTCTACTATGGGAGTCCTTAATTTTGCCTACTCAAGTTTCGTTATCTACATGAACCTAAAATGAACAAAGTCATAACGCTCCAGAATGAATACATTTCTGTAGGAAATAGGTAGTTAAAAGTGATATTGAAATTAAGTTAGTGTGACTCATGCCCGGGATTTATCTAAGAGGTCATATCGCGTACCAAAGCTCTGGTGCTGCTCTGGTGGAAATAAGTCCAACTCTTTTGTGAGAGTCCAAAATTTTGCAATTTTGCCTGCCAGGCTTAGTTACCTAGAGTAGGGGCATTTAATGAATACCGGACATCGCACAGACTCGGGAGCATCGCTTAACAACCTATACACAGGACGGCATGCTCAAGGGATCTTGAGCTCAGAAGGCAAGCACGCTACGTCTGGCGTACCGGTGTCCTCAGAATCGTTGAGAGCAATTCCGAAACCAGCTAGCAAAAATAATAAACCTGTGAAATATCTACCAATATCACAATACATCAGCCATTTTCTCATTAACTAAAACCTAATTTTTAATCAGTTTATAATTAAATACATCAAACGAAAGCAACATGAAGCTATGCATTTCTCCATCTGAGTTCTGAGGGCACTTGAGTCCACTGCCTTTCCAGGATCGCGTGCTCTCTGATTCGGCAGCAGTGCAGGTTCGGAAGCCTTTGTCGGCACCCCCTCTGTCTCGTTGCAAATAAGCATAATCAAGCCTAAATCGACCTCCACCTTAAACGATCACCCATTAGCCAACAATAGGATCCAGAACAGAAAACCAAAGTCCCAAAATATCATTCTGGGAATTTCTTTCCCATCTTAATGGCCATTCATTCGTCTGACTTCTATCCAAGAATAAAGAGAAAATATCAAGAAAAAAATTAATAAGCGATAATGAAAAACAAAAAAACGCCATATTGTGAGTGTGAGAATCCGAAACTTCTCATCTCTTCTGTAATTATTTTAATACATAAAGATCTGTTTCTCTGAACAATTTAAATCTAGATTATCACATGAAAAAACATCTGCACTTCATGTTTAATTTTTTTTTTTTTTTTTTTTTTTTTTTTAATATTTATAATTGGTAAATCACCTTTGAGATATACAAAATAATAATCATAAACCGAAATAAAAATAATACTAATAAATATAAAATAAAATAATACATAAATAAATTAAATAAATACTTTAGAATAAGCCTTATAGCTTTAAGCTCCGGTTTTCTGCCATCATCCCACCAAGAGGCAGAGGAGGTCGCGGGGGCCCGAGTGATCCCCCCGCCATCCTGCTTCACCTGTACACTGCATAGCAGTGGAGGTAGACCAACAAGGAAGGAGAGCTGGAAGTGCGAGCACATTAGGGTAGAAGCTGGGCATACGCAGCACTCCCAAATATATTTCCTATCTTAAACAAGCAGATCTCTCGGCCGGCACCACCTCAGCCTTCGGAAGGGAGCGGGAGGACAAGAGTCTTGGATAGACATGGAAGGAAAGGTTAGAATGGAATTTAGAGATACGGGTCTAGATGAGATCAATAACAAAACGAATTTTAAGATCCTTATGGAGGGTAAAGTTGGAAACATAGAAGGGTGCATCGACAATTGTTCTTAGGGTCTTAGATTGGAAAGTCTGGATACGCTTGATATTAGATGGCTTAGCACAACCCCATAATTCGAGCCCATATGTACAGAAAAAAAATTGAAAAAATCTATAAGAGCTATCAAATCTGAGAAAAGGACCGTCGAAACAATTCACTACAACACGAGTTAAAGACGGAATGGGAAAGCATCTTGTTTCTCAGATTATAGATGGCACCACTATCCGGGGTAAACTTTGGCCCCCTTTTTGTCTAGTAAAAATTAACTAATTTTTAATTTGACAATCATTTCACTCATGATAATCCGACTGACGGGTCGATCGACTTTTATTTTTTTGAACTATATATAGGTTAAGAAATATTTGATCCGAAATTTTTATTAGTTCTCGAATTATAATTACACAGCTAAATGTAAGTATTGCCAAAAAATTAACTGTAACAAATGAATTATAAATAAATAAATTCTCGATTTGAAGACATTCATATATAACAGAACACAAAATTGCACATGATATTATCAGATTATAGATTAGTGAATGTATTTGGTGTGTACCTTATTTTAGTTAAGTTTTATAGGCCGATTGCATTAATTTTACTAAGAAATTAATTGAACAAATAAAATATTGTTACATTAAAAATGTCGCTATGCTGAATATGTTTAGATATATACATTAACAATTGTTGATTGATAGATGTCGATTGGTATTCGTGCGTGCTCGCGGGTTCAAAAACCGGCCGACTTTATTTTATCAGGAGGGTAAAATAAAATTAAGCACGCCGTCCTTCGGATGGGAAATTAAGCGATCTTCCCGAGCCTGTACGATGTCATTAATAGTTCCTACCTTAGGTGAATAAAAATTTAGTGTAGGCAACATTTAGGACTCCCACAGTAGAGTGACGAGAGACGGCTCTGGTAGTGGGCGATATGAGTTTGTAGGTAAAAAGCCCGGGCATGAGTCATAATAAATAACAAACTGTACGAGTAGGATGATGAAATATGTTCCAAAAAATTTTCCAGTGAACACAGTATTAAGTGTTTTTTTTTCTTGTTATCCAGGCAACAATATTTAATTTAAAAAAAAATTACTTCAATATCACCAAAATTTTGGTCAGCCAATGAACCCAAGATTTTTCCTGGAAGGCTGGAATGGTGGATATCCCATGTCCTTCGTTCTTATTACCGTGGGGCCCAGGATCATCCGGGATTACCCCCACAGTCTTGGGCGAAAGAAAAGAAAGGGGGGGAAAAAAAATCGCTCAGGTGTTTTCATTGCCTTGGGCAACCAGAAACTTCCGTCCTATTCTCTTTTCACTTTTTTGTACTTTTTTTATTTTATTTTCATGGTTTTTCTTCTTGTATTTTTTTTCCCTTCTCCGGTGAGCATTTCTTGTTGAGCTGGTACATGTTGTTCTTCAGTCTAACAAGAACATCACCGTTTTATCCCATTGTCCTTGGCATCCTTCAAAGACTTAAAGATCTATTTGTACTGACGTATCATTACTTGTAACAACCAATGTGTGGCACAGATTCAAGTCTTGCTGATTAAAAAAAAATATTTGAAATTTGTATTTGATCTAAAATATACCTTATTATTCTTGGTAGTGAAAAAATTTGAGCGTGTCCTTCGGATGGGACATTAAGCGATGGTTCCGAGCCTGTACGATGTCAGGTTATTCGTTAAAGACCCTTTATTCAAGTGAATAAACCTGGATAAGCTGTAGAGTCGGGCTCATGTCCAACAGAGCGACGAAAGAGCGCTCTGGTAGTAGACGATGTGGCCTCGTAGTTAAAGCCCGGGCTCGAGTCATAATAACTAACTAATTAACATATTATAAATACATTTTTTTATATCAATACATGACAAATTTAATGATTTACATAACTATATACTAGTAGTAAAGTTTATTATTGGAGATCATTTTCGTTCTAAATTACTTAGCACAATAAGGGTGCAACAAGATTTACTCTTATTTGCATACATGTGGCCTGAGACATTATTACTGCCCGACATAAGTTTTAAACATTTATTTCTCATAATCACAATACTTTTTTGTGTGAAGAAAAAATTCCAATAACAATATGTAGTGAAAGCCCGGGCACGAGTCACAATAACTAACCAACTAACTGTTATTGTTACTTTTTATGAAAAATTAATATAGAAAAATTATTAATAAAGAAAATAGAAAATATATGTGATGGTGACGTGGCCATTAAAAGACTTTCTTACACCAACCACGCTAACATATCACTTTCTCTCCCCCTCCCCTTCTCAAAATCATATCATACTGGCATTACTGGGTAATGATTTGGCGTCAGCGGTTTTTTATTGTTCCACTGTACAGCGTAATTCTGAGAGTTACTGATTACATAACTTCCTCTATACTTCGTATAGCTGGGGAAGTAAAAATTATTAAAATAAGAAGAAATCCGTTAAGGGGAAGAAACATTCGCTGTCCAGCAGTGGAGGTAGAGTGAGTGGGGTAGATTCAATAGCTTCAACTTTCATCCTTAACAGACAAATTTTCTCAGGTAATCTGTTGTTGAAAGGCAATTAACTCATCCTTTATGGTGGATGTTGCGGTGCGGTTGTGATTGGTGCCTAGGTACGTAACACTGAAGCAGGAGTTTCACTTAGGTTAGTTTAGAAGTGGCTCGACCATTGTGTCCTTAAGGAGGTGTAACTCGAGAAGACATATTTCCGTAACGTAGTGTCTCCTCTGAGTTATATAGCCGTGCAGACTGAGTCCAACCAACAACTGACCCAAATATCCCCTCCTTCCACAGATATGTAAATAAAAAAATTCGTTGGTGAATACCCAAAAATGTACATCCCCAAACGAAATAATCAACTAAGTGTTTGTTTTCCCTCTCACTAGCCGACCGTTTCGCCTATTAATCAATAGTTTACTTACAGTGACTTCAAAATCCCCATATTAAATTTCGTGCCTATACATTCATTAAATCGGCAGTTATTAGGGTTTTTTGAATTGAGGCCCCTCTGATGCCCTCCTCATTTTTAACCACCAATCTTACGGAATAATTTGATGTCCTTACGGCATAATTATATGGGGCTTTGGTTATATCGCCTACTACCAGAGCGCTCTTTCATCACTCTCGTGGACATGAGCCCGACTCTACTATGGGAGTTATTAAATTTTGCCTACCCGAAATTTTTATTCACCTAGGGTGGATCTGAAGGACAGCATGCTTAAGTTTATTTTATCTCCCAGATAAAATATAGTAAGGGACTCGGCCGGGTTTTGAACCCGCAATATTGAGCTCAGTAAGCACGCACGGATACCAGTGCGGAAACGGTGCCCTCGAGTGTAAGGAGATTCTTAATTAATACATAATAGATTATTGCAACATTATTTCTCTAATTTATTTTTTGCCTTCTTAAAAAATAGCAATTATAAACGTCTCAGGAAGCACCCCCCATCACCAGTATCTATAATGTATTCTTTATGCTAACTATTCCTTTTGTCATTCAGAATCTTCTTTTTATAGAACATATTTATTGAGTCGACTTCTGTGAGTCAAAGTTTTGACTAGATGTTTAGAAGTCGACTTAATAAATATGTTCTATACATATATATATTTTTTTTTTTTTGATTGACCTCGGCAGACACCATACTAGCCATATGTGTTTGTTATTAAGTTATTTACTACATCCATGGCCCCAGGAGGGAGTTCTATCTACGAAATAAAACTCACTCCCGGACGGGATTGAGCGAACCCGCAAACCATGGTGAGACCATGTGACCAAGGCCCTATGCCCTAACCCGCACGGCCACCATGGCCCCCATATATGTTCTATATTAGGAAGATTCTGTTAAACAGAAGGAATAGTTAACCTAAAGAACACAAATATTATAGATACTAATGATGGGGAGTGCTTCCCGAAACGTTTGTATTTATATTTATTATCTTTAAGGAGTATACAAAATTATTTGAAGGGAAAAACAATGAAGACGTCAGAAGTGAAAATGATAGTCAATTTTTTAACTTAAAAAAGGAATAGGAGACTTGAAAATTAGGTGGAAAACGTTGTAAAAAATACATAGTTGATTGATAACATTTTTCTTATTTTTTTACACAACCATCCAACATATTTAAAAACCGACGTTACTTTTAAGTCCATAAATGGGATGACCTATTAATTCCTTACTTCTTTATTATTGTGTTAAATTGTTATATTTAAAAAAAAACTGTCTTTATCGTCAGGTGCAACTGCTTTTCATTACGAAAGTAGGTACTCAAGGAACAAACAATTAGGAAGGAGATTCTCATTTCGCGCTAGGACATCAGGTTTCTAAAATGAATAGGACGGAATTTTTTAGATAAAATAATTTCGAACGGGGACTCCCTCTAATGTGAACAAGATGGAGGTTTATTTAGAGATGATGAAGGATGGGAAGTAGTTGGTCCGGAAAGATAAAACAGGGTTAACTGGCGGGGTGGGGGGCTTGTAAAATAACTTTACATGGAGGAAGGGGAGTTTGTGAATCGTAAAAACAAGGAAGGGGCGGGAGAAACAACCCCCGACATTTGTGTACACAAATTTATACACTTTGTTACATTCACCATGTCTGCTCCCCTGTGTGACAGTCCAACTGGGTGGCACACAAATGTGAGTGGTTGAAAATGCCACAACCCATGATTGAGGACAAGAAGGGTGGCATGGAACATCCCATTCAATCATCTGACATAATGTCGTAGAAAAGATTGGCATGGTGTAGTTGAGGCATTTATCAGAGGAGTCAACCATAACTTTACATCGTCAAGATACACTATGAAGATGAAGAAGTGTAGATGGTTGCAAAATGAAATGCCACAACCCATGTTTGAAGACATGAAACGCGGCATGGAACATCCCATTCAATCATCTGGAGCAATGTCGGAGAAAAGATTGGCATGGTGTAGTTGGGGCATTTATCAGAGGAGTCAACCATAACTTTACATCGTTGAGATACACTGTGAAGATGAAGAAGTGTCGACGGTTGCAAAATGAAATGCCACAACTCATGTTTGAGGACAAGAAGGGTGGCATGGAACATCCCATTCAATCATCTGGAGCAATGTCGGAGAAAAGATTGGCATGGTGTAGTTGGGGCATTTCTCAGAGGATGAAATGATTTGGCCATTATACCTTCTTATACCACAGATCATTCTCTCTCCCCTTACCCCTCTGAAATTAATTTCAAATTGGAATTACTGAGTATAAGAAAGTCAGTCTCAGAATTACGCTGATATGTTATTTTTATATACCCAGTTTGAATTGACTTTGGGTGTGGAGAGATCAGTAAAAACGGGGTTGGTATACAAATATGTATTTCAACACATATAGACATTTCAGAACGGTTTTCGGCAAGTATCTAAAACCGGACGACCTACGAAAAATCTAATTTCAAATGAAATATGTGTTTAGGTTTTCTCTGTATTAATTGGAAAGATTTTTGATTGGGTCACAAAGATAAGCAGTATCTTGTAAAATGTATTTAAGTCCTGAAATAATTTAATCATATCTAAGTTAGCACATGTGAGCTCTTCAATCCAAGTTTTAAGTTCATAGTTACATTCGTTTCAACATTAGAGCGCTCACAACGTCTCATTACATACACATGCACACGCACAGAAAGACATGATTGTGGATATTGTCAAAACGTATTCAGGGGACCTTGAAATGAGAAAATCTGTAGAAAACAAGGTCTCGGATTTTCGAACTATTACAATACTTCCTTACAATTTAAGTATAGGAGGATTTAGTAAATCAAATATTGACTTTTAGCCCAAACCGTTGATTGACTTCGGCCTCGGAAACCTCGAAAGCCAGCCGAAAGCCATAAAATCTGTTCTTCATATTTGAAGGTCTTAAATTTTTCAAGCTGTCTCAGAAGTGACATTATTGGAGAGTCACATGCAGAATTACGTTGTACAATGAAACAAAGAAAACCGCTGACGCCAACACATTACTTCGGTATACCCAATAACGCAATGAAAAGAATTAGAAAAAGCATCTGTACAAAAGTGGTTGGTATAAGAAAGTGCGTTATGGCCACATCATTTATTATATACATTAGCATGTCAACTAATGAAATATTGCACTTATCTATCTATTTGTTAGATCCAATGTTCTTTGAGATTTAAAAGAAGACTATAAAAAGAAAGAGGTCAGAAACATTCCCACGATCATCAGTTTGCGGTTGAGAGAGAGAGAGAGAGAGAGAGAGAGAGAGAGAGAGAGAAGGCTCTCCTCAGCTTCTAAAAAACACAAGATGCGGGGCGAAGCGGTGCGGCGGTAGTAAGACATTGGAGTAGGGCGGAAGAAGCAGGGTCCCAGAGCCCCAGTAATTATTGGCATTTATCTGAGGGTGGTAACAAAAGGATCCTAAGATGTCTCTATCAGTTGGAGCAATCAGCCATGGACCCTGTCCTGTGGGGGGAGCTCTATGCACACCGCGTCTTGGTCCGTCTCTCACCAACTCCAGTCACCGCGGGTTCAAGACAGCCTGAGCTCTTAGAATCAAACGTGTCTTCCCCCCTTTATAAACGTTACTATAAGTTAGTTATTGTGACTCATGCCCGGGCTTTAACCATGAAGTCATAACGCCTACTACCAGCCATGGAGCCTGTTCTGTCATGTAAAGTGGGGGGAGATCTATGCACACCGCGTCTTGGTCCGCCTCTGACCAACTCCAGTCACCGCGGGTTCAAGCCAGCCTGAGCTCTGAGAATCAAACGTGTCTTCCTCCCTTTATGATCGTTACTAAAAGTTAGTTATTGTGACTCATGCCCGGGCTTTAACCACGATGTCATAACGCCTACTACCAGCCATGGACCCTGTCCTGTGGGGGGAGCTCTATGCACACCGCGTCTTGTCCACCTCTCATCAACTCCAGTCACCGCGGGTTCAAGCCAGCCTGAGCTCTGAGAATCAAACGTGTCTTCCTCCCTTTATGATCGTTACTAAAAGTTAGTTATTGTGACTCATGCCCGGGCTTTACCCACTATGTCATATCGCCTACTACCAGCCATGGACCCTGTTCTGTCGTGCGAAGTGGGGGGAGCTCTATGCACACTGCGTCTTGGTCCGCCTCTCACCAACTCCAGTCACCGCGGGTTCAAGCCAGCCTGAGCTCTGAGAATCAAACGTGTCTTCCTCCCTTTATAATCGTTGCTATAAGTTAGTTATTGTGACTCATGCCCGGACTTTAACCACGATGTCATAACGCCTACTACCTGAGTGCTCGTCCCTTTGGTCGACATGAACCTGACTCTACTGTGGGAGTCCTAAATTTTGCCTATCCCATGTTTAGTTTTTATTTCCCTTTTTCTGAAGAAAATCACGTCAACAATTTTCTGATTTTTATCAGTAAACGGGCTCGTACAAACGGGCTGATTTTTGCCAAATTTATTGGACTTTCAAGAGAGATACTAACCGTTTCAGCAGTAACAAACCAAAATGTGCTCTCTATGTAAGGTATATGGAACTAATAAAAAGTTGGAACATTTGAATAGAGTAGCAGATGAACCATCAAATATTTATCATGAACAAATGTTTGCCGAATTTATAAAAACAATACAGGGAACATCAAAGCGGTGCGAATCATTAGCTAGGAAGACCACGACCCTGTAGAAGGCTCCCCAATGACCTAATGTAATCAACCCTTTCCCTTTAACCGATTTGGCTGAAAAACAATAAGGGTCCTCCTTATAGTTTTAGGGATACACGTATAAAATTTTAAATTCAATCTGTTTCACGCTTGAGTGTTGATTCAGTTAGGAATCGAGCTGTCACTGACAAAGCGTCAGGACGCTCCGACGAATCGTTCATAGACTATTATATGCAGAGGCATATCAGAGTGGACTTAAAGACAATACGATGATGGATTCTGTGTTCACAGACATGGACAGACAGGAGGTTCAGAAAACATGAAATTCGAGTGAAGACTTCGTAAAATGACGTCTAGAAGGGACAAGTGATTCATGCCGTTACTAAAGACTATCTGCTACTAAAGAGCAGTATCAGTTTCGCTATTGTTCTCTACTCTTCCCTACAACTCGTTAGAGGGATGTCCGCACGTTTCGCTAACTAATAGGGCACTGCGTCAGGTAAGTGGTGTGGTGAGCTTTGTGGTATAACACGCGTCCCCTTCAACATCAGGTAATATAACTCGACATGATTGGCCAACCAAAATATTTTAAGTAGGAAGATGTGATATTTATTTTTGTGACCCTTAACGAGCTACTCCCCTCGGTAACACACCCTCCTTACCACCTCCAATAGCCCTCCCCACAGTCTGTTTACGGTCCTCTACGTGCCGAGGGTATCATATTTCTTATTGGTCCTTAACAGCTCCTAATGTTATTTTTTTAGCACTTTACCCGAAAATATCTGGAGTTTGGAGCTGCAAGGAACTTTCCTATAGGGCTGTCAGTAGAGGTTAGGTTTGGTTTTATGACTCATGCCCGGGCTTTAACTACGAGGTCATATCGCCTAGTACCAGAGCGCTCTTTCGTCACTCTGGTGGACATGAGCCCGACTCTACTGTGGGAGTCCTAAATGTTTGCCTACCCTAAATTTTTTATTCACCTAGGGTAGGGGTCTTTAACGAGTACCTGACATCGTATAGGCTCGGGACCATCGCTTAACGTCCCATCCGAAGGACGGCGTGCTTAAGTTTATTTTACCTCCCAGATAAAATAAACTAAGGGCCTCGGTTGGGTTACGAACCCACGTTCTTGAGCTCAGAAGTCAAGCACGCATACCACTGAGCTACCGGCGCCCTCTACTGTCAGTAGATAAAAAGTTGTAGCAATGCTTCTAAATTTAATAAATAATTTCAGTACTACTGAATATTAGCTGGCTATAGAATAAGGAATTTCTAAGGCCCAATAACTTTTAATTTTAACAACGTAGGGGAAGTATTGGTAATCGTGAAAAAATCTGAGATCGACTTTTCAACGGAATTTCACCTTTCAAATTCTCATGATCACGTTTTGACCATTTTCACGATGATACCTCTATGTGAGCATGTGATTGGAATTTTATGAGCACTCTAATTCAGAAACGATTGTGACGATGAACTTGAAATTGAAATAAAACCAAAATCCGACCACTATTACTTTAGAGCCTAAGTACATTTTATAAAGTACCGCTTCAATATAAAAAAAAGTTTGCACTCACAAAAAACATTCCTTATTAAATTTCCAACTAATAAAATGCCCTCAAATTTGAGACAGAACCATTACGACTAAAATTTCAAAGAAATGTTTAAATTGTAACGCACAGCAACGAATTTTAAAGATGTTTTTATTGTTGATAGTTTTTAGAGAAGAAAAAGAAATATATAGAGGGATAGCGTGCCAGCTACTGAGCTCAAGATCGCGGGTTCGAAGTGCTTGAGCACGTCGTCCTTTGGATGGGATTTTAAGCAATGGTCCCGAGCCCGTACGATATCATATAAAGATCTCTATCTCAGGTAACTAAACCTGGGTAGGCAAAATTTAGGATTGCCACAGAAGAGTCCCACCAAAGCAACCTCTTCTTGAAAGCACACATAAAGGAGTATTTATTCCATTTTATTAATCAGAGGAACTAGAAATTCCGGTGAAAAAATTTCTAATTCCTCCTTCTGATTACATTTCTTCATATAGCTGTAGAAGTAAAATGGAAATTACGAAACATTTAACGAATTTATTTTATACTCTAATCATAACTACTACTTTCGAGAATTGAGAAGTTGTCTTAGCTTTTAAATATATCTGGATCCGCCAGTCCCATGTTATTGTGGTTGATACTACGCAGAACATTGCAAATAAAGACCCAAGGATTAATCTTTGGTTCTGCAAAATCTCCAGGTTACATAACAGGTTGTGTGATGCACATCAACAGCCAGACGAGAAGCCTTGAGCTGTCACTGTTTTTCGAGAGAGAAAAAAAAATTAAAAACAGAAAAAATAACTAACGAAATATCTTTCCAATGTCGGTAACTATGTCGAGAATAAATATTCCTTAAGTTGAATAAAATGTTATATTAAACTCAAGTAGATTCATGGATTATATTGACCTCACAAAGTGTAGTTAGTTATTATGTCTCATGCCCGGGCTTTAACTACCAGAGCAGTATTTCATCATTCTGGTGGTCATGAGCCCAAGTCTACTGAAGGATACTAAATTTTGTCTACTAAGGTTTATTCATCTAGATTGGAGTCTTTAACGAGTACCTGTCATCGGACGTCTCCTCCGAAGGACGGCGTGCTCAATGTTTCTTCAACTCAGATATAAAAGTTCCCCAACACGAATTACTCAATTATGTTTTCGCTCTCCCTCTAAAACCAAGCAATCGTTTTAATTTAAAATCTAAGATGACTTACACAGGGATTTCTGAATCCTCATTCTAAATTTCGTGTCGATACATTCACTTCATTGGGAGTTATTAGGGTTTATGTGTTAGACATTCTCCCCTCCGATCCCCCCCCCCCCCCCCTCGCACGCCCTTCGGTCGATTTCGCGGAATATTAGTATGTGTCGTTCTTATGGTGTTTTGAATTTTATTTATAAAATTTCGTGTCGATACATTTATAAGATCAAAAAATAATAATAACAATAACAGCTTTTATACAAAAAGGGCAAAGGATGTATTCCAAAAAAAATTTACGTCACACTATCCTTGTTAGGTATATAATTTTATGTTTATTCTGCAGTTTAATGAATTTGTATCCCCATAAAACTATTGAGACTTACGAGTAGAACAATTTAATTTTTCAATTTTTTTATGCAATTAAAAAAAAACTTTTTTTTTTTTTTTTTTGAGCCTCAGGAAATCTAGAATACATCTAATGAATATATCGACATGAAATTTATTTGATTTTTAAACGTTTTTTATTTATTTTTATTTTTTAGGAAAGAATCCTCCTGAGAAACAATGCCGCTTCTGAATTCCGAGTTTATCTCTGACATAAACATTTTCTATTGAATTTTAAACTTTTTCATTCAATATAATGCTTTCAAAAAATAAGGGCATTTAAGAAGTTTAATAGGCCATTTTTCTGATAATCATAACTAGTATTATAGAGAGGAAAAATAATTATATTTTTTCTAATGGCTTTAATAACAGCGCATGATAACAAGATTTTAAGTTTATTAAATATTTTTATATAGTAATTATTCCGTTATTAATTATAGAATGGAAATATGCGTATTATAGAGTAATTAACGTCTTCTCTGGTATCGGTCTTTGGTACTAAGTCGCTATATTAAGATCATTAAGATGCATTTGATCTCTAATATGAATTTCGCAGAAACATAAAACCACCACCTTGCTACAATTCTAGTCCGAGAAATGCCATGACATCATAAATCGTTTACCAACCTCCAAATTGGTTTCCCCCTGATGGCTATTGGTACACATATATATTTTTTTGAGTTGTCAATTTGGAAAACTAAGTACCCAGGACGATGGAAGTGTACACATTTACGATGGGGGCCCTTGAAGAAACACTAAGAGAATGGTCTCCGAGTGACAGTTTGTCAAAACATGGGATGTGGAGACCCCCCTAGGGATATTTATGGGGTGAGGTTCTGGGTAGGCCCGAGGTCCTGGGGACCTACTCGGCCCAGCAATGTCACTATAGTATAGTCCGGTCAACTGAGTTGTCATGCCGAATTAGTGAGGTCAACATGGCTTTCACTGGCAACTCTTAGGGAAATAGCTAAATCAAAACGCAAAAAAAAAAAATATAAATTGCAAAAAAACATCGGTCAAATGCGAGTCGGGGCCTCGATAAGGGGTCCGTACACAATGTTGTGCTAGAGATCAGCTGATTATTGTTAAACATGGCGGGATAGCGGCAGTTGGGTAAGCTACATTAGTGGATCACATTTTTAAACAATATGTTATGTACCTACATTAAATAAGTTTTTCATGTTTGCCAATTCTGAGTTCGAAACCCGGCAGGAGCTAACAAAACCTTGAACACGTCGTCCCTCGAATGAGACGTCGACCGATAGTCTCAAGCCTGTGCGATGTCAGGTACTCCTTAAAAAGAAGGAGGAGAGATGAGGCTTATGGTCGAAGAAAACAAATTTGTGGAATTTCTGTCAAGCTTTCGGCACTGAGTGTACCTTCTTCAGGACCTGTATTGACACATATACATTATTAATGAGTTGATGTATGCTAGATTTGAGTAAAATATATGACATTAAAGCTAATTGTTATTTCACGAATAAAGTTTAATTGACCGATTATAGTTGATCAACAAAAGTTGAATGAAATTTATAGTGAGAACTTTTTAGTGAATCAAAAAAAGTTTGACCCAGTCAAACTTTATCGTTCAACTGATGAGTCTTCCGCCATTTGCTTTCAGGTTCGCTTTCAACTGGTCTCGCCACGCATGGATGTGTATATATATATAAATATATATATATATATATATATATATATAAAATGGTTAAAAAAATGAGCCGAGCCTCAAAGTGTGGTGCTAAACTTTTTAGAACTATAGTAGAACCTCTTTAAGTCGAACCTCGATAAGTCGAAAACCTCCAAACCTCGAAAAAAAGTTTTGTTCCTTTCCCTTCAAGCCCCAAAACCTCCATTACTCGAAATCTCAACCCTCTATTAGTCGAAATAATCAGTGAGTCCCATCAAGCCATTTTGGTACATATTTTCTCTCTATAACTCGAAGAAATAAATTGGACCTCTGTATCTCGAACATAGCAATGTTTTATTTTACAACCTTTACAACTCGATTATTTGAAACTTATTACCTCTATAGCTCGAAGAAAAATAAGTTACCGACTTTCAGAATATGCCGACAATGTACACCATTGTTTCTTGGAAAACAATTTAGGAGTATACAATAAATAAGATTACCAATTATCTAAAGCAAAAAAAATTACTGACTTTTTTTAATACCTACATATACTAAGTATTTTTTAAGGATGTTTTGAAATAATGTTGATTTATAATAAATATAAATATGTTTGTTACCTCTGTAACTTGAATTTTTATTTATTTCACCTCTCTAACTCAAAATTAGTTAGAATGAATCTTAACCTCTACAAGTCGAATCAAAATCCGCCTGTCGAAATCCTCCATAAGTCGAAAACTCTATAACTCGAATTTTTTGGCGTCTCCCTTGATGTTCGACTTATAGAGGTTCTACTGTATCATAAGCAATATTGTCTTTGGAACCACCGACTGGATAAATATAAAAATAAACATGCAAGAGAAAATGCTTTGGGTTCTATTGTCAAAGAAATGAAATTGCTGGTCTTTAGTTTATTTCTTCTTTTAACTCTTTTAACAAAACGTTACTGTCAAATCTGCACAACTGCTTTCGACGCCATTTTAAAACTGAAACTGTTGATTAGTATTAAAATGAGTGACCAAAAACTGATTCAAGTCATACGTTTGTTGATCAACTATAATCGGTCAATTAAACTTGATTCGTGAGAACGCGCCTTTAACCAATAATTAACATTTAAATTATTTTCAGCAAAATTGTCAAATTAACAATTAAATTATTTTCACGAAAATGGTCAAAACGTAGTCAGGGGACAATACTTGTCCTCACATACTTGAGGAACACTGCTCCACCTAACGACGGACAGCGTTTCGACCGACTATAACTTGAGTCCAGAGAGCGATGTAAGCCCTTGGCTCTGACAGCCGGTGCTCCGATAGTTTCTTCTTCCTCGTATCCATGTTTTTTTCAGTTCTTGAGCAGCTCTCTTGTTTTAGTCACGGGCTCCCTACAAGCACCCTCCATATCTAAGTCAGTGGACGGTAGTTTTTTACCACTTCTTACCATGGGTATCTATTAGTGATGGACCATTTTTTCATTACCCAATCGTATCGTAACAAACTGGATCCCAACCTACTACTCGATATTTTAGTCCATGAGAAAAATATGACCCTCAGAACTCAAGTCACAAAAATATATTGAATTATTTTTACTTACTTATATCTATTGTATAAGGGGAAATATTGTATTCGAGCGAAAATACAAGATTGAGTTTTTGTGCCCAAAGTACCTACTTGAGTATTTTTACTGAAGAAATGGCCCAATGTGTGGGCGCCATGTACTTGCCCCCAATGTGTGACCAGCCTTGGGCCCAAAGTGGCGTAAAGCTAAAAGAATGTTGGTTATAGTCAGAGGTTTATTTTATTTATTTACCACTCTATCAATTATATAATGTTTAATGACTCCATGCACTGAAGAACTATTGTTGTTCTGTATTTCGGTGAAGCACCTGCTTCCTGTCTCAACCACATTTACCGATTTTGTTGAAATAAGTATCCTAATCCGGGGACTTCTGTATCATTATACTAAATTTCCTGTCTATCGGGAGTTATTGTGTTTACTGACACTGAGGCAGACATAATTAAGGATTTGGGAAAACTGAAATTCTTTTGAAAAATTAACATAGATTTTCCGACTTATCTCATAACTTTCCCTGTACTTTTAAACGGAAGAGAGTAGTAAGTTCAACATAAATTCTCTTCAGCTTTTAACTTGATAAAGGTTAGGATTCTTGGATATTATACACTGATAAGAATGTAAATGATTTTCTGTACAGATGAATAGTAGGCAAATTAATTCTTTCTGTGACTGCTTGTTTACTTTTTTCTCTGGTTTCTTCTCCAAGCTCCGCGATGAGGTTTCGCGACTCCCAACGTTATGAATACGGTAGACACCTGGACCCTAATCCTGTCTGAGCTGAGACTGGCCGGAGACTCCCGGATGGAGACTCCCCCTCCCCACCCCCTACGATGATGCTAATCCCGGCTTTGTTCCCTGGTTGGTTGTTGTGTTTTAGCTGTGTACTGCGTCTGCGCATCCAACACCTCTCCATCCAATCAATGCCCTCGCCCCCTGCCCTCGCTAGCTTGCCTGCCTAGCTGGGGCTATACAGTATCCAACATGAGGTCGTGGTCCATGTTGCTATGGTCCCCCCCCACCCCCACCCTCTCTACCACTCATTACTAAATTAGTTAGCACCCCCCCCCCCCCCCCCCCCCTTCCCCACTCTAACCTCTACGTCAATTGGTCAATGTCAAATTGGACCAACTGATCCACGCCGCAACTATCAATTTGATCAGTCGCTTACTGATCTTCAATATTACATTGACCTTTATTCTTCTTCTGATGCTGTGCACAATTCCCGACGGGACTCAAGTAAATCCCAAAGAACGCAACCTCGATGTACCGAAAAAAGTTTATCACAATAAAAATTACAAGGGCACAGCTACGACTGTGCCGCAACCGATGACGTAAAACTACGTCTTGTATATTTAGTTTGTAAATTTTGAAAAAACAAAAACTATTTATTTCCTTCTTCAGGGCCTTAAAATGATTCGAGTGGATGTGTGGCATTTGTATTTGTGTCTGAACCATTATTATATATTTTTTTTTATTGAAATATTTTATTATGCATATTTACAATCGGTACAGACCATAAGTAAATTTGTTGACAACAGGTAATGGAACAATTTATGTACAATGATGAAGAGAGAGAAAATAAAATAAAATAAATAATTAAAAAAAAATAATAATAATATTAATTAAAAAAATGTCTTAGTGAAGTCATGAAGAATATGTACAAAATAATAACTATGTATACAATGAGAAAATAATTACAACGATAATAACAAAAAAATTAAAATAATATAATAATACAGTAGAACCCTATAAGTCGAACATCAAGGGAGACGCCAAAAAATTCGAGTTATAGAGTTTTCGACTTGGGCGGATTTTGATTCGACTTGTAGAGGTTAAGATTCATTCTAACTAATTTTGAGTTAGAGAGGTGAAATAAATAAAAAATCAAGTTACAGAGGTAACAAACATATTTATATTTATTATAAATCAACATTATTTCAAAACATCCTTAAAATAAAAAATACATAGTACATGTAGGTATTAAAAAAAGTCAGTAATTTTTTTTGCTTTAGGTAATTGGTAATCTTATTTATTGTATACTCCTAAATTGTTTTACAAGAAACAATGGTGTACATTGTCGGCAAATTCTTTAAGTCGGTAACTTATTTTTCTTCGAGCTATAGAAGTAATAAGTTTCAAATAATCGAGTTGTAAAATAAAACATTGCTATGTTCGAGATACAGAGGTCCAATTTATTTTTTCGAGTTATAGAGGGAAAATATGTACCAAAATGGCTTGTAGGGACTCACTGATTATTTCGACTAATAGAGGGTTGAGATTTCGAGTAATGGAGGTTTTGGGGCTTGAAGGGAAAGGAACAAAACTTTTTTTCGAGTTTTGGAGGTTTTCGACTTATCGAGGTTCGACTTAAAGAGGTTCTACTGTAAAAAGAAGAATGAGAATACCTATGAAAAATTAGGTTAAAAAAATATATACATCTATAATAAATATCTACATATATAAAAAAAAAAAAATATAATAATATATAATAATAAGAATCCAAATAAAAATATAAAAAATAAAATAAAATATAATATAAATTTATAATCGACCATTATAAGGAGGAAATAAATAGTTTCCGAGAAAAGTTAGTCAAATACTGAGTTTTTTATTTACATTCAGAACCTCGATTTCCTTTAATATATTCCAACTCCAATTCAGATAACCGGAATGCAAAAAAAAAAATCCTCAGTAATTCACCGGTAAAGTGCTTCCCTAGAGCGAATTAATGAACTAAGTTTTAGCTCTCTGAACCCAGTTTACCGATTTTGTTGAAAATCAATAGGAGTTTCTGATCATACTAAATTTCAAGTAGATAATGTTACATCGACAGTTATTAGGGTTTTTTGGCAGAAAATTGATAGCTATTGTCCTTCTTAGATTTTTGAATCACATACAAAATTCCTGTCGGTACATTCATTACTTCGGCAGATATTGGGAAATATGTATTATGCCCCTTCACTTTAGGCGATTTGGCTGAAAATCGACGTCCCTACGGGGTTTTGGATATTAAATTTCGTACAGCTATTTTACTTTGTACACCTGGAGAAGTAAGACGAGTTTTTGAAATTTAATTTGACATTACTTTGAAATATTTCCTACGAAAATTATTTGATTTTAGATTCTTTGAGGCGTAACAATTTTCTTCGTACTGGTTCTCCTTACCTCTTCTCAAATCTGAGGAGACATGAAAATTTAATAAATAACATTTTTGGTAAGAAACAAACAAACGATTTTCGGCAATGTGTATTTAAGTTTTTTCTACAATATTTCCTAGAAATGATTTTTGATTAGGTCATAAATATAAGTGGTATCTTGTAAGATGTACTTTGGGAACCATGGTGGCCGTGCGGGCTAGAGCGTAGGGTTTTAGTCGCATGGTCTCACCTTGGTTTGCGGGTTCGAATCCCGTCCGGGAGTGAGTTTTATTTCGTAGATAAAACTCTCTCCCGGGGCCATGGATGTCGTAAATAATAAGGTAAAACATCATTATAAGAGTCATGGCTAATATGCATCGTACATGAGAACAAAAAAAAAAAAAAAAAAAATGTACTTAAACCTCGACGTAAAACGGTCTCGATTTTCGTCCGATTTCGGTACTCAGATCTAAGCTAGTACATGTGACTTCTCCATTCCAAAGTTCATGTTCATAGCTACAATCATTTCTGTGTTAAATCGCTGATAACTTTCCATCAGATGCACAAAACACACACGCCCAGACAGACATCATCGCGAAAATGGTCAGTCTTGAAACGTAAAAATCCGTTGAAACCTCGATCTCGGATTTTCGCACGATTACAATACTTCTTTAGACTATAGGCATAAGAAAGTAAAAATAATAATAAAAATATTAGTTGAATCCTAATTATTCGAGTTTAATTCGCCTGTCGGCCATAACATAAATTATCGACAAAGAGTATGAGGGTACTGACTTCAGTAGAGCAAAACAACATTATACTAAAGATATAGTATATATATATATATATTTTTTTAACTTTTCCGTAGGCTTATTACTTTGAGCACGTCGTCCTTCGGACAGGGGTTTAAACGTAGGTCTCGTCATTAGGCAAAATTTAGGACTCGACATTAGCCTCATGATCTGTTCGAGCTTCCCACTTCTTCACATTTGGCCGCTCTTCATCGCTTATAATTTCATTCAAAAGTCCCACAAAACAATATTTTTTTCGAGTCTAATGTGGTTCTGTGCGGAATTCAAGAGGCTAAAATAAATTATAGGAGCACAAACAAAACTCCGAACGAAATTACTTTATAACTTTATAATGTCAATAAATGTTTTACTTTAAAATATGAATACTTGGCCGAGGGTCTTTTCATCTGGGAAGTAAAAAAAAAGCAGGAGGATGACTTCCTTCGGATGGGACGTTAAGCGACGATAGTTCCAAGCCAGTGCGATATCAGCTACACGTTAAAGACCTTGGTAACTCAACCTAAAATCTTAGAAGTCCACATTAGTCGGACTCATAAGGGCGAGGAAAGGGCGATTTGAAGCCTGGGCATGAATCAAAAATATTGGTATCTAGATATCTACATATTCCATAAACAATATACATATGGAAAGCTGGTAACGAAAAATTTAGTTTGTATTAATGTCAGGAACGAACCTGGAATATATTTTTTTAAACATTCATTAAAAATTCAAAAAGATATGAATGATAAAAAGCTCGAAAAATCAAGCTTTGAATAGCAATGATGAAACCATTAGGCCCTGGAGACGTTTAAAATGTCCTCATCATTACGCGAGGATAATCCTGAAAAATCGAACTTGAGCCGTGGAATACGTGTGACACCTTTAAACTGCTTATTAGAATATAGGCTTTTTGTTGGAGGAGTGCCACCTCTCTCTTCCTGTCTGGGGAGACCTTTTTTTGAATTTGAAAAGACTCGGGGACACCCAGGATGGATTGGTGACAATCCGAAGAAGAAAGACCACGACGGTCAGTGATGAATGGCGTTGGACGACATTGACAAAGTCGACTGTTGACGAATAATTTAATTTATTAACCAGGGGGAGAGGGGGAAGGTAATCCAAGAGTGAGAGATAAAAAAAAAATGAATACATTCCGTGGAGACGCGACAGTCAACGGAGACGGATCAGAGGAAGACGGGAAAACGAGAAAAACAAAAAAGAACTGGGGGAAGAAAAAGAATATAAAAAAAATGGGAGGGTTAGACACTGATAAATGATAGGTGTGAGAGAGATGGCGTAACTAATGAGAGATAGAACAAACAGAGAAGGGTGGATGGTGGATGTGTGGGAGAGCTCCAACTTCAAAAGTAGAGTACGGCCGCGGGATGGTAATTAGGAGCACGACCTCACCGCACCCCAGCTCCGGCATTAGTTTAGTCGACAGTTTCAATAATAGCCAAGTGCGTACACCGCACAGTCAGAAACAAAAAATAAAAAAAATTGAATATGGTTTTTAAGAAATCAAATACATTTTTTTAATGGTACTTAACCACAAGGACCAGGCCTCAAAATGCCATCTACTCTGAAGAAGAGATACGCGGACGGTCCAGACCGTCCATTGCAAGGACATTGTTCAGGAATGAATAGTGGAGAAATGACAATAACGGTGGTCAAGATGTCCGGATATGCCTTTACTCAATATGGTTACAACCGAATCACTGGATGTCCCAAATATCATGTCACGGAGATTTTAACTCTAAGCTCTTCTCCTTTAAGAGGGAGAACAACCTGAACTGTTCGTATGGCGGCATCGAGACTGCTGAACGTGTAGTCCTTGAATGCCCGCTGTACGACCAGGCCAGAGTGGATCTGCGGCAGCTGGTGACGGAAACCGGCTACCCAGTGTTCAGCCGATTCGTCGGCTCTTGGGGGAAGAAGAAAAAAGCAGTATAAGACGCGCTGGGGACATCCACCGATCGTTGCAGATTAGTCGACTGGTGACTGTCCCCAGCCCGTCACAGCTTCATATTGACTATCATTAAGTCTATGAACCTTCCTTGATCCCGAGCTCTCTTGACGCACGACAGGGTGATGTCCAACAACAAGGGGCACCGAAAAAAATAGAGAGAAAAAAAAATTCTTATTGATGCGAAAATGCCAACTTTTTTCTGTTTAATTATCTATTGATCTATGTCCAAATGGATCATATAATTGTTTTATAAATAGTAAATTTGTTTTGAATTGATAATTTATTTGGGTCCAAGTATGCGTTGTTGCAGTCCATATAGGAGATTAAATTCTATTCTCTTAATGGACTTGAAAAATAAAATAAAACTGGTTTATTTAACTAATTTCACTAACTATATATACATGGGAGTACTTTCGGTATTTCTACCATCCTCAGCCAAAAGCATAAGAGATAAGACTGTCTCATCGTCAGTCTTATCTCTTATGCTTTTGGCTGAGGATGGTAGAAATACCGAAAGTACTCCCATGTATATATAGTTAGTGAAATTAGACAACATATTAAATAAACCAGTTTTATTTTATTTTTCAAGTCCATTTGAATTATTTCACAATATCTCTGCAATTATGTCAGTTTTCACTATTCTCTTAAGTATCGTGTCTAGGTTCCAGGTAAGTCTACTGTATGGGTAGAACTCCAGATAGCAAACTTGATTGGAATAAGAAAGAGGAATATCGTTGATGGTAACAGGGGAACAAGTTTGGCGGCGAAGAGTTCTGGTGATGTGAGCACACTTTTCTATAAAGTGCCAACTACAATGGTCTATATTTTAAATTGTTTATAACCAGTAGGATCATGCCTCAAAGTCTATTTATTTTTGATACCACAATCCGAATGTTCATTGAATTTCATACAAAAAGTCTTTCTCCAAATGTCTGAAGCTTTACATGTGCCACACTATATCTACTGAAAAAATAACTTCTAAAATTTTGGAAATGTTTCAAAGTAAAAACTCACTACAAAATTTACACTCAGAACTTGTCAAACTTCAAAAAACATCTCCATGTTGACTGTAAGTCCACCATTTCAGATAATAAGGCATTTGGGTATATCAATTTAAAGCTTATTGATTGGAGATTTTTTTGTGAAATTTGACAAGCTCTGAGTGAAAATTTAGTGGAAAGTTTGTGCCTTGAAAAATGTCCAAAATTTTAAAAGAAGCTATTTTTTCACCCTTTCAACAGTTGTAGTGTGGCATATGTAAGAGCTTCAGATAATTGAATAGAGAATTTTTATTTTTTTTTCGGATGGGGGTATCAAAAGTAAATTTAGAGTGAAAGGTAGCTGAGTAAAAGATATGATCAAAAACAAACATAAAAAAATTCAATAACTTGGAAACGAATGAGAATCGGACCATGGTTTATAGGACATTTTTTATTCGTTTGGGGTAGTGCTACCAACTACCATTCACCTTGTAAATTTACTTCTATTTCCATAGCAAATGCGGTAAAATTTCAAATCGGTAAATTTTAAGATCAAATTTTTTGTGAAGAGTACAATTCATGCTGGGTATATTTTCAATTGTTAATAAAATTGTTATATCATCAGTTTTTGGAATTTGCAAATTTTCTGTCAATTCATATTTCTTAACCAATAGATTTTATCCAGATGACAGTAGTTATTTTATCAATTTCAATCGATTTAAATGTTATTCAATAAAATAAGATAACGTATACAAAATAAAAGACAATGGTAACTGATAAATTGTCGTACCATTTTATCAACGTTAAGATTTATCAGTGGAGGAGCTGTAGCCTGACTTTCACTTGTAAAGAAGCTGTTGTCATCAGTGGAGGGGGGGGACAAGATAGCTTTCAAATGATTAATTTCCGGCTCCTTACATCTACCGAGAGAGCTGCTACCGGGCCGTCCTATTGTGCCGCGCCACTACCGTCCGTTGCAACACTTTCTAAACTTGGGAAACCCACACACAACATAACCCACCTTCCTCTTCCAACATATGCACTTTTCTATATCAATTTTTCAAATTTTTTTTTTAGGGTCTTACTGTGATTGTTTTATAGATAGTCAATTAAACCCAGTAATGAAATGAATTTGAGAAGGGGAGAAATGAAATGAATGAAAATAAATTTTATTCTGGGATCGAGGTCCCCTAAGAATACATGAAAGTCACTAGTCAGAGCAACAAAATCAAATATAATATATCAGTAATGAGATAAAAATGCTACAGTGCAGAGAAACAAGAACAAAATAAATATGACTAAATAAGAAAATACAACAAAATAAAAATAAAATAAATAATGATGAAATAAGTAAAAAAATAAAATAATATGTGATGTATAAAAAAAATATACACATTAAATCATTAATATTAAAAAAAAAAATTATATTTATTTTTCTCTAAAAAGCATTTTCTTTTAAAAAAAAAAAAAAAAAACACGGCCATCAGCTGTTTTTTTAGTGTGTGTAGAGTAGAGTGAATTGACGGTGAAATTGATCAGCAAAGAAGGTACTGTTGTTTGTTTATATGTACAGGATATATGCCCAGAAGTATATAACTTAAAAAAATTTTAAAAAATGGCCAAAATATAAAACAAAAAAAAGATTGATTTAGTTTTTAACAGTTTTTATTTTGATTTGATTCCAACGAGCGTTCGAAACAAAGAAAAATGAAACGTCTAAAGAAGAATTATTGGCTTTTATCGGAATTTTATTTTTATTGGGACAGAAAAAAATGTCGAAAGCTAGGGCAAATGATGGTACTGGGATTGAAATTTTACCCGCCTCAATGACTTCGACCAGGTTCAAATTTTTATTGAGTTCATAAGAAGTTTTTTCTTAAAATGTTCCTATGTGTTTTCGAAGGGAATGGAAAAAAAAAAACTTATTAAACCTGCTATGTTATTTTTCTTTCATTTGGGTTGAAGTCTTTTTTGTGAGTTTTAAGTGTTTTGTGCAATTTTAAGAATACAAAAATGTTCCCTTACTTATGCCTCCTTTATGTATTCAACCTCTATTCTCATTATGACATAAAAAAAAACAAGGTTTTATATAATTAAATAAGATGTAAGTTGGAATAAAGGGCTGGCGCATAAAGTGCGCCAACCTGACTCGAGTTTTCCACGAATGTAACCTGTGCGCAATGGGTTAAACGGAGGGAAAATGATTGCTTCGTGCTGGGGAAGTACATAGTCGGTGATTTTTTTTTCTATGATACCTTTGGTTCAATTATTAATATTTTTCATATTTATACTTGAGTATGGATGTGATGAAGTGGTGGTCTTGAGAGGAGGTTCCGTTGGAAGATTGGAGTATTGAAATGAAGCGCATTGCTCTCAAGAACATGTTTGGCGCATTAGTTAACTGCCGTGAAGGCACAAAGAGCATGCCCCTTCCCCCTCCCCCTCCCCCCCGCTTCATCCATCGCTCCAAATGGAAATCTGCCCCTAATTGCTCCCCCCTCCCTAGAAGGAAAAACGGGCAACAGAGTTTTCAGACAAATTCACCCCCTATTTCATTAACCAAATGCATCCTCTCACCCCTTGGTGACTTTTTAATACCAGAAAAGTGTTTTTGAATCACTTCAATCTTTTTTCTCCTTGTTGGATTAATCAAAAACGCCTTTTCTTTTTGAAAAAAACAAATACAAATACAAATAAATAAAAAAATACAACGCCTCTTCAGACTATTAAAACTCTGCTAAATCTTGAGTTTTTAAAATACACCCTTCAAACACTGTTATATGACTTTTTCGTTTTACATACATAGGTACTTATGTTGTCATAATTTTCATTCATAAGTAGTCGTATGAAATCATGCTCTTAATGGTCAATATGAGGACAAGGAAAATGGGCTAACTAATTATTGGAGGATCAGGTTTGAGGATATATTTTAGTGTGCCGCACATAGCCGACCCCTTCATACGTATAATTATAAATATACATATATATTTATATAGTTAGTTATTATGACTCATGCCCGGGCTTTAACTACAAGGTCATATCGCCTACCATCAGAGAGCTCTTTCGTGATTCTCTACTATGGGAGTCCTAAATTTTGCCTACCCTAAATTTGTATTCATCTAGGGTAGGGGTCTTTAACGAGTACCTGACACCGTACGGGCTCGGGACCGCTTAACGTCCCATCCGGGACTTTCCTCCCAGATAAAATAAACTAAAAGCTTCGGGCGGGTTTCGAACCCGCGATCTTGAGCACAATAAGCAAGCACGCATACCACTTTATATATAAGGAGAAAATAGATAAGGCAGCTCAAAAACATCAAACATTTATTTTACACACATAAATCAATCATATGACAAAAAAAAAATTGTTTGAAATTGATTGGTCGGCCATGTGCAGCATACTAATAAAAGGCTCGCTAAAATGTATTCCCAGATGGAACAAGTCCACCAACAATTAGTTAAGTCCACTTTCAATCCCTTTACAGAAATCGAGCATCTCGAAGGATAACGGGGTTATTGACAATTAAAACAGATGTTAGACGGCAAGATGATCTCAAAAGGGTAACAATTATATATATATATATATATATATATATATATATATATATATATATGTATATATATATACAACAATTATATATATATATATATATATATATATATATATATATATAATATACAATATATATATATATATATATAATATACAATATATATATATATACAAGGGAGGGATGGTGTTTACAACTAAGCATCCAATACTCTTATCCCTTCTCTGTTAGCTGTTGTATCTGACATCGCACAGGCTCGGGACTATCGCTTAACGTACCATCCGAAGGACGGGAGTGCTCAACCTTCCAGGTGAAAAACCTAAGGGTCTTATGGGTTTTGTACCGCGGACTTGAGCTACCTCAGAGCTACCGGCGCCCTCCGTTTTTTCCTTTGTTTATCGTCGAGAAACCATCTAACGCTTCGTTCAAAATTTTTTTAACATATTTATATGAAAAAACATAATCTCCTAAGGTTTTTTTAAGCTTATTAACTTTAATCCATATAGATAAAGTCCGATGAAATACATTTATATTCACAAATTCGTGCTGAGGAAGAACATGGCCATTGATTCACCGAAGACTTTTCACTATGTGGCGGAGCTGACGGGAAAAGAGTGTGGTTTTCCCGGGTCATTGGGTTTCGGGAAGGTTGTGGAGGACCGACAGAACCGAGTTCCCCGCCATGAAATTGACTGTGAAATTATAGTACTTCCAAGAGAGGTCTCTCTCTCCTTCTGCCTCCCCCAACGGAATAATCCTAAATTGAGTGTGGAATGGGAAAAACAAGGAAAAAGTTTAAATTGGTGAAGAACCCAAGGAAAACCCGCCGAAGGTGGAATGGAGGGGGAATGAGATTACAGAGATTGTTCTTACACTGAATTAAACTTTATTCGAAATAAGTCAATGGGTGAAATCTCCTAAGTACAACAGGTAGTTTTTACAATAAAGAAAAAAAAAAAAAAAAAAGTAATGCTAATTTCATTCAACCAAAGGGGGAAAAAAAAGAAGAAAAGAAATATCAGAACGACCTGGTAGATTGTTTCTTTTTTACAACACAAAATCGTCAGTTTAAATTGTTATTCTAATAGAAATCACCAGAAAATTACTCAGTTTAGAGGTGGATACAGTCATCGCTCTCCAAAGATTTACTCAAGATTTCTCGATATCTTCTTTCCCTCTATCCTGAACGTTTCTAAAATAATTGTGTTATCTTCGCGGATGAGTATGTAAATTGAAATGTTGACAATGATACTCATTGGATAGACTAGTTGCTTACAGGCTCATATGAGTATTGTACTGATTACGAACACTGGAGTTACCTGGAGAGGATTTTCTACAGTTTAGATTGCGAACACGGGTGTTACCTGTAGAGGACTATCTACAAACCAGATTGCGAACATTGGGGTTACCTGGAGAGGACTTTCTACAATCTAGATTGCGAACACTGGGGTTACCTGCAGAGGACTATCTACAAACCAGATTGCGAACACTGGCGTTATCTGGAGAGGACTATCTATAGGCCAGATTGCGGACAGTCCATCTTGCAAACAGTCCAGGTTGGGAATAGTTCAGCTTGCAACCAGCCAGATTTCGGACATTCCATCTTGCAAACTGTCCAGGTTAGGAAATAGTTCAGATTGCAACCAGTCCAGATTCCGGAGACTGGGATTTCCTAAAGAGGACTATTCAATCGGTTAGAAGCTCGATGTCGAATTTTCACCAGAATTTCATTTTTTCCAACTCATTCATTCCAAAACTGAAAAAAAAAAAAAAAGATTTGTCTGATAACACGAAAACTCCCGATAAAATGAATGTATCGAAATTTTAATTATATATTATTGTATATTCGAAACCCCAGAAGGATGAAATCTAACAATTGTTTACAAAACCAGGCGATGAGGAGGAGGCTCAATTCAAAAGTCCGAATAACTGCCGGTGTAAGAAATGTATCAACACGGAATTTAGAAGTTCCTGTGTGTCGACTATTGATTTTTAGCTAAAATGATTGATTTTACCTCAGAGGTGGGCCTGGGGTGTAGCTTAGCAGGTGATTTGAGGGGAAAAAGACAGAACACTAGGGATAATATCCTGTAATATCCGTAATCCGGACAGAACGTTTATAGATCCTCTTAGTCCTGATTAACACATTCCTCATTTGAGCATACAAATTCAGTGACTCATTCTCTTCAATATCTCGGAGATGCTTGAAGATTGATGAAAGACGAGGTTTGGGACTATAAGTAGTTTGTGGTTTAATCTCCTGGAGAGAAAATAAATGGGAGAATAATATAGCTGCAAAAAGTAGCGTATGAAGGAAATTGTATGGGACCAGATTATCTCCTGGTCCTGTCGTGACGTCATGACAAGACAGTTGACAAATGTAGTCATGCAGTATCGATGATATCGGTGATGTACTGTGTGAGCTCTGGAAGGTGTGGAAGTGTGTGAGCATGTTCTGTTAGAAGACTGACCAAGGCTGCTGTGGTGAGCGCTCGATCTGGATGTTGATGTGTGGGCCTCTCTGTCCTTGTGTGTGTGTGTGTGTGAGCCAATAGTCACGGTGCGTTAGTCGTCACGCCGCCGTCACCGTGAAATCAACCTCTCACGTTCCTATTTACCCTCCTCCCTACAGCCTCCGGTGGAAAGCGCAAAAACAAGATGAAAGTCTAACATAAGATAGGAGCCGAGGTGAGCCCAACATCACCCTCTCAACAACCGAATCCTTCTTCTTCCGCTAATGTCTCTATCTCCAGATGAAAACCTACCAATCTGAAAATTAGATTAGTACTATTGCGTTTTGGATGAGCTGCAGACATTTGTGAACTTCTCGACGGTTGACCCCACTTGGCAATGGTATTAGACTGATAAACAAATGGGGATCATTTATGTGTTTCAATAATTATCCTGTAATAGCTAGAGGCTATGATTTTTACGACCGACATATTTTTGAATGTGCGAAGAGCGGGCTAGAGCATACACCTTTGGTCTCATCATGGTTTGCGGGTCCGAATCCCGTCCGGGAGAGAGTTTCATTTTGTAGATAGAAATCCCTCCCGGGGCCATGGATGTTGTAATAAATAACTAGATAACCTCGTTATAAAAGACATGGCTAATACGCGTCGAACATAGGAAGTATATACACTTCGTATGCATGTTTTAGATTGTTGTACCCTCTATAAGAAATAAAGAAAATATGCATATTTTAGATTGTTGTACCCTCTATCATATATATAAAGCTGAAAATGTCTGTGCGTTGTACCGCTAAAACTCACGAACGGCTTGATGGATTTGATTAATTTTTTTTTAATTTGTTCGTCATCGTCTGTGGAAGGTTATAGGCGTATTAGTACCTCAATATCTGGTCCATCCCAGCATCCACCCACGCAATCTTTGTAACTCAAAAACCACTGCAATGATTAATGAGGAATCTTTTTGAATAGATAAGTTTTATCTACCGGAAGGTTAAGGTCTATTTTTTAATCAACCCCTGGTCCATCCCAGCATCCACTCTCGCAATCTTTGTAACTCGAAAACCATTGCAACGATTAATGAGAAATCTTTTTGAATAAATTAGTTTTAGCTCCAAAGCTAGCGTTACTACAGTTGAAGGACTATAATCCTTATTCCGTATGAATAATTGAAAATTATAACATCATGAATGTACTGTCGAGGAACTGAATAGCCTTATAGGAGATATTGGGAGAAAAGTCAAAGTTCCCCGTGCAACGCCGGGTATTACTGCTAGTAAGAAATAAAGAAAATATATATATTAGATTGTTGTATCCTCTACAAGAAATAAAGAATATATGTATATTTTAGATTGTTGTACCCTCTATAAGAAATAAAGAAAATATATATATTTTAGATTGTTGTACTCTCTATAAGAAATAAAGAAAATATATATATTTTAGATTGTTGTACCCTCTATAAGAAATAAAGAAAATAGACCATGACCTATGTTTTTTATTATATTAATTTTATAAAGTAGACAAACAGAGCGTTATTCAAATGCATGTAGAATATGATGGGAATATTCAACTAAATTGTTACCCAATTTTTAAAAGAATTTCCTGGAATATAAGTAACTCCGATAAAAATTCTAGAACCTTGCCTGGTGAGGACGTTACTCAAATAAAGGCAGTCCATAAATGAACATGAGTCAACGTGAATACATAATATTGTGACTTTTTACCAGCGGCTTGTTAAAGATTAAACCTCTTTTTCATTTTCAATTATAAATCCGTCATCAGAGAAGCTTCAACCAACAGTTACATTTTCAGGGCAAAATGCAAACATCCAAGTTGAAATTGGTAAGTAAATTAGTTTTTGGACAAGGCAGGTAGGAAGGTGGAGGTAGAGAGGGCTGCTGTTTTCAATTATTAAGAGCTACCAAGTTGGGAGTGGAAGTGGGTGGGTGGGTAGTGTGCTTGGGCCTTGGGCCCTAGTCTGCCCTGACTTACCCTTTGTGAGCCGAGGCCCTGGCCCTCTGCTAAATAATGTACTCCTCAGGGTAAACAGAATTAATGGACCGATACGCCCTCCTCTTAGTGTTTGGTTTTAATAAATTTCTGATGTGGAGTGAAATTGAGCAGGATGGCTGAATGCCGACAGTGCCCCTAGTGGCCGACTCTGGCAAACATGGCCAAATCAAAAGCCCCTCCTCTCTTCACCTTCCGTCCAGCCCTTCTCCTTCCAAACCACAATTGATTATTTTTTATTAAAAAATTCTTTTATATTGTTTATTTTTTATTATTAATATATTTTTTTTTTACTTTCTTATACCTATAGTCAAAGGAATATTGTAATCGTGCGAAAATTCGAGATTGAGTTTAAGGAACTTTATGACCGCTCTAACTAAAAAACGTGTGCAACCACGAACGTCAATTTTGAAACTAGAACTGATTAGATGTTGGCTAAAATCAGACGTAAATTAAGACCACTCAACTTCGGAGCTTAAATACATTTAACATAAGAGCGCTTATATACCTAATCAAACGTCATTTCAAATAAAAGCCTTAAGCGACCGGCACACGGACAATAGTATTGTCAATATACACATGCCAATACTATTGTCAATATGCAGATCAATAAACAACAGACCGCAAACTGATCAATAGTATTGCCAATACTTTCTTTTATTTTGCGTCTAGACGTTGTGCTGGTCACAACGAACCGCGTTTTTATCATGAATAATAAAGAAAAAGCGTGCATTTCGCTGTTATTGCTTTGTGCAACTAAACGGTCAGTCAACCGCCATAGATGGGTCAAAGATTGGATTACAAGAAGAGAACATTATTCTTATGTAACATTACTTAGAGAAATTTCTCTAAGTGATTCGAAAAATTACTGTAATTATTTTCGAATGAACGTTCACACGTTCCACAACCTCAAAGAAATGCTTGAACCTCTTTTAAGACGCCAAGACACAAATATGAGAGATGCAATCAGCGTAGAAGATAAATTGGCGGTTACTCTACGGTACTTAGCGACCGGAAGGAACTTTGAAGATCTCGCACATCTACTTCATTTGCATTCGGTTTCAATGTTTGGTAAATAGGCAGCAGTTTTTGCACACCTTTTTTGCGAGATATTCTGTTCTTGTATGATGGTAACCGTGGGTTCCATAATACAGGGAGCGTTTCATAAAGCTCGATAAAATACTTTTCTGTAGTAGTAGTAAAGTTTCTATTAACATAATAGAATATCACATTCAAACCATATATACATTAATGAGATCTTTTATGTAGACAAACTCAATGGCCTAAGCCGTCTTGAGGAGTCTCGATTTACAAAATAATATCTTATAAACTTATAATCTTAATCAAAACAAATTTCTCTTTCTAAAATCAAATCAAAATAAAATAATATATATATAACTTTGTTCCTATTTCTTTATTTATTTAATTCACAGTTTCTGAGATTAAATGCCTTTTTGCAATATTTTACCAGTAGTTGCCAGTCTTTACCATTTAATAACTCCTACATAAATGTAGTATCTATGGTGCTTTTAAACATTTCTTTTTTATATCATCATATTTGGGGCAGGTAATGAGGGAGTGATGTAGATCTTCTTTACAGGGGCTGTAACACATTGGGCATACGAAGTCCATATCTTCGGAGGTATATTGATTTATAGGTGTATAGCTTAGATGCAACAGTTCACCTCTAAGTTTAATTATAAATCTAATACTTGACAATGGTAGGTCACTCTGTAAGTAACTAATAACTGAATCGTGGAACTCCAGTTCCCTACCTAGCAAGTACCGGTCTGAGTTTTTAATTTCCTCCCTAAACTGATTGCGATAATGCTCTTTTAAACTATTCCGTATATTTGATAGCACTGTGTTCCATATCTCGATGTTATTATCAGACTGATTATCTCCCAAATTGTAGTCCGAGATATAGTTATTTATCTGTCGGAACCAGAGCACATTCCTTTTAATAACCTCTTTAGCTAGGGCCTTGGGAAGTCTTGAATTTGCCATGTTTATCACTTTGAGTATGTAATTATGATGGAGTTTATTTGTATAAATAATAGTCGGGTCTATTCCTGTTTCAGTGTGTATAAAAGATGTTCGCGAGTAACTAGGCAGCCTGAATAGTCTTTTATTAAAATATCTAAATAGTTTCTCTATTTCTACATGATATTCTCCTCCCCAAATTTGGGCCCCATAGCAAAACATAGACCTGTTATTGATGACTGACATTTTCTTGACATAAGCATAGCGATTGATTTTAAAACATGGTTTGAACGCCAGAGATTACTTTCAACTTCTGAGTTGAGAAACGCAGAAATATTGTGGAAACGTGTAATAAATAGTTGAAAAAAACTTCTTGTCTATCCACGAAAAAGTTATACATAAATTACCGTTTTTCGGCAAAACACCTAAACTTTATAACTAAAATCGATGATGGTGTAATGCCGAAACCGGTACTTAGTTTATGTATTATGTTTTTTGTGCAATTGAAAATATTTCAAAAAGAAGTGTGTTTTATTTATAGATTAATTCAGCAATATACAGGAGGGGGGCAGGGTAGTTGGTAGAAGAAAGTCCTTTAGTGGTCACATGACATATATTAGTCTCCCAGCTTTACGAAGTATAAGGGAAGTTGTGTAATTAGTCAACAATTCTTCTTTTCCGAATTCTAGATTCCAAATATGAAAAAAAAAAAAGGTTTGGCTGTGTATGTCTGCGAAAAAGATAATTCCCAATAGAATGAGTGTATCAACACGAAATATTATATGTGAATCCAGAACCTTCTAACGATGACACCTATTGTATTTCAGTCAAATCGACTAAAGAGAAGGGGGGGATTAGGGGAGAGACTTAACTCAAAAACTGATAACTGCCATTGTAATGAATGTATCGACGATTTTATATGTACCCCATAAGGATGACACTGATTAATTTTCAGCAATATCCGCTAAAGAGAAGGGTGTTCAGGAGTGGGGGCTAAATTCAAAAACCATAATAACTGCCAATGTAATTTATCAAAACAAAATGTAGTATGAGGATTTAGGAGCCCCTATGTAAGTCAACTATTGAATGTAAGCGAAAGTCGACTGGTTTTAGACGGGGTGCGAAAAATTATTTGATTAATTCTTCTGAGAAGATATAATGCCGGTGATTCACCGACGACTTTTTTATTGTGATTGTGGTCGGACAAATCATCATAGATCATATAAAAGTTTATTTGTTTCCAAGCAGATTATTTTATTTTATTTACAAATAGGTAATTACAGCTGTATAAATAAAATATATACAAGCAAATCTAGTAAAATAGTAAATATGGCATTGTCAAAATGTCAAGAGGGTAGAAATCACCCAGTGGGGAGTGGTGACACTCCTTAAGCAGATCTAAATAGTGCATTTATAAAGTGAGGCTGTTCTGTAGCAATTTAGAAAGGCTGATCTGGTGATTTAGAAGTAACGTGCTTTCAGACTTAGCATTTTTCAGTCTAATCCGAGTTTAAATTCTTTTACTTATAACTACAGCCATTAAACATAAACTACAGCCATTCCATATATTGTCGTTCTAACCTCCCATAACTCGCTCCCTTACAAAACTATACTGGGATATGTGTTTGTGTGATCCGCTTCACTAAAACTAATGGCAACCTGCCAAGACATTCAACATAGACGGAAAATCACATTGTTTAATTTTCTGTCATTTTACTCTCTGACCATGCTCATAACCCATCCTCCTGGTCAACATTTATCAAAATCGGTTCAGTATTGTGCCAACTTGTTCCAAACAACCGGACAGACAAAACAGATTTATATATAAGATGGCAGGCTACCAGGTTTCGCCAGGTTAATAACTTTAAACAGGTTAGTAATAGTTATCTGTCCATTTAGTAATTTCAATGGATGAGGACAAATCGCGCACTATTTTACCTGAGGTTCCTAAACGATAGACAAATTGAGAACTCCTAAATTTAGAGAGACTATAAGATAAATTAATCGCGAACCAAAAATAACATTTAGGAAAAGGTCGATAAATATTATTAAGAAATGGATTCCAGCCCTAAAAGGATCTAGCAAAAGGACACTGCAATCCTTTCCTCCAATCAAGATCCCATCACAGCTTCCCAGAACCTCCAGCTGCACCGAGTTCAAATAGAAGGGTTTTGAAAAAAAAATTTATATCACTAAATGAGCCATGTTCACATTATCTCACTTTGATAGGTGAACCCTCCCTAAGAAAAGAAAAGACGCCGTTGCGTTGCTGACCGCGGACAAGGAGAAGACCGAGCTGATACCAAATTGGGAGAGGAGCGATGTAGTTGCCTCGGGCAGCCCTCACCCCTTTCACCCGGCCCTGATAGGCGGAGAGAGGGAGGGACAAGGGCTGCCCCATTTCCTGGCGTGTCCGTCAGCTATCTGGTTTCCTGGGGTCCCCACTCCCACAATGGGCTACCCTATCGGCGGCACCTTCCTACCCCTTTTCAAACCATCCCTCTCTCCCTCTCCCACCCATGTTCTAAATATTACCATCCCTCCGTTCTCGTCTCTAATGGAATTTTCAAATATTTGATACCAAGCACAACAACGCTAAGGAAAAAGTTGTCGGTTAATCATTGACTGTGGTGTCATAAGTTTTCGCTAAAAATTAATAATTTAACTGAGATATACTAAATTTCGTGGTTATACATGTAATTCATCGGGAATTATTAGTGTTTTTGAGTTGATTCTCCTTTAATTCCCCCTTTTTTGATGTATTTTACTGAAAATTTATAGGAATCATCTATAATATATAATTTACATACTGAATGTCGTGTCGATAAGTCATTATATCAGCAGTTACTGGAATTTCTGACCTTTCAATCCAAAATCCTTCATACAATAGCCAATACTCCTTACTAAGCCTCCAAAAAAACTCTTCACACTGACCTTAACGTACCTTTTGTTACCGAAGTTGCTAAACCCAAAATACAATTTTTTTTTCCTCTCTTAGTTCCCACAATAAACTTCTAGTCCGTGCCCTCCATTCTGCCACACTTCCCCAACGACGGCTTAAGCGTCAATGGCCTAGAGACGTTCATAGCAGCAGCAGTCAGTTACAAATGAGAGTACCCCAATGACTACGAAGTGTCACCAGTGGGCGATTTCTCCCCTCTTGACATTATGACATTGGCATAATCTCTCTCCTAGCACATTTGCTTGTTGTATTTATTTTTTATACAGTTGTAAATATATATTTGTAAAATAAAAAAATACTCTAATCTCTCTCTTTCCTTTTGTCTATTTCGCAGAAAATTAATATGTGACATCTTTATGGGGCTTTGAAATGATGATAGGTTTTGTGTTAAGCCTCCTCCCCCTTCGCTTTGGCTGATTTAGGTCGTCTTTATGTACAGGTACTTTTCATATCGATATATTTGACGGTTTGGCCGAACGGTGGGTGTGAGTCCGCTGACCTGTTGGGGCCCCAAATAAGCCGAATTGCCCGGGTGGATACACTAGGCTAGAGGCCTAAGAAGCAACAGTTGCCCTAATGTGCTCTCAGTTCCCATCCAATAACTCAGAATCTCTTCCGTCCCACATTAGCATAGCTACCTTCTTCGTTCCGCTTCCTTAAACTATCCTTCTTTACATCCTTCTTTACAAAACTCTAATTTGTTTCCCTTACTCATCGCCTCATTCACATTGTAAACTCAGTGTAGGACCAATCTACACCTGGATTCGTGATTCTGGTAAAAGGACAGAGAGCAGCCCTTTTAAGGGTTACAGGACCTATCGCACTGTGTCGACGGTCCTCCCTCTTCATAATAATAATAAATTTATTTCCGTGCGACCAATACATGGTAATAGGATATGTCAAAAGAATTTATACATTAAGATATAGATTTATAACTACTTGAGTCTATCACACCTATGGTTAGTAGTAATAACAAAACTATTTAAAAAAAAGTAAAATGAAATTAATAAAAACTGAACAAATAAATACTTAAAAACACATGAGTATATAAAAAAAATTGATACAAGATTTATAATAAGTATACACATTTTTCAATTTAATAAAAATTAGGATAACTATTTTTCAAAAATGTCTTTATCCCAACGATGTTTCGGGACGTTCTTACGTTCCATCATCAGGTCCCAATGTGCGAGATATAGAAAAGAAAAAAATATATATAGATTAATCAATTATAAATGAATATATAAAAAAGGCTAATTAAATAAAAAATTATAAATTAATAAATAAAACAATAACGTACATTCAACTGATCTTTAGGGTGTGGATGAACTCTGCCCAAAAAAGAAAAATGAAAGCTTTGTATCAAATAATGTTTTTTGGATATGAAACACGATTTTTTTTTTATTGTGGTTATTTCATACTTTTTGAATAGTGAGAATAAAACTCCGTTTCCGTGTAAAGGGTCCATAAGTGGATAATCGTACTTCTGTAGATGTCATATGCCTTTGAGCTCTCAAATCAGCTCTGATATTGATGAGCCCTTAGACCTAGCCCTTGAAGGAGAGATGTGCGGATAGCCTAGACCAAAGCGTTAAAATAACAGTTACTTAGACAGCTCTTGACTCAGCGCGGGTACAAACTGATTACTGGATATGTCCCAGGTATTATCAAGATTTTAACTTCAAAGCTCTTCTTCCTTTAGTGAAAGAACAACCCGAACTGTTCATGCGGCGGCGTCGAAACTGCGATCAGACCAGGGTGGAGTTAATTCGCGAGACAGGATTGTATCTGGGACTGGACCAATGGCAGCTGGTGACGGAGACCGGAGTTCAGCCGATTTGTCTGCTCCTGACGGAAGAAGAAGAAAGCAGTGTAAGACGGGTTGGGGATGACCACCGATTGTCGCCCCTGGTCCCTCACAGTCTCATATTAATCAGATATAATGTACTAAGTTACTAACCTGCATAAAGTTACTGCCAGATAATGTGCTAGTATACAACAATTTTCGCGGTGAGGTAACCCATGTGAAGCTGATTCAACCCATTAAGTCCCATTAATTGAAGATGGATTTCTTTCTAAAACGGGTTGAGCAACAACAGACATTCATCTCCTTCCTACTTCCCTTTGCCCTTTACGTAACCTTTTCAAATCGTTTCTTAGCAATCTCATCCACCAAAAAAAAAAAAAGTATGTGAATCACCGGCTATATACTTTTCCAGCGAATATTAATTAATTATGTTTCCGCTCTCCCTCCAAAGCTAATCGACTAGTTTGGGCTAAAACTCAATATTTGACTTTATTGTGGCTTCAGAATCCTCATACTAAATTTTGTAGATGTTGATTAGCGACTGTAGATTCTAATTGTAGGAATATTGAGGGTCAGTCAAAGATGAAAGAAAACACTATTCAAATGCCAACGTTTCGATATATTTTATATCCTCATCAGGGCCTACAAACATGGGGAATCAAGATTAGAATCACAACAAAAATAGTGTGTTGATAAACTTTACTGAACGTTAAAATAGTCATTGTAACGAGTAAAAAATTGAACCTGACTTACTATGAATACATTAACATTAAAATTAAATCTTGATACAATGTTAACCATAAAAATGAACGTAAACTAATACAAATTAAATATGAATACATTACTAAACAGAAACATTGATAATCATGAAAATAGACAAATAGGTGGAACATAATAAAGAGTAAAAATTAAACTGACTTACTATGAATAAGCAGGGTTGGGGAGAAGGCATGTACACTGGATGGAGTCTTACATTGCAATGAAATGGTACAATAATATAGAAGTGCTGAAGGCACCAGGTACAGGGAGCTAGGAAAACCCCGTCATAAATGTCACATTACAGCCAGAAATGTTGAAAATAATATAAATATAATGATTGAAATTGGAGAAATATGGTGTCTGCTTTGGCTAAGTAACCTTTTTAAATTAACAATTACTAAGGTTGTTGGTGTCTGTATACTCTAATAAACATATATGGATAATAAAAATAGATAACATAAAAATAGATATTGGAGACAGAACTATAGTGTCAGCTCTTGCTAAGTAAATAAAGGACGTAAATGTATTTTTAATTTTAATTTGTATTAGTGTACGTTCATGTTTGTGGTTAACAATGTATCTATATTTAATTTTAATGTTTAGTAATCTATTCATATAAGTCAGGTTCAATTTTTAACTCGTTACAATGTCTATTTTAACGTTCAGTAATGTTTATCAACACACTAATTTTGTTTTAATTGTGATTCTAATCTTGATTCCCCCCCATATTTGTAGGTCCTGATGATGATATAAAATATATCGAAACGTTGGCGTTTGAATAGTGTTTTCTTCCATCTTTGACTGACCCTCAATATTTCTACAACTAAATTTTGTAACGATACATTCGTTAAATAGGCAGTTGTTAGGGAGAATCTGGCCCCCCTTCCCTTCACCGATTTTGCGGAAAATTAATAGGTGTCATCCTGATGTGGTTTTGAATTTAAACATAAAATGTCATCAAAAAATAGTTACCAACAAATATTATAACAAGAATGTGGTTCTTTTCAGGCAAAGTGGGTAAAGAAGAGAGGCCTCAACTCATGAATATATCTTCAGGGCATTTGATATGTAAAAATAAGGACGAAACCTATTAATTTTCAGCGAATTCGACTCGAGAGAAGAAGGGAATAAGAGGAGTGAGGCTCGAAAACCCGATGGAATGAATCGATTGGTGCTGGAGGGAGAGCAAAAACGCAGTTGATTCCGTGCTGGGTAAGTATATAACAGGTGGATTCACCGACGACGTTTTTATGAGTTTGCTTACTCATTAAAAAGATGTTCCTTCAGAAGACAGAAGTGTGAAGAGGCGGACAAGACAAGGGCGAACTGGAATTGGTCTAATTTGTAGAGGATTGAGGGGGAAAGAGACACGTGAGGTTCATACCAACAAGGCGAGTGACTGCTGGCAAGTACACAGAGGGACAATGGAAATCAGGTGAGTATTCAGGAACCCATCCATTCCAGTACACATACTAAATAGAGAACTCCATCGCCCTCTCTGCTACGGAGAACCTGCCTCAGGACGAACAACCAAGTCTCCCGCTCTGTTTCAAAATGAAAAATGAAAATAAATTTTATTATTCTGGGACCGAGGTCCCCTAAGAATAAATACATAGAGTCAAAAAGAAAAGAAACAATTAAATAAAGTATTAGAAAAAACACAAAAATAAATAAAATAGTGCTATAGTGGATAAACTAGACCACAATAAATGAAGATAAAAAAAAAAATTAAAGTGAATAGCTTAATTATGAAGAAATATACAAAAATAAATATATCTATATAATAAAATAAATTAATAAAAGTGAACAGAGCATATGCATTAAATGAAAATTAAAATTAAAAATAATCTATATTCTGGGGCATATCCCCTAAGAATAATTACATAAGAAGATAAACAAAAGAATACACGTATCAACCAATTGAGAATAAAGAAAAATGAAAAGAGGCCGCTAAGAATTAATTTAAAAAATATAAATGTTAATGGAAAAAAAATAATGAAAATAAAGTAGTGAAAAATAAAAAATAAAATAAAAACGAAAATTTTTTGAGAAAACAAAGTAAGAATAATAATGTAAACAATAATAACAATAATGTAAATTATGAAGAAAATGAGAGGTCCAACTGAGAAGTTGAAACAAAGAGTAACAATCTGTCCAGTGGAGTGAGAATAGGAAAACGAGAACTATCTCATAGGAGCCAGCCTTAGGAACCAGAGGTTTGCTGAATTAGGACTGTTTCGGGGCAACGTTGGTGAATTACCAGTAATGTACCATAGAATGACTTAATCAAGTAATTTTTCGCTACTCCTCCAAAATCAGTCGACGGCAGTTATTAGGGTTTTGAGTTAAGACCCTCCTGAACCCCCTGCTCTTCTGCTGAAGACAGGTATTGCCCTCGTGGGGGTTTTGAGTTTAAATATGAAATTTCTTGTCGACACATTCATTGCATCAGTTATTTAGATCCCATTTTTCCAGTTCACCATTCCCATCGGGCGATTCCGCTGAAAATTAGTAAATCTCTCCCTTTTAGGGTTTCTGAATTTACATATAAAACTTTGTGTCAACACATTCATTGCAGCCGAAGATATTAGAGTTTTCAAGAGTTTCGAAATGGAAATGGAAATTTCGGTGAAAACTCGATATCGCATTTCTGACCGATTCCAAAAATATCCCTCCCTATACTACTAAGTAGAGCTGGGAAGTAGCAGAAGAAGTGAAGCATGAATTAACGAAAGCAGAAAGGCTTGTCCCCTGTATAAATTCATCCGAATATTATAGATTATTGGTTGGACATGCTCTGTTTCTTCTTGATCAGTTTGTCACTGAGACCGACTGATGTGTGCTTTATTTGACCAATCAGGTGAAATTTTAATTAAGAAACCATTTAATTATAAATTTTAACACTAAGTAATGCTTAGAAAGTGACCTCAGTGTAATGAATAAAACCTAATTCATACGAATGAGTAAGAAGAGAAGAGGTAAAGGTCCAAAATCCCACGTAAAACAGGGTGGCGTCTGTAGAAGCGAGAAACAAAAAAAACGAGAAACATAAATGTGTATAGATATATTTACATTCTGAACGAAGAAAACATTAATTCAGCATGAACTGCAACAAGAAATATTAATAATACAAAAAAAAATAAACTGTAAAAAATTAAAATTTAAATAAACTTTAATAACAATAATTATAATTTATTTTTTTAAAGGAAAAAATTATTACTATTTGTAGAAAATAATAATAAATAATTATAACATTCTGTATTAATAAAATTTAAAAAAAGTTGACATAATAATGAGAAAAATTAATTATACTATAAAACATTATAACATACAGATAAAATATTTATACAATCAACAGACGTAAATTGAATACTATGGATAATAAAAACTAGCTTGTCCATTATTAAGCTTCGAAAGGGTACAATTTACAAAATAAATTTAATAGATTATTCATCATGAAGGATTTAATGCTCTTTCACTTTTAAACTGTTAACGTGTAATAAAGATATAATTGAAAATAACTGCAAAAATGCAAATAAAATAAAATAAAAAGTAAATAAAATATTAATTCGTAAGGTCTTCTTAAAAACATTTTTTACGCTCCCAAAATAATAAGATTAAATAAAGTCCCGGAATTAAGGAATTAAAAAATTTCTCGATGGATCTCCCTATATTTTTTTCCTCTTATTTTTGTCCAGGCACTGCCATGGCCAGCTTTCCAGCGTCGGTCAAGTACCAATTTTACTGAATTATAATGTATGTGAGGGAATTATAATGTATTCACCGTTTTTGTATACTTGAAAATATATAAAAAAATGAATACATAAGTAAGTAGAAATAATAATGGATCTCAGTACTTGAAAACATTTAAAATAATTGTGCTAATTACATTTTTCACTACTAGGTTTCTTATCGAGGCCCTTAGGTTTGTTATCTTGAAAAAAACCTTGAGCACGACGTCCTTCGTATGGGACTTAAGCGATTGTCCCGAGTCTGTGCGATGTCAGGTACTCGTTAAAGACCCCATATGCTAGGTGAATAAACCAGGAAAGGCAAAATTTAGAACTCCCACAGCGACGAATGAGCGATATGACCTTGTAGTTAGAGCCCAGGCATGAGTTATAATAACTAATTGTATATATTTACTTGGTAGGGCTGGTGTATACACCTAGGGACCTAAGTATTCAATGCTCTTATGCTGTTAGCTCAACTGGAGTCTTAAATTTTGCCTACTCAGGTTTACCTATGGTAGGGTCTATAACGAGTATCTGACATCGCACAGGCTCGGAACCATTGCTTAACGTCCCATCCGAAGGACGGTGTGCTCAAGTTTTTTTTTACCCCCCAGATAATATGAACCCGGGATCTCGGCCAGATTTCGAACCCGTGACCTTGAGCTCAGTAAGCAAGCACGCTTACCACTGAGGTACTGGCGCCCTGTTAACTTATGACATACAGCTTTTAATAATGAATCTCCTAACTCTGTACCAATTATATTATGCGACACATAGTCGCAACTATGTTCTTGTCAGGGCTGGTGGATTGGTCAGTCGCGGCGCTCAAACACAAATTCTCGCCTTATAAAAAGCCAGCTGTGCCGCGATCCAGTGTGCGGTAATGTTGGTAAACAGGGTATTTTTTGTGGGGCACGCGTCCTCCAGACTGTTCCGCACTGCTGACGGTACTTCTTTTCCTGTCTAACCTAGTACGGGTGGTCTAGCATTCCACAACATTCTCAGACTAATCCTACATTTCATCGAATAGTTTTTAGTCCTGGTTATTAGTGGTATTCTTAGTTTTTTGAAAACTCAAAATGTACAAATTTTAAAACTTGATGAGTGGAATTGAAAGTCAAAAAATGTTTCATGTTTCACTGTCTATGTTTCTGTATACACAACTCCTGATAGAATGGATGTGTAAACACGAAAATTTATATGATTTCAGAACCCTATAGATACCTTATTTCAGACAAATTGGCCCAAAGGAATCTGAAGGACGGCTTGCTCAAGTTTTTTTTCACCTCCCAGGTAAAAAAAAATAGGAGGGCCTCGGCCGGGTTCCGAACCCGCGATCTTGAGCTCAGTAAGCAAGCACGCACACCACTGAGCTACCGGCGCCCTCTTTTATGTTATATATAATACAAAATGATAAACATTAACATTAACACGTGAGATACGAGAGTATGAGAATAATGAGAATCCTCATCTACCCCACTTAATCCAGGAATGATGAAGAAAGACATTGAACGCAAGACTGATTGTTAAATTTATGAATCGGTTTATACCTGTCACTTCATTCTTTCAACCAAAACTCTTAAGACCTCAGTACTTTATTTTTGTTAACCACAGCGGTTGACCTTTGCACAACCAATAAATGACATTAATAAAAAGTTATTAATAATAATTAATAAATATAATTATAAAACATTTATAATTAAAAATTTAATTAGTACTAAAGTACTAAACTCAAGCACGCCGTCCTTCGGATGGGACGTTAAGCGATGGTCCTGAGCCTTTATGATGTCAGGTACTCGTTAACGACCCCTACCCTAGGTGAATAAACATTTAGGGTAGGCAAAATTTAGGACTCGCACAGTAGAGTCGGGCTCATGTCCACCTGAGTGATGAAAGAGCGCTCTGGTAATAGGCGATATGATCTCGTAGTTAAAGCCTGGGCATGAGTCATAAAACCTAACCTAACCAAACCTAACCTATAATTAGTACCTATTATATTCATGTATTTTCTATTATTTATTTAATAAATAATATGTCGAAATGGGTTGATCAATATTGACTACAATATAAAGATAAATGGTTATAAATGGTTTTATTTCATCATAAAAGTGTTGATAATGTTTGAATAATGGCGAAACGTTAACAATTGTTAACAAACGATAACAAAATATATTTTGATCCGTGCCCTCCATTTTGCTACACTTCCCCAACGACGGCTTAAACGTCAATGACCTAGAGATCTTCTTAGCAGCAGCACTGACTAGCTACAAATGAAAGTAAGTCAATGACTAGGGAGTGTCACCACTGGTTGATTTCTCCCCTCTTGACTTTTGACATTGCCATTATCTCTCTCTTAGGACATTTGTTGTATTTATTTTTTATACAGTTGTAAATGTATATTTGTAAAATAAATAAAAAATATATATATAGTAGTACGTATAGTAGTAGGTAGTCTCAAATCAAAGATATTTTTCCTCAACTTCAAAACTATTTTTATGCACAAAATTGTATAATGTATCCAATTATCAAGTTATGATCTAACAGAAATAAATAATATTATCATTATTATTATCATGAGACAGAGTGTACGAGTATGATGTGGGGTATACTCCGAAGTGTAGGTAAGCTAAGGTTTGGTCTGGTATAATGTGTGTGGGAGGAATGGCTGACTTTCACACAGACAGAGACCGTCTCATGACCAATTGGATTTGCTTGGCTGTCCAACCACCAGATGAGAACACTCCAACACACCACCACACCGTCACATCTTCAGTCCTCCACCCCAGGGCTCCATCAATTCCTGTCCTTTGGTCTGGAGGTTGGGGGGTGGGGGTACCTGTCGTATTTGTTGACAGCAGCCGATCCGAAGAAGAACCCTAATATAGTGGCGCCCAAATTGGTACCAGAAAAGTCGATAGAGAAAGATGCAATAACCAATGGTTATGAATTAGATTAGAGAAAAAAAAAATATATATAGAAATAGAAAAAAATAAGTCTTTTATAAATCACCGCCATTGTACTTTATCAGCATGATTTAGAGGGCGCTGCACACTGGGGCAAGAGGCCTCAAAACCTGGCTAAAACAAAAATACAGATGCAGATTTTAAGGAGAGAGTGAAGGTGGGTTCACTTCCATACACCTGTACAAACATAAACAAGACCATTGCAGCCTTTTAATACCCTCTACATTGCCTCAGTCTATATTTATAACGTGTTAAAACCCAATCTTTTTAAATCTTTTATTGTCATAAATATGAAGATTTCTTCTCAAGGTAAGTGTACTGAATTATAATTACTATCATTAGCGTCACTGCTTATTTAAAACTACTGAAAAAAACAACAAAAAAAACAGTTTTTCAGAAACTTAATTTTAAAGTTATAAATTCGTCCGAAGAAGACGCAGACGCGGACATTTAATTTTAGCGAATTTTCTAAGAAATGAAGCTATTGCAATTTCTAATTTCAGTTACCTAATATGAATTGTATATTTCTCATATGAGCTATAACACGTGTTCCCCTCCTCTTGAGGAGATGATGTATTTGTCAAAATACAGTGCTCAATGAAGGGAAGAAATTTGTTCATTTTGCCCCAATGTGCGCCGGTAGCTCAGTGGTATTCGTGCTTGCTTATTAAGCTAAATCTCGCGATCTGCGATGTCACGTACTCGTTAAAGAGTACCGGAGAGCCGTAGGCGTCTAAATCTGGGTAGACAAAATTTAAGACTTCCCACAGTTGAACTAACAGGGAACGGATAAGAGCATTGGATGCTTAGGTCCTTAGGTGTACACACCAGCCCTACCTATATAATATATTATATCAGCGAGAATAATATCATTTGGGCTAAATTGAGTTGACTCAAAGAACCCCATAAGGTCGACGCCTATTGACTTTCAGCCTAATCCTGAAGGGAATGAGGAGTTTAGGGAGGGGGGACATCTAATAACTGCTGATGTAATAAATGTATCCGCTCAATTTTATATATGTGAATCCAAAACCCCATATGAACGTAACCTACCAAGTTTGAGCCAAATCTGTAAGAAGGGGAACCAACTTTTTTATTTTTTCATTTTTTGAATCTACGGTGAAACATTGAAATTCCGGGGAGGAATCAACATCGAATTTCTGACGATAACAATACCTCTCCTATACTTCGTATAGCTGGAGCAGTAATACATTTCAATAAGGAGATGATAAATACAAAACGCTAATAAAAATGTATACTATAAAAGAAGAAAAAGAGAGAGAGAGAAAAAAAGGTAATTTGGAGGGGAAAATAAATTGAAAATACGAAGCAATAGGGAAATTGGTAATAATCTAAGAAGGACGATTTGTTCCACTCTGGCTGTAAAAACGGGACAAAAATATCTAAGAATCTTATTACTTATTAAAAGAAATATTTTTAGGTCATTCTTCCGTTAACTCTTCTAAATATTTTCTTTCTTTCGCATAATGTTGTCATCTACTCTGAAAAAACTTTAATTTTCAAAAAAAATAATATTAATTTTTATGGTGTTTTTAAAACTTCTGAGATGATCGCTTCGTGATGTACAGGTTTTATATATATATATATTGTCTGAATTGTATGCATACATTACACATGAACACGTATTGACCATTTTCGCGATGATATGTCTCACACAGTTTTCCTTACACACAGTATGTGATTGGAACTTTATGATGTAACAGAAAATATATATTATGAGATATAATATAGATATATATATTATGAGATATATAGATATATATTTGAGATATAAATATAGATATGAGATTACAACCTTTTACGGCTGGTTTACGATTGGAGACCCTTAGCCAAGGCAACTGGGGAGGGAAAAAACCTTCAGCCGGTAGTTGAAGTCCGGGCATGAGACAAAATAACTAAGTACCTAACTTAAGGTCCACCATCATTGTTTTTGGTCAAGGAATCTATCCAAGCTATCCATCTACATTGCTGCCTTAATGTGTTTTATGTTATAATGTCATTTAAAAATTAAATATAATATTTATTGATCGATATTTTCAGTAGTTATTATTATTATTAGATTGGTACTTGTTAATATATATTAATAACAATATTATATAATACATTGAAATATTATATATTATATTTTTTAGATTTACACCGTTATATTATTTTCTTTTACCACAAATTTTATTTATTGTGACAAATTTAAGCTCTCGGAAGCATCTTAATCTACAAGTTTCTTACCGAAAGATCAATTTATAGTTCTTAATATTCATATTTTAGTTATATTCACTAGAACGGTAAATATGATCAATAATGTTGTAAAAATACAATGTTATATCTAAATGCTCAAAAACAGCTGTTATGACAGATAAAGAAGTCTGTAGTTGTGTGTGTGTGCTGCGCGCGCAACCGTCCGACACACACACACTCACGCATGGACATCAACGAGACTTTAATTTCTTTAAAACCAAAGGAATTTTATTTATTTTTTATTTTATTTAATTTCTTTAAAACCAAATGGAAGAAACTTCAAAGTTATGGGAATGGTTGCCGTATGAATGTGGAGAGCGGCTGGCGGCTCTGCTGAGGTTCTCCAAGGGTTGAACGTGTTGAGGCAAGCTACATTGAGTTGGCTACCCTCTATAATGGTTGCCATATGAATGTGGAGTGCGGCTGGCGGCTCTGCTGAGGTTCTCCAAGGGTTGAACGTGTTGAGGCAAGCTACATTGAGTTGGCTACCCTCTATAATGGTTGCCATATGAATGTGGAGAGCGGCTGGCGGCTCTGCTGAGGTTCTCGAAGGGTTGAACGTGTTGAGGTAAGCTACATTAAGTTGGCTACCTTCTATAATGGTTGTCATATGAATGTGGAGTGCGGCTGGCGGCTCTGCTGAGGTTCTCGAAGGGTTGAACGTGTTGAGGTAAGCTACATTGAGTTGGCTACCCTCTATAATTGTTCCTTTCTAATCACCATCATTACAGATTAGGGACGGGGCCCTTCACGGATCACAGACTCAGTCTCACCGCCTCTCTTCTCCTGGCTCATTATTTGTTTATCCTTCCAGTCAGGGTCAAACTAACCCAATCAGCGCAGTCCGTCTGTTGGAATAATGGCTGTATAAGTAGATTGAGGATCAGACGAACATATTAACTCTTAATCGAAAAATATGTGATTTGGTCAATACAGGATACATATACACCACGCCTACAAATCACTCTCTCTCCCCCTCTGCCTTATCAAAATCATTTTATTTTGTATTTGTGTACAGTGTAATCCTGAGATTAGACATTCTTTTATCCAGTATTGCCAGTATGAAATAATTTTGAGAAGGGGAAGGGGGAGAGAGAATGATCTGTAAGTTTGGTTGGTCTAAGATGTTCGTTAATGGGCACATCGAGTGACGATTTAAACATCACCTAGATATATTTCTTATAGTAATTTAATTCATATTCTTTGGGCGGCTATAACATTTGTCTTATTGATAATATCTCAAATTTGACGACTTCTTAGTGAATGGAAATTTTATAAGGAACATTTTTGGTTAGAATAAATTTTTCAATAGGACTAACTATTTTCGGGTAAATCAAGAAAACGTACTAAAATGTGTTTCAAAACTATCAGAAATCATAACGAAAATGGTCAAAAAGTATTTAGGGGACTTTGAAACGTGAAAATCCGTTGAAAAGGCGAACTCGGATTTTCGCACTATTACAATAGGTACCTACATCCTTATACTAATTGGTATGAAAAAGTAAAAAATTAATTAATTAAAAATGAACAATAAACCCGATTTCGGGAAAAGTGAAGTCTATAATAGCGTGTGTGGTATCTAAAGGTAACAAAACCCAAATTCGGAAAATCCGTGGTCGGGCGACCGTGTTTTAAGCCGTCTGTAATATAACGTGGTCACTGGTTTCTGAAAAAACCAAGGTTAGACTTGTGTTGTAGTAAAATTGTTTCGACGATCTGTTTCTCAGATTTGGTGTTTGTAAACTCTTTTCAGCCATTTCCGCCATGAAGAAAACTTAAATTTAAGAGAAAATCAGAATTGAGAAAATTCTGTATGAATTTGCACACCCATTTCTGTCTGTTCCTGTCAGGATTACTCTTACTCCCATTCCCGGTAGGCCATGGGGGCAACGTGAGCTTTGGCCTAGTTTTGAGGGACAGGTCCAGATTTTCATCCTGTCGGCGGCTCAGATCCTCTGAAGCCTTCCTGGGGCTTTTTGGGAAGGTTTTGGGTTTCCTAACGAGGAGCATGAAACTGTACTGACAGATAAAAAGCGGTGGACGGTACACCCCCAAGACTCAGGTAATTGGGTCTTGGCCGAGGACAATGCAGAGCTTAAACCCAGGATTATGTTGTGTGAATGACGAGGGTCTACCTGGCTGCCCCAAAACCGGCACCATGTTGTTTTAAGGTTTCTCCACGATCAAAGACTCTTTGCCGCTCCTACCCCTAAAACCCACCCTTCCTTTCTTAATTATTTCTATGGCTTCGTCCACCCCTCCACCGCACCGACCTGCAATGTCATCCACCTCAACCACTAATAGTTTCAATCCTAATATAACTTTTTTTGTTTCCTTTTTCCATTAATCATGAAGGAATTTTAAGAGGTTCCTAAGGAATTATTATATATTTTCTTAATTATTAAATTCCCTAGCGAGGTTCTTAAAACGATGTCGCAGCCTCTCTTCTTTTCCTGTCTACAGAGCAACATGGAGCAAGACACCCTAGCCTCAAGGAACACCAGTTCGGAAATCCAAGAGACTAAAACGGCTTCCAATGCATATTTTTCCTGAGTATCCCTTCCATCTACAGAAGGATGGGAGGCTGACGCCCCGAAGTGGATCGGCGCCAGAAGTAGTACAGGGGTAATGACGGACCGCAGACCTCCTGGCGTTAATGACGCCTTGCCTCCTATTGTTGTCTAATTAGAAATATCTAAACAATGGCCTCTCAACAAGTGTGTCTTCGTCCTCTCTATCATCAGTTCGAAGACTAGCTACACGGTATCCTACCTGCTCATACACCACAGTCGGGCGTTGGCCTCCAGCCCACCCTCCAATGATACAAGCTAAATCTAGCTTCATCGCCTCGCGGCACTAAGGAGGTAATCCCCTTGTATTTTGCTCCACCTCTTATATGTACCCCGATTGGCTATTTTATTCACCCCTTCTGAAAAAATTAGATATGTAGACAGAATCGCCATAGAATGGAGAACGGAAATCTTTATTAGGGGGAAAAAATAGAAGGAGAATCACCGGCTATGTGATTCCCCAGAAAGAATTAATCAATTAAGTTTTCGCTCTCCCTCCAAGGCCCATCCACCATTTGGTCTAAAACACAATATTTGACTTACATAGTGGCTTCTGAATCATCATATTTTACTTACTTAACGCAGCTCTACAACCCGCTAACGAGTCTTGGCTTCCTCGAGCAGCATTCGCCAGGAGTCTCATCCAGGAATCCTCATATACATACATAAATATTGTGTTGATACGTTCATTACATCGGCAGTTATTAGAGTATTTAAACCCCTCTACTCTGGTCTCCCTTTCTTCCCTTCAGCTGATTCCGCTGAAAATAAATGAAGTGTCGCCCTTAGAGGGCTTTGAATTTATATATGAAATTTCGCGTTCATTACAACGGCAGTTATTAGAGTTTTTATTTTTAAGCCTCACCCATTATCTTCCTCTTCCCTTTGACCCATTTGGCTGAAAATCAACGTGTAGTTCTTATATGGTTCTGGATACCCATATACTTTCTTATCTATATCTCGCACATTGGGACCTGATGATGGGACGTAAGAACGTCCCGAAACATCGTTGGGGGATGAAGACACTTCCGAAGAGTTTTTTTTGAAAAATAGTTATCCTAATTTTTATTAAATTGAAAAATATGTCAACTTATTATGAACGTATCTTGTATTAATTTTTTTTATATAGGTACTCATATATTTTTAAGTATTTATTTATTCAGTTTTTATTCATTTCATTTCACTTTTTTTAATAGTTTTGTTATTACTACTAATCATAGATGTGTTAGACTCAAGTAGTTATAAATCTAATTGAGCGGAGCTCTGCTTAAAACTGTTTATGTGATCCTGATCAATTTTTGCATATTGATGGATGTCAGTCACGTGAAGGTTGTTAAAAAATAATTTCGAAAATCGGACGTACCACGGAGGAATAATCACCGAAAATATGTTCATCCATAGACTTCAATGCGAAACGTTCAAATTCTTCTCAATCGACAATCGATAATAACTAAAATCGAAGTACCATCGAGGAATAATCACTGAAAAAAACAATGAAACTGAGACCATTGTTGGAAGACATTGTTGCGGTGCTGCGCGTGAATTATAAAGTTCGGCTCGGTGGCTAATGAATTTAAAGTTCAAGGTATAGGCAATTTGAGTCACGGCTCCGCTCAATATTTGCAATTAGCAGAATGCATTGCATACCTAGTATATAAGATATCTTAATGTATAAATTCATTTGACGTATCCCTATTACCATGTATTGGTTTAACGGAAATAAATTTATTATTATTATTATAAAATTTCATGTCGAAACATTCATTCTATCTCAGATACATAGGCAAAGATAATTTTTTTTTTTTTCGGTGATCGCATCGAATTTCTGACCGATTACATAACTTCCCCTATAATTTGTATAGCAGGGGAGAAGTATAAAAAAAAGGTTGGAGATGTGCGGAGCAAAGCGCCCAAGTGTCTGGTCAGATCCAGGTGTGTTCCTCTCTTTTTCAACCCCTTCTTCCACCTCTTTGTTTTACATTCTCTCTCCTTTCACACTCCCCTCTCACACTTTTATTTTTTATTTTGAACAGGACCCTACGTTTTTGTTTTAACTGGTTTTACAAGGACCCTCCGATTCGGGTCATGATATACGACCTCTTCTGGACTTAACCTCGTTACCTGGTCCCATCCATTTTCAAAATCCAGGAATTGTTCACTTTACCTTGTTCCATTTGGAGACAAAAAGTTGAAGAAAAAAAGTAGGGACTTTGTAGATAGATATATCATCCATTGGAGTTATGTTTAAGGATGTATGCATGACTTTAATTTTAACTTCCTCACATGAACGGAAGATAAGACAATGTTTTTTTTTTTTGAGGACTGGAAACTCCGAGTGTCAAAAATTGTCTCCACAATAACAATATACATTTTAGGATAATACTTGGAGGGTTCAGATACCAGTTTTGTCTTAAAAGTATCTGCAGGCTCTGTACCTTGTACACTTTTTGTTCCATTCTCCCTATTTGAGTATCCCCAGGCAAACATTTCTCCACAAATTTTTTTTTTTTAGATGATTTATTATAGGTCGTCTGGTTTCCGACATACATGCCGAAAACCATCTAGATAAGTAATTTTTAAACACATATTTTTAGACGTTTCCTTGATTTACCTGATAACGGTTAGTTCTATCGAAAAAGTAACTAATGTCAAAAATGTTCCTTATAAAATTTCCAATCGCTAATAAGCCATCAGATTTGAGATGTGATCAATAGGACAAATGTTATAGCGCCCGAAGAATGTTAACTAAATGTCTATAAGGAATATATCTAAGTAATGTTTAAATCGTAACTCATAACAACGAACTTTTTTTTTTTTTTTCTTATTTTTGCCCTTATGTCCGAGAATATTGGCCAACTACACTAAGTATTAGAAACCGAGGAAAGAACGAGGCATGGGGCCAGAAGAAGCAAGAATCGGGCCCCAGCCCGGCCGAGGACAGCAGGAGACACCGCCGGACCACTTCACCCATAGATACAGCCCATAGAGGCTCAAAGCTGAGTAGTGAGTGGTTTGGGAGACTCCTGAAGGAAGGTCTGCTGTGGTGCTGGCCGTCCAGACCTTCGGAGCTCCTGGGCCTAAGACCAGTGCCCCGACGGCGCCGCCCGCGTGCCCCCAGCCAGACCAGCAACCCCAGGCCCCACCCCCGTCCCACCCCAACAATCCTGGGTTATAACCTTATTCTTGTATTACCTAGACTTACCCAAGAACAGTAAGGTGATTGGATAATTCTGATCTTGTGAAGATGTGCCGGTAGTCTGTTGTGATTAAATCTAAGACGGATGAGGGATGTGAAGTATGATCTGTGTCTATTGATGCTATGGATCCATGTTCTTTTGCAACGAACCTTAAAGTCGTTTTTTATTATTGGTAGATTTTATGAAAAATTATAAAAATCTAAAAGTCTTTCTCCTCTTCCCTCATTACTTTCACTTACCCGGTAGGCGAGTATGAAATAATTTTGAGAATGGGAAGTGGGAGAGTGATCTGAAAGCGTGGTTCGTATAAGAAAGTCCTGTAATTGCCACATAACATTTTTTTATTGTGATTCAGTTTCCTTCAATAGATGCCCCCTTTTGTCAAGTGTACCCTAGGATAGACTTTGATTAAGTTCTTCTTTGGCCAGTTGTTCTACATCTACAAGGGACTTATGTGAGGTGAGGTGACTGGACAAAGGCACGGGAGAGAGAGAGTGAGTGAGAGACCAGCGTTCCAAACCGAATGTTAAATGATGCTGGAAGGCTGTCCAGGGTGACACTCCATTCTTCAGGAGGTTCCTGGAAGTAAGGTACCCTTCCAGGTGTCACACAGGTAGCTCCAGCACACCAACACTAGCTCTCTCTACCTTACTGAATAATTAGTCAAACTCAACTGAAGGCACAACCTTCTTAAAAATGAGGATTCGATATACACTGTGTACACTCTCAGAATACCATACCACTGACGCCAACTCAGTCCTTACATATACCTAGTAGTGAGTATGAAATGAATTTGCTAGGGGAGGGAGAGAGAGTGATCTGTAAGGGTCGTTTTGTATATTAAAGTCCTATAATTACCACATCAAATATATTTTTCCTTTATTTTTAAAATGTCTCATAAAAACTATTTTTAACAATAATAAAAAATATTTTTATAGTTGCTATGCGATACAATTTTAACATTACTTTGAAACATTTCCAATGTAAATTTATTTTTCATTATTTGAAGGGCTATAACTTTTGACTTATCGGTTCTCAAATTTGGGAACATATTAACGATTGGAAATTAAATGTAGAACATTTTTGGTAAGATACAATTTTTCGAAAGGGCTAACAGTTTTCGGGTAAATCAAGGAAGCGTCTAAAAATATGAGTTTCAAAACGAATGTATATGAACACTTTTCTACTCGCCCCCCGGAAGTCTATACCCCCACCCTCGTAGCCTAACTTTGCCCCCCCCCCCCCCCCCCCCCCCCCTCCCCCTCTGCTCAAAATCCTGGCTACGTCCCTGGTCACACTTCAGTAAAACGTTTTTACTGAAATTTATTATGTAGTCCAGTAGGAGCTCAACATTTAGGTCTTCATGGATTTGGAGGATGGAGGTGTCCCTCGAGTAGCTACCAACCAATCTAAGGCATTTGTTTTGGGCCACTTGAAGAGTTTTCAAGTTGGTATGGCTTGCAAGACCGGTCCACACTGGACATGCATACGTTATCACTGGCCGCAACAGAAGCTTGTATAAGAGGAGTCTTATTGGCTAGAGTAAGGGCTGCCTTTTTGTGGAGTAGCTGGAATAAGGAGTAAAAATAATAATAAAAAGATATTTTAATATTCGTTATTATGTGTCAAAATATTTGATATGGACATTTATTGTAGATTCTTTGGTTCCTATTGGTCCTATCTCAATTGTGGGGGGGGGGGGGGGGGGGGGGGGGATTTCTTTGTTAGAAATTTAATGAGGAACGTTTTTTAAATAAACAATTTTTCGATAGGGATAACCTTTTTGGGTAAATCATGCAAACATATAAAAAAAAAAGGGTTCCAAAACGACATTTTAGAACGGTTTTTGGCAGGTATCTCACAAACCGGGAGACCATCGAAAAATCGTATTAATATAAAATGTGCCTTTCAGTTGTCTCTAAAACTTTTATTTGCAGAGATTTTTGATCTCGTAAAATGTACTTCGGCCACGAATTAAAGTGGTTTTTTAAATCCATTTTTTTTTTAAGGGGTCAGTAATGGAGTAAGAGAGAAAGTTACACAACAATTGTGAAATAGCTTATATATACTACATGATATAAAAATAAAGTAGGTAATGATATTATAGTAACGTTTATTATGTTTTTTTTCACAATTGTATTTGTTTAAAATGTAGGGGTTTATAGTGATTTGAAAAACAGCGGATCCCAACACGCTGGAACACTTTATAATTGTAATTTCTATCCTACTATACTATATATGAAGAAAAAAAAAATGCTTAATATAAAATTCAAGAAAAGGAAGTTTACATAAATACTAAGTATAATAATGTGAAAATAAAATGAAAAAAAAACGGAGATAGATGAATAGTTTTAGTTTAACTTCAAAAGAAGGAAGTTTACAAAAATTCTAAGTACATTAATGTAAAAATAAAATGAAAAAACAACGGAGATAGATGAATAGTTTTAGTTTAAGCAATAACAATGTTTTTACAACTAATAAATAATAATGTTATCAATTAATTTAACTGAAATATAACATTGACCCTGACGATACAGCTTCATATAACGGTGGGGAGCAAGAACCAAGCCACAGGTCCCTTTGGCGCAGCGGATAGCGCGTTGGACTTCTAATCCAAAGGTCGTGGGTTCGATCCCCACAAGGGATGGTTATTTTTTTTTCTTATTTTTTCTTTATATTTTATTTCTTATTATTTTTTTAATATACCTTATTAGTTAGTATTGACATAAAAATCATAAAATACTTCTTATTTATAAAAGTATATGTTACATAGATAATGATGACGGCAGGTAGGTAATGTACCGAATATTTCTTCATGGATACAACGAAATGTACTCTTAACAAAGAAAAAATCGACCGGCAATATACTTCCCCAGAACGAATTAATCAATTAACTTTTCGTTCCCTCTCCAAAACCAGTCGGACCATCGACTTACATAGGGGCTCCCAAGTCCTATAGTATCCTTCTCTTACTAAATTTCGTGTCGATAAATTCATTACATCGGCAAATTTGAATTAAGCTCCCTCCCCTGAAACCCTCCTTCCCTTCGGCCAATTTCGCTGAAATTTGACAGGTTATGTCCTCTTTGGGTTTGGACATTAAATATGAAATTTAATGCCCTCTTTCCTTCTGCCGATTCCGCTGAAAATTTATAAATGTCGTGCTTTGGGAATTTGAATTAACAATGTCGATACATTCATTCTATCCAGGGTTATAGTGTTCACAGACACACAGACAGAAATTGTTTTTATACATATTTGTAATCTGGAGGTCGGAAAACATGAAATTCCGTTGAAAACTCTGCATCGAATTTTGGTACGATTAAATAACTACCCCTATACTTTGTATATCTGGTAAGTAATATTGGTTAGGTAATAGTTCGAAATGTTGTTGGGACAGGCAAAATACAGGAAAGCTTGTTAAAATGAAAAATTGTAATAAAACAGGTTTGTCCTGGTCAAATTTTTTAATATTTTCACATTAATTTTTAACTTTATTTATTTATTTTTTCTGCCTGTTTTAAAATTAACTTATTTCCTACGGACAAAGCACATTAAACAAAAACTTTTTTCTGTAGGTATGTAAATACATATAAAAATATGGTTTTAAACTGAAAGTTAATTTTAAAAAATGTTTTTACTTCATACTTTATGTCATTAGGAACTTTTACCACCAGTTTTTTTTTGTTATGTGTTATATGAAATCTGATGTAATTAAAAATGTTATAAGATTTTGGAGTATAAAATAACTTTTTTTTTCTTTCTTTACCTAACCGTGCTGAAGTATATAATAAATTATTTCAATTGAAAAGTCAGGAAATTCAATCCTAGTATGTAATTACCTATGCTAATTGCATTATAATTTTTATCTAATCTCGGATTCCCAGATTTAACAAATTATACATTATATATACATATTATATAATCGACTTTTATATATAATCGATCGTTTGGGCTAAAACTCAATATTTGACTTATATAGTGGCTTCGGAATCCTCACAATAAATTTTGTGTTGATATGTTCATTACAAATTTCGCAAAAAATAATAGGTGCCATCGAAATGAAAAATTTAAATTTAAATATTAAATTTCATTTTTGATATTGGGATATTTGAGTTGAGAGTTGAGGCCCCCAGTAGCCTTATTGTAAAACCTCATGCTGCCCCAGCAGGCCCCAGCGCTAGTAGTACCCAAAATAATATTTAGTACCTACTAGTGCACAATAAGTAATGTTTCCAAAGATATGAGGTATCTACATAACCAATTTGTTAATATTTTTTGTATATTTTGTACTCTTCAAAAAAATAAATAAATAATGTGGGTACTGAAATTTATGTTTATTATATCTTTCGATAGATTTACATATTTTTTTATATTTAGTTTTTATTTTGTATTTTACGTTAATGAAAATATTTCGACTTTAAAAATATTAAAGACTTTTTTTAATAATGTGAACTTTATGTTCATATTTTTTCAACAAAAAGGCTGCGTTTTGTAAAAAGCCATTTTGCAAAAAGCCTGATTTTACAATTATCCAGCGACATATATATTTTTTTTTTCTTCAAATAAATAAATGACGGTAAAGTAATGTTGAAGGAAAAAATATTTATATTTTTCTAATGATAAACAGCGAAGATAATGGAAAGATTTTAAGTTTATTAAATAATAATTATTCTCTGCAGCTTGTTCGTTGATTAATAATATTTATTATTCTTAGTGGATACTTTTGAAGTCTGAAAATATTAGCACTAGAACTAGAAGCTCCCTAATGTACTAACCCATAATTAGTTATAGAATGAAAATATGCGTAATATAGTGTAATTCATGTTATCTTTGGTACGAACTTTTTAAGATTTCGCTGTAAGAAACAAACTGAGACAATAGTATTCAAAAACTGTTTTTGGTGTATAAAGAAACACTGAGAAGACATCTTGTTTCATTTGAACTAAAGAGTGCTACACTTTTGTTGACCAAATGACTGTATTATACAGATAGAATGGGTTCCTTAAGTGGGAGGTGTAGGTGTGATAAAATGCAATCTTTCACATGGCTTCCATTCAATGAAACTTGTGTCACATTCCTCCCCCCTCCCTCAGACGTTTTTAAGAAAGAATCAGTGAATGAATGAATGAGGGAGGATGAAATGAGAAGAATGAGAGTCAGTCTGCTCTGATGAATGAGAGAGGTCCAGGTAGATATGTGAACTGACTACAATATCTGACCTCTCAGTGGCCCCCACCGACTGTGACATCGGCACTCTTCATCCGTGCCTCCATAAGTCTTCTGCCATGAGTCGGCAACGCGCAGAGAGAATCTCCTGTCTTTGGAATTGTTACAGCTGGAGGTATCTGGTTCGGAAAAATTATGACTTTCAAAGTGACTTTTCCATAAACGAAGTAGTTTATTTGACTTCGGTCTTCTTCAGAAGCCTCGTTTTTTACTTTCTTCAGTATAAAGAAGTATTGTATTCGTGATCGAGTTTCCTAAGGAATTTCATGTTTCATAGATCCCTGAACTTGAAATTCGCAATACAGATTTCACATGAGCAAACGGAGATTTGATAAGATTTTGGTGAAAAACGGACGAAAATTGAGACCACTTTACTTCTGGGCCTAAGCATATTTGACTAAATACAGCTTATATTTAGGTCTTAATCAAAAATATCTTCAAATAAAAGTTGTAGAGAAAACTAAAACGCACATTTTATAAGAAATAGGATTTTTTTGCAGATGGTCCGAATTACGAGATACATGCCAAAAACTATCCTAAAATTAATATTTTGAAAATTTTTTTTTAGATGATTGCTTGATTAACACGAAAACGGTTAATCCTATCTTTAAATTGGTCCTTACCAAAAATGTTTCTTATTAAATTTCCACTGACCTAACAGCCTCGGACATGTTATACGCCTTATGTGACACTCACTGGATAAATGAGAGATCCTCCAGTAAGAATCTGGTCAATCGGTTCAGTATTTGGTGGTAGGTCACTAACCCAGCTTCAGGCACAGACCTTGCTAATAGTTTTATATATCATATGTCACTCCTGGATACATGAGCTACCATTGAAAGTTTTATGGAAATCGATCAAGCAGTTTAGTCTCAAGCAGGGAGAGAAGAATGTAACATATTGTGAAAAAAAAATACCCTTCGCGTTCCGCAGTTGCGTAAAAACAGGATGGACGGAACACTTTCATATTACACTGTAACATATTCCTTTCCAATACTTAATGAATATTGACATAAAAATTATGATGTTTTTGCACAAGATACAACACAAAGATGCCGGCTCCTCTGAAGCCAAAGACATAACAATAAATATAAATAAAAGTTCATTGATCAGTGTAAAGACTACATTGAGGACGTGGCCACGAGACCTCACCTAAATGAGCCTCAGATTTGTATTTATGAGCCGTAAAAGGAGAAAAATACAGACAAACCTAAAAAAAATGGGTAAAAAAGGTTGGAGACCACCAGTGTAACCAATTTGTCCATGTTTCCTAAATGAGGCGAATGTCACTGTTCAATGGAGTCTTTCTTGTCCCGATAGGTGGCCCTCCCCGTAAACATAAATTATAAGTGACATTTAAATTTGTTTGATGAGTCATCAAATAGTTCTTATGTACGACACATATTTATTAGCGTAAAAGTGATGCCATTTACCGAAAAAAATAAAAAAAAAGCTGATGAGTCAAATTATTGAAAATTGAATCTTTAAATTCAACAGTTGAACACGTTCTAGTAATATCATTTCACGAAAATTGTTGGCAATTTCTTATGGTTTGCAACAGGACAATCAGTAATGGTTTAGGTTAGGTTAAGTTAGGTTTTATGACTCATGCCCTAGCTTTAACTACGAGGTCATATCACCTACTACCAGAGCGCTCTTTCGTCACTCTGGTGGACATGAGCCCGACTCTACTGTGGGAGTCCTACATTTTGCCTACCCTTAATTTTTATTAACCTAGGGTAGGGGTCTTTAAAGAGTACCTGACATCGTACAGGCTCTGGACCATCGCTTAACGTCCCATCCGAAGAACGGCGTGCTTTAGTTTATTTTATCTGGGAGATATTATACCTCCCAGATAAAATTAACTAAGGACCTCGGTAGGGTTCCGAACCCACGACCTTGAGCTCAGAAGACAAGCACGCAAACCACTGAGTTACCGGCGCCCTCGCAATGGTTTAAATATATTAAAAGTACAATATTACAATGATCATTAATATATACCTATATAATTTTTTTTTTCTCTCTCTCTCTCTCTCTCTCTTAGAGGTATTTAAATTTGAACCAAAATCGGTTCACCCACTTGGCATAAGTAGTTAACTTAAAAATCGACGCTATGAATATCAATCTAAATTTGCATTAAATTTGACGGGGCACAACCTATTCGTTCTAATCTAGGAGTTTTCAATTATGAACTCGAGAGTCGGTTTTGTCATATAAACTTTCTTGAGTAACTTAAAGTCAAAAATGTTTTATTCAGTTAAAAGCTTTTAAAACTTGATTATGAACTTTACAGAGTAACGTTTAACTTTTGGAGAAATGCTTTTCAGTTAATCCTAAGCTTGAAAATCGTTATTTCTCTAGCGTTGTCATACAATAAATTTATAATAAAATTAAAAAAAAAAAATAATAAGTCGTCACTGAATCCCTGGTTATGTACTTCCCCAATACAAATTATTCAATGAAATTTTCAATATGACTTAAATAGGGGCTTCTGAATCCTCATACATATTTTGTGTTGTAATGCATTCATTACATCGCGTTATTAGGATTTTTGAGTCGAGCCTCTTTCTCTAATCACCCTTTAACCTTTGGCCGATTTCGCTGAAAATTAATTGGTGTGTTCCTTATTGAGTTTTGAATTTAAATATAAAATTTCATGTTGATAAATTCATATCATCGGCACTTATTAGAGTTTTTTGTGTTAAGCCTCCCTTTAATCCCTTTTCCCGTTGTCCGATTTAGCTGAAAATCAATAATTGTTGATTCTGGATATGCATATAAAATTTCGAGTCGATATATTTATTTTATCGGGGGGTATCGACACGCACTCACAGAAGGACTTTTTTTTCATTTTTTTTCATTTTTGGAATCTGGGGTTCGGAAAACATGATTCCAAACTTATTGAATATTAGCAGACTAACCGGCGTTGACCGGTTAGTTTGATTTTAGAAATAAATTGAATTTTTTAATGATTTAATTTATATATTTTTTTTTTTTATCAGGAGACACGGCAGTGTCTCTGGCCAAGTCCGAAAAAAATGTCGAAAGACACTGCTGTGTTACTTTTCTCGTGACACCAAATGCCACTTTTTGCATCGAAAAAAGTATATTATTCATTAACAAAATGATGTTTTTTCCGACATAGCCGTCTGGAGAACTCCGAGCTGAACAAAATTAAAAAAAAGTAGCCAAAAAGAATCATTTTTGACCAAGTTTCGAAGAGTCAAAATTGGCAAAAAATAACTTCTTTTTTCTTTTTCCTTTTTTCAGTGTCCGGGCGTCTGGATGACGTCATCAATGTTAATATATGAATTTTTTTTAATGTATAAAGGGGCGATGGTGGCTATGGTCTCTCTTTGGGGGCCATGGTGGCCGTGCGGGCTAGAGCGTAGGTCTTTGGTCGCATGGTCTCACCATGGTTTGCGGGTTCGAATCCCGTCCGGGAGTGAGTTTTATTTCGTAGATAGAACTCCCTCCCGGGGCCATGGATGTCTTAAATAATTATATATAACACATTGACATGGCTAATATGCACCGTACATAAAGCCAAAAAAAAAAAAAAAAAAAAAAAGAAATGTATAATAAATATCATGTGATCTATATATGCAAAGCGAAAGATAAAAATATTTATTATATATATATATTTTATATAACGATAACGAAAAATAGACAGCAACGATAACGTTCGTACTTGGCCGTGCTTTTCAGTTTTACTAAATTTTAATTTGTTTATTTATATTTTTAATATCAGTTTAAACTATAAGTAAATTTGATGAATGACATTAAAGACATTATTTAATGATTTTAAGGCACAGAGAAGTGGTAATAATTACCAGTCACTCTCGGCATAAATAGAACTTTTGGATATAAGTTATGGAAAGTTATCAAATACTTCTGGGACGCTCATGCCCGGGGTTTTAACTACGAGGTCATATCCCCTATTACCAGAGAGATTTTCGTCGCTCTGGTGAACATGAGCCCGATTCTAGGCTGGGAGCCCTAAACTTTGTCTACCCAAGTTGAATTAGGGTAAGGGTCTTTAAAGGATAAGTGACATCGCAATGGCTCGGAACCTCACATCCAAAGGAGAACATAAATATTATAATCTCTGCGAGGTAATAAAAAACCCAAGTTATGGGTTATGTTTAATAAACATTGTTTATGGACACATAATCAATTGAAACTTAATGGTAGTAAACGGAAATTTTATAGAAATTAAAAGCTAATACTATTATTCAAAACGATTTGAACGACCACTATGAAAAAAGTATTTTAAAAAAGAAAAAAAAGTGTTTGTAAGGTAAGGGAGGTGGTTGTAAATTGAAGCCTGGAAGAGGGCCATTATGGGAGAGATGCGGGGGTGAAATATTAGACGTGAGGGAGGTTGGTCGGGACAAAAGACAGGAAGAGTCGGTCCTGTTCAGGTGTGTGTGACCGATCTACCAGGTTTCTTGGAAGAGGAGAGCCGTTAGTACCGACACCGCAATCATTGTGACAAGCGCCAATCCGGAGAGCTTTACCGGAGCAGGAAATGTATTTTAGAAGAGGAGAGCCGTTAGCGTCGCAACCGCAATCATTGTGACAAGCGCCAATCCGGAGAGCTTTACCGGAGCAGGAAATGTATTTTAGAAGAGGAGAGCCGTTAGCGTCGCCACCGCAATCATTGTGACAAGCCCCGATCCGGAGAGCTTTACCGGAGCAGGAAATGTATTTTAGAAGAGGAGAGCCGTTAACGTCGCCACCGCAATCATTGTGACAAGCGCCAATCCGAAGAGCTTTACCGGAGCAGGAAATGTATTTTAGAAGAGGAGAGCCGTTACCGCCACCTCAATCATTGTGACAAGCCCCGATCCGGAGAGCTTTACCGGAGCAGGAAATGTATTTTAGAAGAGGAGAGCCGTTAGCGTCGCAACCGCAATCATTGTGACAAGCGCCAATCCGGAGAGCTTTACCGGAGCAGGAAATGTATTTTAGAAGAGGAGAGCCGTTAGCGTCGCCACCGCAATCATTGTGACAAGCCCCGATCCGGAGAGCTTTACCGGAGCAGGAAATGTATTTTAGAAGAGAAGAGCCGTTAGCGTCGCCACCGCAATCATTGTGACAAGCGCCAATCCGAAGAGCTTTACCGGAACAGGAAATGTATTTTAGAACAGGAGAGCCGTTACCGCCACCTCAATCATTGTGACAAGCGCCAATCTAAAGATCTTTACCGGAGCAGGAAATGTATTTTAGAAGAGGAGAGCCGTTAGCGTCGCCACCGCAATCATCGTGACAAGCGCCAATCCGAAGAGCTTTACCAGAGCAGGAAATGTATTTTAGAACAGGAGAGCCGTTACCGCCACCTCAATCATTGTGATAAGCGCCAATCCAAAAATCTTTACCGGAGCAGGAAATGTATTTTAGAAGAGGAGAGCCGTTAGCGTCGCCACCGCCATCTTTGTGACAAGCGCCAATCCGAAGAGCTTTACCAGAGCAGGAAATGTATTTTAGAAGGGGAGAGCCGTTACCGTCACCTCAATCATTGTGATAAGCGCCAATCCAAAGATCTTTACCGGAGCAGGAAATGTATTTTAGAAGGGGAGAGCCGTTAGCGCCACCTCAATCATTGTGACAAACGCCAATCCAAAGATCTTTATCGGAGCAGGAAATGTATTTTAGAAGGGGAGAGCCGTTACCGTCACCTCAATCATTGTGATAAGCGCCAATCCAAAGATCTTTACCGGAGCAGGAAATGTATTTTAGAAGGGGAGAGCCGTTAGCGTCACCTCAATCATTGTGACAAGCGCCAATCCAAAGATCTTTATCGGAGCAGGAAATATATTTTAGATCAGGAGAGCCGTTACCGCCATCTCAGTTTTTGATAAATGTCAATCCCTTGAAAATCGAAGAAATTTAAACTCACAACAGACAAGTCATTTGGAAAAAATGCAAATTATAAATTAAACAGGATAGGATGAAACTAATGAAAGATGTATCATTTATAATACCCAAATGGGATATTATACCATAATATTGAAGAAATATAAAATATTAAGTAAGCTCGACTGATAAAAATCAAATTGCAAATCTCTGTCTGGAAAATAAACGCTCACTAATGTAAAGGCTGCCGGGCTTTACGGATTGTCGATACGGTGTAAATTCGCTAAGGGTGTGATGTGAGGAGATGGAGTTGAATGTGGCTGTGACACGGGTGGCACTGATTACCTGCACTGCTCTCAGAGCCGCCCGACACTGACTACTGTGGGAACCTTAGACACACTGTCGAGTCACTCCACGACCGATCCATCTGCTTCTTCACGCTACACCCTGCTTGGACCCAAGTCGAAATCTACCAAATGGGATACATACGCAACAAGTCTTTCAAGAAATTCCTTGTACGCCATAATGCCCGTTCATGTTACATTAATAATATAAATTTAGATATATGAAATCAAATACATCCAACATCAAACGAATTGAGGCGTTTCAGTCAAAAACCCTCAGACTGATAACACAGTGTCCAACATACATAAACAACAGAACACTTCATAACGTGAACATAATCTCATGATACACACAGTACCCGACACAATACAAGCAACTTAAGGGTTTCTAGCAAACTTTAGACAAATACAAACCCAGAAATACGTACTTTATCTTCTCAACACTTACCACAAAAACCCCCAACGATGGTTGAAGAGAAGATGGAACCGCGACTTATTGCCTGGAATCATATTCGTTATTAATATTTTTCAACATTATTTTCCTTTACTTTTATTATCTTATTACTACCCATCCATCAAAATTGTCTTTAAATTTGTTTTTATTTATTTATTTTTATTTTTGTTTTGTTTTTGTCCTTATAATTAGGATAAATTTTCGTCCCGAGGACCTACGGTCTTCTCGTACGCCATTACCTAACATCATAGATGCTAGTTGTTGTAAATAAAAGAAGAAAATAAAAAGAAGATTTATGAAATGTAGTTTAATGCAAGCAAAAATGACTGTTACAAAAAACAGTTTGCGTAATATTTTCAACTAGACACAATTTCATAATAACGATAAATGGAACTATGAGAATAGAATAGAGAAAAGGCAAATACTCTTATTTTTTAACGAGATTTTATATAGCTTCTTCTTTTTTTTTTTTTTGCGTAGAGTATTTACGTCGACTTAACCCACCATGACGCAGAAAGAAGGTAACCTCCCTTCGTGGTTATCCGTGTCATTATGTTACAAGCACTCGGCCCTGACAACCCCCCCTGCAGAAGGGAGATAACTTCTCATTGGTTATCCGTGGTTATATCGTATTTGCGCCTAAATAGCTTAGACCAGAACAGATTTAGAAGGTAACTGAATTGGTTAGTAACTCATAGTAATAGTATTTTGTTCTTTATCGATAATTATACCACGAATAGCTACAGCTCTGAAGAGCTTTGATCAGATGGTTAATCTGAATATTAAATCACACTAGAATTCACAAACTATTAAAGTTCAAGTCAACATTTTTTTACAACAAATAAGTAAAAAATAAAAGTATTGCTTTGGTGCTCAGACAGATTTATAACAGAAGTCAATGAGTATGCACAAAATAATAAAAATAAAAATAGTTTTAGGTAAGTTACCTAAAAAGTAGAGAAGAATTAAAAAGGAATCATATTCTCATGATTCAGGTCAAGTTGGGGGATGACTGATTGGGTTCCGAGAGGGTTACCCCACTCCCTCCCTCCAGTATTCTCCAAAAACAAAGTTCAAGAAGGGGGAGTTATCAATTTGAGTTACCCTAGCCAAGAAAAGGTCTCTTTTTTTTTAAGGCATTTTCTCATGTCTTGTTTTTCAAAGTAGTCTAATCTGGAACCATTGTCTACACAATTTAAAAATTCGATATTTTTTTTGTATTAAAATGTCACCTGAGGCTAACGGATCCTTCATTTCCGAGAATAAACTAAAACAGGGAGAAATGTTCCCCTATACTAGTTGACATTTTTCGCCCTGACTGACCTACATAAGCCACCCCGCAGTAACTCGGTAGATCCCACTCCTATCTGGTTATTCTATTCTGTGTTTCGGTCACAAGAGGTGGACACTTTCCAGACCTTTCTTCTAAAAACTCTTGGCTAGTTTCCATAATATTTCCTCTATGTACGGTATTGAGAAGTCCTGGGATCTCCCGGTTTCCGGGATATATCTTCCTTCTTCTTTTCACTTACCCAGCTGTATGAAGTAACCAGCCAGAAACGTTTCCACCGGAATTTCATGTTTTCCTGTTTTCCGAACTCCTGACCCTGCCATTATAATGCATGTATCAATACAATAGTTCATGTGACACCTATTAATTTTGAAGGGAATCGTGCATAGTGAAGAGAGAGGCTCAACGCAAAAACCCCAATAACTGCCGATGAAATGAATGTATCGAAATGAAATTTTATATTTAATACAAAAACCCATAAGGACTGCCTCTGTTAATTTTCCGTAAAATTGGGCGAAGGGAAGGAGGATCTGAGGAGGGGAATTAATTCAAAAATTTCGATTTATTTTATGTATTAACACAAAATTTAGTATGAAGTATCAGAAGCCCCTACGGGTCAACTATTGATTTTTAGCCAAAACGATCGATTGATTTTGGAGGGAGAGCGAAACGTAATAATTAATTTGTTCTGGGGAAGTAGGTACATAGCCTGCGAGTCACCGACCACTTTTTTAATCGATTTTGTTTTCAGGGGTTTGGAAAACATGAAATTCCAGTTGTCGAATTTCTGACAGATTACATAACTTCCCCTATTCTTCGTATACCAGGTGAAGTAAAAAGAACATTTTTTTTCCATGTATTCATATTATTTTAATTAATTTTTTCTCCAGCGCTCCAGAGTTGACACGGTGTTCAAACATGTCAAAGTACGTACGTCTGCCTGTTATGGAGTATATTGATTTATGTGGACAGGAGTCCTGGCGGACATTACACAGACAAAAAACAGTTAATTACACCAAGTGTGTCTGACTCCTCGTCGAGATGACCATCCCATAGAAGAAACTCCAAAAAAAGTAGTCCATCCGGGCGTCCGGGCGGGGTGTACAACAGAAGCTGTCATTAGAAAGAGGAGCATGAATGGGAGAGAAGAGGTTGGCCCCGGGTAATGAGACAGGCTAGGATGAATGCCAGCCTAACGAAGAAGGTCTCTAGGACACCGCCTCCGGGGCTCATATCTCAGAGGCATATTCAAGAATGTTAATAAAAACTAGTTCCCAGACTTCACTCAATTTTCCAAACAAGACCTAAACCCTTATAGGGAAAACATGCATTGATTTGGTAAACATGCCTGAAAAGTATCTGTACATTGTTAGCCAAACCGGATGTTTGGTCTGCTGTCAGATGTCAAAGAGATGTGTTATGGTACGATCGGCGATTTGTTTACAAAATGGATCAAAGAATTTGCATTAAATTTTGCAATAAAGTGCAGCAACGTTTTAGAAACGTTAAATATTGCTTTTGGTGAGTCTGCTATGAGTAAAACTAGGGTTTACGAGTGGTATAAAAGCTCGAAAAGTGCGGTCGAATGTGAAGGTAATGCTCACTGTGTTTTGCAATTTTAACGGCATAGTGCACCATGAGTTCTTGCCACAAAGTCAAACGATCAATAAGGAGTACTATCTATAAGTGCATCGCCGTTTGCATGAAGCAATCCGAAAAAAACGTCCGGAATTGTGGCGAAACAGTTTCAGGGATTGGAAGAAGTGCATAAGTGTACAATATCTAATGGGAACTATTTTGAAGGGAATAACATTGATGTAGACAAATAAATAAAATTCTTTTCCAAAACCGAAAATCCCCATTATTTTTTGAACCCACCTTGTAAATCCAATCATCATATATATAAAACTGAAAATGTCTGTGCATTGTACCGCTATAACTCACGAACGGCTTGATGGATTTGATTAATTTTTTTAAAAATTTGTTCGTCATCGTCTATGGAAGGTTATAGGCGTATTAGTACCTCAATATCTGGTCCATCCCAGCATCCACCCACGCAATCTTTGTAACTCAAAAACCACTGCAATGATTAATGAGGAATCTTTTTGAATAGATAAGTTTTATCTACCGGCAGGTTAAGGTCTATTTTTTAATCAACCCCTGGTCCATCCCAGCATCCACTCACGCAATCTTTGTAACTCGAAAACCATTGCAACGATTAATGAGAAATCTTTTTGAATAAATTAGTTTTAGCTCCAAAGCTAGCGTTACTACAGTTGAAGGACTATAAGCCTTATTCCGTATGAATAATTGAAAATTATAACATCATGAATGTACTGTCGAGGAACTGAATAGCCTTATAGGAGATATTGGGAGAAAAGTCAAAGTTCCCCGGGCAACGCCGGGTATTACTAATAAGTCGGTAGATTAGATGTTAGATTAAAGTTTAGACTCAGAGGAGTGGAAATCAATAAAAAAAACATATTAACTCTTTATTTCACATTATAATATTTATTATTTCAACGAAGATTAGAATCAACCCCATTTTCACTTGACAGTTGTTACTTTATCCTACAAAAACCCCATTTTCACTTGATAGTTGTTGCTTCATCCTGCAAAAAAAAATTAAAATATTTTCACTTGACATTTGTTGTTTATCCTACAAAAAACCCGATTTACACTTGACAGTTGATACTTTATCCTACAAAAATTTGAGGAGTTGCCGATCAAGAAGAACTAGTTGACATTTCAAGGTTGCCCCTTTTCTCCGAGGGTGTGGGGGATCCTTGGGAAGGCCGTTGAAGTCCGGTTACCATAGGACCGGCCCCCTCCTGCCTCTGGGGGTGGGGGATGTAACGCCCGCTACTCACCCTCACAGTGACATCGTGGGAGTTTAGAATATTTGATCCCTCTTATTCACAATACGCCCTCATTAGAACTAAACCCACCCCCACCCTCTCCCCCTCCCTACCTGTCTCTCCGTCCGTTTCTTTTCAGATTTTTTTTTTATTTTTTAATATTATTTTTCATATTAATTTTTTATATTTATAATAATCAGTTTGAGAACTATTTGTGACACCAAAAAATAAGCAAATAAATATATTTGTTTTTAATGAAATTATTTAATGACTCAATTACTCGATATTTCTTTAAAAATTGTAGTTGTAGTGACGTACCTTTAAATCGAGTTTCCAACAGATTTTCCGCAGTCCATTTTCACGATGATGTCCATCTGTAAGTGATTGGAACTTTGTGAGCGCAACTCCGAAACGATTGTAGCTAAGAACTTGAAGATGTCACATGTGCTAACTTAAATCTAATTTAATTATGGGCGAAATCGGATGAAAATGAAGACTACTTTACTTCGACCAGTAAGTAAAGTGGACGAAATATTTAATTGAATTTTTAATTCTGATAAATACTGGAGTTAGACAGTGTGACTCATGCTCGGGCTTTAACTACAAGTCATATCGCCTGGTGGATATATATCAGAGCTCGGACTCTACCTGACATAGGCGAAGGACGGCGTTCTCAAGATGTTTTCACCACTCAGATAAAAAACCTAAGGGACTCGGTCAGGTTTCGATCCCGCGATAGTAGGCAAGCTCTGAGCTACCGGCGGCCTCTGTACGAAATATAGGTACATTTTTTTAAATAAATAAAATAAATAAATGAATGATAAATGTACTTCCCCAGAACGAATTTATCAATTAACGATTCGCTCCCCCTCCAAAACCAGTCGACAGTTTGCGATAATATTTAACAGTTGACTAATATAGGGACTCCTTCATCCTCATACTAAATTTTGTGTCAACAAATTCATTACATCGGCAGTTATTGGGTTTTTTTAAATTAAGGTATGAGTTTTGTCCTGAAAATGTCTATAGGGTATGTACTACCTTAGAATAAAAAAGGACAATCTCATACACTTTTTGTTCCATTGTCCCTCCTTGTGTATCCCCAGGCAAACATTTCTCCACAATTATCTCACCAATAGACCAGAATATTACTCAGAAACATTTGTGCATATTTTAAATAATTTATAAGTTAGAAAAATTAACAATTTATTTTTATTTTTTACTGTTGCTTTGAAAATAAAGAATAATTTAATTTAATTTGTTGCATGTAAGATGGATATATTTATTTTTTATTTATCTTTTTATATAATTTATTTATCGTTTTATATAATTTATTGAATTGTTTCTTTTATCCTTTTATTATTTATTTTGTAAAAAAAAAAAAAAAAAAAAAAAAACACTCATTGCCATAGGAGGTTGTAATCTTTTGTGCAATAAAAGTTTATCTATTTATTTATTGTTTTTTTTTAATTGAGCTTGCCTTTGATTCCTCCCTTCCCTCCTGCCGATTCTGCTGATTCGTCCTTATTGGATTTTGAATGCATTTATGAAATTTTGTGTCGATATATTTATAGGATTTTGGGTGCATATAAAAAATTTTGAACAATTTATTCTAGCGGCAGTTATTTGAATTTTCATGTTAAGCCTCCTCCCTTAATTCCCCTCTTCCCTTTTGTCGATTTGGCTGAAAAACAATAGGTGTCTTCGTTAAAGGGCTATGGATACAAATATATAACACTTCGTGTCGATACCTTCGTTCTTTCGGAAATTATCGTGTTCACAGACACACAAAATTGTTTTTCTTCATATTTGGAATTTAGAGGTCGGAAAACATCAAATTCCGTTGAAAGCTCCGCATCGAATTTTTGAACGAATGCATAACTTGGGAAAGTAAAAAATAAAAAAAATCAATATGTTTCGAGAGTGATTTTGTCAAATTGATTGCTCAATGGTTCATCAGAGAGATGTAAATCAATGGGTGTGTTAATGATGATGGTTTGTTGAGGACGTAGTCTCCGGGGAACAGAGGAGCCCGGGGTCGAATCCCCAGGGACCAGTTATGGTTAGTTGGCAACCCTATATATTTACACTTAACACAGTCACATAAAGGGGAGACCCCGAGCAATGATTGCTCCAACATTCCTATCGAGATTTTTTCTTTTTATCTATGAGAAATTTGATTTGGTTCATCCCTATTGATAATATGGAAGATGGGAATGATACATAATAATAATTATTTTATTTCCGTTAAACCAATACATGGTAATAGAATTTATACATTAAGATAGCTTATAAATTATATTTATAACAATTGAGTCTAACCCACGTAGATTAATGATAAAAAAACTATTAAAAAAAGTAGAATGAAATGAATAAAAACTAAATAAATAAATACTTAAAAATATATGAGTATAAAAAAATAATATTAATACATAGATACATTTATAATAAGTAGTAAAAATGAAGTTGACTGTTTTTTAAAACTTCCGGAAGTGTCTTTATAACAACGATATTTCGGGACGTTCTTACGGTCCCAATGTGAGAGGTATAGAAAAATAAACAAAAAAATAATGTAACATTAACAAATATATATTTAAAATATATATGTATTAATCAAATATAAATGAATAAATAAAAAAAATTCTAAATAAACAAATAGATCCATAAAATAATAATAAGAATAAGAAATAAACAAAAAAATTATAATTTTTTTTAATAATAATATATTTTTTCTGAATATAATAATAAAAAAATTAGAAATAAAATAAATAATAAAAACATATTAAATAATATACCAAGAGAAATAAAATAAATTAGTAAATACACAAGTAGTGAAAAATAATGAATAAACATAACGTATATTTGACTGCTTTAAGGTGTGGAGGAACTCTGTCTCTGAATTATAAGGATTTCAGATTTATAAAACTAACAAAGGCCAGGAAAAATAGGTCATCGGCTCAACTCAAAAACTGGAATAACTGCCGTTGTAATAAATATATGGACACAATATTTCATATCTGAATTCAAAATACTGAAGGACGAATCAGCGGAATCGGCATGAGAGAAGGGGGGAATCAAAGGCAAGCTCAATTCAAAAACCCCTACAACTGCCGATGTAATGAATTTATTGACACAAAATTTAGTATGAGGATTTAGGAGCCCCTATGTAAATCAACTATTGAATATTAGCGCAAACGATCGACTGTATTTGGAGGGGGAGCGAAAATTTAATTGATTAATTCCTTCTGGGGAGCTAAATTGCCGGTGAATCACCGACTTTTTTTTTTCAGCAATAGATAAATTTGATTTAAACGAATTCACTGGCAGCCCCATTTATCCAAAGAATGGCGTGCTGAAGTATTCGTTATCTCCCAGTCTTAGCGGCCTCAGCTGGGTTTAAAAACCCGCGAGTACATGCGACTGTAAATCTCCTTTTGACATATTCAAGACGGTTTAGCCGCTGGTGGGAATGAATGGATCTAAGACTGAACGGCAGGACCAATGAGAGATGTCCGATTAGAGGTCACGTGACACTTCCGGTGATTCCAGGTTCCCATGGCGACCCACAATGCTCCGGGTCACTGCCATACAACAAATCAAATTATCCAATTGTACACTGGCTCCACCCCGTCCCCCGGTCCACTCCTCAAATCTCAACTGGAACACACTCCGCTACAGAACAAGCGACCTCTTAGGGCACTTATCCACTGTGACAAGGCGCTGATACCATTCCTCAACTGGCAGTAAGCCATGAATAAGTCTATTTTTTTATACTGATAATTAATATTTTTTAGGGTATAAAGATTTTCCTTAATTGTATAGGGTCGAAAAGTAGTATATTTATTCCACAAAGCCATTTATTCATTTGTCGTGGCCCTGTATGTCTTGACGTACTTTTTTTTTTTTTTTTTACTCAATACATAAATATTCGAGTTACCTAAAATGTATTTTAAAAAATATTATTGCAAACAATAATGGCCACTACCCTGGCCAATTTGCCTGGAAATCAAAACGTGTCGTCCTCAAGGTTCTGGATAAAATATTTTGTCGATATTTTCATTCCATGAGGAGTTATCGTCTTCAAATATACATAGAGATATTTCGCCAGCTATACGAAGTATAAAAGAAGTTATGTAATCGGTCGGAATGTTTAGTTTTCATAAAAATTTCATGACTTCCGACCAGCCAATTCCAAAGTTGAAAAAAAAAGTTTTTTTTTTCGGTGTCCCTACTGGAAAGGAATATGACGCTCCATATGTATATTACATGTTTTAACACAGTTAATTTTGAATTTTACATAGATTAATTTAGCTAGACAATCAATTTATAGTTCATCAAAATTAGTCTTTTTTCAAAGTCTAAAAATTGTTTATAAAAACGTCGCACTAAACTAATTGTTGAAAAAGGCCAACTTTCACCATTGAACACCACAAATCTCATTAGGGAACTTCTTAGACCCTCCAGTAGTTCATAGTTGAAGATTATATGATGGACTGTCTGCTCCTGGGTGCCGCAGAGGCAGAGAGGCGAATCGAGGATCTTGAACCTGTGGAGGTAGTGCCTCATCTTGCCGTGTCCACTCAGGAGCATGGTCATCTTGGCTGAGAACGGTTTTTCCTTCGTTAACTCCTTGTCTTCTACAGACCGCTCCATTATTCGTCCACTCCCATTCCTCCTTCCATTTCAGGATGGACGTCCATCTCTTTTTTGCTCATCAATGTTTTCGGATATTATGCGTACCTCAGAGGAAGATCTTCGTCCTCTGCCGTCTCTTTTGGCAGACAGTCCGCACGCTCGATTCGGGTATCGCCATCATGAGGCCTAACCCAACTGAATCTAACGGTCCAGGCCTCTGCTTGAAGAGCCTCGACCCGAACCCTTACATCTTCTATTAGTGGCGAGTGGTTACTCACCTTGCTGTCCATGCACACGACCACTGGGCTCCAGGTCCCGCCTCATATTCCCCAAAGTCCAGTAAAAAGATGTTTGTGTCTGTCTGTGAACACTATCGACGCCATAAGGATGACACATTGATTTTCGGATCAGATGGAAGCTCAACTCAATACCCTAATAACTGCCGATGAAATTAATGAATCGGCACAAAACTTATTATGAGGATTCAGGAGTCCTCATGTAAGTCAACTAAAGATTTTTAGCCCATAAGATCAATTGGTTTTGGAGAGAGATCAACAACTTAATTGATTATTTCGATCTTGGGTATTACTTTGACGTCGTTGGAAAACATAAAACTCCGGTGATGACGACGAAATCAAATTATTTCACTGATTACGTAACTTCCCCTATACTTCATATAGTCGGAGAAGAAAAATTAAGGTAAACAAACAGAAAGATGGCTGTGGACCAGGTTTTGACCTCAGAAATGAATGAGGTTTGAGTCCTACAATAGAAACATTCAAAAAGCCACATCTCAAAGGGACCACAATGTGTATTCACACTAAACTTTTTTTTCTTTTTTTTTTTTTTTAAGAAAAAATAGAACGGCAGATTATAGAATTTGTATGGTACAATACGACAATAGTAGAGTCGCGTGTCGCGTGCTATACAAGACTCCTCTTTGTAGGTAAGCAGCATTGTGCTTGTGGACACTTCTTCCAATCACTAGCATCTTTCAAGAAGCAACGAAGAACAATTCTATTTTCATGTTATGACAAGTAGCATGAAGTATGAAACAAAATATTTTGGTGCAACTATACACATACTAAATATTTTAGAGACTCAGCTTCATCTATCAGAAATTTCGAGAACAATTCGAAAGCTACCTTATTTCCTTCATATATTTATTCTTACCAGTGATGAGGCGCGGGTGAAAATTAAAAAATAGTATAAATAGTAGGTAAATCACCGGCAATGTACTTCCCCAGAGCGAATTAATCAATTAACTGTTTGCTCCACGAATGCAAAAATTAAATATCAGTATAATAAATAGTACATAACATAAATAATAATGAAATAATATGAATGCAAAAAATAAATATCAGTATAATAAATAGTACATAACAGAAATAATAATAAAAACCTCAGCCAAGAAAATAAATATGAATGCAAAAATTAAATATCAGTATAATAAATAGTACATAACATAAATAATAATAAAAACCTCAGCCAAGAAAATAAATATGAATGCAAAAATTAAATACCAGTAGGTACCATAAATAGTACATAACAGAAATAATTTATTCACCTAGGGTAGGGGTCTTTAACGAGTACCTGACATCGTACAGGCTCGGGACCATCACTTAACGTCCCATCGGAAGGACGGCATGCTTAAGTTTATTTTATCTCATCCCAGATAAAATAAACTAAGGGCGTCGGTCGGGTTTCGAATCCAAGTTCTTGAGCTCAGAAGACAAGCACGCATACCACTGAGCTACAAAGCCCTCGAAAAAATTAAAGCTTTTGTATGAATTAAATCTACGGTTTGAAATAAATTGGGATATTTATAGTTGCATTAAAAAAACTACTAAATTAATGCATAGTGAATCTCAGGTGAACTATCTATATATATAGATAGTTCACCTGAGGAAGCTTAGCTGATACCAAGGAAGCTTAATGGCGTGTCGAGGAATTAACCTTTCTTGGTACATGATAAATACATGTCAGTACTGTACTTCTTAGAATTTGTGTCCACAAGAATTGTAACAGAACTTGACAAAAAATAGTTCTAACTTCAATGAAAAATGTCCAAAGAGATGGGTGGTGGAGGGGAGAAGAGGATTGGCCTCGCCCCATAGATCCATAGCTAGAAGTAATGCAGGGACTAATGGGGTGTGGAACCGTAAACTTTAGGGGAAGTCAATATTTCAAGGATCAGCTCACACACTCGGCCGCGGATTTTGTTTGCTTCTTCCTTGTCAAGAGTACAATCCTGAGTAGATCCTGACAACCAATCCTAATACACAGTCCCATCCAAAATATACTTCAAGGGGAAACTAACCAACTTCCCCGATTAGAAGGACTCCGGAGATAACTAATTAATCCTTTAGTGTATAACTGCCTGGTAATCGAGAGACCATAGGATACGAAAGTAATGTGTTGGCCTCAGCATGTAGGTATAGGTTAGGTTAGGTTAGGTTTTATAACTCATGCCCGGGCTTTAACTACGAGGTCATATCGCCTACTACCAGAGCGCTCTTTCGTCACTCTGGTGGACATGAGCCCGAATCTACTGTTTATATCTACTGCTTACCACTGAGCTACCGGCGCCCTCTGTAGTTATATATAATATAATTCAGAGTGTGACTTTCTTATAACCAGAAATGCCAGTATGATATAAATTTTAGAGCAGGGAGGGGGTAGGAGTGCGATCTGTGAAGGCGTGTTTGGCATAAGAAATAATTATACAGGGTGGCCCAGATAAGCGGGTCACAAGTGAAATAACTCCTAAACGGTTAGAGATATCAAAATTGTGCATAGGACTAAAGTTGTAGCACTCGCCGAGAGCTGTAATATGAAGTCCTCGAAAAGACATAAATAACCCTTTTAATGACTCAAATAGCCCTTCGAAGGGCGGGGTTACTTTTTGACCCTTAAGTTCCATTACATTTTATTGAAGTACTAAAGAAACAAGGAAGAACTGTGCAAACAGATTTTTGATACGTCAATTAGTTCTCGGAAAAAAAAACGTTTAAAGTTGCACATTTTTCTTATTCTGAAGTTATTAAATTCCAACTAACTTCAGAATAAGGAAAACGTGCAACTTTAAACGTTTTTGTTCCGAGAACTACTTGACGTATCATCAAAAATCTGTTTGCACAGTTCTTCCTTGTTTCTTTAGTACTTTAATAAAAGGTAATGAAACTTAAGGGTCAAAAGGGAACCCCGCTCTTCGAAGGGCTATTTGAGCCATTAAAAGGGTAATTTTTGTCTTTTCGAGGACGACATACTATAGCTCTTGGCGAGTGCTACAACTTTAGTCCTATGCACAATTTTGATATCTCTAACCGTTTAGGAGTTATTTCAATTGTGGCCCGCTTATCTGAGCCACCCTGTATATCAGTGCCGTTTTAAGAGTTTTGAGGGCCCTGAGGCAGAAGTCATTCGAAGGCCCTTGAATTATTTTTTCAATATTATCCTCAACTTTATTTTTAATAATTTATATAATACACCGAAACATTCTAAATATATCATAAAATTAAATACATTTGAACAATTTTGTCATTTGTTTTTCCTTGTTTTTTCTTTTCTCCCTTTTTCCAATTAATCGCTGTTTAATTTTTTTGTTCGAACGGTGCTCAAGATCGCTGGTTCGAAACCCGGCCGAGGCCCTTAGGCTTTTTATTTTATTTTTATAGGGAGGTAAAAAAACCTTGAGCACGCCGTCCTTCGGATGGGACGTTAAGCTGTGGTTCCGAGCTTGTACGATGTCTGGTACTTTTTAAAGACCCCTAACCTAGGTGAATAAAAATTTAGGGTAGGCAAAATTTAGGACTCTCATAGTAGAATTCGAGAACATATCCACCAGAGTGACGAGCGCTTTTGTAGTAGCTTGGGCTTGAGTCACAATAACTATAAATATTTTTTCGATTATACCATTTTTTAAACTTTTTTTTAAGGGACAGCGATTAGAAATTTCATTAGGAAAATTTTTTGTAAGAACCAATTGTCCTGTAGGACGACCGTTTTTACGACCTTCGAAAAATGGTATTTCATGAGAATCATAGTATTCTCTACAACTTTTATTTGTAGATATTTATGATTACATCAGAAATATAAGCGATGTACGTAAGCCCCAAAGTCAATTTCAACACAAATCTAATCACATCTGAGTTATATCTTCATACTACATGACATTCAGGTGAATAATCAACATCAAATGTTTGACCAATTACACAACTTCCTTTATATTTCGCAGAATAAACAAATCGATTATGAAAAATAAGTATATTTTACTATTGTTACAAAGATTGAACTTGCTCCTCGTCATCCTAATTAAACAATGAATATAATTAATGACCTGGGGATAATAATTATAATTAATCCATTAAGGAAGGATTGACCAATGATGTAATAAGAAGGAGAGATGAGGCTTGTGGTCGATATAACAAACTTGTAGAATTTCTGCCAAGCTTTTGGCACTGAGTGTTCCTTCTTCAGGGCCTGAATTGACACCAGGGGCGTATCTACCGCTGTAGTTGTATCATTGCTACAACTGTAGCAGTTGTAGCAATGATACAAGGCCCACGAGCTAGTAGGGCCCCAACATGCGTAAGCAAAAAATCGTAAAATGTTATACATAGTCATATTCATAATAGGCAATCCCTAATGAATAAAAAATGGTTTTGAAAACCCCTGAAATTCCCACTGAGTTGTAATCTTTTTCCAAAAAAAAAATGGACTCAATCCCTTATTTTTATATATTCATCGAAAAATGTGCGTCAAAACTAAAACTAAAAATGTTTAATTTTATAACGCAAAGAAAAAAAGGAGATCAATGTAATAACTTTTTCACACTTGTTTAAAAAAGTGTAAAAACCGTCCGAGTGAGGCGCACTAAAATCTTCTTCAGCTATGGATGATAATATCATATTATAATAAATATGTTCACCGAAAAAATGGCAATTATTATAACTAGAATATTTTTTTTAGAGTAAAGTTTTTAATATGTATTGTTGTTTTTGTTATTTTCAAATATATTTTCTTTTGCGAGTGTTTTTGTTTATTTTCCGAAAAAAGGACCCAAGAAATTTTGTTACAGGGCCCCACTCCGGGCTAGCTACGCCACTGAGTAAGTTTATATATCCTAGAATTAAGTAATGATAAAAAACTAAATGTGACTAAACCGACAGCATTCTTGCATATCGTCGGTCTAAACGTGATACCTCGTATGTGCAAAAAGGCAACTTTACAGGAGACAAAAAACTGATTAAGAAAATTTTCTTTATAGAACTCCTCAATGTTTTCTACATTTGTATTAAGTGAGATGTATATGCATGCCATGAATTGTTTTTAAGCCAGTTTGCAAACCCCCGAGTTACCAGGTTTCACCAGAATTTCGTTCCCATTACTTTTGCAAGGTACAGTTCTTCAAACCGTATTTCATTGTTTTTTCGTTTTATGTCGTGTACGAGGACCCACTAGATCAATAGTTTTTTTTCTGTTTTTTTTTGTAAAAAAAAAAAACGATTTTCGGAAAAATTTCGTTCAAGAGGTATCACGTTTAGGCCGACGATATATAACCTCACCGGTAATGTATATATGTCAATACAGGCCCTGAAGAAGGCACACTCAGTGACGAAAGCTTGACAGAAATTCTACAAATTTGTTTTATCGTACACAAGCCTGATCTCTCCTCTTGCCTATAATCATTAATGATTCAGTTCGTAACAGTATCTAAAGGTCACCGATTCATATCCAATTCGGTCTTGTAATATGGTGTTGTTAATTAGAAACATAAAGGAAGGACCAGAGATGCAAATGGGAGGAAAGTGCACTCCTGAATGTTCGTTCTGAGAATGTCATCCTCAAAGATACAGTGAGCTAATAATTATTATGTTGCAACAGAAAAAGGCACTTGTCTGTGGAGCTACGAGCACAAACGGAAGTGTGCACTTACAAACCTCTCTCACTCTATAGATTCCAAGCCAGACTTCAAAGTTTAGCTTTAAAGTTGACTTTAAGTTAGTCGCTTCTACATATTTTGTTAGAAGAACTAGTTGGAAAAATTGAAGATAAATGTAAAAAAAAAGAAAAAGTCGTCGGTGAATCATGGGTTTTGTACTTCCCCATCAAGAATTAATCAATTACATTTTCGTTGTCCCTTCAAAGCCAATCGACCGTTTGAGCTAAAACTCAATAATTAACTTACAAATGGGCTCCTGAATCTTCATATTAAATTTAGTCCCCCCTTCCCTTCGTCCGATTTCGCGGAAAATTAATATGTGCCATCCTTATGGGATTTTGAATTTAAATATTAAATTCCATGTCAATATATTCATTACATGCCGATGTAATGAATATATCTACTCAATTCGGCAGTTATTGGGATTTTTCAGTTGTGTCCCTCTCTCATCCCTCCTTCGGTTGTTTTCCGCTGAAAATTAATAAGCGTCTTCAAAATAGGGCTTTGAATTTACATATGAAACTTCGAAAAATTTGTCTTTAATAGATAGGGTTTGTTCGTTCTGGCGCAGGAAGTGACGTCAGAACCTGAGCATTAACGGAGAAATTATAGCAATATACCCCGACCCATCCTTAACCACCGCTAACCACTGCGCACCATCTTTCCCCATTACTGCTCCAGGGTCTGACGTCATTTCCTGCGCCATGACGAACAAACCCTATCTACTGTCTTTCAGTATTCTCTATAACTTTTATTCGAACAGATTATGATGGCCGTGCGGGCTAGAGCGTGGTCACACCATGGTTTGCGGGTTCGAATCCCGTCCGGGAGTGAGTTTTATTTCGTAGATAAAACTTCTCCCGGAGCCATGGTTGTCGTAAATAACTAGATAAAACAGTGACATGGCTAATATGCATCGAACATGAGGCCACAAAAAAAAAAATCGTCAGAACAAAGAGTGGACGATAGTGTTAAATCTGCATAAGAAATAAGGTTATTTTAGGAGAAATAATATTTTTTCCTTTCCTTTTTCTTGCCATCTTTCCCCCTATTTCCTGAGGATGACGCAAAGCCTCTCTTTTGAGAGCGCCACACTTTATATGAAGGGTCTGAGGAAGGGAGCTTTTCCAATTTCAAATATAATTAAGATTAGAGGCTCTGAGTCTGGAGTCTGGAGTCTGGGGTTGGATGACTGGAACTAGGGCCCTGCTCGGTTTATGAGCTGGCTGCTTCGGTTGCTATCTAATATAGAGTGGGTTGAGTCTAGCTGGAATTAGCCGACACCTCTCTCTCTCTCTTGTGGTTTGACATTCCACTCGGGAAATGCCACCGCCAGATCCCGCCGGGCATGTTGCCCGTATTGCCGTCATGACGCTGTGATTGCCCTCCCTCGCCCCTTCACCCTACAGTTCACAACCCCAAATACCATTCAGACCGAGACATACCTTAAATACCTCTTTGAAAGGAAGCAAAGACTGGTTCATTTCCTCTTCAACCACTCCCTCTTCATCACGTTAAATTTCATATATTGATAAAATATCCATCTTACTTCATGTGGAAGATTATTACCATTAACAGAAAATATATGTGCACGGCATATACCGGGTGATTCATTTAACCTGAAAAACAAGAATAAATCGAAAAATAAGCTTTATCGAAAAAAATTGTTCAAACAAAAGTTGCAGGGTTTAAAGGGAGACATATAATGGTAATACGAAATTCAACCTCGAGTGGCGTTTTCAGGGTTAAATCAAGAGCAACTTCGATTTTTTCAATGGAAACCCATAGTTTCAATTGCATACTTGTATTCTACGTGAAAAAATACGTATTTTTTGTAGGAAAAGTTTTGTTTGAAAATGTCAATTTTTTATGGTTTTGAGAATATAAGAAACGAGACTATCCTAACCGATGGATTGGTCGAGGTGGTCCAGTAAACTGGCCAGCTAGGTCACCGGACTTAACTTCGCCAGATTTTTTTCTATGAGGATATTTAAAAGAACAAGTATACAAAAATGTGCCAACTACAACTGAAAATATGAAAGAGAGAATCAGAAATGCATGTCGAAATTGACAGAAAAACATTATTAAGGATGGTGCAATGTTTCATTACACGTGTTGAAAAATGTATTGAAGTTCAGGGACATCATTTTGAACATTTATTAAGATGATAATTAATTGTTGATAAGTGGTGTGATATTATTCAATTAAAATTTGTTTTCAAAATTTTGTGTAAAATACATCAGTAGATCATCAGATTCTTTGTTACAATAACATTCATTTTAATTTAATCGATGTTTATTTCTTTGTGAATCAAATTTGTGTTTTTAAATTCTCAAAACCATAAAAAATTGACATTTTCAAACAAAACTTTTCCTACAAAAGATACGCATTTTTTCACGTAGAATACAAGTATGCAATTAAAACTATAACTATATAACCCTGAAAACGCCATTCGAGGTTAAATTTCGAATTACCATTATATGTCCCCCTTTAAACCCTACACTTTTGTTTGAACAATTTTCTTCGATAAAGCTTATTTTTTGACGTATTCTTGTTTTTCAGGTTAAATGAATCACCCGGTATATTGTGACGTGTAGAAATGGTTACAGTTAATTATAAAATTTGTTATTCTTTATTGTAATTAGAAGAACGTATCAGAATAGTTAAATAAAAAATAATAATATGAAGATGGCTGTGATTATTACACAGGTTGTCAAATAAAATGTAGTATGACCTCTCACACATTTTTATTAGAAGTAGCTAGCCGGCTTTCGAGGTTTCCCTCATCATCAGGCAGTCTGATAAAAAATTGAAAACATTTTAAAAATTTTTTTGAATGAAAACTAAATAATTTTATAATAAAAATAAATAAATAAAACTTTAACAATTTAAAATATCATGGGGACAGGAATAACTCGTCTGTCCTCTAATATTCGTTGCTGTAAGTTATAATTTAAACGTATATAAAAATACTATAACTAACTATATTTCATACGGACTTACTGTACACTCTTTGAGGCGCCATTACTCTGTTTATATTGGTCCTATCTCAAATATTGAGGGATTTCATTAGTTGGAAATAAATATGATATGATTTGTTACAAACTGTTTTTTTATTATATTAACTAGGCCACACAGAGTATTATTAATAATTACCGATAAATGTAAAATAAATAGAGTACTATGAATATGTTAGTTATACTAATGTATAGAAAATATATCAACACGAAATTAGCACAAAAGCTCTCCCTGTAATTTTATATGTAAATTCAAAACATCGATAATAAGGACACAAATAAGTTCCCGCCCTAAGGCCGAAGGGAAGGGAGAGAATACAGGGGAGGCTCAACTCAAAAATTTTATTAACTGCCAATCGAATGAATGTATCGATACGAAGTTTAGTTCGATTCAGAAGTCCTTGTGTAAGTTAATCATTAATTTCTAGCCAAAACCTGTGTTAGTGGCAGAGAGGAAAGTGGATTAATTTGTGCTGGGGGACATTACGGCGGTCCTACCTATAGCATCGTATTTATGTTTCTAAACATTCTCATGATCCTGGATAATACATTCCCATCAGTAATGTAAGAAGTAGGCAGAAACAGTTGGAGATCCCAGTGGGACAGGAGATAGGCGATGAAGAATGGGCAGACAACACCAACACGAACGATTGATTCCGTTAGTGGACAAAACAATGTTTGGTGGTCCCGCTGGGCCCGGGCCTGACTCGGAAGGCCCCCTGCCGTCTGGAGCCCCTGTATTAGGGAACTCAAATGTCAACATATCCCAAGTTGGCTAGAAGCTCGTTTCTTGTCAATCATACAACACTCCTGAGAACCTGGGCACACCTTGACTCACAACCACGCCCTCTCCTCCCGGATCTATTCGTACTGCACTAGATCTACATACAGCTGGCATCAGTACACACCCGGTGGAGTGCATCCGCGATATGCCGCTTTGCCCATGGAAGTCAGTCCTCAATAAAAATATAAAAGAGTCGTAGAAGAAACCTCCAAATTTCTAATGTGCATATAACCGAAAGTGCTTTCAGAGTCAGCTTTAAAGTAAATACCTACATTTTAATACCCAGTTCTACGTTATGTAGTCGGTCAGAAATTCTACGTTGAGATTTCAGCCTTTGTGTGTGACTGTGAACTTAATAACTCCCGATATAATGAACCTATCGACATCATTTAACGTAAATATAATATATAACGTAAATATAATATAGGTTAGGTTTTATGACTCATGCCCGGGCTTAACTACGGCTGAAAATTGATATGTGTCCTCTCTACGCTGTTTTGTGTTAATTAATATATATATATGTATAATAACGCACTTGATTCGTGGCAATCAGCAGAGAGACATTGGCTATGTGACAATCCCAAAAAAAAAGAATGGCAAACGAAGGCCGCCATATTATCAAACTCTAAAAATCGAAAGTCAACAAAATTCATCGATTGGGGTATCAAAGAATTAAAGGGTATCAAATTAAAGAGTTTAAAAAGACGAACCCAAAAATATATGTTTAAAAAATAATAAAATAAATTAAGCCATACGAAACGAAAACCCGACAACAAAAAAAATAAATATATAACCCAAAAGCAGTAATAAATGAAAAAAAGTCTATAATAGCATGTTGGCGTCTAAAGGTAATAAAACTCCAAATTCTAGAACTTTCACCTTGGATCTGTTCAAAAATTATAAAAAAATTTACAAAACTGTGGTCGACCGTTTTTGCAAAACCAAGGTTAAGCTTGTGTTGCAGTGAATTGTTGCAATGACCCTTCTCTCGAATTTGGTGTTTTGTTACCTCTAGACACCATCTATTATAGGGTTTTTCACTATTCATCATCACTTAAATTTCTCTAACTGTATCCGAAAGGTACCCAGCTTTTTGCAAAAGCTCTCACTGCTTTCGAAGCAGATGATGGGGTACCCAGGTGCCGGGCATCGTGCTGGGGTGACACAGTACCCCAGTGATGATGGGGCTACCAACCCCACAAATCATCACCCCAGTGGTTCGCATGTCTCCTGCCATATAGTTTTAGGAGTAACACCCCCCGCTCTCTTTGTTTGAATTATTTATAAGGACATGTGAGAGGGGGTGAATCTGACCGGATCCCAGACTGTTTTAGCCTCATTAAACATTGCCAGCGTCTATACACCCCCACACACATACAAAAGAGACCTTTACACATTTAGGTACTTGTCAATAAAACAACACTTCAATACATAACCAATGCTGGGAAAATTTACTTCCTTCAGAATGCTGAACTACAATTATTATTACAACGTACTAATCAATCTTAGTTTAACTATCGAGCATGGAGTGCTTTGTCTACGTTAAATACTAAAAACACCAAAAAATACACCGGTGAATCACCCAGAACGAATTAAATTCAATTCCATTTCTGACGACATAACTTCCTCTGTGCTTCTAAAAGGACTTCGAAGTTAGCGGAATGTGTCTCATGCCCGGGCTTTAACTATGAGGTCATATCGCCTACTACCAGAGAGCACTTTCGTCGCTCTAGTATATATGAGCTCGACTCTACTACGGGAGTTCTAAATATTGCCTACCCAGATTTATTCACTTAAGGGGTCTTCAACTAGTACCTGACATTGTACCTGAACCATCGCTTGAGGTCCCATCCGAAGGAAGGCGTACTCAAGGTTTTTTCACCTCCTAGACAGAAAACCTAAGGGCCTCAACCGGGTTTCGAACCCGCGATATTGAACTCAGTAGGCTAGCACGCTCGAGCTGAACCAAGCCATATTGCCAGTGCACTATGTACGGCAGCTAAAAAAATAAAAAGGTATTTAAGATGGATTTTTTCGAAATGAGTGTCAAATAGCCTTTAAACTAAGATAACCACAACGTGATCTAGTACTTTGAGAATATACTATGAAGGGCCATATTGTTCGGACCGGTTACATAGACATAGAGCCCGTTTCTTTATTCCGTGGCCCGTCCACAGACGAGGGTACCATGATATCCACCCCATTTCTTTATTCCGTAGCCCGTACACAGACGAGGGTACAATGATATTCAGCCCGTTTCTTTATCCCGCTCCCGTCCACACAGCAAGACGACCTTGATATTCAGTCCGTAGCTTTTATCCCGCGTCCCGTCTACACAGCGAGACGACCTTGTTTTTCAGTCCGTAGCTTTTATCCCGCGTCCCGTCCACAGACCGATGACTCTTCAGGATCGGGGTGAGGAGTTACTATCCAGCCCGTTTCTATCCTCTCCGAAACGGTCATACTGTTCTGCCGTTTGCTATAAGCCCCGGTCCGTTCACCGAGCGAGGCGGCCATTCTGTCCGGCCCGTTGATTAATTGCCCGGCCCGCGGCGGCCCGGCTGACAGGCCCCAGTCCCTGATGAGCTCCCCTAATCACCCGACCACCATCATTACTCTCTTCTCTTCCTTAGGCCCTCTATTCTTTTTTCTCGTCCTGTCTTAGAGGAGGGGCCTTGGACTCGTCCATAGAGAAAGTAGGAGAGAAAGAAAATGGAGGAAGTAGCTCCTCCCCCGATCCTGAGTTATTAAACTGAGATTATAAAAAATATTGACCTCTCTCACCCTAAAATGTCTTTTAAAAAATGTTATTGCGTACAATGGCATGTTCAGACCAATTTTAAAGCTGAAAAAAAAAATTAATCTACTTTATGTTCTAATCTATACGAATATATAAAGAGAGATATGTTCTAATCTATACGAATATATAAAGAGAGAAAGTTTGTTTGTGCATTTGAGGTGATCTCAAAACGTACTTAAAATATTTGATTAAATTTATCACATTTCGGGGCCTTATTTCTTTACAGTGGACAGTGGTTCCAGGTTAAATTTCTTCCATACGCTGCCTAAACCGTATAAGATATATCAAAATGGTGTATGGAGGAATTGTTGACCATAAAAAGTTGTACAAAATAGTCCGCGACAGCATATATATATATCTATAACAGACTTCAATAAGAGTTTTTATCTCAATACATAATCTGTAGTTTTGTTTGTCTGTCTGTTTGTAACATATTGGCGCAAAAACAACAAAATCAATTTTCATGAAATTTCATATGTAGTTTCCTGATTGAACAGTCTATGCTTCCCAAATATTTGAACGGGATGGAGGAGATGGCATTTATTTTTTTAGGGGGATATAAAATGAATCTCTTTAAGACGAAAGGGGACGATAGTTAGAAAAGGGTAGGCATTCGTAGAATCCATTTCCTGGCTACCCAGATTTTTTTGTTTTTAATTCTGAATAAAGTATTGGATCAAAATCGTTTTGAAAAGTGTGGAAAGTATTAATATTGTTGTGAAAAAGAAATTTATGAATAAGAAAAAAAATTAACATAAACAACAAATATATTATAGATGGGTAATTACTAGTTTTTAAAAACCAAACATTAAATTAGAAAATGTATCTGTGATAAATATATTATACATCAATTGAGAATGTCCTTATACACAAATATTATGTTATTTTTTTTTTTTTTACATTTTGGAAGGCTTTAATATTTATCAAAATGTTTATTTTGAATTCCTTGAAAAAAAAAATATATATTGGGGATGATTTGAAAAAAAGAGAAGTTAATTATTGTGACTCATGCCTTTGCTTTAACTACAACACCATATCTCTTCTTACCTGGCGCTCTTTCGTCTCCTAAAGTTTGCCTACCCAAGTTGAGTTACCAGCGTCTTTAACGAGTAACCTGATATCGTACAGACTCGGGACTATCATACCCATGCAAAAGATGGGGTGCTCGGAGTGATCTGGATATTGTGGTATATAGCTATTGAGGTGGTCAATCTGTATGTTTGAAATAGAAAAAATAAAAAAAAAATTGTGAAAATTGTCTTGTAAAACTCAAAATTAAAAATTATAATAAACATTTTTTTTTGTAAATAATACAAATTTCATTTTATTTTTTTTTTTTTTCAAGAGTCATAAATATTACATAACAAACAAAAGTAAAAAAATAATGTTTTTTTTTTTTTTTTTCAATTAAAAAAATATATTGTAGCATGTCTACCCTATAGATAATGCTCAGAACTGGCGATGTCTATGAGAGGATCGCGATCGCTAGGAGCAAAGTATGGGTTGTGTGGTGTTGAATAAACGAGAATTGCATTTGGAAGAGAATGCTCGGAACCAATGATGCCTGCGAGAGAATCGCGATCGCTGGGAGCGGAAAATAAAGAATAATAGAGACACAATGGAAAGGAAGCCAAGATAATTGTCTACATCCGGTGTATAAGGAATAAGCAGTAAAGGTTTTTTTTCTTACTCCAGGTTTTCACACAACTAGAGGCAGATGTTAATTGGTAATATGCGATTGGCTGGAAATAAAATGGGCGGAGTCCGACGACGAATCAAGTCTCGAGAACTGTCCCCTACCACGGTCGGATATCGGAAGCCACTCCCCGTTTTACTCTTTCTTCGCTCATATCTTGGTGGATCACCACGTTCCTCTCTTTGTAAAGCCTAGTTTCAGTATGTGAAAGTACTTTCTTCGTTCATATCTTGGTGGATCACCACGTTCCTCTCTTTGTAAAGCCTAGTTTCAGTATGTGAAAGTACTTTCTTCGTTCATGTCTTGGGTGATCACCACGTATCTTTTCTATAAGTAAAGTTCAGTTTGAATATGTGAAATTAACTTTCGTCGCTCATGTCTTGGCTGGTCACCACGTTCTTTTTATATTGTACAGTTGAGTTTAAATATGTGAATTAACTTTCTTCGTTCATGTCTTGGTGGATCACCACGTATCTTTTCTATAAGTAATATCAGTTTGAATATGTGAAATTACTATTTCTTCGCTCATGTCTTGGCTGGTCACCACGTTCTTTTTATATTGTACAGTTGAGTTTAAATATGTGAATTAACTTTCTTCGTTCATGTCTTGGGTGATCACCACGTATCTTTTCTATAAGTAATATCAGTTTGAATATGTGAAATTAACAGTCTTCGTTCATGTCTCGGGTGATCACCACGTATATTATCTGTTTTAATATCAGTTTGAATATGTGAAATAGTCAGTGAGATACACATTTTGAATTCGGACGCGCCGGGTCAGTGAGGGGCGTGAGTTCTGCCGTGACATCGAAACTACGCAGATCTACAGGGACTATGTGAATAGACGATTTCTACGGGAAGTCCAGAAAGGGTGATCACGCCGTCATTCGCCATGGATATCGTATCGAGGTACCTCGTAATTAAGTTATAATTCAGTCCTTCAGACACACGGCCAAATTATATATATATTCAATTGTTGTTTTGTAAATATGTTCTCATTAAAATAAATATGTTAAAGTTATAGGTTTGATTCATTTCATTCCCCCCCCCACTCATGCTTCTTCTGGTTGACAACAGTAATTAATTATTGTTAATTACTGATGTCAACTAACCGTTAGGATCTTGTAACCGTTCTTCCCGTGGGAGTGCTTTCAGCTATTCAGGCATTGTTTAATTAAAGTCGCGATTTAAATAATTTTCAAATTTAATAATTTTTCGATCTCAATTTTATTTATTTTATTAATTACGTGTTTTGCACTCACACAGGGAGGGAGATGGTTATTAATTGGCGCCACCGAACAGGGACTTGATTTGTTTATTAATTATGCCAATTAGTATAATTAATGAACCCCACTAATCGGTCCCTTATTAATTAATTAATTTAAAAAAAAAAAAAAAAAAATTTTTTTTTTTGCTTTTTAACGTAGATTCCAGCCTATTAGACCACAATGTTATATTTTCACTTAAAGTCGGTATTTAGAATCAAAACTGAAGAAGGATGGGTGAGGGTAGGGACAATGAATGACATCATTTATTGAAATAATTTTATTTTTTTGTTTTTGATTTTTTTTTTTTTTATGTAGATTTAGTAGGCATTTATTTTACATATTATAACTATTGTTGTATTGTGATGCCATCTGACAGGTCACCATAGAAATTAGGTTAGCACCAGACCTCCCGTATAATTCATTTAATTGTTTTGATATATATTTCTTATCAGAATGGAAGGGAGAGGGAAGTCGGACTTAGAGCCGATACAGACACGGTCTAGGAAAACTATCCGTACGCCCCCGGAGTCCCCGGTAGAAAATCCTAAATTTGACCTAGAGGCGATGTTTAAGGCCATGCAGGAACAGATGGGAAACTTGGGAAAGGATTTAAAAGCGGACATGCAGGAACAGATTTCGGGACTAGGACAACAGGGAAAGGCCATGCAGGAACAGATAGGACAGCAGACTTCGGAGATAAAGGAACAAATTTCGGCAATGGCAAATAATATCGAATCCATTAATCGCGATATGGGCACTCTACGATCTGAGTCCGGAGAATTGAGAACTAGACAGGATAATTTAGAAGGGAAATATGACAAACATGTTTCTGAAGTTAGGGACATGGTAGATGTCTGTCATCATGAAATGACAGGTAGGATCATGTCAGAAACACAACGTTTAGATAAGGAGGTCGAGGAAATAAATTCGAACCAAAATCTTTTTCGTACCGATTGTGAGAAGAGATTCGCCAATATCTCGAAGAGAATAGATACTGTTTCGGGTCAAAATCAGGTCTCAACCCCAAAACATAATGACCAAGTGACGTTCACCATCCCTGAAGAACATAAGGATTGGTATACAGGTCAGACCTTTGCTCGCGAACAACCTAGTAACGTCACTTTCCGAAATACGTATATAAAAAATTACGAACGTAACAAGGTAACGTTCCGTAACAATGTGGTGGATTTACCCAACCATTTCATATCAAATTTAGAAATTGCATATAATCACATTGGAGAATTTTATAATCTGAACGAATTTATAAAGTCACATTTAAAGGGCGAGGGTCTGGATTGGTTCCTTGTAAAGTCAGGAAGTATCCGCTCTTTTGATGAATTCGTCAATGCGTTCAAAGATAGGTTCTGCGGGGAGAAATATGACGTTATAGTCCGTAGGGAACTTGATACCCAAGGCTATGCCGATCATATGGATAAAACACCCAGCGAACATTTTTCAAAATTAGTGTCACGACTCCAGGATAGTACATATAAAATTCCGGAAGGCTACGTATGTGAACTATTAAGCAAACATTATGGAGAGACGGTCGAAAATTCAGTTAGGATCCAGGGAATAATCTCTATTGAGAGACTACATGAGCAAATAATTAGGATAGGTACTAACATAATTAGACGTGATTGTAAATTAAAGGATAGTTCTTGGAAAGGCGGGGAAAGACAGTACCGACCAGATAGTCTTCCGAAAAACAATAACTTTCCCAAACAAGACCTACCTCGTTACAATTCTGGGAATGCACGGGGAACCTCTCACTACAATCAAGAGAGAGGGAATCAATTTAGCCGAGGCCCTTACCGCGAGTCAAATCCAAATTACGATCGCCCACGTAATTACTATGACTCAAATCAGAATTATAATCGACCACCTAATTATAGGGATAACCAGTCGAAACCTAACGTAAGAAACATGGAGGTAGTGACCGACAACAATGTCAATACAGACATGAAAGAAATAAAGCAATCCCTTGGAGAGTTGGCTAACAACCTGAAACCAATTGTTGACCGCTTGATAAAAAACTAAGTAGCAGGAGTGGGATGAACAAACTTAAAACTATGGGGGGAGGTAAATTTAAATTCAAGGGGGACATACGCAGTTTGCTTGGTACAGAGATGATGACGAGATTGACAGGGGACATTGACCTACATACTAACGTTGACAATAGATGTCCCACTCCTGTAAAGGTAAAGACAGACAGTAACAACGGACTGACATTGATGAAGCTTCAAGGGTACCAAGAAGGTAGCGGTTTAGGAAGACACGGTAATGGACGTTTGGAACCAGTTTTTATCAGCACGAGAAGACCACTTCAAGGATTAGGTTACGAGTACAAATTTTTTGATATCAGATCACCAGTTAACGTAGAATCAATAGCAAAGACATCCTTACCAATCACTGCTAAGGAGGAAGAGCCCATCGACAAACAAACATACCCCGACAATACTATGACTGCCCCAGATCACGTAAATTCATCAAGTATAAAAGAGGACGAAATCACAGACAGACTGACAGGCAATGAAGAAAACATAACTTCCCTAGACGACGTCAGAATATCATCTCTGATGCAGGAGTTTTCTGACCTACTTAGAAACGAGGACGAAGTAACAGACATATCGACAGACAATGACCACATAATCCGCTACCCGACTAATGGCAACCCCACTTGTGAAGAACATCCGCAGGTGAACTTCATCAAAGACAATAGGATAACTGACATTTCGGGACTACACCAACAGACATACCAATTTACAGAAAAACAGGCCGAAAGACAGAAACAGAACTTTGAGGTACGACAAAAACAGACTACGTTAGAAATTGGCGATCAGGTGTTAGTACAATCTCTGCGGATACCCACCGGTAAGAGGGAAATATTACTATTACTATTCTGGGAAGGACCTTACCAGATTTTAGACAAGGAAAGTCCTCAAATTTTTATTTTAGGACATCTCGGCAGCGACGTAGCGGAGGGAGGAGTATTTTATATGACAGCACACAAGCCGTGTATTTGCGGATAAATTTACAAGCAGGCTAGAGAAGCGCTAGGGCTCTCTTTGAGATTAACGATCTTACTTCAGCCGAGTTAGGGGGGGCGATTATTGCAGACGAGATCGCGGCCCTAGAGTCAGGGAAGAGATTTGTGACGTCTCTATGGGTGTCCATCCCCAGCTATCCCAGGAACAGTTAGACAAAGTCACACACACATAAAACAGACACTATTTTTATTATTTGGGAATTATTTATTATTTTACACTAACGGCCAACACCTCATTATACAACAACACACAAAGAATCACACATACACATTTATTGGGGACACGGGATTTATTATTTAGTTATTTTTTTTTGTAAATAGGATAAGGCAGACGGGGACATTCTGGCACTCCCCTGGGGCTTAACATCGAGCATACCCCCCTTAGTCGAGCTCAAAGATTCCAAAGTGAATCGCCAGGTTGTAGATATAATTTTAGATAATAAGTTAGGGTAGTTTTATTTTTTTTTATTCTAGATAATAAGTTAGGATATGTTTTATATAACTTTAGTAATAGGGCATTTTTTTATAATAGTAGGTAATTTAGATAATAAGTTAGGAAAGTTTATTTTGTTCATATATTTAGTAAGAGTATTTCTTTTTAAATAGTATTAGCAATTTGTTTATGATGTTGGGATAATTTAGTTTAGATAGGTTTGTGGCTTCATTTGAAATTGACATAATTGTAGGACGGGGCAGACGGTATATGGATTGGCCATCCATGGGAATATACCTACGTATTTAAATTTGATTAGGAGACGCGGATCTGAGTAGGCTGACAGCGAGGCGATGGCACACACATTTGTAGGTAGTCACGTATGGTAAATGTACTTCCAATTGTATTTGTCTGTTGTGTTTTGTATTTTTAAATAATATTTGTATTAGTATCCGACCGTGTGTATCTATTGAAAATGTCACATTGACCCATATTTTATCTAGTGACCATGATGGGCTATGTTAACCCAATGAGAGCCTTGTAAATATATTTGTCACATATATCCAGGTATGGACCTTACTTATTATGAGTGTCGACCACGGTAGGTCAAATGTCAATTTTTTTATTTTAGTTAAGAAATCCTAAGGCAAGGAGCCGAAGCATACATGACTGGAGGGGGAGATATATTATAAACTGGAGGGGATACCCAGAATTGAATATTTAATTATCGTACACACGGAGAAGGGGCCACTCCATTGATGCTTGTAGAATCCATTTAAAGGGGCGGGAGTTGCTTAATTATTTTTTATGCCATGAACTGACTGTTGAACTGAAGAAAGGGTTTCGCTACTTGATTAATGCGGATGCCGGAATTTACATATATTTATGAAACTGAGATGGGATTTGAGTGGGCTTATTTTTCTATTTTATATTTCGTCGTCGTTCCGGCAGAAGGTAAATACCTGTCGAAGGCCTAAGGAGGCATATGGTTAGGGTTTGGTCAACCCAAATTTTTGTTGAAGCGGATTAGGTATATGGGAATTCAGTTGAAACATTGTCGAGGCGTGGGGCCTTTTTGGATGTTTTAACTAGTCAGTGAATGTATGCTAGAAATAGAATCATCGTTATTTGCCAATGGAGAGGGTTAACTCCAAGAAGTACAGCGTAAAGTAAAATCATGCTTTGGTCACGCATGCATAGGCAAGCCATGCCGATTCGAAAGGAAATTTAAAATCATGTTTTGGTCACGCATGATAATGAGGTCGATACCTGAGTATTTGGTTAAGTGTATATGCTCAGTGAACGAGCAAGTGTTAAGTGAAACTAATAAAATATGTGACTTCCAATGGTCATTTAGCCGACATATTTTATTTTAACGGGAACGGGGGATATTGTAGCATGTCTACCCTATAGATAATGCTCAGAACTGGCGATGTCTATGAGAGGATCGCGATCGCTAGGAGCAAAGTATGGGTTGTGTGGTGTTGAATAAACGAGAATTGCATTTGGAAGAGAATGCTCGGAACCAATGATGCCTGCGAGAGAATCGCGATCGCTGGGAGCGGAAAATAAAGAATAATAGAGACACAATGGAAAGGAAGCCAAGATAATTGTCTACATCCGGTGTATAAGGAATAAGCAGTAAAGGTTTTTTTTCTTACTCCAGGTTTTCACACAACTAGAGGCAGATGTTAATTGGTAATATGCGATTGGCTGGAAATAAAATGGGCGGAGTCCGACGACGAATCAAGTCTCGAGAACTGTCCCCTACCACGGTCGGATATCGGAAGCCACTCCCCGTTTTACTCTTTCTTCGCTCATATCTTGGTGGATCACCACGTTCCTCTCTTTGTAAAGCCTAGTTTCAGTATGTGAAAGTACTTTCTTCGTTCATATCTTGGTGGATCACCACGTTCCTCTCTTTGTAAAGCCTAGTTTCAGTATGTGAAAGTACTTTCTTCGTTCATGTCTTGGGTGATCACCACGTATCTTTTCTATAAGTAAAGTTCAGTTTGAATATGTGAAATTAACTTTCGTCGCTCATGTCTTGGCTGGTCACCACGTTCTTTTTATATTGTACAGTTGAGTTTAAATATGTGAATTAACTTTCTTCGTTCATGTCTTGGTGGATCACCACGTATCTTTTCTATAAGTAATATCAGTTTGAATATGTGAAATTACTATTTCTTCGCTCATGTCTTGGCTGGTCACCACGTTCTTTTTATATTGTACAGTTGAGTTTAAATATGTGAATTAACTTTCTTCGTTCATGTCTTGGGTGATCACCACGTATCTTTTCTATAAGTAATATCAGTTTGAATATGTGAAATTAACAGTCTTCGTTCATGTCTCGGGTGATCACCACGTATATTATCTGTTTTAATATCAGTTTGAATATGTGAAATAGTCAGTGAGATACACATTTTGAATTCGGACGCGCCGGGTCAGTGAGGGGCGTGAGTTCTGCCGTGACATCGAAACTACGCAGATCTACAGGGACTATGTGAATAGACGATTTCTACGGGAAGTCCAGAAAGGGTGATCACGCCGTCATTCGCCATGGATATCGTATCGAGGTACCTCGTAATTAAGTTATAATTCAGTCCTTCAGACACACGGCCAAATTATATATATATTCAATTGTTGTTTTGTAAATATGTTCTCATTAAAATAAATATGTTAAAGTTATAGGTTTGATTCATTTCATTCCCCCCCCCCACTCATGCTTCTTCTGGTTGACAACAGTAATTAATTATTGTTAATTACTGATGTCAACTAACCGTTAGGATCTTGTAACCGTTCTTCCCGTGGGAGTGCTTTCAGCTATTCAGGCATTGTTTAATTAAAGTCGCGATTTAAATAATTTTCAAATTTAATAATTTTTCGATCTCAATTTTATTTATTTTATTAATTACGTGTTTTGCACTCACACAGGGAGGGAATTGGTTATTAATATATACCTATATATTATATTTCTAATAACTAATACTCCGCCGGTAGCTCAGTGGTATGAGTGCTTGTTTACTGAGCTCAAGTTCGCGGGTTCGAAACCCGGCCGAGCCCTTAGTTTATTTTATCTGGGAGGTAAAATAAAAGTAAACACCCCGTCCTTCGGACGGGACGTTAAGCGATGGTCCCGAGCCTGTGCGATGTCAGGTACCTACTCGTTAAAGACCCCACCCTAGGTGAATAAAAATTTAGGATAGGCAAAAGTAGAGTCGGGCTTATGTCCACCAGAGTAACGAAAGAGCGCTCTGGTAGTCTGCGATCTGACCTTGTAGTTAAAGCCCAGAGTTCAATGATAATAACTATTTTTTTCACTTCTACATATATTTATATTATATTATGAAGATCAGCTGTTCACGTTAAACAAAAATAGTGTTATAAAATTGCTCTTCAAAAAAATAATTAATAGTGCGGTTTTTACTGTGTTTGTAAAAACGTGAAACAGTGAAAAGTATCAGGGAGAGGACCTTTTCACCAAACGGAATGAGTTGCAGCGGGGCGCGCTCTTCCTGGGTTGAAGAGAGTGCACCAGTGCCCACGGCCAGCCACAGCCAGCCAAGTAACATCAAACAGGTACCACACCAGCCCCTGGCCACAGCATCGATGGCCGTTGACCATCCAGGCCTTAGCGGCAAGAAGAGGACCCTAGACCAGCCTGACCAGGAGACACCCGCCTCACACCTCGCCGTCACCAAGAGGTATAAATCTTACAACTCACCAGTCATAGTTTCTAACAGGTATTCCGCTCTAACCAATTTAGACACTTCCAAGCCCCAACCGGCCGAATCAAATTCCGAAAATAGTAAAAAAATTAAAATTCCTCCAATTTTTATTGTAGGTTACAATAACCTAAAAGAAATAACAGCTGACATATTAAAGGTGGCTACATCACCGTTTGAAACCAAACAATGCCTAAAAGAAAAAATTAAAATTCAAGCGACCTCGTCAGACGATTTTAGGGCCCTGACAAAATTCTACGATACGCATAAAATTAACTATTATACTTATGTTAATCCAGAAACTAAAAATGTATCGGTGATTCTCCGAGGTGTGCCATACGCGTTCAGTGAAGAAGACGTCAAAAATGAATTGCTCCCTCACTACCCAGTTATTTCGGTCACCAGGTTGCACAATAGAGACAAAATGCCCACGCCATTGTGCGCAGTCGAACTGACTAATAACGATCAGGGAAAAGCCATATTTTCACTTACAAAACTATATTACAGTCGGATCCACGTGGAGGAAAGACGCCGGTCCCTGCACGTTCCTCAATGCATGAACTGTCAAAAATTCGGGCACACCAAGAACTACTGCCGCCTTGAGTCGACCTGCGTTAAGTGTGCAGGGAATCACCATTATAAAGTTTGTCCTTTCCAAAAAACTGACAAACCGAAGTGCGCCAACTGTGGGGGCGACCATACCGCCAACTTTGGAGGCTGTCTGAAACGACCACCGAAACGGCAACTACAGTCAGCTTCCGCAGGCACCACCGCAAGCCAAACATTTCACACTAATACTAATCAACCTCCGCAACACACACACGCACATTCAGCCAACACACCCAATACACCACCATACGCACCTACCTCCCCGGAGCCCAAACCACCTACGAACTTTTGGTTTGACAAAAATCGAAGTAGGCCAACACCACCGCAACCTAATACTGCAAACAATGGAATTAGCTCTGAGGCAACGACTGACCTGACTGGACTCATCATGAACCTCATCAAACCATTCATCCCCCACATCCAAGCTTTCTTATCCAATTTATTCACTAACCTTTTTTCGATGAATCATGGCAAACCCTAATCTGGGAACTTTTCAAAATTTAACTATATTAAACTGGAATGCGGACGGCTTAAAGATAAGGCAACCGTCATTAACCAACTTTTTATCACGATATAATGTCGACATTGCATGCATAACTGAGACCCACCTCAAACCGACAGACAAACTCAAACTCTCTGGCTACTGTTCATATAGACTGGACCGACCGACACGTTTCGGTGGTGTTGGCATTTTCATCAAACGACACCTGAAACATTCACAGATTAACATTCCCCCTCTCCAGAACTTGGAGGCAGTTGGAGTCACCCTCACCACACTCTCCGGCACACTCAACATCATATCAGCATACCATCGACCGAACACAAGACTGGTACAGACTGACTTCGAACATATTTTCACAGGACTACCGACTATAATGATCGGGGACCTCAACAGCAAACACACGCTATGGGGATGCAGAAGACAGAATAACAACGGGACTAGACTACAATCCATCTCAGAAAACCTGGGGATACAAATATCGACACCTGACGAACCGACATTCTACCCTACTCAACGAACATACCAACCCGACATACTGGACATAGGACTGATACACAACTTTAACTTGCCCCTGTTTCACGAGACACTGACCGACTTAGACTCAGACCATCTCCCAGTTATCTGCACCTTCCTAGCACGGCCACAGAAGGAGGAATATCTTCCAAGGTTGATCACGGGGAAGATCGACTGGGCCACGTTTGAAGACGGAATGAACTGTCTCGGGGTCCCCCATCATTATAGCACGACGGACGACATTGACAATGCAGTTAGGACGTTCACACAAACCATACATACCTCAGTACATGAAGCAACATACCGACATTTCACTGACAAACGACACCTATTCCACAACAAGACACCAACACACATAATGGATATGATCCGTACAAAGAACACACTACGACAACACTGGCAAAGAACAAGAGATCCCCTTGAGAAAAGAGAACTGAATCGCCTGACCCGACGCATACGATGGGAACTTGACAAAGACAGAATCGCGAACTATCGAAAATACTTGACTGATATGACTCCGGGCGACAACAACTTATGGAAAGAGACACGACGACTTCTAAACCAAAGGACACCCCTACCCATCTTAACAGACGGACAAATGACTGCCACAACTGACAAAGAAAAAAACCGAATTACTGGCGACCCATTTGGAAAATAAATTCACAACGACAGACGCTGACGATCATGAAACACTCATCACAGTTGAATCATACCTCTCAAATACACTTCACACAGTCGAAGCACCCATTCAGCATACCACACCATCAGAAATACACGCCCACATTACACGACTACACATCAAGAAGGCCCCCGGTGAAGACATCATCCCCAACCTGGTGCTGAAGAAGCTTCCTCCGAAGAGCATAGCCTACCTGGCAAGTGTGTTCAACGCCTGTCTTCGCCACGGCTACTTTCCTGCAGACTGGAAAAACGCCGTTGTTCTAACATTTCACAAGCCAGGTAAGGCAAAAAACGATCCAGGCAGCTATAGACCAATAAGCCTTTTAAATAGCCTCTCAAAACTTCTTGAGAAAATAATTCACAAGAGGCTCCTCCGTCATCTGGAGACTGCAGGGACCATCCCTGCCCACCAGTTTGGGTTTAAATCAAACCACTCAGCCGTCCATCAGCTACAGAGAGTTGCTGAGACCATTGTGGGGGGCTTTGAGCGGAAGCAGTACACAGTAGCAGCCTTCTTGGACGTCGCAGCTGCCTTCGACACCGTCTGGCACGAGGGCTTGCTCTTCAAATTAAAACAGACCTGGCCTCCGCAATACATCCAGAACATCATAAGCTCTTTTCTTCGTGACAGAACATTCCAAATAAGGGTGAACAACACACTGAGCTCCAGAAAGAAGATATCAGCGGGAGTCCCACAAGGTGCGATCCTCAGTCCACTCTTGTTTGATCTGTTCTGTCACGACATGCCAGAACCAGTCTCTGCAACCCTGGCGACTTACGCTGACGACACGTTGATCCTCAGCCAAAACATAGATCTGGAAGCGGCCATCGACTCCCTACAAATCCAGGTGGACGAGATCGGCCAGTGGTTTGGAAAATGGAAGCTTAAGTTGAACGGTGGGAAGACGGAGGCGAAGGTGTTCGCTTTACGCCGCTTCTCGATAGAACACCTCAGAAGGCTGCAAATCGACCAACTCCCAATTCCATGGAATCCTAAAGACCAGGGTGTGCGCTATCTTGGAGTGCACCTTGACACAAGACTAACATGGCGCCTACATATCAACATAAAACTCCAACAAGCACACACACGACTCAGGCTCATCTACCCACTCATAAACAGGAATACACCACTCAGACACACATGCACATCCTTACTTTACAAAACACTAATACTTCCACTCTTAACCTACGCTTGCCCCATATGGTTCTGCACTAGCCACACTAACATAACACGATTACAAACATTCCAAAACAAAGTCCTCCGGATAGCGGTGAACGCACCTTGGTTTATCAGGAACACCCAAATCCATCGGGAACTGGGAGTTGCTCCTTTTGCAGCCCACATTGAGAAACTCACCCGAAGCTTCCATGAAGGTCTGCCAACCTGCTCTGGTGCGGTTCACTACAGTCTCGGCCAGCCTGTAGCCCGCAGGCTGCAACCAAGACTGTACCAAGACTTTTTGTTTTAATCATAATTTTCTTGTTTATTTGCTCATTTTGTGTAAAGTACATACTTAGTACTGGTCCAAATAAAATGTTTTTCTTCTTCTTCTATTATATTATGAACTATTATTTTTTATATTATTATAAATATTATATTTATTCAATTTAATATAAATTTAAAAATTATATATGTGTGGTGCTTAATATCAAAAAATAAATAAAAGTAAAATATAAAAAAATGTATTCCGGTACCGGGAATCGAACCCGAGCCTCCTGGGTGAAAGCCAGGTATCCTAGCCACTAGACCATACCGGACCTCGAATGAAGGGTTGTGTTCTAGTTTTGACAACATGCATAACTTATGCACTTTTCTGCAATATGAACATTATGGCAACTTTCAGTCCTGTGTAGGATCGGAGATAGATCAGACCGGAGATGTTGACCACCTTAGGACCGACCACACCCACATTTTCATTTGGTGGGTATGTACCGATTAAATTAAATATATAAATTGAAAATTAATTGAATATTACCGGAGATAAAGAGTGATACAGATGTACACGAATGATGGGTGGGGGTGAATGAGGTGTTTAGGCTGATTAGATGAGCGAGCGACGCATTGAATAAATTCTTCCCCAACACGAGTTAATCAATTTCGTTTTCGCTCTACGCCCATAGCCAATCTACCTTTTGGGCTAAAACTCAATATTTGACTTACATAGTGGCTTCTGAATCCTCATATTAAATTTTGTGTCGATACATCTATCACATCGGCAGTTAATGTAGAGTATTTAAGTTGAGTCCCGATTTCGCAAAAAATTAATAGGTGCCATACTTAAGAGGTTTTGAATTTAAATATGAAATTTCATATCAATACATCGGCAGATATTGGAGTTTTTGAGTTGACCTCCTTTCGACTGCTACCGCTGAAAATTGATAGGTGTCGTCCTAATGCGACTTTGAATTTAAATTTGAAATTTCATAACAATACATTCATACCAAGGGCAGTTATTACAGTTTTTGTGTTCGGGTAGACCTCTACCCTAGATGAACACAAATTTAGGGTATGCAAAATTTAGGACTCCCATTGTAGAGTTGGGCTCATGTCCACCAGAGCAAGGAAAGAGAGCTCTGGTAGTGGGCGGTATGCCCCCTTTCAGTTAAAGCCCGGGCATGAGTCATAATAACTAACTATGGGTTTATGTCTTAATACATACATTTAGAAATCCTCAATTCATTGTAAACACTGTATGGATTATGAGACGTGTCATTTACTTTTACCTTCTTTTTTCACTAAAACCATAATATTGCTACACAAGTATAAGGGTCATGTAATATAATGTTTTATCGTCTGAAAGATTATTAAATGCACGAGTTTTCTGAATAAAAATTAAGATATACAATCAGGACATTTTTTTTGAAAATACGTGAGCTAAAGTTTGCCAAAGTATTTCCGAATTACACAGTCCTTCGGTTTATGCTGCCTATTAAGTGTCAAATTCTTGTAATTGTAATAATAAAGTGAACTTATTTTAAAGGTAATTTACCGCTCTTTATGATGGTATAATTAATTTTGTGTTAGCTCTTATACTTGAGGAGGAATAAGAGATTTTATGCAAAAAAAAAGACTCTACTGTGGGAGTCTTAAATTTTGCCTACCCTAAATTTTTTTATTGACCTAGGGTAGGGGTCTTTAACAAGTACCTGACATCGTACAGGCTCGGGACCATCGCTTAATGTCCCATCCGAAGGACGGCGTGCTTAGGTTTATTTTATCCCCCAGATAAAATAAACTAAGGGCCTCGGTCGGGTGTCGAACCCACGAACTTGAGCTCAGAAGACAAGCACGCATACCACTGAGCTACCGGCGCCCTAATATTACTTATGGAAGGTGGCGTGAGTGAAAACCGTTCCAGTAACCCTGGCCCCCCTGGTAATGTACATTTGACACCTATGAGAAATTGTTAATTAACTAATGGTAATGTGTAATGTAAACAATACTCTTAATCTAGCCAATAGACCTCATATACAAACTTCTGTTGCGGCCAGTAATAACGTATGCACGCCCAGTGTAGGCCGGTCTTGCAAGCCATACCAACTTGAGAACTCTTCAAGTGGCCCAAAACCGGCCTTAGATTGGTTGGTAGCTACTCGAGGGACACCTCCATCCTCCAAATCCATGAAGACCTAAATGTTGAGCTCCTACTGAACTACATAATAAATTTCACTAAAAACTTTTTACTTTAGTGTGACACAAATCAAAACGTTTTGGTAAAGAAAATAGGGAAAAGTCAAGGATCCCTCCACAAAAAACACAAAAATATCCGTTCACGATTTTAAATTATAATCTCTGTTTTTGAATGTTTATTAATTTATTTTCTATTCATTTCAGTTACTTTGTAATTTTTTTTTGTTTTTTCTTTTTCCTTTAAATTTTTTAAAATTTACTCTTAAGCAGAGCATTGTTTTTAAGTTAACTGATTTTTTTTTTTTTTTTTTGTATTTAGTGTATAAGGGTAAATTCGACTGTTATAATAAACTCTTCTTCTTCTTCTAAAATACTCAGTTGAGACCGTATGTTAATGACGTCTAGTTGTTAATCCTGTGACATATCATTACCCTAGCGCGAATTAATCAACAAAGTTTCGCTCTCCTGCTCGAAACGAATCACCAATTTTGTTGAAAATTAATAGATGTTTTATATGGACTACAGAATCTTTATACTGAATTCCGTGTCGATATATTCACCGAGTCTACCGCCGTACTTAAAAGTAAAAATTGGCAACAAAATTTAATATAAAAAAAGTCTTTCTATATCTCCTTGCCATTTCAAAGAAAAAAGTATGCAATTGAAAAAAATACTAAACAGTTTCTTATACAAACCACACGTTTACAGATCACTCTTACTCTTCCTCTTCCCTCTCAATAAAGCTTTAACTGAGTTAACCCCCCCCCCCCCCCCCCCCACCCCCCCAAAAAAAAGTGATGTTACTTTTCGTCTGATATCTGCCCAAATCTGATCAGATTTAATTTAGCACATGAGTCATCTTCATTCCAAATTTCAAGTTCATAGATAGTCAGCGTTAGCCCGCTCACAATGTTTCAATCGCGTGAAAATGGTTAAAACACATTCAGGAGACTTTGAAACGTGTAACTCTGTTGAAAATTCGTTCTCAGATTTTCGCACGATTACAATAATACTTCCTTATATTATAGGTACCTATAAGAAATGAATAACTAAAGTGCTTAATAAAGTCGCCTTCATTGATGCTTCATAAAAAAAAATTAAATTTTCTTAATGCTTCTTCTAATTGTTTATATATAAAAAAAAATGGAAAAAGATGAAAATTGCAAAGAAAAAGAGGTAAACTGGAGAACAAGAGTTGATGAATGGGCAGTTTGAAGGAGTATAAAAAAGTTTATTGAGGTTGGTAGAGCACTAAAGAGACTTGAATGAAATCATTCCACCTCTTTAGTCTCGAGAGGGGGCGCGGAAACTACGGGAAAAACTTTTCACATTACTTTTCTTACCGCCGTACTTAAATGTAAACATTGGCAACTTTCAAACTAATTTTTATTTAAAAAAAAAACTTTTATATCTCTTATATCTCTGATGGTTGGATTATTTGGTCGATATATCATTATAAAAAGTCATCGGCAATAAACTTCCCCAGCACGAACTAATTAAGTTGTCACTCTCCCTTCACAATCAATCGACAGTTTGGGCTCAAAAGTCAATACTTGACATCGGCAGTTTGGGCTCAAAAGTCAATACTTGACATCGGCAGTTTGGGCTCATCAGTCAATACTTGACATCGGCAGTTTGGGCTCAACAGTCAATACTTGACATCGGCAGTTATTAGGGTTTTTGAGTTGAGGCCTCTCCTTTCATTCCCCTTTCCTTTTGCAGAAAATTTAATCGGTGTTCTAACGGGGTTTTAAATTTAAATATAAAATTTCATGTCGATACATTCATTACTTCGGCAAATATTAGAGATGTAGTGTTAAGCAACTTCCTTCGCCCAATTTGGCTGAAATTCGGTAGTTACAATCATTCTATCGGGAGTTATCGTGAACAAACGCAATGGTGGACCAGATTTTTTTTTTTCATTTTTGGAATCAGAGGATGGAAAACATGAAATTCTGCTATGAAATGTTATTTCTAACTACACATTACACGATAGGGCGCCGCACAGTGTGAAATTTATGAGTTTTGATTTTCAAAATTCGAGCCCCCGCTCAATTTTTGATCAATTTGGTTGAAACTAGGTGCAAAATATTTGTGAAAGCTGGCTTTTTATCAGGTAACTGCGGGTTTCACAATCAAGGTATTATACGCCAATTGACAGCTGCCCTAACCCCGCGAAAATTTTAAAACATTTAAATTTTTTTTGTCTAAGTTTTTTTAACGGATTTTTACAACTTAAATGAATGTTTTTCGGGTCGTTGATTACGAATTCAATATTTATTTTAGCCAAAAGTGGTCCTAATGTTGTCATTTTGGCCTAAAGTGATCCAAATTCAATATATTGGCTATTTTTGCCACTGGCATATAATACTTTGATTGTGAAACCCGCAGTTATCTGATAAAAAGCCAGCTTTCACAAATATTTTGCACCTAGTTTCATCCAAATTGATCAAAAATTGAGCGGGGGCTCGAATTTTGAAAATCAAAACTCATAAATTTCACACTGTGCGCCGGTAGCTCAGAGGTATCGTGCTTTCCTTCTGAACTCAAGATGACAGGTTCGAAAACAAAGTGTTTTTATCTGGGAGGTGAAAAAACCTTGAGCACGCCGTCCTTTGGATGGAACGTTAAGCGATGATGAGTTTGTACTATGTCCCCTATCCTAGGTGAATAGACTTGGATAGGCAAAATATAGAACTCCCACAGTAGAATGGGCACCATGTTCACCAGAGCTGTCGAAAAAGGACTTCTGGTAGTTAAAGCCCGGGCATGAGTCACAACAACTAACTAACATTACATGATTACCAGTTGGTAAGTCTTTCATCAATATGTTGCCACTGAATAAAAAAAGGAAAAATGGCGACGAGCCATAGCGTTACGCTTGATCTAATTGGTTACCAATCCTTTCTACATAGATGGCTGCAAGGCCTGTACTCTGCAAGATCTCATTTTAATTCTTGCTACTGGTCAATTGGAGTATAGTCATCTTTTTATTTATACTCGAACCAACCTTTTACACAGATCGAAAATTTTTAAATATGGAAAATGCCGCGAAATTATTTCTACAAGAAAATGGGGTGTCTTATAAAATCGAATTCCTAATAATTTTCCTGGCGCTATGGTCTCTTCTTCTCTGTCAACCCGGGTCCCCCTCCTCCATAATCTGCAGGTGCCCACGAAGGACCGGGCTCTTGTACAGGTCCCTCACCTACTCTATTGATGATATTCAACATTTTCGCAGATATTATGAAGCACTCAATAAAAAATATAAAGAAAAATGAATGTCTATTTCACAAGATATAAAAAAATATATGGGAGTACTTTCGATGAATTCCATAACTCCGTTCTTTACTACACTTCAGTTTTTTTGCGTTTGGCAGACGTTGAAATTCTTAAAATATCTTCCCTCCCTACTGACTGAAATCTTCTTTATTTTTTAAGTCAGTATCGAATTATTGCACGCATAGCATGCCGAAAGTGAAAGCAAAAACTTGTGATCTCTTAAATAAATATTTAGTTTAGTCGGTATAAAAACGGGCTGCGACATCATCGGTAAGATTTTACGTTTGAAAATTTATGAATGTATACAATAACAAATAATTTTAAAAAACGAATGAAACATTTTACAACTATTAAACTTAATTTTCATTTCAATAACCATTTTGTTTTGATGTTAAAAGACGAAAAAGTTTGAAATATTTGTTAATACAATTTTTTGTTTTGCATATTTATTTTGATTTACTTGCATATTTCCCAAAAATAAGTGCATTTTATATGCACACTATTAAGGTTTTTTATTGCATATAAATCTATTGTGGAAGATATAAGGCTTTGTTCATCAGGGGGATAGATGGATGGTCTAACAGAGTAGCTGAGGAAAAAAAGGCCCGGATTTATATGCAATAAAAAACCTTAAATGTGCGCATTTAAAATGCACTTATTTTTTGGGATACATGCAAGTAAATCAAAAAAAAAAAAGTTTAAGCTTCACGAGATATAGATTTTGTCTCAAAAAACCTGACACAACTTAAAGATTACATTTTACCATAAAATTTTATTTTTTGGCGAAGCACGTGCAAAAAGAAACAAGAAAGGTAAAATGGACCAGTCTAGTGGATATGTCAATGGGTATGAATATCAGATTTTCATTATTACCATAAATATTATATGATGTATATTATATATTATATTCGGTGGTAACCTTGCGGACCTCACAGTAAAAATGTCAGGTCTAAATAATAATAATCCAGTAAGTTTAGTTTTTCGATTCTCTACTACATCAGACCCGTATAGGTTGCGATGTTCTATAACCATAATAACGTAATGAAATAATACTAAAAAATTTTTAAAGTACTTACATGCCAAGTTTTCCCATATATAACAACCTGCAACAATTAAAAAATAAAATAAATAAATTTTATTTATTTATTATTTTTATTTTAGAATTCATTTGTCTTTTAGTTCCCCAGCTAAAGGAAGTACAGTAAAAGTTATGTAAATGGTCAGAAATTTGAAGTCAAAAATGACTTTTTGAATTACTATTTACAGATAAAACTATTAATTATTATTTTCAATATTCTTATACACATTTTGACACCCTTTTTTTAGACGTTTGCTAAATTTACTCGAAAACGGTTTGTTTTATCGAAAAATGTGTTCTTACCAAAAATGTTCCTTATCAAATTTTAAAATAGCTCTTTTGATGTAAGTTTGAAGGGGGTCAATAGGATCAAAATTATATATTATATAGCGCTTTAAAGAATGCAAAATGAATTTCTGTAGTAATATTTCGAAGGTTAGTTTTTATAACTCATGCCCGGGCTTTAACTACGAGGTCACGAGCGCACTTTCGTCAGTCTGGTGGACATGAGCCCGACTCTACTGTGGGAGTCCTAAACTTTGCCTACCCTAAATTTTTATTCATCTAGGGTAGGGGTCTTTAACGAGTACCTGACATCGTACAAGCTCGGGACCATAGCTTAACGTCCCATCCGGAGGACGTGCTTATATATATTTTACGTCCCAGATAAAATAAACTAAGGGCCTCGGTAGGGTTTCGAACCCACGATCTTGAGCTCAGATACAAGCACGAATACCACTGAGCTACCGGCGCCCTCAAGTAGTAATATTTCGAAGTATTGTTTAAATTATATCGCATAGCAACTAATATTAAAATATATATCTCTGGTGTTTGGGCAAAAGGGCTTAAGTCAGAATACGTCTTGTGATCCAAAGGATTTAGTGCATTTAAATATTTTTACCATATGCAACTGATTGTTGGAATATTTTACTTTGTTTATATTTAATACTTAATTGAAATAATATTTCAAGTAACATAAATGTGTTTTATCTGACTTGAAGGAATTTTTCAAACCTTCAGAAATTCCCCTCCTAAAATTCAGATTTGCAGACTTAAGTCCTTTTGCCCAAACACCCGAAATATGTTATTACAGAACTTTCGTATACCAACTATTTTTGTACAGATCTCTCGGCATTGATAGATTATAAGGGAAGTCACTCTCAGAATTTCGACGTACAAAGAAAACGGCTGAAGTCAACACAACATTAGTTTCATATACCTACCCAGTAAAGGATGAATTTGAAAGGGGAGTGTTTGGTATAAGAAAGTCTTCTAATGTCCACATTACATATACATTTTTAATAAAACACTTAACGATTTTTGATCAAAATATTTTAGAAATTAGTGAAATAATCAGGTACAAAATGAAAATCGTATACAAATGGGTAATAATAATATTAAAAGCTAATGAAAGAACACAATAGGCAAATCAAGAAGCGGAAAATTAGAGCAGGGTCCTTGAAGGATAGGCATCTGTAGAGAGGACTTTTCATGAGCCCCCAGGGAAAAGTGTATTTTCCAATACACTCTCACACACACACAAGGGGCATACACGGACTGTGTGACACGCGCGCAGGCCTCACCCAGTACGTGCTTAATCCAAGACGTGACTAAATCTTCGAGGACGTTGTGAAAAGATAGGAAGAAAAAAAAATATTTAGGGTCAGCCGAGGAGATCACAAGACATTTTGACAAAAATAAAAATAGGTAAACTGGTTTAATTTAAATATATATTGACAATCTGGATAAATATAATTTCTGTCCATACTAACACCTGAATCAGTAAATAAAACTATAAAGAAATCAGAAAATAGTGATCTTAAACTTCTCTGGGATGTTACTATGTTGATTTTTAGTGGCATTGTTTTCCAGAGGTGTCTTTTTTTTTACTTCCCAGCTAAACGAAGTGTAGGGGAAATTATGTAATCGGTCAAAAATTCGATGCGGAACTCCCGATAGAATGAATGTATCGACATGAAATTTCAAAGTCAAAACCCAATGAGGACATAACAATTTCAAATTTCAGCGATATCGGCCGAATGAAAGGAAATTCAGGGGAGGGGGCTCAATGCAAAAGACTGTAATAACTGCCCATGTAATGAATTTATAATTACTAAAACAACAACATAATGACAGACATCGCGTCATAAATATAAGCTGTATCTTGTAAAATGTATTTAGGCTGCGAAATAGAATGGTTTAAATTTTCGTCCAATTTTGGCCAAAATCTAACCAGATCAAAGTTAACAACATTTGACATCTTCATTCCAAATTTCAAGACCGTGCACAACTTTCCATCACACAACTAGTGTGACTGAGATTTCTTAAAATTACCTCCCCTCTCTCGCCTTCACAAAAACCATGATACATTCTAGTATAGTCAATTAATTAAATACCATCAACAAAAATTAATTTAAAGAAAATAATAAATAAAAAGTTAATAGACAAAGAAAAATTCCTTTACCAAAGAAATTTAACACGTTGAAGACCATTAGCAAGCTCCTAAGTGGCCTCGAACTCATTACGGCAACGATTAAGTTAACTCCACATTAAGGTGTGGAGAAATTCATTTTTCATTGTGTCCAAGAAAAAAAACCATTTGAACTTTCAGCGTGAAATATAACACCTGAGTTAGAAAAAAATGGTTCAGCAAAACAATTAGTTGGATATCTCATCAGGAGAAGAAATTATAAATACAAGTATGATGGAGGGGAGAGATAAATCAATTATAATTATTTAAATACCAATAAAAAAAAGTATTCGGTGAATCACCAATGCTCTACACCCCAGAGGGAATTAACTAAATATTCTCTGTGCCTACGAACCAATCTAGCGATATAGATAAATCTATGATGGCATCACTTCACAACAGGAGAGATGTAAAAGTTGACCCATTAAATATGTTTTATTAAAGAAAGATTCTGGTTGACAAAAGGAATAATTAATATAAAGAAGACACGAGAAGAAGACACGAGAAGAAGACACGAGAAGAAGACACGAGAAGAAGACACCAATTAATAATAATAATAATAATTTTATTTCCTTTAAACCAATACATGGTAATAGGATACGTCAAAATAATTTACACATTAAGATAGCTTATAAATTAGATTTATAACTACTTGATTATACATATATGTATATATATATATCTACTTATGTGTATCTACTTATATAACTACTTGATTATAGATACTGATGATAGGAGAGCTTCGCGAAACTTTGTAATTGCAATTTTGTGAGAATGCGAAAAATAAATGGGAGAATAATATATTATTGTAATAATATATTGTATTTGAATTAAGAATCTTATTACACACCCAAAAAGTATTATTTTAAATTTGGACATTTTTTTAAAGTATAATATATGGAAGATTTCCAAGGTACAAAACAAAAAAGGTGAAGGGAATATAAAATGTATTCAGAGTTTATTGAATGGTGGATGGGATGATAGCCGAGATACTAACACTATTTATAGTGAGGAGGGGATACTTGGCGACTAATACGGATTTGATGGAGTGGGGGGGGATAGGAACATATGCCGATTTGAAAGCTGGGAACAGTAGCTGACCCGATAAACGGATTAGCAGGGAGGGGGGAAGCGAGGTGCAGTGCATCCAACTGATGCAGCTTACCCCCTCCACTATGGAGGATATCTGACCCGTCCACACACCCCCCTATTCAGTAGCAGTGTCAGTAGGTATTGTTTTATCTGAAACACACCTCCCTGAGAGGAAAACCCCCACTTTCCAGGTGAAAAGTAAATTCATCAGCCGAAAACAATTTGTCACTTAATTTTTGAAAAAATAAACTTAAGCTGCATCCACATAAAATAAGCATAAAGGGACTCCTCGGTAGATAAATAAAACAAATTTGGTTATTTAAAATATTGTCTATTCCACAAAACTGTTACAACACTACCGTTTTCAGCCTTACACCATAGTCATGTTCAGTTATAAAACTTATACAGTTTGCTGTGTGAACAATTCTTATATATCAGGCAAGAGGTTGGAATGTCAATTAGAAAATACCCGGGGCTGCACAGCAGGAAAATTTTGCAGCGGAAATGGGTTTGGTCTGAAATATTTTTTTAAATAAAATCTACCGTTATAGTTATTGAGACCAGATTTTTGTATTTTATTGGTTGGTTGGTTTATTTATTTTGGGCGAACAACTGCTTCGGTTATTATCGCCCTATCTTGTTACGTTCCTTATCCTAACTAAGCCAGCGAGTTAGCGAGCAGTTAGTGTATTTTATTGTATTTTCACTAAGAATTCTACATCATCATAAATGTGTGACAGATGATTGGAGATCATCATACTGATGTATGAGGTTTTCCTCAATTTGAACTCAGAGACAATGGGCAAACTTTATGTATACTTTTCACTAACAATCCTATATCATCATAAATGTGTGACAGATGATTGGAGATCATCATACTGATGTATGAGGTTTTCCTCAATTTGAACTCAGAGACAATGGACAAACTTTATGTATACTTTTCACTAACAATCCTATATCATAATAAATGTGTGACAGATGATTGGAGATCATCATACTGATGTATGAGGTTTTCCTCAATTTGAACTCAGAGACAATGGGCAAACTTTATGTATACTTTTCACTAACAATCCTATATCATCATAAATATGTGACTGGTGATTAGAGATTATAGTGAGGAAGTTTGAGGTTCCGAGATGAGTTTAGTTTAACTCAGGGATTAGAGAATCTAATAAAGATGAATTTTATGTATTGTTAGTTAGTTATTATGACTCATGCCCGGGCTTTAACTACGAGGTCATATTGCCTACTACCAGAGAGCTTTTTCGTCACTCTGGTGGACATGAGCCCGACTTTACTCTGGGAGTCCTAAATTTTTATTCACCTAGGGTAGGAGTCTTTAACCTGACATCGTACAGGCTCGGGAACATCGCTTAACGTCCCATCCGAAGGACGGCGAGCTTAAGTTTATTTTACCTCCCAGATAAAATAAAATAAGGGCCTCGGCCGGGTTTCGAACCCACGACTTTGAGCTCAGAAGGCAAGCACGCATACCACTGAGTCCATCTAATAAAGTGTATAATAATGTATTATTCAGTAGCCCACCTTTAACTGTGATAAGAAACAATCATAAAATATCTGCGATTGAGGATCATTTTTTGGGTTTCCTTGAGGATGAAGCCTTAAAGAATGCAGAAGCAATAAGCCGTCTTATATCAACAGAACACACCATCAATTCTTTATGAGTATCAGTGTTAAGTGTTAAATTTAAATAAATGATAAATAAATAAAAATATAAATAATGATTAATAATAATTAAATAAACAAAAAAGTATAAGTAATAATAATTAAAATTACCACATTTCCTGTAGAAATTTTAGCTCTTTTCTTTTACTAAATTTTATTTTCTACAGAAGTTTTTCGAAAAGAGGCCCTAAAAAAATATCAAAAGTTTAAGACGTGCAATTTTTAAGAAAGTGCACGTATTAAAAAAAATGCAATTTACAAACTTTTCACTTGAATTTCTAAAGAGATGCCATTTATAATAATTTTAAATAATATTAAATCTAATCCAAAGGTTTTCATATAATTTTACTGGCCCAACAGGGAAAATGAATAGAATAGAATGTTCGAGAACAAATATTGGTTTATTTTCTTAAATTTACATTATTAAAATTAAAAACTAAACATGGAAACAAACAAAAATCAAAAGAAAAATTTTAAAACTAATTCAATCTTTTTTTGTTTTAAATTTTGTCCTTTTTTAAAATTTATATTATATATTTCTGGGCATAAAGTACCTTCTTTGCGAATCAGTTTCACTGTCAATTTACTTCTATTTAGTTCATCACAAGTTTTAACCTAAACACCACTGTCCATCCTCACTCAGACCGTCGCCATTCCCAGGCCTCGACTCTTCTACACACACACACACACTAAAAAACAGATGGCCGTGTTTTGTTTTTTTACTCATTTTTAAAAGAAATTTTCTTTTTATATATAACAATAAATATAATTAATTTTTTAATGTTTATAATGTAATCTTTTAATGTGTGTATTTTATTATTTTTATTTTTTATTTTTTTATTATTTTTATACATCACAGTCTATTGGATTCAGAGGAATAGTGAAAAATCAATCGAATAATTCGTACTGGGAAAGTACATTTCCGGTGATTCAAAGATGAATTTTAGTACTCATATTTTGAAAAAGAACATAGAAATACTTGTATTTGAGGCTTAAGTCTCAAAAGCGTCGTGGATACGCCACTGACAATGACCAGTCTGATTGAAAGCCCATTACCTCCGGAGTTTACGCAAGGAACAGAAGTGTATGAGGTCAGGGACAATGGAAACAGTCTTTGAGGTGGGAGTGTCTCGGACATGTGATACGACATGAGGCGGCGCGGGACTATTGCCGGGCGGACTATGGTCCTTGAGAGAGTCCTGGTTTTCTCTGTGTTGCAAACGGTCCGGTGCCAGGCACGGGGGGAAAGGGGGGGGGGGGTTGGTCTCTTGAGCAACTCTGTACGGACACGAAAGGCCGCCAGGCAATCAGAAACACATTAACTCGGTAGAGGAACGACAAATTATATTCCCATATTCCGCCGGACGGTTGACCGTGATCTATCATGAAGGTTGGGCGGCCGGATGTTCACGTCTTCAAGGATTCAGCATCTTCGGACGGGCTAAATGTCCTGGAATCCCTTTTTAGCAATTTAAATGAACCCATGAGCTGACCGCTCCTCCGTTTTTCCCCCCTTGGAGAATCACCATAAAAACTGTCTCATCCTTCATAAATATGTAATTTTACAGATGGACCGTTCTTAGAGGGAAGGCCCCCTCAGCCATGGGGTCAAATAATAATTTTGTATACAATTCACTAAATTCAAAATTATTTGTCAGGATTAAAAAAAAAATTAATAATGAATAAATGGAATAATAAGGCAGAATTTCCCCAGAAAAGAAAACATTTTGGAGGGCGCTGGTAGCTCAGAGGTAACACAATTGTCTCAAAAATCTCAGTACTTTTATGTTATGTATATATTTACTATTTATAGTTTATCGAAAACTTGATTTCACCCCACAAGAAAGAAGGAAAAAAGGCAGACCGAAAAAAAAATGGATCTAGGACGTTAATGCAGGAATGGCAGCGCGAGGCCTGAGGGACGGACAATGGGAAGACAAAAAAATGTGGAAGAAAGCTCTTTTTGGAGACGACATATGAACCTATGTTTGTGCAATCAGTCGTTTAATAAAAAAATTATATATTTACTGTAAGTATGCCGCACTGTTTGCTAATTACTTGCCGAAAACCGTCCTAAAGTGTTTTTAAACCAATTTTTCTGGAATAAATAAAAGACACACTTAAAGGACAACTAGCTTTAACCGTTAAACTGCATGGGTGAGATGTACCACTGTTGATGACGCTGTTGCGTTGAAAACCGGTTCTGGTCAAAAATAAAAAAATGGGAACACATCGTCTTTTATTTCTATGAGAAATATCGTCCCACAAGATCTTACTATTTTACATATGAATTTTTCTATATGTTGGCTTGATTTATGTGAAAACGGTTAGTCCTATTGAAAACATGGTTTTGACCAAACACTTTCCTTATTAAATTTCAAACTGAAAATACGTTACGCATTTTAAAATATGGTTCTATTATTGGTTATTTTCTATTATGAATAATAGAACAAAATAAAGAAAAAAAATATTCGAAACCCGACCGAGGCCCTTAGTTTATTTTATCTGGGAGGTAAAATAAACTTATAGCACGCCGTCCTTCGGATGGGACGTTAAACGATGGTCCCGTGTCTGTACGATGTCAGGTACTCGTTCAAGACTCCTGCCCTAGGTGAATAAAAATTTAGAGTAGGCGAAATTGAGGACTCTCACAGTAGAGTCGGGCTCATGTCCACCAGAGTAACGAAAGAGCGCTCTAGTAGTAGGCGATATGACCTCGTAGTTAAGGCTAGGGCATGAGTCATAAAACCTAACCTAACCTTAAGAAAAAAATATATATATTCTATGTGGCCATTACAGAACTTTGTTAAACCAACCACTTTCTTACAGATCACTCTCCCTTCCCCATCCTCCTCTCTAATTGACTTCATACTAGTATTACTGTGTATAAGAAAGACACTCTCAAAATTACTGTTCAATGAAACATAGAACACTGCTGACGCCAACACATTACTTTCATATTCCCAATAATAACTTATGAACTGAATTTGAGAGTGATCTGCACGAAAGTAGAGTATTTTTCCGTATAATTTATGCGGGTTGTGTATCCTTTGATGTATCAATTTATTATATTATGTATATTTATTATATATTCATAGTATTAAATTTTTACGCTGATGATGAGAGAAATAGGCTAGTCTTACAAAAAAAAAAAAAAAAAAAAAAATGGTATGCCTCACCCACATAAGTGCACGGTTGAAGTGAAACTTCTATTGACTTACTGTTGTCATACCTTTCGATGGATACCGTCGTCACTGGCTGCTGGTCGAGTACTGTGGGCGAGCGCTTTCCATGTAAAGACATCATCTTCAAGCCACTGTTAATGTTGTACTGAGGTTAGTCCGTGTTTGTTGTCTGTTACAGACTACCTGACTACCACGGAGATAAACAAATTACCTGAAACGGACCATTATAAGACAACAAACACGGACTAAACTCAGTACAACATTAACAGTGGCTTGAAGATGATGTCATCGAAAGCGCTCGCCCACAGTACTCGACCAGCAGCCAGTGACGAAGGTATCTACAGAAAGGTATGACAACAGTAACATATTTACTGGCGGAACTAATCCCTTAGATTCTATTGACTTCATTAACCGTGCGAATTAAATAAACAAATTAATAAATATACATTTTATTTGATTTTATTATAAGTATTAACCATTTTAAAGTGGTTAATTTTAGGTTAATAAAGGACAATAAAAATATTAAACCTAAAAATATTTAAACATTTTATTTTATTGATCTGTACATATGTATAAATTGAATTAAATTTTGAATAAAATCAATAGGTAATTAAAATTTAATCAATAAGAAATCAATAATTTTAATAATTTAAACATATAAATGGAGCGTAATTATTAATAATTACATTTATCTTGACTTTCTTGTTGTTGTATTTGCTTTTGTCATGCGCGGAATTTTCGAACACGTTACTTTGAAGTTTTTGGCACTTTTAACTATTTAACACTAACTCAGAATAAAACAAAACATATTAAGTTAATAATCAAACGTATTATTTTAACGCAAAAACATGTAGCACACAGCTGATGCCTTGACACCGACCTAAACTCGTATTTGACTTGTACGCATGCGCTACTCATCCGATTCACTAGTCTCGCTAAAGAAGTTTCACTTCAAAAACGAGAATTGTCTACATCTATTCAAACTACACTATTCTAAAATTCATTTTTAGAATATTATTTAGAAGTTTTCTATTGATGGAAAAATTTTCTTAACAATGTTCTGTATGTGATAGTAGCCATGTAAAGGGAGACCTGGTGCATATTACATATGGATATTAGCTGGGAAGGGCTGGGCAAGAGAGACAAAGGGACGACCATACTCTAATGGACCAACCCTTTAATATCTTCTAGGGTCTTCTCTGGAATGGGTTCAGGTCTGCTTCTATAATACGGATATTGCATCGAGTCTCTTCGTTGTACTCCTTCTAAATTATCTCTAACTATGCACTGTTCTTTTTAGTCCCTCTGTTATACGAAGTACTTTGCCATCGCTGTTTATATTTGAAACATTAATGGTTATTAGGAAAAATAAAAATATTTTCCCTCTCAACAAAACTAGTCCTGATTACAATATCAGGAAGAAAGAAGACTTTCGAATAACTAAACATTGCTCTTCTCTTTTTGAAAAAAGTATAACTCATGAAGGAATTCATTTATTTAATGCCCTTCCCCACTTCTTGAAGTCAATAGATACAATAAAAAAATTTAAACTTCAAGTAAAAATGTTTATGTTAGAGGAAACCCTTTACACGGAAACGGAATTTTATTCTCACTGTTCAAAAAGAATAATATAATCACAATAAAGAATCGTGTTTCATATCCAAAAACATTATTTGATAAAAAGTTTTAATTTTTATTTTTTTGCGGAGTTTCTCCACATCCTAAAGGTCAGTCGAATGTACGTTATTGTTTTATTTATTCATTTATAATTTATTTTATTTTATTTTTTTATATATTTGTTATAGTTACATTGTTTTCTTTTTATTTTCTATATCTGACACAGTGGGACCTGAGGAAGGGACGTAAGAACGTCCAGAAACATCGTTAGGATTAAGACACTTCCAAAGAGTTTTTTGAAAAATAGTTATCTTAATCTTTATTAAATTGTAAAATGTGTCTACTTATTATAAATGTATTTATGTATTATTTTTTTTTATACTCATATACTTTTAAGTAGGTATTTATTTATTCAGTTTTTATTAATTTTATTTTACTTTTCTTAATAGTTTTCTTATTACTGCTAATCATACGTGTGTTAGATTCAAGTGGTTATAAATCTAATTTATAAGCTATCTTAATGTATAAATTCTTTTGACGAATCCTATTACCATGTATTGGTTTAACGGAAATTTATTATTATTATTATGAATGTAAAAAAAAAAAAACAGCTAAAATGTAAACAATTTGAAAATAAAAAAAATTTGGCGGGAATAGACGGATGACTTCCACGATAACTCCCGATATAATGAATGTATCGACACAAAATTTTATATGCGACGCAAAACCCCATTAGAAAGACACACAATGAGTTTCAGCCAAATCGGCTAAAGGGAAGACGGACAAGGGAAAAGGGCTCGATTAAAACCCTAATAACGAGGTACGTAAGGACACAAAATTTAGTATGAGGATTCAGAAGGTCCTATGTCAACTATTGATTTTCAGCCCAACCAGTCGATACAAATTTTAGAAAACATTTGAAATAATTATATACTTTAAAAGGTTCAAAGCCAACAGGTCGTCTAAAGCATCGGATTAATCCGGAAAATATCCATTCTGCAGGCAAAAAGTTTAGGATAATATTGGAGTAGTGGTGGATAAGGGCTGTAAGGGTTGGTTCCCTAAAGTGCCCCATTAAAAAGGGATAAGCCAGACTCACTCCAGACCAGGACACAATACATTTGAAATAATAGTTCGTCTCTCCCCTCAACTCACCAACCATTGATCACTACTTTAACATGATTTTACCATCAAGTTGAAAGTCACCCGGAACGGAATCCACTCCAAGCCAACCGTGGAACCAGTTGCTTAATGTAACTTATTTTGCATGAAGACAAACTTTTTCAACCAATTGCTTAAAGTATATGTACTTATTTCTTTCAATTTATCTTTAAGGAGAAAGGGGACGTCAGGCCAAAGTGCCAAAATCATAGAATTCATTTTCTGGGTAACCAAATTTTTGGTTTTTAATTCTGAAAAATTCATTGGATCAATAATCAATTTTGCTAATACGGAAAGCCATTATAATTGTTGTGAACATTTTTTTTTTGTGGTCGGATGGCAAAAAATAGTAGAAAAAAAGTTTAAATCAAAAATGACATACGTTCACCTATCTCCAATAGAATCGTCGGCAGCGTTTGCAGACGCTTAAACAATGGAAAGAGATGAATTCCTGAAATCGGCCATTAGGACCCCCCACCACCTGACTCGAGACCATTCAATTATCCCTTATGACAATACTTTTGGGGCATTCCTTCTTTTTTTTTCGCTATCTGTAGTTTATTTCTCCAACTATACGAAGTCTAGGGTAAGTTATGTAATCATTCAGAAATTCGATGCTGAGTTTTCACCTGAATTTCTAGTTATCAAAAACTGAAAAAAAATCAAATGTGATGTGGTCATGACAGGACTTTCTTACCAACCATACTTACAGATTACTCTCTACCCCAACCCCCTCTCAAAATCCTGTCATACTGTCATTACAGGGTAAGTATATGAAAGATGATAGTAATGAAGTGGCGTCAGCGGTATCTTCTTGTTCCTTTGTACAGCGGAATTCTGAAACTGACAATAAATATTTCGTACGAAAATTTTTCATATTTTGAAGCACTATAACTTAGGTCGCATTGATCCAATCTCAAATTTAAGGACACATTAGCGAACGGAAATTTATTAAGAAACATTTTTGATAAAGACAATTTTTCGATAGGACTGACCGTTTTTGAGTCAAAGAAATGTCTAAAAATATAAGTTCCAAAACTACATATCTGGATGGTTTTCGGCATGTATCTCGGAAACCAGACGACCTGCAAAGGAAAGATTTTCGATTGGGTCCCAAACATAAGCGTTATCTTGCAAAATGTACTTAGGCCCCGAAGTAAAGTGGTCTCAATTTTCGTCCGATTTCGGCCAAAATCTAATTAGATGTATATTAGCACATTTTCATTCGAAGTTCATAGCTACAATCGTTTTGGCTCACAACTTTCCATCACACAGACACACATGCGCACAGAAATTAGATAAATAAAACAACGAATAATTTAACAACAATATTAATGCTGTTCCGCATTATAAAAATTGATTATTGATCCAATGAATTTTTCAGAATTAAAAACAAAAACTCTGGGTAGCCCGGTTAAGGATTCTACGATTATGGCACTTTTCTGACTGTCGTCCCCTTTCGCCTTAAGCATTCTTCGAGGATAATTCATTGGTCACATATTCGATCTCCTGTTGTTTTCCAAACTACTGAATCCAAAAACTAAAAAAAAAAGTCTGTTTGAACGTGTGTGTTTGAACACGATAACTCCAGATTGACGAAATTTAAAACCCCATAAGTATGGCACATATCAATTTTCCGCGAAATCAATGAAGAGAAGTGGGAGCAAAAAAGAGGGGCTCGATTAAAATACCCTGTTACCTGCCAATGTAAAGTATCGACACAAAATTTATTAAGATGATCCAGAAGTCACTATTCAAGTCAAATATTGAGTTGTAGCCCAAACGTTCGATTGACTTTGGTGTGAGAGCGAAAACGTAATTAATTATTTCGTTCTGGGGAAGTACATAGCCGGTGATTCACCGACGACTACTTTTCATTTCATTTTTGGTATCAGAGGGTCGGAAAACATGATAGTCTGATGAAAACTCAACAAAGAATGTCTGATCGATTACATAACTTCCCCTATACCTTGTACGGCTGAGGAAGTAAAACCAAATTTATACTTTTTTGGCTACATACCCTTTTATGGTACATATTGTTCTGAGTGAGGGGGCCTCTGACCTGATTTAAGAGTACTTTGACGGGAGGTCATAGTCCTCCATAGGGTTATTAATGCAAGCCTTGGTAGATATTGAGGCGGAGGTGACAGGTGCAAACCCCGGGACAAATGGGGCAACCCGCGCCCGGGGTGAAAAGCAGCCCCACAACGCTATTTTTCACCCGGGGGGGGAAGGGGGGGGGGGGGCTCTAATGAAAAGATGCGTCCAGACATGATAAATGTTTATCGTGTCAGAGCACCGACTGGAGCGGGTCGATAGAACTGGGGCCTCAGACACCTCAGCTCCACCTCACACAGGCTAAAATCAACAAGCCCCCCTCACATTCGTCATATCATAACATAAATCCTGAATCGACTAGCTGTGGTGAGCCGGGTTGCCTGGAGGAATTCAGATACCTAAAGGCCAGTGTATGCCTTTCACTAAGTGCACTCGAAAGATTTGATGCGTTTCAAGAAAATCGAAACAATTTCTCTGTCGTTACGAAAATTATTTTCATTTTTTTCTCAGAGTATATGAATTGAAGACGAGGTATCTTTAAGTATATGTTTTGATCTATTTTGAGATAAAATTATCATTAAAAGAAAAGTCTAACCATTAGGTTATTAGGAAACATTATTTTCCCTCTTAACAATTCATGATTACGATGCCAGGAAGAAAGATGATTTTCGAATAACTGAACATTGCTCCTCTTTTTTTTAAAAAAGTATAACTCATAAAGGAATTAATTTCTTTAATGCCCTTCCCAACGTCTTGAAGACCGTAGACAAAATAAGAAAATTTAAAGGATTTTTTTCTCATTATTCAAAAATAATGAAATAACCACAATAAAAAAACCTGTTTTATATTCATAAACATCATTTGATATATAGCTTCAAATTTTTTTTTTTTTTTTTTTTGTCAGAGTTCCTCCATAGATATCCGACTTTAAGGTCTGTCGAATCTAGGTTTTAATCATTTTTTTTTGTTATTTATAACTAATTTATTTTTCTTGTTTTCATCTTTTATGTATTTTAATTAGCATTTTATTTATTTATTTCATTTATTTATATATATTTATATTTTACAATTGTTATTGTTATTTTTTTTTTTTTAATTTCGCACATTGTGACCTGTCGTCGTGAAAAAGACACTTCCGGAAAAGTTATCAAAAAATATTATCTTAATTTTAATTAAATTTAAAAAAATATCTACTGTATTTATTATATACTTTATCTACTGTATAATATTATTATTTTTGCACTCATATTTTGAAGTATTTATTCATTTCTTTTTACTTTTTAATAGTATTGTTAATTCTAGTCCAGGTGTGTCAGACTCTAAGACTGTTAAAGTATCTAAATTATAAGCTATCTTAATGTATATATTCTTATAACGTATCCTATAACCATGTTATGGTGTAACGGAAATAATAATAAAAAAATAATAATAATGTTCTCATTCTAAAAGCAAGGATTAATGCTCCAGAAAAGCCTTTTTTTTCATCACCGTTTCAAAATTGGGAAATTTTATTTGAAATTTTGTTTTATTAGTTTTCTACTAGGTATATCGAAATCGCAAAAATGTATTCGGTATTATAGCAGCCAAAAGAGGGACTGGAAGTTGACTAAAAAAAATCAGATAGAGCACACTTCAATATGAAGTTTGTCGACCAATCAAATTAACTGTTTCTTCGTTGAAGGGGGAGAGTTTTTAGATGGATTTTTTTTTTTTTTTTTCGTTCAAAAATACAGCTTTGTCCTCTAGTCTATTCATAAAAGTTATCGCAATTAAATATACTGAAGGGTTGACTTGGAGAGGAGGAACTAATTAAACCTGTGATGACGGGGAACTCAAATTTAACTTTAGGGGCTGACTGTGTCCTCTGGGGGGCTGAAAGTAATATTAGGGGCAGAAAATAAATAAAAAAGCAAAAAAAATGTAATCAAGTAAATGAAAGAACCTCTCAAAGTTGGTTGGGTCTACTTCAGCTGGTAACTTAGTTTCAAGTTTGGAGTTGACTGCAACTTTCCACAGTCTAACAAGTAAGGACAAAACAGCAAAACTAATGAATTGAGAATAATTTTACAATTTTCACTGAAATTTTTACAAAAGTATTCAAGAAAAGCACAGCACGTAATCTCACAGGTTACAAAATAAAAACATAGTCTCCCCTCTAGCACATTTTATTGTTCTAGCCCATCAGACCTCTGATACATTTGTTAAAACGGAAAATAAATAAATAAGACCAACATAAAAAAAAAAAAAAAAAAAAAAAAAAAAAAAAAAAAAAAAAAAAAAAAAAAAGATTAACAATTAACAGAGGTAAAAAATACTTGACATTTTAAAATGTTAGCTTTTGAGCATTTCAATATATTTGTAAAATTTATTAAACAGTTTTATAATATTTATTCATTTTACTTAACTTATTAACGAGTTACGTTTTTAAAGTATGTTTAATCAGAGAGCCTTTAAAGCCGGCTAGCACATAGGTGTCGGTCTTAGGGATAGTTATGAATTCACATATGAAATTTCATGTCGATACATTCATTACATCGGCAGTTAAAGGGATTTTTGAGTTCAGCCCACATCTGATCCTCTCTTTCCCTTCCTCAACGGACACTGTCAGTTGCAGAGGGGTTTTACTGTACTTTATTTAGCTGGGGGAACATAGAAAGGTAACTGTGAGAACAACTGTTTCAATTGAGCTTGTTAAGTGGATCTTTGAGAACATATGTTGAAAGATAAGTTGGGAGACGTAGAGGTAAGATCGGGTGAAACAAGTGTATAGTCGGGGGTTACCGGGGCTCATTAGAGCTACATGGCCTGTAAAATCCACCCTCCTGGCATCTACCCAAATCCAATCCAACTCAGACTAATGCCTTTCAACAGCTTCCCCAACTGCCTTCCTCCCCCACACAGCTATCTCTCAATAGCACATTACCATTTGACTCCCAGATTTCCTTTTGATTCTCGTTTGTTCTACTAAATTGGTCAGCTTGGATGAGAATTAGACCAACTTTCCTTAGCCTTTTTGGAATCCTTCGAAAGTAGAGAGAGAAGTCCTTTCCTTGATTGTGATAATAAGATGTTGTAGAACGAGATATCTCATAGAAACAAAAGACATTGTCTTCCCACTGTTTTATTTGCGACCAGAAACAGTTTTCAATGCAATTTCGACATTGTTAGTGGCATATCACCAGTTTAGTGCGGTGTCAAACATGTACCACTGATGATGAATCCAACACAGGCTATCTTTCAACAGCTTCTCAAACTTCCAACCTCCCCATTCTCTCTCAACAGAACAATTCGACTCCCAGATTTGCTTTTGATTTTCGTTTTTTCTTCTAAATTGTTCAGCGCGAAGGAATTAGACCAAATTTTCTTAGCCTTTTTGGAATCCTTTGAAAGTGAAGAAATCCTTATCTCTCCAGCCTAGAGAGCTGTTCCACCACTCATTTTAAAGATAATTTAATAAGGTTTAATTTGATATGCAACTTGACTATGTTTGAAGAATTTTTTTTTTTTTTAATTTGAAAAAAAAATGTTTTAATTTTAATGATAGTGTTTTTTTTATAATTTTGAAAAAAATATATGTTTTTTGTACTATTATAAGCTTTAAATCCTGAAACTTATAAAGTGGGATCTCAAAATGGGATCATCTTCAAAAAAAATATAAAAATAAAAAAAAGCTAAACACACAAATTACATTAAGGGTTAGATTATAAAAAAAATGATTTACTAAACTCCTGTAAACAAATTAGGGGTTGCAAGTGAATAAACAGTCTGGTAATCACAGATGTTCTTTTTGGCACAAAGCCAGTACAGTCTTGTCTGATTTCATGTTCTTGCAGGTGTGTGATTCATGCCCACTCAAGCTCAACTTTTGCTTAATTTTCTGTAAGATCTTAGTGAGTGTATTACAGTTAGTTGTGTTGACAGTGTTACTTAAAGTGACAACTCTTCAATTGTGATTTGAAGACATTGTGACAACTACGTCATCATCAGTGACTATATTCGTTATGTCAAATTGTTCTGTTTGACACCACACTACACGGGAGATGTGCCACTGATGATGACTCCAACGTGCTTTTGCCTTCCAACAGCTTCTTTAACTTCCAACCTCTCCATTCTATCCAAATCATTTGACTCACAGATTTGCTTTTGATTCTCGTTTGTTCTGATAAATTGGTCAGCTCGAAGGAAATTAGACCAACATTCTTTAGTCTTTTTGGAATGCCTTGAATCTAAAGAAACACTTTCCTCATTAAGACTATATATACGATATAATAATACTTATCTCCGTTGTAATGGTTATAAAACATGTCATAAAAATGTATACATCAAGATACTTTAAGAATTAGGTACAGATCTACTAAGTAAACATATCTTAATCTCTCAGGGTTGACACACATGCAATTATTAATACGAGGAGGGCCGTGGTGGCCGGGCGGACTAGAGCGTAGGGGTTTGGTCCTGACTTTGAGGGCTGATGTCGCTGTAGTAGGCCTATTGTGTGCCCTGTATGTGTTGGTCCCTACCACAGTCCTGTATCTTTAATAAAGTCCAAGATTCTGCTGCAGGTTCCCTCCATTATCTGCCATCGTTCCATTATAGCAGACCCAAAGCAGTAAAATCTCTTACTTTCTAGTGCCTTACACTGGCTTAGAATATGAATCGAAGTTTCATTTTCCTGCACAGAGGGCTTCTAGCGATGCCCATATTGTGCAGGTGTTTCGCTCCTTTTCTCTGAAAGGGTTCCGCAACAAAGAGTTCCTACTACGGTTGGTTCGAATCTCCTGGAAGCCATGGATTATATGTAAATAACCCCAGTGTATAGTTATTCCTATCATGCATTTCTCCTAAGGCCAATAATAATAATAAACTATTAAAAATGCCAAAATAATAATATTAATAAATGCAGTAGATTTTAATTTAATTTAATTTATGATAAATATTCTTCCAGAGGTGTCACGACAATATTCCAAGATTTTTACGTCCCTTCCTCGGTCACAATGTGGTAAATATAGAGAAGTAGGGAAAATTAAAAAATTAAAATAATTAAAAACAATAATAATACATAATAAATAAATAAAATAAACTAGTATATAAGTGATAAAAATGTATGGTATAACAATGAAAATAAACAAAAGTACATTCGATTGCCCTTATAGGAGGAACTGTGTCAAAAAAATAAAAATGAAAGTTATGTATAAACATAGGTAGGCAAAAAAGAGTCGGGGTCATGTCCACCAGATCGACGAATGAGCGCTCTGGTAGTAGGCAATATGACCTCGTAGGGATCAATCATAATAACTAACTATAAAACGAACATTGAAAATAACAATAATTACACACATTTCAGGAAACAAAACGATTATGACTCGATTCTTATAAAGAAATGATATAATCAGTTTTGCACTATCCATCACAGAAAGAAAAGACAGAGGGTTTTTGTCAAAGCGATGACAGTCGTCAGAGCGTGGTAAGGATATTCAAAAGGATCCTGACTTATCTTAATCTGGAGAAAGGAGGACTAGATGTGAAAGAGGAGGGGGGAGGATGAGGATTTGGAGGGGGAGGATGAGGATGGGGTGGGGAAGAAAGGGAGGGAATCAATGGGAGAGCCGGATGCATTAGTCCCAGTTCCGGGGGAGGAACCCCGTTCCGGAGACGGGAGGGTGCAGTGAAGCGGCAAAACGGGACATCGACTTGGACATCCAACCCAAGAGCGGAGTTTGCAGACAATCCATAACAATAGCACATTCCACCTCAAAGCTTAACTAATACCTACGATATTGGCAACAAGACGCTTACACTTTGGCCTCGATGTAATATTAGAATCCGGTGGAGGACAATAGATGAAAGTTTGATAGAACGGATCACAGGTAGTTCCTGAAAGGGCTAGGCTATAATGACAGTTCCATATCCATATTCAATTTAGGAGACACTAGGCTAAAAAAGTATAATTTACGGTGGTGGGGTTTTCACTATATAAACATTCACCCTATTATAATAATATTTTTAGCGTTTATCATAATAATAATATTTATATCCATTAGCAATAGCATGTTATTGCTAATTAGGGATACTTCATACAATTTTATATATCAAAATAACTTATAAATGATATACTGTGATGTAAAAAAAGTACACAAAAAAAAGTACACACATTAAAATGATTAAATTATTAATATAAAAAAATTAATTATATTTATTTTTCTATAAAAATCAAATTTTTTTAAAAACAAATGAGTAAAAAAACAAAACATGGCCATCAGCTGTTTTTTTAGTGCGTGTAGAGACGGGTCGAGGCTTGAGTGGAGACGGTCTGAGTGTGTGGAGAGTGGTGTTTAGGCTTAAAATGTGGTTGAGAACTAAATTGAAGTGAATTGACGGTGAAATTGATCTGCAAAGAAGGTGCTGTTGTTTGCTTATATGTACAGGATATATGCCCAGAAATATATAACTTAATTTTTTTTAAAAAGGCCAAAATATAAAACAAAAAAAAAGATTGAATTAGTGTTAAGAATTTAGTTTTTAAGATTTTTCTTTTGATTTTCGTTTGTTTCAATGTTTAGTTTTTTAATTTTATAATGTAGATTTAAGAAAATAAACCCAATATTTGTTCTCGTAAATTCCATTCATTTTCCCTGTTGGCCCAGTAAGATAATTTGAAAACCTTTGGATTAGATTTAATATTATTTAAAATTATTAAAAATGGCATCTCTTTAGAAATCCAAATGAAAAGTTAGTTAATTGAATTTTTTTTTAAAATACGTGCACTTTCTTAAAAATTGTACGTTTTGTACTTTTGATATTTTTAGGGCCCTTTTCGAAAACTACTGTAGAAATCAAAATTAAATAGAAGACTAGTTATAAAATTTCTACCGGAAATGTGGTAATTTAAATGTTATTATTTATTATTTATATTTTTATTTATTTATCATTTATTTAAGATTAACACTTAAACCTTTTTTTTTTTATCCCAATACATCAACTTTCCTGACCATTGTGCAACTCACAGACACTCTGAATGTGATTCTCTATTGACGAAACACTATCTGATAGTGATTCCGGATATTTGACGAAGCTACAGGTTCGAGGATTCAGGATTAGCAAGGCTGGTAAGTGGCCTCTTTATAATTAATTATTTACGTTAAACCATAACAAGGTAATTGGATACGTCATACAATGTTTGTCCATCAAAATAGCTAATACATTACAATAATAATGTCTCAATTGACATAATGATAATACAGTCTCAATAGACAGAATAATAATACAACAATTCACATACGTGAGGAGTTAAAAAAAATCAAAAGAGTCAAAAAACCGAGGTTATCTAAATTTTGAGCAGCTAAAAACACCCAAGTGGTAGGAGGAGGTATTCAAAATCAGGAAAAAAAATAGTGAAAAATGTTAGTTTTAGTTAGTTATTGTGACTGATGACCGGGCCTTCAACTTCGAGTTCATATCGCCTACTACCAGAGTGCTCTTTCGTCGCTCTGGTGGAAATGAGCCCGACTCTACTATGGGAGTTCTGGATTTTAAAGAAACTTTAAACATTAAAGTATCATCGTGGAGGCTCGGGAACATCGCTTAACGGGCTATCGCAAGAAAGGCATGCTCGGCCGGGTTCCGAACTCACGATCTTGATTGAGCTCATTAGACAAGAGCTACCTCTGAGCTACCGGCATCTTCGGTGTTTGTTTCATGTTCTCCAACCGTCTGGGTGAAATTAGTTGTGTCAATCTGTGCGCATATATCCGACCAATACAGTGAAAATATTGACAGGTAGTTGTGTGTGTATTTTCCTAAAGCAGAACAGCCTTCTCACAACCTAAATTTTCACAAAGCAGATCCAGAATCCATTCAATAATTACAATTAAACGAGAACAAGATCTTATACTAGGGGAGAATAACTGAATCATAATTACAACCTGATCTAAGACAGACAGAAATTCTGGTTAAACCCGAAGAATGGAGGAAGTTTAATGAAGAAAGACGAATGACAGGAGGGCGAAGAACTGAACTTGTCAGTCAAAGCGATTTTGAGTTAATTCTAAATCAGACTCTCAGAAAAGTTAACACCGAGAAACACTAACTTGTATTAACAAACAACGCCTTTTCCCTGTAACCATGTTTACAGACAAGTAATTATAAGTTGTGACTCGTTACGTTAAAGAATGTACCAGGGACAAGTTGTAATGAGTTAGTCAGGTTTGCACGTGTGGATCTAACAGAGAAAAGTAATTAGGAAACTTCTCTTTTGGATAATTTGTGCAGTTTGGATCCACTTTTGTGTTTTAACGCGCAGATTTTATATTCAAAGTAATTTCACTTCCCCAACTATACCAAGTATAAGGGAAGTTATGTAATCAGAAATTCGATACTTCAATGGAATAACATGTTTTCTGAACTCCTGATTCCAAAAATTCCTGTATGTAAGACTGTACCTACACACGATATCTCCCGATAGAATGAATTTATCGACACAACATTTTATATGTGTATCCAGAGTTGCATGAGGAAGACACCAATTGATTTTCAGCCAAATTGACCAATATGAAAAAGGGGACAAAGAGAGAGGAAAGCACAAAAACCATAATAACTGTCGTCTTAATGAATATAACTATATATATATATGTGGGGGGCTGGTGTTTTACACCTAGGGACCTAAGCATCCAGTGCTCTTATCCCTTCCCTCGTTTATACTTATACTAGCTGAACCAAGCCCTTCATGAAGTGCTCAGTCTCCCAGTTTCCTTAATGAACCTGAGAATGCTCTCATAGTCCAATCTTCTAAAGTCGTCCTCAATATAATATAACTATACAAAAATGGATAAATTAAACACCAATTAGGAACATCTATTAATTTTCTGCAAAATAAAATCGTAGTCTGACCTCTTACAGTTTTTTAATTTAGAGCTAGCCGGCTTTCAAGGTTGTCCTCTTCTTTCACCGGAATATCTGATTCCAAAAATAAAAATAAATATAAGTCGTCGTAGAATCACCGGCTATGTACTTCCCCAGCACGGATTAATCAATTAAGTTTACTCTCTCCTTCCAAATCCGATCGACGTTTTGGGCTAAAACTCAATATCTGATTTACAGTTATTAGGGTATTTGAGTCGACCTCCTTCTCTGCCTTCTCTTCCCTTCGATTGATTTCGCAGAAAATTAATAGGTGTTGTCCTTATAGGGCTTGGAATTATCATATGCAATTTCGTGACAATATACTCATTATAACGACAGTTATTAGAGTTTTGATGTTAAGCTCCCTCTAATCTCCCCCTTCCCTTTGGCCGATTTGACTGAAAATCAATAGGTGTTGTCCTTATAGGGCTTTGAATTTACATATGAAATTTCGTGTCAATACACTCATTACCACAGTTATTAGAGTTTTGATGTTGAACTCCCCCTTCTCTTTGGCCGATTTAGCTGAAAATCAATAGGTGTCGTCCTAAGAAGGTTCTGAATACTATACATAAATGTGTCGATACATCAATTCTTCTACAGAGAATTATCGAGTCACAGACACACAAACAAATAGACTTTTTTTTTTCATTTTTGGAATCACGAGGTCGGAAAACATTATATTTCGTTGAAAACTCCACATCAAATTTCTGACTGATTGTATAACTTCCTCTATACTTATTATAGCTTGGGAAGTAAAATCTCCTGGCGGTGTGTGTGTCTGTGAACGCGATAAGACCCGATAGAAGAATTAATGTATCAACACGAAATTTATATGTACATCCACAATCCCATATGGACAAAATTTTTTTTATTTCTAGCCACATCAGCCGAAAAAAGGGAGAATTAGGGGACGGTTTTGGGCGAGAGGAAAAATTAATTCGTGCTGAGGAAGAACATTTCTGGTGATTCACCAACGTCTATTTCATTCCTGACAGTTTTTTTTATTAAAACGGAAAAAAAATAAAGAACAATAAAGTATCTGTGATGTGGCCAAAATAGGACTTTCTTATACCAACTTCTTTTTTACAAATCACCCCACCCCCACCCTGATTACAGAAATGTATTGTCATCATCAGTTTTCTCTGTTTTATTGGACTATTCTGAGAATCTTCCAATATCCAGTAATGGCAGTCTGAATGTATGAATTATCATACTCGGCCCTGGGGTTTTTTTTTCTCTCACTTTCAGAGGTAGAAGCAAGTAGAAAGAGTGTGGTTGTGGGAGCGAACCGAATGGAGGATGCGCGACTCATGCGTGACACTTTTCTACGCGTCTTACCAACCACTCCACTCCACACCTAACTATACTACCAAACTACACCTAACTATACTTATCTACACCTTACTATCACGAAACACGGCAGTGTCTCTAGCCAAGTCCGAAAAAAATGTCGAAAGACACTGCTGTGTTACTTTTCTCGTGACACCAAATGCCACTTTTTGCATCGAAAAAAGTATATTATTCATTAACAAAATGATGTTTTTTCCGACATTGCCGTCTGGAGAACTCCGATCTGAACAAAATTTTTAAAAAAAAAGTAGCCAAAAAGAATCATTATTGACCAAGTTTCGAAGGGTCAAAATTAGCAAAAAAACACGTTTTGTTCAGTGTCCGGGCGTCCGGATGACGTCATCAATGTTAATATATGAATTTTTTTAAATGTATAATAAATATTATGTGATCTATTCTTGCAAATATAAAGAAAAGAATATATATGTATACAATAAAAAATAACCCAATATTATAACGATAACAAAAAAAAAGACAGCAACGATAAAATACATTCAGGAAATTGATAATAATTAGAAAAAAGTGAAAAAAGTTTGTGATTGTTATTACGTTTTCAAACCTGTCCCAGTTTTCTAACCAATTCCAGTTTACTGCTAATTAATTGTTTACGTAGTATCTAATACAAAACTCTTTGTAATTGTATTATAATCTAATGGTTCGGAATACCATTGTATTGGATTTATATTACAACTTTTCATGAGTCAAACTTATGTTTATTATTTACATAGGCAGACATTTTTTCGTACACCGTGTTTTTCAGTTTTACTGATTTTTGAGATGTCACGTAGCGAATTTTTCAATTTGGCCTACTAAAATACTACATTACATATTAACGCCTTACTATGCATACTATCCACCGACACCTAACTGTGCTTATCTACCTACTCCTTACTATACGTATTTACGCCTTACTATGCATACTATCCACCGACAACTAACTATACCATCAAATTACACCTAAATGTACTTATCTTCACCTAACTATACTTATCTACACCTAACTATACTAACTGTACTTAAGTACACCTTACTATACGTATTTACGCCTTACTATGCATACTATCCACCGACACCTAACTATACATGGTGTAGCAATACCAACTTGAAAACTCTTCAAGTGGCCCAAAACAAATGCCTTAGATTGGTTGGTAGCTACTCGAGGGACACCTCCATCCTCCAAATCCATGAAGACCTAAATGTTGAGCTCCTACTGAACTACATAATAAATTTCAGTAAAAACTTTTTACTTAAGTAAATTATAAATCAAAACGTTTTGGTAAAGAAAATAGGGAAAACTCAAGGAGGGAAACACAAAAATATCCGTTCACAATTTTAAATTATAATCTCTGTTTTTGAATGTTTATTAATTTATTTTCTATTCATTTCAGTTACTTTGTATATCATTGTTTTTGATTAACTGATTATTTTTGATTTGTATTTAGTGTATAAGAGTAATGGTTAAGGAACCGTATTGTATAATTGTACCTCTGTAAATGCGACAGTTGTAATAAACTCATCTTCTTGATTGATTAATTTGCACTGGTGAGGTACATTTTTCGTTTTGTATGACCTAGTTAGGATAGTCTTTTTCCGCACCAGACCTCTTGCCGCGACCCTTCATTAGGGTGCAAAATCTAAAATTACTTTTCAATATATTGATCCTTTTCAGACTAGAAAATTACATTTGTCGGGGAAAAAAAACATGAAAATTGATTTCAAGATTTTCCCTTTTCAATTATGTTTGTTTAATAATATTAGTTAGTTGGTAAACAACAGTCTAAATTGTAAAGTCAATGAATCGATAGAAACCTCAATGGTATCCATATTTACTGAACAATCAAGGAGAAAAAGTAAAAGAATAAAAAAAAATATGGTTGAATCACCGCCATGTACTTCCCCAGCAGAAATTAACAACTAAGTTTTCGCTCTCTCTCTGAAACAAAATTACCCTTAAGCCTTACTGAGGGGCCTCCCATAATCACCTCCCTTTAACCGATAGGCTGATAACACTGTTCGACAAGAGTAAATTTTCTTATATGAAAATACGTTTTTCTGAAGGACTTTCATGTGGGAAATTCAAATCTAAAATCAGAAATTCGCTATCAGGCACAGTTTTTTATTTATACGAGAATATTTGTCTAATTTAACTGAAATTTTTAAGTCTGGAATAAAGATAACAACAGTTGGCAACAATGAATTTTGTCTTTCATTTGTTTTCATATTCAAGAGTTGACATCCCGTTGCAAATAGATTTATGTTAGTTAATAAGCAAGTTATTGTTAAACTATTTAAAATTGAATTTTATAGCGTGTTAAACTAGCAAATGTAGATGATAGAGACCTTCCATATCATGTGAGTAAATATACATAATATATTTATGTTTTAACTACAGTATATGATTCTGACAGCTGTAGTATATAAAATAGGTAAAACCTTCCATATTTCTCTTTTACTGAAATCTCTTCAACCATAGGACGTGAACTAGAAGTCACATTCTAACATAGAGAGAGAGAGAGAGAGTGAAGTCTTAACTTTAACCTGGCATTTTTGTTAGATGAATTGAATAATGTTTGTTTACATTATGTATTGTTTTTTATATGCACAATTCAATTCATAGCAGTAATTTGAAAAAATTGAAATTGCGTATAACTTCAAAATAATAACTGACACCGAAAAACTAATTACAGATTTGAATCCAGGAGGCAATGTCCCATAAGAATCAAGAATAATACCCCTAGAAAAATGAATTTAATTTCTTTTTGTGGAACAGTGTAATCAGTAGTCTTACTTCATTCTATCGGGAGTAATTTTCACAGACATATGAACGTGAATTTTACTTACTTAATACCATGTTGACTTTTCAACAGATTTTCATGATTTTTCGACTTCCTAAATATAAAAAAAAAAATCGTATGTGTGTCTGTGAACAAGATAAATCGTCACTTAAACATGAAAACTCTCCATAGAAAAAATCTATCGACACAAAATTATCCAGAACACTCTAAGGAACCTATTAATTTTCAGACAAATCAGAAACAAGAAAGGGGGAGATTAGGTGGGCCTAAAATCAAAAACTCTAATAATTGCGAGGGTGCCGGTAGTTCAGTGGTATGCGTGCTTGTCTTCTGAGCTCAAGATCGGGGGTTCAAAACCTGACCGGACCCTTAGTTTTATCTGGGAGATAAAATAAACTTAAGCACGCCGTCCTTCGGATGGGACGTTAAGCAATGGCCCCGAGCTTGTACGATGTCAGGTACTCGTTAAAGACCCCTGCCCCAGGTGAATAAAAATTTAGGGTAGGCAAAATTTCGGACTCCCACAGTAGAGTCGGGCCCATGTCCACCAGAGTGACGAAAGAGAACTCTGGTAGTAGGCGATATAAACTCGTAGTTAAAGCTCGGCATGAGTCATAAAACCTAATCTAATCTAACCTCTAATAATTGCCGATGTATTGACTGTGTTGTTATTAAATTTTATATTTAAATTCAAATCCCCATAAAGACGATTGCTATTAATTTTCCACAAAATGAGCTTATGGGACGGGGCGATTAGAAGAGGGGGTCAACTCAAAAACTATAAAATCTGCAGATGTAAAGAGTGTTTTTGATTTAGTCCAAACAGTCAAATCGTTTTGGAGAGACTTATTTGATTAATTTGTGCTGAAAATCCCTGAATCACAGAGCACTTTTTTTTTAAATTATTTTTTGATGAAGGGATCGGATATTCCAGTGAAAACTCATCATTGAATTTCTGACCTATTACATAACTTCCCCTATACTTCATATAAGGTCATTGACCTTTTTATAAGGAAAACTAACTGACTAAATCACAAATGATGTTCCAAGAAAATCTGGTTTAATACCCTATAAACTTTAAAGGACTTTGATTAAAGGGCTCGCTGAATTGTGATGAACCATATTGTTCAAAGGTTTTTAATAAGAAAACTTGTAGATAGCCCATCAGTAAGAACTATGGCAGTTGACGCGACATCAAACCTGTAAAGTCCTTCTAGTATATCTGGCATTCTTATCTGCTGACTCATTACTGACTACCCACATCCGAAGTCCCTGTAAGTGACTTCGTTGCCTACATCAAGGAAAGAGTCTGGATCAAATGGCAGATTCGGTGGCTCGGTATGACTGATAATAAGCTAAGGATCATCAAAAGCTCCACTCGAGTCTGGAACACTTCAATAAGAGAAAAAAGGAAAGAAGAAGTAATTTTAACTCGGTTACGTAGAGGGCAGAGCAGGCTGACCATGGATATCTGATGGCTCGGGAACACCCTCCTCTGTGTCAGTGCTGCGGGGTAGGACTGTCTGTCAGACACATTCTAACTGAATGCATGGCATATAGTCCCCAGAGTAAGAATTTCAATCTTGCGGTGGATATTTCCGAAATTCTATCCAATAATAGCTCCCAAATTACCCAACTATTTCATTACTTGCACTTCACAAACCGCTTATCTAAATTATAAAACAAAATTATCTTCATCACGTAGCCTTTCTATTCCGTATACAGCAATCTCGACCTTTATTATTGTTAATCAGCGCCTATCTAAATTAGCCCGCTAGGATCCCCACAGACCTGCATCCATCAGGCATCCATGACACTCGTGGTCGAAATGCCTTAAAGAAAAAAAAAATGTAAAGATAAAAATATTAATAACTAGCAGTAATACCCGGCGTTGCCCGGGGAACTTTGACTTTTCTCCTAATATCTCTCGTTCGAATCCTATTCAATTTTTCAACAGTAAATTCATGATGTTATAATTTTCAATTATTCATACGGAATAACGCTTATAGTCCTTCAACGGCAGACATCCCAGCTAGTAACTTTTTAGGACCCCTGGGCACCATAGCTAGTACGCGCCATTCAACGGCGGAAACCACAGCTAGTGAATACTTAGAGTCACTGGACGTTCTAGCCAGTGCGTACTTAAGAACGCTTGTGACCACAAATGTGCGGATTAATAATATGCTCTTTTGAAAACCTGGTCTTAATAATACAGAGGCGGGTGTTGCAGCGAGGAACCTATGCATCTAATGCATTTATCCCTTCTCTGGAAGCGCTGGGCTTTCTCCTGGTTTTGTCTGACCTGGTTCTGATCATACCAATTCCATCATGAAGGACCTAGTCTCTCAGTCACTTTAGCAAATCTAAGAATACTCCCGTGGTCTAATCTGTGGAAGAGACAAACAGAATGTTCTTGAATGAGGCCTTTCCGGAAGACGACTCAGCTCAGGATTCACTCAGCCAACTTGAATCAGACGTGCTGCTACCCAGTCATCAGCCGACTTGTCGGCTACTGATAGAAGAAGAAGAAAGTAGGATAAGACTGGGAAAAACCACCGATCATTGACACAGTTATTACATCGGCTGTTATTAATTTTTTTGAGTCCAGCCCCCCTCCTCTCAAACCTCTTCCTTTTGGTCGATTCCGCGGAAAATTAATAAATCACATATAACATTTTTTATCGATGCATTCATTCCATCAGGAGTAATTGCATTCACAGACATACATATATTTTTGAGGTTCCCTGTTAGATGTCGCAGCTCCTGTTGAGGTTCAGGATATTATCCCCCAACACCTTGAACTCATTACCTGTCTGCATATTCCTTATTTCTCTCCAGGATTTCTCTAGGAAGTTTCTAATAAGCATCCTTGAACCTTCCTACTTCGTCGATTCCCCAAGTCCCCGAGTGATCAGGAACTCAATAGGGTCCAACTTTTTTGTAGTTTCCTAACTTGTTTAACTTATGGTTGCCACAAGGCCCATTATGTCTGATGAATATCTATCAAATTATTATAATCAATCCAATATAGAGAAACATTTTTTTTTTCTGCTTCTCTTCTGTCATCATTAACTCATCTTCTGAATAAATAATAGACCATGGTGGAGGAAGAATTTTAATTAGGCATTGGCCTTTTTAAGGATGGCAATGAGTAGGAGAGAACAGATGGTGGCGGAGGAAAGTCTCACAGATGCAGCCTCCCAAGCTGAACTGCCTTAGCCTGTCATTTCATGAGGGTTTGCATCTATTGTTTGAACACTTCACACAAAGAAAGAATAAAAAAAACAATAATAGAACCGACTAGATCACAGATCTGTGATACCTCCATTGGCCTGCCGGGGGCGGCTAGTCCTTGTAGGCTCAACACTAAAATAACTACAAATTGATATATCCGTATATAGTTTTGCGATAAGTTTCGATGTAATGGAAAACTAATTTAAAAAAAAGAAGACATTTGACATTTATATTGTCTATTTCCACAAAATTCAAAAAGGGCGCCGCACAGTGTGAAATTTATGAGTTTTGATTTTAAAAATTCGAACTCCTGCTCAATTTTAGATCAATTTGGATGAAACTAGGTGCAAAATATTTGTGAAAGCTGCCTTTTTATCAGGTAACTGCGGGTTTCACAATCAAGGTATTACATGCCAATTGACAGCTGCCAAAACCCCGCGAAAATTTTAAAATAGTTTAATTTTTTTTGTCTAAGTTTTTGTTAACGGATTTTGACAAGTTAAATGAATGTTTTTTGGGATTACGAATTCAATTTTTATTTTACCCAAAAGTGGTCCTAATGTTGTCATTTTGGCCTAAAGTGGTCCAAATTCAATATATTGGCTATTTTTGCCACTTTTGGTGGTTTTAATGGATTCATTGATTGTGGAACCCGCAGTTACCTGATAAAAAGCCAGCTTTCACAAATATTTTGCACCTAGTTTCATCCATATTGATCAAAAATTGAGCGGGGGCTCGAATTTTGAAAATCAAAACTCATAAATTTCACACTGTGCGCCGGTAGCTCAGAGTTGTTTGCCTAAAGATTCCAAGATCGCTGGTTCGAATTCCGGTCTCAGCTCTTAAGAGTTTTTTTTTTCTAACTGGGAGAAAATCCTTGAACACGCCGTTCTCCGGATGTGACGTTAAACGATACTATGTCAAGTACTTGTTACTGACAATAATAAACTAAAGATAACACCGTTAAGTGATTCAGATTTAAAAAAAAAAAAGCGTCATTTATATTTCGCAACCGACGTTTGAATAAAATTGAAAGTAATATAATCGGAAAGGAGATATTAGTTCTTTGAAAAAATTATATGAAAAGCGACGTCCGGAACATCAAATTTTTCAAATTATTTCTGCTTGTTACTTCCCCCATATGAAGTATAGGGGAAGTTATTTAATCGGTCAGAAATTCAATGTTCAGTTTTCACTGGAATTTCATGTTTTCCGATCCCCTGATTTAAAAAATGAAAAAAGTTTTCGTCGATGTGTGTGTCTGTGAACTTCCGTTAGAATGAATGTATCGGAATGATATTTTATATGTGTGATCCAGAATCCCATAAGGACGACACCTGTTGATTTTCATAGGGCACATATTAATTTTCCGCGAAATCGGCCGCAGGGACAGGGGGAATTTTGAGAAAAGCGGCGATTTTAAGCTAAAACGTTCGATTCGTGGTATGAAAGTACATTGGTCGGGAATTCACCCGTGGTATGGAAGTACATTGGTCGGGGATTCACCGACGACGTTTGCCTTTTAGAATGGGGCTGAAGTAAGAATCAAAATGCTCTAAACAGATTTTTAAAGAGGGGGGGGGGGGGGGGATTAGTGGTTGAGGAGTGGTGGAAGTGATTGCCCCCCCCCCCCCCCTCCCACCACCCACCGATGTAATAGTGCTTGTGACGTCACAGGAAACGGAAACAATTTGGAAAATGAATCCTTGATCCCCCAGCCTCCCTACTTTTAGCCAGGATACAGGACGTACAGGGGGCCTTCTTACGGGCCTCACGTCACTTCCCACATTTAAACGATCTCAGTCATGGCGAGGGAGTACACAAAAACATAGCCGCAAATATGCTGCTTGTGATGCCCGGGATTCAAGGTCATATCGCCTACTACCAGAGAGCTCATTCTTCTGGCGGGTATGAGCCGATTTAGTTACCTAGGGTAGGGGTTTTTAACAGGTAACTAACATCGAACAGGTTCGGGACCATCCGAAGGATGGCGTGCTCAGGGTATTACGATCTACCTCTGAGCCCTAGGCCTCAACATTTACATTGGAATTAATTACTTCAACATGATTAATTTGGATTTGGGTTTCACATTCTTATACCTTCATTCTAATATAAAGAAATACTGGAATTGTGCGAAAATCCAAGATGCCGCTGATATGATTTTGACCTAATCAAAAATCACTTGAAACAGAAGACTGAAAGGCATGTCTTAAGCCTAGTACTCACTGAAGAATTTTGTTTCGGAACAATCTTTCTGAACAATGTTCCGAAACGTGTCGCGGGACGACATTGAACTAATTTGTTCCGAAACATTATTCCGCGTCCCAAACCAACCATCAAACCAACTAGTCTCAAAATATTTTCGCAAGTAGCAGTTGCTGTTGCCAAAGGCGCATTTCTCGACATTAAAATGTCTAAAGAAGAAAATATAAGAAAAAAAAGAAAAGATGGTGGTCAAGAAAACGTTTTGATGGCGGAAATATGTGGTACACATTTTTTGGATGCTGACTCGGGTTTCCGGAGTGTCACTCTTTTTATTCTTATTTTTATAATGAACACTTGAACTGTTCAAAACACGTTCAGACTTGCAAATGTTGCGCATATTTTCCATTTCGCTGGAAAACCCGAACTTTATGTCGGGAATGTTTCTGAACAGTCCGCAAACATTTTTGAACAGTTTCTATACAATGTTCCGCAACAAAATTTCTCAGTGAGTACTAGGCTTTATATAAAATACGATTTTTCGAAGGTCGCCCGGTTAGCAAGATACTTGCCGTAAACCGTCCTAAAATATACCGACACAAAATTTTATATGTGTAATCAAAACACCATAGTGTAACCCTAAGGACTACAATTAGTCTTAACGCCCCCCCCCCCCCCCCCACACAAAAAAAAAGGATTAAAAATTCTCTGAATAAGACATTTATTTATTTCCAATCAACACCTAGCTAATTAAGTTGGGGAAGAAAGCCGGTGATTCAACGACGACTATCTTTTTATTTTTCACTCATGATGCAAGAAGATAGTTCTTGCAAAACACATATTGAAATTTTTTTTAAAAATACACAGAAAAATTAAAATAGAAAGAGTTTTCTCGAATGTCTACGAATAATCCCAGAAGAGGAAAAATGGTAGAATACAAAAGAAGTTTTCATTTGAGTAATTCATGTCTTTTGGTTGATAAATTCAAGTGGAAAGGACTAGCTAGGTAACGTTGATATCGCTAAAAGGAAGGAAGCTGGGAGTCGCCCAACTACGGACCATTAGCTGATGAAGCACTCACTACCTCGGAATTAAAGGCTCTTATTAAAGTAGCACGTCAGGGGGGCGTGGAAAATGATCATTTAGTCGGCGATATGGGGGGGGGGGGGGGGGGGGGGGGCTTTCTGAGGGGAGGAGGGCCACTTTCCGAATTACCAACCAGGAAACACCTTTTTGGCAATATGAAAAGATAGTAGCAGTGCTATCCAAGCCAGCGATATACATAAATGGTAAGAACTCAATGGGGGATGAAACATATGATGAGATGAATGGCCTACTTCTGTTGAAAGGAGCATACTTTGTCTGAACATGATAAGATTGATGGTTTTGGTAATAACTAAAGTTCGGATTTAAAACACGATTGAAGTATATCCATCAAGTATATTGTAATAACGTTCTGTGTCGATACATTCATTCTACCAGAAGTTATTAAGGCTCCCTATTCCTTTTGAATAGGAAAATCCTCAAAAAAGAGCTTCCTAATTATTGGACAAGCACATGATAGGGAAACGAAGAATAAAAATAAAGGGGAACAAAATAATAATAATACTGAAAACAATGTTTTGATACCACTGAAGTTGTAGATCGGAATCTCTTTCCAGGTTCACTTCGTCGCGAAAAATGTTTTTCAACGATGTTTATCCTCTCGTCCCTTACAGCTATAAAACTCTTCTCGGAAGTAGTAACATTGAAGAGTTTACAAAATTATCTCTTTCCTGTCCGTCATCAATATTAGTATGTTAATTATCAAATTATTTCCCAATCATTCAGCTTAATTAGATTACTTTTCGTTTTTCAGCTAATCAACAAATATCATTTACGTATTTTTTAATTTTATTAACGTATTATTTTTTTATTTTATTTACGTATTATTATTTTTTATTTTTTCTTAAATAAACATATGGAAGTTATGTTGCCTGTGGGTAGCTGCTGAAGCCACTAAGGAAGAAAAAAAAAATATTAGTTTTAAAATTCTGGGGGTATTATTGAGGGTCAGTCAATGATGAAAACACTATTCAAATGCCAACGTTTCGATATATTTCATATCATCATCAGGGCCTAACAAAAACAAGACTCTTGTCTTGCAAAAACAAGTCTTGTTTTTGTTAGGCCCTGATGATGTTAAGAAATATATCGAAACGTTGGCATTTGAATAGTGTTTTCATCATTGACTGACCCTCAAAACCCCCAGAATTTTGAATTATTCAGTCGCTAGCAAACATCTATTAGTTTTAAACAATGTTTTGGATAACTATATTAATTTAAATACAACTATTGTAAACTTAAGGAGGCTGGGATTTGCAGTAAGAAAGAAAAATGTAATTCGTTGCAGGACAGCATCGTTTATTTCGGATACAAAATTGACAAGCATGGAATGCATCCCACAGCGACTCTCGGCAGTATAAATAACTATAGCCAGTTTATCAGGAATTCGCAGACTATTTGTGCACATACAAGACTGCAAAAATACCACATGGAAGTGGACACAGCTGATACAAGTGATGTGGGACTGGGAGCTGTACTGATCCACTGATATCCGGACTTATGGACGACCCACCGCATTCACATCGAGGATAATAATAATAATAATAATATATATGGTGGGCTGGTGTTTTACACCTAGGAACCTAAGCATCCAATTTTCTTATCCCTTCCCTGGAAGCGTTGGTACCTTACTTTGTTTCCTTAATGAATCTGAGAATGCTCCCGTGGTCCAGTCTTCTAAGGTCCTTCTCTATGATTACATATTTGCCAAAAATGTGAAATCTCGTCCGAGCATATACTCAGGAAGTGTGCCACGTCTTCTTCTCCCCATCTGTCACAGGTGGGACTGTCCTTGACTCATACTGTTCTCGTACGTAGGTGTCTATTGAACGGCCCGTGTCCTGTGAGAACTCGAAGGACGAAAAGACGAAGGAGAAAATTTAATATATTAGGCTACAATATTTATACCACTAATTTTTCAAGGAAAGATTAATTCGATGAAAAATGTAATCTTTTTGTCAATGTGCATATTTTTTTAATTACCCCCAAAAAAACTTGCCTTTGGACCTGTGCCTTTACCCGGCTTGAGGAACGCTGCAATAGATGCCTAAGATGCAATTTCCCCACTTCCTATCCCGCTGAGCTGCAAAGTCATATCCAACCATTGACCCCTGAAGAAAAAGCAAAAAAAAAAAAAAACACGTAGATACCAAGACAAAAAATTGTAAAAACATGTAAGTAGAAAAACATTGCTTGAAATGACGGGGGGCGAATTTTAGTCTACAATTTTGTCCAATTTATATATATACTTTTTTGAACCTTAATACCTTCATGGTTGTGTAAAAAAAAAACGGAAAAACAGCGTATATCTATTTTTTTAATTTTTTTTTTCAACTGAAGAAGAAAAGTAGAGTAAAAAAGTGAAACGAGGGGGGGGGAGCGAAGAGAAAAGCGAGTTAGCGGATCTCGGGGTCTCCCCGGGGCTACCCACTTCGAGGAAAACATTTTTGATAATTAGTTTTTTGTTCGTTGTTGACCCGTTTAAAGAGAGTGAAAAACGAAAAAAAGAAGAAAAAAACACAAGCTAGTCATGGTTTTAATAGAGCTTGTAAAAAGGTAGGATGAACTTACATAACGGACTACAGCAGCCCCCCCGCCAATTTTCATTCTGTATTCATCAGCGGAGAAGAAAGCTTTAATCAAGAGGCCACAGTCTAAAACTGATTAGCGTTCTCACCAGCTTAAACATTTTTTTTTTTTTTTTAATTAAACAAGTTTAATCAAAATACTTTATAGAGAGAGTTTGTCTAGCGCGTTAATATTAACAAAGCGCTTTAAAAAAAATAATAATTTTACTTTCTTTGGAGCGTTATAACTTTGTTCTATCTCAAATCTAAGGGCAATAAGGTAGTTTTGAAATGAAATGAAAATGAAAAATAATGTTTATTCTGGGACATATCCCCTAAGAATAATAACGTAAGAAATATACAAAAGAATACAAGTATGAATCAAATGAGACAGAATAAATATGAAATGTTAATGACAGACAACGATTAATAATAAAACTAGTGAAACAACATTTTCTTCTATACGTCTAACCGTTTTCGCGTAAAGCGAGCCTGAAGTCTTAAAAAATAAATTTCGCGACATTTTAAGGCTTGCATCTCGAAAACTGAGAGGACATCAAAAAATGTATCCTACATAAAATGTACTTTTTAATATTTTTTACAACTTATATCCGAAAAGATTTTTGATTAAGACATAAATAAAAACGGTATCTTGTAAAATGTACTAAGGCTCCGAAGAAGATTGATCTTAATTTTCACCTGATTTTGAACAAAAAGACATCATCGCAAAAATTGTCAAAGCGTGTTCATGGGACCTGGAAACGTGAAATTCCGTTGAAAAATTAAACTCGAGTTTTAGCACGATTACAATACTTCCTTGGATTAAAGGAAGTAATAACCTCAAGCAGGTTAGTATTATTACGTTTTTTATTTCAAATCCCTATTATTTTTTTAACTTTATATTATGTTTAAACATATTTATTTTGACAGTTTAAGATTTTTCTGTTAATATATTTTTTCCTCTGTGGGACTTCCCAACAACAAAATTAAATGTTACTGTTGAACTTCGTACTGAAGACATACGCTAAAACAGTCCTACTTCTTTTCCTATCTCCGTCTGTCTCTCGACGTGGAGGGAGCCTCTATCACTGGTGAGGTTGCGCATATCTGCCATAGTCTTGCCCCATTGCAGTCCGATCCTTTTTATGTAGTCCAGATGCATCAGTCTGGGTCTGTATCTCGGGCGTTTCCCTCTTGGCCTGGCCTCTATGAATTTTCGCGGTCGTTGGTGTTCATTCATTCTGGTTACATGGCCGAATCTGCCTCTTCTTCATGATGTGCTTCAAATGATGCATCCCTAGCTCTTCCCTGATAGTTTCATTCCTCACCCGGTCTCTCCGGGTCTTGCCGACAATTTTGCGGAGGAATCTCATCACTGCAGCGGTCACTTGTCCAGGACCGTTCAGCTCTCAATGCCATAGAGAAGGGTTGAGAGGTACATAGCCATGAAGATGTGGGTTTAGTCTTTCTGCTGACCTCACGCTTGCCGACTATGGTGTTGCAGATCTTGTAGTACACATTAATAGCTTTCAGGCATACTCGTCCAGTACACAGTCAGGTGTATATTTTTGTGAAATTAGACAATTTAAATATTAAAGGCGTAAAACACAAATACAAAAAGATCGATAATACACCAAACGATGAGCTGGAAAGTTTTATCTATGTCGATGAGATGGGGGGATGAGGGTGAATAGTAGATTGAATCGAGATGAGTTGAATGGAAGAACATGGAGGTGAAGTTATCTTTGAGAAGATCTTGTAGACCTATCTCGTCATCTGGCTCAGGGCACTAATTTGAAACATTGCAACAAGATGGAGGGCAAGATGAGAAAGAAAGAAAGATAGGTCCGGGGACTATCTACATCAAGGGGCTTGATGGTGCATTTAACAGGAAACTGCAGGCCTCTCAACCACCCTCAACTTGATTTCCAGTAGGTAAAGTTTGTAGTGGTTAAGGGTTCTATTCTCCCAAAAGCCTATGGACAATAACACCTTCACCTGCAAACCTAAGGTACATAAGAGAGGTGGGATATAGAACTGAGGGAAAAAGAAGAATAAAATAGTTATACTCAGAGGCAATAAATTCGCTTATGTTGAAAAAGTAATCACCGACAATGTACTTCGCTCTCGCTGCGAAAGCAATTTACCGATTCGGTTGAAAATTAATAAGTGTCTTACTCAGAGACTTGAGAATCATCATACTAAATTTCGTGTTAATACTCTCATTACATTGGTGAGTTTTTGAGTAAACCCCCTTCCCCCTCCATCTGATCCTCCACTTCCCTTTGTCCGAAAGGCTGAAAATTGTTTATATTATTGTTCAGTGGTATGCGTGCTTGCTTACTGAGCTCAAGATCGCGGGTTCGAAACCCGGCCGAGGCCTTTAGTATATTTTATCTAGGAGGTAAAATAAACTTAAGCACGCCGACCTTCGGGTGGGATGTTAAGCGATGGTCTCGAGCCTGTGCGATGTAAGGCCTCGTTAAAGACCCCTACTCTATGTGAATAAACATTTAGGGTACCTAGGCAAAATTTAGGACTCCCAGAGTAGAATCGGGTTCATGTTCACCAGAGTGACGAAAGAGCGCTCTGTCAAATTCAAATAAAGGTTAACAATAAAGATTTTGAAACATTTTAAAAATGATGGAATAAGAAAGATGAACTAGGATAAATGTTGACGAAAGTTGTTGTATTAATTGCGTTTTACTTCAGTATTTTTCCCCTTCCTGGAAAACGTCAAATGAGCCAGCGTTTCTTGTGGGCCAAATAAAAGAAACAGTTTCATGGAAAAGAATGAAAAGATCTCAAGAAAGATTTGTTCAATTGGAGATGATCTAATTACGAAAGGTAAGGACTAATAGAATAATTCGAGTAGAGAGGATAATGGGGGGGACGGGGGGTCCAGTGGGGGGGCGGATATCCCTAATTGGGGGGCCGACTTGGGGAGATCTCCTTATCACTTCCTTATCACCTTCATTTCCCTTTCCTGGACCCCCCTTTTGTCTTCATCGCCCCCTCATCAAACAGCCCTAATCTAATTGACTTTATTTATCATCTCCCCAATTATACACACTTCTATTCAGTTTTGCGCTTTAGCCTCACTATTGGAAGGGGCGGCTTATTTGGAAAATTATATGAATAATACCAAGTATCATTCTGAAACCTCTTTTACGAAGGGAACTCATAGGCAGGGCCAGCCTTTGAGGAGGGCGCTCACAATTTTAAGACATTTACATGAGCAGTGGTGAGGTACACTTAAGAATAAAGTGTCCATGTATAGCGCTTAAAGAGAGCATGCCTGCTTACTTACTGAATTCAAGTTCGTGGATTCAAAACCTTTTCAAATTATTTTATCTGGGAGGTCAAATAAACTTAAGCCCGCCGTCCTTCGGATGGGACGTTAAGAGATGGTCCCGGTCAAGTACTCGTTAAAGAACCCTAGGTGAATAAAACGTAGGGTAGGCAAAATTTAGGACTCCCATAGTAGAGTCAGGTTCATATCCACCAGAGTGACGACAGAGCGCTCTGGTAGTGGGCGATATGAGCTTGTAGTTGAAGCTTGGACATGAGTCATAATAACTGTAGCTTATATTGCTATATTGGTGCACTAAGCGGTCTATATTGGGGCTCCAAACGGCCTATATTGCTTTATCTGGGCACCGAATCTCCCTCTCGATGATCCTCCGACTGGCACCAAGCTGGTTAAAGCCACTGAATATCCTGCAGGCTTGTAACTTGCAAACATTGCAGCTAGTACCTACTCTTATACATAATCAATATCCTCCATGGAGCTTGCAATGCGATCGCTCAATCCGACGTTACGCTGCTCAGCGAGCGATATCGCCGCAGTCTTGCATCTCCCTGACTTCAACATACACACAGACATTTCATACCGAAATGCTGTTTTCAATTCCGGACGGACTGAAATCCAACAACAACAAATAACAGTAACCCATCATTTCCTGATCCATATCCCTGTATACCTCCTTTCTCCGTCCTTTATCAAGAAAGCAGGGATATTGACCTCTCCCCATAGTATCTTCTAGCTAGCCAATCTCTCAATTTTTTCTTCTTTTTCACAATTCCCTCTTTTCTTGCAATTCACTTCTTCTAATAGTTATTTCATAACAATGTGAACATGACTGATATACTGAGAAGGAATCTTTTTGCAGGTTGTAAAATAAAAAGGGTTTTATTATTTGGCCTAGCCAGCTTTCGAGGTAGCCCTCATCTTCAGGCTGTCTACAAAGAACCTATCCATCACTTAGTAAAAATAAATAAATAATTAAAAATAATTAAATAATATAAAATAATTCCAAGGGTGCAAATAATTACATAACATTATTGACTAAAGTCAATAATAATTTCAATGGGAATAGAACATAGGGCTTTGGTCGCAAACCAGTGTTACGGGTTCGAATCTGGCCCATTTCATAAATAGAACTCCCTTCCGGTGGAATGGATGTTGTGTAAATAACCCATAACACCGTTATAGAGGCATGCCTAATATGCATCGTACATATAATAATAATAATTAAAAAAACAATAAATAAGTAACATTAAATACAATTAGTTAGTTATTATGACTCAAGCCCGGGCTTCAACAACAAGATCATATAGCCTACTACCAGAGCGCTCTTTCGTCACTCAAGCAAGCACGTACCACTGAGCTACTGGCGCCCTCAATACTCATGAAACTGGAATAAATAAATGAACTATTAAAAAAAATAACAATTTAAAATTTTATTGATGTTTCCCTTGTTCCGATTTGTGCCACAACTGGGAGCACAGAGTACGTGAGATATACGCACATAATTAGTAGTAATTTATTACACAATTTGCAAGGGGATCAGAGATGGCTCAACTCAAAAATCCCAATAACTGCCGATGTAATGAATTTATCAACATGAAATTTTATATTCAAATTCAAAACCCCATATAGATGACACCTATAAATTTTCCGTGAAATCGGTCGAAGGGGGGAACCACAGAAGAGGCACGTCTAATACCTTAATAATTGCTGATGTAATTCATGTATCGACGCAAAATTCAATATGAGGATTCAGAAGCCATTTCGTAAGTCAAATATTGAGTTTCACCCCAGAAGGTCGATTGTCTTTGGGGGAAGAGCGAAAATGTAATTGATTAATTCGTGCTGGGGAAGGACATAGCCAGTGATTTCCCGATGACTTTTTTTTACATTTTTACAGAATCTCGAAAGCCGCCTAGCAAATAATACAATCTGTGTTTGCATTTTATAGCTTTTAAAGCTAATTTACAACAGTATTTCATTATAACATATTTCTACGATATATATTTTGTTAAAATAACGTTACGCATGTTTAGGCAATTTGGTTTATTATCAAAAGACACGTAACGCTGTCTCATTCAATACCAGTATATTTCAATCATTATAGAGATACATCTATAGCCAAACAAATCACAATTTTCACAAATTTAGGGGAAACGAACACCAGGGAATATTATGACTGATGAATAGAAGAATGAAACATGATCCACAACTGTGAGGAGGACAAAAGAAACGGAAAATAGAAGCAAGGAAAGAAATATCAGAAAGCCCGTATATTATTTTGAACATAACGTATGGTGGTCCGAAATGTCCAAAAGTATCATTCAGTGAGGGGGAACGTCAATCAGAGACAAAAAGAGAGAGTGAGAGAATGCGGGCTCCCAGGTTTATTGGATAACGAAGAGAAAAAACTGAGAGAAAAAAATACATAAAAATATATAATACATGTGGGATATCTCACATAAAGGAAAAAAAAAAGTTTTCGGTGAATCACCAATATATAGGTTCTGAGCGCTCCGTCCTTCCGATTGGACGTTAAACGATTATCTAGAGCCTGTATGATGTCAGTTACTCGTTAAAGACCTCTATCCTTGGTGAATGAAAACTTAGGGTAGGCAAAATATAGGAGTGCCTAAGTAAAGTCGAGCTCTGGTAGTAGGTGATATTAAAGCCCGGGTATGAGTCATAATAACTATATATCTCCATCTAAAACCAGTCAACTGTTTTAGATAAAAATCAATATTTGACTTCAGAATCTTCATACTAAATTTCGTGTCCATATATTCATTACATCGGCAGTTATTAGGGTTTTTGTTTTGAGCACTCCCTCTGACCCCCTTTTCCCTTCGGCCGATTTCGCGAAAAAATTAATATTTATCGCTTCGGGTTTCGAATTTACATATTAAAATTTTTTGTCAATGAATTATTTTTTTTTATTTTTTTTTTTTTTTGTATTTATTTATCTTAAGCCACAACTATGCAAAAAATGCACAACCAGCGGCTGGGCTGACATGTACTATACAAAAATAATAATAAAAAAAAAAATTATAAAAAAAAAAATAAAATAAAAAATAAAAAAAATAATAAATTAAATATGACATGGAGGCTTGAGAGAGGAAAAACACCCAGCGGTGAACCCTCATGGCATCACTTCATACCAGGAGATCTCTATGCCAAACTCTCTTTAATCTTCTTGGGGGATTGTGGGGTAAATTTGTACTTCCGGATTGGTGTGTAAGTAAATTTTGGTGTAGAAACGTTGGTATAAATGTTTAATGCTTGTGTCTATGGGTGAGACGTTCAAGTCGCGGTGAAAAGTCTTGTTGCTAATGTATGGTGGGCATTGCGTGATCAGTCGGAGAGTCTTGAATTGAAATACCTGTATTCTTGTGATGTTCGAAGTCTTGGCTGTACCATATATTTGTAAGCCATAGGTCCAGCGAGGTCGGAGAAGATAGGTATAACAATTCAGTGTTCATAACACAAGAAACTCTAATAACTGTCGTAGTAAAATCCTCTCCACCTTTAGTGGTCATCCTCACCTTCTTTTTGGCCAAAAATCAATATATCGTCCTTATGAGCCTCGGAATATACATAAACAATTTCATTCATGAATTTTCCTCGAAATCGGCCGAAGATTAGTGGGGATCAGAGGGGGAGACTCGACTCAAAAATTTTAGTAATGCCAATGTAATGAATGTATCAACACAAAATTTAGTTTTTGGATTCAGAATCTGTTTCCAGAGGGAGAGCGACAACTTAATTAAATAATTCTTTCTGGGTTGAGTCACCGAAGACTATTTTCTTTTATTTTAACTTACGAAAGGTGGTGGTGGTATGTCCGTTTCAAGAAATCAATGGATCATATGAACTGTGATATTATTTCTCAATGAGTTCCACATTTTTCTGTGGATAATTGTTCCACCGTTCAAAGAGAACCGAGATGAGGGTCACTTCTGATCCTGGGATCTGAAGACTGGTTCCAGGCTGGGAGAGGAAGTGTTTTTAATTCGTTGGTAAGTCCTTGAGAGAAGGGTGGTTTGTGGTGGTGGATGTGGACTAATAACCTAACGAGACGAGAGCATTGTGGACCACTTAGAGATCCGGGGACTACTCCAACTGGGGACAAAGAGCTCCGCCCTCCCGGTCTTTTTAGTCGTCACAACCTCTCCAAGAAATCTCTGGACAAAGAGGGCAGCTAAGTGGGGAGATGTCGATGTAATGGCATTGTGTTTCTAGCCAGGGTACTTCTGGATCGGAAATATCTGTAAAAGGATCTCCCTGCTACTTGAGTACACCAGAGTTACGTTTTTCTGTCTTCACTTCAGCCTCCATCCCATCTCAACTCAATCAACAATAATAACTTTTTTTTTTTTTATTCTCTTCAGAACCTGTGACTTAGTTCTTGCTAACAAAATATAATCTTATACTGGGTGCAAGAACCTAGGGACCTAAGCACCAAAGCCCCCCCCCCCCCCCTTCCCAACTCTTGTCGTGTTGGGTTACCTGGATTTAAAGATACTGTCTTTCATAGAAGACCTAGTCTCCGAGTTTCCTAAGCAAATCTAAGAATACTCCGAGTTACTGACATCGTTCAGGCTCGGGACCGTCGTCCATCCGAACAGCGTGTTCTAGATGTTTTTAAATCGCAGATAAAAAACCAAAGGGACTCGGCCGGGTTTCGATATCTTAACCTCAAAAGCCAAAAACTAGGTCTTCTACTGACTCCCTCAATTTTCCTCTATGATCATATCTTTACTGAAAACGTGAAAACTCGAGAGTATTGTTCAAAGCTTTTAATAAAATAACCTATAGATAGCCCTTCACTAAGAACTATGGCAGTTGACGCAACATGAAACAAAGTTTAAAAGTTAAAATTGTTAATAAAATATCGATAGGTTTTCATGATATTTCAAGTTTGAAATATAAAATATAATATGGTAGCCCGCTGGGTAGCATTAGCCCGGTTCTTGCATCTACTGAAAGTGCGCATGCAGTATAACAGGGGGGCTAATATTGAGTCCTGAGGCACGCCGACTAAATTACTTCGTCTCATTTACAACCAAATATTGGTGTCAGCCCTATAATATTAAATTTGATATTTCATAATCTATGTACAATTGAACGGCCAACGCATAAGCTTTAGGTTTTTATATTTTTTGTTTTGCTGACTGGCCAAACTCATTTGTCTTTCTGGGAGGAGGGCGGTCCCTGACATACACGCAGACCAGAGCTGTGAAGGCGTGAATAGAAGATGCATCGGTGGCAATGATGGATGAGAGCTACCTCTGGAGGCAGAGAGGCTATTGAAACCAGGGGAACCCCTTTGTCAATCAAAGACAGAAAGGTAGATTAATGGTGTACTGCCCTGTACCCACCCCCAACCCCCCACCCCCTACCTACACCCCCACCCCAGCACCAATTATCTAACCTATCATCTAGTACTAGATGAATAAGAAACTAGTTTCGGGATTTGTCCTTTGAACGTATATTTTCACATGGGCATTCATCCCTTTGGATTGAGATTTGAGGCGTCTAGCTCGAAGGGTCTTCTCGAATCTGAGAGCATTTCGATTGTTGGAAATTTAATATGGAACATTTTTAATAAGAACCAATTTTTCAAAAGGATTAACCATTTTCGCCTAAATTAAGCACAAGTCTAAAAAAATGGGTTTCGAGATTCTGTGATGTAAACAACAATCACCTTGACTACGGAACATCTTTTTTATGAATATTAAAAAGAGGGCGCCGGTAGCTCAGTGGTATGCGTGCTTGACTTCTGAGCTCAAGATCGTGGGTTCGTAACCCGACCGAGGCCCTTAGTTTATTTTATCTGGGAGGTAAAATAAACTTAAGCACGCCGTCCTTCGGATGGGACGTTAAGCGATGGTCCCGAGCCTGTACGATGTCAGGTACTCGTTAAAGACCCCTACCCTAGATGAATAAAAATTTAGGGTAGGCAAAATTTAGGACTCCCACAGTAGAGTCGGGTTCATGTCCACCAGAGTGACGAAAGAGCGCTCTGGTAGTAGGCGATATGACCTCGTTGTTAAAGCCCGGGCATGAGTCATAAAACCTAACCTTTATGAATATTAAAAGACACAATAAAAAAAGGTAATTTTTTTATTATATATATCAAGGTTTAAAAAAAAACAAGGGACATAAAAAAAATTAAATCTAAAAAACAGCTGTGAAAAAAATAGAGATGAGTCGTGAGCTAGCTCTGGAACAGTGCACTTAAAATGGAGATGTTTTTTTTTAGTGAAGTTGAACAATTATATAAAAGTTGACTAAAGGTGACATTGAAATGTGAAGAGTTGTCGAGGTCTAAATTGTGTGGCAGAGGCGTCAAGAAGGGACATTTAATCATTTATTTTTCAATATGCCCAAACAAAAAGAAAAAAAGAAATAGTTTTAAGTATTTAGTTTTATGATTTTGTTCTTTTGGTTTTTTTTTGTTCAAATGTTTAGTTTTTTAATTAAATTATGTAAATAAAGAAAATAACCCAAATATTTGTCCTTTAAAATTCTATTCTATTCATCTTCCCTGTTGGTCCAGTAATATCATTTGAAAACCCTTGGATTAGAATTAATATTATTTAAAATTATATAAAAGATTGTTATCTCTTTGTAAATCCAAGTGAGAAATTTGTTAAATGGAATTTTTTTTTGTATATGTGTACTTTCTTCAAAATTGCACGTCTTAAATTATTGATAATATTTTTTTTAGAGCCCTTTTCGAAAAACTTCTGTAGAAATCAAAATTTAAATAAAGAAAAGAGATCAAATTTCTACAGGAAATGTGGTAATTCTTATTGTGTATTATTATTATTTATTAATCTTTTAAATACCACATTTTATCATTTTAAGACGGTTTTGGAATATATGTACATATCTCGTAAAATAGGAGGCCTTCGAAAAATCATATTTCATATAAATGTGGGTTCAGGGGAGGGGCTCAATTCAAATACCCTAATAACTGCCGATGAAAGGAATTTATCGACACAAAATTTAGTATGAGGAATTTAGGAGCCCCTACGTAAGTCAATTGTTGAATATTAGCGCAAACTGTTTTGAAGGGGGAGCGGTGTACAAGTGAAGGAGAGGACAGATGAGCCAACCGAGAGAGTAGCCCCCTCCTAGATCGGTCTGTCTTATTCAGACACTAAACAGATTATATCCAACTTGTTGATAGTTTAATCTGATTAGCTGGTCATCTGTTCTCTATCTCCCGGCCTTATGTTTCTGTTCCCTGTGTTATCCACCCTACCTCACAATGGTAACCCGATCCAATCCGTATCAACCTCCATCCTATTAGCATTTTTATTAAGTGATAACACGAAGCATATGCAGCTTAACTGAGCCCGGAATTTAATTATTATATATTTGAGTCATGAATTATTATTTTTTAAGTCTAATAGGGTCCCATACTCCTAGAATTCATTTTCTAGCTGCACAAATGTTTCATATTTTATTCTGAAAATGTATTGCATCAACAATCAATTTCGGAACTGTGGAGATTCATTTATATTGTTGTGTAAAAACTCTTTATGGGGTCAAATGACAAAAAATTTAGAAACAAAATCGTACATAATATCGTACTGAAGAGAATGATATTTTGTATGTTTATTAGGATGGTCGGCATCTTATGCACAAAATTAAACAATGGGAAAACTCGTATTGTTCATATTAACATGAAAAATTAGGAAATTTGTAATTTTGGCGCCTATGCCACTTACAGATTTGGCATTATCTCAGGTGCTTCAATTTTAGTTACATACCTGGGAAAGAAGTTAATATTTTTAATGATTAAAATCTAATTAAAGATTTTGTTAAAATTTAAGCGATTTACGCGAAAACGATTAGTTCTATTCAGAAATATCCAAAAAAAAATGTTCAAACCTCATTAAATTTTCTAATAAATGCCTAGTTAGTTATAGGTAGCGTTTCAAAGAATGCACAATAAACTGTAGGATATAGTTCAAAGTAATGTTACAATTGTAAGGCACAGAACAACGAATTTGAAAGAAAATAGTTTTGTATTTTTTATTATTGTTGTTTGTTTGTACGCCTCATGCTCGTGTTTAAGTAAATGTTGACTTACATAGTGGCTTCTGAATCCTCATATTAAATTTTATGTCGATAAATTCATTACAACGGCAGTTATTAAAGCTTTTGTATTACGCCTCCCCCCTAAACCCCTTTTTCTTTTTGGCCGATTTGGCTGAAAGGCCTTTGAGGATTCTAGATACACATAAAAAATTTCGTGTCGATACATTTATTCTATCGGGAGTAAAAACACACACAGAATTCATTTTTTTCCCCTATTTTTGAAATCAGGATCCAGAAAACATTAAATTCCTTTGAATACTTTGCATAAAATTTTAAACCAATTCATAGTTCGTATTGCTGGGGAAGTAAATAAAATAAAATGTAAATAGAAGACAATTTTTCTATTTACAAGAAGTAAATAGCGGGCAGTCCGGAGCTACTGATTACAAGGTTTGGCGTTACAGTGCCAACAAATGAGGTATTGATCATATTTAATTGAGGAGGGAAAATGGGTAACTTCCTGTATGAAAAGGGTCCATTATTAGATAAAAGTATAAATGGCCCTTTTTTATTTATATGTCGTACTATAATGAAATATTATTATTATCACTTAAGTTTAGAATAATTTAAATTAAATGTTGAGGATGTCTACTTCATTCGGAAGGGGAGGAAATGAGGTATAAAGTCTAGGTAGATGTTTTTGAAGATTTAATAGTACCTAATAGTCATAATGTTGGTTGCATATCACAAAAAGATGAAATACCAACGATAGGCTCTTTTTTACGACAAGCCATACGAATTTCAATAAAAGTAAAATATGTTTAAAGAGAGAGAGAAAGAAAAAAAAAAAAAGTGGAAAAGAAGGTAGAAATATCCGAGTTTTCTTGAGGGGGAAGATAAGAAGAGGTGGAGGGGGTAATATCTGGTGGCCTTAGATAGGGGGGAGGGGGAGGACAAAAAATAAAATGGAAGTGGGGGGAGGGCTTGGCTTTTCAAAGGGTCCCCGAAATTACTTTGAGGATAAGCCAGGGTTGGGGATGGTAGAGGCTAAGCTGTGTGTGCATGTGCCCTACGGATTACAGGGATTGCTTGTTTCTACGGAGCGAGGATCCCGTCCTCTAGCCGCTACTCACTCCCTTAAGACCAACATTCAACTTTCTATTAGAGATTTTAATGGAATATTATAGATCCATCATAAATAAATGGGAAGAAATTGCAAAAAAAAAAAGAGTTGATTAGTGTAATTTCCAGTGATACGAAAAAATAGAGCAGTTACTAGTTGTAGTTAGGCGCTCTATGGAAGTCCTAAATTTTTATTCACCCAGGGTCTTTAACTTAGGATGGTGTGCTCAAGGAATTTTTACCTCCCACATAAAAAACCTAAGTGCCTCGGCCAGGTTTCGAACCCGCGATCTTGAGCTTAGTAAGCACGCATACTACTGAGATCCCGGCGCCCTCGCGCATTTACTAGTGCATAACTTAAAATAACCATGCAATTTAAACAATAATAAAAATATTTTTATTTTTTGATTTTATTCACAAAAAATGTTAAATTAATAATGGGGGAGGGGTAAAGCAGAATTATGTTAATGACGTCATTAGTTTACAGACTCTGTTATTCAACTTGTCAACGAAATTTTACTACCCCCCACCCCCTCCTGATGAACATCCTGGATCTGCCCTTGCACAGTCAGCTACATCCTGAGCTAGTCATGTTCGTTTGTATCGGCGAGGTAGGTTCGTTGTGAATTTGATGCTAGTGTTTGAATGAGAGGATTGAGGTGTTTGGCGTGAAGTTTTTTGCATCTCTCTCTCTCCCTCTCTCTCACCCTCTCTGAACTGTGGAAACGAATGGCACTTGTAAGTCACGAAGGGTGTTGCTGGTGACGTAGAACGGTGCGTTAGTGATGCGAGGCTATTGAAACCAGGGGGACGCCTTTGTCAATCTAAGACAGAAAGGTAGATTAATGGTGTATTGTCTTGAACCAACCCCCAACCACCACCCCCACCTTCTGCACCACCCCAGCACCAATTATGTAACTACTCGTATATATAGTACGAAAGGAAGAGCTGCAACAAGCGACGGACTGTCTCAGCCACCTGCCAGGAACTTGAGGAATCCCCAGGACTACAAGAGTATATCTACAAAGAGCTGCAGTCCAGACAGCAGCAGCGCCTCCACCGACCAGACCAGGCGACCTTCCGTCAGACATAGCGGCCTCCCGGAACCTCACCACAAAGAGTCCTCCAGAGGCAAAGTTTTATTTGTATTTTTATTGAATTATTTTTAATATTTATTCCCATTAAATACTTGGATTAGTCTCATATGACCAAAATGAAATAATTCTGATGTTAACCTTAGTTTCTACAACAAAATTTACTTACACATCAATCCGGAAGTTCGCAAAATCTTTAAGTACAAATTTACCCCACAATCCCCCAAGAAGATTAAAGAGAGTTTGGCATAGAGATCTCCTGTTGTGAAGTGATGCCATGAGGGTTCACCGCTGGGTGTTTTTCCTCTCTCAAGCCTTTCATGTCATATTTATTTTTATTATTGTATTTTTTTTTTTATTTTTTTTGTATAGTACATGTCAGCACAGCCGCTGGATCCATGTTATCGCCATTGCAAAGGACTTCTCACTATAAGACAGTACTGTCATGCGGGAATGTCTATGACCTCTCTTGAAGGCTGACGTATTTATGAGATCAAATACAACTTCTCCTGGCATTTATTTATTATTAGCCACAACTATACAAACAAAATTGCACAACCAGCGGCTGGGCTAACATATAAACACAGAGGGGAAAATTTGAAAGGGTAAATTAAACAATAATAAAATAAAATAAAAATGACATAAAAGACGAGAGAGAGGAAGAACATCCAGTGGTGAATCCTCCTGGCATGACTTCGTAACAGCAGAACTTCTATACAAAATTATCTACACCCTATTGGGGGCTTGTAGGGAAAGTTTGGATGTAATAGTCCGGAATGGTGTAGAAACATTAAAATTTCGCTGTGGTGTATTGTTTTCGATAAAGTATTTAATACTTATACTATTTTTAAAAAATCAATAACTTTTTTTTTTGTCTTTTATTCATAAAAAGGTACAACTATTGCTGGGGTGCAACAACCAGCATCTATGATGGTACGTATTAATATGGTGGCGTGAATGGTATGTGAGAGGAAGGCCACCCAGTGGGAGCTCCTCGGGACGAAAATTTATCTTAATCATTAAGATTTTTAAAAATAATAATAATAAAATAAATAAAAAGGAATTGAAAGACCATTTTGATGGATGGGTAGTAAGAGAGATAATAAAACTAAAGGAAAATAACGTTGAAAAATATTAATAACGAATATGATTCAAGGTGGAAATAAGTCGACCTTCGTAAGGGGTATGTGGAAAGTGTTGTGAAGATAATGTACTTATTTCTGGGTCTGTATTTGTGTAAAGTTTGCTAAAAAAAAGTATGTAAGCAGTGGGTATTGTTTCGGGTACTGTGTGTATCATGAGATCGTTATGAAGTGTTCTGTTGTTTATGTATGGAGGACACTGTGTTATCATTTTCTATGCAGTTCAATGCTGAAGTAGAGAATGAAATCATAAGGGACGACTACGAAGTCGAAACATAGTCGAATGCTCTTTCAATCTGGTCGCTCCACAAGCGATTCAAATTGACCCAATGATCAAGTGCCTTAATACAGGAGCGAAACATGATTTACATCACAGGACATAGTATCATTGAGGAAAAAGATAAATCGACGGAAAGGACAAAAGGCGGGTAAAAAAACATAAAATGAGTTAATCTGGATTTGATGACAGAAAGTAATGAAAACTTTTTTTCCCCGGAGAAGTTAATCACGTGATATATCTGATCCTCCCCCCCCCCCCCCCTCCCCCTCTCCAATGGAGGGACAAAACAGAAGAGCAATTAAGTAACCCCTGACCCGGAGTGTTGTAGGACGAGATAAATCTCATCCATCACACATCTTAGGGCATAGGATGGGCTATCTACAGGTTGGTATCCTGTTTTAAATAGCCATGGGCAAATATCGTTCTGGTAGTAGGCGATATGTTCTCATAGTTAAAGCCCAGGCAATGACTAGATGGGACCGGACCCCGTCCAGATCACCGAAAGTACGGATTAAACGGAATTTGCAGTAAAATGAACAAGATAAATATTTTAGCTACTTTTTTTTCTCATAAATACACCTTTTCCTTCAGCTTAATTTTATTTTCAATACTACATAATGTATATGTATGTAGATCTAAGTTTTCGACCTACGAACTGAGATAGGGTTAACAAAACAAAACATCTTTGTGATTAAAACTCAAAATGTATTTTTTGTACAGTACAGTACTACTGTACAAAACAAACCACGGTACATTAATGTTATAATGTAAAAATTGAGAATTTTAAAAACGAAATATGTAAACGTTAAATTCTGAAGACGATCTTGTAGGCGCCTCAAGGTCAGTAGTCAAACCCTCCCTATGAATTATTTTCGGATAATCGGTGTCGGGATTCGCGGGACTCTATTGTACTTAAACGCACAAGCTCGGGACCGCCATTTAACCCTCCATAGGACAACGTGCTCAAGGTTTTGTTACTTGTCAAATAAACAACCCTAAGGTCTCAGTCGGGTTTGAGCTCAGTAAGGAAGCACGCTAGGTATCCCTAAGCTACTGGTGTCCTGCATAGTCTACAAGTCGTCTACGCCATAACGTAAACAATCATAGTTGATGCAGACAGATCATTTATCTGAGTTATTATGCGTGACAATAACTAATTAACTAAGACAAGAGTTGATAGCCTTCTAGCAGTTACAGGTCGGATTATGCCCTAGTATTTAGGTACGGGCTGCATAAACAGGTTTTGGAAGGAGCTTAGCAAAACAAAATAAGTTCAAATAACACAAATGTTATGTAATTCATCTGTTCTTTAGGTTAACATTCCTTCTGTCAATCAGAATCTTTCTTTTATAGAACATATTTATTGAATCGACTTCTGTATTTATTTAAACTCCAAGTCAATAAAGAAGTCGACTCAATAAATATGTTCTATAAAAGGAAGATTTTGATTGGCAGAAAGGATAATTAACATAAAGATCACATGAATATACTGGTGAAAGTAGTTCCGGAAACGTTTGAAAATTTTTTTTTGAGTACGCAAAAGATAAGTGATGCTGTCATAATATATTATTTAACTGTAATTGTTACTTTTTATTCATATAATTTATTTAATATTTTATTACCACAATTTTCATAGATTTTAACGAACAGATCTTTTTGCCTGTTTCTTTGTTGTTTTTTTTAAGACTGCCTGATGCAACTAGCAACAATTAATGAAATCTGTGATAGTTCAGACTATATTTTATTTGACAACCTGTGAAATAATCACTTCTCACTACATCAGCCATCTTCATATTAATTCAGAACCTCCTTGCACAACCCTAAGGTTTTGTTTTTTTTGCCTTTTATTTATAAAGATGCAACAGTGAGAGGAAGGCCACCCAGTGGTAGGTCCTCGGGACGAAAATTTATCTTAATTATTTGGACAAGAACAGAAAAAATAAAAAATAAAAATAAAAAAAATAATAAAATAAATTAATAAATAAAAAGGAATTGAAAGACAATTTTGATGGATGGGTAAGAGAGATGATAAAAGTAAAGGGAAATAATGTGAAAAAAATAAAAAAAATATTAAGAACGAATAGGATTTAAGGTGGCAGTAAGTTTAGTTAGTAAAGTTTTCTAAAAAAACATATGTAAGTAGTTTGTATTGTGTCGGGTACTGTGTGTATCATAAGATCTTTATGAAGTGTTCTGTTGTTTATGTATAGGGGGCACTGTGTTATCAGTCTTTTTTGAAAATTAAATTAATTTTTTTTTTGCTGGAAAACTTAATTTTTTATATCTCTCATGGGTCACACAAGCCACCAGAGTTGAACACCATTAGATTACTAAATGCTCCTGTAAGATGGAGCTACTAGCCATTGGGAGAGAGAGGCTGGGGTGGGGTCTGATGTGTAGATGGCGCCCCTTCCTTTGTTTTATTGGCTACTCCTCACTCCCACTCTGCTACACAATGGCCGACCTCACATCCCAGCCCATCCACCTTTCCCACTTATAGTTAGACACATTGGATAAAAGATTGCTCGTATCAGCCCATAAGCTTCACAAGACATTCATAACGTTCCATTAGGTTATCAAGCTGAAAATTCCATAAATGAATACCGATCGCTTCTTCAGGCATTTCTAATAATAATAATTATTAATATTTTTTTTTTTTTTGTCTTTTATTTATAAAGATACAACTGTTGCTAGGGTGCAACAACCAGCATCTATGATGGTACGTATTGATATATTGGCGTGAATGGCATGTGAGAGGAAGGCCACCCAGTGGTAGGTCCTCGGGACGAAAATTTATCTTAACTATTAGGACAAGAACTGAAATAAAATAAAATAAAAAAATAAATAAAATAAAATAAAAAATAAATAAAAAGGAATTGAAAGACAATTTTGATGGATGGGTAAGAGAGATGATAAAAGTAAAGGAAAATAATGTAAAAAAAAAAAAAAATATTAGAACGAATAGGATTTAAGGTGGCTGTAAGTCGCGGTTCCATTTTCTCTTCAACCTTCGTGGTGGGTTTTGTGGTAAGTGTTGTGAAGATAAAGTACGTATTTCTGGGTTTTGTATGTGTGTAAAGTTTTCTAAAAAACCGTATGTAAGTAGTTTGTATTGTGTCGGGTACTGTGTGTATCATAAGATCGTTATGAAGTGTTCTGTTGTTTATGTATGGGGGCATTGTGTTTTTAGTCTGAGGGTTTTTGACTGAAACGCCTGAATTCGTTTGATGTTGGATGTTTTTTCTGAACCGTATATCTGTGATGTTTTTGTGTCATGTCTAATTTTGATCGCCTAGTTAGAAGTCCGTAGAGTATTTTAATAATTATAATAATATTTTATTATTTTTTTTATTTTTTAAGCAACGGTTATGATTCGAGGGATCAAATGCGCGTTACCAAAGGGAAAAAAATATAGTAATAATATTTATTTCCGTTGAACCATAACATGGTAATAGGATGTCATAAAAATAAATACATTGTTACCTTATAAATTATATGCAGTTAAGTAATAAATTGGTATCAGTCCAACAATATATTTTATTTATTAACCACAACTAGTTTCGACAATTATCTGCCATCCTCAGGTAGTGAATCTTAAAGCAAAGAAGGGGTTGCGTCAACATCCAACTTGATCCTGAGATGCGTTTATAACATCTTCTCTACTTTAAAATCCACTATCTGAGGATGGCAGTTAATTGTCAAAACTAGTGGTATATTAAAATATATTATTCAGCAATGATTGACTCATGATGGATTGGTGTTAATAAAATTTAAAAAATTCTAACGGAAGAGCGTGAAGAGTAAGCGATATGACCTCGTAGTTAAAACACGAGCATGAGCCATAACTAACTACTCCTATATTACAAAAAAAAAAAAGACTGTAAAAATAAATAAAACAAAAAATAATAGTACACTACACGAAGTTAGACAACAATTATACACAAATTTGCACAACAAATTCACGTCACATCCAAACACACTGGTGGAAGCAATGTCGGTCCGGTCCTTGCCGGGCAGACCTCCTCGGCGACTGAATCGTCGTTGGCCGCGTGACCTCCTGCCTGAGGAGGACCCCTGAGGAGGCGGTGGTGTTGACCAGCCGTCTCATCAAGAGACTCAAGTGGTGTTACTGTTTTTCTTTGTTGTGTTCATATTTCCTAGTTGTGAAGTAATTCATAGTTGGAAATTAAGTAATAAAGGTGAAAAAAAAAAAATAATAAAAAATAATAATAGAAAGGATAAAAGGAAAAAAAAAACGAAAATATTAAAAAAATTAAAGAAAAAATTAAGAATACTGGTGTTTATTGGGAACACTAAAAGGGCGGTAGGGGACCTGGGAGTGGTAGAGGGCTAATGACAATTAGGATGTATAATAGAAAAATTATTGAGGTTAGCCCATTGAAGATGATTAGCCTTAATATTTGGAAATGTATTAGCACATGGTGGATTTTGTATAACGAATAAAAATGTTAAAATTATTACAGACGAAAGTAATAATGTCATCAATTTGGCTATAATTGTTAAAATTTGATAATGCCTGACGTCACTTATAACAATTGAATAAAACAATTTTGGATACCTAAACGTGAGCTGTAACAACCATTGGCGTAACTCGCATTATTCTCTGGAGGGGGATGGGGGATTACTATTTCATTCTCGTTCAGGTGATAGCACTAAGTGTACTCTAAAAAACAATTATTTTCACTTTTTACGGCTTTCATTGAATACATTCTAAAATAGGCCTTAATAGTATTTTTTAATTTACACAAATTTAGGAGCATAGTGCTAGATGAGACAGGGTAATAACTAAAAATGAAAAGTTAATAGAGTGAGGGAGTCGATAAAAAAAAAAAAAAGTCTGATCTAAAAAATAAAATTAAAAGTAAAAAATACGGGAAGCGACGTAGGTTAAATAACAGATAAGTTGTGCTAGTATTGCCTTGATGACGTATGTTGTTGAGGCTTCTTAAATAAAAAAGTGATGGTTAGGAGAGGAGGGGGAGTAATGTAAGTGGGGAGGGGAGGTGAGAGGATCTTAAGATTTTTTTTTTTTTTTGTATTTATTTATTTAAAGCCACAACTATGTAAAAAAAAATGCACAACCAGCGGCTGGGCTGACTTGTAGGTACTATACAAAAATAATAAAAATAAAATAAAATAATAAAAATAAATATGACATGAAAGGCTTGAGAGAGGAAAAACACCCAGCGGTGAACCCTCATGACATCACTTCATACCAGGAGATCTCTATGCCAAACTCTCTTTAATCTTCTTGGGGGATTGTGGGGTAAAGTACTTAGGATTTTGCGAACTTCCGGATTGGTGTGTAAGTGAATTTTGGTGTAGAAACGTTGGTATAAATGTTTAATGCTAGTGTCTATGGGTGTGATGTTCAAGTCGCGGTGTAAAGTCTTGTTGCTAACGTATGGTGGGCATTGCGTAATCAGTCGGAGAGTCTTGGATTGAAATATCTGTATTCTTTTGATGTTTGAAGTCTTGGCTGTACCATATATTTGTAAGCCATAGGTCCAGAGAGGTCGGAGAAGATAAGTATAACAATTTAGTTTTTGTCGAGTAGATAATTTAGAACGCCTATTCAAAAGACTGTACAATAGTCTAAGTCGCCGGTCTAGTGTGAGTCGTGTCGTCCGAGTGTGAGGGTTCCAAGTCAGCCTTCTATCGAGGGTTAATCCTAAATATTTTACGGAAGAGGTATGGGGTAATGGCTGGTTTTCAAGGAATACTGGGGGACAGTCACCACGGCGGAGAGCGAATGTTATGTGTTGACATTTTGTGGTGTTAAATTTAATTTTCCAAGATTTACTCCAAACTTCAATTTTGTTGAGGTGTTGCTGTAGTATGAGTGAAGTGGTGTGAGGATCTGTGTGAGAGGCTAAAATGGCGGTGTCATCTGCGTATGTGGCTGTTAATGTGAGAGGGTCGGTGGGTAAGTCGAAGGTGTACATGGAGTATAATAGGGGGGCTAATATTGAGCCCTGAGGCACGCCGGCCAGTATGGGGTGGCAGGAGGAAATAGCTGAGCCCTGACGGACGGCGAAATACCTATCCGTTAAGTATGACTGGAGAATAAGATAATATGTATGGGGTAGGAGGGGTTTAAGTTTATATAGAAGTCCCGCGTGCCAGACCCGATCAAAAGCCTGAGATATATCCAGGAATGCCCCGGCTGCATAGAGTTTTCGCTCTAATGCAGACGCTGTGTAGTCGACAACTCTGTGCAGTTGGTGGGTGGTGGAGTGAAAAGAACGAAACCCAAACTGGTGATCGGGAAGATGAAGTGAAAGGATAGAAATGAGGCGTTTATAGAAAAGTTTTTCAAAGATCTTGGAAAGAAAAGAGAGAAGACTGATAGGTCGAAAGGAAGAAGGGTCATGCTCAGGTTTGTTTGGTTTTGGGATCATGGTGATAACAGAGTACTTCCACTGAAAGGGAAAGTATGTTGTACGAAGTATGGAGTTGTACAGAGTTGTCAGAAATACAACAGCTTTCCGAGACAGCCGCTGGAGAATCTCCGCTGTTATCAGGTCATAGCCCGGGGACTTCCTTCTGGGGAGATTTTTAATTTCGTACTGAACTTCGGAGGGTGTGAAGGCTTTTGGTGGGAGGGAGATAGGAAGGGGTGTGTCTAAGAAATGGTGAATACGTGATTCATGAGGGATGTCTGAAAGATCGTGATGAGGTCGTCCGTCACGGCCCAGGATCCGTCGTTCTGTCGCATTGGCATCGACTGAGATTGGTGTCGGAGAAGTCTACGGGTTCTCCTCCATAGGCTGCCATCCTCCGCATTCAGATTGGAAAGGGAGGAGTCGTAGTATTCCCTGTTAATCAGTCTGATTTGCGTCTTCAGGTCATTGCTTAGTCTGTTGTATGTCCGTCTGTCTGAAGGTAATCTCGAGGTCTGCCATCTTTTTCTCGCTCTCCTCTTTTCTCCGATCAGCTCACGGATGTATGCAGGGTAGGAGGGGAGAGTCGGATGAGGACCAGTGTTTGTTGGTAGGACTGCTTGCCAGGCAGCCTGCTGTATGGATACGGTAAGAAATTCCACAGCCTCCTCTATTTCCTCTCCCGTCTTCAGTGAATATGGCACGGACAATGTTGTCTCCAATTGCTGTTGGAAAAAGTTCCAGTCCATAACTCCTGGCGTTAGACTTGGCCTCGTTGATTCGATCTCAATCTCCGCCCAAAGAGTGAGAAGTACTGGTGAGTGATCCGAAGAGAGATGAGAGCAAGATTTAACATCGTATGGCACACCTCGCAGCCCCTTCTGTATGAAGAAGTCTAGTAAGTCCGGCAATTTGCGTCTTGAGGTTGGCCAGTAAGTCGGTGAGTTTGTCGAAATAGTGTCTAATGAGAGCTGATTAACAGAGGAATACAGACTTCTGCCCCTAGGGGTGCAAAGGCGCGAACCCCATCGCTGGTGTTTGGCGATGAAATCGCCCCCAGCGAGGAAACATGCGCCCAGATCCCTAAAGAACCGGACGAATGTTTCCGGCCTTATGGCGTGCCTCGGGGGACAATATACGGCCACGAGTGAGATTTTCCTGTGTCTGGTGTGTAAGGATATAGCTGCCGCTTGTATGTGTGGTGTGGTATGTGATGGTAGTGCATAGTGTTTAAGGGATTGTTTTATTATGACAGCCGCACCGCCGTGGCTCCTGTTGTCTGGGTGGTCGGCTCTATACACTTTGTAATTTTGAATGAAAAATTTAGATTTAGTTGTCAGGTGGGTTTCCGAAATGAGGGCTACGTCAATTCTTTTTTGATTCAAAATAATTTCAAGCTCATTTTTATGTTGTATTATGCCATTGGCGTTCCATAGAAGGACTGTCAAGGAACCCAGTGTGAGAGTATTAGCGGACATACTGGGAACAAAAGGTTTGGGTAAGTTGGGATAGCTGGCTAAGAAGATTAAAAAGAGGTTGGACTATCTGGTTTATACCTGATATGAAGTGTACCATTTGAGGTGGGAGGCCATTTGCTGACCACTGGGTGTTGTCCTCTCTCAGGCCTGCCGAAATGTGCGGAGGTCTCTGAAGGGGAGGTGTCTCGGTGGTGAGGTTCCTGGCGGTGGCTGCAAAGGTCTGCCTCAGCGGAGGTGGTGGAGGGGCGGGCCGCACCAGAGAAGGGTAGATCGCCTGGTCCTGGTGGGATGGAGGCGCTGCTGCTGGGTTTCTCGGTGGTTGTGGTCTACTGCCCTGTCGTTTGAACTGCAGTTCTTTGTACACCCGGCATCCCTTGTAGTTGGCCGGGTGGGATTCCTGGCAGTTCGCGCAGGTGGCTGGAACAGTCCGTGGCTTGTTGCAGCTTCCCGAAATGTGTTCGCCGCCACACCGAACACAACGATGTGTGTGCCTACAGTAACTCTTTGTGTGCCCGAAGGCCTGGCAGCGAGTGCACTGTGCCACAGTGTGCTTCTTTCTTGGCTCCTCTATTTTAATTTTTGTATATAATAAACATTCAATGTCATAAATTTTTTCATTGTAGCTGCCAGGCTCTACATCAACAAAGAATAATGGTAGTGGCACTTTGTATCTCGACCACACATTAGTAATTCGGGTGGCGACGAACCCTTTCTCTTGCAGGGCTCTGTGTATAGTGTTCACACTCGTGGAGGGATGAAGACCTCGGATGACCACTCGAGGCACTTTGTCGTTTGGGTTTTGGTAGGTGTGGAAATTGGCATTATTTCCTTCGAGTAGGTGGATGAAGGCCCTGTATGCCGTCGGCGTTTTGGCATATATTGTTATGCCCTGGGTGGTAGTCCTCAAGGAGAATGACTCCAATCCTCCTTCTTTTATTAAAATTTTTATTAGGCTGTCGTAATTTTCGACGCCTTTTAGGTAAATAGGTGGAGGCTTTTCAGCTTTTGTAACATTATTTGTTTTTTCTGGCTCTTCAATAGCTGATGTCTCCATGTTGGTCAGAGCACTAAAGCTATTCGCTACGGTGGTAGGGGTGAGGTGCTCACCTGACTGTTTTGCCACCTTGCGTGGGTCTCTGGACGTGGTCCCGCTTCTCTTCCGGCCCACCACTGACTCCCAGGTCGCTCCCAAGTTGGATGGGGCTTGTTCCATGGCTGCTGTGGTGCTGGTGCTAGGACTAGCAAGGGCCCCAACTGGGGTTTCCTCACTAACCGCCACCATTAAGTCCGCACAAAATCACAATAATTAAATAAAAATAGTATTTGTAAAGGTTACTTTTAACACTTTAAAGATAAAGAAACCATAACGAGATGAAAACGCACAAAACTTATGTCTAGAAAAAAACGAAACAAGAACTATATACAATAACTATTTACACACTTTGTTTTTGTCATTAAGCACTGAAAATAATAAAAAATCTAACGGAACAAAATATTTACTTTTTCTCAAGTTGGTTGCCAAACAGCTGATCTGTAACGTGAATAATAAATAATACAGGAGTTTTTGTGAACTAGTTAGTTCTGCTGGATCTTAAGATAGATGAGCGTTACTAGGGATCTATCGACCAAAGTAAATAAAGTAAGGTATCGATACTTTTGACCGATGCCAAGTACTTTTGGTATCGATACTTTCTTTCGATACCAAGTAGGTATCGAATCGATATTACTTGATTCAAAGTACTCGTTTCAAATTTCAACAAATAAAAAAAATAATATAATTTTTTCAATTCATCATAATCGTTCACCGTTTAATTTCTTACAATTTTCTTTCATTTGTTGTTGCAATAAAATACTGAACTCAAGTTACGGTCCACGGACAAATGATATGTATCGATGGTGATAACCCTCATGTGTGATGTGATCACGCAGTCTGCATGATGCGTCCTTATTTCTTACCTTATTTACATTAAATGGTTTATCGTTTATGAAGGTATATGTTTGTTTAATTTTGAAGAGAACCGTGAACATGATACGATTTCAGCATTTTATTTTATTTTTACATTCCATTTTGTCAATTACAAATTATAATGCCTCGTCCTACGGCGCAAGTGTGGATTTATTACACTAAGAACGATTCGATCTCAGCGACTTGCAAAAAGTGTTTTAAAAAAGTGAAATATTGTGGGAATACGAATAGTCTCCAGTAGTTTTATATCCTTAGTAAAAATAAATTGTATGTTTACTTTATAAGGCTTTTTATAACATTCAGTATGTTTTTAATAATATAATTTCATCTTATTCGATTTGATTTATTTGTTTCTTATGCCCACTACCATATCTCATTTATATTTTTCAAATTGTTTTGTGTTTTTTAATATTATATAGGTATATATATATACATTATACATGGTTTCAAATTAAGTACTCGACGCGATACGATTTTTATTTAAATCTATGTAGATTTATTAAAATTAATTGAAACCAACTACTAGTTTGAATCGATACGAGATCTTTATTCGATACTTGAGTAGTATCGAAAGTTTTATACGATACTACTCATGAGTAAAAATATCGATACTTCGTGGTATTGATTGAACCCTAAGCGTTACCCCCGCACTCAAAATGAATACTATCCCGGTTGCTCCACGGTCGTCATTTTGCGCATTAGCACTTGTGCCAAAACAAGCTTTTACCCTCTACTAGCAGTTAAGAAAGAGACTCTTTTGTCTCTCCTTAAATATCTTGTCTGGCTTTGCCCAGACTTCTGAGGTAGAACTAACAGGAAAGGTATGAGACGTCAGTTCATATATAAGGGGAAGAGGGTTGATGTTTGAAATGTAAATCCCAAGTTTAGCGACGGGGTGAGTGTTAATAAAATGTGGAGGGAGGGGCTGACTGGTTCCAGTCGATGAAGCACAACGCGCATTAATTCGACTAAACCAATCAGAAGACTGGCACGGCAACCCCCTGGACCAATATGCGGATTGAATTACCCCATCCTCCTGGCAGCGGCTGTGGGAGCATAAGGGGGCATTGTTAAGTGTCGGTGAATTATTGAACTGAGGGCTATGGATATAGAAGGACGAAGGAACAGATAAAATATGCAAAGATGGAACAAGGCGAGGAGGGAGGAGTGTCCAAATATTGACTGGAGTGCGAGCGGACATATGCTCCGCCTAATGATACCATATGTCAACCACAGCATGGACTGCGTCTGAGCAGTTTTGACGAATGACTCTCTCTGGAGGTATTGTTGGTACTAGGTCCGGTCTACAGACTCCTCGCTGCTCCGCTCAATAACACCCTCAATGACGTTGCCGCTCTATACTGAACTACCATTGGTAACAGCTAGATATTGTCTCGTACTTCTGTAGACGCAATATGCTTTTAGAGGCAGATTGATGAGACCTTAAGCCTTAGTTCTGGAAGAAGAGGTGCACAGACAGTCCAGACCAGATCATTGCAAGGATATTGTCCAAGAATGGATAGTGGGGATTACAACGTTGATTATGAAGTTTTGATGGCCGAGTAATCTCGGGCTCCCTCGACGTATGACGCACAAGATGCACAAAAAAGTTGATAATAAATGACGTTGACGTTGTCTTTCCACTGTTTTATTTTTGACCAGAACCTGTTTTCAACGCAACAGCGTCATCATCTATGATTGAATAAATATAAAATATAAATAATGAAAAATAAGCAACAAATCTTAAAGCATCAGGGTATAGGAAAACTAAATAACTCGCTTATCCCACCCGTACAACGTAGAGGCTAAAGGGCTACTGGCTGACTAAAAGGAGTGGGGGTAGCGAAGTTCACTCACTCCACGTACAAAAAACATTTATTCAAATATACACAATGATATAAAAATAAAATCGACATAACAGTCAAATAAATGTCTCTGCAATAGTATACAATTCCCTTGCCAGAGAAATTTTCGTCATGAAATGTAAGAAATAAAAAATGTTTAAATTTTTTTTGTTATGATATACTATCACAGAGTTAAAAAATAAAATTCACATAATAAATATCTATATAACAACCTGCCAAGTCTTTTTACAATATATCTGGTACCGGACGGCTACTTCCCTTAGTTTGGAACCAGTCTCTCACACCAGGTAGGTCAGTCAGGAGAAGGGAGTTATTAACCTCTACTTTATTGTTAACTGTCTTATCCTCATTTAAAGATGGATTTCGTATGAATATCTTGGAAGGCTTGGAGATCCAGCTTTCTATATAATAGGTATATCTTTTTTTATTTATTTCTTCTTATTATTTATGACAAAAATTCCTTTGACTGTACAGTAGAAGCTCGATTAACCGGGGTAATGGGGGGAGAGGTCGCACGAATAAATGAAAACCACGGTTAATCGAGACACTTTTTATTTAACGAATTACATATGTGTGTTACAATCTTATATGTGTGTACATTGTCATGTTATAACGTTATCAGGGCTTGAAATATGAAGTAAGTAATCCTTCTTGGGTTTTTGCGGTTCGAAATGATTTTCTTTACTTCAGTTCTAATTTTTCTCCAAATTCATGACGTCATGGAAGTCAAAGTTTTCCTGTTGGCAGAAGTTGAGGACATGAACTGCTTCCATTGCTTGACTTGTCTGAATGTTTTCTTCTTTGGTGCCAAAACTGTCATTATTGTCACTCTACTCTGTCTCTAAGTTTCTAGGAACCTGTACTTACTGCTTACACACCAGATAATCGAGACACGGTTAATCGAGGTCCTACTGTATGTATAATTTTTTACTTTTGCAGAAACATTTGACATATTTTGTAGATATTTATTTTTTTAGTTATTGTGTGAACCTGGGTATCCCCACCTCTTCAAGCTATCCCAGTAATCATTTAGCCTTTACTCTGTAATGGTGGGGTAAGTGAGTTTTTTATTTTCTTTCTCTGTACCCCATAAGATTTGCTAGTTACCTCTCACTATTGTGTTGTGTTACCTATCAAAGTTACTACTGGTCTCAAATCCTAACATCCTTTCTCCACCAAATAAGGGTTTTGTTAATAATGCATTTATGTCATGGGATGTCACTGAGGATGCAGGGGAAGATTGGGGGCGGGAGGATGAAGGGTGACCGAATATTGACATGAATTTTACGTAGAATGACGTCATATTTTGACGTTAAGGTCAATCAGGACTTGGGTGATTGCGTATTGTGCTGACATCGTCACAGGGGGCAAGTAACCATCAATTATAGAAATTATATAAACGGGGGAGGGGGGGGGGGGGGCGTAGGCTCAATCAAGGGGGCATTGTCCACAGAGGCCAGTCATTAACATCTGATCTGGAGGTGTCACCTTCGGCCTCCCAAGTCACAACCCCCACCCCACCCCCGTCAAATTGCAATCTTCCCAAGTCAATTTCGGGGAAGGGGGGGTTTCCAATTTAGGGGGACGCACAACAAACACTCCTTAATACATATTTGATAAATACTTACACCGCCCCCGGGGGCCGAACCCTAATGGAATAATTAAATGCCCCATTGGGTCCACCCCTGGCTTATGTACACCATGTGCAACCCCCACCCACTATATTAAATTTCCTGACTTTCCCCACCGCATAATTACTCCAATGTATAAAAACCTATATTTTTTCCTCCTCACATCTTTTTTTTATTTATTTTATTTCATTTATTTTTTTGAGATAATGAGGTCACGTAGATCACTGCGTAGGAAGTCCTTAGAAATTAAATACATGTTTACAATTTTTGATGAATGGATGGAAGCGATATTAATAAGAGCTATTTGTATAAAAACACTTGGGCCTTATTCGCCTGATTTCTGCCACAATCTAATTAGTTTTGTAACGATGAATGACTGCAGATTAAATTAGAAGCCGAGATACGATAATGTTTGTTATGTGTGTTTAAACTGAGTACACATAGAGTGTGCTGGTTTCGGATTATGCCAACGTCAGCACAAAGTTCAGACTGACTTTAACTAGTTCTTTGGTTTTATTCATTTGAATTTTACAAAAAACAATTTTTTTTTTTTTTTAGTTCTAAATAATTTTCAAATATTTACTAGTTCAATTTAAATTTGAGTTCAGTTGGTTCTTTCGTTAGTTTGTGTTCTTATATCTTCATTCCTTTAAAATAATTTATTCTTATCACTAAATTAATTTAAATCTTCAACTTTTTCGTAAGTATTATTTAGTGAGTTAGGGATGAACGCTTCAAGCGGGCGTGAGGAGCCCCCGGGGAGTAGTGGTGAAGTGGGCGATAGTCCATTAATGGAGCAGGAGGAGCAGGGATGGACTTGAGCCCGGGCCCGGTAGCTGCCAAGGCGGGGGGCAAGAGACAGGCCGCAGAGGAGATCCACAAGGGCTCGGGCAAGGTTCTCGTGAGCCAGCGAATGGTCCATTCTTGGGGAATCTCATGAAATATAAACTAGCGGATGCGGAATTTAAGAAGGCGGTAAAAGAAAGTAAAATTAATAGTTGGCGCGAATTTTGTGGTAGTTTGAACAGATGTACGCCTGTAAAAGAAATTTGGGACAAAATAAAAAAACTATCAAACAGGAAGAAAAGTAATAAGCCCCCTTTAGAGACGGGAGAGTGGTGTGTGGACTTCATGGAACGTTTGGCCCCTCCCTTCGTTCCGGCGTGGGTGGGAGCAATGGAGACACTATCAGAGAGACACTTCCTAACAGACAGGTTCGAGCTGGCCGAACTGAACATGGCGATCAAATCCAACAGTAAGAATACGGCTCCAGGGATGGACGGGATCCATTATGACATGATCAGGAATTTGCCGGTCACAACCAAACTCCACCTGTTGAAGGCATTTAATGAGATCTGGCTTTCTGGGGTCTTCCCGGAGGATTGGAAGGATTACTTGGTTATCCCATTGCTAAAACCGGGTAGTTCGCACAGTGATGGAGCTTCATACAGACTGATAGCCCTGTCATCTTGCATGTTGAGACCTTCGAAAGAATGGTGAAGAACAGGCTTGAGTGGTGGCTGGAGTCGCAGGACAAGATCCCATCTTACCAGTTCGGGTTTCGGAAGGGCAGGTCCACTTATGATAGTTTAGCCTCCCTCACCTTAGATATCGACACTGGGTTTACTAATCGTCATCAGACATTGGCACTGTTCCTGGATCTCACAGGGGCCTATGACTCTGTTCAACTTCCTGTTCTAGCGAACAAGATGCTAAGTTTGGACTTGCCAGCCAGTTTTACTCACAGGATCATTAACTTACTCTCGAATAGACTCCTTCATCTATGGATAAACAGCTCACTGCATAGTTCCAGGGTTACAAATTTGGGTTTGGCGCAGGGGGGAATTCTCTCTCCCCTTCTATTCGTTATCTACTCCTTGGATTTGTGTCGATGTATTCCTCGCAACATAAGTATATTGCAGTACGCAGATGATATCTGCCTGTATACCCAACCGTGGATTCTTGCAAGACAGGCTTGGACCAGGACGTAACATCGCTGCTCCCGTGGCTGGTCAACAATGGTCTCAGCATCTCTCAGTCAAAGTCTGCCGTTTGTCCATTCTCGCGACAACATAGGTTCCCACTCGGTGAGAATTTAGCTTTGGGGGGATTGGTCTTCCCTTGCGTGGCCAAGGTTAAATTCTTAGGCTTGGTTCTAGACCGGAAGTTAAACTGGAACAGCCATATCTCCTCCATAATCCAGAAAGTAGAAAAATATATTAATATCCTTAGACTAATAACAAACAGAAATTGGGAGGCAGATCCTAGTATTGCATTACTATTTTATAGAAACGTAATTAGGGCAGTTGTGGACTACGGCTCAGTGTTCTATGGTGAAGCGGCCAAGACTAGTCTACATGGGCTGGATGTCCTTCACAACAAATGTCTGCGTCTGGCACTGGGCTTCCTAAACAGCACACCTGTAGATGTGGTACTGTGTGAGGCGGGGGAGATGCCGCTAGACCTTAGAAGGAGAATGTTGGCTGGCAGGTACCTCTGCAAGTTACTGGCCTCCGATAGTCCTGTCTATAGTAAAGTTCGGCAACTAACTGTACTTAACTTCACCTCATCTTACTGGGTTAGAAAGAATAATTATCCTCTTTTGCTTGATAGTTTCCCGGAATACGCTAAGTTTGCCCCTTTCGTATACAGTTCTCACATTCTACCAAATTTCAATATTAATTTTCGTAATCTTCTTCATCACATTAATATCACATACTTACCGGATCTCGCTGGTGTCCCTCTTTCCATGGTTAATGCGGTGTTCCAAGAGATCAAACGGAAATGGTGGTCGTCATATGTACCAATATTTACAGACGGATCAAAAACGACGAATGGTACAGGTTGCGCCTTTCTTGATGACAACAAAAATTTCAGTCGGAGTTTCAAACTTCCGAAATTTGCTTCTAGTTACACTGCTGAATTAGTAGCAATAAATGAAGCTTTGAAATATGTCTCCCTACTCGATAGTGCACACTTTCTTTTAGTTACAGATTCATTGAGTGCCCTAACTAAGTTAGATTCCTGTTGCACAAACAAGTTATCTATCTATGATAACATAATAGCCGACATACTAGAAAACTATGCCGTGGTTATTGGCCAAAAGAAAAAAGTTGTGTTAATGTGGGTGAAAGCTCACGCGGGAATTAAAGGGAACGAGAGGGTGGACGGATTGGCAAACCTGGCGGTGGAGAGGGGGGAGCCTATAGTAGGCAACATCCCGGCTAGCGATCTGAAGGAGGGTATCCTGACCTCCGTTCTGACAATGTGGCAGGACAGGTACCAGACCTCTTGCAAAGGCAATTTCTTTAAGTCGATTCAACCCCATGCAGGAACCAGACCGTGGTTTAGGGACAAAGCAACATCGAAATTTGAGTGTAAGACCATATATGCCGTTTAAGAAGCAACCACGGACTGTGCAATGCCTACCTGAATAGGATTGGTCTGAGTGAGAGTTCTAGCTGCCGCCATTGCGGGGGCTACGAGGATCTGGAGCATATAGTGATGCAGTGTCCACATTACAGTGCAGAAAGATATCTCCTTATGGAGAACCTAGAGAGTACAGTTGCAGCTCCTCGAACATACCTAGCTATTTTATCTGCTTGCAACAGCCCTCTTGTCAGAGAGGCGCTGTTAATTTTTTTAAATTATGCTGGCCGCAGGGTCTGAACTTCGTATATATTCATATGTCATTAGCTATGTATCTGTTTTTGCCGCCCTTCGGTCTACCGTGCGCCGGTTGGCTGCGCGGTGGGTGGGTTGGGGTGCCGGATTCGGCTGGGGCTCCTCGGGGTTCCGGTCGGTCGGGCACACATGGAGAACGGTGTACTGTATTGGTAACAACGGTATGAGTGATGGTCACTGGCGCGGGATTAAGTTCCCTCAAAACCTGAATCAGTGTATGAGTGATGGTCACCTCAAAACTTGAATCAGTGTATAAGTGATGGTCACTGGCACGGGATTAAGTTCCCTCAAAACCTGAATGGAGTTATGTTACCCAAGTTGGAAAGTGATGGTTTTGTATTTCGGGGTTGTGTGCTCGACGGGTTTGGGACCCTGGTGGGTCGCGGTCGGTTCGGTGCCTCCGCTCCTCTGCTGTGTGGTCTTCTGGCGTCCGGCTTTTCAGCGGCCGAGTCGGCTTCCTGCTCGCCTTCATGACTGTGTTGTGTGGTGGCCCCATTCCTCTTCGGGGGCATTGCGCGTCCGTATCTTACTTCTTTACAAAATTATTGCTTACAGCTTTTTCAATTTTTTTTTTTTTTTTTTCAATTGTTCTTCTTTAATTGCTTTGTCCTTAAACCAAGGTGCCTATGAAAAAATTTCCAAAATGATCATCGTGGTAGCTGGCCGATATGCCTCAGCATAAAGCCATAACTGAGAAAAAAAAAAAAAAAAAAAATACAAAAATCGTATGATAACCGAACGCTTACTTTGATGTTCCTTAAAATACAAAAATCGTTCGTTAACTCCTGAACGTTTACAAAAATCGATGCCATGTACTTTTTACTCTAGGTAACTAAACCTAGGAACTTCTAAGTTGACAAATGTGGACATACATAATAAATAAAACAAACTTCATGTTCTGAAATATTGTTTATTCCACAAGAAATGTGTATACAATAGCAACAGGTATTATACCAACGTTAGGACGACCGACGTATAATTGTATGCATTAATTATGCAAAATACAATAAACATGTCAAGAACAGTGCAATCGGGCTAATGGCCACCAGAGCGCTCTTCGTCGCTTTGGTGGTAAGCGAAATGACCTCGTAGTTAACGCCCGAGCATGAACCGCAATACCTAACTATATATATTACAAGTTATTTACCTATCGAATGCATAAGCCGATTTATTGAAGAAATCCAATAAAATATAGACCCTTGAAAGCCAGTTGGGCTCATGTCCATCTGAGCAAAAAACAGCGTTCTGGTAGTAGGCCATACGTCACAATAACTATTATATTTTACCTATCGAGTGAGTGCATAAGCTGATTTCTTATAGAAATCTGTTAAAATTTAGGCCCTTGAAAGCGATTCGAAGAGAAAACTTAAAAACTAAATTCATTAATAAGTTTTTCCATTGAACAAGAGAAAAATCCATTAATATTAAATTCACTTCTCGACTCTTCTATATTAAAACTTAAGCTTGAGAAAACCTTTGATGTAATTAAAAGCTCTTTCCTGCTTTCACTTTTCTTCTGGAACCCCTTTTGATAGGATTTTTTAATAAGCTTTCCGAAATTCCCCATTTAATTTAAATAATAAAGAATTAATATTGGGAGAGAGAGGTGGGTGGAGTGAGGGAGTTGGGCTGGTTTCCCCACGGCTGCTCATGTTAATAAAGAGTCGGTTCAATGAAGGTAATCCGGTGTGTCGCCGATATTGTGCCGCCTCCTCCACTCGCCGATATTGTGCCGCCTCCTCCACTCGCTCTTATTGAATTTTCCACCGTTGGTCCGGAAGCCGGAGGGTTTAATTTGGTGACTGCCCCCCCCCCCACCAGACCACAATGCCCCAAGTCACCACGGCCCTTATGGAATCCTAACTATCCACACTTCAGGGATAATCTATTAAAGTTAGCTAATCTGGGGGGTGGGGGGGGGGGGGTGAGGTTTCCCCCCGTCCGAGGACCAATAACTGACTATTTGACATTGGTCAGAATCTTTGTCAAATGTGGACGTGAAGGAAGTTTAGGGTTTACATATGGGTGACATATCGTTCAAATGGGACAGAACAACCAGCGTCCGTAGCTCGCCTAATGAATTCAAAATCCCGAGTACGAAATCCGGTGTGAAAAAATCTTGACCGACCGTCATTCGGATGGGACAGTGTTAACTAGAAGCTCATTCGTTGGTCATCGGTGGATATGAGCCCGACTCTACTGTGAGAGACCTAAATTTTGCCTACTCAGGTTTTGTTACCTTTGACTTTTGGTTACCTTTGGACCATTGGCCGAGTTTGTGGGAAATTGATGTGTTGTTCTTATGAGATTTTGAATTTATATATAAAATTTCGTGTCAATACATTCATTACAATGGCAGAAAGTAGAATTTTTGTTTTCATCCCTGACTAATCTCCCTTCCCTTGCTGAAAATCAATAGGTGTCGTCAGTGCCGGATTAACCTATAACAATTGTTTAGGCCATCTCGGGGGCACCAAGTTCGCAAGGCTATTTTTGAAATATTTATTTATTTAAATATTTAATATTTCTCAATTTTTATTTTTATTTTTTCGTAAATCTCCCATCATTTTTAATTAAATATGGAATTAATATGTTAAATATAAAAACATTTATAGGTCGTATAATTTTTTTCATACTCTGCCGTAAACTTCGGACGGAAGACCAAATATCAAATCCTGATTATGATGATACTGAGAAAGAAGAAGTATCTGACGAAGAAGTGCACGTATATGATGAACGAATGGCGTATTTGGACGAGAGATAAATTTAGTGTTTTAATCAATTAATTTAGAAAAAAAATATTTTCTCATTTTCTCGCTTAATTAATTTTGTCTTCGTTTTGTTCAATGGAGCTTTAGTATTGAACTTGCCAACATAAGTAAGACGTTAATGATATCAATAGTGAGCCGGAGGTGTGTAAGCTCAGTTTAGGGCATCGAATAGTCTTCATCCGGCGCTAGGTGTCGGTCCTTATGGGATTCTAAGTACGAGTATACTCATTCTATCGGGAGTTATCGTGTTCACAGATAAATACACACACACAGACAGAATACTGAAAATCTAATTTCTATAACTTTTCCTATACTTCGTTGGGGAAGTAAAACGTCAAGCGCTGGCTACGCCAGTTAAGCGTGAAGTACGGAGGGAGAAGGATTAGCACAATATGACCATCCCCGCTGAGGGACCCCTGTAGCGTGGCCTCGACCCCCCCGGCACATTAACATTTTATTAAAACACAGGTGAGCCCTGATTAAATAGCTACCTCCCGGTGGGCTGTCTCATAATAAAGATGGTCCCCTCCCTCATTGTACAACTTTCATAAAGATAATCTCTCAAGGTAGGTACAACATTCTTCAGTGTTTAACACGGTCCATGAGTCAACCGGTTAATAGGACACTTCTCGCTTGCCAAAACACAGCATCGGGGAAAACGGAAAAACTACCTAGAAATGAACGGGGCTCTCAAATATGCACAATATGCTGATTCTGTTTTCTCTATTCAAACAAATATATTTTTCATAGAATAGAGTCGACAGTATCTTTTCAATGTAGAAGAAAATCGAGGTTCTGTCGTGTAAAAGAAAATGCAATATTTGGCCAAAGTTTCGAAAACTATTTATTTTCTTCTTCACGGCTTACAGGATATAAACAAACAAATTAGACATTATGGACAATTGTAGGAATATTGAGGGTCAGTCAAAGATGGAAGAAAATACTATTCAAATGCCAACGTTTCGATATATTTTATATCACAAATAAACAAAAATTTGTTGACAAACATTACTGAACGTTAAAACCTCCCAAAGTTTTTTATTTGCGATCAGAACCAGTTTTCAACGCAGCTGCGTCATCAGTGGCACATCTACGAATAAATACATATAAAATATAAATAATGAAAGGACACAAGCAATGCACCTCCCCCCCCTCCCCCCTTTGAGCTTGAGCTTTGCCAGTATTCCTTTTAGCCACTACACTGTACGCGTGGGGTAAGCATTTTTTTATTTTTTTTCTAAAAGGAATACTGGCAATGTTCAAGCTCAAAGAGAGGGAGGGCTAGCATTGCTAGTTACCTGTCATTATTTATATTTTGTATGAATTCATTCATAGACGTACCACTGATGATGACGCTGATCCGTTGAAAATCGTTTCTGGTCGGAATTGAAGCATTGGGAAGACAACGTATTTTATTTCTATGAGAAATCTCATCCCACATCTTACTATCGCATATGAAATACATTTTTATTTGTTTACACTTTCTTATACCAAGAAAAAAAAGGTATTGTAACGGATGCAAAAATTCGAGATCGAGTATTTAACTAAATTTCACGTTTCAAAGACCCCTGATAACGTTTTGATCATTTTCGCGATGGTGTCCTCTCTGTGCGTAAGTGATTGAATCTTTGTGAGCGGTCTAATACAGAAACGATTGCAGTGAATGAACGTGCTAACGATACCTACCCTTTATATTTATGACCTAATCAAAAAAATTTACAAATAAAAGTTGTAGAGAAAACTAAAGAGCACATTTTATATAATATATAAACATACATTTTTTTAGACGTTAGCTTGATTTATGCAAAATCGTTGAATCCTATAGAAAAAAAATTGTATACCAAGAATATTCCTCTTGATCAATTGAACTTCCAACCAACGAAAAGCCTTCAGATTTGAAATAGGACCAAAACGAAGGAAGTTATAGCACCTCAAAGAACGAACAATGAATGTCCTTAGCAAATATTTCTAAGTAACGTTTAAATTGAAACGCAAAGGAACGAATTTCAAAATATTATTTATTATCGGTAGTTTTTTTAATTGAAAAGGATGAAAAAAAAATAAAATATATATTGTGATGTACACTACGGAACATTTTTTTATGAATAAAAAGTATTTTTTTTTATTATAATATAATATATATATATATATATATATATATATATATTATATATATATATATATATATATATATATATATATCAAGGTGTTTAAAAAAACAAACAAGAAAAGATATAAAACAGCTGTGAAACAAATGGAGTAGAGTCGAGAGTCGAGTCGTGAGCTAGCTCTTAAACGGTGCAATGTGAATTGATATGTTTTAAATATAGTGAAGTTGAACAATTAGATGAAAGTTGACTGGGGTGAAGTTGAGATGTGGAAAATAATCGAAGTCTAAATTATGTGGTAGAAACTTGAAAAGAAGGTACAATTAATAATATATATTTATCAATATGCCCAAACAAAAAAAAATAATAGTTTTTAAGTATTTAGTTTAATGATTTTGTTTTTTGGTTTTTTTTCTTTTGTTCTGTTTTGTTAAATGTTTAGTTTTTTTAAGTATAATGTGTAAATAAAGTAAATAACCCTAATATTTGTCCTCTTAAAATTCTATTCTATTCATCTTCCCTGTTGGCCCAGTAATATCATTTGAAAAATCTTGGATTAGAAATTAATATAATTTAAAATTATTAAAAAATTGGTATCTATTTGTAAATCCAAGGTAAAGTTTGTTAAATGGAATTTGTTTGTTGTATACGTGTACTTTCTTCAAAATTGCACGTCTTAAATTATTGATAATATTTTTTTAGGGCCATTTTCGGAAAACTACTGTAGAAATCAAAATTTAAATAAAGAAAGAGATCAAATTTCTACAGGAAATGTGGTAGCAAAAAGCATTTATCACAATATATAATAAGACATCTTTGTACAGATCACTCTCCCCCTAAACTCATTTCATATTGGCATAACAACGTGTTGGAACCGAACAGTGGAGGTGGTCTTACGGACTTGAACTTCAACAACGCCTTGAGCGCCAATGGCCTAGAGACACCCTTATTAGCAGCAGTGGCAGTGAGATATAAATGAGTGCAACTCAGTGCCGAGGGACTATCACTAGGTGATGTCTCAAATGGCGAAACTTTTTTTTATTATATTGTGAGTCGGTCTGTACAAAATACATGATATAACAGTATTCGACACATTTCGACAAAGTATTTTGTTGAATTGGTGTGCGGGCAGCCTTATATCCTCCGTGTAAGCTGAATCTGATGCCTACACTATTCCTTCAGGTAGCCATTCAATTTAGAACGACCAATTGGTTTCGAAATTGATGGGATTAAGACACGATCCTTTTCAAATTCTATGGCTACCGATCTGCAGCTATTCCTCTCCCATTGTTGAAGACAGTTCTGAAAGAACGGGTTGTCCTCCGTCAGAAACCAATAATATGAAATCGGGTTACCAATCCTTTCATTAAAAACAACCCTTGTTAGGTAAATTATTTGTAAAGACTCGACTACCTGGGGTTGGTGTTTTTGCGCCGCGTGGGGGTGGGGGGGGGGGGGGGGGGCTGACAATTCTCCGCCCTCAGGGCCAACTTAGTCTTTAGGGGGAAAAAAATACCACCATCTCGTAAACAGTGGTCCAACATGAATTGGGGGCCTAAGGGGTGGGGGGGAAAGTTCATTGTTGTCAAACCTGTGGGAACGTTTCCAAAATCCACTAACACGACAATAGAATGGAAGAAACTGAGAAGGAAAGACAAATCACTGGGAGGTAAAAAAAAAAATGGTTAAAACAACTTTACCATTGGTATAGGATTTGCCCATTTATTTGTACTCCTTGTTATGCTCATTTTCATTGACATTCTCGTAAGAATCTTGTTCTGAAATCACCGGAAGGTAAAAAGAAAGTCGTCGGTGAATCACCGGAAATGTATTCCTCAACACGAATTAATCAATTACGTGTTTGCTTTCCCTCCAATTCTGAATTCTCTGACTAAATTTTGTGTCGATACATATATGTACATTTTTCTGTGGAATTATTAAGTCAGGATTTATACATGATAGTAAGATGTTGTGTGACGAGATTTCTCATAGAAATAAAAGACGTTGTCTTCCCACTGTTCTATTTTGACCAGAACCAGTTTTGAACAAAACAGCGTCATCATCGGCCAGTTGTCCTTTAACCGCTGTGCTGTGTGGTTGGGATGAACCTCTGAAGAAGACGCTGTTGCGTTGAAAACCGGTTCTGGTCAAAATAAAACAGTGGGAAGACAACGTCTCTTACTTTTATGAGAAATCTCGTCTCTTATCAGGATTTATATAAAACGTTTGATTGATAGGTAAGATTGGCGTGACCAAGCGATGGGTGATGAATCCAGTGGCTGTCGTAGTAAGTATTATTCATATCAACCCCGGTTTTGGATCGATTAATACGCAACTTTAAATCGATACTTTACAAAAAATCCTAGATAGTTTGGTTGATAGGTAAGACTGGAGGGTGACCGAGCGATGGGTGACCTGGATCCATCAGACTCCATTCATCGGGCCCCGTTATTTATAGCAGGGGGGTGGAGGGGACCCAGGATAAAAGGCTCCCCCCTCCCACCCCCCGTGTGTCAACTTGATTAATTAGTCAAACTTTAAGTTATTCATCTTAAGGCTGCCTTTTCTCTCCTCCACCAGAGTTGGGTCGCCATCTTGGAGGAGGAGGAGGAGGCGGCACGGCGGGTAGTGACGTCATTAACGTTCCTTATCGTTAATTTGCCTGGCTGGCTGTGGGGCTGGGAGGACTTCCTCTCACTCTCCCCCTCCCCCTTCTACCTTCCTAAGTCCTGTTTCTTACGACACCCCCCTCCTAATTAATATACTTGGCACCACGTTTCACAACTCCCCCCTCTCCCCCACCTCCTCACTACTCCCCTTAGAGCTCAACCTGAATCCTACCGTTGGAATATTCCTTCATGTATTCCTCACACCTTTCAAACACATCCTGGATATTGTTCTTATAATTAATAGAACGTATACAAAAATAATAATATACAATACAGTATTTTCCCAGCTATTCCAAAAAAACTGAAATTACAAAAGTATATTTTTCTCCCATTAATTTTTGGCTTTCTACAAACTAGCAAAAAAAAATACTACCACGTACGATCAATAGCTGTTCTCATGGGGATCCTTCTTTCAGGACACACAGAAAATTTCGTCGATACATTCATTCTTATCGTGTTTACACATATATAGATAGCCGGGAAGTGTTTTTTACACCACCAGATATACAAAGTATAGAAGTAGTTATGTAAACGGTAAGAAATTTGTCTGTCTGTGAACACTATCGAATTTCAGCGAAATCAGACGAAGTAGGGAAAGGGGGGATTAGGGGGCTTAACAGAAAAACTAATAACTACGGTTGGAATGACGTACAAACAAGAAATTCAGTATGACGATTCAGAAGTCTCTGGATAACTCAGAGGTAGCTGGACTACCGAGTTCAAGATCGTAGATTCGAAATCCGGCCGAGGCCTATACATTTGTATATGAGGTGAAAATAGCACGCTGTCCTTCGGATGTCACGTTAAGCGATGGTCCCTAGCCTTTAAGCTGCTAGGTACTCGTTGAAGACCTCTATCCCTGGGCCAGCAAAATTCACCAGAGAGACGAAAGAGCGCTCTGTTAGTAAGCGTTATGACCTCGTAATTAAAACTCGGGCATGAGTCACAATAACTACTAAATTTTATGTAGATACATTCATTACTTCTGCAATTATTGGAGTTATTGTGTTGACGGGATTAGCAGAAAATCAATAGACATCATCCTTATGGCGTCCCGGATATAAAATATAATATACATATAAAATTTCGTATCGATATATCCATTTTATCGATTATTATCTGATATTCCAATTATGAAGAAATTTTTGACCTATAACATAACTTTCCCTATTCTGTTATAGGAAATAATATAGGGTATGCAGGGATTTGCAGTAAGGGATAGGGAGTAACAAAATAAACTAGAAATAAGATTGAAGAAAGCGCAAAAAAAAAAGTTGTTGGACAATCACTGTCAATGAACTTCCCCAAAACGCATTAATCAATTAAATTTTTGCTCCCCCTCCAAAAACAGTCGACCTTTTGGACAAATATTCAACAGTTGATTTACATAGGGGCTACTAAATCCTCATACTAAATTTTGTATCGATGAATTCATTACATCGACAATTATTAGGGTTTTTAAATTGAGCCCCCCCCCCCCCCCCCCCTTAGTCGATATCTCAAAATTTTGACAGATTATGTGCTCATTAGGTTTTGAATTTAATATATTCGATACATTTATTACATCGGCAGTTCCTGGGGTTTTAAGTTGAGCCTGATTCTTCCCTTTTGCCGATTGAAAATTAGGGTCGTGAAATCTCATTCATTTGACAGTTTTTAGAGTTTTATGTTAAGCCTCCCCCCTTCTCTTTGGTCGATTTGGCTGAAAAACGATAGGTGTCGTCGTTGTTGGAAACCTGTTGGAAAACTTGAAACTCCGCATCGAATTTTCTACCGATTAAATAACTTTCCCTATACTTCGTGTAGCTGAGGAAGTAAAAAGGAATACAGTCAAACCTGAAGTTATTCTTATGTATAAATTATGATCTGCCTCTAAGCTTGCGCTATGTATTTTATGATATAAAAAGTATATTTGATTTATTTTCGTTTTAATGTATTCTCATTATACGGAATAATATTTATAAGGAAATATATTTGTAAGAAGTTTTTCTTGGAGGAGGAAAGACAGGACTATAGGAAAGTTTGCCATTCGAGTATGGACCAGCTATGGACGGGGGTGGGTGGATATAGGCAAGTGGACGTGGACCTCGGCTAATATATGGGTCTAGGAAGGGTGAATTAGAGGACTGGTGAGTTATACCCCGACAAATGCATTGTCATTGGAAACGCATTATATTTATTGGGAACCTCCCCGGGATGTAGGGGGGCATAACAAATGTGATGGCTCAGGTTCCGGTCAGTCCTCGCCCCTCCGCCTCCGGATATTGGAAACGGTATCTCTTTCCAAACTCTACCTCCGATTATCCGCCTCTCAATTTTATATCTCTTTATGTTTTTGGTGTTGTACTTCTCTAAACGAAGTATAGAAGAAGTTATGTAATCGGTTGCTCCCTGAACCACTGATTCAAAAAAATGAAAAATGATGTCGGTGAATCACCGGCAATGTACTTCCCCAGAACGAATTTATCAAGTTTTTGCTCTCCCTCCAAAATCAATCGACAATTTGGACTGGAAATCACTAGTTGACTCTGAATCCTCATACTAAATGTTGTGTCAATGCGGCAGGTATTACAGTTTTGTTTTAAACCCCCTCTCTGATACCCCTCTCCCCTTTGACAGATTTGACTGAAAATTGTCTGGTCGACACATAAAATTTTGGGTCGACACAGTCGTAAAACAGGAATTCCAGTGAAAATTCAACTTCGATTACATAACTTCGTTTAGCTCTGGAAGTATATGAGCAGGCTGGAGATGAGCAGAAAATTTGAGCAATCCTCCTAAAATTCGATTGCGTAAATTTTATTCTTAAAAAAATCGAGAATGTTCTTCCACAGAGCAAACTAATCTAATAAGTTAAGCCTCCCTCTAAAAATAGTTCACCATTGTATATTTTATATCAGATAAATAAATAAATAAAACGGAGCTGTGAAGTATTTAGATTTAAATGAAAAACAATACAGTATACTTCCATCCATTGTATATTTTGTATAAACTGTAAAATAGATAAATAAATACATAAAACGGAGATGTACAGAATGTAGGTTTAAATAAAAAACAATACAGTATCCATTGTATATTTTGTATAGACAGTAAAATAGATGAATAAATACATAAAACGGAGCTGTAAAGAATTTAGATTTAAATGAAAAACAAGACAGTATCCTTCTATCCATTGTATATTTTGTATAGGTTATAAAGTAGAAAAACAAATAAATAAAACGGAGCTGTAAAGAATTTAGATTTAAATGAAAAAACAATAAAGTATCCTACTCACGACTAGTGATACACAAAACGACAACTCACACGGACTTGAAAAATAAAAATAAAAATCTAGGAAAATAAAGAATAAGTACCAAGGACATGTTGGTAGGAGACGTGAGACTGAGGGGAATTTTTGATTCTTTTTTCTGAATTTTTTCCCCTCGTTTTTTCCCCCCACTGATACTAACACCAAGTGTCTCAATAGGCACATTAGTATGGCTCATCACGGGAGAGCACATGTTCTCACTAAAGTGCACAACAAGTGGCATCAATCAGAGAGCACTTACACGTGACTTAACCACACATTCAATTCCAAGATACTGTAAAAATAATCCCGGATCTCTCTTCTCATCTCCTTTAAAATTACTTACTTCCCCGAATTTCAGTAGGAAATCCCATTCGAAAAATTGAACAGGTTAATGTGAGTTTTTTTTTTTATTGTTCTTTTCTATAGAAGAACATCCTTTTTAATAAAAACTACTAATAATAAAACCATATTTTAAAATTCGTTGCTAAGCATTATAAATTAAACATTAGTTAGAAATATTTCCTATAGTTAGTTAGGGGACTGGGCTTAAACTACGAGGTCATATCGCCTACTACCAGTGCGAGCTTTTGTCCCTCTGGTGGACATGAGCCTGACTTTTTTGGGTAAGAAACAATTTTTCAGTAGGACTAAACGTTTTCGCTTAAACCAAGCAAATGTATACAAAAATGGTTTTCAAAACGACGGTTTTCGGCATGTATCTCGCAGTCCGGGCGACCTGCAAAAAATTGTATTTCATTTTGTTATAAAATTTGCCTTTCAGTTTTTTCTATAAGTTTCATTGGAAAATAGTTTTAAATATATATATACATTTTATTTGAATTTTATTATAAGTTAACCATTTTAAAGTAAGTAAATTGTAGGTTAATAATGACAACAAAAATATTTAACTTGAAAATATTTAAAAATTATATTTTATTAATCTGGTAGGTACTCCACTGTTACTTACAAATGTTAGCAGTGGTTTGTGATAACTAAAGTGTGATATAAATATTCTTGTATTAACTTTGTGGAGATATCTTGTAAAAACAGCATCGATAGTTGTACCATGTTTGGTTGTAGATTGTTTTGGGTCGTTGAAAATTGTTAAATGAAATTTTTCTTCAAAATAATTTTAATGAACTTTAATGTTGACTTTCTTGTTGCTGTATTTGCTTTTGTCTTGCACGGAATTGTCGAATACGTTCCGTTGATGCTCTTGGCATTTTCGGCTATTTAACACTAACTCAGAATAAAACTAAACGTTTAAATTAATAATCAAACGTATTATTTTAATGCATTAACATGTAGCACACAACAATGCTGATGCATTGACACCGACCTAAACTCGTAGTTGACTTGTACGCATGCGCTCTCCTTAGCGTTTCATGATTGATTTTTTATGTCGATTCACTAGTTTCGCTAAAGAAGTTTTACTTCAAAAATTGTGTGCTGGCATCCTTAGGTGGACACTAAGGGAGGGTCAGACACAAAAAAACATAGACAATTGCAGCTCACTTGTAAAACATCACATACAACAAGAACACTCTTTCGATTTTAACAACACAAGTATACTAGGAGATGAGATAAACTGGTACAAGAGATACATGCTGGAGATAATACATATAGTACATGACAATACCACGGTAAACGAAAAAACAGACATACAGCCCCTAAACAACAGTTATTGTAACATAATAAACAAAAAAAGAAGTTAGCTCCACCAACACCTAACACACAACAATGTGTTTTTCAAACAACTTTTATACTAAGATGTTATGATTATTGTTATTATTGATCTATATTTATTTAAGGGGGGGGGGGGGGGACATATATATATATTTATTTATTGGTTGGTTGTGTTTTGTCTTAACTTATAATTTTTTTTTTTAAATATTTTATATTTTTTCATACTTTTTATTTATTGTTGACTTGAGTTGGTTACATTCCACGCAACACCCCCTTCACCGAGGGTCACGTAGGTAAACTCAGGTAGCCCTGAGCACTATACTGGGCACAAACAACACCTTCACCACACACGTCCACTCAAGTCATTATAAGGTAATTTTTATTTATTAGTTATTTAGATATATATATATATATATTGTTTTATATACTTTAATACTACTTTCAAAAGTTGTATTTATTTTTATTATTTATTTATTTATTATTATTATTTCTTTCTCTTTCATTTATGTTAAAAAATTGTTTCATCTCTTTTTCAAATTATTATAAAGTATCTGTTTATATCATTGTCCATTGTGTCTAATTTGTTTGTTTATATTCTGTAGGCCCTGGAAAATAAAATAAATAATTTTCGAAATGTAAGCCAAATTTTGAATTTTCTTTTAGACGACAGAACCTCGATTTCCTTCTACATTAAAGAGATACTGTTGACTCTATTAATCACTAAAGGGGTTTTGAAATTTGTGGTATGACCATGGTTGGTTTTCGTGTGTGATTTTTAAAGAGAAAGGAGGAAGCGGAAGAACTGATGAAGGAGGTAGAAGAGGCAGAGAGAGGATGGGATGGTGTAGTGTGGTTGTGCCGAAGGATGACTTGAGAACATGTCAGCTCCCGCACTAATGGCAGTGTTGGGAGTCTCGAGGTGACGATGCACCACCTGGACATATCATTACTAAACTTTCTTCTTTTTATCTATCACTTGTCTGTCTGTCTGTCTGTTCCACCTCTGTTTTTTTGTATAAGTACCCTCCCACCTTCTGGGCCAGAGCCTCTGTTTGCTGTTGTGTTGATCCTGTCTTAGATAATGTCACATGTCTCTCACCCGCTCAACAACTTAACCCTTTTTCATTAACACTCTATATTTTACTTTCACAGCTATACAAATTAATAGAGGAAGTTCTGTAAAATAGAATTTGGAAATATAATGTTGAATTTTTTCACCAGAAGTTTATGTATTCGCGACCCACTGTTTACAAAATGGGGTGGAAAACAATTTCCTGTCTGTGAACAACAGCTCTCAGATCCTCATAAGGACGACACCTATTAATTTTCAACAAAATCGACTTAAGAGAAGGGAGCTCAACTCAAAAACCTTAACAACTACTGGTTTTTTAGCCCTAACGGTCGACTGGTTTTTGGAGCAAAAAAGTAGATTAATTCGTGTTGGGGAAGTACATTGCAGGTGATGGGAAATACAGTACGGAGGTGGAGTTAATGTATGTCTATCTGCAGTAATAAATAATAATAATAATAATAAAATAAAAACAAATATCCATAATACATATTAATGTAATGATTGGTAGGTATATAAAACCTTAAATTCATACTTTGCTTTCATTTTAATTTTCTTGGCAGAAGTCCTTCAGCAATATCCTATAATTATTGTCGAAATTATTTTTGTTTAATATTATTATTATTACTAATTTTATTAAAATTATTTACCATTTCATTTTTAAATTTTGTATATTTCATTTTTTGTAACCTGAGAAAGGGACGTATATTCGTCCCAAAAAATCGTCCTGAAAGAAGATTTATTTTAAAGAAATATAAAGTATTGTATTTATTAATATTAAGAATTTTGTATTCTATTATTTATACAATTAATTAAGGCAGACATTTATCACCAATATCCTTTAATTCCTATCAAAATTATTTTTGTTTAATATTTGTATTATTACAAATATTTTTATTAGTTATTTACTATTTACGTTATCGTTATTTGTTTATTCATATATTTCGCTCATTGTGACCTGAGAAAATGGGGTGTGATCGCCCCCAAATATCGTCCTGAATATTACTTAAGAATTTTATATTCTTTTATTTTCTATTGTTTAATTGATGTTATTTAATTAATTTTATAATAATTATTATTCATCTCATATGTGTTTGGTTAGTTAGTTGTCAACTATAGAACTTGCCAAGGGAGAGAGTTGATCATTCAGAAAAATCAGTGAGTCCTCAGACTGTCAGTATAGAGACTGATCCAACTTCCATACGTTACTCCTGGCCCATAATAAGAATGAGATCTCAAATATTTTCTATTATTTAAGTAGTAGCGCTCTGAAACTTAGAGCATTCATTGTTAATGAATAATGAATTCTACTTCCATAATATAGTTAATTACTTGGTTATTATGACTCATGCCCGGGCTTTAACTACGAAGTTATATCGCCTACTACCAGAGCGCTCTTTCATCACTCTGGTGCACATGAGCCCGACTCTACTATGGGAGTCCTAAATGTTGCCTACCCTAATTGTTAGTTTATTCACCTATATAGAGGGGTCTTTAACGAGTACCTGACATCGTACAGGCTCGAGACCATCGCTTAACGTCCCATCCGAAGGACGGCATGCTTAAGTTTATTTTACCTCCCAGGTGTGTTTAGATTCTATGTGTTTTGATTATATGATTTAATATCGATTAATTTATATCATTTATAAGCTATTTTGATGCACACAATTGTATTTCTTTGTGACTTATGTCCAGATTTTAACTACGAGGTCATATCGCCTACTACCAGAGCGCTCTTTCGGCACTGGTGGACATGAGCCCAACTCTATAGTAGGAGTCCTAAATTTTGCCTAGCCAGGTTTAGTTTCATAACATCTCATAGGCTCCAGACCATTGCTTAACGTCCCATCCAAAGGACAGTGTGCTCAAGGTTATTATGTTAATTATTATAGTTGTATTGTAAGATACTGTGAGGAGCCAGGGGACTGGTAGCTGGGGTAAGGTATGTGAGTACTGTACGAGCTAGGACGGTCGGTCACTAACGAGACGATCAGTCGATACTGATTATTATTTCAGAGAGCTTGATGACAGCTCCTGACTCGGACTTTTTTCTCTTTTCATTTTCTTTTTCTCCTAATGACCCCCCCCCCCCCCCCCCCCACCCCGTCCCGTCCCAGACATCTATCACACGTTTTTCTTAACACGCCCACTCCTCATAACTTAAATTGTCTTCACACGTCAGTCAGACGACCGTAGATAAGTGGTCCCTCCTCGCCCATGTTTACCTCCAATCATCATTTCGTATTGACCCCCGGTTTGGACCCGTCATTTTCCTACAAACCTGTATTATTTTCGTAATAACCCCGTCCCGCCCCTCCAATTTGCCCCCTTAATAGAATTTTCTCTAGGATTTCATTTTCAAGTAATGGCTTCTTGTTGCCATGTTTACATACTTATCGTTGGAGTTTACACTTTTACCGTATGAGCGAATCATAAATAAAATTTCAGACAGCTGAAAAATATTACCTTATGAAAGACTACAATGTAATTCACTAAGAATAATAAACAATATTAATCAATGAACAAGCTGCAGAAAAATATTAAAAAATATTTAAAATCCTGCCTTTGCCATCGCTGTTTATATTTGAAACATTAATGGTTATTAGGAAAAATAAATATATTTTCCCTCTCAACAATACTAGTCACGATTACGATACCAGGAAGAAAGTGCATCCCCAGATGCAGACTGGAGAATACCAAGAGACTCTACCACCTTCAACAGCTTATCACAGGAAGAAAATATTTGAGTTATAAAGACTTTAAAGTTATTTGAGTTATAAAGAATTTATTGTGTTAAAAAAATTCAAAAGGAATTTTTATAATATAGATGACTTTTTGAATTTTAAATTTGAGTAAGAACGGAAAAATGTGACGTTAATAAATTTACATGTCATGTAAAGTTTATAGGATCTGAGTTTTTCCTGTATAAGGTAGTATGGTAGTATAAGGAAGCATTTTTTTTTTAATTTTTTTTTTAGTTAGTAGTATGTAATCACTCATCAGCGGTAGTGAGGCTCTCGTCCATACCCCGCCGAGGATAGAATCCATCCTTCAAAAATATTTAGGACATCCTATTTGTGTGGAAATTGGTCTAGGGTGGAATTAGTTCCTTGGAATAGGGGAGGAATTGGAACACCTACTACTTCTGTCTGATCCCAACATCTATATAATAATAATAACTTTATTTTCTTTGAACTATAACATGACAATAGGATACGTCATAAGAATGTTTACATTAAGGTAGCTTATAATTTAGATACTTAAACAGATATTAACTCGTTAGAGTCTGACACACATAAATTAGAATTAACAATACTACTAAAAAATTAAACGAAATGAATAAATAAATTACTTGAAAATATGAGTATAAAAATAATAATATTAATAAATACAGTAAATAAACCTTTTCATTTAATTAAAATTAAGATAATAGTGTAATTTTTTATAAAATTCCGGGTGTTTTTTTCACGATGACATTTCGGGACGTTCTTACTTTCAGGGCGGGCTCCTTATGTCATAATGTGCGAAATACAGAAAAGAGAAAGAAAACTAAATAACAATAACAATTATAAAATATATATATATATATACATAAATAAATGAAAAAAATAAATAAAATGGTAATAAAATACATAAAAGAGAAAAACTAGAAAAATAAATTAATATATAAATAATCAAGAATGTTGATCAAAACGTAGATTCGACAGACCTTAAAAAGAAAATCTGTGCAGGAACTCAGGAAAAAATGAAAGCTAAATATCAAATAATGTTTTTGAATATGAAACACGATTTTTTTTTTATGGTCGTGAACGTTTTATTAAATAATCCACAATACACTAAGTATCTCGCTATATTCCAATAGTACACACTTAATGAGCCGGCCAGGCCAAAATATAACTCGACAAACTCAAAATGTGATCAAAAAACATACAACTAGCCATAATCACACTATTCCCAAAGAAACGTTACATTTTAAAAAGTCAATTCATAACCAAGTATTAGAAAACTGTAACAAACAAACACTGTAAAAATATTAACAATATTCTCAACTCTAAAACATTTTGTAACAACATGAGGAAAACTACTTTTGAACACAAACTGAACAAAACAGTTTATTTTAATAAAAATAAACAGATGAACGTATGATATACAACAGATCGATAAACAATGAACAAGTAAGTTCGAATATCAAGATTACAAAAAAGAACTTGTTCCGGACCATTCTAGATCAACAAATGATTCAGTTCGTAAGAGTATAATAATAATTCATAGTATAAAATATATAAGTATATCTAATATTACAAACTTACCTAAGATCACAGAATATGGTCGCAAAACCTGAAAAAATAAGAATTGACAATTATTTGTTGAATTAAAAAAAATGGTCATAAACTATTATAATTATTATGCAACAACATTTCGAATGAAGTAAAAAATGGTGTTGTCCAGTATTGGTTACCTCCTGCACAGGGAAATTATAAATGTAATGGAGTCTTATGGGTCCATAATGTTAGTCAACTGAGATACATTAATCGAAATAAAAAGGCAGTTTAATGTGTATCTGAGATAACAGATGGCACCACTTTCGGCTGTAAATTTTGCCCCCGTTTTTTGCATAAAAATCAATCGATTTTGAATCTGAAAACTACATTTGGCTCAGTATGATGATGCGAATGTCGGGTTGATCGGCTTTTATTTTTTGAAATTAGGCAAAATGTTGATGCAAACTTTTTATCTATTAGATTTGTAAAACCTAAGCTTATAGACAGGCGTAAGAAATAATCTTAATTTTTTTTTTTTTTTCTTGCATTTATAAAGATACAACTGTTGTTGGGTGCAACAACCAGCATTTATGATGGTACGTATTGATATGTTGGCGTGAATGGCATATGAGAGGAAGGCCACCCAGTGGTAGGTCCTCGGGACGAAAATTTATCTTAATTATTAGGACAAGAACCGAAAAAAAAAAAAAATAAATAAAAAGGAATTGAAAGACAATTTTGATGGATGGGTAAGAGAGATGATACAAATAAACGAAAATAATGTAAAAAAAAAATATTAAGAACGAATAGGATTCAAGGTGGCAGTAAGTCGCGGTTACATCTTCTCTTCAACCTTCGTGGAGGGTTTTGTGGTAAGTGTTGTGAAGATAAATTAAGTATTTCTGGGTTTGTATGTGTGTAAAGTTTTCTAAAAAACCGTATGTAAGTAGTTTGTATTGTGTCGGGTACTGTATATATCTTAAGATCATTATGAAGTGTTCTGTTGTTTATGCATCTTATCTCTGTATCTATCTCTTTCCTATTAGATCGTTGCTCAATCCTTCCCTAATTGAAAAATATATATGTTTAGAATCGGTAGGTTACAAGCTTTCATTTGATATTTTTCAACTTTCACTCTAAACCTCAATACCATTTTATTTTTCTATTTTTTCTTAATTTTGCTTCAGCACTGTTTGCGGGTTAATAAGAACCATAAAAATCAAAATTTCAAGTGTCTACGCCAAACGGCTTGAAAACAGTAACAGACATCCGATTCTCATCTTTAAGATACAGGAAAAGGAAAGAGCTCTAATATGCAAAATTAGGGAAAAATCGTAGCTAATCTGTAGACTTATTGTGTAAAAACAAGTGACAATGGACAGAAAAACTGTAGATTTAGTCTGGCAAACAGGGCAATTTAAGGGATGAACATTCATTGTTGTTGACAATACAGGTTATCTATTGTGGAGTAGACACCACTGAAAAGGAGTACACAATGTGTTCAACACGGGACTTGAAACGACAAAAAGCCGCTTTGGAAATCATTCTTATGTGGTGGAAAGAGGCGTTCTGTTCAACTGAATTAAAGTCGAACGTCCTGCATTGTGGAATTATAATGGTAAGGGATTTTTGGAGGGTTTGTGGAAGGTTGTATTCAGTCCTGTTCGACTTATACAGCCCTAAATCTGTCCTTAAAGGCATTGTGCTTGGGATGAATGACCCCGTGTTTTTAGCCTTTATCTGTCAATAATGCGATATCAAAATGCCATGGAGAAGCCGTATGATAACATGATATTCCGACAGTAACAGACAAATAACAACGATAGATATTCGCGTATTTATTCCATTTATTGTTTTATAGTTCTATCGAAGAGAGTTCGTTCCTTGTATGCGTAGGACGGAGGGAAATGGGTCCGTGTACTTCAATGCCCAACACCACGTACTATTGATGGATCCCTTCTATCGGTAACGCTTCGGTCAAGTGGTAGCTATAGGTCGGTGATCTTTATGACTGGAGTAAAGTGTTTTAATACACTGCAAACGTTTAAGACATTTTTCTTCCCTTATACGAGGTAAAGGGGAAGTTAGATAATTCTCTAGAAATTCGGTGTTGAGTTTTCAACGGAATTTCATGTTTTCCCATCCTCTGATTCCAAAAATGAAAAAAACAAATTTCAATGCGGTTGTGGATCTGTGACCATGATAACTCTCAGTAGTACTAGGAGTAAATCGACCAATTGATTTTCAGCCAAATCGGACAAAGAGAAGGGCGGGATTAGAGAGGGCTTAACACAAAAACCATAAGTGTAACAACATGAAATTTAGTAGGTTGAGTCAAAAGTCCATCCAAGAGCGATTTGAGGGCGCCGGTAGCTCACTGGTATGCGTGCTTGACTTCTGAGCTCAAGAACGTGGGTTCGTAACCCGACCGAGGCCCTTAGTTTATTTTATCTGGGAAGTAAAATAAACTTGAGCACGCCGTCCTTCGGATGGGACGTTAAGCGATGGTCCCGAGCCTGTACGATGTCAGGTACTCGTTAAAGACCCCTACCCTAGGTGAATAAAAATGTAGGGTAGGAAAAATTTAGTACTCCCACAGTAGAGTCGGGCTCATGTCCACCAGAGTGACGATAGAGCGCTCTGGTAGTAGGCGATATGACCTCGTTGTTAAAGCCCGGGCATGAGTCATAAAACCTAACCTAACCTAACCATCCAAGAGCGAAAACTTAATTCATTAATTAACGCTAAATACAAGTGAAATAGGATTGTAATGATCTGGGATGTGTAAAAACCTTCAGATGGTACGTTAAGCGATGGTCCCGAGCCTCTTCGATGTCAGGTACTCGTTAAAGACTAACTAGGTGAATAAATCTGGGTAGGAAAAATTCAGGACTCTTATAGTTGAGTCGGGCTCATGTCCACCACAGCGACGAAAGATCGGAAGTAGACAATATACCTCGTAGTTAAAGCCAGGATAGAATCATAATAACTGATTAACAATAAAATGTCTATATAATAGAAATGTTTCTTCAAGCACGAATGAAAAATTGGAAGATGATATACGAATTGTTGAAAAGTTGAATAGAAAAAAATTAGACAGACAAAAATAAGTAACATAGCAAGGTACATGACTTGAAGGCTTTGATGAAGTCATCTTTAATTCAAGCGATGCCGAAAGCGCAATTTCAAAAACAACGACAGCATTTACAAAAACCGTGATCTTCTACAGCAACCCATTCAAACCCGGGATCATTATATCCCGGATATTATCATGACAAAACAACACGAATTTTGATATCATAGAATGTCATGTGTGAAAATGATTTAATGAATGTACCCCTAGGTAAGTGTACTATTGATTTTTAGACCAAAAGATAGATTGATTTTGGTGGGAGAGCGAAAACTTATTTCATTAATCCTTTATGCCGGTGTTTCATTGACAGTTTTTTTTTTTTTGTTTTCAGAAAATAAACACACTATCTGATTGCGATAATATCTTATCCAATCATGAATGTGTATATCTCATATCCATGACATTTTTCCATTCGTAATGGATATGAAATATATATCTGTTTCTGACCCCGGCCCGGGCTTTAACTGTAAGATCATATTGCCTTCTACCAGAACGCTCTTTCGTCGCCTTAATCTACAATGGGTTTCCTATGTTTTGCCTATCCAGGTTTAGTTAACTTAGGTCATCGCTTTACGACCCATCCGAAGGACGGCTTGCTCCTCCCTAATAAAAAACTTAAGGGCCTTGGCCGGGTTTCGAACCCGGGATATTGAGCACAATAAGGCAAGCATGCTATCTCCGAGCTACCATCGCTTTCAGTCAATCCGTTGGCTCAAGAGTAGTTGATCCACAATTTCGTTATCCTTCGTATCAGACCCCCAGTGAGGCTGTGAGGGGTTGTTCTTCGTTTCAACATCTTGTTGAACCGGTTCTACTTCCTCCCCTTGGACCAGTTGACAAAGAGACTGCGCAACGGGATATCTTCAGGCAGAACATCATGCAGATCAAGCGTATCGGGTATTCAGATGAATTCAAATACCCCAGCTAACATCTATTTTATCCTAGAGAATCATATTTCCATGCCCAGTAAGGAGTCCTTCTCAAAATTCTACTTGTTACTTGACATCATCAGCTTTTAATCATATTTTCAATAGAAATCAAACGGTGCCTATACGTTTATAATCAGATTTAAGGATCTTAAGCATTCTCGTCACTGCCATCAATCAAATGAGAAACGTAATCAGATTTTGCAACCTGTGAAAAGCTAAATCATTTTCAAAAATTGGTTGAATCCAGCAAACGTAGGTTTGCCAATTTGACCAATAGGAACACTTGCTTATTTACCTTCATGACGTCATGTTAAGTCCAGCTGTTATGCCGGCTTCTCCTGATTATTATGTCTCTACTGACATTTTTGCTTTTCATTATAAAAAAATGAGTTTGATCTTTTACAGATTTTATAATTGTATACTAGTTTGCTTTCGAGGTTGCCCTCAGCAGTCTGATTATTATATTTATAATTATAATATATAATTATAATTATTATTTAAGTGAACTATTGATTTTTAGCTCAAACCGTTGATTGGGTTGGAGGGAAAAATTAATTTGTTCTGGGGAAGTACATTGACGGTGTTTTACCAATGACTTTTTTATAATGTATTTCTAAGATACACGTAAAAATAATCAAAGTTACACTTCATACGTTAAAACGAAGAGCCGTGTGTATAAAATTAGCGTGGTAAACGTCATGATAGACCGGCCACTGCATCAGCCACAGAAAGGTTGGAAACCACAGACCTTGGCAAATAGGTTTACAGCTTAAAGCTTCAAGTGCATCAGTTAGTAATATCTGAATAGCACATGATTTAGGTCTAATGACCGTATTAACACTACAAAGCGTCAGGGACCCATTGATGATTTTAAAAGGCTCTCAGTTGTAAAAGGTAGACCCAAAAAAGCCGGTTTCCCATTGATAAAATTTAAAAAGGGAGAGATACTGTGTGTGAATTTGAAAGAGTGTTCTTCTTCATTGAGATTGACACAACAGGTAAGTGAGAAGTGAGGAGGGTGCCGAAAAAGTGCCGCGTGCCTCAGTTCACATTGTGTACCCCAGAGGAAGACACAAAAGCCGAGAACACAAGTGCCACTGTCATATTCAAAACCCCGACCGACTCTTTACTTCCCATTGTCACTAGTTCCTTCATACTTCCCTCCAGTTACTAAACGGTTAACAAAGACCAACAACCTTTGGCCCTAACTTGCCCTTATCCAATATCGCATTCATTACCAATTCACACCACTTTTCTTGTGTCTTCTTGCGAAGAATGGGCCAGATACGGTCCGTCGAGCGGCTCAATATGGCCCGAGCAAGGATTCGAAAAAGTGTAAGCCTACGAAGTGTATCTTCCGTGTGTGCGTCTGTGAACACGATAACTTCCGATAGAATGACTTATGGACAACACCTATTAATTTTCATCAAACCGGCTAAAGATAAAAGAGGAATTGATGGACACTTACACAAAAATGCTAATAACTGTCGATGTAATGAATGATTCGACACATGATTTAGTATGAAGATTCAGAAGTCCCGATGTAAGTCAACTTTTAACTGTATGTTTATCCAGATCCTCCGAAGGACGACACCTATTGATATTCAGCTAAATCGGCCAAGAGGAGGGGGAATTAGAGGAGAGACTAAACACAAAAACTCTGATAATTTCCGATGTAATGAATGATTCGACACAAAATTTAGTATGGATATTCAAAAGTTCCTATGTAAGTCAACTTTTAACAGAACCTCCGAAGGACGACACCTATTGATATTCAGCTAAATCGGCCATAGGGGAGGGGGAATTAGAGGAGATAGTAAACACAAAATTTACTATGAAAATTCATAATTACTACCAACTCAAGTCTACTACTGATTTTTAGCCCAAATGTTCGATTGGTTATGGTGAGAGAAAGAAAAATTAATTGATTGATTAGTTCTGGGGAAATACAATTTTTTTTTATAGCATTCAAGAACAGACTCATCCAAAACTTGTGACATATTTCTGTCAAAAAATATGTTCTTTATAACCAAATATATTGTGGGAGTTATTTTGACAATAATCCTTGTTACCTTCCAAGCTTCACTGAGTCAAGGAAAGCATAGGAAAAAATAAGTAGAGATAATCCCCAGGAAGCTAATAGAGAGGATGCCGATTAGCTTGAAGATTTTTGATGATGAGATACAAAATGGTGGTGACTGTAATGGCGGTGGGTTTGGGGATTTGGGTGGGTGCGAGGAGACATGTGGGTATGTTGAACCCCACGTGGAAGTCCAGGTGGGACTTGAACCCCACTTCACCACCCCATAGCAACTCTCCCCTCCTCTATAACAGACCAGCCAAGACTCAACTTATTAATATCATTACACTCCTTTTAAAAACATGTACCAAACGTAATTGATACATGATCGGGAACATGGTTCAGAAGACAACGATCTCAAATCTGTTCCTCTTCTGTAAAAGAGAAGAAAAAAAAAGGTTGTCGGAGAATCACCGGCAAAGTTCTTCCCCAACACGAATTAATCAACTAAGTTTTTGCTCCCTCCAAAACCTTGGCTAAAAATCAATATATGGACTCATGAATCTTCATAGTAAATTTTTTGTCAATACATTCATTATATCAGCAGTTATTACAGTTTTTGGATTAATACCCTTCTCCCTATGGCCGATTTGGCTGAAATTCTATAGATGTCGTCCTCATAGAGTTATCGTGTTCACACACACACTGGGAGGACATTTTGTTTTTAATTTTTGGAATCAGGGGGTCGGAAAACATGAATATCTGTTGAAAACTCTACATCGAATTTTGGAGCGATTACATAACTTCCCCTGTACTTCGTATAGCTGGAGAAGTAGAAATAGATGGTGAATACCGACAATTTACTTCCCCAGCTTAAATTATCCTCTTCACCCAATTTGACTGAAAATCAATGTGATCAATTTGAACCCTCATATCGAATTTCGTATATAAAAATTGATTTTTCCCTTCCCTTTGGCAGTTTTGGCTGAATATCAATAGGTGTCGTCCTTGTGGAAATTCAGATCAACATACAAAAACTCATATCGATATAGCCATTACATCGGCACTTATCAGGGGTTTTCAGATAGATAAATTGGGTATTAATCTGGAATTAAGATAACCAAATAACCAATTTGAAATGTCTATGACTTGATAGGTGAACTACGGGGGGATCCAAATAGAAATGCTCCATAGTCTCAACATACAATGGACACCAAACTAGAAATGTCTATGATTCGATGGGCGAAATATGAGAGTATCGAACTATAAATGCTCCATAACCTACAAGATAATTGGAGACCGAACTAGAAATGTTTATAGCTCGATCAGCGAAATACGGTGGGATCAATCTATAAATGCTCCATAACCTCCAAGATACAATGAGGACCAAACAAGAAATGTCTATGATTCGATGGGCGAAATATGAGAGTATCGAACTATAAATGCTCCATAACCTACAAGATAATTGGAGACCGAACTAGAAATGTTTATAGCTCGATCAGCGAAATACGGTGGGATCAATCTATAAATGCTTCATAACCTCCAAGGTACAATGAGGACCAAACAAGAAATGTCTATGATTCGATGGGCGAAATATGAGAGTATCAAACTATAAATGCTCCATAACCTACAAGATACATTGGAGACCGAACTAAAAATGTCTATAGCTCGATCAGCGAACTACGGTTAGGTGGGATCCATCTATAAATGCTCCATAACCTCCGAAGTACAATGAGGACCAAACAAGAAATGTCTATGATTCGATGGGCGAAATATGAGAGTATCGAACTAGAAATGCTCCATAACCTACAAGATAATTGGAGACCGAACTAGAAATGTTTATAGCTCGATCAGCGAAATACGGTGGGATCCATCTATAAATGCTCCATAACCTCAAAATACAATGGAGATCAAACTATTTACAGGACTTAAGTAACAAATTCATTATCTCATAAGCAAATTGTAGACCTAAGTAGTAATTTCAAATGACCTAACTGTTAGTAAACCTGGAAATAAACCTCAATCCCCGGGGAAATCAGGGAATTAACTGGAGATGCTTCTGGTCCAATAAAAATAATTTGGATCCAAAGTGGAAGAGCTTTTTGATTCCATTAGCAACTGATATTAAATTTCTTAACACTGACTAATAAACTGAATAATCATCTAATACTTGAATTACGCACATGTCCGCGCTATTATAGGTATTAATTCATAACGTTAATAATATTGCGTAATTCATTGGTGTGGAGTTGTATAGAGCGTTCATTGCGACAGTAGTTTGAGGTGGGTTCAGTGGTTTGTCAATCTGGGTTCATTTATACAGTTAACCCTTAAAAGAGCATTAGAATGGCAGGATCATGTTCATTGGAAGTAAATCAATTGATGACGGATACCATCTGGTTTGTAGAAGTAGGGATGCTGGGCTCATCAAAACAGCTGGTTATTGGTACCAAAAGATGGCGCAAGGGGGTTGGTTTTTTTTTTTATTTACCCTCCCTCTTCAAGCCACCCCTCATTTCGACCTCCCAACCAACCAAAGGTAATGATGAAAAATATTTGTCTGTTTTAGGACGGAGCCTCTCTCCGTCAGAAAGGATTTTCAATAAATCGGAAAAATACAAGGGATGAAAGGAGGGCGGGCGGACGAGGCAGGAGGTGGGCCGGATTGAAGGGTAGGAATAAAGGGCGGGCTCGTGATTGATTCTAGGGTCGGGGGGGGGGGGGGGGGGGGGGGGGGATAATGGCAGCTCTGTTTTAGCACCAATCTGGCTACAGTGCAGACAAAATGCAAAACCGGCGGCTCCAAGTCAGGCCAGAAGGCTTCGACTCTCATATCAGTCAATCGGACATGAAATAATATTGTAATAATATGCAAATTGAATTTTAAAAAAAGTACAATTTACAAAGTACGATGTTCCAGTTAGTTACCCAGGGTCTGGGCACAGACTTGGAACCATCACTTAACTTCTCGTCCGAAGGACAGCGTACTCAAAGTTTTTTCTACCAGCCGGATAAAAAAAACTAAAGGTAAAATAAGGACTTCGGGCGGGTTTCGAACCCGCTAACTTGGGCTCAGCAGGCAAGCGAGCTACCGGCGCCCCCATTCATAGTTTATGAATGAAAATAATAAATAACTAATAAAGAATAATGAATTATTCAATGAATAAAAAAAATTCAAAATGAATAACTGAATAATGAATAAATGATTATTAAATAAGAAAATTATTTGAATGATTATTGAATAACATATTATTTGAATGTAGGAGGTTGGTAGCAGTTGCATGGAACTTTCCAATAGGACGTTGAAAAACTGGCTAATGCTTTGATTTTAATAGACAAATTTTAGTAAAGTAAAATTCCAGTGGGTTATAGAAAATTGGTTTAAAAAAAAAGACTGAAAAGAGGGCCCCACTTTACGGACACAGTTTATTTCTTAATCTTTAAAACCATAACTGTTATTAAAGTAACTTCCCAGACGTACAATAATAGGAGGGGTCACCGATCAGGGATCAGGTCGTTCCAACCGGAATGAACTGTAGCGAAGAAAACAGAGGAAAAAATAGAAGAGCCCTTAATTTCAATTGGAAACGGTAGGTTGGGAGGAAGGTGCATAACAAGCATATCAAATGTAATAGCGGGGACCAGCGACCCGGGTAGAGGTCGAGATGGCAACGTCTCTTTTAGGGAGATCCAGCCACTAACTGCATCTAGCCACTTCTGGAGCTGATAGGAGTGTCTTAAGGCGGGACGGGCAATCTACAGCTGAGCGGATCAATCCGGTCCAAGGAAGGTGCATAACAAGCACATCAAATGTAATATCGGGGACCAGCGACCCGGGTAGAGGTCGAGATGGCAACGTCTCTTTTAGGGAGATCCAGCCACTAACTGCATCTAGCCACTTCTGGAGCTGGTAGGAGTGTCTTAAGGCGGGACGGGCAATCTACAGCTGAGCGGATCAATCCGGTCCAAAGAAGGTGCATACCAAATGTAATAGCGGGGACCAGCGACCCGGGTAGAGGTCGAGATGGCAACGTCTCTTTTAGGGAGATCCAGCCACTAACTGCATCTAGCCACTTCTGGAGCTGATAGGAGTGTCTTAAGGCGGGACGGGCAATCTACAGCTGAGCGGATCAATCCGGTCCAAGGAAGGTGCATAACAAGCACATCAAATGTAATATCGGGGACCAGCGACCCGGGTAGAGGTCGAGATGGCAACGTCTCTTTTAGAGAGATCCAGCCACTAACTGCATCTAGCCACTTCTGGAGCTGATAGGAGTGTCTTAAGGCGGGACGGGCAATCTACAGCTGAGCGGATCAATCCGGTCCAAGGAAGGTGCATAACAAGCACATCAAATGTCATATCGGGGACCAGCGACCCGGGTAGAGGTCGAGATGGCAACGTCTCTTTTAGGGAGATCCAGCCACTAACTGCATCTAGCCACCTCTGGAGCTGGTAGGAGTGTCTTAAGCCGGCTCTACACGATGCGTCGAACTTTGACTCAAACGTTTGATCTAACGTTTGAGTAGGCTTCAGTTGATGTCGGAGGAAGAAGTTGCTGTTGTTGCTGCCGCAGTGGTGGTAAAAAATGAGACGTACAAGACGTAAAAGAAGGTAGTGGAACTTATCTCTACATAAGTCCATAGAAAGGTAAATAGTAATAAAATTAAATATGACGTAATTTACATTCGATTCGTAAACAAGTTTTAAATTTTCTACAGAAAAGCGTATAATGTTGCAGTTGCAATGCCTCAGATTTACAAAGACAACCTGCTGGAAAATTTGAACATTTTTGTAGAATGTCAGCAGAACATTTTGAATATCTATTGAATGAAATTGGTCCAAAAATAGAAAAACAAGACACCAATATGAGAAAACCATTTCCAGTGAAAGAACTGTTAGCAGTTACTCTAGGATTTTTGGCTACTGGGGATAGTTTTACCAGCCTTACCTATTTGAAATATTAACATCTATTTATGTTTATAATTTATAAGCTATCTTAATGTATACATTCTTATGACGTATACTATTACCATGTTATGGTTTAACTGAAATAAATATTATTATTATTATTATGTAAGATGAAGAGGAATATGGAATATTAGGTTTATCCTAGTCGTTGGCTGGAGGGCACCTAGTAACATCTCAAGCTGTCCAGGTAAAGTAGTTGCTAAGTTGGTCTGACAGAGCGTATCCTACCGGTTCGTTTTGGAATGGATCCAGGTAGACGGGAAGCCTCCAGGTGACCGCTGCTTGTACTCTGCAACACAACATCTGAACAACAACATTGTTTTGGAAGTGGCGCTGGTAGTACAGAGGTTGCTTGCCTACAATGCTTGAGATGGTGGGTTTGAACCCGGGTGAGCCCCTCAGGTTTTTACTTTTTAAGTATAGAGGTAGTTATGTAATCGGTTAGAAAATCGATGGTGAGTTTTCACCAGAGTTTTCCGAACCCCTGATGCCAAGAATGAATATATCGAGACGAAAGAGGGCACCGATAGCTCAGAGGTAGCGTGCTTGCGTACTGAGCTCAAGATTGTGTATTCGAAACCCGGCTGATGCCCTTAGATAATAAAAAGTGAGAAGGGCGTCCTTCGGATGGGACGTTAAGCCATGGTCCCTAAACTAAACTTGGGTAGGTCAAATTTAGGACTCCTACTATAGAGTAAGCTCATGGCTACCAGAGCGACGAAAGAGCGCACTCGAGGTTAGAGCCCTGGCATGAGTCACAATAACTAATGAAATACAATATGAGTGTAACTTGTAAGAATCACACATATTGATATTCAGCCAAATTGTCTTCTCTTTGTCAAAATCTATAATATATTGTAATAATAAAATACTAAATAAATGAATAAAAAAGTAAATTTACATATAGAGCTACAAAAAAATTAATGTTTGTTATATTTATTAAATTTATTTATTATATATTTTTAATATTTTATTATTGCAATATTTTAAGGATTTTATCATTTTGTTACTAACTGATGTTTTTTTTTGTAGACTGCCTGATGATGAGGGTAACCTTGAAAGCCGGCTAAAAATGAATAAAATATGTGAGAGGTCAGAATATATTTTTATTTTACAACCTGAGAAATAATCTCTTTTCACTCTATCAGCCATCTTCATATTGAAATGTTATGTAACATTTTAATGTAATCCCGGTCCGGAGTATTTTGTCTAAGAAACAATTTGAAGTACGTAACTCGCTGTCCCAAACTGATGGAAACAAATTGAGGTGGGGTTCTATAGTCAAAAATCTGCAAAAAAAAATACGTACTGACAGTTTGTAAACAATTATCGTACAAAAAATCCGAAATCCGGAAAAAAAAATATCCCCGGATTTGGGTAACCTTTCGAATTCCGGGTGTGGGCCCTCATTGAGGTTTCTCACGGTAGTCAGCAGGGGGGGGCACATGAGACCTGCTTCCCCTATACCTGAACTGAACTACCTAGCCTTCAGCCTTCTCACCGACACTTGAATAGCCGTGAGAAATTTTCATCAGACCAACTATTAAATCTGAGTTAGTATTAATGGACCAGAGAGTCTAAGGCCAGCAGCTCCATTACTGAAATGAAAATTAGTCAGGACGTTTCGTGAAAAATCATTCTTGAAGGTGGAAACTTATGGATAAAGATAAGAATTTCAATAAATGATGATATAATAATAATAATATTTTTATTTCCGTTATACATTGAAATAAGATACATCATAAGAATAGTATACATTAAGATAATTATAGGGAGCCATGGTGGCCGTGCGGGCTAGAGCGTAGGGCTTTGGTCGCATGGTCTCACCATGGTTTGCGGGTTCGAATCCCGTCCGGGAGTGAGTTTTATTTCGTAGATAGAACTCCCTCCCGGGGCCATGGATGTCACAAATATAACTAAATAACACATTGACATGGCTAATATGCACCGTACATGAGCCCAATAAAAAAAAAAAAATTATAAATTAAATGTAAAACTATTTGAGTCTAATAATACACATATGTTTAGTAATAACGAAACTATTAAAAAAAGTAAAATGAAATGAATAAAAACTTAATAGATAAATACTTAAACAGAGTACAGAAAGGAAAATATTAATACATAGATACATTTTTATTAAGCAGATACATTTTTCAATTTAATAAAAATTAAGGTTAATATGTTTTAAAACACTTTCGAAGTGTCTTTTTCAGAACGATATTACGGTATTTCTTACGTCCCTCATCAGGTCCCAATGTGCGAAATATAGAAAAAAGAAAGAAGACAACATAACAATAAAAAATATTTCAAAAAAATAATAATAACAAAGTAAATAAAAAATGTATATATATATATTAAAAAAATATAAATGATTAAATAAAAAATAAATTAATTATAAGGTATATAAAAAAATATATTAAAAAAAAATGCAAAATCATTATAAATAAATAGATCCATGAAATAATAATACGAATAAGAAATAATAAAATACATAAAATAATATGCCAATAGAAATAAAATAAATTAGTATACAAGTAATGAGAAAAAATGATTAAACATAACATTGATTCGACAGACATTTAAGGAGTGGAGGAACTCTGCCCGAAAAATAAAAAATGAAAGCTTGGTATCAAGTAATCTTATTGGATGTCAAAAAAATTACGTTTCCGAGTAAAGGGTGTCCTTTAACAAAACATTTTTATTTGAAGTTTAAATTTTTTTATTTTATATATTCTTGAAAATATAATTTAGTGTTTATATTATGTAACTACTCTGGCAGAGTCAAAAACCAGGGTATCATCCTCGACCAATCCCTTTCCTGGAAAGACCACGTATCCAACATTTCCCGTAAATCCTTTCAATCACCAAGTTCCCGGCTACTCCTTGCATCCTCCCTACTCATTCCCCATTTCGACTACTGCTGAAAATTTGGTGAACACATATAAATTATCTGGCCGGTTACATAACTTACACCCCTATACTGTTGCGGAGGTAATAAGGAGAAGACCACTCTTCAGAGCGGCAAAGATTTGACAAAGGTTTCCAAGAGGAACTCCTGTGGTTGGTTGCTCTTCACCTGAGATGGGTACCTATGCTGTCTGGTCCGCAGGTTTAGGATCTCAGGTTGTAGTGAAGAGAGCGGCTTCCTCTAAGACCTCATCTCAACCACCCAAGAAGTAAGAAGACCTCCTCTTAGGATTAGGACGGTCCTACCTCCAGTCCTCTTTAAATTAGTACCTTCAGGATTAGGAAAGGCGGTAAGCCTCTGGGTACTTACCGGGAAACTGGGCCAACCGTACCTTTCTTGGGTAAATTGGATTTTTTGTTGTTGCTTTTTCTTCTGGAGTACTCCTCAGACATTTTAAAAGGGCTCTTCATCAGACGGTCAGGAAAATCTGATTTCCCAGTTGTCAAGACTCCTGCTGACGTACCAGGAGACAACCCAAAAAACGAAACGACAGACAGCCCGACGGACAAACACCTCATAATACTTCTCATTTATGAGGCTTTCAAGGCTGAAGCGGTGCAAGTCCATAATTGAATTTATCTCTAATTCTACGACGGTTCTAAAGGTTGATACAAGTATGAACATTGTATAACAACAGAAAGTCTGAAAGTCAAAAAAATTTCAGAGCAGTAATAAAGTAAATCCATATTTACTTTCTTCTTAATTTTATAACTATTCATGCCGTTCAAAGTTTTAGTAAACAAAACATTTAAACAAGCATTACGTTTATATTTACCAATTAGATTAATACTTCATAGCTTATTTCAATCTCTTTAGCCGTTAGATGAGTTTATGAAGATTTACAAAATCAGAATGCAAGAGGTCGCCGAAGAGGAAGATAAAAGAAAATTGGACAAGAAATTAACGGGAAAAGTTCAGAAGTTCCGGCAAGGCGTATGTATACCAAACATAATTTTTTATTATTCATGTAGGTGTTTGTATTCTAAGATATAATATCGGTTATGTATATAATTTATAAGCAATTTTTATGTATACATTTATATAAGATCCACCAATTACTGTATGATTTACCTAATGGAAATAAATATTATTATTATTATTATTAATCCAGATGAGTTTATGAACAGGCCAAGAAAATGTGAGACGATTATTGTGAGTTGATCGTTCCTATAGTACCTATATCGAGTTGGGAATAACTTTGGTAGTGGGCAAATTATCTGTTTCTGATTTCTGAAGGCATCTGTAAGGAGACATAACTGTTAACCTGGTGGATATAATTTGGCTAGAGACTGGATCCTAACACCTAAAGAGAAGAGTTGAGGTGCTAACGATCCTCGCTTTTGACCTATCCCTTCTCCTCCTTATACGGAACTTTTAACCTTCCTAATTGCCCCCTCCCCCGCCTTCAACCCTCTCGAATAATAATTTCTTCGACTCTCTCTCTCTCTCTCTGGGAATACTTAATTACCCGGAATAATTTGTCGCGGGGGCCCTTTTGTTCTTGGGGGGCCTCCTGATAATGATACTTGGCCCGTATATCACCGCAATAAGGAGGAACTCTGCCGCCTGGGGGGGTTTTGGCGGGAGCGGGAGCAAGAGCGCGGGGGCGGGGATTTATGCCTCCGCAATTAGGGCCAACTTTCCCGACCACCCCCCTTCATCCAGTGTCCCGCCTTACCCAAAGTAGAAAAACCCAACAGCAACAGCGTGTTACCATTAAAAGACAGAGGCCACCGCTTTGTTCCTTCCACAAAGTTTTTTGCTTAAACCTAAATTATGTTAGAAGTTATAGAAGAGCCCTGGGTCGGCAAAGAAACACTTTTCTTATACAAAGTTTATCACTTTGTTCCTGACTTATAAGTTATTAACCATCCCCTACCGATATGCCCTGACTACCTTTAATAACAATAATAGTTCTAAATAAATAAAACAAACTTTTTTTTTTTTTTTTTTTAATATTGTCTATTCCACAAGAAATTTATAAATAAACTGATGCCCCATGAGAGCGTCTCATGCTTCTCCAACCTATTCATATTTTTTTCATAATAATTAATTTCGGGGAGTATGAGGGTGCCTTGCGCTGATAACCACAGAATCAGATAGGGACAGGATAGTCACAAAGAGCTCTTTTGATGTTGCCAGGCAGGTTGTTACTAAATGGACCACTTGTAGCCGCGGCTGATCAATTCATACAGACACTGCTCTATCATTCACATACCTAGCAATGAATCAAACACACAAAGGACCAATGATTAAATCTTCCAATTATCCCACAGGAAAAAAATAAAATAAATAAATAAAAACAGTAGATTTTGATAAAAGAGTGGAAACATAAATTTGACAATACTTCGTGTCAGATAGTACGTCAAATCCTATAAACATGATCAAGGATGTCAACAGTGTTTGATTTCTGCCAATAGCTTATAGCAGGAATGGGCAAATTACTGGTCTGGGGGTTAGATACGGCTCGTGGAGAAGCTATTTGTGGCCTGCCGATATAATGAACGTATCGACATGAAATTTAGGAAGAGGATTTAGGAGCCCCTGTGTATGTCAACCATTGAATATTAGCGCAAACGGTCGACTGGTATTGAAGGGGGAGCGAAAACTTAATTGATTAATTCATTCTGGGGAAGTACATTGCCGGTGATTGACCGTCGACTGAAAAATTGGTCCGCTTCAAAAATATTCCTTATTAAATTTTCAACCATTAAAATCAAATTTGAGATATGACGAATACGACTAAAGTTTTTGCGCCCCAAAAAATTAACAATACATTTTCGCAAAGTAATTTTTAGATTGTAAAGCATAGCAACGAATATTTTTACTATTAGTAGTTTTTTTCTATTAAAAATTTATTAAAATAAAGAAAAATAATTATCAGGTAATCAAAGTCCCCAAGAGAAACAAATATTGATATTCAACGAATCAATTTAGCACAAGTTCCTCACTTCATTCACCAACATCAATTAGAAGTGCACTTTCTTCCCCTTCAGATTGACATTTCTTCTGAATATCGAAGAAGAAAGATGTCAGACGCTGTACGGTAACTATTCCGTTATCCATGTGATACCGTGAATCTGATTGTCAAGTAACGGACTGATGAAATAGTCTCAACGGAGTTCTCTCTCCATTGCATTGAGAAGTGACACTTTCAAATGGATAAACGATTTTTTATATATCTCTATCCAAGAAAATAATATACAAAAAAAAAGGGGAAGAAAGAAATGAGAAACGGTTCGATCTAAGCAGCTGTACAGAAAGTATTGTAGATATGTACCAACGAAATATTTCTTATAAATTTTCCGAACCCTTGAACACTTGCTTTGAAACTAAAACAGAATATAAATATTAAACAAAGAACATAATATAAGTACAGATATACTAAGAAGAAAGGATCAGAGTTAACAATTATTTGTTGAAACAATCCATAATAATAATATTTATTTCCGTTAAACCACAACAATATAATAATATTTATTCTCGTTAAACCACAACAATATAATAATATTTATTCCCGTTAACGACAACAATATAATAATATTTATTCTCGTTACACCACAACAATATAATAATATTTATTACCGTTAAACCACAATAATATAATAGTATTTATTTCCATAAAAACACATACGAGATGATAATAAATATTTTCTTACTAAGCTCAAGAAATGCCTCGTTTTCTCATAAAATGGCGGTATCAAGTGACTACGACATATACACGTCAATATAGCCACTGATCAAGGCACCCTGCCGAAAGCTTCACAGAAAGTTTGCCAGTTTGTTTTCACCGACCACAAGCCTGATCTCTCCTCCCTATTACATCATTGGTCATTCCTGCCCTAATTGATATCTGTTGAGTATGTGCACAAGGATGGATCTCAAAACTAGTTATTATTTTAAATAATAGTTTGATAATTTATTATCGTGATGATGTAGGAGATTTACTATAGTTTTGACATCATATTTTGTTTTGTTTAAATATTATAATTTATTTTATTTTATAACTTGTACTCGCTCAGGATGTTTTTGTTTAGATATCGTATTACATTATTTGTTTTTGTTTTAGTTTAATTATATTTTTAAAAATTTCTGTCATGATGTACGTTTTATTACTTATAATTGTTTTTGTTTAGATATAATATTTTAGTATGTTTTGATGTAAATAATTTAAATATTACCTTTATTCAAATCTAGCCTATCAGAAGTTTGTTTTTATCGACCACAATCCTGATCTCTCCTCCTCATATTCAATAGACACTCAGTTCATACTCTCTAAAAGGGTTGGGTGCACATCATGTAATAAATGACGAAAACCTAAGTATACCTGAATGGAAAAGGTAAACCTGATTAGGAGTAATATGTAAATGGCGTTATTTCTTCTCTCCCTCTGAGTAGCTGACAAAAGATTTACTTAGAGGAGCCAACAAGTGGTATTGTGGAGGCATTGTCAGGGGTTGCTTCTATTACTAAGAAGTGTTTTGTGGATGCACCATACAACACAATACATACTGCAGAGTGTAGCACCTGTCCTGCTTACTTCTGTCAAAAAAAGAGGGGCCCCAGATTTCAACTTTAGAACTTGTCAAGGGAGAGAGTTGATCATTCAGAAAAATCAGTGAGTCCTCAGACTGTCAGTATATCAGTACAGACCGATCCAACTTCCATACATTACTCCTGGCCCATAATAAGATTGAGATCTCAAATATTTTCTATATAATGAATTCTACTTCCATATTGTAGATAATTAGTTGGTTATTATGACTCATGCCCGGGCTTTAACTACGAGGTAATATCGCCTACTACCAGAGCGCTCTTTCGTCACTCTGGTGGACATGAGCCCGACTGGACTGTGAGAGTCCTAAATTTTGCCTACCCTAAATTTTTATACATGACGTCGTACAGGCTCGGGACCATCGCTTAACGTCCCATCCGAAATACGGCATGCTTAAATTTATTTTACCTCCCAGATAAATAAACTAAGGGCCTCGGCTGAGTTTCGAACCCATGATCTTGAGCTCGGAAGGCAAGCACGCATACCACTGAGACAAAATCGATGGTTTAGAGTAAGAATTCAAGATACAATAACTAAACTACGTGTGCAAGAAAACGGTCTACCACAAGGATCTGTCGTATGTTGCACCTTACTTCTAGTTGCAATAAACAACATGATGGACTATCCCTAAATATTCGGAAAATGTTGTTTGTCGATGACCTAGTCATAATAGGCATGATGCGAATGGAAGCTTCGTTGCAGAATAACATTGACAAAATCTTGTACAACGCGGAGATGAGTGGATTCCGATTTTCCTCTAGGAAAACACCTTGCATGCATTTCACTCATTTGAGGAAGCAACGTGAAGTGCCTACCTACGTTATATGTATTTGAAAGACATCCCATACAAGAATGTTGTGCGCTTCTTGGGCTTAGAACGCACAAACACTTACATCTTCACGAAAATGGTCAAAACGTATTCAGAGGATCTGTAAATCCGTTGTAACTCGATCTCACATTTTCACACTATGTTAATACTTTCTCATACTATAGGTAGAAGGTAATACTTTCTTACAGATTTGGAAGATGGCGAAACCAAATTAGTAATGGAGCGAGCGAAGCGAAAGACGACGCAACCCCCCTACTTCATTAACAATCAAATTATAGAAACTACCCCCCAGTATGATATAACGAGAGAGGGTAGGAAGGGCATTGTAAAATCCAGGAGAGCGGCCACATAAATTCAAGTGGGGGGAGGGTGTGGTGAAATTAAAGTGCCACCAGATTCCAAGTGGGCAGATAAATGGGACCGCATATAATAATTACAGATATAATCAGGGCTGGGCTCGGTGGTCGCCATCTGGATTCTCCCATTGTCTCCGCAGTTTTTTTCAAGCCGGCCAGGCCTACCCCATAACACAAGTATTTCTAATAAATCCCTCTCTACCCCTAGTTCTACGTTGGAACTCATATATTTTTTTATGATTTAATTAAAAGACAACTCTGAGTCATCCCCCTTAACTGGTCTTCTTATCATTTCCCCTTCAACTCTTATATAATAATAAAAAAATATTTATTTACGTTAAATCATAACATGGTAATAGGTTACATCATTAAAATAGTGTATAAACTAATATATACAATAACCGATATTAAATCTTAGAATACGAACACATAGGTATGAGATAAAAAATAATATTTAAAAAAATAAAGGAAGTCTTATTTATTGTGACTCACGCCTGGGCTTAAACTTCTAAGTTAAAGCCCGGGCATGAGTCTCATGAAGCTTTAACTTCGTCTATTACCAGAGGTCTTTTGTCGCCCTGGTGGACTTTTTTTTTTTTTTTTTTTTAGTTGGTGACCTCACTTAAGCGTCGGTACACAGGCTCTCGCCCAAACCCTGCGCAGTAAAAGCCGTCCAATAAAAAAGTTGCGTCCTACTGGTTCATTTGGCATCCTACCTGAAAAGGAAGTATCCATTCTATTACTGTCCACTACCCACCACCCGGCTCAGGTCCCAGCAACAGAAGGAGCCAGATGACTGGCGTTCCGCGCTGGAGCCTGCAACAACAGCCACTACGAAACCAACCTCAGTTGGTGGTGCCGCTTGGAAAGCACGCACCCCCGTAGCACCTTGAGGTCCTGAATGGTCGCGAACCCGGGCCGAACCCCTACGGTTTTTCACCAACAGGGTGAGCGGATCAGAAAACTGAACCGATCAACATGATGATGAATGGGCCCCGTACCTAGACAACATGCACCTATACTCAGCACTTGATCAACCAAAAAAGGAAAAAGAAGAGCAAAGAACGGGCACATGTCGGGTGATAGAAATCCCACCAGAGTGAGCGGTATTAAGGCGCCCGCCCGACACCAGTCCTTGCAATCGCCTTATACGATACGTTCAGACCACCGGGAGAGAAATTCTGAAGCCCCATTCTCCAGGCTTTTTGTGGGCGGCAATTAAGGCGCCCGCCCGACACCAGTCCTTGCAATCGCCTCATACGATACGTTCAGACCACCGGGAGAGAAATTCTGAAGCCCCATTCTCCAGGCTTTTTGTGGGCGGCAATTAAGGCGCCCGCCCGACACCAGTCCTTGCAATCGCCTCATACGATACGTTCAGACCACCGGGAGAGAAATTCTGAAGCCCCATTCTCCAGGCTTATCGCCCTGGTGGACTATGGGATTTCTAAGTGTTGCCCCTAATTCACCTAGGCTAGGGAGCTAACAAAGTTCCAAGCACATTCACACAGACAGACATCATCGCCATAACTCGATCTCAGATTTTCACACGACTTATCTTTCTTATTCTGAAAATATAAGAAGGTAAAAAAAAAAAGCATATATTCCCCAACATCGTCAAGATATTTTGTTCAAATTCCTGTACGTCTACTCGTATCTGATAAACCCTGAAACATATATTTTAACATTTTTATCTCGACAATATTCTCCAATGAAGTGGAGAACAAAAAAAAATTGTGAAAAGGAAAAAAGGAGACAAAATAAAAATGGAGAAGGGATGAGAAGGAGGAAGAGGAGGGATGAAGTGGCCGGATGGAAGAGGAATGATGAAAGACGGGTTTGGACGAAATGAAGGGTTGGCAAATTGTGTTGGGTGAAGTACCGAAACTACACTACTTGAAGAGGCCCCGACTGAATGGGAGGTCAGCCTCCTATTTGATCCCTAATGAGGCATATAACAGGAAGACAGAAGGATGAGAGGCTCTTTCACGACCGCAAACCAACCAAAACCAACCACTCCTCACCTACCCCTGATTATTTTTAATGAACCACCTCCCGGCATCCCCAACATCCACCAGTCGACACTGTTTTAATTGGACAAGAGAGGAAAATCCATCTAGGACTTGCTGGTTCGAAAAATATATATAACTATGTTTTTACAACATATTCCTAAGTGTTTCAAATGGTCTGCGACAAAGAGAGTTGCAGTTTATGTTGGTAAGTCACGTACAACAAAGCCTTCGAATTTGATGTATACTAAAATAATAAATAAGTGTCGTGAGGTGTCTGTCGACTCATCCCACCTTAAATTCATTTCGAGAGAGCTCGGGATCTGGGTGGGGCCCTGACTGGTTGTACTACAGTGTGGTGTTGGGAACGACCGCCGCACAGTGTGAAATTTATGAGCTTTGATTTTCAAAATTCGAGCCCCCGCTCAATTTTTGATGAATTTAGATGAAACTAGGTGCAAAATTTTTGTGAAAGCTGGCTTTTTATCAGGTAACTGCGGGTTTCACAATTAAGGTATTGTAATTGACAGCTGCCAAAACCCCGGGAAAATTTTAAAAAAATTTAATTTATTTTCGTTTAAGTTTTTGTTAACGGATTTTTACAACTTGAATGAATGTTTTTAGGGTCGCTGATTACGAATTCAATATTTATTTTTAGCCAAAAGTGGTCCAAATTCAATATATTGGATATTTTTGCCGCTGGCATATAATAACTGGATTGTGAAACCCGCAGTTATCTGATAAAAAGCCAGCTTTCACAAATATTTTGCACCTAGACGACAAATCGGCTGACTGATTACTAAATTTATTATCTAACAGTAAAATAATAAGATGACTATTCCACCATCTCGTGTATGGCACCATCTAGTGGCAGTGCTATATAGAATTCTGTACAGCACTGTACTAAATGGTACCATTTTAATTGAACAATAGAAAAATAAGTCTTGTTTTGCCTTATTTTAGCAAGCCAAAACCAAGTCATATTTGATTTTTTGTTGGATTGCTAAAATATTTTTTGACCCGGGGCACATTTTTAATTATTGGTTTATTTCGCCATATGTCATTGAGCTGGTTTTGTATAGTTGCACCCGAAACACCAGGATGAGATTTTTTTAATACGTCAATTAATTCAAAGAGCTTTTCGTACAACACTTGATTTATATTTCGTGACATTTCTTACCCAGAAAAAACGAATAGAATCAAGAAATATCTAACACTACTACACTTTGCTTCCACGTTTCGTAAATATATTGAATAACCTTTTAACTTTAAGACCAATCAGTTAGTAAAAACTGAAAAAAATATTTCTTAAGATTAAAAATAATTATAGAGGATAATACAGGAGTAATATAAATAAATAATGAGCGAATTTCCACATTTTCATGAATTCTTTCTACTGTCTGATGTTGAATGGATCCTAGAAGATGGATTGTATACAAAGTTGAACTGGTGTTCGACTTCGTTGGGAGCCATGATGGCCGTGCAGGCTAGAGCGTAGGGCTTTGGTTGCATGGTCTCACCATGGTTTGCGGGTTCGAATCCCGTCCGGGAGTGAGTTTTATTTCGTAGATAGAACTCCCTCCCGGGGCCATGGATGTCGTAAATAATTAGATAACACAGTGATATGGCTAATATGCATCGTACATAAGGCCAAAAAAAAACAACATTAAGGCGTAGTCAAGGTCTTAGATTTTCCATGAAAACATCGGGAGAAAATCATAACAAGTGTTTTTTCATTTTCTTGTCGATGCTTCCGTAGCTCTTGCATTTGCTCGACCCTATTTTTAGGTTTTTAAAATTCCTTTTGATGCGAGCTTTCCTCTGATTTGCGTTTTCTATAATTCCGCGCCTATTTATGATTCATATGAGACGACATCTTTATTTTTTTTCCAATTTTCAATTTAATACAGATTTTTACATATATTTCGGCGAATATTTTTATTGTTTCACATTGAGTCCTAGTAGTAGTGCTCCTCAAGCTCTTTACAATGACACCCGAACCAACGTCCTATCTAAGCGCGTTATCACGCTACACTAATTTCTAATTTTACACAACGCTAATTCGCAACAATCATCCGCCGGCGCCCACACTAGCCTGATAACGTCACAGGCAAAACAAACACTGCACAACAAACACGTACAGACATGCTCTATCCATTGTGACCTCAACCATTGTTATCGCATTATTAGTCTCGTAGTTATTAGCGATTGAAATCTGACGGTATTTTGTAACACAAGAAAGTTTGACCGGCTATCCCTGTGCTTAACGAGCGAATAGACGTTGTCACGTCAAAAACTTTAAGACGATCTTGCATTCAAGCACAAGAACAAAGCACGAGCACGAGCTCGCTCCTTGCCTTCCCCCAACACCTTGGAATCTGCATCTAGTTATTTCTCTCCCTGATGCTTAACCTTAATCACATGAAACTACAAGAGTGTTGACACATTCAAATATGACAACAAGGTTAAGTCAAAACTATGGCTCCGATAAAGATCTTACCAAGACTGGAGACTCAAACTAATACGATGAGACAGCGATGGAGAAACTCGGAGGGACAAAAAGTTGGATAGTTGCAAGCTGGTGGTTCCCCGGGTTACCTGCTCTTTGGGGATCATTAAGTGTTTAACCAGTTACCGCCTTCCTGTTGATCTAATAATCAGTCGTCTTGTGTCAAGTCATGCCAGGAGGCACAAATTGGATTGGATGGAGTCGGAATTCATCCTTGTAAACCTCTGCTTCCCAACCTCAAATATGTAACATTCATCTCGCAATCAATCTCGATACCATGTTATAAATTTTTTTACTCAGAAGTACAGGTGAAGATAAGTAATAGGAAATAAATTTGATATTGAGTTTATACTGGAATTTCATGTTTTTCGACCCCCTGTTTCCAAAAACTCATCTAATTTTTCGCTTCCCCCTTAAAACCAGTAAACCATTTCTGATAAAAATCAATAGTTAACGTACAAAGAGGCTTCTGAATCATTCATACATCATTTTTTTTTATACATTTATTGTGAAAATGACTGATTAATTTTTGCTACCAGGCTTTCGAGGTCGCCCTCATCGACAGACAGTCTGATAAAATAATTTTGAAAATAACATAATTTTAAAAGTTTCAATAAATAAGATTTAACAAAAATTAAAATAAACTATTTTTAAAAAAATTTATAATTTCATGGATGGGGACAAATATGTTATTCTTGTCCCCCATCTGTGTAACAACTGGGTATATACATTCATTACCTCAACAGTTATTAGTTATTAAAGCCGAGCACCCCCTTCTCTGAACCCTCCTTTCCCTTCAGCCAATATCGCTGAAATTTGACAGGTTATGTCCTCATTGGATTTTGACTTTAAATATGAAATTTCGTGTCGATCATTACTACATTGGCAGTTATTTTTTTTTTATTTATTTTTTTTCAATTTTGATATCATGAGTCGAAAAACACAAAATTTCCGTAAAACACAACATCGAATTTCCCCAGCTGTACAACGTATTTCACCAGAATTTCAAGTTGTGCAATCCCCTGATCCAGAAGCCCAAAATTGATTTTAGAGTAAGAGCGAAAAATTATTTAATTCGCAATGAAGGAGTTTGCATCATTCACAGACGACATTTTCTCTTTGCCATTTACATTCGCCAATGTGTTAAAGTAACAAATAAATAGATGGATTACGAATTGGATATTTGTAAATTGCCTTACTGAAAGCGCTACAAACAGAAAAAGGGGGATGAAACCTGGCTATATATCCTTGGCGGGGTGTTTGTTGCTTCTGTAAAATGCTCTGTGGTAGTTTTATGTGGATTTATATGTTGGGGCTATAATAGGCCCAGAGGGTTATCTCTAGGAGCGAGAGGTTAGTGTGAAATATTAGCTGTAGGGGGCTCTGGTAGCAGCAAGGAGGGCGGTAAAAAATTTGTGTGAAGGGGGGAGAGTTGTATTGTGTGCCGCTCGGCCCCCCCTCCACCAAATGGAAGGGGACCAGCCCCAACCAGACCACACTACCTAACCTTAAATTACACTCCTAGAAACCAGAAGAGCATCACTGAGATTTTCAAATGGTATAAATTAAAAGAGATTATACTCTGGCCCTTCCCAGTTTCCACCCTCACATTCCACAATATTAACGTTTATGATAAAGGGCTTCCTGAATTTGTTCTAGGGAAGGATCACCCCAGAATCTACTTCCCTAAAGCGAATTTAGCAACAGCCTTCGCTCTCTCTCTCGAATCAATTTACCAATTTGTTTAAAAAACAGTAATAATAATAATAATAATAATATTTATTTAAGTTAAACCATAACATAATAGGAAAGGTCATAAGAGTGTATATGTCACTTTTTACTGTCTGCTAATGTCGACGATTAATCAAGACCTCTGGTTAAAGTCGGAAATTTTAACATTTCAATCGTCATTTCCATCTTACCACAGTCTTATCAGTCGACATTCGCTGATTTGAGATGTTAAAGTCGGAAAACGCAAGCCAAGGAAGGTTATGTCGACCTTAACCGCCAACCACTGCTATTGTGGAAAATTATTATTTATTGTGGGACCACAAATAAAATATTTTTGTTGCTATATGACTTATATAGGTTAGGTTAGGTATTATGACTCATGCCCGGATTTTAACTACGAGATCATATCGCCACTACCTGAGAGCTGGTAGACATAAGACCGACTCTACTGTGGGAGTCTTAAATTTTGCCTACCCTAAATTGTTATAAATCTAGGGTAGGGGTCTTTAACGAGTACCTGACATCGTACAGGCTCGGGACCATCGCTTAACGTCACATCCGAAAGACGGCGTGCTTAAGTTTATTTTACGTATACCATTTTACCTCCCAGATTAAATAAGCTAAGGGCCTAGGTCGGGTTTCGAACCCACGTTCTTGAACTCAGAAGGCAACTTTTAACAAAACACAAACTCACATAAGTAAATAAACAACAGCTTTATAACCTTCCTGCTTGCCCCATACCTGTTTTCCGACTTCAACAGCTCACATCAGCTGATAAGACTATGGTTAAAGATTGAAATGTTAAAATTTCCGACTTTAACCAGAGGCCTTGATTAATATCAACATTAACAAGCTATTGTTGACATTTTCCAAATTTCCGAATTTAACCAGAGGCCTTGATTAATATCAACATTAACAAGCTATTGTTGACATTTTCCAAATTTCCGACTTTAACCAGAGGTCTTGATTAATATCAACATTAACAAGCTATTGTTGACATTTTCCAAATTTCCGACTTTAACCAGAGGCCTTGATTAATATCAACATTAACAAGCTATTGTTGACATTTTCCAAATTTCCGACTTTAACCAGAGGCCTTGATTAATATCAACATTAACAAGCTATTGTTGACATTTTCCAAATTTCCGAATTTAACCAGAGGCCTTGATTAATATCAACATTAACAAGCTATTGTTGACATTTTCCAAATTTCCGACTTTAACCAGAGGTCTTGATTAATATCAACATTAACAAGCTATTGTTGACATTTTCCAAATTTCCGACTTTAACCAGAGGCCTTGATTAATATCAACATTAACAAGCTATTGTTGACATTTTCCAAATTTCCGACTTTAACCAGAGGCCTTGATTAATATCAACATTAACAAGCTATTGTTGACATTTTCCAAATTTCCGAATTTAACCAGAGGCCTTGATTAATATCAACATTAACAAGCTATTGTTGACATTTTCCAAATTTCCGACTTTAACCAGAGGCCTTGATTAATATCAACATTAACAAGCTATTGTTGACATTTTCCAAATTTCCGAATTTAACATTAATATATACATTAAGATAGGTTCTAAATATGAAATATATTAACTATTGGAGAGTAGATATTAACTATCAGAATCTGACACACATGTGTTAAAATTAACAATACTATTACAAAATAAAATAAAATGAATAAATAAATAAATATATGAGTACAAAAACAATAATATTAATAAATACAGTAGATACATTTTTTAATTCAATTAAAATTGAGATACTATTTTTTTTTTTTTTTTTTTTTTCTGGCAGTGTTTTTTTTCACATTTCGGGACGTTCTTAAATTTAGTATGAGGATTCAGAAGCCCGTATGTACGTCAACTTTTTTTTTCAGTCCAAACGGTCGATTGTTTATGGATGGAGAGCGAAAATCTAATTGATTAATTATTTCTGGGGAAGTACATTGCTGGTGATTCACAGCCGATTTTTTTTTTTTTTTTGAAAATTTTAAGATTTTTATTCCCTTATGATATAGGTTTTGATTTTGTTATATTTTGTGTTTATATATAGGTACATTAGAGGGCGCCGGTAGCTCAGTGGAATGCGTGCTTGACTTCTGAGCTCAAGAACGTGGGTTCGTAGCCCGACCGAGGCCCTTAGTTTATTTTATCTGGGAGGTAAAATAAACTTAAGCACGCCGTCCTTCGGATGGGACGTTAAGCGATGGTCCCGAGCCTGTATGATGTCAGGTACTCGTTAAAGACCCCTGCCCTAGGTGAATAAAAATTTAGGGTTGCCAAAATTTAGGACTCCCACAGTAGAGTCGGACTCATGTCCCCCAGAGTGACGATAGAACGCTCTGGTAGTAGGCGATATGACCTCGTAGTTAAAGCCCGGGCATGAGTCATAAAACCTAACCTAACCTATAGGTACATTAAGATTTTAATTAATTGTAACTTATAAAGACGTATTTTATATAATATATAATATGTTACAATAAATTTCAAATTATGACAACACGAAAAAGGCACTCAGTGCCGAAAGCTTGCCATAAATTGTACGAGTTCGTTTTTATCGAGCACGAGCCTGATGTCCCCCATCCTATTATGTTGGTCAATCCTTCTGAATATATAATAAGTTCAAGGGATTTAAAAAATAATACAAGGTCATAATATTTAAATAGACAAATATTTATGGGGGCCTCCCCATCGAAATGAATACAGTTTGACAAAAGTTGGACGTCAACAAAGAGGATTGTTGTCCTGAAGAATAGCTGTGGCACGGGCACCTCAATTCAAAGCCAGACTAAACATACAAGCCCCCTCCATTATAACTCAAGTTTACAAAAAATTAAAAAATTGAAAACACAACACAATAAACAGGGACAAACACTCATTAATAGGCTTTCCATATAACGACTTCGGAACCATAAAAAGAGAACTATTGAGAGATTACGTCTATCGATACTATATGTACAAAAATCAACATTAAAAAAATGTAAATGCGGAAACGTAAGGAATTCAAAAAAGAAAAATATTGAAAATCGGTTCAGTAGTTTTTAAGATTAGCCCGAACATCAAACAAACGCTGTCTATTTATATATTAGTAAGATATAGAATAAAGTAAATAATCCTTATTATATTTGTAATATATTGCGAAATAAAAAAATAATAAAGGAAGTTTTTTTGCTCCCTATTATTACTATATTTTTTGCTGAATTATTAATGCGAGTTTGGTTGGTTCGTTTTTTAATTAATAACGTGTTTGTTTCATGGGTCAGGCAAAGTTGCCACAGACTAATGATTTGGTGAACACTTTCAGTTTCTTTCGCTCATATTTTTTCTTCATTTTTTTCCCTGCCTCTCGGCTTCCTTTTCCCGCGCCCTCTTTTCGGCGGGTTCATTAGTTAGGTGTTTCGGAGATACATTAGAGGCCTTGAAGGTGGGAAAAGCCCCCCCCTCCCCCCCCCCCCCCCCCCCTCTCTCTCTCTGTGATTGATGAACCGAGGATTTTACCTTGAGATTTTTTGGCTAATGGTCTTTTATTTTAGGTAAGTGCTGCGCAAGATTCTCACTGGGGTGAGTGAAGAGCAGAGTATAGTCCCCTCATATTACACCTGGAGCTACCATCCGCAGCTGTCCCCACCCCGTGACAGCATCAGCTCCTCCTGTCAGGATTACGCAAGGGGCCGCATTAATGCCCTCACAACATCCCCCTCAGGTAGTCCTCCCAGTTCACGACTAGATACAACTTCGACTTGCGTAATAACTCTGTTGAGAAATGAAAGTTTTAAAGTCCCGTACGTTTCTCTCCTGTTTGTCTACTCTGATAGTCTCCTGAAAGTTCAACGAAAGGTTCTTTGTTTGTACAAAATCTCCCTCAATCTGCACAGCCTTCATCTCCTCTGTTGGACTCTCCGGATCTGCCTGAACAGCTCTGTCCCGGAAGCTCAAAAATCCCATTCCCTCCATCACAACCTGGCACAGGTCTAAGATATCTTCAAAGCCCCTGTCGAACGAGTGATGAGGGTTGCAATTCCCTTAACACCGATTTCAATACTTGGTATAAGGGGGATGGGATTGTTACTTCAAAAGAAAGCATTAAGAATAAAAAATAATATAAATTAAAGAACAAGCTGCAGAGGGATATTTAATAAACTCTGTTTATATTTCAAACATTAATGGTTATTAAAAAAAATATAAATATTTTCCCTTTCAGCAATACGAGTCATGATTAGGGATTTATCGATACAAGGAAATACAAATAAAGTATCGATACTTTTATCCGATACCAAGTACTTTTGGTATCGATAATTTTCTTTGGATACCAAGTAGGTATCGAATAGATATTACTTGTATCGGTTCAAAGTACTCGTTTCAAATTTCAACAATTTAAAAAAAAATCTAAATTTTTCAATTCGTCAAAATCGTTCACCGTTTAATTTCTTACAATTTTCTGTTATTTGTTGTTGCAGTAAACTACTGAACTCAAATTGCGGTCCACGGACAAATGACATATATCGATGGTGAAAACCTCATGTGTGATGTGATCACGCAGTATGTCTGATGCGTCCTTATTTCTTACCTTATTTACATTAAATGGTTTATCGTTTATGAAGGTATACGTTTGTTTAATTTTGAAGAGAACCGTGAACATGATTACGATTTCATTATTTTATTTTATTTTTACATTCCATTTTGTCAATTACAAAATATAATGCGTCATCCTACGGCGAAAGTGTGGATTTATTACACTAAGAACGTTTCGATCTCAGCGACTTGCAAAAAGTGTTTTAAAATAGTGAAATATTGTCGGAATACGAATAATCTCCAGTAGTTTTATATCCTTAGTAAAAATAAATTGTATGTTTATTTTATAAGGTTTTTTATTACATTCAGTATGTTTTTAATAATATAATTTTATCTTATTCGATTTGATTTATTTGTTTCTTATGCCCACTACAATATCTCATTTACCTATATCTTTCAAATTGTATTGTGTTTTTTATTATTATTATATAAGTATATATATATTAGACATGGTTTAAAATTAATTATAACGAAGTACTCGATGCAATACGATTTTCATTATAATTTATATACATTTATAGGTTTTTTAAAATTAATTATAACAAACTACTAGATTCAATCGATACGAGTAGGTATCGATATTTTTTATTCGATACTTAAGTAGTATAGAAAGTTTTATTCGATATTACTCATGAGTAAAAGTATCGATACTTTGTGGTATTGATAGAACCCTAGTCATGATGATACCAGGACGAAAAAAGGATTTCGAATAACTAAATATTATTCCTCTCTTTTTCACAAAGGATTCAAAGTCTAAATGCCCTTACTACTTCTTGAAATCAATAGATACCTACAATAAAAAAATTCCAAATTCAATTTAAAATACGATTAGGGAAAACCTCTAAGGTATCTAAAATATTTAATTCTTGCTATCATTTTTATTTTCTTGATTAGAGTTCCTCCACCAATATCCTATAATCTCTATCATAATTACTCTTGTTTAGAATTTTTATTATATCATTAATTTTTTTAGTTATATATTATTTCCTTTATTTTATTAATATTGATGTATATTTCCGCTCCCTTTTCCCTTTTTTTCTTATATTCCATCTTTGTGACCTGAAGAAGAGGCCTGTTATCGCACCAAAAAATCATCCTGAAAGAAAATTTATATTGAAAACATCCAAATATAAAATATTTATAATGAAAAATAGTACCTATTGTATTAGAAATGGTATATTCATTTATCTTCTATTATTTGCTTATTAAAAAAAATATATGTATAAGATGGTATATATCGCATATTTGTTTGTATTCTAAAATATATCAGTGTACATAACTTATAAGTTATTTTCATGTACAAAAGTTGTATCATGTATCCAATTACCATTTTATTATGGTTTAACGGAAATAAATATTATTATTATCGATTGTTTCAACAAATAATAACAACTCTGATCCATTCTTCTTTAATATATATTTATATTCTATTCTTTGTCAATATTTATATTCTGTTTATACATCACATTAGTTTCAAAGTGGTTGTGGTAGTGGTAGTGTTGAAAGGTTTGGAATATTTATAGGAAACATTTCGTTCGTATATATCTACAATACTTCCTGTACAACCGCTTATAATAAACGTAGATAGAAACGTTTCTCATTTCTTTCTTTTTCATATTATTCATATTATTTTCTTGGATTTGTTTACAAACCACATCAAATACAGAAACTATAGGGTGAGTACAGCTAAGGAGCCAACAGAAAACAGAATGGAATCAAAACTAAGGGTAATTTGCTGATAAATATGAAAAATGCTTTTGAGAAGAAAACACCCAGTGGTGAAACTCAATATATCAAGCAAGGAGTGTCTGCCCTGGAGACTAAAAGCAAGGCGAGCAGTGAGACCTGAGCTGTTTTCGTCTATTTGTTTTGCACTATGAGCACTCAATCAGGAGTGCAAACATGACCCTTGTCGCTACTAATTTGTTTGATCAACTTCTTCACCGTTGTTTTACCAAACGTCAACAGCCAATATTAGTTTTAGCTTATCCAGTTTTCTCAACTAACACGCCCACCCCTTCGCTTCTCACAGTTCACATCAATCAAGCAAATAACCTTCGTAAACAAGAGATAAAATTCTTAAGGAAAGTTACGATAATCGGTCCAAAATTTGATGTTGTTTACCAACAAAATTTTTATATACTTTAAATCTTTAAGCCAAAAAATTGAAACAAAAATAAAATAAATTTGTGTGAACACAATAACTCCCAACTAAATGAGTATACGAGTATACCCATTTAAATGAAGTTAAATCCTTTAGAAATGTTTTTAACATTCTTTGCTATAATTTTGGTTGTATTGATCCTGTCTCAAAACTCAGGACATAATGATACTTTTGTACACAATTTTATAAGGAACATTTTTGTTACGGACCAATTTTTAGATAGGAGTAACAATTTTCGCAAATGTCTAAAAAAATATGATTCAAATGTCATTATAGAACGGATTTGGACATGTATCCAGCAAACTGGGTGAACTTTCAAAAAATGTATTGTACATAAAATGTACCTCTTAATACTCTCTACAACTTTTATTAAAAATTGTGATTAGGTCATCAAACAACGCAACAATTGAAATTCGATTATTTGATTTTTTTTTTTTTTTTTGGGCCTTCTGTACGATGCATATTAGCCATGATGCATTTAGTTATTTACAACGTCCATGGCCCCGGGAGAGAGTTCTATTTACGAAATAAATCTCTCCGGGATTTGAACCCGCAAACCATGGTGGGACCATAAGACCAAAGCCCTATGCTCTAGCCCGCATGGCCACCGTGGCACCCTATTTGATTGTTGGCGACAATTTGTCCCTATACAGTCCCTCGTCTTCCAGCTTTTCTTTTAATGCGGACGCCCATCTTGTCGGAAAGTGTGTACGAGTTTAGGATAGTTTAGCATAGCAAGAAGGTCATCGGTGAGTGTACTCCCCCAATGCCAGATTTGGCAATAGGCTCAGTAGGCCCTGGCGTAGGGCGGCTTTGAAAGATTATATTTTTCAAATTTTTATTAAATAATTGTAATAATCAATTATTAACTTGTAAATTGTAATCTTATCAATTTGTACGTTCTGGTGAAAGAAGCTTTTCTTGTTTAAAAAGAGTGAAAATTATCTAAGATCATCATTATGCCAAGAAAAATTAAATTCTTTCGCTCTTTTATCTATCGAGTATGAAATAATTGAAATTATGAGTTATGATGATATTATCGATGATTTTGCTAATAAGAAATCACGTCGAAAGCTACTGTGAATTGACCTATATTATATAAGACGATGTTTTTCTTTTTTAATTTACAATTTGTTATCTGTTTTGAAATTTATACTTTTAAGTATATAAGTCAATTTAAACAATTGTTTGCATTGATTTGTATTTTCCTTAGAATAAACTACACAAAAATTTATTATTTAATTGAGAAGAAACGTTTTAAATTCTGTTCAAAATACATTGTCATTATTTATGATTTATTAATAATATTTTTATAAATAGCGTATTCTGTGCAATAAAAAGTATTGGATTTGTAATGTTTGTATATTTTAAACATGAAAAAATGAATGCAATCATTTTTTAAAGATAAGGGCGGCGAGATGTGGCTTGTACTTGCAAAATATACAAATCTGGGACTGGTACTTCCCCAGTGCGAATTAATCAACTAAATTTTCGTTCACATTGTAAAACCTTCAACAGGAACGTCTGAATCCTCATATTTAAATTTCGTGCATATATTCAATATTTTTTGTTATTTTTTGTAGTTACTTTTCCCTTCTCTTGACTCATTTCGAAATATCGACATGTCTTCCTTATTGTGTCCTGGATCCTTTCGATGTCGATATGTCAATTAGGCAGTTATTGGGGTTTTTGTGTTAAGCTCCCTTACTTTTTTGCCCCATTCTCATTGGTCAATTTGACTTAAAATCAATTATGGGATTCTGGATAGGTATTTGAAAGTTCATATCGATATATATTCATTCTAAAGAAAGTTATCATGTTCACAGACAAACGATTTTTAAAAATAATATAGGAACATGAGAAGTACTGTTCTGACGAGTTTTTTTCTTCTGGAAAATCATCAAATTTCTGACCGATTTCGTAACTTCTCCTATACTACGTATAGCTGGAGGAGTAATACGTTGGTTCAATCTAAAGCAGAGAATGCTTTTAAGCTTGTTTACATACTATGAGAAGACTTGAGGAAAAAGATTTATCAAAAGTTCAGTATGCCACACATGGAACATGTCACAGCTGACTTACTTACATGGTGAAGTAATGATAGTAATTTGGTGAGTTGAATGAAGGGCTAGCAGAGAAATCTGTGCAGAGCCGAAACACCCCCCCCCCCCCCCCCAGTGGAGTTGCAGCTGCATAACCGTCAGAAGAGAGAGAGAGGGGGGTTGGTGAAACAGAAAAAAAACTGCGGTAGGGGGGTGAGAGGGGGGGGGGGGGGGGTTAGCATGACAATGGAGTTGGCCCAGGTGTGCTTCCTCCCCAACGTACAAACCAGGGGGGCCTGCCTCAGAAGGGGGCCCCCGAACCGACCCCTCTCAGGAAGCACCCGGGTCCGAACTGAGTACCCGCTACCCGCACCACACCCTGCACCCTCTACCTACAGCTCCGGGGCAAATTAATTTACTATGATTGGCATCCCACTTGAAAACAGTCAACTTCCATGCAGAGATCCAGGATATTGTCAGGTAAATGCAAAGGCGAAGCGATTAAATCCAAAGCAGGTTCACAAAGGTGGAGATTTCAATGAACAAGAAACTTCATAAATAAATAATACAGATCTATCAAGTGAAGGGATTAGGGGGGGGGGGGGGGGGGGGGGGGGGGGATCTTAACACAAAAACCCTAATAACTGCCGATGTAATCAATATATCGACACAAAATTTAGTATGAGGATTCAGTGGTCCGTTTATAAGTCAACTATTCATTTTTCGTCCAAACCAAAGCAAAAACTTAATTAATTCGTACTGGGGAAGGATTTTTTTTTCAATAAATAAAGGAGATCATCAAGTAACGATAATAATCGGAAGCATGAAACTTGACATGAAACTAAAAGAGTACCTACTTTTACCACTATTTTAACGAATAGAAGACACTATTTTTTTCCGTCTGTTTATGATGCAAATCTTGTTGCTCTCATAAAAAAAGTCGTCATAAAGAATGGATCTGTGGATAGGGCCCCCGTAAACAGAGACGTATACCTTGAATGGAGTGACTCTGCCGGTCCATTGTGAGATGAGCTATTTTACAAAGAGGTCTACTAACCTTTCATCTCCAACCCTCCGTTCCTTCGATTTTAATTTAAATAGAGAGAACCTTTCTTTTCTTCAACAGGTCCTTTTGGCACGTGACTCGTCCTTCGCCTTCCCATTGTCCAAGGAAGAATGCACCTAGGATCAACAGGGCAATATCATATTCAGAGGGCTCAATGTGCCCTTCGCAGGGAGGGATCTTCAGATGGCTAATATTGTATACGAGTATTCGAATTTTTATAAATTAGGCTGGCAAACGAATGAAAAAGGAATTAACCCCGTCAGTCTGTTAACTTTCCCATCTAGACCAGGGGTTCTCAACCTTTCAGGCTCTGAGCCCCCCTTCATACTTTGGTGTGAGGTCACGCCTCTCTTTACGGATTAAGTTAAAAAAGAGTAAATTTATCATATATAAGTCTAAATTTTATATATGATAAATTTACTTACATTACGTTTGAGTAAAATGACTTTGAACTTAGGCTAGACATACTCTGGTCAGGAATATAAAATCATATTTGTTCGAATACAAATTTTAATTACACAAATCATCGAAAAAAATCACAACAAAATATCAATAATGTAACCAGAAAAATGTTCACTTACATTTTATTGAGTTAATAGCTATAAAGAAATTTCAATGATTGTGTGTTTGTGTCCAGCATCAAATTCAATTTTTTGTTGTAAATATACATGAAAAAACAACTGTTTCAAAAACTACAAACTTATTTAATTTTTTTAAAATTTGTTGACGCCTCCGCTGGAATTCTTACACGCCCCCCCCCCCCCCCCCCCCCCCCGGTTGAGAACCGCTGATCTAAACGAACTACAGAGGAAGTTGTACTAGTATAATCGAAAAAAAATTCAATGTTTTCAGTTTTCACCGGTATTTCAAGTTTTCGGTATGTTTTCCGATTCCAAAAATGAAAAAAACAAATATCCATTATTTCTGTGTGTTACACGATAACTCCCGATAAAATGAATTTATCGACACAAAATATTATATGTGTATCCAGAACTCCATGAAGACACATTAATATTCAGCCAAATCGTACAAAAGGAAAAGAGGGGGTTAGAGGGGGCTTAACACGAAAACTCCAATAACTGCCGGTGTAATGAATATATTGACAAGAAATTTCATATTTAAGTTTAAAACCGTATAAGGACAACAAAAAGACAATATTTCAAAAAACATACGTTTTCCTTTATTTTTTTTAAATCAATAGTTGACTTAAAAAAGAAATTTTTTGAATCCTCATATTGAATTTTGTGCCGATTGATTACATCGGAAGTTATTAGGATTTTTAAAATATATTGATTAGGACAAAAATCCTAATAACTTCCGATGTAATCAATCGGCACAAAATTCAGTATGAGGATTCAAAAACCTATTTGTAAGTAGGCAACTAATGATATTAAAAAATAAAGGAAAACTCATGTTTTTTTTTAAAATATTGTCTATTTCACAAAATAAATATAATATATGGGAGTACTTCCGGTATTACTATCGACTTAACAAATAGAATACTGGTCGATCAGTAAAGATCCGTATTTAAAACGGTCAGTATTTGTCAAGTCGTGGCTGAAGCAATACCGAAAGTACTCCCATATATTATATATATTTTGTGAAAGAGACAATAGTTTTAAAAACATACATTGTTCTTTATTTTTAATAAGTGTTTTACTATATCTCAGCAAAAAATGTTAAGTATCATATTGATTTTTAGCTCAAATACTCACACTGCCAGTGACTCACCGACACTTTTTTTTTTCTCTGTAGCAAATATCTCGAGTAAGGAATAGGCCATGGAGAAATGAAATTAATGTAGGCTAACATCTTGTGAATGAGTTTATTCACCTGGTGTGTTCCAATATCAACCCCGTTCCCAACAGACAAACCTACCTGCAACCTCCCTCTTTGTATATAAATATTCTCTTATTATTGACGAGTTGTTCCTATTTTGTTTTCATAGATTAAAAGCTTGTTATATAATTTTGAAAATAATTTGTAGTAAATTGAACAATCTATCTTTATTATTTATGTTTATATTCGTTATTAGTTAGTTATTTATTGTGGCTTATTCCCGGGCCATGACTGCGAGGTCGCTTACTATCAGAGCGCTCATTCGCCCCGCTTGGGTATTTGACGAGTGCCTGACATCGTACAGGCTCCGAAGGATGGGGTGCTCAAGTTTTATTTACATATCAAATTTTGTGTCGCTACATTCATTCAGTCGTGTTCGCACACACGGTCAGAAAGGATTCTTTTAGGGAATCGGATTTCGGTGAAAACAGAAAATCCAATATTTGACCAATTACATAACTTCATCTATACTTCGTATACCCAGGGAAATAATACATGAGCCCACAAAATACAAAATTGGGGGGAATTTGAATTAATTGAGAGTGTGATAAGATTAGACCAAGTTGGAAGGGAAATGTCCAGTTTAAAACCCATTCATGTAAAAACGAAAAATGAAAGGAGACTAAAAGGTAGGTCCTTAACTAAATTAAGGTCAGGTTCAAAGAGTTGTAAAGGTCTGACCGGTCCTTTGTATGAGCTGAAGGAGCCCTACCTGAGCAACGTCTCCAACAAAGAAGACTTGTGTTCAAACAGGGGCAAACGGCCCGGCAAAAAGGTCCAAACGGATTAACACAAAACCTGAAGAATCCACCCAAGCAAGAGTTAGGGTTCCAAAACCAAAGGATCCGACAGCGAAGAACAAAGAACACGTTTACCCTCCGACCCAGGATGAGGGAGACCATCCGAAAACACACCCTAAAGGGTAATACGCCTTCCACTCCTTTCATATGCAATTCGATTCATCAATGTTGATAAATTAGATGGTTGGAAATTAACACGATTGATGCTTCAGAAAATATGGTCATGTTTGAGAAAACCTGTCTGTAGTCTTCCTCGAGAACTCTCACCCTCTCCAGATTCGCCATGCTCCTACTCTTCTTTCATTTAAGTCCCTACTTTTCCAGTACCTCCAAATTTGTCTCTCTGATTCCTAAGGCTGCTCCTTGGGGATAGTTCTCGTCTTCGTATATAATGTTTAGTTCCCCAGCTATATCTATGAAAGCGTTAACTGCCGATAGAATGAATGTATCGTTACGAAATTTCATATTTATAGTCAAAATCCAATGAGGACATAACCAGTCAAATTTCAGCGATATCGGTGGGTGGGAAGGGGGGGGGCTCAATTCAAAAACCATAATAACTGCCGATTAAATGCATTTATCGACACTTAATTTAGTATGAGGATTTAGGAGCCCCTATGTAAGTCGGCGGGATTTGGAGGGGAAGAGAAAAGTTAATTGATTAATTCGCTTTGGGGAAGTACATTGCCGGTTATTCACCGACGATTCTTCTCTGATTTTCTTTATAATTCGTTATCCAAGCATTCCAGTCGAAACTCCTGCGATGAATTATCAAAGAAATTTTATTATCAAATTTAAATCCCCATAAGGAGGGGATCAGAGGACGGGTGCTCAAGTCAAAAACCCTAATGAATATATCGAATCTCATAACTCATTGATAGGTCGATTGATTCTGGAGAGAGAGCAAACACTTAACTAATTGATGTGGGTACGTACATTGCCGGTGATTCACCGACTACTATTTTTCTTCACTAATGTTGAAGAGTATATAAAAACTACCGAAAAAAAACACTTTCTATACTGTTTTTTTTTTTTTAATTTCTTTATTTTGAATATTTACAATTGGTAATATGACCATAAGTAAGTTTGATGATACAATTTAAAAAAAAAATAAAATAAATAAAGAAGAAAAAGGTATAAGAGAAGTATGAATATACATCGATAACATAATGGTATATATACAAAACAATAAATAAATAAAAAATATAATAAAAATAGTAATGTCTATATACAAAATAACTTATACAAAACAAAGAGAAAATATTAAATTTAAATATAAATAACAATAAAAAAGATAAATAATAATAATAATAAGATAAATTAAAATAAACATAAGAAGCCTTTCAACTTGGGCCCCACGAACCCCCCCCCCCCATATGGTGTCTAACTTTCAACGAGTACAGTTGTGTTAAGGTTAGAAAAAACAAAACAAAAAAATTTTTTTTTTTTTTTTTTTTTCATTCTAAATAATTTTCAAATATTTTACTAGTTCAATTTAAATTTGGAGTTCAGTTGGTTCTTTCGTTAATGTGTGTTCTTATATCTTCATTCCTTTAAAATAATTTATTCTTATCATTAATTTCCTTTAAATCTTCAACTTTTTCGTAAGTATTATTTAGTGAGTTAGGGATGAACGCTTCAAGCGGGGGTGAGGAGCCCCCGGGGAGTAGTGGTGAAGTGGACGATGGTCCATTAATGGAGCAGGAGGCAGCAGGAGGAGCAGGGATGGACTTGAGCCCGGGCCCGGTAGCTCCCAAGGCGGGGGGCAAGAGGCAGGCCGCAGAGGATATCCACAGGGGCTCGGCCAAGGTTCTCGTGAGCCAGCGAGTGGTCGAGTCTTCCAGCAGCGCAGCGGACCAATTACAGGTTGCCAATAAAATATCTAAATTACAATCAGGTAAGTTTAAGGACACTGATGTTGGTCCTTTCTGTGTTTATGTGGAAGGTTTGCAGGGAACTCTAGGTTCCATTCACCCGATGGGTTTTGGAAAGTGGATGTTCTCCAATAACTTTAAATATGTGAAAGACATCTCAAATATAGCGGTGGCAGGGAAAAATAGGTTCCGTGTAACCTTCAGTTCATCTGTGGCCGCTAATAGTTTTATAACGTGGGAATTTTTGAAGGAAAAACATGCATATGCGTTCATTCCGCGCCATTTAATTAATAAGAGGGGTGTCATTCGCGGGGTGGACACTTCCTTGGATGATGATGAAATTTTGGAGGTTGTGAAATCCCCATCAAAAATAGTGGAAATTAAACGAATGACAAGAGGCAAGAAAGAGGATCCGTCTCAGCGCATTAAACTAGGTACATGTGTTCTAACATTCGACAGCCAAAGACTGCCAGAATACGTTTATATCTACGGAGCTAGGTGTCCGGTGGCCCCCTACGTGCCCCCCCTTCTTCAGTGTTACTCATGTCTGAACTTTGGTCATGTCAAGGCGCAGTGCCGAGGCTCTGTGCGATGCGAGATCTGTGGGGACAAGCATGCCTCCTCCGAATGTACCTTCACCCTCCCCGTCTGTGTCCATTGCAAAGGTCCCCATAAGGCCACCTATCGGGAGTGTCCCGTCTATGTCGCAAACCTCGAAAAGAAAAAACAGTCTGTTATTTCCACAACCCTCTATTCGACCGTTACTAAAAATAAATTTAACCTATTAGAAAATATGTCGGAATTTCCTGTCTTGGACAGTAATTCAAATAGTTCCCCCGAAAACAAAAATAATACTGTTAATATGCTTAGCAAAAAAACTAAAATTAAAGTGAGACGATTTTCCCCTTACGCTGCACCTAAAGGCTCGCAGTGGCCTGTCCTTTCGACCCCTTCCTTACCTCTCCAGCCGATCGAGTCCAACCCTCAGGCGGCCTCCTTCATGGAGAGGTTCGTGGAATCTCTGTCTAACCTAATTAGTAAGATCCAGAACTCCTCACTGTCCAAGGACCAGATCGTTGAGTTGCTGGCAATGACCCTGCACAATTTGGTAAGCGACGGTTCAGAAAATGTGGAAAAATTTAAAGTAAATGATGATAGGTCCGTATCCAATTAATTTAATGAGTTCATTTCCAAAATCGTTTCAAGGAATGCTCAATTCACTGAAGACTCTTTTCTTATTTGTAAATAATAATTCAATTTCCTGCGTTTATGGTTTTAGTTGTGAATTCCCTCTGGTTCTCGTGTTTACGTGCGCCTTTTTGGGTGTACTTACATACAAATCCATTTACATACTATTTAATAGAATTCCCATTCTTTGCATACTTCCATATTTAGTCTGTTCTCTTCTCAGTCCAGTTGGGCGATTTAATAAAAAATTAAATATTTATTATGGACAGAACTCTTAAGCTCCTTCAATGGAACGCTCGTTCTGCTGTAGCCAACAAAGCCAGTTTGGAGTGGATGTTGCACAAGCACGGTATCGACGTGGCCCTTGTGTCTGAGACGTGGTTCAGGCCAGGAGTGTATGTCGGGTTCCCGGGGTACAATGTGCTGAGAGAGGACAGGGCAGACGCCAGGTCCGGGGTAGCGCTCCTCATTAGGAGTAGCATCCCCTACACCCAGATCACCAATTTTTACAAGGTAAGGAATGTGCTGATGGTAGGAGCGGAGATTAGGTTAGTCTCCAATTCTGCCATCAGTATCATCTCTATTTACAATGAGCCCAACAACCAAGTGGCAGAGGCAGACTGGGACCGGTTGTTGCGAGGCATTCCAAAACCTACCTTGGTTGGAGGTGATTTCAATTCTCACCACTATTCTTGGGGTTGCGATAGATGTGACAAGAAGGGCAAAAATCTTTTAGCGGCTGTTGAAAACAGCAATATGATAGTTGTTAATGATGGCAGCCCTACTTATGTTAATAACGTTGCCCAGAAATGCAACTCGGCGGTGGATGTCACTTTTTGTTCTTCAGGTTTGGCCAGTAAAGTGGATTGGGAGACATTGTCTGACCCTCACGGCTCTAACCACCTCCCCATTGTAATCACTTTAAATAATATTTCTATTAACAAAATCCTCGTCACACCCTTTCGAAGGTGGAACATTAGAAAAGCTGATTGGGAAAAATTTAGTTATTCCATGAATGATAAATTCAGGAGTTCAGACAGTAATCTAAATGAAGGGTATGACCATTGCATTAACGTTATAAATGAAGCAGCTGCAGAAGCAATCCCGAAATTTAGAAAATATATAAATCCCAAATTTAATCGTCCCTGGTGGAATGAAAACCTCAGCGATTTGTTAAACAAAAGGAAAGCCAACTTCAATAATTATAAAAAGAATTCGGATTTGGGGAATCTCATGAAATATAAACGAGCGGATGCGGAATTTAAGAAGGCGGTAAAAGAAAGTAAAATTAATAGTTGGCGCGAATTTTGTGGTAGTTTGAACAGATGTACGCCTGTAAAAGAAATTTGGGACAAAATAAAAAAACTATCAAACAGGAAGAAAAGTAATAAGCCCCCTTTAGAGACGGGAGAGTGGTGTGTGGACTTCATGGAACGTTTGGCCCCTCCCTTCGTTCCGGCATGGGTGGGAGCAATGGACAGGATATCAGAGAGACACTTCCTAACAGACAGGTTCGAACTGGCCGAACTGAACATGGCGATCAAATCCAACAGTAAGAATACGGCTCCAGGGATGGACGGGATCCATTATGACATGATCAGGAATTTGCTGGTCACAACCAAACTCCACCTGTTGCAGGCATTTAATGAGATCTGGCTTTCTGGGGTCTTCCCGGAGGATTGGAAGGATTATTTGGTTATCCCATTGCTAAAACCGGGTAGATCGCACAGTGATGGAGCTTCATACAGACCGATAGCCCTGTCATCTTGCATGTTGAAGACCTTCGAAAGAATGGTGAAGAACAGGCTTGAGTGGTGGCTGGAGTCGCAGGACAAGATCCCATCTTACCAGTTCGGGTTTCGGAAGGGCAGGTCCACTTATGACAGTTTAGCATCCCTCACCTTAGATATCCACACTGGGTTTACTAATCGTCATCAGACATTGGGACTGTTCCTGGATCTCACAGGGGCCTATGACTCTGTTCAACTTCCTGTTCTAGCGAACAAGATGCTAAATTTGGACTTGCCAGCCAGTTTTACTCACAGGATCATTAACTTACTCTCGAATAGACGCCTTCATCTATGGATAAACAGCTCACTGCATAGTTCCAGGGTTACAAATCTGGGTTTGGCGCAGGGGGGAATTCTCTCTCCCCTTCTATTCGTTATCTACTCCTTGGATTTGTGTCGATGTATTCCTCGCAACATAAGTATATTGCAGTATGCAGATGATATCTGCCTGTATACCCAACACAAGACCGTGGATTCTTGCAAGGCAGGCTTGAACCAGGCCGTAACATCGCTGCTCCCGTGGCTGGTCGACAATGGTCTCAGCATCTCTCAGTCAAAATCTGCCGTTTGTCCTTTCTCGCGACAACATAGGTTCCCACTCGGGGAGAATTTAGCTTTAGGGGGATTGGTCTTCCCTTGCGTGGCCAAGGTTAAATTCTTAGGCTTGGTTCTAGACCGGAAGTTAAACTGGAACAGCCATATCTCCTCCATAATCCAGAAAGTAGAAAAATATATTAATATCCTTAGACTAATAACAAACAGAAATTGGGGGGCAGATCCTAATATTGCATTACTATTTTATAGAAACGTAATTAGGGCAGTTGTGGACTACGGCTCAGTGTTCTATGGTGAAGCGGCCAAGACCAGTCTACATGGGCTGGATGTCCTTCACAACAAATGTCTGCGTCTGGCACTGGGCTTCCTAAACAGCACACCTGTAGATGTGGTACTGTGTGAGGCGGGGGAGATGCCGCTAGACCTTAGAAGGAGAATGTTGGCTGGCAGGTACCTCTGCAAGTTACTGGCCTCCGATAGTCCTGTCTATAGCAAAGTTCGGCAACTAACTGTACTTAACCTCACCTCATCTTACTGGGTTAGAAAGAATTATTATCCTCTTTTGCTTGATAGTTTCCCGGAATACGCTAAGTTTGCCCCTTTCGTATACAGTTCTCACATTCTACCAAATTTCAATATTAATTTTCGTAATCTTCTTCATCACATTAATATAACATACTTACCGGATCTCTCTGGTGTCCCTCCTTCCATGGTTAATGCGGTGTTCCAAGGGATCAAAAGGAAATGGTGGTCGTCATATGTACCAATATTTACAGACGGATCAAAAACGACGAATGGTACAGGTTGCGCCTTTCTTGATGACGACAAAAATTTCAGTCGGAGTTTCAAACTTCCGAAATTTGCTTCTAGTTACACTGCTGAATTAGTAGCAATAAATGAAGCTTTGAAGTATGTCTCCCTACTCGATAGTGAACACTTTCTTTTAGTTACAGATTCATTGAGTGCCCTAACTAAGTTAAATTCCTGTTGCACAAACAAGTTATCTATCTATGATAACATAATAGCCGACATACTAGAAAACTATGCCGTGGTTATTGGCCAAAAGAAAAAAGTTGTGTTAATGTGGGTGAAAGCTCACGCGGGAATTAAAGGGAACGAGAGGGTGGACGGATTGGCAAAACTGGCGGTGGAGAGGGGGGAGCCTATAGGCAACATCCCGGCTAGCGATCTGAAGGAGGGTATCCTGACCTCCGTTCTGACAATGTGGCAGGACAGGTACCAGGCCTCTCGCAAAGGCAATTTCTTTAAGTCGATTCAACCCCATGTAGGAACCAGACCGTGGTTTAGAGACAAAGCAACATCTAAATTTGAGTGTAAGACCATATGCCGTTTAAGAAGCAACCACGGACTGTGCAATGCCTACCTGAATAGGATTGGTCTGAGTGAGAGTTCTAGCTGCCGCCACTGCGGGGGCTACGAGGATCTGGAGCATATAGTGATGCAGTGTCCACATTACAGTGCAGAAAGAGATCTCCTTATGGAGAACCTAGAGAGAACAGTTGCAGCTCCTCGAACATACCTGGCTATTTTATCTGCTTGCAACAGCCCTCTTGTCAGAGAGGCGCTGTTAGCTTTTTTAAATTATGCTGGCCGCAGGGTCTGAACTTCGTTTATATTCATATGTCACTAGCTATTTATATGTTTTTGCCGCCCTTCGGTCTACCGTGCGCCGGTTGGCTGCGCGGTGGGTGGGTTGGGGTGCCGGCATCGGCTGGGGCTTCTCGGGGTTTCGAGTCGGTCGGGCACACATGGAGAACGGTGTACTGTATTGGTAACAACGGTATGAGTGATGGTCACTGGCGCGGGATTAAGTTCCCTCAAAACCTGAATCAGTGTATGAGAGATGGTCACTGGCGCGGGATTAAGTTCCCTCAAAACTTGAATCAGTGTATGAGTGATGGTCACTGGCGCGGGATTAAGTTCCCTCAAAACCTGAATGGAGTTATGTTACCCAAGTTGGAAAGTGATGGTTTTGTATTTCGGGGTTGTGTGCTCGACGGGTTTGGGACCCTGGTGGGTCGCGGCCGGTTCGGTGCCTCCGCTCCTCTGCTGTGTTGTCTTCTGGCGTCCTGCTCGCCTTCTGGCTTCCTGCTCGCCTTCATGACTGTGTTGTGTGGTGGCCCCATTCCTCTTCAGGGGCATTGCGCGTCCGTATCTTGCTTCTTTACAAAATTATTGCTATAAATTTAAGTTTTTTCTTATGATTGTTCTTCTTTAATTGCTTTGTCCTTAAACCAAGGTACCTGTAAAAAATTTTCCAAAATGATCATCATGGTAGCTGGCCGATATGCCTCAGCATAAGGCCATAACTGAGATAAAAAAAAAAAAAAAAAAAAAAAAAAAAAAAAAAAAACCCCCCCCCCCCGGTTGTCTGTCATCCCCATCCCTCCAACTTAATGAAGGCAGAGGAGAGTGCCGCCAGTGCACTGTCCAGCAGTGGAGACAGACCAAGAAGAAGAGGAGATCTGAAGGTAATAGGATTACATGAGGGGAGAAGCTGTTCACCATTGTCACTCCCTAAATATTTTTGCTAAATTAGCCTCTCGGCCAGAGCCGACTCAGTCTTCGGGAAGGGTGACCTGGATGGGAATGGGATGACAAGAGTTGAGCAACTGGATTGATATGGGAAGAAAGGTTAGAGTGCAATTTGGAGAAGTGAGACTTAGATGGCTCATACTGAAGTTGTGAACTTAAAGGTTTTTTCAATGAATGATTCCAATTTTAATGTTATGAAGGATTTTGTAAGAGACCTTGAGGATGTTAAAAAAAAAAAATGATGGTGAAATCATTAGAAGTAAAAACGCCGAATGGTGCTATGGGAAGTTGGTTCAGTGCCGGGTCCCATTCCCTGGGCAGATATGAATTTCAGATGGGGATCGTGTGGGAGGGTCTTTTCACATTCAAATCAGGACCAGAGAGGAGGGGAACCTTATTATCTTAACAGTTGTTTCGTAAATGGAACAGACAAACACATGGATTCTGACAGCTCAAATCAGCCGCTAAAAATGTATCAAACTGACAATTTATATCAGGTTATCTTAGCTGAAATATAGAAAAGAAGATGGTCGATCACCAGAAATGTACTCCCCCAACACGAATTAAATAATTATATAGAATTTTTGAATTGAACCCGCCCCACTGATCTTCACTTTCCCTAACACCGATTTCGCTAAAAATTAACAGGTGTTGTCTTTATAGCGTTTTGAAGTTGATGTCGATACATATGTACATTACAACGGCAGTTATTACATTATTTGTGTTAAGCTCCTCCCCCTAACAATCCATTTCCTTTCGTCGATTTGGCTGAAAATCAATAGGCGTCGTCCTTAAGGAAGTGGATACACATTTGGTGGATTACACAAACAGATAACAGACAAACATACACACTGGGGTAAAAAAGGAGAGACTTAAATAAATGATAAATAAATAGAAATAGAAATAATAATTGAATTAATATTAATAAGTATATAAACAATTAAATAAACAATAAATTATCACATTTCCTGTAGAAATTTTATCTCTTTTCTTTTACAAAATTTTGATTTTTACAGTAGTTTTTCGAAAAGGGCCCTAAAAAAGTATCAAAAGTTCAAGACGTGCAATTTTGAAGAAAGTGCACGTATTTTTTAAAAAAAGTTCAATTAACAAACTTTTCATTTGGATTTCTAAAGAGATGCCATTTTTAATTGTTTTCAATAATATTAAATCTAATCCAAAGGTTTTCAAAAAATCTTACTGGGCCAACAGTGAAAATTAATAGTTTATAATTTTTTATAAACTTATATTTATTAGTTAATAATTTTTGAGAACAAATATTGGGTTTATTTTCTTAAATCTATATTATTAAAATTAAAAACTAAACATGGAAACAAACAAAAATAATCTAAAGAAAAAAATCTTAAAAACTAAATTCTTAACACTAATTCAATATTTTTGATTTATATTTTGAACCATTCTCTAAAATTAAGTTATGTATATTTCTGGGCATATATCCTGTACATATAAACAAATAAAAGTACCTTCTTTATGGATCAGTTTCACCGTCAATACACTTCTATTTAGTTCATCACAAGTTAAGCTTAAACACCACTCTACATTTTCACTCAGACCGCCGCCATAGAACCCAGGCCATGACTCTCTCTACACACTAATTAAAACAACTGATGGCCGTGTTTTGTTTTCTACATGCATTTGATTTAAAAGAAATGTTTTTTTATATAAAAATAAATATAATTAATTTTTTAATGTTTATAATTTAGTTTTTTTAAGGTGTGTAGTATTTTTATACATCACAACACACACAAATTATTTTTTGAGGGCCTCAGTAGCTCCGGGTTCGAAACCCGGCTCTTAGGTTTTTTTATCTGGGAGGGGAAAAAACCTTGAGAACGTCGTCCTACAGATGTGATGTTAATCCGGTGTAAACTCAACATAGAATTACTGACGTATAACTGGGGAAGTTGAACAGTTGCATTGATTTTCCTGTGATGCATTTTCTAATGTAGAACATGCATCATAAGTATACAAAAAAGAAAATTTTTTTGTATACTTTCCACTAGAAAAAAATCAAATCCTTTGAAGTTCACTTGTATTTAAAATTATTAAATAAAAAAAACATCAATGAATCTGAAATTGATTAAAGTGCATAAAAAAAAAGGGGGGGGGGGGGGGGGGGGAATGCAGTTTATATATACATACAAAGATATGAGGGATTTAATTTTTTCACCTCCCTTTAAAGACAAAAAAAATGAATGAGTGAATAAAAAAGACGAAGTGTTGTGTCGTGAGTAAATGAGGGTTGATGTTAATGACATTAGAGGGTAGGGCAGCCTTTTGTACCCTATAGGGTATCCTGTGATTAATACGAGTGGACGTGTGCACAGGACCGAGCACCCGGGACAAGAAGTACACACGACCAGTTCTCTACACCATACATACAGTTTTCTCAATGTATTATATATCCGCTTAGGGGGGTGTCGTTTTTTTTTTCTTTTATATTGCTTATTCAGCTAGATGAATCGATAAAAAGATATTTTGGTATAACGAAGTGCAATCTATTTGTAATAACTGTAATGTTAATTATAACTAAGTTTTTGGATGGCAGAATAAAAGGATATACAGGATATACATATTGTAAATAAAGTAAAAAATGAATTATTTAGGAATATAAATTAAAATCAATAAATAGTACCAAGCATACTTTATATAAACAGTTATTTACAGATAATAAAGTTATTTTCTGAGAGATGGATGCGAATTCGATAAGCTGGGTGCTGAAGGTACGAGGTGAACTTCTTTATTTAAATAAGTATTCTTACACTAAGGAAATAAACTTTGCTCCATGTGTAATAACAAGTGTTTCACTTTATTGCCGTATGTCCCATCTTAAAAGAATTTCGTTTTATTTATTTTAGTAATAATATAATATTTTGTGAAATAGACATTATTTTTAAAAAACATAAGATTTTATTTTTATTTTTTACGGAACTGTTACACTTACTTACTTAGACCATTATGGACATAAGGATCACAGATATACGGTTCAGCAAAAACATCCAACATCAAACGAATTCAGGCGTTTCAGTCAAAAACCCTCAGACTGATAACACAGTGCGGGGGGCTGTATGGGGGATACATAAACAACAGAACACTTCATAACGATGTTATGATACACACAGTACCCGACACAATACAAACTACTTACGGTTTTTTAGAAAACTTTACATACATACAAACCCAGAAATACGTACTTTATCTTCGCAACACTTACCACAAAACCCCCCACGAAGGTTGAAGAGAAGATGGAACCGCGACTTACTGCCACCTTAAATCCTATTCGTTCTTAATATTTTTTATTTATTTTTTTACATTATTTTCCTTTACTTTTATCGTCTCTCTTACCCATCCATCAAAATAGTCTTTCAATTCATTTTTATTTATTATTTAATTTTTTTTTTTTTATTTCTTTAAGTATTTATTTTTTTCTGTTCTTGTCCTAATAATTAAGATAAATTTTCGAGGACCTACCACTGGGTGGCCTTCCTCTCCCATGCCATTCACGCCAACATATCAATACCTACCATCATAGATGCTGGTTGTTGCATCCTAGCAACAGTTCCTGATAATATATCTTTTTTTGAAAGTATCTTAATTATTTGAATTTTATACGTATTACCAAAGCCCGTAGGCAATGCACCTTGAAGCACTTTAAATGAAATTTTCAATTAAATTGAAGTTATAGTGAATTATTGAACAAGAATATACCACATGATCTCATGTTGAGAAAAAATTGTGGACAAAAAATACTTTTTTTTTTTTTTTTTTTTTCTTGCTGGTGCTGTTCTTTCTGTTGTCCCCTTCACCCTGGAGATGATGAGAGACGTGGCGTGGATTGCGGAACCGAGACACCGTGACTAAACCGAGGCACACACGGCACGGTCGGAGCCCACATGATTCTCAGAGCTCGGCAGGGGGCTACCCCATCCTGTTCTATCAAATCATCACGTCCATTATTCTTGCTCTACTAAGAGTTATCAGTTTGCTAGCCATTGATGTCCATCAAAGGAAATTATCAAAACTAGTTGCCAAATGGCCATTGGCGTAGAAATTGAACGTGTTCGATAATGCTAGAATACGGAATCTGTTTTTGCCACTGTTGGATGGATTTAGGTAAATTACTGAGAGCAATTTAAAATTATAAGTTCTCCAGAGAAGAGAAACACAATTTAAAAAAAAGTCTTCATAGTTCAGAATTTACAGTGTTATACGCTTAAAGAAAGAAGGCTAGCAACAGAAAAGATGGAATATTTCATGCAAAGAGTCGTGACAGAGAAAGAAAATGGTTACCTATACATAAGAAAGAAACTGCGAACAACGAGAATAGTTGGAGAAAGAAACATAAGCAAAGAATAAGTTATACATAAAGAATGAAATAGTTCATTCAGAGAAAGAATAAAGTTATACAAAAAATAGGAACTATTCATACAAATAAGGAAAATAGTTGATAGTAATTGAAGAAAAAAACTTTTCCCTTAGAGAAGAAATAAAGTTATAGTTACAGAAATAAACTATTCACACAAATAAGGGAATTAGTTGATACTAATTGAAGAAAGAAACTGTTCGCTTAGAGAAGAAATAAAGTTATAGGTAAAGAACTATTCACACAAAAAAGGAAAATAGTTTTACCTATTTGAAGACATCATATTATAGATGTTGAATCCTTCAAATTCATGAGGAATTAATTAATTTTGAACAGAAAATTTCCATATTTTTATCTTTTATGTCATCCGATGACCAATATTTGACTCAGTTAATTTTGACAAAGCTTCTCTAGACAAATTAGAGTTAGACAAAAGTAAAGATAATACGAGTACATATAAACTGTAGACTTCATGCTTGATCTGGTTCCATGATCAAATCTCAGTTGTGAGACTAAGAGGTGATATTAGTTAGGTGTCGTGTTGCCGTAAAAAAAAAATGTGGACCTTCCCCTAAATGAGGGAGGCCCATGATTGATAGACTTGGTTAGTGCTCTTTGTTCGTTCTGCTATCGCCGTCACAGCTCATTACCAGCCCTCGGCTAAGACAGATCTGTCCGGCGACAATGGCCACGAGACCTCAACACTAATCGTCTCGTATTATCCAACAACCGCAACTATATTTATTTGAACTTGTTACATCTCTCTGCTTCTTACATGTTCCTGTATCTACTCTTTTATTTCACTGATGTCTTTGTTTCCGTAGAAAAAAAATAAATAAATTCTTAATTTGACAACTTTTGTTTTATTATGTCTTCTTCTATACAAAGTTCATCACACTAATCACTGGTCTGATATCACACTATTATAAAAGCAGTGTGGGATTTGGTGTAGAGTGTAAGGGATTTGGTTACATGGACCCATCACGGTCGCGCCTTTTAAAGACAAATATTCTTGAGGCCAGGTCTCTAGATGGATAGAAGCGCCAAGGAAGAATAGTTGGAGAAAGGTTGGTGAACTGTATACAGATGGAAATAAGTCTTTGAGGTCTTTAGGGGGTATAAGCGCCAAGAAGAAGGTGGGTTCGTGGAATGTATAAAGCTCAGGTGAGAAACACTCAGCACGCCGTCCTTCAGACGGAACGTTAAGCGATGGTCCCGAGTCTTTACGATGTCAGGTACTCGTTAAAGACAGCTATCTGAATAAAAATTCAGGTTAGGCAAAATTTAATACTCCCATAGTAAAGTCTGCTAAAGGGCGCTCTGGTAGTAGGCGATTGGTAGTAGGCGATATAACTTCAAAGTTAAAAGCACAGAGTCACAATAACTAACTCACATGTCTAAATATAAAATTACATAGGTAATACTAAATTAACTATTTGGTTGTCTTGTTCATTTAAAAAATATTTTATTAATTTTACTATAAATTTGTTATTATTACTAATAAAAATATTATTATTTGTGAATGAATGTTATTTACTAGCATGTATGTAGAGTGGGTTAACGAGCCCCATATACCCTCCTCTTTGAACTACTGTCAGTGTTGGTTGATTCCGGCATTTCTTCCAGAGGTGTCTTCTTATTTTTTTTCGACAATATTTCGGGACACTTACACGTCCCTTCATAGTGACCGGAAGAAGGGTCGTGTAAGTGTCCCGAAATATTGTCGAAAAAAAATAAGAAGACATCTCTGGAAGAAATTCCGGAATCAACCAACAGTGGAACATCCCAGAGAAGTTTAAGAAACACCTAATGTCAGTGGTCAGTGTTCGGTTAGACGACCCACTAACTAAACTGCTGGTAAGTTGCAATCTCTTTTGTAACACTGTACTTGGTAGAAATACCACTGATAACGCAACCGCATTGAAATTTGGTTTTGGATATTAATAAAACAGTAGGAAGACGACTTATATCTCTAAGATAAATCACATCCCATAAGAGTTTACTATTCTGTATAAAAATAGTTGGTTTACATGAAATAATTCAATTCAGTATGGCAACAGCAAGTGTGGGTGATTACTCATAGAATGCTAAAGTAATCAACTTGAGGGAAGGTGAGCTTGGATTCTGCGCACACGACACAGCCAAGAGCGGAATCTTAAATTAGGTAACTATCTTAATTAGTCTCTTTCTTAGACAATGGTGGTATGTACTTAGTAATATCTAGGCACTGTTGGCCTGGCCTAAATAAGTTAAGGCTAAATGGGACCCAAACTCTGAGAGAGAGAGAGAAATTTATCCCCCTTCTCAAAGCCACCTCATTTAATCAAATTACGAGCATTTCTCAAATGTTCCAAAGCCCACAAACCCTCTGGGAAAGTTCAGTGCACATATTCTTTCCCAACTTTACAAAGTATTAAGAAAGTCGATCGAAAAATCATCCCGCCTCCCTGATTCCAACAATAAAGATTCCCGTCTGTATATATCTATATATTTGTGAACATGATAACTCCAGATACAATGATTATATTCACATTTTTATATGTGTATACAGAAGCACATAAGAAAGACACTTGACTTTCAGCGGAAAAGGAAGAGAAGGAATTAGGGCGAGCTCAACACAAAAACTCGATTGTGGGTTCGAAACCCGGCCGAACCCCTTAGTTTTTTTATCTGGGAAGTGAAAAAACCTTGTTATGGTCCCGAGCCTGTACGGTGTTAGGTGCTCGTTAAAGACCCCTGCCCTAGATAAATAAAAATTTAAGGTAAGCGAAATTTATGACTCCCACAGTAGTCGGGCTCATGTCCACCAGAGTGACGAAAGAGCGCTCTACGCGTCATAATACCTTTATCTGCAAAGACATATTTACAACTATATAAAAAATTTATACAACAAACAAATGTGCTAAGGTAGAAAAAAATGGCAATATCAAAATCCGTAGGAACTGAGTCGCACTCATTTATGGCTAATCAGTGATTAGTAATCACTGTCACTATCTGATCTTAAATTGTATACTTTAACTCAAAATCCTATAAGGACGGCACCTTTTAATATTCCGCGAAATCGGCCGAAGAAAAGAGAGGGAAAATGAGGGGGCTCGACTCAAAAGCCCTAATATGTAATTGTTGGTGTAATGAAAATTGAGTATAAGGATATAAAAGCCCCTATGTGAGTCAACTTATTGACTTTAAGCCCCAATCGGTAGATTGGTTTTGGAAGGTCCGAAAATTTGATTAATTCGTTATGGGGAAGTATAATTGTGATGAACACCGATGACGTTTTTACAATTATATTTGCGAGGCCACTGATTCATGAATCTATTAATTTTATTAGTTCATGTAACAGTTATTTATCCGGCAATACTGTGCTCGGTTTCCCTGCTGACTGCCCTGATACTGATACCTGAGACGACAGAAGAGGTTGATTGAAAGCCGTCGTTAGATAGTAACGATGACAGATTGAGGCCGGCACGGAGCGGCAGTGGCTCCGAGACCTCATACATCACACCTACCCCCTCCTCGACACTTTAATATAAACATTCCGCCCTATTAATAATATCTAATGAATACCAACCCTCCCTTATATTACTTGTCATACCAGGGATTACCAAAATAAAAACATTTATCATTCATAAAACCAACATCCCCCTTCCCTTTTTATTAATTTAAAATTTTACGCTACTGTTCATTTAATCTATCCACTATCGTTCATTCATAGTTTGCTATTAAGTGCCCATTAATCGTAAGCTCAATAAGGTTAATAATCTGCATTTGAAAGTAGATATAAATCCAGTAACCAATATGGACATCTTATGTAGATTCCAGATTGAAGATTAATTTTTTTTTTAGTTGTCATAAAATTCGTTGATTGATTTTTATCATTTAATGTTGGTTCCAGGCCCCAGCCGCTGTAACGCAACTAACTGAATTTATTATTGTTTACATTTTTAATTTAAAAATTAAATTCTATAATTTTTTGTTTAGTTGTCGTAAAATTCATTGATTGATTTTAATCATTTATTGTCGGTTCCAGGCCCCAGCCGCTGTAACGCAACTAACCAAATTTCTTATTGTTTACATTTTTAATTTTAAAATTAAATTCTATAATTTTTTGTTAGTTGTTCTAAAATTCATTGATTAATTTTCAACATTTGTTGTCGGTTCCAGGCCCCAGCCGCTGTAACGCAACTAACAAATTTTCTTATTGTTTACATTTTTTATTTTAAGGGGCGCCGGTAGCTCAGTGGTATGCGTGCTTGACTTCTGAGCTCAAGGTTGTGGGTTCGTAGCCCGACCGAGGCCTTTAGTTTATTTTATCTGGGAGGTAAAATAAACTTAAGCACGCCGTCCTTCGGATGGGACGTTAAGCGATTGCCCCGAGCCTGTACGATGTCAGGTACTCGTTAAAGACCCCTACCCTAGATGAATAAAAATTTAGGGTAGGCAAAATTTAGGACTCCCACAGTAGAGTCGGGCTCATGTCCACCAGAGTGACGAAAGAGCGCTCTGGTAGTAGGCGATATGACCTCGTAGTTAAAGCCCGGGCATGAGTCATAAAACCTAACCTAACCTTTTTTATTTTAAGCCTAAATTCTATAAGTTTTTACTAAAACTTAAAAATTTCTCTGTTCCAATATAAAACGAAATTTTAACATTCCGACGTTTCTCTTTTGTAAATAAAAAAAAAAAGTTCGTCCATGAATGTACTTCCCCAGAACGAATTAATCAACTTCATCTTCGCTCTACATCCAAAACCAATCGACCCTTCGTGCTAATTACATCGGCAGTTAACAGAGTTCTTGTGTTAAGCTCCCCCCCCCCCCCCCCCCCCCCCCCCTCCCCCCCCCCGGTCAGATCTACCTCTTCCCGTTGCTCGATTTGGCTGAAAATTAATAGGTCGTTTTTAGGGGTTTCTGGGAACTATATAAAATATCGTGTTGATACATTCATTCTATCGGGAGTTATCGTGTTCACAGACGTTATAGAGTCACACACATATATAGACAGAATTTTTATTTTGAAATTAAGGGATCGGAAAACATGAAATTCCGGTGAGAACTTAACATCGAATTTCTAACCGATTACATAACTTCCCCTATACTACCTTATCGCTGAGGAAGTAAAAAATATAATTTGTATTAATTCGTTTTGGCGACGTCCAGTCTGCTATTTTTTCAGTCACTTTAATTAGCGTTAGAAGACTGTATCTTGGCACATATGCCTATCTGATAATATATTATATCATCATACTTTTATATTTTATAATTTATCGCCCTCCACGCATTGCGATGGCGTAGTTACCAGGCTGTAGATCTAGGGCGGCGGTAGCCAGCAGCGCTCTGAGGTAGCGTGCTTGCATATTGAACTCAAAATCGCGGGTTCGAAACTCGGCAGAGGTTCTTAGGTTTTTTATCTGGGAGGTTAAAAAAACTTTCAGCACGCAGTTCTTCACATAGGTTCCTGAGCCTGTACGATGTCAGGTACTCTTTAGACTCCTATTAGAATAAACATTTATAGTGAGCAAAATTTGGGACTCCGTAGTAAAGTCGGACTCATGTCCACCAGAACGACGAAGCCCGGGCATGAGTCACAATAACTTACATTGTGGATCTTCACCAAGAGAGTGACACCTCCTCCAGTATGGCTGCCTCAGTGCAGTTTCCATTTTGTGCCGATCATCTTCATTATTTGAACCACTCGGTCCCTGTCCATCTTATGCATTATAGATATACATTATCTTCCTCTACCCTCCAGTCTGGTCATGTCTCCTCTTCACATCATATCTGTGGCGTATAGCAGTTTCTGAACTAGAGGGGCAGCTTATATGGGGGTCTTTTCCAATAAAGACCCAGAGTGAATAAGATAGACACTGAGTCCCGCGAGGGGAGATATGTACCAGTTGAACGCTGACTGACACAGATGGACGCAGCCATTATACACAGTCTATCTGTGAGAAGTCATCATTAAAGAGTCATGGGTGAATCACCCATAATGTACTTCCCCAGCGCGAATTATTAAACTAATAAAATTATGAATTTGAATACCTTTTTATTTAATCAACACTTTGGTATTAAGGCAATTTGGTATAAAACTTTCAAAATACTTTATTTCATTTTCTTCTTTTTCCTTAAGACGTTTCGACTACATTCATCATTTTCAATTCTAAAAAACAAGTCAAAATTAAAAAAACAAAAAAAAAACATTAATTCTGACTTTAATAACAAATCTTTTTCCATAACATTATCACATACTATAATTAAGAACAAATAAGGACTTACCAAACAAATACAGATCAATCATATATATTTTATTCATTCCAAAATTTCTTTTTCGGGAATGTCATAAAGATAAAATTTAAACACAGGAAAACCTTAATGTAATATATAAAATAGATTGTAAAGAATGTGAGTTGGGGTATGTTGGTCAAAGTGGACATTTAATAAAAAGAATTAACCAACACAAACTAAATTGCAAAACCATAAAAGAAAAAAAAGACAATAAACAGAATTATACATAAAGAAAATAACAAAATGAAAAGAAATATAAAAGAATCAATTATGATTTCTAAAGAACAAGATAGCTTAGTAAATTATAAAACAGATAGGTACCGAAAAAATAGGAGCACATTATTCATAATATGAATCTTAATAAGATAAAATAAAAAAATAAACTTGGTAAAATATATATAATTTGTAAATTAAAGGAGGGCGCCGGTAGCTCAGTGGTATGCGTGCTTGCCTTCTGAGCTCAAGGTTGTGGGTTCGTAGCCCGACCGAGCCCTTAGTTTATTTTATCTGGGAGATAAAATAAACTTAAGCACGCCGTCCTTCGGATGGGACATTAAGCGATGGTCCCGAGCCTGTACGATGTCAGGTACTCGTTAAAGACCCCTACCCTAGATGAATAAAAAATTTAGGGTAGGCAAAATTTAGGATTCCCACAGTAGAGTCGGGCTCATGTCCACCAGAGTGACGAAAGAGCGCTCTGGTAGTAGGCGATATGACCTCGTTAAAGCCCGGGCATGAGTCATAAAACCTAACCTAACCTAACCTGTAAATTAAAAAAAATATGAAATTTAAACATCGATTTTAAATAAATTAAAATTGAGTAGGTTATAACAAGGCTATATGTTATTTTTAATATTGTGATTTTTTTTTTTTTTATTTTATTATTTTTTTTTTTTGGCTTTATGTACGGTGCATATTAGCCATGTCAATGTGTTATATATAATTATTAAAGACATCCATGGCCCCGGGAGGGAGTTCTATCTACGAAATAAAACCCACTCCCGGATGGGATTCGAACCCGCAAACCATGGTGAGACCATGCGACCAAAGCCCTACGCTCTAGCCCGCACGGCCACCATGGCCCCCAATATTGTGATTGAAAGATGTATAATTTCTAAATTTGAATAATGTGAAAAAAATACTAATTTTTGACCACATTCCTGGAAAAGAAATTTTGGAATGAATAAAATATATATGATTGATCTGTATTTGTTTGGTAAGTCCTTATTTGTTCTTAATTATAGTATGTGATAATGTTATGGAAAAAGATTTGTTATTAAAGTCAGAATTAATGTTGTTTTTTTAAATTTTGACTTGTTTTTTAGAATTGAAAATAACGAATGTAGTCGAAACGTCTTAAGAAAAAAGAAAATAATGAAATAAAGTATTTTGAAAGTTTTATACCAAATTGCCTTAATACCAAAGTGTTGATTATTCAACTAAGTTTTTGGTCTCGCACTGAAACCAATTTACCACTCAGGTACTTCAAAATCCACATACTTTACACTTTGTTAGTTACTTAGTTATTGAGCGCTCTATTATCGCTCTGGTGCACATGAACCCGACTTTACCGAGTACCTGGCATCGTACAGGCTCAGAACCATCGCTTAACGTTCTCTCCTAAGCAAGGCGTACTCAAGGTTTTCTCACCTCTCAAATAAAAAAAACCTAAGGGCCTCGGACGTATTGTATCGTAGGTAATTTAAGTGAGTTGAAATTACACAAAACCTAGTCTGAATGTGGGGAACGATTTTAGACGTGATTCCCATTGTTTTATTTTGATCAGAACAGGTTTTCAACGCAACAGCGTCATCATGAGTGGTTCATCCCACCCACACAGCACAGCGGTTAAAAGACAACTGGCCCAACTTTAACCTCTGTGCTGTATGGGTGGTATGAACCACTCAGGATGACGCTGTTGCGTTAAAAACCGGATCTGGTCAAAATAAAACAGTGGAAAGACAACGGATAAGTTCATAGAGTAATCTCGTGTTTTTTAGAGACTCTAATCACGTGATCAATGAACCTTTAAATAATACTATTAAAACAGGATTTTTAGAGAAAATGGTTGAGTATTTCATGAATGTACATGAACATATTTCTATTGGAACATATGTGGTTGGTGAGATACGTTGTGGGTAAGTTGAGCCATGTGGTGATTGATACACATGCCATCATCAAGAAGCCATAGGAACATAGGTCCTACACACACCCCACACTCTCATCTGACATCTGGTTGACATATTCAAATGCACCGCCTCCCACGCGGCCGCCACGGCTCCCTGATAATGTGCGGGGTGGAGTTCTCTCTCCCCCCCCCCCCTCCCCTTGGCACGCGACCTCCCTCCTTTAAAACTAAATTTAAAGTGGAGGGGCCGGGGGACATGCAGCACACACACATCAATTCCAGAAACCATATTGGCCGAGATTTCATTACGATTAATGTCGACTGAAGAGGCTAGGGGGTGGGGAGGAGGAAGGCCCCATGGGAGGTGGGGTTCTTTAAACCGAATTTAAACCAATCATGAAGGGGGGGGGGGGGGGGGGGGGGGTTCACGAAGGAAAACATTGCTAAGTTAATAGTGTTGTCAGTCATCTAGTTACAACACCCCTAACTCAACAGCAACACTGCTTGTTGGCACACAACCTACCATATTGTCATTTTAATGTTTTAAAAAATAAAAAAAATAAAAAACCGACACAAGAAATAAACCTTTAAACAAAGAGGGGGGCTTGAAGCCTTAGGGGAGAGGGGCTTCGTCCTTAAAAACATTTGAGCTCAAACTCCAAGTCTCTAGCGGTAATAGAGGCCGAGATCCCTTTACAGGCTCTGATGAAACCTGAAGATCTTGGAAACGGTATACTCGATTTCCACCAAACATAAGAATCATCTCGAAAATACCAGCTTTTGAAGCAAAAAAAACACTTTGAAATCGGTTCATCCTCCTCGGACTACGATGTCACAGACAAAGGCTCCAGACTTATAACACCCCTCCTTTTGCGTTGGTGGTTAATAAACGAATGGCACACTTTTTACATTTTAATACAAAATATTTGACAACGTATACGCTAGAGTCAATGTCAGATACTCGTTAAAGACCCCTACCCTAGGTGAATAAAAATTTAGGGTAGGCAAAATTTAGGACTCCCACAGTAGAGTCGGGCTCATGTCCACCAGAGTAACGAAAGAGCGCTCTGGTGGTAGGCGATATGACCTCGTACTTAAAACCCGGGCATGACTCATAAAACCTAACCTAACCTACTGTATACGTAGACATTAAGAAAGTTCTAACAATGAATACATTTCAAAATAAAATAAACAAGAGTGTTCACCTGTACACTGGGGTCTGTTACTATTGACATCTATTTCCACTCACCTGAAAAATTAAAACAAATATAGTAAATTATACAGATAATATCATATTTATTATCATTGTCTTATAGATATGTTATTTTTTTAATCTCTCCCAAATTAGGAGCTTTTATATCCTCAGCTAAACGAAGCGCAGAAAATTTTTTTTAAAAAATGTATGAATGTGTCTATGAAGAGAATAACTCCCGACAGACGAATGTATCGGCAAGAAAATTTATGTGTATCCAGAAGGCCATAAAGACGATACCAATTGATTCCCAGCTATATCGGCCAAAAGGTAATAATGTATCGACTTGAAATTTTATATTTACAATTAAAGCCCTTTATAGAGGCTGAAGGGAAAGGGAGGATCAGAGGAGGGATCGATAACAGCCAATGTAAGGAATGTATCGACAAAACATTATTATAGAAGTCCCTATATAAGTAAATTATTGATTTTTAGTCCAAATAGTCGATTGGTGTTGGAGAAAAAGCAAAAACGTGATTGATTAATTTACCTATGAGTCACAGACTATTTTTTTTTTTAAATTTCTGTCCGCCAATCCTGATCTTGCTGGAGCCTCACTCATCCTTCAGGAGCACTTCACTGAAATAGAGAGGTGGTGCAACCTCTGGAGAATTAAATTAAATGAGCAAAAATGTGTTCAAGTCTCATTTTCCCCTACGCCATCTATCCTGTCCTCCCGTCGTCATCAACAACATCCTGATTCTCTCTTCAAACCAAGTTTGCTTTCTCGGGTTTTACCTAGACAGTAGTGGGTTTTTATGTGGAACCCACATAAACGACAAGATCTGAATCAAAGATTCGGACTGTTAGGTCGACTAATTGGGCCAAAATCGAAACTCCAATTTACGGACTCGAACTTTGGGGTACAGCTAAACAATCCAACATCAATCTTATACAAGCACATCCCGATTCCAATCATTCCACAGAAACCTTTCTTCCCATTCAAATACTTTCGCACAAGACTTTCCTCGCATTTCCATCTTGACAATCCTCCCCGCCGCTTGAACAGAAGGGTAGCCTCGCGATATTCTCTGAATTAACTTTCGAGGGAGTGTCAGCGCTGGTTGGCTTCTCCCATTAAGTGACGTTGTTATATTTTTTTTATTTTTTTTACCACATATTTGCTTATTTTGTAATAATAATAATAATAGTCTTTATTTATTTTATTTTATTTTATTTTTTTACAAATGTACATTAATAATATTGACCGACAATACTCATGGTCAAATTGACCGTCTGAGGGGTTATCTCTTCTATTTCTACTCACACATATATAAAAGTGACAAAACAAAAAAAAATTAAAATACAAATACAAATACAAATGCAGTAATTTACAAAATTAACTTAAATGATCCTTTAAAAAAACTAACAAAAAATTAAAATAAAAAACATCTTACTGTTTATAATATAAACAGCAAGATGTTTTTTATTTTAATTTTTTGTGATATATTATATCACTAATAATTAAACTCTGAAACCAGCTCAAATCTATACTTCCAGGCGGCTTTGCAACAGTTAATTAGAGTTTTGTAATTTCGTCCATTTACATATTCAATAAACTGAACATAGCTTAACTCTGTTTCACCAAAATAAATAAAACGAAATTCTTTTAAGATGGGGCATACGGCAATGAAGTGAAACACATCTTCATCTTATATCTTGATTTAAATAAAGAAGTTCACCTCGTACCTTCAGCACCCAGCTTATCCAATTCGCATCCATCTCTGAGAAAATAACTTTATTATCTGTAACTAACTGTTTATATAAAGTATGCTTGGTACTATTTATTGATTTTAATTTATATTCATTAATAAATGTATCCCTACTTTATTTACAATATCATTTCCTTTTATTCTGCCATCCAAAAACTCAGTTATATTAACATTACAGTTGTTACAAATAGATTGCACTTCGTTATACCAAAATACCTTTTTATCGAGGACATTCCTCGTAACAATGTTTATATATCTATAAGATGGGAGATTTAAAGATAACTTTATCAAATGTAAATGTAATTTCAATGTAAACAAGAAAACAGGCATTAAATCAGATTCTAAATATAAGAAGGAATCTGCTCTGTTTCTGGCCAGCTTTAAACATTTTATAATAAATAATTTGAAGGTTCTTTCAATATTACTTACGCTTATTATGTATATAGATAGCAAATAAATAAATAAAAACATTTTAATTAAAAACAAGAAATTTTGGTGAAAATTCAACGTCGAATTTCTGACCGAACTTCCCCTTATACTTGGTATAGCTAAAGAATTAATATTTGTGACAATTCTTCAAGTATTATTTGTACTAGTTAACTGCTAGTTGGGAGAACGGTGGGATGTCTGCAGAACAGTGGAGGGAGGGTGGTAGGGCGGTAGGGCCGAAGTGTGCCTTCTAGATAAGACAGAATCCCTTTACCGTGAGGAGAAAACCCAGTTAAATTTTAACTAGTTTAAAGTTAACAAAAGGAAACTTAATTTGGCACTCTACTCCAGCCGGGGGCATCCCCTCTGAACGGGGAACAATCATAACGATTAGGCCACTTCAGTATCTCCATTTGTTTGCTTGATTTTTACTTGCCCAGCTATACAAAGTATAGAGGAAATTATATAATCGGTGTGAAATTCGATGCGAAATTTTCAACGGAATTTTATGTTTTCCGACCACCGAATTTCAAAAATTAAAACAAAAGTTCTACCTCTTTATGTGTGTTGTGTTGTAAAAAATACACACATTGTAAGTATTAAAAGTATTCTATAATTAATTATTATTTTTTAAAGAAAATAATCGAAAAAGTGTCGATTTTTTTTTTTTTTTCAACTGTTAGAATGTAGAAGTTTTCTTAAAAACAGCTGTTAAAACATTGATTAATAAATTGAGTGGTTGACGCGAAAAAGGTTCTAAGCGCCACTTTAGTCGAAAATGAGATTTCTGTGGAATAAGATTATATAGGCCTCTAGGGACTGTGTAGGGAAGATTTTTTTTTGCCGTTACAGCAGCAGTTGGTAGTATTGAGCCCACGTCAGCGTTGAGCCTCATGGAAGAAGGTTCTAACAGCCACCAGTAGTTCTCAACATGGCAGCGGAAGAAAGTGTTATGTTGGCGTTTAGAACCTTTTTCGCGTCAACCACTCAATTAATGAATATAAATATACAAAGAATAAACAATTCGTTTTTATTTAAAAATGAATGGAGAACAACCAACGATAGTAACAAATGCCGGCGATCAGCTGTTTTATATAGAGAAGCACAGTCGAAGGATAGCTGTGTTCGGATTAAGACGCCTGATTTGTGAGTGACGGAGATGAAGCAAGCAGTTCAAGTTTTAACCGTAAAGTGAGAGTGGTGTTAGTTTATAGTTGAACTACGTCGATGAACCAAGGACAAATAAAGTGTGAGTTACAAAAGAAGGTACTTTTTATTTATTTATATATATGCCCAGTATAAGAATTTTAAAGAGTGGTCACAGAAAATACACTGATGTAGTTTTAAAAATTACTTAGCAAGAATCTTTGTATATACCTAATTTAATTTTTTTTTTTTTATTTTTATTATGTAGATTAATTATTAATAAACCCAAATTTTTTTTCTCGATTCTATGCTATTCATTTTCCCTATCAACCAAATAAGAAAATACCTTTGGATTAGGTTGAACATTTTTGCAAAAAATATTTTAGAAGAAACCCAAATGTAATAATAATTATTACATGGAGTGGTTGACGCGAAAAAGGTTCTAAGCGCCACTTTAGTCAAAAATGAGATTTCTGTGGAATCAGGTTCTATAGGTCTCTAGGGCTGTGTAGGGAAGTTTTTTTTTGCCGTTACAGCAGCAGTTGGTAGTATTGGGCCCACGTCAGCGTTGAGCCTCATGGAAGAAGGTTCTAACATCCACCAGTAGTTCTCAACTTGGCAGCGGAAGGAAGTGTTATTTTGGCGTTTAGAACCTTTTTCGCGTCAACCACAATAATTATTATTAACTGAATTTTTTTTAAATACCTGCATTTTCTTCAAAATTGCACGTTATCAACTTTCTATATTTTATTAGAGCTCTTTTCGGAAGGTACTATAGAAATCAAAATTTAGTAGGAGACCAGCTATTAGTTCGACAGGAAGTGTGATAATTTTATTATTTATTTTATTGATTATTTTTATATATATTACTCACATTTTTAATTATCACAGTGTCTGTGAATACGACAATTTCCGATAGAGTGGCTGTATCGACAAACACACAACGAATCAGGGGTCGGAAAACATGCAATTCCAGGAAAACTCGATGGAATTTCTGACCGATAACATAACTTCCCCAATACTTCATGTAGGTGCAGACATTGCAATGCCAACATATGAACTTCCATTTAAAACCATTTGATAGTTTTCGAATATCGCTCAGATCTCGGCTTCCTTCCCGGTATCCACTGTACTATTATTACACTGAGTGGATTTATCTCCACCCAGAATTTGGCCATTGGCACATCTGTTCATTTCCAATCTCAGCTAATATCTGCAACAACTAGGTATAACGAAAAAAAAAAAAAAAAAACTAGATGGTTTCTTCGTAAATCCCTGAATCTGATAGAAGACTTTGATGAAGAAAATCGTTCAAGAACTTATTTCTTTTTCCAGGGCTAATCCTTAAGGAAGAAAATCTATATTTGATACTAAATAAAATTCTTTGTCGTTGAAAAGGAAGAGGGGGGAGAGCCAATATGTTGACAGTGGCCTCCTCTAATCGGCTTAATGGACTCCCTTTTCGCCGCTCTATCTTTATCATCCCCTAATCTCCACCACGTGGGAATTAATTCCACCCCCATGGTCTCACCCCTCATCATCCCCCCAGGGGTCTTCTCCGCGCCTTTTTGCGCTTTATTATATTCATACAAAATAAAACAACAAATATACAATTTTTTTGACCAATTTTTGATAGGCAGGACGATGATAGAAATAAGACTGAGCTTCGTCTGGAGACACGTTAAGCAGATTTGTAACGTTACTTATTCGGTTAATTACATTCAGTTGACATTTTCCATGAGTTTGAGACCAGTGGCTCACCTTCCCCCCTAAAAAGATAATCTACTTAATGTTCGATTCGAAACTCAAAATCCATATTAGCAGCGTCTTCCTTCCCCAAATACGCGTATACGTGCAAATATCAAAATGATCGAACGTTGGAAATTTGTTTTGCGCTCTTCAGTTTCAAAAACCCCATCAATAGAATTATGGATATAGCTAGTGGCCATAGAAACTTCTCTCTCCAGGTTACGGAAACGAGAATCTTTGTCCGCCTTCACTAATCGCTTCTACCTAGCTTGGTTCGTAGCGATCCTTCGCCAGTCCACCACTGAGAACTCTGTAGCGTCCTATTTGATCAAATTAGACCATTGGATTCTAGGTCTATCCAGCGTTCTTCTTCCATATACATCCGCGGAGAGGACAGAAGAAGTAGGATAGGTTATTGCCAGAAGAGTTAACTCTAGAAAGGCATGAGCAACGACTTAGGAAGGCAAGTGGCCGCAGTGGATTTGATAAATAAAAGCTCTAAAAATATATGTACTTTTAATTTTTAGTCCAACAACATAAGACAACTCTTGTTCGGAAATGGATATTACGTGGCTGTCTCCAAACCTTTGGACGTACCTGTCACCAGATTAAAACCTATTTTCATTCTTTTGATGTTGAAATGCTAGACATGCCAAATGCATTGAAGGCAGAAACGTCATGCAACGCACTGAACTGAAGAGCGAAGTAAAGCCCCTGAAAATAAGTAGGTATACATTTTATTTAGATTTTTTTTTTCATTTTCAAGAGTTGCTGATATTTCTCCTTAAAATTGTTTTTTTTTTTTTTAATTTGATATTTTCAAGTGAAGAGAGAGAATAGGGATTTTATTCTGTTCCCTCACTTGAAGAGGGTGCATTGGAAAGGGGAAGAGGTGTATTGAAAGTTGAGGAAATCTGGGTATTCATTTAATGATGCAGAAACGAGAGTATCAAGAGAGCTCTCTTGCCTGTTTCTATACTTCTTTCTTTCATTTTCTCCAGGTTTCCCTTTCTACATGGTTCTTAGGACTCGTCCTGTTATGAACAAACGCACACGTAGTACTGATCAGCAAGAGGTTTGAAGAGGCCTACAAGTGGTGCTGGTTGGAGATGGTTTTCCGGTCCGGATTAACATGAGTTTAAGAGTAGTAACGGTGAATCTTGTTTCGACGCCATCTTAGTCTTGGCCTGTTGAAAGTATATTCCCAAAGAGTGTTTGAATGAGCAAAAAGTGTTTGGAGATCGCCTAAGGAAGGATCGGCATAAGTTTAAGGCAGTCGTATGAGGCCTTGTTCCCCACAACTGTCTATAGATTTCTCCATGATTCTTAGAACTCCTCCTGAAATGAACAAACACATGCGAAGTGCACTGGGATCGGCAAGAATACTGGAGAGACTAACAAGTGGAGATGGATGGGAATGGTCCTCCGGACCGGATCTCAATGAGCCTAAGATAGTATTAAGGAAAAATGTGCCATTTCCTCATAGCTTTTTTCTTCTTTTTTTTCCCGGGTGTACCGGCCCCTGAAGGAGGCGCAAGGACACCCTTTTCAGCCGCGAAGGGGGGGGGGGGGGGGTATAAGGGCATAATATAATTCTCGTTTATTTAATATTTTATTCCTGCTACGGCCGGCTGTAGAATCCGCCAATCGCCGGGGCGACTTGCCGGGTCCCCCAACGGCTTTCCCCGAGAAAATTCGGGACCAGGCATCCATACTCTTGGCTGCGTTGCACCGAGGATGGTAGCAAGTGGGCTGTGTAACTAGCAACCCGCGGTCATCCCCGTAACCAAGCTAAACTGCATTCTTTACCTTCCGCCAGGAGGCGTCGGATCGACCAAACTGTGGGTAGTCAGCCTCACTCATCAGCTTCCGCGGGTTCAGTCCCAGGTACGATCCTGTCTGGCGTATCAACTCCACCCTAGGCCCCAGAACTATGTGTTCTGCAGTCTCGACGCCGCCGCACGAGCAGTTCTCTATCCTACATGATACGTTCGTGTATTGTCACACATTTTTCCTTTTCTCATTAATGCTTAGCCTCAGTCTGCTTGAAAACACACTCCTTTGGAGTGCACGGCGCTACACGTCGCACCATGTTCTCTCGGATATGTTCTCTCATTTTTCCTTTTCTTACTTAGATGAACTGTTTCTATTAAAAACAAAGTCCAATACAGGATATTGGGATGGATGAGAGGTGTGGAGTGTGGAGAGGCCAACAAGTGGAGTTGGTCCTCCGGACCGGATCTAAATGAGTCCAAGATAGCGGTAAGAGTGGCTCGTGCTTTGAGGCTCCAAGCAGAGCTCCGCCATTCCTCCCACGTCCCAGACCCTCATCCTGTATTCCAGGCCCTCTCTCCACTTCCCAGTCCTCCTCTCCCTCCAATCACCATCTCTCCCAGCCACCAGCCCTACCTAAACTAATTACAAGTACGAGTAGTGTGCTACCCACCCCTAACACCCACCACCCTTCCAACCTACTCCATTTTTCCTCTTTTCAAATTGAATTGAAATGTACTGTGAGGTAAAAAATACACACATTGTAATTATTAAAATATTCCAAAATTAATTATTTTTTAAAGAGGGAAATGGTTATAATGTTGAATTTTAATAAAAAACAGCTGTTAGGACATTAATAAATTAATTAGTGAATATAATTATGAAAAGATTAAACCATTCGCTTTTGTTAAAAATTAAAGGAGAACAATAGGCGATCGAAACAAATGCCAGCGGATCAGTAGTTATATATAGACTGGGACAGTCGAGTGAGAGATGAAGCGAGCGAGACGCAGCGACAGTTAAAGTACACACGTGAGGCGAGACCTGTGATAATTTTATTTTTTATTATTATTTCTAATTATTATTATTTTTTAATTACATTTTTTTATTATCACAGGTATGATCTTGTATTAAAGATGGACGTATAGAATTTCGGATACAGTGTATGAAGCTCAGGCAGCTATGCACACAGCAGGATTGGTAAATTCAGCCAAAATTGGCTACAACTCAAAATGTATTCATGGATGGGATGTTGAGATATTTTGAACCGGTACGATGTCAGCTACTCGTTTAAGACACTTACCTGGGCTGGAAAGATTTAGGACTACAGTAGAGTCGGACTCATGCTCACCAGAGCGCTCTGTCGACGCTCTAGTTAGGCGAAACTAGTTAAACCCCGAGCATGAGTAACAATAACTAACTAACTAATATATTTCATAGTATAACCACTCCCTCAAGACTTGCTCAATTTCCAAATGAGATAAAATAATTGTTCACGTTAACAAAATTGTTTGGAATGATTAATGCAGAATTGTCATATGCCGGATAAACGGTAGTTTTAATACACTTTCTTAACAGAGAGATTTTTCAATTAGAACGGAGAGGATTGAAGAATAAAATAAAGAAAAGAGAAGGGGTTGGTTAGCCCATTGCGGAGACGTCGGTAATGAGTGTTTGATAGGGTGATGGCCAGGGTGAGGTCCTGATTGAAAGAGGGCTGGAGGTCTCTCTCTTCGGATTAAAATAGGGGTGGAGAACCGGGATTGACTTGATGTCCCCGCACACAGACAGATCAAAGGATCAACGTAGTCTGTCATCTATTCAGAAACTTGCCAGGGAACAGCTTATAAAGCAGAGATGCCGCAACGCTCCCCAACCACACAAAATCGATCTTTTAGCTTTTTAATATTTTTATGCTAATATAAATGTGCGACCATTCGCAAAGAAACTAAATGCGATTTGGTAGCAGTCAAATTTTAAGTCTCGAATTTTCGCAATAGACTATGAGAAAGAATTGCTTGGAATATCCTTGACCATTTGGAGAAGCCATTGTAAGAAAAAAACCACATGCAGTCAATTGAAGATGTTCCTGGGTGAGGATTCTGTCTTGGAAGATGGGATCCTGAACTTCAACAGTATCAAGCTTCGGCAACTAACAGAAATCTGATAGAACATATGATAGGATAGGACTGGTTCAACAAACACAGGAGTCAAGGACAGTCCGAACTGTGAAAGATGGTAAAGAAGCGACGGCAGCTCGCTTTTGACCAAAGGGAAAATGGTAATTAGGTGAGGGGGGGGGGGGGGGGGGGCCTTAACACAAAAAGTATCATAATTGCCGTAATTTCATATGTAAATTCAAAACTCCATAAGAACGACACCTCTTAATCTTCACTTGAAACGGCTGAAGGGAACGGGGATCGGAGGGGGTTCAACGCTCAACTCAAAAACCCCAATAACTGCCGATGTAATGAACATATCGACATGAAATTTTATGTTTGCAATTCACCAAAACCCCATAAGGACAGCACCTATTATTTTTTCAAGAAATCGGCTAATGGGAAGGGGATCAGGGCTAGACACAAAAACACTAATAACAGCCCATGTAATCAATGTATAGACACAGCATTTACTGTGAGGATCCAGAAGCCCCTATGTACGTCAACTATCGATCTTCAGCCCAAACTATCGATTCGTTTTGGAGAGAAAGCAATCACTTAATTAATTATTTCGTGCTGGGGCCATCCATTGCCAGTGGATTCACCGACGTCTTTTTTTTTCGAATATCCGGCACCCCTCTGGATAGAATGAAAAGAAGGTCAAAGAGCGCCAGACGGGGCGTCGTTTTCCAGCCCCTGACGTATGGGGGTGTGTCGTTCTGTATCCCCCTAATTATAGGGAACAGCCCCTCTATTTTAGTTCAGTAGTCAGAACCACTTTAAAATCAATTTTGCACGATTTCAACTATTATGTCATGATTTATTCATGAAGTACCAAGTCTTGGTTGGAAGAAAATAAATTTCAGGCCGTTCCGGCCTATCAGATTGTAACACACCCCTTCATTCATGCAGTGACGATGGTCGTCAGAGGCTGAAAAGAAGGGTTGTGATATCAAGTGTTTTTGAGATATTTATATATCTACATACATTTATATGATTGCGTTATAAACTAACCTATGCATATTTTACAAACAGGTATTGTATATCTTGGTGAGCTCCCTCACATCTGAACTTAACGCCGAGCACATGTTGAAGCGCTGTCGAACGATTCCGATCGTTCCATCAGTCGACCTATCTGAAAGCTCCAGATTGCCCCAGAGCAGATTACATCACGGAACATTCATTGAAGTATCTTCGAATATCGTCTCCATTGCGGAACTGTCGTCAATGTACATTTGAACGGCCCCGGTTTTTCAAAAGGGAACACGAAGACACATTATAAATAGTCTTTTCGGAATGGGCATTGCGGAAAGAAAATTAATCTTGGCGGGAACAAGCGGGTTTTTGGATATTAAAAGAATTGATTAGAGGATCGGAGAACATCTCGGATATGATCTGATGGAGGAAACCACGCTACACAACCTGGATGAATGTGAAGGTTATTCACACGATGGATAATCTTCGATGAGATGAGCTGCGAAAACAGAGGTTCGAAAGGATCCTGCGCTTCATTAAGGGGCTATATGGGGATTCAGGCTTTGGATAACCCACTTCTGCAATGAATCATATCACCGTCGAACGGTTCCGGCCATTCTACCAGAGTCGACCCATTTTAAGGATCTTTAAGTTAAGGTTGACTTGGACAGATACGATGCGGTGTGGTATTATGTTTCCTGTGACTCCCCTCATCTCTGAATATCATCTTCCATTTACCACTTTGGATTATGTTTCCTTTATGCCTCCCTAGATGGACCATAACAGTCTGTAGCACACTCATCCACCCCCTCACTCTTTAGCCTTCCTAGTTCACTTCCACATCCTCTTCTATCACTATACTTTCTGTCTACTAGATATAATAGGAAGAAATTGTTTTTAATTTTTAAAGATTAATACCCATTTAGACTATTTTTGAGCGAACAGTATGGATTTTACCACAAAGGAATGGGACTAGAGAGCGGCTCCACAGGACGGCATACTCAAAGTTATTTCACCTCCCAGATAAAAAAAACCTAAGGGGAGCGAATCCACCATCAGCTACCGGCGCCCTACGTACGGTTTTGGCGTTGGAAGCTATTCGTAGGCTGTCGATTTTCGGGTCAAACATCAAAGAGACTGGCTCCAATTTTGCTGTGGACGACATGTCAGTATTGGAAGGGTTTTGAAAATTACCAATGCACAACTTGAATGAGTCCTGTTCCTGTAACTCTATCATTGCACGAATTTTACTAATTTACTTTTAATCTACGGAACCCTGCAATGTGTGTTCTGATAATTTTCTATGTAATATTTCTATTAACTCTTATTCGTGGGAATGTTTTTACTTAGATATATAAAGAATGAAGTATGCATCATGCATATGTATAATATTACATAAACTTTTTATGCTGTACAGCATATCTACATAGTTGAGAGATTTCCTATGAGAATTCTAAAGAGAATCCATTAAAAATACACTTAGGCTCTATTGTTCTGGGAAAACGTCACGACCCATGACACATTTCTATCTTTCAACGTTTTTTTTTTTTTTTAATTTTTTTTTTTAATATATGTTTTTTCTCCTTATTTTTCACACTTGGCTTTAACGATTCCGAAAGACAAATGGCTTGTTTATGCGTTTGCGTGTTTCCATTGCCAGGCCCGTTTCGAATTGTTTAAAGAATGCGTCTGGTAAATTTCCTGAGTTGGGATCATCGTGCTCTCGCTTCGGACCTTCGTATTACTCGCTCTTAACACCCTAACTTTCATGTGTCAGCATAATCACCTCCGGCTTCGGATTCAAGCCTACCTAAGAAATATTTAAGACGCGCTTCGCTCGCCGACCTCGCTTGACATCTCGACTGTCGATAACTTGGGCAGCTCCAACCTTGCTTGACTGAGACAGAGCTCCTCGGCTATACGAAGTATGAGGGCGCCAGTAGCTCAATGGTATGCGTGCTTGCCTTCTGAGCTCAAGGTCGTGGGTTCGAAACCCGGCGGAGGACCTTTGAGGGAGGTAAAATAAACTTAAGCACGCCGTCCTTCGGATGGGACGTTAAGCGATGGTCCCGAGCCTGTGCGATGTCAGGTACTCGTTAAAGACCCCTGCCCTAGGTGAATAAAAAAAAAAAATTTATTTCTTTGAAATATTGAATATGTCACAAACGATTGACCGGCAATCAGCCAAGCAGGTGAACCACCCAGAACGGGTTAATTAATTACGTTCTACTTCCAAAACCAGTCGACCGTTTGCGCTAATATTCAACAGATGACTTACGTAGGGGCTAAATCCATTAGTGTTTTTGAATTGAGCCCCCTCCACTTCAACCGATATCACTGAAATGTGACAGACTATGTTCTCATTCGGTTATGACTTCAAATATAAAATTTCGTGTCGATACATTCATTATATTGTCAGTTATTGGAGATTTTATGATAAGCCTCCCACCTAATCCCCTTTTTCCCTTTGGTCGATTGGGATGAAAAACAATACGAGACGTCATCAGAGGATTCTGGATACACATATAAAATTTTGTGTCGATACATTCAGGGTTCGTGTACATTTTTTTTTCTATTTGGAATCTAGAGGTCGAAAATATGAAATTCCGTTGAAACTCCGCATCGAATTTTTGACCGATTGCATAATTTCCTCTATACTTCATAAAGCTAGGGAAGTAAAATTTTATAATTAATTATGTCTATCTTTTAGTTCAAAAAAATCCGTTTGTTTTATTTATAACTAATTATGTCTATCGTTTAATTCAAAGGAATAGGTTTGTTTTATTTATAACTAATTATGTCTATCGTTTAATTCAAAGGAATTGGTTTGTTTTATTTATAACTAATTATGTCTATCGTTTAATTCAAAGGAATAGGTTTGTTTTATTTATAACTAATTATGTCTATCGTTTAATTCAAAGGAATAGGTTTGTTTTATTTATAACTAATTATGTCTATCGTTTAATTCAAAGGAATAGGTTTGTTTTATTTATAACTAATTATGTCTATCGTTTAATTCAAAGGAATAGGTTTGTTTTATTTATAACTAATTATGTCTATCTGATTTCGAGCAATCCTAAAATTCAGAGATTTACCGGTACAGCGCTGGATTACTGCAGGAAGTCAATAACAAAAATAAAATAAATAAGAACTTATCCGACATTAAGCTATAACTACGTTCATGAGACATAACCAGTTTTAATGGAGTAACTGCCCTATCCTGGTTATCCCATTTAAATAGCTAGTTATTCTATTAAAAGAGTTATCTCAATTTATCTTTTAAGGTCTACTAATAGACAATGCTTAAAATTTATATATGAATTTATCAGAAACAGTGTTTACTATCTTTCTACCGACTGCCTAATGAATGATAACAGATATAGAAAATAGCTATTTTTAAAAACTAAAGTCATATTTATTAGACTTCGAGGGCGCCGGTAGTTCAAAGGCAGCGTGCTTGCCACTGAGCTCAAGATCGCGGGTTCGAAACCCGGCCGAGCTCCTTAGGTTTTTTTTATCTTGGAGGTGAAAAAATCTTGAGCACAAAAAAATTCCCGCCTTTCGGAGGGACGTTGAGCGATGGTTCCGAGCCTGTGCGATGTCAGGTACTCGTTAAAGACCCCCTTTCTTGCGTGAAAAAACCTATGTAGGAAAAAAAAAAACTTCCAAAGCAGAAACAGGCTCATGACCACAAGAGTGACAAAAGAGCGCTTTGGTAGTAGGCGATATGACCTCGTAGTTAAAGCCCGGGCATTAGTCACAATAACTAACTTCATTGAACTTTGAAAGAAATGTGAGATGTGACACGAAGTATAGGGGTAGTTATGTTATCGGTCAGAAATTCGATGCGGAGTTTTCAACAGAATTTCATGTTTTCCGACCTCCTGGACTCGAAAAATGAAAAAAAAAATCTTATGAGCATGTGTCCATGAGTCTGTATGATTTTCAGTGAACATGATAACTCCCGATAGAGTGAATGTATCAACGAATTTTCAGCCAAATCGACCTAAGGGAATTAGGGGAGGATTAACGTTGTGGTGTATAAAAATAATACACACATTAAATTATTATAAATAAAAAAAAAATTAATTATATTTATTTCTGTATAAAAAGAAACTGAATTAGTAAATAAATAATAAGAAACCATTTCTTTTAAAACAAATGCCAGTAAAAAACAAAACACGGCCATCAGTTTTAAGTGTGTGTAGAGAGAGTCGAGGCCTGGGTTCAATGGAGACGGGCTGAGTGAAACATGGAGAGTGGTGTTTAGGCCTAAAATGTAATGAACTAAATAGAAGTGAATTGACAATGAAATTGATCAGCAAAGAAGGTACTGTTGTTTGTTTATATGTACTGGATATATGCCAAGAAATATATAATTTAAAAAATGGCCAAAATATAAAACAAAAAAGATTGAATTAGTTTTAAGAATTTAGTTTTTAAGATTTTTCTTTTGATTATTGTTTGTTTCAATGTTTAGTTTTATAATTTTATAATATAGATGGTTTAAAAAAATAAACCCAAACTATTTGCTCTAGTAAATTCAATTCTATTCATATTCCCTGTTAACCCAATAAGAAAATTGATACCTTTGGATTGGATTTAACATTTTTACAAAATTTAGAAAAACAATATGGCATCTCTTTAGAAATCCAAATTAAAAGTTGGTTAATTGAATTTTTTTTAAATACGTGCACTTTCTTAAAAATTGCACTTCTTGAACTTTTGATATTTTTAGGGCCCTTTTCGAAAACTACTGTAGAAATCAAAATTCAGTAAAACAAAAGAGATACAATTTCTACAGGAAATGTGGTAATTTATTGTTTATTTAATAATTATAGTTTTATTTAGATTTTTTTTTATTAATCATTTATATTTACCACAACATATGTATTTTTTTCTACGAAGATGCCTTTATATGTTTTATATGTGCAGTGTATTATATATTTCGCAAACCGGGCGGTCTTCGAAAAATCGAATATCATACGTGGTTTTCAGTTTTTTCAACAACTTTTATTTGAAGAGATTTTTGATTATTATTGTAAGTCGTAAGTATAAGTGGTACGTTGTAAAATGTACTTAGACCCCGAAGTAAGGCGGATTAATTTTCTGAGCCAAAATCTAGCACACGCCTTCATTTCAAAGTTCATTGCTAAAATCGTTTTTCCTCACACACACAGACATCGCGAATATGGTCAAAACGTTTTCAGGGGACGTTGAAAGGTGAAATACCATAAATATTGTGGAATGGAATACATATTTTTCAGTCAGTAGATATGTATGCATAATTTCTCATACATTACTAAGAAATATCAATTGAAAATCGACGTGAAAATTGTCTGTCTCACCCCTAAGAGCTATTGGAAAAGAATTTTCCTCTCAACTCCCGCCTAGGGTTGAGCATTATCCACAAGCCATTACCTTCAGAGTGGTCCCCATAATAAACACTTCAGTGAAATTACCCCCAAGATATATGAAATAATGAAATTTCCCCGTCTGGTAACAAGCCAGAGGGAAAACTCACCATTTTCCCTCTTTTCATTTTCGACGTCCCCTTCCTCTCTCCTCTGTTTCTCTCATAGCCCTTAAATGAATTCAATATTGAAAAACCCTGACATTTCACGCTTCAAACGAAAGAGCATTAAATTCCTTCTAAATGAGGAAAATGGGGAGAAAATCTCAAACTTTAAAAGACAATTGTTGAAGATATTTTGATTCATATTTTCAGGACAATACTTTATTATAATACATTTTCCACAGTTCGCTTCTATTTGGTAGTTGTGGGACTTTGTTGTCAACTTAATTTAAAATTATATATCTGTAAGTCACTTACAGGTGAACACATGCGCACTAACTCCAGTTAGCGGCGACTTAGCCCAAACTTAAATTGAGGACCGAAAGAAAAGTTATAGAAGAAACAAATACGGAAATTCTTAATTCATTAATTGCAATATTTCACTACCCTAACAGTACAAAGTATACAAAAAGTATATAATCTGTCTGAAATTCGATTTTGAATTTTCACCGGAATTTCTGTCTGTGTCTCTATGAACATTGTAACTACCGATAGAATGAATATATTGACACGAAATTATATATGCATATCGAGAACCCTATAATTACGAAACCTATCGATTATAGGCCACAAGCTTAACACAAATATCTCCCTTTGTAATGAATGTATTGTTGATTTTTTCCAGCATTTCTTCCAGAGGGGTCTTCTTTTTTGAAAATATTTCGGGACACTTTCACGACCCTTCTTCTGATCACTATGAACTAATTGATGACACTACGAACACGAAACTGAAAACCACATAAGATATTCGAATTTTCGAAGGCGTATATATAGGTTTGCGAGACATATAATACACTGTACATATAAAACATATAAATCTTCGTGGAAAAAAATACATATATTAATCCTCCCCTAATCCCCTTATTCCCTTTGGTCGATTTGGCTGAAAACTCTCCACATCGAATTTCTGACCGATAGCATAACTACCCCTATACTTCGTATAGCTGGGGAAGTAAACACCTAGAAAATAAAATATAATTCAAGATTCAACATTTCTTTCAAAGTCCAATGACGTTAGTCATTGTGACTAAAGCCCGGGCTTTAACTACGAGGTCATATCGCCTACTACCAAAGCGCTCTTTTGTCACTCTTGTGGACATGAGCCTCTATCTACTTTGGGAGTCTTAAATTTTGCCTACATAGGTTTTTTCACCCAAGAAAGGGGGTCTTTAACGAGTACCTGACATCGCACAGGCTCGGGACCATCGCTCAACGTTCCTCAGAAAGATGGGGATTTTTTTTCATCTCTGGAAGAAATGCCGGAAAAAATCAACATTTCAACATTCCCGAGACGTTTAAGAAACACAATGAATATATTGATACAACATATTTCATATGTAAATTCAAAATTCTTTTAGGACGACACGTATTTAGTGTCAGCGGAATTGAAGGGAATGGAGTAGCGTTAAAAACCGCAATAACTGCCAATGTAATGAATATATCGATACAAAATTTAGTATTGATTTTGAGCCCATATGGTCGATTTGTTTGGGAGGAAAAGCAAAAACTTAAGATTTTACGTTTTTTAATTTTCTCTCTGCTTGTTCTTTGATTTATATTATTTACTATTTTTACTTCTTTCTTTTGAAGTCTGAAAATATTAGCACTAGAGAGATACAAATGAACATCGGCCAATATTGGGTTTCAAAATTAATCATAAAAACTCAGTCAATATTTTTTTTTTTTAATGAAATGGTTGATTCCGAACGAGAGCTTGCTATTTCCTGATTAAGTTCACAAAAGTTAGAAAGTAGATTGGAATTTATGAAAAAAAAAAAAAAAAAAATTAAAATAAAAGATGGCGAGGAGTGGTGGGGAGGGGGCTGTGTAATTAGTGTTGGGTGTTTTGAATAGGACCGTGTTGCTAATTACTGTCGAGAGAGTTTTTGGCTCTTGCTGGTTTTTGATAACCCATGTAGCCCTTGGGGCTTGGATAGCCTCATAGGAATTTTTTTTTCCCTCGAAATTCCTCCCCCTCTCTGCTGAGTAGCCTCCTCGCTAGAATTCTAATTAACATGATCTGTCTAGAGAGAGGAGAGAAAAAAAGAAAAAAGAAAAAAAAATCATTGTTTTCTCAAAACAAGAGGATTTTCTTTTATAAAGCTAGAGACTGGGGTCTTCGTTACTTAGCTCCACAGGCCATTATTATTAGCTGCTTGGGTAATATACTGTGGCTTAAGATGTATTATTATGATTATGATTATGATTCATAGAGTATTTAAAAAAAAGGTCACTGGCAATGTACTTTCCCCAGAACGAATTAATCAATTAACTTTTTGCTCCCCCTCCAAAACCAGTCAACCGTACATCGGCAGTTATTAGGATTTTTGAATTGAGACTCCTCCCATGAACCTTTCCACTGTTTTATTTTTGACCAGAACCGGTTTTCAACGCAACAGCGTCATGGCTAGTTCTGCTTTAACCGCAACACTGTGTAGGTGGGATGTACCCACTGGTGATGACGCTGTTGCGTTGAAAACCGGTTGGCGTTGAGAAAGGAGAAACCGTTCCCAGCCCAGATGACCATGCTCCTGAGTGGACACGGCAAGATGAGGCACTACCTCCACAGGTTCAGGATCCTCGATTTGCCTCTCTGCCTCTGCGGCACCCAGGAACAGACAGGTTGGCGTTGAAGAAGGACAAACCGTTCCCAGCTCAGATGACCATGCTCCTGAATGGACACGGCAAGATGAGACACTACCTCACAGGTTCAGGATCCTCGATTTGCCTCTCTGCCTCTGCGGCACCCAGGAACAGACAGGTTGGCGTTGAAGAAGGACAAACCGTTCCCAGCTCAGATGACCATGCTCCTGAGTGGACACGGCAAGATGAGACACTACCTCACAGGTTCAGGATCCTCGATTTGCCTCTCTGCCTCTGCGGCACCCAGGAACAGACAGGTTGGCGTTGAAGAAGGACAAACCGTTCCCAGCTCAGATGACCATGCTCCTGAATGGACACGGCAAGATGAGACACTACCTCACAGGTTCAGGATCCTCGATTTGCCTCTCTGCCTCTGCGGCACCCAGGAACAGACAGGTTGGCGTTGAAGAAGGACAAACCGTTCCCAGCTCAGATGACCATGCTCCTGAGTGGACACGGCAAGATGAGACACTACCTCACAGGTTCAGGATCCTCGATTTGCCTCTCTGCCTCTGCGGCACCCAGGAACAGACAGGTTGGCGTTGAAGAAGGACAAACCGTTCCCAGCTCAGATGACCATGCTCCTGAGTGGACACGGCAAGATGAGACACTACCTCACAGGTTCAGGATCCTCGATTTGCCTCTCTGCCTCTGCGGCACCCAGGAACAGACAGGTTGGCGTTGAAGAAGGACAAACCGTTCCCAGCTCAGATGACCATGCTCCTGAATGGACACGGCAAGATGAGACACTACCTCACAGGTTCAGGATCCTCGATTTGCCTCTCTGCCTCTGCGCCCCCAGGAACAGACAGGTTGGCGTTGAAGAAGGACAAACCGTTCCCAGCTCAGATGACCATGCTCCTGAGTGGACACGACAAGATGAGACACTACCTCACAGGTTAAGGATCCTCGATTCGTCTCTCTACCTCTGCGGCACCAAGCAGCAGACAGTCCATCACGTAATCTTCAGCTTGACGGGCCGGTCCGAGTTCTACCCCCGGTGACCGCGATGTAGAAGTAGCCCCACTCCACCGATCTCGAGCTCTCTCTGCGCCACCAGGCAGCCGCAATACAAGGGGGTCTGGGAGCGCCAGTCTGTTCCGTAAGGGTCCAGAGGCTTTTGCCCCCAGACATCCATAGCAACCTGTAAATAATACTTGTATATTGTAAATAAAACAGATGTATTATGTCTACCTCTTTCTTCCCCGACGAAGTTGCGGGTGACTAAGATGTTCCCTGGTGAGTTTTGTGGTGATCAATGCTGAAAGTTTAATTTTGATGAATGATTGATTATCTAGGTAAATTATTGTGTGTAAAATTGAAAATTAGGTTGTATTAAAGCATGTAATTATATGGAGTATGAAGTTAAATATATTGCCTTCCAGTAGGGCTGGCTTGTACTGGAAAGCCGGGAAAAAAAATGTTAATTGATTATATCGATCTGGGGAAGTACGTAGTAGTATTCATCGACAACTATTTAAAATTGGAATTGGAGAGGCCATATGAAAGTAGATCCAGAAGAAGAAGAGAAGAAGACGAAATGGTTGAATAAGAGGTAGGATAAAAGATAGGGGAGGGGACTCGGTGGGTGGGAGAGTTATGAATTATAGTCGACCTCTGTCAACGACGCCATAACGGAGCTTCTCCTTCCAGTGGCGGAAACAAAGCTCTCTAAACTAATAGGCTCCTTCCGCAAGGATATATAGCTATGGAATAACTTCCTCTCCCCGCAGGGTCTTCAACAGGCAACCCGCCCACTGTCTTCCAAGATGCCGACCTACCACCAACCCTCTCCTTCAACCAGGGGTGCAAAAACAACATTACAGCTCCTACATTTTTGGTATTTTCCAAAAAAATGTTGTCGGTGAAACATCGGCAACGAACTTCCCCAGCACGAATTAATCATATAGATCCCTCATATAGCTCTTCCTCTTATTACCAATCAACCACAGTCGAAGATGTTCCTTGGAGGGGAGTCCAGAGTTCTGAAGACGGGATCCTGAACCTCAAAAGGAACGAGCTTAGGCAACTGACTGTAGTTCTCACAGCAAATGGTCCGTTCAATAGACACCTTCACACTGTGGGAGTTAAGGACAGTCCTACCTGCGATAGATGTGGGGAAGAAGACGAAATGGCAGCACACTTCCTGGGCATCTGCTCGGGATATGCGCGAATGAGATTCCGCGTCTTTGGTGGAGATGTAATCGCAGAGGACTTTAGAAGACTGGACTATGAGAGCATTCTCAGGTTCATTTAAGAGAACTGGGAGACTGAGCACTTCATGAAGGGCTTGGTTCAGGCAGTATAAACATACAGGTAATATAATAAGGGGGAAGAGCCTAGCGCTTCCAGAGAAAGGATAAGAGCACTGGATGCTTAGGTCCCTAGTTGTAAAACACCAGCCCACCACATATATATATATAATACCAATCGACCAACCGATTTTGGCTAAAAATCAAAAGTTGATACATACTGGGACTTCTGAATCCTCAAAATAAATTTCGTGCCGATACTTTACAACGGCAGTTATTAGAGTTTTTGAGTTAATCCTCCCTGCCCTTTGACTGATAATCCTTAAGTGCTGTCTTCATGGAATTCTGGATACACGTACTGAATGTCGTGTCGATACATTCATTATATCGACAGTTGTTATAAATTTTGTTTAGCCCCAGATAAAAAAAAAGAATCACCGGCTAAGTACTTCCACAGCAAGAATTAATCAATTCCGTTTTCGCTCTCTCTCCAAATCCACTCGACCGTTTGAGCTAAAACTTAATATTTCACTTACCCCGGGAGGGGGGGGGGGGGGGGGGGGGGGGGTAGGTCGCTTCCATCGTAGTGCCCTCTGGAAACGTTGGAGAAGCCTCTTGGAAATCTCCAAGATCTCACGGCTAAACCACCCACATTTGTCGCCAATACTTGCAGCACAAGAACATCGATAACGACAATGAGTGGGCGTAGGATATAAAAAAAAAAAAAAAAAAAAAACTTACATAGTGGCTAGTCCTCACACTAAATTATTAGGGTTTTTGAGCTGAGCCCCACTGATCCCTCCCCTTCCCTAAGTGTCGACCTTGTAGGGCTTTCGAAATTTCGAGTCAAAACATCCATTACAATGGCAGAAAAAGAGTTTTTGTGTTGTCTCCCCCCTAATCCCTCCCCGCTCTTTGGCTGATAATCAGGTGTCGCCTTGAGAGGGTTCTGTATAAACATCGGACATTACAGAAATAATCCAGATTTTAATAGTTTTGCACCATAATTTAAGCAGAATAAATCGCGTTTTCTGCTGTTGTAGGAAACTTCAATAGCATGAAGTGATATGATTTCCGACCGTGACAGAATCCTCTCTGCGTGGACCCGCAACTCTGAAGAAGACTGTCGAGAAAGCGAAGCGATGAAGCGGAATGCTACAACTATTATCCATGAGACGCCGACATCGCGGACCCCAAAGACAAGTAGTCGCCGTCTTAACGACCATCCGTCAGGAGTTGTCGTTAATCACACGAGTCTGGGAGCCGGAGAGAGAGACACAAAAGCTCCAATGAGCTAAACACACAAGTCGTTCTCCGTGATTAATAGCTCTAATCAGAGGCGATATCGCATTATGGTCACTGACAAAGACCCACCGACGTCGCTCCGTGATTCTCAACACGTCACATCCTCCCTCTCGTATGTCTCTTGCTGGTATCAATGGATTTATGGTAAGAAACTGATTTACCCATCACTACGTCATTATCTATAATTAATAGGTCTCACCGATTAATAAACATTGATAAACATCTATAGCAATATTGCTATTGAGAAATTATTGATATGAGTAGTTCCCGACAAAAGAAAAAATATGTGTACACATATGCCCCTGGATATCAAATTGAGGAAATTAAAAGCGTATTTTTATATATACGTGCCTTATAGTAGCCATTTTTTTTTTTACCTTTAGTAAGAGGAAGTATTGTAATCGTGAAAAAATATCGTGAGATCGAGTTTTCAACTTGATTTCCCATTTCAAGGGTCCCTGAACGCGTTTTGACCTTTCTCACGATGATATCTGCGTTTGTTTATATGACTGGAACATTGTGAGCACTGTAACTCAAAAACGATTGTAGCATAGAACTTGAAGTTTGAAATGAAGTAAATTACACGATTTAAGATCTGATTAGAGTTTGACCGAAATGAGACAAAAATCAAAACCACTTTATATCGAGATCTAAATACATTTTACATACAACCTAAAATATTTTTAAACAAATAGAATATACACAAATGTATAAGAAATTCATTCTTACGATGGCCTCTGGTTTACGAGGATACATTCAGAAAACCGTTCCAAAATGACTTTTGGAAATCCATTTTTTTACATTTGCTTGATTTACGCGAAAACTGTTAGTTCTATTGGTCTTAAAAAAAATGTTCCTTATTGATTTCCAACAAGGAACGTGTTATTAGATATGAGATAGGATCAATACGACCAAAGTTATAGCGCCCCCAAAATGTAGAATAAATTTATAGAAATATATATATAGTTAATATATATTATATACATATAAATATATAGTTATAGAAAATATTTCAAAGTAACGTTTAAGTTGTAACGCATAGCAACTGTATTTAAATTGTCTTTATTATTGGTTGATTTTCATTTTATGAGTATAGTAGCCATTGTTAATACAGACACTATACATACACTATACTGTATTATTATATGGCTAAAATTAACTTTTATCCTACGGTTAACACGCAAATAACTCTGTTCGAGGCAATATTCGTATAATTTTGTTTATTACTAACCTAATAAATAAATTATAATATTTATAATTCGTAGGAGATTTATTTTCAAAATGATTTATTGCAAATGGAAGATAAATTGCATCCCATCAAACTATTATTATCAAACAAATAAAAGAATAAAGAATGTTAGGAAGAGAAAAGGAGATATTGTTTTTACAGTTACAATATACATACCAACATATAAACATCTACAACCATAAGGAAAAAACAACAAATCGAAAAGCCAAAAAACATAAAAAGAAGACATTAAAAAAAAATAAAACAGGTGAGAGACAACACAAAAGAGTTGCAGACAAAGAGGATGAAATGTCAAAAGAAGATAAATCTGTGTGTCATCCGAACTTTTTTATAAATCTGTTTACATTTTCTTTTTTTGGTTGAGAGACTCCACTTTTATTTCCTTTTCAAATTGTCTGTATGACACTTCCAGTCCGGAGATCTGACACCAGATCTTGGTCAGACATCTCCAAGAGGTTGGTTGCTATCCATATAGGCTACTGCGGAGAGCAATATCGGGAATCGAACACAAATGAAGTCATATTCTAATTTCCTTTTCAAATTGTCTGTATGACACTTCCAGTCCGGAGATCTGACAACGGATCTTGATCAGACATCTCCAAGAGGTTAGTTGCTATCCATACAGGCTACTGCGGAGAGCAATATCGGGAATTGAACAGCAATGAAGACATATTGTAATTTCCTTTTCAAATTGTCTGTATGACACTTCCAGTCCGGAGATCTGACAACAGATCTTGATCAGACATCTCCAAGAGGTTAGTTGCTATCCATACAGGCTACTGCGGAGAGCAATATCGGGAATCGAACAGCAATGAAGACATTCTAATTTCCTTTTCAAATTGTCTGTATGATAATTCCAGTCCGGAGATCTGATATACAACGGACAGTCAATTATTGATTTTTTGCCCAAACGGTCGACTGGTTTTGGAGAGGGAGCGAACATTTTAATTTATAATATCGTTCTGGGGAAGCACATTGCGGGCGATTCACCGAGGGCTGAATAAAAAAAAAATGAAGTGAAATAAAGAAGTGAATATTATCCAAGAAGAAGACTTGGAAAAGAAGAAAGAGGTCCAATCCTTAAAGAGCTGTTACGGAAGACCAGACTTGAAAAGAAAGAAAGCTAAGGGAGGGTGGAAGTAAACAGCTGTCTACGGGATAATTAATAAACAAGAGGTCTCGAGGCCAGTGGCTATTGTCGGAGTATTGTCTCTATAGGAGGCAATCAGACGCAGGCCTGGCACTTGCCAAACCCAATCGTTTTACGTAACCTTACAAGACATCCAGACCACTTCTTTCAGACACACTCTCTTAAATCTAAAGCGAAGAAATTCGCTCAGTATTAATAGCAATTTTTGTATTATATTACTTTCTTATACATTTAGAACAAGAAAGTTTACAATTCAAAGGAATTTCATGTTTCTAGGTCCCTTGAATATGTTTCGACCATTTTTGCGAATCTCTGCGTCTACCTGTATTCAAGTGATTGGAACTTCCTGAGAGCCATAACTGAAAAACGATTGTAGAAATAGACTCGCTGTTTCAGAACAAGATGTTGGATGAGCTAACTTAGATCAGTTTAGATTTTGGCTGAAATGAGACAAAAATTGAGACTAATTGTAACGTAAACAAATGTCACCATAATAACAAAGAAATAAATTTAAAAAGTATTAATTTTTCAAATTAATAAAACCAGGAGCTAATGTTAACTTTTTAAACAAATGAAATAGTATATACTGAAGTTATGGGGTCGAAATACTATTATGAAACAATTTAGTAAGACGAAAATGTCATAAAAGAGTTATCCTAACCTCTAAAAAGGCTTAAGGTTAAATGCCCCGGTTTTAGTTCTCAGCTCGGCCACCATATTGCGCTCTAAATTGAATGAAAAGGTATTTTGGCTAAACGGCTTAACTTTTTAAAATTGTTTTTTTTTCCTTTGTACTCCAAATTGAAATGACACTCCGTTTCACAGAAACAAAACTCAACAATGGGAGCCATGGTCGCCGTGCGGGCTAGAGCGTAGGGTTCTGGTCGCTTGGTCTCCCCATGGTTTGCGGGTTCGAATCCCGTCCGGGAGTGAGTTTTATTTCGTAGATAGAACTCCCTCCCGGGGCCATGGATGTCGTAAATAACTAGATGATAACACAGGGACATATGCATCGTACATAAGGCCAAAAAAAAAAAAAAAAAAATCGCAACAATGATTAAAACTCAAATCTTAAGGAAATCGAGAAAAAAATTAAAAAACAGAAGGAAGAAAATTTAGAAAGCTTCAAAATAAATAAGGAAAAGGCGAAGTAAAAAAGAACAGTTAACAAATAAATAAATGGCAAGGTGTGGATTCCATAAATTGATATTTTCACACAGATATTTATTAAAAATTAAGCATCAAATTAAAACCAAATAAAGTAATAAGGTAAAAAAGAACCTCAAACAACAATATAGAAGCAACAAAACAAGAGATTTATTGGAGAAAATGGAAAGATTGAGAGAGACAATAATTGAGACCAATTTACTTTTGGGCTTCAGCAGATTTTACAAGATACAGCTTATATTATACATATAGAAAACAGTCTTAAAATGGCATCGCGAAAACAATTTTTTTAGACGTTTGATTGATTAACGCAAAAACTGTTAGTCCTTTCGAAAAATTGGTCCTTATAAAGTTTCCAACTATCTGAAACTAGTTTCAGATAGGACCAATACCAATGTCCATACGAAATATTTCGAATGTTTACATTCTAACAAATGGCAACGAACTTTAAAATATGTTTTTTATTTTTATTATTAGTTAGTTATTGTGACTCATGCCCGGGCTTCAACTATGAGATCATTATGTCTTCTACCAGAGCGCTCTCTCATCGCTGGGGTGGGCATGAGAACGACCCTACTATGGGAATCTTTTTTTATAATGAGTCTTGAACATTTACACATCCTGGAAGAATGTGTAGGGTATTCATACTCGTATAGTCGATGTAGACCTATCAATGAGGGGTGTCTCAATCTAGATAAGATGAGGAAACAGAGCTTCGAAAGGATGCTGCGCTTCATCAAAAAGGCAGGAGAGTAGGTAGTTAAATAGCAGCGAGGGGCTGTTATATGGGCTTTCAGTATGGTACAAAACCCACCCCTGCAATCAATCAATGAAGGGGAACCCCCCTATTCCCTCGCCACTGACTATAACGTTGAAAAAAAAAAAAAAAAATCAGATGATCATGAGGGTGACAACCGTAGTGATTTAGAGGCCTCACCGCACTGATCGTGTCGAAACTGCATCTAAATAATTCATTAGGTCGGATCCGTGCCAAATTAACCCCTCCAAAATGCCTCCATCCTCATCATAACCCCCCCCCCCTTCTCCTCCCATAAAAAAAAATTAAGTTGTCGGTGAATCATCAGCAATGTACATCCCCAGGGCGAACTGATCACCTAAGGTTACTAGGTTTTTTTAAATGACCCCGCGCGCCCCCTAAATCTACCACCTACCTTTCAGCAGATGCTACTAAATAGCAATAGCTGTCGCGCTTATCGGGTTCTGGATAAACATATAAAATTTCCTGTCGATATAAGTCCACCCAGACTGACGAGAAAAATTTTACCTGGGAGTTAAAAAAACCTTGAGCACGCCGTCCTTCAGAAGGGACATTAAGAGACGGTCCCGCGCATGTACGATGTCAGTTTACAGCTAAGCATCCAATACTCTTATCACATTCCTGTTAGCTCTACTTTGGGAGTCCTAAATTTTGCCTATCTAGGTTTAATCACCTAAAGTAGAGGTATTTAACGAGTACCTGACATCGCACAAGCTCGGGACCATCGATAACGTCCCATCCGAAGGACGGTGTGCCCAAAAAACCCAAGGGCCTCAACCGGTTTCCTAACCCAGGATTTTGAGCTCAGTAGGCTAGCACGCTATCTCTAAGCTACCGGCGCCCTCGAAAAAAATACTTAAAGTCATGTTTAACTTTCACACGAATCTCAATTTACTGTCCCTAAACAAAGTGGCTTATTTCCTTTTGTAATTTCCTCTGTTATATATAATTTTTTGTTTTATACAATTATCTCCGGTTTAATGATAATTAAAAAATTAAATTAAACTTTTTTTTTTAACCTTTGCTAATGATCTACCGAGTTATCTTTATTTTTATTATTTTCCTTTTTCCATTAAAAAAAAAAAAGTCTTTATTTTATTTTTATTTTTTAACTTTATAGTATACGTGACAAAGCACAAATATAAAATGCACATCACACCTTTCTCCAAGGGCCTTTTAATTTTTAAACAACAGGAGAGAAACGTAACATTAACAGAGATTCCTTTGTTTCCGTAACAGGTTGTACATTATACAACGATTGTTTCCGAGGAATTATTATTATTGTAACGGAATCTCTAGGTTTTATTGCTGGGATAGTTCATTGCTCTCCCTCGTCATGTAGATCTTCAACTGTATGTTCTCCCAATGGTTTTTTTATTAAATGTGTTCAAAACATCCACATACCATCTAGTGATGTATACAATTACACACATTCAAATTAATAATATTATAAAAATTAATTATATTTATTTGTATAAAAACAAACACAGTACCCGACACAATACAAACACTTACCACAAAACCCCCCACGAAGGTTACATCATTTTCCTTTACTTTCATCATCTCTCTTACCCATCCATCAAAATTGTCTTCCAATTCCTTTTTATTTATTTTTTTTTTAGTTCACCGACGACATTTTTATTTTATTCGTCTGTTCAGCTGGTGAGGGAGCCGGTAGCTCAGTAGTAAGCCTGCTTGCTTATTGAGCTCAATATCGCGAGTTCAAAACCTGGCCGAACCCCTTAGGTTTTTGTATCTGTGAGGTGAAAAAACCTTGTTATGGTCCCGAGCCTGTACGATGTTAAGTACTCGTTAAATTACTTTAGATGAATAAAAATTTAGAGTAGGCATTTAAGACTCCTACAATGGAGTCGGGCTCATGTCCACCAGAGTGACCAAAGAGCGCTCTGGTAGTAGGCGATAGGAAGTCCAGGTCATAATAACTAAGTTACTAACTATAAAGACTACGCCCCATGTTTATATGTCTACTAATTAAAAATTAGTTTTCCTGTTGGTGTTGGTGGCTGTTGGGAAGATTGGTAGGGCGGTAGGACGAGTTGCGGGTCTTTTGTTCTGACAATGTGTTGGCGAGGAGCATGCAAAACTTTCCCAATTTATCTGTTGGCAAGTTGAACCGGAGGCTGTGTAGACTCGATAATAGTCAACTTTTGTAGGGTGGGGAGGCCCGCCCGCTGTGAAGACTCGTTGAAGAGAGGTTGGTAAACACTCGAGACAAAATGACAACCCCCCCCCCCCTCCCCCTCCTCCACTCTCTAAGTTTAGAGGGAAGGACTAAAACAAAAACGGACCCCTATCAACACAAAACAGCGTCAAGGACCCACAACTAGCCCAAGTTACGGCTCTACTTTCAGTGTATCTCCACCTCTTATGCAGAATCCAGGGGCGTAGCTAGGATTTTGAGCAGAGGAGGCAAAGTTAGGCTACGAGGGTGGGGGGTATAGACTCCCGGGGGCACAGCCCGCAGTTTCCGTACCGTTGCAGACTTTTTGTTATTAATTTGGGAGACAGCCAATAGCAGGCATTTGCATGCTGCGCTATGCATTTTTACTTCGTATGTAAAATCAGCTTTAAGAGTATAAAGTATAACATAAATGACGATTTTGAGCGAGGAAATGAAATGATCGAATTCATGTATATTTAAATAAATAATTATATGACTTGTTTTGTACATGTACATTTATGTAACAGCTGATTGCTGATTTAGGAATCAGACGCACAGGAAATTTGAAGATGAAGCAATATATTTTTAATAAAAACAATTTTTTTAGTTTATTTAATTTTTATCTTGGTTTTTTGCTCTGGCCAGGGGGGCACGCCCCCCCCCCTCCTCCCCGTGGCAGAATCACTGAAAATTGGCAACACATTCTGAAAGTGACTTTATAATAATAATAAATAAATTTATTTCCGTTAAACCAATACATAGTAATAGGATACGTCAAAAGAATTTATACATTAAGATAGCTTATAATTAGATTTATAACTACTCGAGTTAACACATGTATGAATGATTAGTAATAACAAAACTATTAAAAAAATAAAATGAAATTAATAAAAACTGAATAAATAAATACTGAAAAATATATGAGTAAATATATATTTTTTTTTTGTCTTTATAATGTTGGTCGCAACTGTTGCCATGACGCAACAACCAGCTACCAAGAGGACTACATTGAATGTGGATGTCTTGATTGGCGTGAGAGAGGAAGGCCACCCAGCGGTAGCTCTTCTAGGCGAAATTAAAAACAATGAATATTATGATTATTATCAATGAATGGGGATATTATGATTTTGTTTCAGGTGGGGGGTTGCAATTTGGGATTATAATAAGTCACGGTTCCACCTCCTCTTCAATCTCCTGGGAGGATTGTGTGGCAAGTGTGGTGAAGAAAGTGAGTGGATGTATGGATTTGGGTGTGAATGCAATTTGCTATGGAAACGTCTGTAAAGGTCCTGAATTGTGTCGTGTACTGTGTTTATCATGAGGTCATTGTGGAGTGTTCTGTTACTTACGTATGGTGGGCATTGTGTAATGAGTCTGAGTGTTTTTGACTGGAAAACGTTTGAATACTTTTCAGGTTAGATATTTTAGCCGAACCGTAGATTTGTGAGCCATACTTCCAGAGTGGTTTTAGTAGAAATGTGTAGCAGTTACGCTTTTGTGTTAAGGGTAATTTTGAATGTCTGTGCAGAAGAGAATAGAGCATTTTAAATCGTTTGTTTAGTGTATTACGTATGAGGCTTGTATGAGGGTTTCATGTCAGTCGTCTGTCCAGAGTAAGTCCCAAATATCTTACTGTGTTATCTGAGGGAGGGGCTTGTTGTAGATAAAAACGGCGGGGCATGTATCTCGTCTTAGTGTAAATGTTATATGTTGTGATTTGTCCGTGTTGTTTAATTTTTTTTTTTTGTTGAGTATATTTAAAAAAAAATTAATACATAGATACATTTATAATAAGTAGACACATTTTTCAATTTAATAAAAATTAAGATAACTATTTTTCAAAAACCCTTCGGAAGTGTCTCTATTCCAACGATGTTTCGGGTCGTTCTTATGTCTCTTCATCTGGTCCCAATGTGCGAGATATAGAAATGAAAAAGAAAACAATGTAACTATAAAAATATATATATATTTATAATCAATTATAAATTAATAAATAAAAAATATATAAATTAATAAATAAAAAATTATAAATTAATAAATAGATCCATAAAAAGAATAAGAAATAAACAAAAAATTGTATATATATATAATTGTAAGAACTCAGCCCAAAAAAATAAAAATGTATCAAGTAATGTTTTTGGATATGGACATCATTTGAGAGGCACAAGAAGACAGTAAATGCTCTTCAGGATCACACCCGACTCAGTCATAACTTCCTGTTCGGCAGACAAGACCCGCCGAAGTGTGCTTCTAACCCAAGGATAATATAAACAGGTTGAGTACAGGTCTTTGTTTACGTAGCGATTCTTCAAGGTCAACCCCACTCTTCTCCCCGTTTTCGGACTGAGGTCTCCATGAATCCACTTCCAATTGATTTTACATAGGACGCAACTTTCAAAAACCAATATCTAGAAAAGATACAGGCTCGTACAAAATAACTAAAAATACCGTAAAACCGAGTTTTTTTGTGTAGAATCTGAATATCATAATTAAAAATTTGTGAAAATTAAACCGACATTCGGGTGCACTGAAAGCCAACTTTTAAGCCGTATTTCATCGAAAACTAAAGGTACCAGACATTATGTTTACATTTGGTCAGTTTAAAGTGGGGAGGTAGTGAAAGTAGGTCTGATAGATAACTTTCCCGGCGCCTCAACAGAGCTCTATTGTAATTAGCCGTGCGGCTAGACGAAGACTCGAACCGTGACTTGGGCCTTCTTTTGTCCTCTGACCACGGCTCCGTTATTGTTTACTGTTGATTGACTGGAGATACATCAACACTTATACCGCCACACATCATCAACAACAAAAACACTTTTAAACACTCATCTACCTACCAAACATCTCTTCAGGTTCAACCAAAACACATCGGATATTAATGTTTTCCACAAGTCGGAGATGAGTCAAACACAAAGTGGAAGTCATAATGATAAAACATTACATATCTTATTAATATTTTTTTTATCTCCAGACCTGAACATTTAAAATTAAAATAAAAAGACGTCGGTGAATCATTTCCCCAGCACTAATTAATTACTTTCTTAATAACAATAACCATTATATTACAATTCCCATAACTATTATTTCACATATTATTAAAAAGACAGATCAGAACTCACCTAAATACAGACTGATATATAAAATTACTATTCCAATCATGTATTATATAACATTAATTGTCGTCAAATTTTATAATAAATTCACATTTGTCAATTTCACCTTTACATCTTTCAAATTCCAATACTATAAATAAACCGCGAGAGTAGGATATATCCTACTCTAAAACCATTATTTTTTATATATCACACATTCTCAAACTTCAACATTCAGGTATTGGCAGAACTCATATTTACCAAAAATGTATTTAATATATATAGGTTAGGTTAGGTTTTATGACTCATGACCGGGCTTTAACAACGAGGTCATATCGCCTACTACCAGAGCGCTCTTTCGTCACTCTGGTGGACATGAGCCCGACTCTACTGTGGGAGTCCTAAATTTTGCCTACCCTAAATTTTTATTCATCTAGGGTAGGGGTCTTTAACGAGTACCTGACATCGTACAGGCTCGAGACCATCGCTTAACGTCCCATCCGAAGGACGGCGTGCTTAAGTTTATTTTACCTCCCAGATAAAATAAACTAAGGGCCTCGGTCGGGTTATGAACCCAAGTTCTTTAGCTCAGAAGTCAAGCACGCATACCACTGAGCTACCGGCGCCCTCTTTAATATATATATTTGTAATAAATGTATGAGCATACAGTTTAGGAAAAAACTAATTATACCGGAACGCCATTTATTAATTTTCCACTTCATTTAATGCATATCATTATAGAATTTGCAAATAAATAAAATGGTTAATTTAACGTTATTTTATTTAATATATTTTATATTTACGACACAAAAAAAATCTCTAAATATGGTCCTATAATGGTCCGATATATTTATTGGGACAAAAGTCCAAGTTGGTCAATTCGCGAACTGACCGGCCAGTTCGCACATTGACCAATTGAATAAAAATAAAAATATTAATTTCATTCGAGTTGAGGGGATAGTGAGATGTCCAGTATCACAAAAACTAACTTTTATATTTTTATTCTTTTCGGCTTCACTCTCTAAAAGAAGCCACAAACATTTTCCACCGACAAAGAAGAGAGAAAATTATGTGATTCGTTAGACTGTGAAATTAATGAAAATTATTTTTTTTCTTAATTTTTTTTTAAGAAAGAAATTTTAGTCTCATTGAAAGTTATTCAGATAAATAATCTGTGAAAATGCACTATTGCATTTGAAAGAAAAGTTTAAAAGAAGTGCAGTTATTCATATTTACTGTTTTATGTTCTAATGAGCATGGTATTCAGTTATTTATGTCACTCAACTTGTGAACATATAAATTAATTTTAATTTTAATTTAAAGAAATTTTTTTTTATGAAGCCTCAAGTATGATTCTGCAATTAGAGGAATTAGTAATAATTACTCATTAACCAGGGCCAGTGAGTGAGGGATTAAAAACAGTTCAAAGGGAGTTTTCCTAATTAGTGAGCATGAGGTACTTAGAGTGGGATGGAAAGGTGTGAGGATGCTGTGAGGAAGGAATCGTCTTAATTAATTGGGCCGCACTAATTACTGAGGTAACTCAAAGGATCCGAGTCTCTAATCCGGTCATTATGAACTAATCCGGAGCGAAGGAGAGAGAGAGAGAGAGAGAGAGAGACCGGAGAGCGAGAAGAGGAAGGGACTAAGGATGGGGTAACTCCTGCATTCATTCCAGAGTCAACCTTCCTTTTGGGGCCTGACCCCTCCTGTAATTACACCCATGATTAATGGGAATCTTCTGACACTTAGAAGAAGAAAAAAAAAAAAAAAAGTATAAGAAGACAGAAAGTAGAGTCAACGAATCAAAAAAGATAGAATGAGAGTCAAAAGTATAAAAGTTGTGAATGGAGGATCAAAGCAGGAAGAGTGAGGAGAGTCGTTTAGCGTCACAAACCCACCCAGTCAAATTATAGCTATTACAGGTTCCTTTTATCGTGGCATCATCAGTCTTAACAGGTCCAGGTGTCTTAGCCGAAGGACGAAGGATGGAGAGTCGACCAACAATGGGAATCCGCCTTGAAAAGAAACATTACCCAATTCAACAGAGACTATCCTCGTCCTGCATTCTTTGGTACTGATTGTGAGATAGACAAATATATTTCTTGGTGGTAGGCGGATGTGGTGGACTTACTTGTTGAATAAGTAGATGTATCAGTCAAACATATTTTCTTCTCTAATAAGATTCACCACCTGAATATGTCGGTATTACTTATTTATTTGAGATGACAATTTAATCTAAATGTTTGGATCGATTTGGCTGAAAAACAATAGGTGTAGTCATTAGAGGGTTAACAATTAAAAATTTCTTGGACGGGGACAGATAAATTATTCCCAATCTGAGTCATAACTCTTTTGAATCTATTTATTTTCCAACTATTCATTTTATTTTATTATACTTCCCCAGCTACACGAAGTTCTCAGTCAGAAATTCGATGTTGAGTTTTCAGCGGAATTTCATGTTTTCCAACCCCCGATTCCAAAAATGAAGGAAAAAATGTCCTGCCTAAGCAGTAGGTATGTGTGTGTCCGGTAACTCCCGATAAAACCTATGTATCGACACGAAACATGTATATTCATGTATATTATATTATATAGTTTACATGTATATTCAGAACCCTATTGGGACGACACCTACTGATTTTCAGCCCAATCGGCTAAACGGAAAAGGGGGATTAGGGAGATGCTTAACACAAAAACTGCTATTCTAAGTGAATAGACCTGGGTGTGCAAACTTTTTATTTATGGATATCCACTGACCATCTTCATACCACATTTATAGCAACTGATCAGGATTGACCTGAATCATTTGCGCAAGTTATCCTTCTAATCTAGCTAAATCAAGTGATTTCGGACGTTAGCTGGAGGAAAGTGCCCCAATGTGGCTCAGACCCCATTGTTTCCCAAGGGATGCTAATAAAGCACCACCGTAAGTAGGTATTAGACCCCCTTTGGCGGGCTAAGTCCGTATTATTCCCGCCGTAATCCCCACTTCGCGGCCGGCTCACACTCTAATACACCCCCATCCTGGACCCTTCCCAGATAAATACCCTCAAATTGGCCACCTGTCACTTTGAAGGCATCCCTACAAGTTTCATACCCTTTAATGCACTAATTCACATAAATAAATATTCATACATAGTAAATGATACATAATGCCCAGAAATGTGAGGAAAGTGCATGGCAATTCGATTCTTTAATCAGCACGAGTGCAATAAGCTCATGCACCACAGCTGATAATTCATATTTTTAACTGCCTCACTTTTACAAACATATTAAAACTCTAAAAAATAAATAAAATTCATGTAAAAAAATTGTTGCAAGTTTCGTTTCGTGTTTTCCGACCCCTGATTCCAAAAATTCAGATCAATCATTCTGCCTATGTATCTGTGAATTTCCTCGACTCATAACTTTGTATCGATATTCAGAACCTATAAGGAAGACACCTGTTAGTTCACAGGTTGTACAGAGTCTCCATTAAATGTTTAATTGTTAAATTGTTTTTAGATAGTTTTTTATGTACGTTTATTCTAATTTTTATAAAAATCTTATTAATTAAAACATTCTAAATTATGTTATTTTCAAAATTATTTTATTAGACTGCCTTATGATTAAGGCAACCTCGAAAGCCGGCTAGCAAAACTTAATAAAATCTGTGAGAGGTCAGACTATATTTTATTTTAGAACCTGTGAAAAAATTACTTCTTTTACATACTACTTCTCACTACATCAGCCATTGGATGGAGACTTAAAATGAAAACTCTCGTAACTGCCGTTGTAATAAATTTATGTAGTAAATTCAAACGTCTATGAAGACAACACCTATTAATTTTCAGAGGAATCAGCCGAAGGTGAGGATTCAGATGCCATTATGAGAGCAAAAACGTAATTTATTATTTACACATAATATAAAGGTAGATAAATTTCGAGTCGATTCATTCATTTTATCGGGAGTTATCATTTTCACGAACACAGACTTTTTTTTTTCATTTTTGGAATTTTTTAATTAAAAAATTTAGGAAGTTGGAAAACATGAAATGTTGTTATAGTCCGCATATAATTTCTAAGGGATTGTATAATTTCGTTCAGCAGGGGCAGAAAAAATGGTGATTTTTTTTTTTTTTGAAATAACTAAATATTTGAAAGTATATTTTTAACCAAGCGCTTCTGCTTCAACTCCAATGACCATTGGATACCCGTCTACAAATTAGAATTACCAAAAAGAGAAAGAATACAAAATGGAGGGAAGGTGTGATGTAAGTAGCGTCATAAATTACTAGAAGCCCCTCCAGAAGCGCCCCTCTTGTGTTCAACAAGGCTAATTTGATAAATGATAAAGGGAGGAGGGAACCTTTTCGATAAATTTTGGCATTAGCCCAACCAATTATAACAGGTAGCATGGAGGTGGGGGTGGGTCAGGAAACGAGCTATGCCATTTAGCGAAAGGTCAAAAGGGTAGCCTACCTTTATATATAGCCCTTCTTCAGTATAACCTATTCTATAATTATATAAAAAGGGTTATGCCTCCCGGACTATAACATTATACATGTAAGTGAGCCGCCCCACATGCGCAAGCTATCGGTCTCTTGCTGAACCACAATATTTTATTCAGCAACACGTAGTTTCACGATACATTTAGTCAAAACAAAGCTACGTACTTCCCCAGCATGAATTAATAAATTACGTTTTCGGTTTTTGATTCACATTGTAGCTTCTGAAACCGCAAAATAAATTTTGTGCTGATACATTCATTACATAGGCAGTTATTAGGGTATTTAAGTCGAGCCAGAGAAGGGTCTCTACCCTATCTTTGGGAAGATACCGAATTTTTTTTTAATTTTTGAAATCGAGAGATCGGAAAACATGAAATTCCGTTAAAAACTCCGCATTGAATTTCTTACCGATTACCTAAGTTCCCTCATACTTCGTACCGCTCTAGAAGTAAAATGACAACAATGAAATGTCTGTCTGATGGCACAAAACTTTCTGACTGAATGAATACATAAAAACAAAATTATATTAGTGGAGCTAAGTTTATAAGTGACATACCAACTGCCTTTCAGCCAAATCGAAAGAAAAAAGAAAAATTTGTGATTCTTCATTGTGATTCCCCACTTTTTTTTGCCTTTTGTTAAATTTCTTCATGTTTCTCATACTGGCCTAGTATCAAAAAAAAAAAAAAACTTTCTTTCTAAAATCCATTCGCTACATTTAAAATTGGGAAACGACTGCCAAACTGTCATTTGAAACTCTTGCTTCTTTAGAGCGCCTCTTCCAGCTGATCCAAAATAATTTTTTTTTCTCAATAATTCCTGCAGAAAGGGCTTATAGGCAGACCAGCATTACTCACCTGTTGAGCAAATCGCCTAACAATCGGCGTCAAAGCACAACCCTATCTCTCATTATCTTTCGGACCCTATCTTTTTGTCCAGTTATCTTCAATAAAAATGTGTCTTCTTTCAGCCTCCTAAAATTCAACTAGTGCTTATGACCCAATCAGTAATTAAGATTTTGTGAAGCCAACTGAAACACGCTCACTTCGGAATAAATTATTGAAAAAAAAATAAACTGTTCAATTAATACTCTCATAGTTATACGTAAACATCGTATGTGTGAGTGTTCATAGGAAAAAAAACAAAGCTATATCTATAGATATAAAATCTAATGTCTGTATTGTGGTAAAAAAAAGGCTTAAGTGTTAATCTTAAATAAATGATGAATAAATAAAACTATAAATAATAATTGAATTAATAATAATGAAATAATAATAATTAAATAAACAATTAAAACAATAAATTACCACATTTCCTGTAGAAATTTTATCTCTTTTCTTTTACTAAATTTTGATTTCCATAGTAGTTTTCCGAAAAGGGCCTTAAAAAAGTATCAAAAGTTCAAGACGTGCAATTTTTAAGAAAGTGCACGTATTAAAAAAAAATGCAATTTACAAACTTTTCACTTGGATTTCTAAAGAGATGCCATTTTTAATAATTTAAATAATATTAAATCTAATCCAAAGGTTTTCAAATAATTTTACTGGGCCAACAGGGAAAATGAATAGAATAGAATTTACTAGAACAAATATTGGGTTTATTTTCTTAAATCTACATTATTAAAATTAAAAACTAAACAATGAAACAAACAAAAATCGAAAGAAAAAAATCTTAAAAACTAAATTCTTAACACTAATTCAATCTTTTTGTTTTATATTTTGTGCCATTCTCTAAAATTAAGTTAAGTATATATTTCTGGGCATGTATCCTGTACATATAAACAAATAAAAGTACCTTCTTTTTGGATCAGTTTCACCGTCAATACACTTCTATTTAGTTCATTACAACATAAGCCTAAACACCACTCTACATTTTTCATTCAGACCACCGCCATGGAGGACTAGACTTAGACTCCTAAACTTCGATCCTATTTTGTTCTTATGTTCAGCAATTATGTTCCTCGAGTCACCGAGAAGGTTTAGAACATAGTTTTATCCCACCCTTACCCCCCACACACCCACCCCCGCATTTGGTGCATTTGCTTATGGAACCAAAATTATTACACGAATTGGCGTAAAATGTACAGTACTGGATTTTATAGAGCACTAAAAATGTTATAGGATGCGAAACTGTCGAAGCTATTGCGCTCAAACTTATGGGTTATGTTGGACACATCACTGGAACGGTTTAAAAAGTAGTTTGACAACTTTCAATTTTAATTTTTTTTTTTTTAACTACAATAGATTTATTTTTATCTATTTTTTTCCTTTCCCCAACTTAATATCAAAGTTTTCATGTTGCTGTTGGTTATGCGAATCACTAAAAAAATTGGGAGCGATTTGCGATGGAGGCCCCAATTACCCTGTGATTGTATAAATAAATAAATTATTACTTTATTGTCATTATAAATAAAAAAAAAACTATTAATATAGGGAGCCGTTAGCTCAGAGGCTTGTCTACTCAGCTCAAGATCGCGGGTTCGAATACTTCCTTATTATTAAGATATAAAAAAGTAAAAAAGGTTATTAGACGATTTATCCATGCTCATCACTGTCTTCATCAAGACATAATTATTGGACAAATAGGTAGGTCTAACTTCCACAGAGCGTAAACAGAGATGGGAAGAAAATTAGTTGAGAAGGTTGAGGACTGAGTTGTGGTTTGCATAGAACGGGGAGCACCTTAGGGGCTCAATGGTGTGGAAGTCTGTCGGTGACATTGAAGGATGGGACCCTTCTAATTCAATCCAGGAGGCATGACATCCGACAGAATCCACAATCCACAATCCACGAGCCACTCCGTCACCAGCCAGAACCAGTGCCAACCTGGTGGGAGGACAACTTGGAGACACCTACCTGCAGTGCGTGTGAGTGAAGAAAGCAACTCGGCTATTCCACATGAATAAATAAATGCAGCTATATTAACATTTATATTCTTTAATTAATTCTTAGCGGCCTCTATTCTTTTTTTTTATTCTCAATTGGTTGATACGTGTATTCTTTTGTTTATCTTCTTATGTGATTATTCTTAGGGGACGTATGGCCTAGAATAAAGATTATTTTTTCATTTTCATTTAATGCATATGCTCTTTCCACTTTCATTAATTAATTTTATCACATTAGATATTTATATAGATATATTTATTTTCGTATATTTCTTCATAATTAAGCTGTTCACTTTAATTTTTTAATTATCTTTATTTATTGTGGTCTTTATTCACTGCACTATTTTTTTTATTTTTGTATTTTTTCCGATACTGTTTTTAATTGTTTCTTAGGGGACCTTGGTCCCAGAATCATAAAATTTATTTTCATTTTCTCATTTTCATTCATTTATCGCCAAATTTATTTCATATTTCAATTCATAAACGTTTCCAGAGACATCACCATCCACCCGTCAAATCCATAATGAATCGACAAAAAATCCATAAATGAAACGATAATTATTATGAAAATATTTGACTAGAAGAGAAAGCAGGAAAACTACGGCCCGCCGAGCGCCTCAATGATTCGAAAACGTACAAGTTTTTTTTTTTTCCCCCTAGCGATATAAAGAAGAGGGATACGTAATCGGTCAAAAATTCAATATATATTCAATAATCGACACGAAATTTTAAATATGTATCCAGAATCCCATAAGTACGAAACCTATTGATTCAGCCAAATCGAGAAAAAGGGGGATCAGAGAGGGAGGTCAACTCAAAAACCGCAATAACTGCCAATGTAATAGTGTAATTTTATTGCTCAAACAATAGATTAATTTGGAGGGAGAGCGAAAACTTAATTAATTAATGTCAGCAGGAGCATATTGACGGTGATTCACCGGCGAATTTTTATTTTGCATTGAATAGTTTTTTTAAACAGAATAAAGAATCAGCCATTAACTATAGTGTAAACGTTCTATCCGATTAAGAAAGATAAAAGTACCCTATTATAAAATTAATTGTACACTTTATTCATAAAATATCATCTCGTATCAAATTTCAATCCTCGATCTCTTTTATTAGGCTGGTTATAGTCAATTACATTATATTTTCTTCTGTCATTTCGTTATTCGAAATTTCCCCGTCTGATCTACCTCTTCCCTTTGACCAATTTGTCTGAAAATAAATAGGTGTTGTCCTTATGACGTTCTGGATTCACATATAAAAGTTCGTATTGATGCATTCATTCTATCAGGAGTTATCGTGTCCACAGACACACACCTATACACAAAAATGAAATTCCGGTAAAAATTCTGACCGATATCATAGCTTGGTATAGCACGTAATAGTCATCGTCATTCTGCAGACTGGTTTCATTTCTCAAAGTCAAAACTTTACGACTGTATAAGAAAAGGACTAGGTATATTTTAAAAGCAACTTATGAGTCGATGTCCTCAGACATACAATTAATCATCCATCCCATGTCTTCTACCTATCCTTCCCTTTGGGTTCTAAATACATAAATGGCAACAAAAAAATTGTCTCTTTGGAGCTGAAAGACGAGAGGAATCCAGGAGTTGGAGCAGGTGAGAGGAGCACGTGCATCTTCCAGGTGTCTTCTGCATCAGTCACAGGGCGTTGGTCACCTTAATGCACATATATAGATAAAGATGCTTCATATGTGATAGTAAGATGTTGTGGGACGAGATTTCTTATAGAAATAAAAGACGTTGTCTTCCCACTGTTTTATTTTTGATCAGAATCAGGTTTAAACGCAACAGGCACTGGCCAGTTCTCCTTTAATCGCTACGCTGTGTCGCTGGGATGTACCACTGATGATGACCGGGAAACCGGTTCTGGACAAAAATTAAACAGTGAGAAGACGACTACTTTTATTTCAATGATAATGATGGTTATTTTTCAAGGCCCTGGGATACATTTTATCCATTTTTGCGATGATGTCTGTGTGTATGTTGTTTTGGTCTTTTTTATATTTGTTATTTGGATCGATTTGTTGATGTTGCGTCAACAATAGCGCCCGGGCTTTGTTTGTTGTGTCCTAATCCTGTTTCCTCCTACCTTAACGTTTTTGGACTCAGTCGTTCTACTGCCTCCTTGAGTCGTTCTCCTGCCTCCTTGAGTCGTTCTAATGCCTCCTTAAGTCGTTCTACTGCCTCCCTTGAGTCGTTCTACTGCCTCCTTAAGTCGTTCTACTGCCTCCCTTTAGTTCATTCTCCTGCTTCCCTTGAGTTCGTTCTCCTGCCTCCCTTGAGTTCGTTCTCCTGTCTCCTTTGTGTTGTTCTCCTGCCTCTTTTTCTTTCACTATCTAAGTTATAATAAGTTCATTTTTTTTAGTTGTGATTCAAACTGCCCTTTTATTTCTTACAACTTATTAATTCTTCGGGAGTAACGGAAATCCCCCCTCGTTTGCCACCTATCACCATTTTCTGGGTTCGGGCGGAGCCCTACAGATATTTTAGCTGTCTAGATCATCGATTTATCTCCGGCCGGAGTTACTTGCGAGGATATAGGTTCTCAGGTAGGCCCGAACAACCCCAAAAACGGGATTGGCAAAGAATTTGGCCTCCATCTAGGATTGGATTTCCGGTAAGTTTTAGTCTTCTCTCATTTTAAATACAGTCCACTAATAACCACAATTACTTTGCCAAAGGCAAATTTTAGTTTTTTTGCACCCCTGCGACCTTATCACCCGGCCATTTTGGCCTGAACGTATGTGATTGGAACCTTGACTGCAGAAATTATTGTAGATATGAACTTGATCCTTGAAATAAAGAAGTCACATGTGCTAACTTAAGATTTGATTAGAATTTGGCCGAATGAATGGTTGGCATAAGGAAGTCTGATAATGAAAATATCACATATATTTTTTTTTCAGAGGGCGCCGGTAGCTCAGTAGTATGCGTGCTTGCTTGCTGAGCTCGAGATCGCGGGTTCGGAACCCGACCGAGGCTCTTATTTTATTTTGTCTGGGAAGCGATGGTCCCGAGCCAGTACGATATCAGATACTCCTTAATGATCCCTACCCTAGGTGAATAAGAATTTCTCATAGTAGAATCAGGCTTATGTCCACCAGAGTGAAGAAACAACGCTCTGGCAGTAGGCAAATGACCTCGTAGTTAAAGCCAGGACATGAGTCATAATAACTAATTATATTTTTTTCTTTGTTGAAAAAATTAAAATTAATTCTCATGGTCGGAATATAAACTTGAGCTAGTTAGTTTAGATTCTTTTACCTTTTTTCTCTGTTTCAGAATGGAATTCAGACAATGTCCTCCAACTACACCTCTGACCAACACCATAAAGGAAACCTGGAACAGTTGACCGCTCTAATACAAAACTGTGTGACGTTTAAGGTGTCACACTTTGAACAGGAAAGGTCATTAAAAACTTTAACGACGGCCACCCTCACAGAGGAAAGAGAGAGTTAGTGTGATTTACATGGGTGTGGGTCCTCGCAGCTGTTTACCTGCCTGGAGAAGAATGAATGAACTTCGTCCCATACCTGGATCACAATGAACCCTCTAGCCAGGGTGGAAATGCCCGTTTCCAACAATTCCGAGAAGATCCTTCACTGACAGCCATCCTGGCACCACCCACCCACCAAGCTTTTTTTTTGCCTTTTTGGAAAAAAGGTAAAAAAAAAAAAATAAAAACTTGCTACCAGTCTTTGTAAAGAATCTTCAACATGAAAAAAAATGGTGAAGCCCACGAGATTAGGAGAAATTTCACATTGTTAAGTTCGTAAAGTTGACCCTCTTTGAACACAGAAAAAAAAACTCGCAAATCTTTCAAAAATCGGTCACTCGACTTTCTCACGAATTTTTTTGGGGTTAAGTTGACTGATTTGTTCTTTAACAACGGTGACAGTGAGAAATGTTTTAAAAACTGTCTAAATAGATAACTTGGAAAATGTATCTCTTAAAAATACTTAAAAATAGAAAAAAACCGTCATTGAATCACCGACAAGGTACTCTTCTCCCACAGGAATTAATTAATGTATCTACCTCTAACACCAATCGACCGTATGGCTAAAAATCAATAGTTGACTTTCACAGGTTCTATTAAATTTTCGTAGTAAATTTTCTGTAGACACATTCCTTACACCGGCAGTTTTTGCAGTTTTTGTGTTAAGCCCCCCCCCCCCCCCCCCTCCTTCCCGTTGGCTGATTTGGCTGATAATGAATAGGTGTCGTCCGGATATACATATTAAAATTCATGTCGATATATTCATTCTATCAGCAATTATCGTGTTCACAGTTTTTGGGAGGTTCTTCTTTCCCTTCCTGGTCACAATACATTCATTACACCAACAGTTTTTAGGGTTGTAGTGTTAAGCCCTCTCCTAATCCCTTCTCTTTGGCTTTAGGTATTTTAATTTGAACATTTTTGGCAAGAAACAATTTTTCTATAGGATTAACCGTTTTCGCATAAATCAAACAAACGTTTTAAAAAAATGGGTTTCGAGATGCCATTTTTAGACGGTTTTCGTATCCTTAAAAAATCATATTTTATAAAAAATGTTTATTTCAGTTTTTTCTGCAACTTTTATTTGTTAGTAAAATAATTTTACGAACATCCCTCATTTTATGTTATTAGCTGCGCGTGAATCCCTAAAGTATCCATTATATGAAATATTCAAATTTTGAAAAAATAAATCCGAGTAACAAGATTACCATAGGGCCATCATAAATCAATGTTTTATAATGTTATGGACAGTTCCAAATTGACCAGAACGATCTGAGAAGTGATCTTTCATCTGCGGAACTCGACAGTTCCTACCTGAGATCCTCCATGTTAACATCTGGAAGCATTTTATATTAATTTTTTATACACTCTTTATCAACCGTGATGGTAGGAAGGCCACAACATAGCTCCTCGTTATGAATGAAGGCATCGAAACAAAAAAAAATCACTAACAATGTATTTCCCCAGAACGAATATCGCTCTTGCTCCAAAACAATCGACCGATTTGGCTAATGCATCGGCTTTTGAGTTGAGTTCCCCATCTGATCCCCCATTTCCTTAGGCCGATTCCGCTGAAAATCAATAGATTTATTCCTCATGAGGTTTTAAATTTACAAATAACATTTCGTGTCAATACATTCATTCTATCGGGAGTTATCGTGTTCACGGACGCACACACACAAAGACACGAAGACATGAATGAATGCGAGAGGGGGAGAGGGAGGGAGAATGATCAGTAAATAAGTGGCTGGTGAACGAAATTCATTTATGGTCACATCACATTTAGTTCATTTTTATTCTTTTCTTACAGAAGTGTATGGTTCACTTTTTGAAATGTTATAATTTTGGTCGTATTGGTCCCACCTTAAATCTGCATGTGTTTCGATAGTTGGAAATTTAATAAGGAACAATTTGGTTATGAGCCAATTTTTCGATAGGACTAACCGTTTTCGCGTAATTCAAGCAAATGTCAAAAAAAAAAAGTTTTAAGTCGCCATTTCAGGACAGTTTTGGGCATGTATCTCGCAAACCGAGCGACTTTTGAAAAGATGTATTTCATATAAAATATGCCTCATAATATTCTCTACAACTTTCATCTCTAAAGATTTTTGATAAAGTTAAGAGTTGATCAAATTATTTAGGTTGCGGCTCGGACAAGGCTACCCTCTTCTACTCGCGTAGTGATGACATTTGAGCCGACCTTTCCCCTCACTTGCCCTCCAGTCTGCACACTTTCCAACGCTAAGGGTCCCCTGCCCCCATCAGAATTAACTGTTATTAAATTTCTCGATCCATTTAACACAAAGTTGACTCAACTCCTCTGGTTATTTCCACTAGATAACCCCTAGTTTCTTTGTGTCTAACCACTCAGCCAAAGAATATGTTACCGTTTTTTTAGTTTTAAATCTCTCCTTGTAAATATACATGGGATTTTTCTTTTTTTAAATGTATATAATGCATACTTCCTTATACCTTCAGTATAAGAAGTATTGCAATCGTGCGAAAATCCGATATCGAATTTTGACTCGTGTATGTGTACGTATGTGATTTGGAAATTGTGAGCGCTCTAATTCAGAAAGGATTGTAATGTTGAACTTGAAATTTGAAATGAAGAAGTCACATGTTCTAACTCATGTCTGATTAAATTTTGGCCGAAATCAGATTAAAATAAAAAAATAAAACTAATTGAAGATATTTCCGATGAGATCTTAAAGATAAGCGGTATACTTAGTTTTACGTTCGCTGGCACTACGGTCCTTGTATAACCTGGATCTCTACAACGATCTTCCGTCGCCATTCTTCTCTATCCTCGGCCTCCGAAAAAAAAAATCTCTAATTTCGCCCAGGGCATGTGCCTTGAGTGCCTCTATTGTAAATCCGTCCTTGCCTATAAGGACTATAAACCTTATTAACTACCGATGTTATGAATGTATCGAAACTAAATTTGGTAAGAGTATTCAGTCCTTGTATACGTCAACTTTTGATTAAAACGTTCGATTAGTTTTAGAGGGAGAGTGAAGACATAGTTGATTAATTCATACTGGCGAACTGATTATTCGACAACTTTTATTATTTTTTTATTCTTGAAGATTATCTATGAATAATGATACATATGAAACGATAAAGTAGACGAAGGAGGGATGTAGAGTGAGAGGTAGATCAGAGGATTTGACAAGAGATGTGTAGTCTATTTCCTGAGGGAATGTGTCTGTCCCGGGACTGGGGGGTGAGTTTCCCGCCACTTTCCATTGTAACCTCCCAAAACAGTGAACACCCGCCCCCGCCCTGCCCGCCACAGCCTTATCAACATGTCCACATGTCTTCCCGCCAACCCCACCTCCCCTTCTATCACACACAACGCACCCATCTCCTCATCATAAATTTTTACAATCTCCTTACTTCCCCCTATGATCTCCGGTATACATTTTCTTTTATCCTGAACAAATATTACGCTGCTCGTTTTACATTAATAAAAGTTGAAAGGAGCCGGGCTTAACTTTGAGGTCATATCGCCTACTACCAGAGCGCTCTTTTGCCGCTCTGGAGGGCATGAGCCTGATTCCGCAGGTTTAGTTACCAATGGTGTCTTTAAGAAGTACCTGACATAGTACAGGCTCGGGTCCATCGTTCAACGTCCCATCCGGAGGACAGCGAGCTTTCATTTCATTCTTATATCATTTTTTAGATAACCTGGCTTCGCTCGGACTGAATTTAAGCAGGTTAAGGTTACTTGATCTTAGAAATATGTTGACATTTTCTATGATTTTGAGTGGTGGTTTGTTTACAAAGCCCCGTCCTCTCCACCCTTCAGTATTCATAAATGAAAATTTTGATGATTCACGGTCTACGTAAGACCTTTAAAACGATGTTCTCGATCAAAACTCGAAACCCATAATAGCAGCGCCTTCCCCCTCAAGATGAGATACCTCAAATATCCATATGGTCAAACAATTGAAATACATTTTTGATTTTATATATCAACCTCGAAAAGTCAACCGTTAAAGAGTTATTTTATGATTTGGTTTCCCCACAACCCCTTCTCTCGTTCAAAATTTGGAAATACCAAATCGCCTACATTTGAATTATCCTTAAAAAGATGCTATTTATGGAATTTATCCGAAAGAATACAATGTTGATCCTTCCTTTTTATTTACTAAGTTCTAAAGAAAACTGGAAGGCGCATTTTATATACAATATGATTTTTGGAAGGTTTCTCGGTTTTCGAGGTCCATACCGAAAACGTTCTTAAAATATCTCGAAAACCATTTGTTTTTACGTTTGTTCGATTTACGCAAAAATGATTAACCCTATCCAAAAAGTGGTCCTTACAAAAAATGTTCCTTATTAAATTTCCAACCATTAATTGCCCTTAGATATGATGTAGGACCAATACGATCAAAGTTATAGCGCTTCAAAAAATGTATAAAAAATTTAAAATATTACAAATTTTAAATTTTAAAATAAATAAAAAGGAACACTATTTGCTATTTGAAAAATCTATATAGATGCATCATAAAAACAATAAAGATCACGGTTCCATTAACTTTTCTGTTAAAAAATGGCTTAATAACGAGCAGATTATCTGAAGAGAATGAAAGTGATTTGGGTAGGAAATGAGTTGATGCGAGGAAGGGAACCGTAACAAATGTCTAATGGAATATTTGTTGATCCAGGAGATAGAAACGAAAACGCATTAGTTTTTGTCACTTTGCTAAATAGTCGGCCTCCCGAGATTTAAACAAACAAGCAAATATTTTTCCAGGACTCAAGTGGTTAGACTCCCGACAGCCCCCTTCTCAAGACTCGTCATCAGCCCCCGGTCCACGTTTCACCCTCTCTGGGGTCAGGACAATGCCACCCTCTCACTGTCTCAATCACTCAGTTTCTTAACAGTTTTTTTCTCTTTTCGTTTTTTCGGCTTTTATTTCACATTGATTTTTCCAAGTGTTTGATGTTTTTAATCAATAATTAAAATGTGTAATATGGCCATAACGAGTTTCCAATCTCAGAAAAATCAAGAAAACATCTAAAAAAATGTCATTTTAGGAGGGTTTCAGCATGTATCTCGCAAACCGAGCTTCCTTTGAAAAAATTTATCTCATATAAAATGTGCCTTTCAGTATTCTCTTCAACATTTATTCGAAGAGATTTTCGATTGTCATACTCCTTATATCGTTTAAAACGTACTTAGGTCCTGAAGTAGTGGTCTTAATTTTTGTCCAATTTCGGCCAAAATTTAATCAGACATAAGGTAACACATCTTCAACTCAAATTTAATATTCATTACTATAATCGTTTCTGAGTTAGAGTCCTAACAAATTTCAACACGTCTTTCACGTCAGACGTCTTTCTGACAGAAACTTGGTTAAAAAACAATGAAAGTGTCTCTTCCAAATTTTAATTGCGTTGTTTATTTTAAACCGATATGCGGTGTTTGTATTTATTATAATAATAATAAAGTAATGCATATTGTAACTCCATATATTGACTTCACTACACATAATTCTCAATATTTCCAAGGAACAATGTCTGCATGGCAATATAAAAATATTAATTGCGGCGATCTACACTAAATGTAATCATTCAGCTGCCCAAATAATACAATTTCTGCATAATAGTGATAATAGACAATATTTTTATTTTAACTATTTTCCGGAAGTAGCGGAGGTCCTCAAAGAATCCTACATACGAATGCAGACAACAATGGCCAACCACTCAAATCCACTGGTGCGGCAAATTGCTGAACACCCACCACCTTTACCACAGGAACGCAGACTTAAAAAGAAGCGACCGCATGATTTTCTTCTCATCAATTAATCAAAAGACATTATCTAAGTTTCCCAGCTAAACACCCCCCTTGTTGTTATCCGATACATTTTTTCCTCCCTATATTATGTTAAATTTATCTAGTTTGAAGTTATTTGTTTAGGCGAATTAATGAATTGTACCTGAGTTCATAGCTCATGTTAATTAGACCATTGGCCTAGGTATTATTGTTATAGACAGCTCAACTATAATATTCATGTATAGAGAAATAAAGTAAATAGGTGTCAGGGTTCATTTATCTCGGCTCACAGTTAGTAAGTGACAACCAAATATCAGCAAAAACCAGTAGGAGGATCATGTGCGCTAACAGATGTTATTATGGGCTTCAAAAGCATCTATCTAGTAACCTGGTAGCCTGGCGTACGAAGGTTGTCCTGTACAAAACTCTTATCCGCCCACTCCTCACATACGGCTCAGAAACCTGGACAACTACTAAAGCAGAAGATCGAGACCTCCAAATATTTGAAAGGAAGGTGCTCCGGAAGATTTACGGTCCGGTGTACGTTGAAGGAGAATGGAGGCGTAGGAGCAACCAGGAGGTGTACGACCTGTACAAAGAGCCAGATGTGGCTAAAGTGATAAAACTGGGCAGGCTAAGGTGGGCCGGACATATTATCAGGATGAGCGAAGACATGATCCCTAGAAAGCTACTAACGGAAGTCCTGCACGGAAGGCGGAGAGTAGGAAGACCGAGACTGCGGTGGTCGGACTGTGTGACCAATGACGCCAGGAACATCGGGATCCAGAACTGGATGGGAGCCGCACAAAACAGAGACTCCTAGCGATTGCTGCTCGAGGAAGCCAAGACTCGTTAGCGGGTTGTAGAGCTGCGTTAAGTAAGTAAGAGAAATAAAGTTTACAATAATTGTAAAAAAAAACTATTTTTATTAACATTGGTACAGAGCAGGAATTTTTTTAAATTATATATATATATATCATATAATATGTTAAATAGATAATGAGATGTATCAATCCAACAGAACTAAATTTAACCACAACTAGTTTTGTCAGTCAAGCTGACATCATGAGGCGGTGAATCTTATTGGAGAAGAGGTCAAAGGTCAACCTATCAGGGACCTGACTGAAGTGTCCATCTGGTCCCTGATAGGTTGACTTTTGACCTCTTCACCAATAAGATTCACCACCTCATGATATCGGCTTGACTGACGAAACTAGTTGTGGTTAAAATAAATTCTGTTGGACTGATACATCTCATTAATTATTTAACAAGTAAGTCCACTACATGTGCCTACCACCAAGAAATATAATATGTTGGTAACAATTTTCATTTACAGTTAAGGTTACCTTAATATTAGATATTTTTTCTAAAGTATTTTGTATTGACCACTATTAGGTCGTACCTAAAAAAAACCGTAGGTCCAGGAACATTTGGTATGTAACCAGGTATAAATGTAGTAATAATGAAGGAAAGGGATAATGACGAAACAAGAGGGGGAATAAAGGCTGCCAACCTAACAGGAAAATGGGAATATATAAAAAAAATCCAGGCAGTGTCCTGGATGTGACGACAAAAGACCCACTTACTTACAGCCCTTCCCCCCCGGGAGTTGAACAATATGTGACAGGAGTGATGAGTAAAAACGGGTCGAACGGACCCGACGAAACAATAGAGGTTATAGATTGGAAAGGTGCCAGGAGGAAGACAACACGAGAGTGCAGAGTTCGGGGACATACAGAGAGAGACACGAACACACCCGAGAAGAGACAGACACACAAACGAACACACCAAGTCAACTTATCAAGTTGGCCCACCCTCCTGTCGTTTCATCCTCTTCCGCTTCAACCCCCTTTCCTTCCCTCTCTATCTTTATTTAATTATTTGGTAGAACGTGCGGAACGGGAAGTCTATTCAAACTCAATGCTGACGTTCTGACATACCCCAACCAGCTCTTGTCTTCCACCCTCAACCACTTCAACTATGTTTCGCGACAAGCCATATCCAGAAATCGCAGTTATACGAAGTATAGGAATAACTAAGCAACTCTATTGATTTTCAGCTAAATCGGCCAAAGAGAGTAATTAAGAGGAGGGCCCCCTCAACACACTACTTTATAGTAATACCAGTTTGAAATGGATATGAGAGAGGTTGGTATGAGAAAGTCCTGTTATTACTACATAATTTTTGATAGGACGGCAGACTTTACGAAATTATAAAAAAAAATTGTCGGTAAATCATCGGCAATGTACGAAGCGAAACAATCAATTAAGTTTTCGCTCTGTTTCCAAAACCATTCGACATTTTGCGCTATAAATAATAGTTGACATGCATCGGGGCTTCTGAATTCTTGATAACATTTTGTTCGATACATAAATTACATCGGCAGTTATTAGAGTTTTTGCGTTAACCCATCCCCCTATTCTCCACCCCTTCCGTTTCACTGATTTGACTGAGATTCAATAGGTGTCGTTCTGTTATAGGATGCTGCAAAATTTCGATAAATTCATTCTATTAGGAGTTATCGAATTCACAGACATTCAGAAATAAATTTTTTGAATCAAGTGGTCGCAAAATATGTAATTCCAGTGAAAACTCAAAGTCGAACTTCTGGCCGACTACATAACTTCACCATGACATTCAAAACTCTTTTTTGCGGAACCTTCAGAGAAACGGAGCCGAGAGCTCCTGAACATGAAGCAGAATGAACCTATGAACTATCGTAAGACAGGCCAAACACCTGCACAATATGGGCATCGCTAGAAGCACTCAGGGCAGGAAATGTGGCGAGGAAAATGAGACTCTGGTTCATATTCTAAAACAGAGTATTACCTTATAACTTTATTAAAATACAGGACTCCTGCAGGGACCAACACACACAGGGCACACAATAGGCCTATAGGCCTACACTGGCCGCAGTGATAAAAAGGCATCGGTGAAACCTGTTCCCCAGAACGAATTAATCAATCAACGTTTCGCTCTACCTCCACAACCAGTCGACCGTTTGCTCTAATATTCAACAGTTGTCTTACGTAGGGACTTCTAAATCCTCATACTAAATTTTGTGTCGATAAATTCATTACATCGTCAATTATTAGGGTTTTTGAATTGAGCTTTCAAACTCAATTTCCTTCACCCATAAATCTGCTGATATTGCTGAAATTTGACAGGTTATGTCCTCATTGGGATTTGACTTTAAATATGAAATTTTATGTCAATACATTTATTCTATCGGCAGTTATTACAGTTTTTATGTTAAGCCTACCCCCGAATCCCCCTCTTCCTTTTGGTTGATTTCGCTGAAAAACAATAGTTGTCGTTAGAGGGTTGTGGTTTTACATATAAAATTTCGTCGATACTTTCATTCTATCGGGAGTTATCGTGTTCACAGAAAACTATTATTTTTTTTCATATTTGGAATCTAGAGGTCGGAAAACATGAAATTCCGTTGAAAACTCCGCATCAAATGTTTGACCGATTACATACATTCCCCTTACTTCGTAACTGGGGAAGTAATAACTTCACTACTCAAAAACAACTTTTGAACCCGGAAGCCTTTAGATACTTTCTTGAATCCTTTTTCTACTGGCAACAAGAAGAAGATTGCAATGAATAATGAATAATTCCTGATTCTCTGGCATATTGGCATACTATCTCATCCAAGTCCAAGAAGGGACAAAGTCCCCCCCAGCTATGCCACTGAATTGATTTCAATGATCCCCTTGGAAGGAACGGTCGTATCCACCCTCGCCTCAGTCACCCTCCACTCAAAAAAAAGGATATTTAAATTCCTGCGGAGCTCCAATAACCGCAAGAGCCCTCCATATCATGGATGTTTTCCATACCTACAGTTATTAGGATCATGTTCAGGATTTTTATTGAAATATTTATCCTCCTCATTTCCTTTATTTATTTATTTTTTATTTTATTTATTCCATTTCCTCCATATGTTGAAACCATATTACAAATTCCTTCTTTGAAGATATTAACCTTTGATCTGTTTCCTTGTATAGAACTTTCCTTTATCCGCGTTCAAAGCCTCTCGATGCATTACACATTTAAGCTGTAATATATCCACAGGGGGAGAGGATCTACTTCGAATAACCTTTGTCTCTTTAAATACTGTAGATATAAATAAAACCTCGGTAATGGAACGTATTTGCATATAAGTGAGCTCATTACGAATATAAAGAAATATTCTGTAGATGTATCAAATAGGGGAAGTTTTGTAATCGGTCGAAAATTCGATGCGGAGTTTTCAACGAAATTTCATGTTTCCGATCTTCCTCATTTGAAAATTTTTAAAAAAACTGTCTGTCTGTGAACACGATAACTCCCGATAGAATGAATGTGTCAACACGAAACTAGAACCGACTATAGGTGAACTTATTTATTTAAATAAGTATTCTTTCACTAAGGAAATCAAACTTGGCTCCATGTGTAATAACAAGCAAGATGAAGATGTGTTTCACTTTATTGCCGTATGCCCCATCTTAAAAGAATTTCGTTTTATTTATTTTAGTAAAGCAGAGTTATGCTATGTTCAGTTTATTGAATATGTAAATGGACGAAATTACAAAAGTTTAATTAACTATTGCAAAGCCGCCTGGAATTATAGATTTGAGCTAGTGTCAGAATTTAGTTATCAATAATATATACACAGGAAGATGTTTTTTATTTTTATTTTTTGTTAGTTTTTTTAAAGGATCATTTAAGTTAATTTCGTAAATTACTGCATTTGTATTTGAATTATTTTATTTTTATTTTGTCACTTTTATACATGTGTATTATCGAGTAGAAATAGAAGAGATAACCCCGGTTATAGATAACGGTCAATTTGACCATGAGTATTGTCTGTCAGTATTATTATTGTACATCTATAAAAAGAAAAAGAAATAAAGACGATTATTATTATTAGAACCGACTATAGAAGAGACCTATTGATTTTCAGAGAAGGGGGACTAGACTCAAATACCCTAATAACTGTCGATGTAATGACTATCGACAAAAAAATTTAGTATGAGGATTCAAAAGCCACTATATAAGTCAAATATTGAGTTTTAGCCCAAATGGTCGATTGGCTTTGGAGGGAGAGCGACAACGTAATTGCTTAGTTCGTGCTGGGGAAGTACCGGTGATTCACCGACGATTATTTTTTTTAGTTAGTTATTGTGACTCATGCCTAGGCTTCAACTATGAGCTCACTTCGCCTACTACCAGAGAGCACTTTCGTCGCTCTTATGTACCTACAGTGAGAGCCCTAGTCTTTATCCATTACCTGAAATCGTACAAGTTGGGGGCCATGGTGGCCGTGCGGGCTAGAGCGTAGGGCTTTGGTCGCATGGTCTCACCATGGTTTGAGGGTTCGAATCCCGTCCGGGAATGAGTTTTATTTCGTAGATAGAACTCCCTCCCGGGGCCATGGATGTCGTAAATAAACAGATAACAACACATTGCATGGCTAATATGCACCGTACATAAAGCCCCCCCCCCCAAAAAAAAAAAAAGCGTACAAGCACGGAATTGTCACTTTACATCTCCTCCGAAGGACGGCGTGCTGAAGTTTTTTCACCTCACAAACCCTAAGGGCCTAGGCCAAATTGCAAAATGTTATATGTGTAACCAGAACCCTATAAGGACGACCTATTGATTTTTAGCAAAATTGGCCGAAGGGAAAGGGGGGTGATTAGGGGGAGACTTAACTGTAATGATTTTATCAAAAATAAATTTTATATTTAAATTCAAAACGCCATAAGGATCACACCTACGAATTTTCAGAGGAATTGGTCGAATGGAAGAAGGGGGTCAGAGGGACCCAAAACTGAAAGAACCTAATAACTACCAAACAGTAAATCAATTATTGATAATTAGCCCAAAAAGTCGATTGGTTTTGAAGGGAGAGCAAAAACTTACTTGATTAATTCGTGCTGGGGAAGTACAATGCCATCAACGACTTTTTTATATTGCAACCTGTGCAACATGTCTCTACCATAAACGGCATTGTCAGAAGAAATGTTGTAACTTGTATTGCGTTGACATAATTGATGTAAACCCAAAATGTAAAGAAGTTGACATGAGGGGACGCACAGGATGGGGGGGGGGGGGGGGGGAGTACTTGATGACGTGATCATGGTGAGGCATGCTTTAATTGATCGGTCACAGGGACTTAATGAAAGACAACCCACAACCCTAAACCACGCGCACACACGGCTAATACGCAAAACACAAAACACACTTCAGACCCATCAATTACCTTACCCTCCCCCACGCCACGCATGTTCAACTTTCCTATACCCTTTTTCTTCATTCAAATCAAGTTGAATATATGGTACATAATATACTTTTAAGTTTCAGTGAATCCCGAATAATCCCGAACAAACAAACAACTGAATTGTAACACCGTATACCCGTAAATTACATTATATTAATTTGGATTGAATGGTTGCAGGGGTGGGTTATGTACCAATGTTATCCAAAGCCTAAAAGGCCTATATAATAGCTCCTCGCTAATATTTAACTTTCTACACTCCTACCAATAGAACAAACTGCAGAGAAATATTTAAAAAACTTAAAATCCTGCCTTTGACTGCGCTGTTTATATTTGAATCATTAATGGTTATTAGGAAAAATAAAAATATTTTCCCTCTTAACGATTCTAGTCATGATTACGATACCAGGAAGAGTTTCTCCAAAGATATCCTCTTTAAGGTCTGTCGAATCTACGTTTTAATCATTATTCTTTATTATTTATATTCTAATTTATTTTATTTATTCTCTTGTATTTTTCTTTCATGTATTTTTACTATCATGTTATTTACGTTTTTATTCTATTATATATATAATTGTTATTGTTATTTTGTTTTGTTTCCCTTAGTAGTATTGTGTAGTATCTGGAGGTGTGAAAAACCTTCCCATTCGTCCAGGATCCGAAAAATCAGTGAGAGGTCAGACTATCTTATATTTGACATCCTGCGAAGTAAGGTTTACTTATCCAGTCCTCTAATCAACTCTTTTGACTGGTGACAACCCGTAGTAAACTCGGTCTCATATCCACCAGAGTGTTCAAAGAGCGCTCTGGTAGTAGGCGACATGACCTTGTAGTTATAGCCCGGGCCTGAGTCATAATAACTAAACTACCTCTAAAAGGCTTTTCAAAGCTTATTTCCATTTTTTTTTTTTTTTTTTTTTTTTTTTTTTTTTTTTTTTTTTTTTTTTTTTTTTTTTTTTTTTTTTTTTTTTTTTTTATTTTATCTACAAGATCGTGTGAAATGATATGAAGAGAATATCTCAGAGGTGTGATATTTTAGTTATTAAATGTAATAATGTAAAGATTACTATTTTAATAAAGGTTGAAAAAAAAAAAAAATAGTTGTGCCAGATAGTTATTTCATATATTTTTCCATTTTTAGAATACTTAATTACATTCTACATGCACAACTTAAGAATTTAATAATAACCGAATAAGGAAATAGCAGCATTTCTGCTTTGGTTAACTATTTCATTAAAAAAAATTGGTGAATCACCGGCGATATATGAAGTATGTAGGTATGAAGTTCGAAAAACTTAAAATTTTATTGAAAACTCCGCATCGAATTTTTGACTAATTACATAAGCCTTTCCAGGAGGATGACTTTCGGATCTCTTTTGTTCATCAGAAATACACAGGATGTTGTTCCTTTAACAACCCATATCGAGAAACTCATCTGGCACTTCCAGAAAGACTCCCAGATTGTAGTATTTTTTTAAAAATGTTGTCTTCCATATCGAGAGTTTTTCTTCTTCAATTTATAATCTTCTATATATTTCGGTGTTTTTTTTTTTGTTTTTGTTTTTCATATATACTCTCTCATTCGAAGTGCACCATAAGTTCGGATAACGGAGCTGAACTGTATATTCAGGACGGAGTGGACTAGTGGATGGTGGCTGGAGGTATGGAGTGTAGTGGGCTGGCTGGGGCTGGGGTATCGAGCGGAGGGCAGTGCGCCGGTACCTGCCAGACCCGCCACACACACACCCCCACTCTACCCCCTCTCTATCGATCTACTACACTCACTCTCTCGATAGGCGCTCACCAAGTTGCTGTCCTTAGCCCCTTCTCATTCACAATTTTCATCAATCTGTGTATCAATCAATTTCAAAATTGCAGATAAAAATGTTGATCATTGTAAAAAAACTAAAAAAGTAAGAAAATAATTTATGATCGAAAGTTAGTTTCAATTAAGTACCAGAAGTGATAAAGATCAAGAAAGAACGACGTCCGAATAAACTATTTGCCCGCCCCACGATACGGCTGAAGTAAAAACAGGAAAGGTAGTCTTCACCATAACTGGGCATAAATACACCCATGAAAATCGTGTTTTTTTAAAAGCGTCGAGTACAATAATAAATAAATTCGATTAAAGGAAAAATAAAGAAAATGCTGTTTATTTATTAGTCATGAGCCTGTGTAATAAATTGATTTTCTTCATTTTAGATTAGCTGACTATTTATTTCAGCATTAAACAACAGGATTTGACTCCTGGCAACTAGGTACAGAATTGGAGTCCAAAAAAAATTAAAATATTTAAAAATGCGTCATTCATGGATTAACTCAAACCTATCGCAAAAATTAAAACAATAAACAAAAAAGATCTTTTAAAAACATTCAAACATTTCTACGTTGCACCAACTGCGGGCTGTTCTCCAATTTTATTTTTATATATACCACATTACTAGAAATTAGGGGTTGAGTTTGGGGCCTTGCACTAATAGGTACGGGGCTCTCTCCAACAGCTACCATCCTAATTGCACTGAGGGATAATTGTTACAGTCTAGCAGTCTATGTTCTCTTCAGTGGGTTCAGCAGACTGCCTAAGTGGGAGAGATTTGACAACATTGAGGGTCACCCAACTTCATGATGGCTGATATAAGTGTCTTTGTTGGTTAGTTTAACCTGTTGAACGGAGGGAGGCAAAACAGATAGGCAGTTCCTTCATTTGCATATAAAAAAAAACGAGAAACAAACAATCTATGATAAGATTTACCTGTTGGCACAGCTTAAGGACCATCTCTGATTTAAAAGTGTAATGGCAGTTGAATTTGCAGTTGGAAAGTGTTCCACCAACATTTTGATCGTGATTAAAGTAACATAGTAAAGATAACTAGTTGCTATTAAAATTTTTGTGTTAAGCCTCTTCTCTAATCCTAATACCCTTCCCATTGGCCGATTTGGCTCAAAATCAAAAGGTCTAGGTCCTTAGACGGTTTTGGATACACATATAAAATTTCGTGTCGACACATTCACTCGTGTGAATCGGGAGATATTGTATTTACACACTTTTGACGTAGAACTACGTCTTCCCCGGCGGTATATATATTCACAAAAATGTGTCACACTTTGAGAGCTTATATCTCCTAAAATAATTATCGTAGAATATGGTACGATTTATTATAAAACAAGTTTCAACCCTTCATCTTTCATCCCTTAAATACGGCAGCATAAAAACAAAAAAAATTAGGCGAAATTCCAAATGATTGTTTCAAAGTTAGTAGACCGCCATCTATCCGTAATATACCGAACTTATTACCGTCGGGCATTCTTCTCTTGAAAGAGAAGGATGAGTTGTGTATTTATTTTATTAAATTTAATTATTTAATTTTATTTATTCGACAAGTAGATATATCTTTTATTCCTCTTATCATAAACCAATACCAGCAATAACAATTGACAACAACAATACTAATACTCATTCTACAGTCGTGCCCTTTAGTATAACTGGGAATGTAAAAATGAAGTTGGTCGTATTCATTATAACGCTCAGGTCGTGGTTATATCAATTACGGTCTTTTCCATTATATTGCTTCATAATCTGATGACAGATAATTATCGTAAAACTAGTTCATAGTTCTTCAGCTTTAAACATGATTAAGTCATCTAATCGTAATAAATTGTGTGATTAGTTTATCAGCCGGTTATCTTACTTTATCATTATCAAGATGATGAGGGAACATTTTCTTCGGATTAAATGTAACTAACGGAATTTTAAACTCATCAAAATGGATGGACATAAATCTACAATTGAGGACTGGACATCAATAACGGGCTAAGTGCCAAAAAAAAAATTGAGTTAGACCCGAAAAACCAAGCTAAGGGCCATCGCCAACAACCCATAAAGCGGGCTAAATGCCACCGAGCTTTTACTGCTGATACTGAGCATTGTCTACGACAACAACAATGTGAATCATAACCTAATTCTTCTCATTAAAACCTGTTGTGATTGTGCCTTCAGTTTGTTGTTGTGAATTTTACTTTTTTGATAGTAGGTATATTGTAAGAACAATGAAATTAAACAGTGACACAAGCATAAAGAAAAAGGAGAATCAATTCGGGATGAAAGGAAACGTCGTAGAAGTGAAGGGAAACCTTATGTAAAAACGTGTTGGTGGAAGGAAAATCTGAGCCTAAAAAAGAGGTATGTACAAACTAGGTATTTACTTCTAATATTCATGGTATTATGAATGAAATTAATGGAGGCTGTCTTGTTTTGTTTCAATTCAGCTGCAAATGTAAGCTTCGGTGTGTTTGCGTCCCGCATAAATAGAGAAAAGTTCTGTTTCACGACTTATATATCTGAGAGAGCGCCGGTAGCTCAGTGGTATGCGTGCTTGACTTCTGAGCTCAAGATCGTGGGTTCGAAACCCGACCTAGGCCCTTACTTTATTTTATCTGGGAGGTAAAATAAACTTAAGCACGCCGTCCTTCGGATGGGACGTTAAGCGATTTAGGACTCCCACAGTAGAGTCGGGCTCATGTCCACCAGAGTGACGAAAGAGCGCTCTGGTAGTAGGCGATATGACCTCGCAGTTAAAGCCCGGGCATGAGTTATAAAACCTAATCTTCCATATCTGAGCCGTGACTTTAATTATTACAGTCATGGCTCAGATATATGATATACTCTTCACAATTTAGCAATAAAAGAAGAATCTCATTATCTCATCACTCAAATCATTAGTTGCAAATAATAGGAGAAAAAAAAAAAAACTTCTGGCCCAATTATGTATTTCCCGTTACTCGCACATTATTGACTGAGAAAGAGTTTCATTAAATTGTGGATATGGAGAAAATAATTTAGTCTATCATATCGGAAGTTATTTACATGAGAAATAACAAATAAAAAAACTCATTTATTTTTTCTCTTCCTCCAATTTAGCCAGAAATATTATGGAAAATTCTTGCAAATATAATGAAGTGTCTTTTTTAAAACTTTTTCTAAAATAAATGAAGTAAAAATAATTATAAAGGTGTAAAGAAAAAAAATATACACATAGCATATACAATTAGGAAGACTGGGAGAAAAAATAGGAAGAGAGAGTGTTTATTAAAATTATGAATTCATAACGAGGGTCGGATTTGAGAACAATGGCGGGGTACAGTCCGGGCCAGAAGTGAGGCACTCTCTCAAACACTTTCCACCCCATCATTGCCTTGGGTTTGTTTGTTTATAATGCATCTCTTGCAGAATAGTAGATAAAATAAATTTATATAATAGAACGAGAATCATCAGTGGCACATCTCACCCGTACATTGTGGAGTCGAAAGAATTATTTAATAAGAGAAAGTATAAATAAGGGGGTGCAGGTAGCTCAGTGGTATGCTTACTGAGCTCAAGATCGCGGGTTCGAAACCCCGCCGAAGCCCTTAGGCTTTTTATCTTAGAGGTGAAAAAACGCGAGCACGCTGTCCTTCGGATGGGACGTTAAGCGATGGTCCCGAGCCTGTGCGATGTCAGGTACTCATTAAAGAACCCCTACTTTAAAACGGAATTCAGGACTCCCACAGTCGGGCTCGTGCCCACCAGAGAAACAAAGGAGCGCTCTGGTAGTAGGCGATATGACCTCGTAGTTAAAGCTCGGGCATGAGTCACAATAACTGTAAGAAAATGTTGAGCATATCAGACATTACCAGAAGTTTACAGGGAATAATGAGTATTTAACGAGGATAAAACCATATTTATTTTTTAAGTTTCTCTGGGATGTTAGTACCTATGTTGTTTTTCCAGCATATTTTTCCAGAGATCTCTTTTCAATTTTGGCAATGTTTCGGGACACTTCCACGTCCCTTGTTCGGGTCACAAGGAACGTTGAAAACATTTCGTCTGACTGTGTGACTCGAAGAAGGAAAATGGAAGTGTCCCAGAATATTTTCAAAGAAGAAAAGCACCCCTGGAAAACAAAATTAACCAAGGAACCTTATTACCTAATTCAACAGAGCTTAAGAAAAGCTGCGGCGGGATATGTTATTCCTGTTTCTCATCTGAGTCACAATTGTTATAGTTAGATAGTTTTTTTATAAAGGTTTATTTTAACTATTTATTGAAACATTTTAAATTATATTGTTTTCTAGATTATTTTATCAGACTGCCAGATGATGAGGGCAACCTCGAAAGCCGGCTAGCAAGAATTAAAAAATCTGTGAGAGGTCAGACTATAGTTTATTTTACAACCTGTAAAATAATCACTTCTAACTACAATCAGCCATCTTCATATTGATGAAATTAATTAGTTATTATGACTCATGCCCGGGCTTTAACCACAAGGTCATATCGCCATATGATTCTACTATGGTAGTCCTGAATGTTGCCTACCCTAAATTTTTATTCACCTAGGGTAGGGGTCTTCAATGAGTACCTGACATCGCTCAAGGTTTTTTCATTTCTCAAATAAAAAATGTAAGGGCCTGCCGGGTTTAGAACCCGCGATCTTGAGCTCAGTAGACTAGCTCGCTACCTCTGAGCTATTGACGCCCTCATAATTATGATGTAATGTTTAATGTATAAATATTATATATAATGTACACAGCCGATCTCAATTGTTATGTATTTTTCTTTTATTTATTCTAGTTTTTGATTATCCGAGAAGGGTTCACATTACCTCGGATAATCGGAACTGTACTGTACATGGCAGAGGCTTATATTACGGCTCCGGCCCTCCAGCTAATAATTGGTCACTCAACTCTGATTATTACGTGGTTATATAAAATATCAGACTGAGAATGGAATTCGTGTTGTTTTCTTGAAACAAGTTGCGAGGCAAGTGCAAGCGTGTGGAGCCAGTAGGGAGACATGTGAACCACCCCCACCCCCTGCTACAAGGGGGCGGTGCTAAGACAAAAGGCAAGGTAGGGGCCGGGGGGTGGGAGGGGGTGTAGGGGAGGGGGCAATCAATCAGAGTGGTCGCCATGGTGACCGCGGGCCACGCCCCGGCCAGGCCCGCCCTCCACCAGGGGTCCTGCACCGCTCACAACTCCTCGTCCAGTCGCTTCTCTCCCTCAGGCCGCTTCGCTAAATATGGCAAATCTAGCAGATATCGCAAAGGACACAGTATCGAAAGCGCAGTATCCATACTTAAAATATATATAAGTTGAAAATTCTCTTTACTTCGATACATCGATCCCTAAACCTGAGTGAATAATATATAAATAAATCTACAAGTAACGTATTATGATGTCATGTTTAATGTATAAATATTATATATGTTACGGGTAAAGTTAGATTAACGGTTAAACCTAGGATTACCCGGGTAAACCTAGTAGTACCCGCTGCCGCTTGGTTAAAGTTGGGTATACTAATAATGACAAGGCCATTAGTGGACGTATGTTCCACTATAAAGATTAGGTACTTATTAATTAGCTCGACCACACCTCAATTTCTATTGTTGTAAGCTGTCCAACAGCGATAATCATTCATCTGGGTACATAAATTCTTAGAACAAACATAAATCGAAATATTACAAAATTTGGGGGCGTATTTGCCGGCATTCCGCCGGCGGGACGATATATCTGCCCCTCCCGTCGTTCCTATATTTGAAGTAGTACAGGTTCTAGCTTTAACATATACTTTACCCGGGTAAAGCCTGAAATGTGAACTATTTCAATTATATTTCGGACTTTAACAAAGCGGCAGCGGGTACTACTAGGTTTACCCGGGTAATCCTAGGTTTAACCGTTCATATAACTTTACCCGTAGCATATACATATAATGTACAAAGCCGATCATAACTTTTTACTTCCCCAGCTATACGAAATATAGAGGAAGTTATATAATCGGTCAGAAATTCGAAGCAGAGTTTTCAACGGAATTTCATGTTTTCCTACCTCCTGATTACAAAATTTTTAAAAAAATCTGTCTATATAGGTGAATACGATTACTTCCGATAGAATGGGTGTATAAACACAAAATTTTATATGCGCACCCAAAACCCTCCAAGGACGACACATATTGATTTTCAGCCAAATAGGGCAAAGAGAAGGGAGGTATTAGGGGGAGGCTTAACACAAAAACACTAATAATTGGTGGTGTAATAAATGTATTGACACGAAATTGCATATATGAATTCAAAGGCCTATAAGTACGACAACTATTAGTTTCCAGCGGAATCAGCCGAAGGGAAGGGAGACCAGAGAAGGGAAAATATCTAATAACTACCGATGTAATTAATGTATCTGCACAAAATTTAGTACGTGAATTCAGAAGTCTAATATTAAGTTTTAGCCCAAAAGGTCGTGATTCATCGACGACGTTTTTATTGAGAGGACGCGCAACATGTGTTTTTGCAGAACCATGTCAGTAAGAGACATTGTACATCGATATATACATCGATTGTCGTCTAGCTGGCAACAATTATCCAGTAGTGTTGCCAATAGACAGTCCAAATTTCGTGACGGCTGGTAAATAAATAAGTTTGAATGCATGAAAAGAAACTTTATACTAAGACTGAGATACCCTAATAATAAATACATAAACAATCAATAAGAAAAAAATTATAAAAAAATTGTCGGTGAATCACCGGCTATGTACATCCCCTGCACGAATTAATCAATTAAGTTTTCGATATCCCTCCCAAGAAAATCGACCGTTTGAGCTAAAACACAATTGTTGACTTCTATGGTGACAGATAAATCCTCATACTAAATTTTGTGTCGATTCATTCATTACATCGGCAATTATTAGGGTCTTTGAGTCGAATCCTCTTCTCTGGTTCCTGCAGAGGGCAAAAACATAATTAATTTATTCGTTCTGGGGAAAGTACAACACACCGGCGATTTTTCTTACTTTCAAATCGATTTACTCAAGAAAATGTATGAATGTTTCATCGATAATATATTGTTTAAATAGTATATACGAGTATATATGTACTTTGGTCTCCGATATAAATACCAGATATTTTTTTGATATGGTTAGGTTAGGTTAGGTTTCATGCCCGGACTTTAACTACGAGGTCATATCGCCTACTACCAGAGCGCTCTTTTGTCACTCTGGTGGACATGAGCCTACTATGGGAGTCCTAAATTTTGCCTACCCTAAATTTTTATTCACCTAGGGCAGGGGTCTTTAAAGAATACTTCAGTTTATTTTACCTCCCAGATAAAATAAACTAAAGGCTTCGGTCGGGTTTCGAACCTACGATATTGAGCTCAGAAGACAAACAAGCATACCACTGAGCTACCGGCGCCCTCTTTATTTGATATGTAATTTCGATATTTTTTCTCCATACACATCTCGCGAGCAGATGCATAAACCTATAAGGTATCCCGTACATATAATTGAAAAGATAAAACGATGTTGATTCGAAAAGAGATGTGAAGATGATGGGGTCTGCAATCATGCGTTATCGAATGGGATTGGGGTCGTAATCCCGACATGTATAGTACCTAACCCCATGTGGTCGGTAAATTAGTACCCCAGTGAGAACTCGACTGGACAATCCGACTTACATTACACAGACATCAAGGTACACCCTAAGTACTAAATATTTGTTAACAATAATAAAACAAAAATAAATTACTGAAAAATGCAATGTAAATACATTTTTTTGTCTTTTATTTATACAGATGCAACTGTTGCTCGGCGCAACCACCAGCAACTAAGATGTATATTATGTCGTAGTAATTTCATGAACTGCCGGCATATTATGAAATTACATTAAATGCCTAGGCTTTTCATGAAATGACGTATTTACGTCCGGCACTTGATGTTCTACACAATCTGACTCGTTAAACCATGTAACACTTGTTGAGGTTATAAGCTATTTTTTTCTCACTTCAGTGTTAAGTTAAAAGCTAAAATAGTTAAACAAATTGTATTTAGCAATATAAAGGTGAAGAGCTATTTTTCAATAATTATAATACATAATATGTCTAAAAGAAAAAAATATTTGGAATAGGTGCTTATGAGAGTAAGGTATGCCTTTCTTAGTTGTTCTATTTGATATGGACGTTTGTTTGGTTTTGAACTGTAATATTATTACGCTCTCCCTCTAAAACCAATCGACCATTTTGAATGAAAATCACATGACTTACACAGGAACTAATTTCTTATCCATACATGCCTTACATCGGCAGTTATTAGGTTTTTTTCAGATGAGCCTCTCCTCTGATACCTCTTCCCGTTGCCCGATTCGCTGAAAATTGTTAGGTGTCGTCCTTAGGAAGTTTTGTATTTATTCTGACAATTAAATACGGATATATTCAATCATTGAATATTATTACAGTTCAAAACCAAACAAACGTCCATATCCAATAGAACAACTAAGAAAGGCATACCTTACTCTCATAAGCACCTATTTCAAATATTTTTTTCTTTTATTTGTACTCAGAAACATATTATAAACATTAATAAATACCTCCAGTTTTAAAGCATTTTTAAATCCTAATTGAAATATTTTTTGGCTTTAAATTTAATTTAAACATGATAAAATCAGATTTTAAGATCTGTCTCAGTATCACTAAGGCATTTCATGAACCTTCAAAGTCTAAATGCCATACGATTGTGTAGATCAAGATGGTTACAATTTAAACATTATTTAGAAATATATCCTGCAGAAATATATTGTACATTCTCTGGGGTCCTTTAACTTTCTTCATATTGGGCCAATATCAAATCTGAACGCGCATTGGATGTATAAGAAGCAACGTTTTTGGTAAGGATCAAGTTTTCGAGTAAATCGAGCAAACTTCTAAAAAATGGTTTTCAAGACGTTAATTTTTGAAAGCTTTTCGTAAATGCCGCAAACCGATTCAACATTTTTTGGGTGACCTGTCCGTGAACCGGGCTTATAAGAATCCTTACAGGGGGAATACACGAATACCTCCTAAAAAGTATTCAAGATTCGAAATTTTTTTATGATAGTAAATTTTTATGGAGATTTTAAAACTCTACATGATAGTAAATTTTTATGGAGATTTTAAAACTCTACATGATAGTAAATTTTTATGGAGATTTTAAAACTCTACACAAATGGTACTTGAGGGAGTTGGTCTGACCTCTGGTGGCCAACCAGAGAGTTATTAAGTCCTGCACTCTTGCGGTAATGTCATGAACTGTTTCCAACATGAATAACTGTTTATCAGGTTAATATGCTGAAAATGTATTGTATTTTCTAAATGAATTTATAAAATACATTCGTATATATTTTTCGGACCCATACTGAAATCCTGCGAGGACGAAATAGATTTAATAGGATACCACTCGGCAAGAAAACAACTCGTTAAAATGGGTCTTGTATCGGATCCATTCTATAGAAGACGTGAAGTGATAAAACTACGCTACATATCCTGATAGAATGTGAAGGTTAGTCATATCTCCGATGGTGAATCTTCGATATGCGTTCAGGAACGGCAAATGAGATGAAGAAACAGAGCTTCGGAAAGAGGTAGAGGCTTTGACTTGGGCTTCGTATATCATGGATACAAAACCCACCCCTTCAATGATTCATTGATCAAATAATTACTTATCAGCCACACCTTAAACCAATAAGACCCCAGAAATAGCTGAAGAGAGAGAGAGGCTTTCAACAAATTTGTATAATAAGGTGAGAACAAAAGTGTGTGACATAAGAGAATGGAATAATGGGAAAGGTAATGTGGAGATGTAGGGGTGTCATAACAGCCAACATGTGGCAGGGTAGGTGTTACGTGTTAACAGGCGGTAAACAGGCCTCTTCCGTGTTGGCAACATCCAACATCCAACAACAACAGTAACGACACCCTACCTTAAACACTTCCATCTCTCCCTTCCGACTGTCTAGATCATTAGTATCATGTCTTCTAGACAGGGAACATTTCCTAATCCAGCGGTTGTAACGTATAGGGTCATTCCATGTCGAGTTCTTAAAAAAAGTACTCTCCGAATACCGGATCTACAATTTTTGGGGTCCCTGAGACATTTCTTTTTAAGAAATTTGTTGAGGAGACAATTTTGAATGTGATTAAGTGTGATAGAGCAAGACGTAAATAAATATAGTTTATATTTAAAAGAACTTTAAAATTTATTAAATAAACATAAAAATTGCTATGCCTAACTACAATAAATGTATTGCAATCAGATAAAATAATATCACTATAACAAAAATTAATTTACTTCAAAACAATTACAGTCAACTTTAAAATAAATGTTTAAGCTTTAAAAAGGATACTTTGAACTATAAAGCGAATAGTTCCCCATTAAATTTTGGTCGAAGAGTAACGAATGTTCCCGAACGAAATTACGCGCTCTTATTTTCTGTCAAAAGGTTGACATTCATCGTCGAAATTAATAAACATTTGTTTATAATAGTAGTTGCATGAGCACATTGATAAAAAAATATATATATTTTTTAAGCGAGCTCGTAGTGTTAACGCTAAAACTAATTGATTTAATGTTCCAAGTGTCCATTTTAAGGCTTACAAAGTTAAAGTTTAAACTAATAATTTTAAAGCACAAACTATCCATTTTATAGCCGGCAATGTTAAAGTTATTATTAAACATATTAAAGTTCTAAGTATCCGTTGTATAGTTAGTTATCTTGGCAAAGTTGAAATTATCTTTTTTAAAGGGCAGTTATATATTCCCCAATAAATATTAAAAATATGTATTGGATCTAATCCCTTATCGTACTCCTTCCTATAGTTAGGTTTTATGATTCATGCCCGGGCTTTAACGAAGAGATCATATCGCCTACTACCAGAGAGCTCTTTCTTCACTCTGGTGGACATGAACACGACTCTACTACGTGAGTTCTAAATTTCGCTAACCCAGGTTTATTCACCTCGGTCACCTTTAACGAGTAACGGTCATCGCACATGCTCAAGATCACCACATAACTTCCCACCCAAAGGAAGGCGTGCTCAAAGTTTCACTTCCCAGATTAAAAACCTAAGGGCCGTTTCGAACCTGCGATCTTGAGGTCAGTAGACAAATTGGAATTGTAAATATATCGTCTTTATAAATACAAGAAAGAAATACAAGAAAGAAACACAATAAATAAAATGCGATGAGTACGATAAGGGATAAGATTTTATGTATTTAAAAAATATATTTAGAAAATCTAAATAAATAAAACATGAACCAAAATAAAACATGAAATATCTGTGTTTCTAGGCTTCCCCTGGGACGGTTATTGGTTACTTTTCCTGGCATTGCTTCCAGAGGTGTCTTCATCTTGGTTTGACTATTTTTTGTGACTTAGTACCTAGATACGTTATCGGCTAATCAATCGAAGCGCCTCTACCAGCACATTCTTGAAGGTCGATTGTATGGGTCAAAAAGAAGGAAATTTTATCATGAAAAAAGGCTGGGTGTTGTTATGTAACTGGCCAGAAATTTGATGTATCCATAAGGGCTATGGATACATCAATCAGGGCGATCCCAAAAATGAAAAAAAAAGTTGTCGGTGAATCACTCACGTTTTCGCTTCTGAATCCCAATATTAAATTTATAATGGGATTTTTTAGTTGAGCCCTCGTCCTCATCGGCCGGTTTTTTAACATATACATATGCAATTTCGACATACTACATACATCTATAACAATGGCAGTTATTAGTGTCTTCGTGTTAAACCTCTCCCCTGATCCCCCCCCCCCATTTGGCTGAATGGCTGAAAATCAATAGGTGTTGTCCTCGGAGGATTCTGAATACACACATAAAATTTCGTGTTGATACATTCATTCTACTTGGAATAATCGTGTTCACAGACCCACAGAAATGTTTTTTCCTAATGGAATCAAAAGGTTTAAAAAAAAAAATGAAATGTCTTTCCAATTTCTGACCGATTACATAACTTTCCCTATACATCGTACAACTGAGAATATAAAATTCTGCCTGTCTAAGTGTCCATGTGGGTGTCTGAAAATAATAACTCCCGATAGAATGAATGTATCGACTCGAAATGTTATATGTGTATCGAGAACCTAATGATTTTCAGCCAAATCAACCAAAGGTAAGGGGGTTAGGTGAAAGGCTTAACACACAAACTCAAATAACCGATGTGATGAATGTATCAACACAACATTTAGTATGAGGATTCAGAAGCCACTATGTAAGTCAACTATCGATTTTCAACCCATACGGTAGATTGTTTTTAGGGTAGACCTTAAAAAAAAACCTTGAGCACGCCGGCCTTCGGATGAGACGTTAAGCGATGGTCCTTAACCTTTGTGATATCAGGTACTAGGTTGCTACCCTACGTGAATAAAAATTAAGGGTACGAAAAATGTAGGAAACACATAGAAGAAAAGCTCTGGTAGTAGGCGATATGATCTCGTATTTAAAGCCCGGGCAACTATAACTCAAACTCACAGGTTGTAAAATAAAATAGTCTGATCTCTCACGATTTTATTGATATTTGCTAGCCAGCTTTCGAGCTTGCCCTCATCAGGCAGTCTGATAAAATAATTTTGAAAATAACATAATTAAAATATTTTAATAAATAAAATTTAAATAAATATTTTATTGCAGTCCCCCATCTGAGTTACAACTGGGAGAACGGAGTACGTGAGACTGGCTAGCAAATATCATTAAAATCTGTGAGAGGTCAGACTATATTTTATTTTACAAAATGTGAAATAATCTCTTCTCACTACCATCAGCCATCTTCATAATAACTCAAACTGTTTAAAATTACTTTCTATGTGGCCTTCACACATGAAAAGGTTCCGCATCCATGCACTAAATTATGCAAAACAAATGCACAACCTGTTGTTATGTAGTCAATAAGGTTTGTTGTTGAAAAGTCCTTATAAAAAAGGGGAAAAGTGGGCTTCTCTGAAAACCAAATGAATGAATGTGGACGTAGCTATTTTGCATACAATAAGGACGGAGGGTAGTAGTAGGATGGTGGAGGGGGAGGGGGAGGTTCAGGATAAGATCTGGAGGTGGGTGGGGGTAGCTACTTAAAACAGGAAGAGGGGGGAGGGGGTAAAGGAATCAATATGGGTTCCGGGGGGGGCCCCTCAGCAACCAACAAGTCCCCAAAACAACACTCCATCATTCTCAACTCTCAACAGAACCTGCCTATACATGCCCACCATACATATACCACCTGCCTTCTTCTCACAGCACTAGGGATGCGTATCATGAAGGAAATATCGATATTTTATATCGTTACTGTATCGCATCGTAAGTATCGATGTACTAATATCACAAACAATAAAATAAAAATATCGATATATCGTTGATATTTGGAAAGGAAAAATAAAAAAACAAACAAACTAGTACCTATTTATAATGAATTTAATCAAAAAATTCTATCATTAGAAAAATGTAACATAAAAATCTGCTTAAGTGTCTAAAAATACCTTTGGCTCTTAATAAAACGTAAATTAAAGTTGCTGTTGAAGGGATGAAGTGGTTATACAAAACTTATTACAATCTAAGCATTGTATTTATACTTATACATATACTTATATACATTGATGTTAATGCCAAAAACGTTCTTCCAAGGATTGTAAAAACAGCAACTTACCAACAGTTTTTGCACTCAATCTATTGCGTGAAGCTGTGACTGTTTGACCAGCTTTAGAAAAAAGAGCCAAGGAGATAGGAACACAAAAATTATAAATATCGCCTTGTCACTGTATCGATGCAAAAAATCTATATTTTCTCAAAGTTATATCGATATTTATTATATATCGTATATCGTACGCACCCCTACACAGCACACAACTTCCTAATTATCTTCCGAAGTTCATAGTTTAAAAAAAAGTCGTCGGTAAATCACCGGCTATGTTTTCGCTCTCCCTCCAAATCAGTTTGGACTAAAACGCAATATCTGAATTACATAGTGGCTACATTCCTCAAGGTAGTATCCTGGGTCCTATCCTCTACACAATATGAACAGCTGATATCCCCACTCCATCCTTTGCAGATGATACTGCTATCCTCTCTCCTCATTTCGACCCAGTCCTATCATCCAGACACCTACAAGAACACCTGATATCCCTTCAGTCCTGGTGCAAAAAGTGGACAGTGAAGGTGAACAAAATCAGTTCACATCGTCTTCACTCTTCGTCGAAAATATACCTGCCCTCGAATGTACCTTAACAAAAATCCCAGCCCCTTAAAAAACGAAGTCCGCTATCTAGGCCTCATACTCGACAAACGACTAACCTGGAATCCTCACACGAGACTGAAAAGACAAGAAATGAACAGACGTTAAAAACTTCTACTAAGACTACTAGACAAAAGATCCAAACTAACTTTGACAACAAAACGACTTATATACAACGCAGTACTCAAACCTATGTGGACTTACGGACTTCTGCCAAGGCTTCCAATCTCCAGCACATCCAATCCCTTCAATCCAAAATCCTTCGTACAATAGCCAATGCTCCTCATTACGTCTCCAACAAAACCCTTCACACTGACCTTAACGTACCTTTCATCATTGAAGCCGCTAAATCCAAATATAAAAAATTGTTTTCCCTTCTTAGTTCCCACAATAATCCTCTAGTCCGTGTCCTTCATTCTGCCATACTTCCCCAACGACGGCTTAAGCGTCAATGGCCTGGAGACCTCCTTAGCAGAAGCAGAGAAAAACAGTAACTAGGGAGTGTCACCACTGGGTGATTTTTCCCCTCATGACATTTTGACATTGCCATTACCCCTTTATTAGCACTTTTGCTTGTTATATTTATTTGTATACAGTTATAAATAGCTACCTATTTGTAAATTAAAAAAAAATATATTAAAAAATTAGTGGCTACTGAATTCTCATACTACATTCATCACATCGACAGTTATTAGGGTATTGAGGTCGACCCCCACTCTAGTCCCTTTGAGCTATTTGTCGGAAAATTGATAGATGCCGTCCTTATGTGGTTTTGAATTTAACTATACAATTTCATGTTGATACAATCACTACAACGGAAGTTATTGATATTTTTCATTTGTGTCCCGTTTGTTTTGATACATCCATTCTTTCGGCAGTTATTAGATTTTCTGTATTAAAAGCTCCCTCCTATTCTCCCCTTTCCTTTGGCCGATTTGCTGAAAATCAATAGGGATTGTCCTTAGGGGTGTTTTGGACATACATATAAAATTTCGTGTTGATACATTCATTCTATCAGGAATTAGCTTCTTCACAGATAGGACATTTTGGAACCAGGAGGACCGGTAAACATGAACCCAACATCGGATTTTCAAAGATTATATAACTTCGTACTATATAACTTCCTACTATATAACTTCGTACTGTATAACTTCGTACTATGTATATATAGCCACCCTCGATTATATCGTCGTGGAAAAGACACTTCCGGAAGAGTTACAAAGAATATTTATCTTAATTTCAATTTAATTCGAAACCATATCTACTTTATTTATTATTATTATTTTTATACTCATATTTATAATTAAAAACTGTATACAGTAAAAGTTCCTCATTCACGGTTTCCTTATTCGCGGGTGAAAAAATTGCAACCCAGTTCCTGTATTCGCGACTAAAAATTTCTTTATTCGCGGATGCAATCGGTAAATAGAAAGGGATTCGGTGTCGTTTATTAACGTATCGGCATCCTTTGAGTACTGCTGGTACGTGCCGAGGCAGACACATTGACACCATGCTGGAAAAAAACTGTGGCCTGTTTTGACTGTCGGAAATGATGAAGACAATGTTCTTCAAGTTACAAATGGCTTCGAACAGATAGAATCAAGTGACATTCAGGAGTTGCTTGATTCGCAGGATGATATGACCGAAACCGACTTGGAGGAAATGTTAACTCCACATTCCACTGAAGAAGAGCCTTCAACGAGCACTGAAAAGGGGACCATTAACTTGAAAAATCTGAGTGAAGGTTCACGTATGGCAAATGAACTTTGATGAAAATTGATCCATGTATGGAAAGGAGCCTTATTTTTAAAAGGCAAATTATTAATGCTACAGCTCAATATCAATCTGAATTGAAAGTCCTTTTAAAAGCGGCAAAACAAGAAAAAATTACTAAATTCTTTAAACCCTTGCCTAAAGCTGACAATAACGATTGATTTTAATTGCGAATTTATCAATAAATTGATTTTATTTTTATACATATTGGTTTTATTTTGGAACGTTGGAACGTATCGCCTATGATTCCTTACTAATTACCATTCCATATCCACGGTTTCTGCATTCGCGGCATATTTACGGAACATATACCTCGTGAATAAAGAGCTTTTACTGTATACAGTAGAGCAACGATTATCCGAAACAACTGGGAACGGAGGGTGTTCGGATAACTGATTTTTCGGATAACCTATCATTTACGAAAAAAATTGTTCCACTGTCATAGGAGCAATACGAAACAAAGAAAAAGTGTAATAAACACAAAAATATATACGAGTATAGTTGGTATCATAGGTCTTACAAATACATAACTTACATAAAGTAGTACATTAAAGTAGGACTACAGTTTAGGAAAAGTTCAAAATTTTCTTTTTCTTCATAGCTGAGACTCGTTTTTCTGCCTATAATCTCACACACGTTTTAAAGACAACAATTGGACAGCATCACATTGTTTTTATTGTTCTAACCATTTCATACCCGTCTCAAGGCAGTGAAAAACTTCCTCATTGGTTGGTCCTTCTTCAACACGGTCGTCGGCGCTAGGTTCTTACTCGTCGTCGCCGATGACACTGGCAATGATTTCATCATCCGACAATACTTTTGATAGCCAGGGTCATCGACATCACATTCGAGCCAGTCTTGAATGTTTTCCTGGTCGCATTCTTCCAATCCTGAAGATTCTTTAATTAGCCCAGTCAGTTCTGATACAATTGACGCGTTTGCGTTTAGGCGCCATTGCGACGCGAGTAGCCCGGTTAGCAGGGAGAGGGTAAGCCTGTGGAGCCACAGCACTTGCGGCCGCTAGCGGAACTAAATGGCGCGCAAATTTGAATTTGCCGACTGGAACGCTTTCGGTTAACCGATGTTTCAGGTAATCGATGCTCTACTGTACTTTATTTATTAATATAATTATTTTTGTAGGTACTCATATTTTTTCAAGTATTTATTTATTAATTTTATTTTATTTTTTAATAGTATTTTTATTACTAATCACATGCCTGTCAGATTCTAATTTATGAGCAATCTTTATGTATACATTCTTATGACGAATCCTATGACCATGTTATGGATTAAAGGAAATAAATATTATTATTATATAATGAGTTGTTGAGTTATCAACGAAATTTCAAGTTTTCCAACCCATTAATTTCAAAAATGAAAAAAAAAAAACATCTGCTGTGTGTTTGTGTGTCTGAGAACACGAATCAATGTATCAAAACGAAATTTTATGGTTATATATCTATGGTCACAGGGAATAAGTTGTTAAGTCGAAAAATGGCCAAAATGAGTTGTTACTATGATCATCTCCCAAGCCATCTGCGCATTGTGAAGAAGTTGGGAGCTCAGAACTCTAATACTTTCGGAATTATAAAGATGTGGGTTTCTTGGCGCCTCGTAAAATTGTGTATGTTTTTGGTTAATTCAATTTAATCTAGTATAAATATATAGGTATTTAAAAAAAAAATCTATCGGGGGTGAAGACGCCGGTAGCTCAGAGGTGGTGTGCTTGCTTATGTTTTTCATCTGGAAGGTGAAAAACCCTTGACCATGTTGTCCTTCGGTTGGGACGATGGTCTCGAGCTTTTACGATATTAGGTACTCGTTAAAGTACTCGTCCTAGGTGAATAAAAATTTAGGGTAGGCAAAATTTAGGACTCCCACAGTAGAGTCGGGCTCATGTTCACTAGACCGCTCTATTTGGGCTAAAAATTAATAGATGACTTACATAGGGGCTTATGAACCATCAAAATAAATGTTGTACCGATACATTAATTACATCTGCAGTTATTAGGGGTTTTGAATTATTCAGAAGTCCTTATGTAACTCCGCTATTAATTTTTAGTCAAAAAAGACGAATGGTTTTGGAGGGAGAGCGAAACTTGATTGACTAATACGTGCTGGGAAAATACATTACTGGTGATCCACTTACATTCGGCCGATTCAGCGGAAAATTCATAGGTGTCGTCCTTATGTGATTTTGAATTTCCTGTCGATATATTTATTTCAAAAGGAATATATAGAGTTTCTGCATTAAGCCTCCTCCTAAACTCTTTGTCCGATTTGACTGAAAACAATATATGTTGCTCTTAGAGAATTCTGATTAAACATATTCTATAGGGAGTTATCGTGTTCTCAGACAAATAAGACTCAGTCTTATCACTTATGCTTTTGGCTGAGGATGGTAGAAATACCGAAAGTACTCTTATGTAAATATAGTTGGTGAAATTAGACAATATCATAAATAAACAAGTTGTATTTCTTTCAAGTTCATATATAAAGTAGTAAATTCAGTGAAAATAAAAATTGTAATGTAAGAATTCTTGGATAGCATAATGCATTTTACTACTCCAAGAGGTGAGGTTTTAGGCCTGAACTCTGTCGGAATAAGTATGAACTTCCTACAGAGAGGTCAAGGTATGAACTCTATTGGGAACATTGCAAAGCTAGGGATTTACACCTGAACTCTAGTGAACACTCTTGGAATCTCCAACATTAGGCCTGAACTCTAGCGGTGATTCATTCAACTTCCTACTGAGCGGTAACCCCGAACTCTAGTGGATACTTGTGGAACCTCCAACAAGCCAGCAGAGGTATGAACTCTAGCGGCGGCAGTATGGACTGTCTAAGGAACCAGAGCTGTACGCTAGTGGCACCTAGCGGAGCTTATTTGAATTAGGAAGGTAGAGAGCTGTAAGGTGGCGCCCTGAGTGTGACTTTGAATAACTACAGCTGAGTTGACAAACTAAAATCCCTCTCCTTTTCAATAGTTCTTTCTTTATGATTTATTCTATATTAATTACGATATTTTAAACTATATATTAAGCAAAAATGAAGACAATATGAGCAAATATTACCTTAATAACCTTCAACATCTTTAAATAGGTGGACAAAAGCAATATAAAAAACTAATGTAGGCAATTGGTAGTGAATAGAGAGAAAGGAGCAACAAAAGGGAACTAATAGGATATTAAATAAAGCTGTGGTAGAGGGAGGAAGGTAACGAGGGCATAGTGTGGAGTGATGGACGGACAAAGCATGGGTGGACAATGCCAACACTACAATGGAGTCTGCCTCCCTTCCAACAATGTGCCACACCATACCTTACCACACTACCATATCACATACAATGGACCACTAATAAAAATTATATCTCATCATCTCTCTTTTCTCTTTATCTTTCTACCTCATATTTTCCATCTGATTAGACAGAATATTGATTTAGTTTTTTTTTTTTTTTAAGATAAAGGAATCTATAAAAGATGTGTCTTTCTTTTAGTTTGAAGGTGCAAATTAGTCGTTATCAAATATGCTGATGATAATGTTAATAGAACATTTGAGTCCTGATATATGTGCGAATCCAATCAACTGAATATGGATGTCGAAAAATGATCACCATTTACTTCATTCATATGATCTTGATTTCTTAAGAAAAAATATTTATGGAAGGTAACTCACTGGCCAATAGCCAGAGGACAAGATTTCCGCGGGACGCCCCATTTTTTAAACACTCTACGACCCGTCCCATCAAACCCAGTGAAGCTGGACGCCGAAAGTCCCCGCTTTTCAACAACCAGCCGATGTTTTTAAATCAAGATAATATATTGTGATGTATAAAATTACAGACATTAAGATTATTAAAATATTATAAAACCAATTATTATTATTTGTATAAAATGTTGTTATATATTTGTGTATAGCATCTTTTCTTACGGGTCCAAATAAATGTTGTTGTTGTTTATTTGTATAAAAACAGCTGTTAGGAGTGAAGTAACTTAAATAGTGAATAAATATATGTTTTGTAGTTTTAAAACAAAATAGAACAACCAATGAATGGAGACAAAAGACGACGATCAGTTGTTCTAATAATGTGGAACAGTCTAAGTTGTGTTGAGGAGGTGAGGAATCTGTGTTGAGATGTGAAGGTGAACAGACTAGTAGAGAGAGAAGTGTTTTTAGACTTAAGGTGTGGTGAACCATGTAGGAGTGAAATAACAATGATAAGCAAAGGTACTTCTATTTATTTATATTGATTTTTTTATATGGATATTTTGAATTTATTTAAAATTTAGGTTAAGTAAAATAAACCCAAATATTTGTTCTCTTATTCTATGCGATGAAGTATAGGTAAAGTTATGTACCTAATAGATCAGAAATTCTGATGTATATATTTACATATGATTTCATTATTTGTGTAATTAACATATGTTCTATTTCAATAATTCAGTTAGTGTTATGTTTCTAACCAATAAAGGTTTATTTATGTGAATATGTTTATATCTATAATATTTAGTACATAATATCATGGCGAACGAGGATGGAGCAATGCATAGTGAACAAGAAAAAAGGACTGGTGACAACATCCATAAATTTAGAAAAGTAAGAGCACGCCTTAAAGAGCAAATTACAAGGTTAGAGAACTTAATTAAAATTAATAGTATTCAGAAAATTTCAGAAGTAAATGAAAGGCTTTTGAATCTGGAAGCTATACGGGACAAATTTGCTACAGTTCAGGAAAACATAGAACTTTCAGTTGAGGATGAGAATTTACAGGAGGAACTCGAGGTAAGGTACGAACTAGAGGATAGGTTGGTGGCAGTGAAGGTAGGTCTACAGGATTTGGGATCCTTCATGTCGAAGTCAGAGAGCAGACGGGACGGGGTCAGATCTGAAGCACCCGAGCCGCCCACCTCACAGGTTACTTCTAGCTTGAACTTCGTACCTTTTCACGAGGAAGAGACTTTCTCTAATTTTATAAAACGGTTTGAAACTTTTATGTTTTTGAAGCAGCAAAAAGATCCGAAATTTATAATGTATACCTTTTTACAGGCATTGCCACCTAAACTTCACGAAAAATTATATGACTTATTGACTCCGGACGATCCGAGGGACAAAACGTATGAAGAGCTAGTATCAGTACTTCGAGAATATTTAGAGCCTCAACCGAGCGTTTGGACGTCTCAACATGTTGAATTTTCATCAGAATGTCATGTTTCTCGACCCCTGATTCCAAAAATGAAAAAAAATGATCCGTATGTTTTGCCAAAAGGAGGAAAATTAAGGGGATGCTCAGTTCAACTCAAAAAAACCAATAACTGCCAATATAAGTATCGACACGAAATTTCAAATGTTAATTAAAAATTCATAAGGACGACTAAACTATAAACGTTGCAATGAATTTATAGAAACAAAATATAATATGAGGATTCAGAAATCTCTATGTAAGTCAACTACAACTTTTTATAGCCTCGTCGATTAGTTTTGGAGAGAGAGCGACAACTTTGATTATTTCGTACTGGAGAAGAGTGTGTGTGATTCATCGACAACATTTATATATTTTGTCGGAAAAAATTATTTCTTAACTAAATGACCATCTCCTACATCCATATGTATTGAGAGAAAAGTGACGGGGTATTTGACACATCGAGACACGTATTCAGCTGAATTGGCTGGACTAATTAATTGCACAATATATTCGAACTTCACACCGAGAACAAATACAACCCAAGGTCTTACCCATAAACGTTTCTTTACATTCTTATGTTTATTTTTTTCCGCCACAGCGGAATGCTATTGCAGCAGCCGCGAAACCTGCGGCAATTGGTATTAAAACGTCATCCAATTTTGCGACACAACAGTCACTTGCACACAACTTACTAGTACTGTCTTGAAACAAAAAACTAAGATTTATAAAATATTTTACATAGTGTATTATTAAATTTTGTAGTCATAAAAGATATTTTATAAAAGAAATAAAAAAAAAAAGTCGATCCAACTTTTATAAAAGATCTTTGTCAAAGAACTTTTATAGTGTAATACCCGCCTAAGCGCAAGATTTTAGTGGAATCACAAGATGGGAATGTGAACGATGGTTGAGCACATATTGACAATGCAGCCTGGTTGTTTGTTCAATGTACCTTGGATCCGAGTTGAAGAGGACAGAGGACATGCTGTTTTCACCAACACCTCTTTGTCTCCAGACTATTTGCAAGGGAGGATGATGACAATAAAAAGGAGGCGTGTTGTTGATAAGGTCCAGTCATGGCTGGAACCTGGATCTGTTTGAGGAAGGCTCTTCACAAACATTGAGAATTGATTTGCACCCGACGACAACTGATTCCATTAGCCGACTCCTTTGTTAGCGGCAAATCACCCGTCCGCCTTCTCCTCATTTCCCAGTCCCTCCCCAGGTTCTTAATAAAGGAATTATAGCATAATTGAATTCCTGGCCAAGAACCACCTCTCTGGCAGCTTCAACAAGTCGGACATTCCCACCAACTCTTCTTTCACTCTCTCTTTAAGTCTTTCCGCCCTATTTTTCACTCCTTCTTTCTCTCTTCTACACCTTTCTTCTTCGTACTCTCTCCCAACTACTCATTTTTGAACATCCCTTTCCTTCTTTCGTTTTCACACTCTCCAGCATACACATATATCTATTCTCTTTCGAGTCTCTCTCTCGCATCTACATGTTTCATTTCCTTTCATTCTATTCTCCTACCTTTCCGTTTTCTCTCTCTTCCATACCTTCTTTTTCTTTGACTCTCACCCACCATCTCATTTTCTCTCTTACCCCTCTTTAACTTTTAATGCTCTCTCTCACCTTCCTTCCCTTCTTTACTTTCACACTGTCTCCAAAATACAAATTTCTCTTTCTTTTTTCTTTCTCTTTAGAGTTACTCTCTCGCACCTTCCCATTTCATTCACTCTCATGTCTTCCCGTTTTCTCTCTCTTTTTCTTTGACACTCCCACTGTCTCATTTTCCTCTCTCTTTCTTCTTTCTCTTCATACTGTCTCTAGCATACACATCTCTCTCTACCATGCCTTATTTTTTCTTTGTCTTTCACCCGTCATCTCTTTTTCTCTCTTCCTTCTTTCCCTTTTCATGCTCTCTCTCACCTTCCCCCATTCTCTACCTCCCTTTTCTTCTTTCTCATTCACTCACTATAATATTATAGTCTATATATGTATACGAGTAAAATGTATATATTTCTTTCTCTTTCACTCTACACTTCTTATTACAGTACGCCGATACTTTCCATAGATATACTTTTAATTAAAAATACATTATTTCAAGATACTTATTTTGATATACTGTGTAACAAATATTGAAGACTCATGAACGTTTCCTGTCTGGGCTTCAGCTTCAACATACGTTTCCTGGGCTTAGGGCCGTAGGAGCGTTGCACTAAATGATAGATTCAAATAAAAATGTTCTCTAACCTTTGTTTATCCATCACCTCGTAAGGCCCCCTGAAACACAAAAAAAATAGCAATTTGTAATTATTAATATAATTCACAATATTTTTCTTCCTGTTCAATAATAACAATATCTTCTAATATTCAATAATATATCGTAGTGGTACAGAAAATCTAACCGAACTTATATTTTTGAAAGAGAAAAACTTTTTTTGTTGATGTTAGGAAGAAGATAGATAAGCGAATTGAGAGTTCGTTCAGTTCGCGGCGAACATTGAGTCATGGAAATTTCTAGTGAAAAATTGTAGTAAGTACTAGCCCCCAAACTGAAGCATTGAATAAACAGCCAATAAATACTCCATTCGGCAAGTTGAGAGAATATGAATTAGGTTCATGTTCTCTCAACTTGCCGAATGGAGTATTGAGCAGAAATACTGATCAGATCTTGTAAATTAAATTGATCGATTCAAGAGATGATCTAACAGGATGCCATCCATGTTCCTTCCAATCTCAGAAAACAACACCAACCAAGACACAACTTTTAAAAAAAGTTTTATAACATTTTTGATAGAAATAAACGGTGGTTCTTAAAGAAGGACCCTTCTTAGGTCAACCCCAAAAGTTTCTTCTTTCAAAAATGTCGAGTAGATATTGATTCGACATGTTTTTCTGAGCGTTAAAAATATATATTAAAAAATACATATGTATATATTTTTTAAAAATCATCAGGCTTTTGAACAAAATGAATTAAAAATTAATATGAGCAGACATATTTTATAAATTGTGCATATATTTATATTCTTATGTATATAATTTATCTACACTTATATTCTTATAACTAAAAGTTATATATTACATCCTTAACACTATTTTAAAAATTACGCATATATTTATATTATTATGTAAATATGGTATTTTTATTTATACTATTATGTACCTATCTATTTATATACACTTATATTCTTATAACTAAATGGGAGGCAGTTTATCACTCTTGAATAAACTGAAATAATATATGCTGTTAAATTATATATACATATATTAAAGTAGTATACATGTCAAATTTTGATTGGAAAATGAGTTATGCAACAATTAATATATAATATATATTATAATTATAAATGATACATATAAATTATATTTTGGTATGAAAAATAAATATGACAAAAATAGGAAGGAACATGCATTTATTAAATGAATAATATTTTAATGTTCGGTGGTAAAATAATTTTCATAGAAATGTCACAATTTCCGCGCCACTCAAGAACTTTCTTTCTGACATAGTACTAACGTTCTTGTCACGCTCGTAACAAAAATAAGACAGACTAAAACCTAAGTAAAACATCCTATGTAGTAGGGAGGGGAATCATGCCTTAGCGAATCTTATGACTTTTTTTCCCCTCATCTCTGAAATTACATACATGTATTAAATCTCATACAATTATTACATAGGTATATGTACATAGTTCAATATGTACCTTTTTTTTTTTTTTTTCGATATATAGAAACATTTTTCTATTGAAATTTCGCGGGACTCAAAAAAAATTCGACAAGTGCAAGTACGATCGATATACGGAGGTCCAACTGAGACCTGTTGTTCTAACTATTATTCATCTTGTTATACAATGTTGAGACCACCAGGGATAAGTTGATATTATTTTCATTGGTTTTTTTAAAATTATATTTTATTTAATTGCTCAAAAAAACATCTCGAAATTTTTGAAGAGAGAAACCTTTGGTTTGAACTTTACAAAGCTAAATAATAGGTATCATTATAATATAATGATACCTATTATTTAGTCATTATATTTAGGCCATTTTTAGACATATTTAGGTCATTTTTAAAGTGATCTAGATCACTTTAAAAATGACCTGTAACAAGACTGTTCTCTGGCTGGTATGTCGAGCTTAGTAGGTGTTCTTTTGATATCGAACCGAACAATAAAAAAACTAAAATAAAATAAAAAAAATTGAAATAAGTGGTCCAAGAAGTACAATTAAAGTTGTAGTAGGGTAGGTGGGGGGAAGCACGTCCGGTCCATTGTCCAGCCTCAATACCAAGTAGGGTAGGGCCTAACCCAAGTAGGGTAGGTGGGGGGAAGCACGTCCGGTCCATTGTCCAGCCTCAATACCAAGTAGGGTAGGGCCTAACCCAAGTAGGGTAGGTGGGGGGAAGCACGTCCGGTCCATTGTCCAGCCTCAATACCAAGTAGGGTAGGGCCTAACCCAAGTAGGGTAGGTGGGGGGAAGCACGTCCGGTCCATTGTCCAGCCTCAATACCAAGTAGGGTAGGGCCTAACCCAAGTAGGGTAGGTGGGGGGAAGCACGTCCGGTCCATTGTCCAGCCTCAATACCAAGTAGGGTAGGGCCTAACCCAAGTAGGGTAGGTGGGGGGAAGCACGTCCGGTCCATTGTCCAGCCTCAATACCAAGTAGGGTAGGGCCTAACCCAAGTAGGGTAGGTGGGGGGAAGCACGTCCGGTCCATTGTCCAGCCTCAATACCAAGTAGGGTAGGGCCTAACCCAAGTAGGGTAGGTGGGGGGAAGCACGTCCGGTCCATTGTCCAGCCTCAATACCAAGTAGGGTAGGGCCTAACCCAAGTAGGGTAGGTGGGGGGAAGCACGTCCGGTCCATTGTCCAGCCTCAATACCAAGTAGGGTAGGGCCTAACCCAAGTAGGGTAGGTGGGGGGAAGCACGTCCGGTCCATTGTCCAGCCTCAATACCAAGTAGGGTAGGGCCTAACCCAAGTAGGGTAGGTGGGGGGAAGCACGTCCGGTCCATTGTCCAGCCTCAATACCAAGTAGGGTAGGGCCTAACCCAAGTAGGGTAGGTGGGGGGAAGCACGTCCGGTCCATTGTCCAGCCTCAATACCAAGTAGGGTAGGGCCTAACCCAAGTAGGGTAGGTGGGGGGAAGCACGTCCGGTCCATTGTCCAGCCTCAATACCAAGTAGGGTAGGGCCTAACCCAAGTAGGGTAGGTGGGGGGAAGCACGTCCGGTCCATTGTCCAGCCTCAATACCAAGTAGGGTAGGGCCTAACCCAAGTAGGGTAGGTGGGGGGAAGCACGTCCGGTCCATTGTCCAGCCTCAATACCAAGTAGGGTAGGGCCTAACCCAAGTAGGGTAGGTGGGGGGAAGCACGTCCGGTCCATTGTCCAGCCTCAATACCAAGTAGGGTAGGGCCTAACCCAAGTAGGGTAGGTGGGGGGAAGCACGTCCGGTCCATTGTCCAGCCTCAATACCAAGTAGGGTAGGGCCTAACCCAAGTAGGGTAGGGCCTAACCCAAGTAGGGTAGGTGGGGGGAAGCACGTCCGGTCCATTGTCCAGCCTCAATACCAAGGAAAAAAGGAGCATTCCGCTTGGCTATCTCTCTATGTGTCTGCCAGAAGGATAATGACCGTGACAAAAATATTATCCGCTCCTGACGGTGAGTAGCTGGAGATGTGGAGGGTCCAACCCCTGCTCCTTCATCCTAACCTCACTGCATACTACAATAAACCCGAACTCGGATACAACGAACCCCTCGTTAAAGCGAACCAAAATAGAATCCCCTAGAAAAAAAAAATGCATTGAATTTCTCATAGCACCATCGTTATAACGAAATAACTCGGTTAATACGAACTACGAACTACTTCTGGATTCCCAACTGAGAAAAAACTCGGTTACAACGAACTCGAAAGGATAATATGTATAAACACTCGGAAAATAGTTGATTCTCACTCCCCTCTCTAGCTAGTACTGTCGGTTTTCCGAGAAAGTCATTAAGTTGTTCCCCCTTTTTGCAATATTTACTTATCAGAAATTCCAGTTCAGTTTCGTGTCCTACGAGTTAAAGTAAGGTTGTGCGTCACAGTTTTTTTTTTTTTTTTTTTTTACGTGTTGACGTCCTAAACCATAATATGTATAATACAATGTTTTGCCATTTCTTCTTCTCTTGTTGTATTTTTTATTTTATACATATTGTTCATTTCATATGTGATAATTTTTTTTATTAATGTGATTGATTCTGTGTCTTTCTATAACTAGAATAGGTCTTCTAATGTTTTAATATAATATATTGCGTTGTTTTAAAAAGTTGTTTTTATGTACATATGAACCTACTCATTTGTTTGTTTTTAATTCGGATATTACGAACTACGTTATAACGAACTGCTGATTTTCTGGTCCCTTTAAGTTCGATGTAACAAGGGTTTACTGTACATAATTGCATTCAATTTTCAAAATTAAGCCGTAACAGTTACAACTCTTTTGACTGTCGACAACCTTGTTTTTAGCGCTAAGATAAGTTTCCTTTCCGCAATGCCTATTCCTACATGCGCATTTGTAATCCCTATTAAGGGGTCGGGTCCAATAAGTTGCTGCAAAAGCCAGCTTCTCGGTATGTTCATTTGCTTTCATTTCCCCAGTTCCTGGTACCCAGAGGAGTTTGATTTCTTTTCCATTCGCTCTTCCATTGAGTCTGCACACTCATTGACCTTCTGTGTCCATACAGTCATTACATGGGCAATTATTAGGGTAGACTCGATCCCCTTCTCTGGTTCTCCTTCCCTTTGTTAGATTTCGCGGAACATTAATAGCTGCCATCCTTATGGGGTTTTGAATTTAAATATAACATTTCTTATCGATACATTCATTACATCAGCAGTGATTAGGTTTTTTGAGTTGAGCCCCCTTTCGTCCCCCCTTACCTTCGGCTAATTCCGCTGAAAATTGATAGGTGTTGTCTTCATAGAGCTATGAATTTACTAACGAAATTTCATGTCAATACATTCATTACAACGGCAATAACCAAAGTTTTTGTGTTAAGCCCTTCCTCTAACCACCCCTTTCCTTTGGCCGATTTAGCTGAAAATAAGTTGTTGTCGTCCTTAGAGAGTTCTGCATACATATATAAAAGTTCATGTCGATACATTCATTCTATCGGGAGTTATGGTGTTCACAGACACACAACTCGTATTGCCGGGGAATTAAAATGGAGACTTCAGATTAACTTGAAGAGACAAGGATTACTGTTTCGGGGATACTACGTTTTTAATTAAGCTTTCTTGTGTCAACACGTTTTTACAGCCAAGCTTGCTGCGCCACGCGATGCTTTCCCCCCTCACAATAGACAAAGGGATTCAGATATATATTTTTTTTATGAATAGTAAACAGACTCCCCTGTGGATACCCCCGTAGGAGGATCGGTCCACTTTTTACTGTCGTCTCACGACCCTCAAACGTGTCATTAATTTTTTTAAATCACTAAGCTCGAAGATTTAGATATTCTCTCCCCTCAAACACAACCCATAAATTATTGGGAGTTAAAAAAAGAAAAAAGAGAGGGGTTGTTCTCGACAATGGATGCCGCTAATCTTATATAATCTTTTTCAGTGTTGTGTCAATAGTTTTAATTCTAGTAATGAATATCAGTTCTTTAGAAATATTTAGTTATTACGACTCATGACAGGACCGGCGAGGTCATATCGCCTACTACCAGAGCGTTCTTTCGTCGCTTCGGTGGACATGTGCCTCCTAAATTAGGGTAAGGTCCTTTAATGAGTCCCTGACATCGTACAGGCTCTGGACCATCGCTTAACGTCCTGTCCGAAGGATGGCGTGCTCAAGGTTTTTTCACCTCCCAGACAAAAACCTACGAGCCCCTGCCAAGTTTTGAACCGATACTAAACTAGACAACCATGCTACCCCTAAGCTACCGACGCCTCCTGAAGATTCCGCTTTAGAAATATGATTCTGCATCTACATCTGTTACGAACTTAATCATTTATGACCAAATACAGTTCTGTGATCTGTGTCGATACAGTGGAGAGCTAATAAAATAAATAAAAACAAAGGACCTGTTTAACTTTTATATTGTCCATAAAACTAAGATTGATCAACAGGAATAAAGTACCAGGCAGACAGCTTGACTCTCTGGAACAGCTGGAAATTAATAGAGCTAAAAAAACTAGAAGACGGAAGGTCAGAACCAACATCTCACTGAGCTTCCAGGGTCATACCATCGCGACCCAACCGGCAATCAGGTACCTGGGAGTAATGTTGGATCAAAGACTCAACTTCAGGGAACCCCTCAGATATGTGGGAGCGAAGGCCGCCAGGACATCGGCGGCGATTTCGAGAATTCCGCCCAACATCGGTGGCCCTAGACAGAGCAGGAGATGTCTGCTGGCAGGAGTCAGCACATCCATCCTTCTGCACGGGGCCCCGACATGGGCAGATGCAAAGAGGATTCCCTCATACCTGAGGCTGATCGCCCCCGCTCACAGGCGAAGCGCACTGAGAGTCGCATGCGCCTACCGGACATTATCTGGCGAGGCGGCCTACGTAATTGCTGGGTTGCCCCCCATAGACCTACTGGCACGGGAGAGTATGCGACAATTAAAAAAAAAAACAAGACCCGGATCAGGTGGAAGAGGCGGTGCAGCGCTTCGACCGCAGAAGGAACCGGATCTTCTATCAACACGCGGGGGGCCAGCTCTGGTCCAGCAGAGCCAGAAAGGTCCAGGACGATCAGAGAGAGGCAGGAAGAATGGGACAGGCCCATCAAGGGAGGGTGGACCCATCGCCTCATTCCTCAGATCGAGCCTTGGCTCACCAGGACGCATGGAGAGGTGAATTACCACCTCACCCAGGTACTCACGGGACACGGTGGGTTCCGGGGGTACCCGCGTGCCTTGGTGAGTTGGAGACGGAGGAGCATGTCCTCCTCACATGCCCCAGATGATAGCTACAACATGAATGTAACCACATGAAATTTTTTATGAGTATCCAGAACCCCAAAAGGACGAAACCTACTGACAGCCAAATCGGCCATAGAGAAGGAGGGCTTAACACAAAAACTTTAATAACTGCCGATGTAATGAGGATTCAGAAGTCCCTGTGTAAGTCAACTGTTAATTTGTTAGCCAAAACTATCGATTTTAGAGAAAGAGCGAAAACTGAATTGATTAATTCGTTCTGAGGAATTACCTTGCCCGTGATTAACCATTTTTGGAAAAAAGAGGCTGGAAAAACATGATATCCTGGTGAAAACTCAATATAGAATTTTTGGAATTTACATAACTGGGGAATGAGACGAATGGGAAAAGAGGAAATAGAGTAGAGATATATAGTAGAGATATAATTGTTAAAGCAGAGCAGACAAAGAATGATATTGAGTCTATTAAGGATCATTACGTGTTTGTGTGCTAAATGATGTGTATCTATATGTAGGTTGAAGGGAGAAGGGAGAAAGAGGAAGATAGCAATCTGTGAAGGCCTGTATAGTGGCTCGAAATGATGGGCTATTGTTGTAGGCTACCCGGAGACGGCGAACAAAGAATTGCGCGTGCCTTGACAAAGGAAGCTCCAGTCCCATTGACAAAACCCGGCGAGCATTATCTGACTTGTCGACCACTCCACAGGGAACAACAGACCCTCCGCTAGACTATCCTGTCAGAATCCAATGAAAGGACTATTTCCTAGGATGTAGCACATTACAGATAATGTACTCATTACGGGAGCATACCAAGACTTCTCGATATGTCAATCACATATTTATGGCCAATTTACTAATGACAAATCTTACCTACATATATATAAACATTCTTGCAAATAATAATATTTATTTCCGTAAAAGTTAGTTATTATGATTCATGCCCTGGCTTTACCTACGAAGTCATATTGCCTTTAACCAGAGTGCTCTTCGGACGCTCTGGTGGACTTGAGCCCGACTCTACTTAGGGAGTCAGAAATGTACCCTAGTTTCGGGACCATCGCTTAACATCCCACTCGAAGGACGGCGAACTCAAGGTTTTTTTTTGCCTCCCAGTTAAAAAAAAGTGGTCCGTGAATTACAGGCAATGTACTTCAAACTTTAAGTATTACTCTAGAACGAATTGCACAATTAACTTTTCCGAAATTCCGTTGAAAAGTCCGCAATGAATTTTTGACCGATTACGTAACTACCCCTATACTTCGCTGCCCTATATTGTAGGTTGCGGCTTTATATCGCCGAGCGCTTCAGTTATACAGTATTATAATTGTTTCTCACTGTGTATAACTTTTATAAAACAGCGACCAATATTTCACAAAGCAATTTATTAAATAGAATACAGAATTAACAATAGACAATATAATGAATATCAAAGGCCAGAAAAGGTCATGTGTTGAAAAGGGGTCTTGAACAATGCAGATCCATGTTAATGGAGTTTATATCAGGATTGAAGATCCCCGGAGACATGAACTTTAGGGACGAACAACCCCTCGGCATAATCCACAGGCCGTTAGACAAACCTATTACAAGAGGGTGGAAACTCAATGGGAGGGAATGGATCATCTGGAAGAAGTGAGCGGAGATTTACATCGCGGATCAGGGCTATTGATTGACACCGCTGTGTACAGCCGCAGGCGGGACACTGATAGCTCAGCTTTTATCTTTCATCCGCCGCTGGAGGTCTCATCTTAACTTCCGATATCTCATATCTGAAGGCTTCTCTACGTCATGGATACATTTTAACTCTTCCACAACGTTGGGGAACTTCGAGTTATAGTGCTAATATTTTCGGACTTCAAAAGAACTCAATAAGAATGATAAATAATATTAATCAAAGAATAAGCTGCAAAGACATTTAAAAAAATTCTAATCTTGCCATTATCTGTACTGTTTTACTTCCCCAGCATGTTTTCCGACCTCTAGATTCCAAGTATGAAAAGAAAAAATTTCTGTATGTCTGTGGACACGATTACTCCCGATAGAATGAAGGTATAGACACGAAATTTTATACGTAAATTCAGAACCCTCTAACGACGACACCTAATGTTTTTCAGTCAAATCGACCAATGAGAAGGAGGCGAATAGGGGGGAGGCTTAACATAAAAGATCTAATAATTGCCGATAGAATCAACTCAAAATTTTATATATGTGGCCAAAACCCCATAAGGACCTATTGATTTTCAGCCAAATCGACCGAAGAGGAGGGGGGATTGGGGAAGAGGTTTAATTCATAAACTCTTATAACTTATTCAACTGGTCCGATTTACCCAAACCGACTCAAGTCTTGCCCGGACGTTTGGAAAGTAAGCCCAGGTCGTTCGGCCATCTGATGATCGTGACCATTGCTGCTGCCATTTATCTACTATCCACTCTTGGACTATGTCCTTGCAACACTCTGGTCTGGACTGTCCATGTAGTTCTTCCTTCAGGGCTAGTCGCAAAGGCTCGTCGGTGTCTGCTGTAAGAGGCAGATTGCGTCTGCAGTGGTACGAGGCGACAGCCCCGTCTAAGACTGTCAGTCCCTGCCAGTATCCTAAGTCAGTGCCGCCAGTACCTGCAGCGCTGCTGTAGAGACAGTCCGATAGGTCTTTGTGACCCTTAACAGGGCCCTCCGACCTCTAGATTCCAAATCTGAAATTTTCTGGCTTTACGGCTTCTACCTTCTCTGCTATCGTACTTGGGAAATTATTGCGCTAGTACTGTCCCAGGGGTTTATATTAGAACCGAAGCTACCTTTGTCTCTAGAAACCTGGCTTCACGGCTTCTACCTCCTACTACTGTAAAAAGAACAGCACCCTCACTTCTACAAAGGAGGGCTGAGCTGGAGCCCCGGGCGATATAACAGATTGCGGTGTTTAGGGGTTGGTAATTGGTCTCTACTAACTTAATGTTATGACCCTCCCCTCCACTCATCAACCCTTAACCTTCCTTATTGTTTCACCCTCTACCTCAACCAATTATTATACCCTAACTCAATTTTTCATCCAATCATTTTAACCATCCTCTGCATCTATTATACAAAAATATATTATACAGCAAAATTGCATAGTTATACGAGAAGTTATGTTAATAGATCAGAAATTTGATGTTAAGATTTCGCCAATATTATATATTATTCGACCTCCTGACTCCAAAAATGAAAAAAAAAAAGTTGTGGTGAATCTCCGGCAATATACTTCCCCAGAACGAATTAATCAAATGAAGAGAATACAAACCTTCCAAAATAGGGTGACGAGGATGGCGATGGACGCCCCCTGGTTCGTTCGAAACTCTCAGTTACACAGGGAGCTACAACTTGAGACCATCGTCGACTTCATCAGGAGGGAATTCAGGAAATATCACGGTAACTCACCATCAGTTAAAGGTGTCTCATTCAACATTATATTATGAACTTTTACAGTCAGTTTTCCCCCCATTAAATTGTTGATTAGTTACTGCTACTCCAGCCATCTCTATGTTCTAAATGGTAGTACTTTTTCTGCTTTTGTAAGACTGTTTGCTTAAACAAACTTTAAGGGGTAAATGAGGAATTTCTTGGAGGTTGTTGTGAGCTGTATTTAATGAAAGACACTGAGTTGTTGTCCACTCACAAATGCTGCTGCAAATAAAACTTGTTAGTGGACAACAACTCTGTGTCTTTCATTAAGGGGTAAATGTATCCCAAAAGTTACTTTTCATTTGCCAAATGTTAATAACGCATTGATTTTCATTATGTAATTATACCATGCAGAACAAATTCATGTTGATCTGGTAAATAGAATTTTTTTTATTAAAAAAAAAAAATCTTCATACAAACTTTTGTGGTGATAGATTCATTACATCGGCATTTATTAGGGTTTTTATGTTAAGCCCCTCCCCAGCAGGTGTTTGTGTAGTTAGTATTTTGGTTGTTGGCCGTAAGTCCGAGGAGTGCTAACAAAGCCACCTGCCAACAGAACCCCAAGCACTATTCTATCATCAAGAAGCTCGGGGATATTTGAAAGTGAACTATGTGGAGGTGGTCGGGACTGAGTGGTTAAAGGAGACAGTGAGTATGGGCGGGTCGAGTGGACAATAGAGGTGGACAATACTGAACCTCAGGCTCTCTAGCCCTTTCTTGATTAATATTCACGTATTGATAGCATAGTCCAGGCATTGTCCTCAACCATTGTAGGAACCACACCACCACTTCTTAGCACCTCCCCTCCCCTCTCTTCCCAAATGTTAATCATTCCAGGTTATATATCATCCCCTACTGGACACTGCCACCACGGCTAAATGTCCATTCTTCTCCTTTCTGGACACTCTGTCTCTTCAAGTCTCTCGCATTCCAAAGTCACTTGCTTCTTCCTTGAAATTTTGAGAGTACACGCTCCGGTAATTTGAGAAAACGAGAAAAAACATTTCCAACCAGACAAGCTCTAAGCATTTTTTCTGACAAATTTAGCAGTTATTCCAGCGTTTTTGCTCTCGTTGTATATATATTGTGAAGTGGCCATTAGAGGACTTTCTTACAGATCACACTCTTTCCCTCTTCTCAAAATTATGGCATGACTGGGTATAAGAATACTCTCAAGATAACGCTGTACAAAGAGACAAGATGAAATGATTTTGAGAGGGGGAGAGATAGACCTGTAAGCGTTGTTGGTATAAGAAAATCCTATAATGGCCGCCTCACATTATTTTTCTTAATTTTTATAATTTTTCAACTAGCAATACATAAACCATATTTTAAAGTTCGTTGCTGTGAGTTACGATTGAAAAATTACTTATTGTTAGAGGTTAGGTTAGGTTTTATGACTCATGCCCGGGCTTTAACAACGAGGTCATATCGCCTACTACCAGTGCGCTCTTTCATCACTCTGGTGGACATGAGCCCGACTGTACTGTGGGAGTCCTAAATTTTGCCTACCCTAAATTTTTATTCACCTAGGGTAGGGGTCTTTAACGAGTACCTGACATCGTACAGGCTCGGGACCATCGCTTAACGTCCCATCCGGAGGACGGCGTGCTTAAGTTTATTTTACCTCCCAGATAAAATAAACTAAGGGCCTCGGTCGGGTTTCGAACCCACAACCTTGAGCTCAGAAGTCAAGCACGCATACCACTGAGCTACCGGCGCCCTCTATTTGACTTATATAATGGCATAATAATAATAATAATAAACGTCTTTATTTCTTTTTCTTTTCATAGATGAACAATAATAATATTGACCGACAATACTCATGGTCAAATTAACCGTCTGAGGGGTTATCTCTTCTATTTCTACTCGATAATACACATATATAAAAGTGACAAAATAAAAATAAAATAATTCAAATACAAATGCAGTAATTTACAAAATTAACTTAAATTAACCTTTAAAAAAAGTAACAAAAAATAAAGACAAAAAACCTTCCTGTTTATATATTATTGATAACTAAGTACTGAAACTAGCTCAAATCTATAATTCCAGGCGGCCTTGCAATAGTTAATTAAACTTTTGTAATTTCGTCCATTCACATTTTCAATAAACTGAACATAGGTTAACTCTGCTTTACTAAAATAAATAAAACGAAATTCTTTTAAGATGGGGCATACGGCAATAAAGTGAAACACATCTTCATCTTACTTGTTATTACACATGGAGCAAAGTTTGATTTCCTTAGTGTAAGAATACTTATTTAAATAAAGATGTTCACCTCGTACCTTCAGCACCCAGCTTATCGAATTCGCATCCATCTCTGAGAAAATAACTTTATTATCTGTAAATAACTGTTTTTATAAAGTATGCTTGGTACTATTTATTGATTTTAATTTATATTCATTAATAAATTCATTTTTTACTTTACAATATCATTCCCTTTTATTCTGCCATCCAAAAACTCAGTTATATTAACATTACAGTTATTACTGTAATACTCGCAATATAATGGCTTATGTATCCTCACTAAAGTTTAAGTAGATATATTCATTACTTCAGTAGTTATTAGTGTAATTGAGTCGAGACCTTCTTCTCTGGTCCTCCTCTTCCCTTCAACCGATTTCGCGGTCTTATATAATGTTGTACCGCAACATTAACACTGGCTTGAAGATGATGTCTTCACATCGAAAGCGCTCGCCCACAGTACTCGACCAGCAGCCAGTGACGACGGTTTCCACCGAAAGGTATGACAACAGTAAGTATATTTATGTCAAAACATAACAGCATATTTTTACTTCCTCACAGAAGTATAGGGAAAATTATGTAATCGGTTAAAAATTTTATGCGGAGTTTTCAACGGAATTTCATGTTTTCCGACCTCTAGAGTCCAAATATGAAAATATGTCTGTCTGTCGAGGGGATAATGAGAGATGAAAATGAATGTTTCTTTCTTAGCAAAAGCAGATATGTACACAATTGTCTTTAAACTGTTAGCTGCACCGATCCAATACTTCAATGTGGCAGCCATCCCATATATAAAAGGGGGCATGTGTGCAACTAAGAAGGCTGTGTCATCCTCATGAGTAGTTTTCATTGTTTGAAGTAAGAAGGGCATGTCGAAGAGTAGCGTATATTATAGAACTGTTAAAACAGATGGTACACCAGTCTGTAAGGGCCGTGACGAACAGACCAAGAGCGCCCTCTATACAGGAAGGTCACCGGCCATGTACTGCCCTAGTTCGAATTAATAAACTAATTTTTCGCTAACTCCAATCGACTATTTGGATAAAAATCACTATTTGACTTATAGATGGACTTCTGAATACTCGTACAATGTTTCGTGTCGATACATTTATTACATCGCCAACTATTTATTGTTTTTATGTGAACCTAATTCACTTTGGCAAATTTCACGGAAAATCAATACATGTTATCCTAATAGAATTTTGGATACACATAAAAGACACATAGGCAATTTTTACTTCCACAGTTTCTAACGGAATTTTTTTTTTTTCCGACAGACCGGAATAATATTTTTGGAACAAAAAAAAAACTGTCACACAACACGATAACTCCCGATATAATGAATGTATCGACACGAAATTTTGAATGTATATCCAGAACCCCATAAGGACGACACATATTCATTTTCAGCCAGATCTGCCAGAGGAATGGGGGGCTTAACTTATGAATGGGGGGCTTAACCTGTATGAGGATTCAGAAGTCGACTCATCATCATCATCATCGGCGCAACAACTCATCTCTGAGTCAAGGCCTCCTGGATCAGCCTTCGCCAGTCGTCTCGGTCCTGTGCAGCTGCCCTCCAGTTCCTGACTCCAAGTAGGATCCTCCGTCCTTCCACCGTAGCTTCGGCCTCCCAACACGTCTGGTCCCGTGGATTACCTCCAGTAATGTCATCTTTGGCACATCATGGTCTCCCATCCTTGCTAAGTGTCCTGCCCATCTTAGACTGTGAAGTCTTACAAACCTTACCATGTCCGGTTCTTGCGACAAAGCGTATAGCTTCTGATTTGTTCTTCTCCTCCAGTCCTGTCCGTCGTAGACACCTCTATACGAGATAGATGTAACGTAGGATCTTTTTTTCGTGAATCAGGAGTGCTTGTTCGTCGGTCTTTGGTATTGTCCATGTTTCAGAACCCGTGAGTTAACCCTGGTCAAATCAAGGTTTTGTAGAGTTCCAGCTTTGTTGTCATGTGAGTCGACTACTGACTTTTAACCCAAACGCTCGGCAGAGCGAACATTTATTGATATAATTCGTGATGGGGAAGTACATTGCCGCTGAATCAAAGGACATTTTTACACATCGCCTTATCCAATCATTGTTATATTTCTTATTTTATCAATGGGGGTGTTGAAGAAACCCCAGTGATGACAGACGAAAGAGTGTCACCTAATGAAAGATGTCTGTCTATTGTGACCTGGGAAAAGAAAAGCCATTGTGAAAACCCAGCGCCCCCCCACCCCAGATTCCAAATAGTTGATAACCTTTCAATTCGATGAATGGACCTCTCCGAAGAAAGAGGGAGAACGGATCTTTTGACTATCTTATACGAACGAATGCGCGGCGAAGAAAGGAGGTGTAAAAAGAAGAAAAGTTATTCCATCACTGGCTTTGTGGAGCCCCATTGTGCCTCCGGCCCCCCCACCCAACCCCGTATTAGCCCCTCACCCCCTATTTACCCTCGTCTTTTTACTTGTAAATACCTTTTTTCTCATTCTCTATTTCTTTTTTTTTCTTCTCAAGTAAATTTCCCTACTCCACCGAGCAAGGCCATTCCAAAAATATATGTAATGTCACCATAACAGGACATTCTTATACCAATCTTTTTTTAAATTTCATAATTTAAAATTGAGGGCGCCGGTAGTTGAGAGGTAAGTTGTCGCCCATCGGAAGGAACGTGAAGCCTGTACGATGTCAGGTACTCGTTTAAGACCCCTATCCTAGGTGAATAAACCTGAGTAGGCCAAATTTAGGACTCTGGCAGTAGAATCGGACTCATGTTCCCCAGAGCGACGGAAGAGCGCACTGGTAGTAGGCGATAGTAGTTAAAAGTCTGGTCACAATAACTACCTAACACATGTGATTACTAATCACAAAACTATTTGAAAAAATAAAATGAAATTAATAAATAAATATTAGGCCTTCGGATGGGAGGGACGGTATAGACGTGCTTATACGATGTCAGGTAGTCATTAAAGACCTACCCTAGGTAGGCAAAATTTAGAACTTCCAAAGTAAAGTCGAGCTCATGTCCACTGGAGCGACGAAAGAGCGCTCTTGTAGTAGACGACATGACCTAGTCATTAAACCTAGTTTTACAATTTAAACATTGCTTTGAATTATGACTACTAGGAAATTTATTGTACGTTCTTTTTTCGAGCGATATAACTCGTATTAGTTATTTTACATATGTGAGGGCACAGTGGCTGTTGAAATGTAATAAGGAATTTTTTTAATAGGTTTGCCCCGTTTTCGCGGAAAACAAGCAAAATACAAAAAAAGTTGCTTAGGTCATAAATTTAAGCACTATTTTGTAATGTAAGCCCGAAGTTAAGGTCTCTTAATCTCTCTCTTGATTTCTACATAATTATTTCAAATTTAAAGAACATTGCAAATAAACACATTATGTTATTTTGTTTTCATTCCATTTTCTATATTTCGCACATTATGACCTGAGAAAGGGACGTGAGAAGGTCCGAATCTACTGTTTAGTATTATTATTTTTATACTCATATTTTCAAGTATTTATTTATCAATTTCTTTTTACTTTTTAGTAGTATTGTTAACTCTAATCCATGTGTGTCAGACTTATAAGAGTTAATATCTGTTTATCTATCTAATTTATAAGTTATCTTCATGTAAACATTCTTATGAGGTGTCCTATTGCCATTTTATGGTTTAACGGAAATAAATATTATTATTAATATTATTGCTACAATATTTTTGAGTTAGAGCGCTCATAATGTTCCAATCACACACAGAGACACATCATCATGATAATCAGGATCAAAATGTGTTCAAAGGTACTGTGAAATGTAAAATTTTATACTCATTCTCTCGGATTATAATACTTTCTTACACCAAAGGTATAAGAAAATAAAAACTTGCGCAATTTTGGAGTTTCTATTCTGATAATACTACGAAAGAGGGAGGGAGGGTGTAACTCCATTGGGAGGGATGAGGTCTGAAGGGACAAGAGTTATCAGTCCTTTCAGGAGTTCACCGGGAATAGAAAAGTTCTCGTCCAAAAGAAGTACTAGTCAATAGGGAATCCTCCTCGACCCAAAAGCCCCCGCCCCGCTATACAGAAAGTCAGAAACATAATATTTACAGTTGACATTCCCTCTTATATGCGAACAGGTCCGCTGAATACACAATTTATTCCTCTGAAAGGCTGCTCCAAGTTTTTCAACCATACAATTTAACCCAGTATATTTACACTTATCAATTAATTGGAGAATTAATAAATCAGTTAACAAAAGTATTAACCTCCGAAAAAATTTAAACTGTTGAAATTCGGCACACTATTATTATTTAAAAAAATTAATCAATTCTGTTTTCGCTCTCTCTTCAATGTCAATCGACCGTTTGGTCTAACACTCAATATTTGATTTACATAGTGACTTCTGAATCTTCAAACTAAATTTTATGTCGATACATTCATTACATCGGCAGTTATTTGTGATTTAGGTCGAGGCCCTCTTCTCTTGTCCCCCTCTTTCCTTTGACCGAATTCTCGGAAAATTCATAGGAGTCGCGCCCTTACGAAGTTTTGAATCTAAATATAAAATTTCATGTCGCAAGGTTCATTACATCGGCAGTTACACATATAAAATTCATCATATTCAAAAAACACAGTCAGAAAATTGTTTTTAATTTTTTTTTGTAATCATGACCGAATAAATAACTTCATAAGAATGACAACTATTGATGTTCAACTAAATCGGCAAAAGTGACGTAGGGATTAGGGGGTAGGGGATACAAAAATTCAATAACTGCTGATGTATTGAATATAATGAGACGAAATATCATATGAAAATTCAAAATCCCATAAGGACGACACATATTAATTTTCCGCGAAATCGGCCAAAGAGAAGGGGGCACAACTCAAAAAACCCTAATAACTCGATGTAATGAATATATTTCGATATTTATCGTTATCGGAATTTAGTATGATGATTCGGAAAGCCTCTGAGTAAGACACCCGTTGATTTTAAACCAAATCGATACATTGGTTTCAGAGAGAGAGCGAAAACTTAGTTGATAAATTCGTGCTGGGGATGTACATTGCCGGTGATTCACTGACAACTTTTTTCTCTGTCTTTCCAAAGAATTTTCTACCAATTTATTTACAGTAATTAGCCAAAACTCTAGCTAAGATGTTGCTTGCCAAAATGACCAAGATCAGCAGAACTATGATGCGATGAAAGTGACGGCACCTAGGTGCCCTTTCTCCAACCTGTCCCCACCCAACTGATGTGGGTCCTGAAAAAAAGAGCAGGTACCAAGACGCCACTTTGACATGTTTACCAACAGAAGTCAGTGCCTGTCAACGGAGTCCTTGCAACTAAACAGACGTGTCTTCAGCACATCCCTTCCTTTTTAAAAAAAATGGCATGACAACACAGAAGTTATTAGGTAACAATACAAAAAGTAACTATTTAGGAGGCACAAGTTTCACTGGTATTCATCAGTTGGCTCATGATAAAGTATAGATGAAAGCCAGTGATCGTTCAGACACCAGGGAAGACAACGTCCTTCATTTCAATGAGAAAGGATGGGAGTCCTAAATTTTGCCTAACTTAGTAGAGTTCCTGGGCAGGCTCGGGACCATAGCATAACATTCCATCCGGACGGCGTGCTCTAGGTTCTTTCACTTCCCAGTTAAAAAACCTATTTTTCCGTAATCTTAAAGCTCAATATACAAGAGCTATCAGCGCTTAGATTGGATGGCGACAGATCTGTTATTCGTGTCTCCCATCTGAGTCACAATAATAAATAATATTTTAATTTTTAAATCTTATAATTATAAAATATTAAATTTAAAATTTAAAAAATCCTCGACACAAAAAATAAAACTTTGAAAAAAGGGGGGCTTGACCTTATAAACTTTAAGCTCAAATTCCAAGTCTCTAATAGAGGCCGAGATCCCTACACAGGTTCATAAAACCGCTCCTTTTGCGTCGGGGGTTAAAAACATTTTGAATTATAAAAATATAAAGAAAATCGAATGTTATTTTTAAAATATTGTCTACTTCACAAGATATATAAATTATATGAGAGTACTTTCGGTATTGCTACCATCTTCAGCCACGACTTAACAAATACTAAATGGAAAATAATAATAAATTACATTTAGTATTTGTTAAGTCATGGCTGAAGATGGTACGAAAGATCTCCCATATTTTATATACATATATAATTTGTGAAATAGATAATATTCGTTTTTTAACCCCCGACGCAAAAGGAGGGGTGTTATAAATTTGAAGCCTTTGTCTGTGTGTGTCTGTCTGTGGCATCGTAGCTCCAAGACAGCTGAACCGATTTTAAAGCGTTTTTTTTTTGTTTCAAAGGCTGGTATTTGTGAGATGGGTCGGGTATGACGTTTCCAAAATATTCAGGTTTCATGAGAGCTTGTGTAGGGATCTCGGCCTCTATTACAGCTAGAGACTTAGAGTTTGAGCTCAAATGTTTATAAGGTTAAGTTTTTAACCTTTTTTAAAAAGTTTATTTTTTGTGTCGACGATTTTTAAAATTTTTAATTTAAACATTTTTTTAACATTAATATTCATGTGCATTGTAATTATATTAATACAGTGAAACCTGGTTAAGTGGGCCCTGGATATGTGAGAAAACTCTGTTACTGAAAATTACAATGAGGTCCCGACACTTTTGCATTGAAATACCTCTGTTACTGGCAATTTTCAAACCTTTTTAATTGAGATTTGATTTCTTAGATTTTTTTTTTATGTTTACCTCCATATTTGAGACTTTGTAGCTCAATAACCTGTATAAGTAAGACACTTCATCAGGTTACGACACGTTTGTTTACAAACATTATAATTTCTTTCACACGTGGTTTGTTTTCCAGTACTATCTAAGGTTTTGTACGATAAACAAGTGAATAGAAGTGCACAAAATATCGAAACGAAAGTGTAATTCATTGAGTGTCAAAGCGTGACGCAGAAAAAGCATTAGAAACCTTACATAAATATTTTGAGGTGTCAAATATTGATAATCCTGGCATATTTGATCAAAATATTATCGAAAAATACCTTAAAGCTACTAGCATTCAAATACAAACCAATATAACAGATTTTTTTAAGTAGTATTGTTTTGAAAAATAAAAATTGGACATAAAATATGCATTTTTCATTAACATTTTCACCTCTATAAATGAGAAACGATACATTCCGACCTCTCTTAGCGGGACCTTCTATAAATAAAACAACTGTCATTTCAAACCTGCCTATTTGGAAAACTAGGTAAATGAAAAGCTTCTATAAGTGATAAAAAATCCTAGGTCCCTTGAGATCCCAGTTAAACAGGTTTCACTGTAATATAAATATTTTTAGTACAATGTCCATTCGCGATTTGCATACAATTGACAATTTATTTCAACATGAGATGTTAACCAATCAATTCAAAGATAAAAGGTTATTATAATTATTGTTCTAGAGTTGAGTAGCTTTTGAAATTTTTGTACAATAGAGGTAAAACGCTCCCCCATGGTTAGGTAGACAGAACTGAAGTAAGACAGTGTTGTACACAATTATGAGGGAGTGCGGCCACAATAGTGGAGGGGGGGGGGGGACTATTGTTTCTGCCCTCTTTGTTGCAATACTCTCCTTCATCACCTCCTCCATTTTTCTTTCATTGTTTCTTTCCATTGTCGTCGTCGAGCTCTGTGGAGTCTGCTCAAGAGCTCGCCCCCTCCCTTTTCTCTCTATTTATAAAGAATAATACTTTTGGAGTTCTTTTGATAACCCCATTCTGTTCTTGGTTCCTTCCTTTTGTTTTCTTTTCACCTCATATATTCTTCACTCAGGTCCCCCCCCCCCTCCCCCTCCCATCCTCTCTTTCTCCTATTGTCTTTAGCTTGTTCCAGAAAGGAGACTCATCCTCCTCTTTATGTTTATTCCACAAGGAGTTCATAGTCTGGGGAGGAGTTACAGAAAAAAAAAAATTTCGTTGAATTACCAGTAATATATTTCTTTAAAAACCTATCGAACGTTTGAGCTATAAATCAATAGTTGACTTACATAGATACTTAACATTTTTTGCAGAGATATTGTGAAACACTTAATAAAAATTAAAAAAAAAAAATATTGTCTGTTCCACAAAATATAGGTTAGGTTTTATGACTCATGCCCGGGCTTTAACTACGAGGTCATATCGCCTACCAGCAGAGCGCTCTTTCGTCACTCTGGTGGACATGAGCCCGACTCTACTCTGGGAGTCCTAAATTTTGCCTACCCTAAATTTTTTTTCACCTATGACAGGGGTCTTTAACAAGTCCTGACATCTTACAGGCTCAGGACCATCGCTTAACGTCCCATCCTACCTAACCTCCAGTGGTGGATTAACCAATAGGCAAACCTAGGCAGGTGCCTAGGGCCCCCGATGATAAAGGGGCCCCCGATGCTGAAGGACCCAATGTCTAAAAAAAAAAAAATTGATTTGGGGGGGGGGGGGGGGGGGTAAAAATACGGGGGCCCCACATTTGCAATCACCTAGGACCCCGAAGAAGCTTAATCCGCCACTGCTAACCCCCCAGAAAAATATATATAATCAGTACTTCCGGTTTTGCTACCATCTTCAGCCACGACTAAACAAATACTGTATTTTCTTTAACATACGTTTTTCTTTATGTAATAATAGATACGTCTGAATTCTCATACTACATTCTGTGTCGATACATTCATTACACACGGGATTTGAGTTGAACCTCCCCTCTGACTCCTCCGCTGAAAATTAATTGGTGTCTTCCTTGCAGGGCTTTTAATTTACATAAGAAATTTCGTGTCAATACATTTATTATAACGGCAGTTATTAGAGTTTTTGTGTTAAGCCCCCCCCTAATCCCCCCCATTTTCTTTGACCGATTTGGTTGGAAATAAATAGGTGCTGTCGTTATGCGGTTCTGGATAAACATATAACATTTTTTTCGATACGTTCATTCTATCTGGAGTTGTGTCCGCACGGGCTCATCTCAAAAATCCTAATAACTACCGATGTAATGAATGTATCGACACAAAATTTAGTATAAAGATTCCGAAGTCCCATATTGATTATTAGCCAAATTAGAGGGAGAGCGAAAACTTAATTTAATTGTGCTGTGAATGTACATTGCCGGTGATGCACCGACAACATTTTTTTACTGTTATTGTTATAAATAATCTCTATTACCTTATGTTTAGGTTTAAAGGAAATAAATATTATGATTAGTTGCACATCAAGTTCCGTTTCCTAAACTTCCATTCAAAACTATCCTTCCATGAAATTACTTTTGCCCAATCTGTCATCTCATTCCCATCCTGAGAATCCTCCCCGAAAATTGAGTTGATGCTGGCCGAGAGACCTGTTACATTAAAGTATGCAGCTACTATTTGGGAGTGCTGGTGATGTATTCACTCACATTCAGCTCTTCCTATCGCTCTCGGTTTGCCACCACTGCTGGTTTGAGACTTGCAGAGCGATCATTCGACCTACCGTGATCTCCTTTACCTCCTATAAATTAGAGGAATGAGGATGGCCTCATCGCGATGGTGTTTCGGGAGATCTCGAGATGAATTTATTTATTTATTATTTTGTACTTTTTAATATATTTACCCTTTCATATATATTATACTTTTTATGTATATAAGTTTTTCTATAATATAATTATTTACTATTTTCTACATATTCTTCATAATGTTTTAGTAAATTAGAAAAACGGAACACTTATTCAATCACTTCGTTGTCCGTCGGTCTGTCACAGGCGATTTTCTCTGAAACTATTCGACGTCAAAATTTGAAATTTAGCACAGAGATAAGAGTGTAGTGGCCCAATTATAAATGTGAAGTATACAAAGTTAAATATTGATTATGAGGGTTCATTTCGGGAAAAACGCTTAAAAATTGCTGTCTCCCACCCTTATCAGCAAAAGGATTGCTCAGAAAAATCTGAAAAAAAAATCATTAACATTGATAATTATGTATAGATTGAGCCAAAATTATCAGGATTGAATAATTCTACCGCGATCAATTGTTATAAACAATTTAATTGTTTATTTCCTTGTAATTGGGGTGCTGATGGCACGGAACACCAATTGTGCAAGTACAGTATGCACTTGACCGATTTTTTTTAAATACGTCTCCCATCCTTACATTTTCTTACGTTATACATATTGCCATTTATTACTTTACATTATTTTATTTTACATCGTTGACATCAAATTTATAATGGTTTTATTTGTATCTAGTTAAAAGTGCACTGCGACTCTTGCAAGATCAGTTAGAATCCAGAACGTCCGGACGTTTCCCCACGTCCATGATAGTCCATTCAGAACTATGAAAGACTTTACATCAGAAAGAGAAGCACGACATAGAGGCTGCTTGAACCGCTGTAGTTGTCAAGCACAACAAGTGGTCCCCCCTCATGCCAGGTTAGCCTCCCCCCCCCCCCCCCCCCCTCACCCCACCACCCCCTCGCTCTCTTCCCCAACTTCAATTAATTTTCAATTCTGTCTGAAGAGAGGCCATTGTGCTTGTCCGAACATGCAAATTCACAAATCTCTCACATGACCCACAATTATTATTTTATTGAGAGTTTCTCATTCAGCATAACTTTCTAATCCCTAATTCAATTGACAATGAGCCATATCACACCAACATTTCGTAAAGATAGGTACTGATAATAATAACAACAATATTTATATCTGTTCTCCGACCTCTCTGGACCTATGGCTTACAAATATATGGTACACCCAAGACTTCGAACATCAAAAGAATACAGATATTTCAATCCAAGACTCTCCGACTGATCATGCAATGCCCACCATACGTTAGCAACAAGACTTTACACCGCGACTTGAACATCACATCCATAGACACAACCATTAAACATTTATACCAATGTTTCTACACCAAAATTTACTTACACACCAATCCGGAAGTTCGCAAAATCTTAAATACAAATTTACCCCACAATCCCCTAAGATTAAGGAGAGTTTGGCATAGAGATCTCCTGTTATGAAGTGATGCCGTGAGGGTTCACCGCTGGGTGTTTTTCCTCTCTCAAGCCTATCATGTCATATTTATTTTTATTATTTTATTTTATTTGTATTATATTCGTTTAGCATATGTCAGTCCAGCCGCTGGTTTTGCATTTTTTGCATAGTTGTGGCTTGAAAAATATAAATACAAAAAAAAAAAAATTATATTTGTTAAACCATAAGATAGTAATTGGATACGTCATACAATTTTGTACTTCAAAATAGCTTATAAATTGTACACATCAACCACTATTAAATCTTAGAATACAAACACATAAAGAGATGAATAATAATAATAATATATATAGTGAAGTATAAAAATAATACACACATGAAATGATTAAATTATAAACATAAAAAAATTAATTATATTTATTTCTATATAAAAAACATTTCTTTTAAAACAAATGCATGTAGAAAACAAAACACGGCCATCAGCTGTTTTAATTAGTATGTAGTCGAGAGTCGAGGCCTGGGTTCTATGGCGGTGGTCTGAGTGAAAATGTAGAGTGGTGATTAGGCTTATGTTGTAATGAACTAAATAGAAGTGTATTGACGGTGAAACTGATCCAAAAAGAAGGTACTTTTATTTGTTTATATGTACAGGATATATGCCCAGAAATATATAACTTAATTTTAGAGAATGGCCCAAAATACAAAAAAAAAAAGATTGAATTAGTGTTAAGAATTTAGTTTTTAAGATTTTTTTCTTTCGATTTTTGTTTGTTTCAATGTTTAATTTTTTTAATTTTAATAATGTAGATTTAAGAAACTAAACCCAATATTTCTTCTCTAAAATTCTATTCTATTCATTTTCCCTGTTGGCCCAGTAAGATTATTTCAAAAACTTTGGATTAGATTTCTTATTTTTGCAAAATTTAGAAGACAAGATAGCATCTCTTTAGAAATCCAAAATAAAAGTTTAATTGAAATTTTTTAAAAATATACTTACGAAGGCATATTTTCAATCATATGACTATATAATAGGTATAAGATATACATACATATGTATATTAGGTTGGTCGTAAAAAGTAAAAAGTTCGATTTTTCAAAGTCCCAATCCAAATTCTTGTGTAGTTTGACGAAAAAAAATTTTGTGAATTTTTTCAGATTTTTTTGAATGAATTAACCTGGCCCTGTGGGCGGTCAAAGTTTAACAAGTGTTTTAAATGGGGTTTTTGAACATTTACATATTTTTAAGTGTAGGTCTTAGTATTTTTAATATAAAAATCTAAAAATACACGGATTATGTGTTTTCGGGGTAGCTGAAAACGAATTTCATATTAAAAAATTTTTTTGACAATCACGTTTCCCAAAAAACTCGTACAGAAATTGACGAAAATGATAAAATTTTTCGAATCGATGATTCATATCGATTTATATGTTTTTTGGGTCGCTGAACTAGAATTAAATCTCAGATTTATTTTTTGTCAATTGCAGCTATCAGAAACACGTATTATTTCATGTAAAACTTAAAATTTCAATAAAGTAAGTTTAGCATTAAATCAAAGTCCAAAGACATTTAAAATACTGTAAAACAAAAATTTACATGAAATAATACGTGTTTCTGATAGCTGCAATTGACAAAAAATAAATCTGACATTGAATTCGAGTTCAGCGACCCAAAAAACATATAAATCGATATGAATCATCGATTCGAAAAATTTTATCATTTTCGTCAATTTCTGTACGAGTTTTTTGGGAAATGTGACTGTCAAAAAAAAAAATTTTTTTAATATGAAATTCGTTTTCAGCGACCCCGAAAACTCATAATCCGTGTATTTTTAGATTTTTATATTAAAAATACTAAGACCTACACTTAAAAATATGTAAATTTTCAAAAACCCCATTTAAAACACTTGTTAAACTTTGACCGCCCACATGGCCAGGATAATTCATTCAAAAAAATCTGAAAAAATTCACAACATTTTTTTTCGTCAAACTACACAAGAATTTGGATGGGGACTTTGAAAAATCGAACTTTTTACTTTTTACGACCACCCTAATGTATATATTGGATAGGGGTCTTTAACGAGTACCTGACATCGTACAGTCTCGGGACCATCGCGTAAGGCGTTTTTTTTACCTCCGAGATAAAATGAACTAAGAGCCTCAGCCGGGTCTTGAACCTGAATATCAAATTCTTAATACATTAGGTAATATGTACATATATATTTTTTTTTTTCCTTTTTGAACTAAGAAAAATTTCTTTTCGGAATAGAGGGTTTCCTCTAACATAACCATTTTTAATTGAATTTTATAAGGCTATAATATGTGAACACGGTAACTCCCGATAGAAGGAATGTATCGCCATGAAATTCTTTATGTACCCAAAACCCCATAAAGACAACTATTGGTTTTCAGCCAAATCGGTAAAAAACAAGGAGAGAGAATAAGGGGGACTTACCACAAAAACTGTAATAACTGCCGATGTAATGGCAGATATGCATTCATGTATCTTCACAAAATTGATGTATGAGGATTCAGGAACCACTACGTAAGTCAAATTTTGAGTTTTAGCCCAAACAGTCGATTGGTTTTGTAAGGAGAGCGAAAACGTACTTAATTAATTATTAGTCGATGACTGTTTTTTTTCATTTTTGGAATCGGGGGGTCGAAAAAAAATGAAATTCTAGGTAAATCTCGCCATCGATATCCTGACCTATTTCAAAAATTCCTCTAAACATTATAAGTTAGGGAAAGTAAAAAGTGTATAATAAAAGTGATTAATATAAAGTCAAAATAAAACATGACGTCATATCATGAAACTTACAGGTTGGCTTTAAACATGGTGTGGAGAATTGGGCATAAAAATATCTTGGCAAGGATCCTACAGTGACCATATCTCTTCATGTATCTCAGTGTGAAGGGAGCATAGGTCTATGTCTGGACCTCTGTGAGCGTCCACACGTCAGCCAGTCGTTGGCCCAACACAGGTATTGTACCAGGGGCCTGCCGTCTGTCTCGCTTCTATGAACCGCCTGGGACCTCTGTCCTTCGGCATCCTGCTTCATGTGCCAGAACCAATTCAGATGTGCTTTTCCATGAAGTTTAGACGGAGGCTATCTCAATCCTTATTCAGTCTTATCGTATATCGATGCGTTCCAGGCAAAAAAATGCCCTACCCTCAATTTTTGAGATTTTCATGTTTTGGCCCTATCCCACACTATTGACTATCCCGAACATTTCTGTTAACTCCATTTTGTAATAAATTTTAACAAAATTTATAAAAATAGGAAATTAAAAATTGGAGGGCCTTTGGCATTGCAAAATGTGGTTCAGGGAAAAGGCCCTAACCCTCAATTTGAAGGCCCTAACCCATATACGGAAAATAAATAAAAAAATGTATTTTACCAATGATAGAAGTGGGTTAGGGCTTTCGTTCTGAACTTTCAAAAACTGCCAAAAGGTTAGGGCTTTTGGCAGTTTACATTATGAGATAGGCCCCGTTGCTACAAGGTGATAAAGGCCCTAATCAACAAAGTGGTTCACTTTACTGTTATTTCTTGTAAAGAGATGCAAGTATTGATGAAAAATATTGTTCTATGTAACAGAAAAGATTCTTAAAAATTATAATTAAACTAATGTGGAAAGCCAACTTGGTTTGTTTAATAATGAAACTGTTTTTTCTTTCTCCTGTAAAGTTAACCTTATGTGGGTTAGGGCCTTTTGCCTTGAACGCATCGATATATACTTGCCGAAAGCAATCTATTTTTCGCATCTTTAAAGGAGATTTATATACATATACTACCGGTTTCGGCATTATACCATCGTCAGCTTTAGTTATAAAATAAGACAGTTTGCTGACGTTCTTATATAACAAGTAAGGAAGGGGTTGGAATTGGAACTGGAATTTCACCATAGCAAACCTACGACTATATATGCAAACTGTCAACTAAACCTGGCAATGGTGTAATGGTAATGCCATTATAAATTGTTTAATTAATTTGTTTAATATAATATTTTTTTTTTAACGTCCATCTCCTGTTTTGAGCTGTTAGAGGGCGGTATGGGCGTGTAACCCAATGTTTATTTTGGTGCCACAAGGAGCGGGCTACATTATCGTGATTATGTAGAGACGTGTTGTCTATGAAATAAAATTCTCCCCCGGACGGGATTCGAACCCGAACCCGTGGTGAGTCCATACAACCCATGCCCTAAGCCTAGCCTACATGGCCACCACGGCCCCTGTACATAATTTGGTGGAACAGACGATATTTCAAAAGAATTCATGAAAGCGAATATCGCGCAAAAAACAACAGCGCGTTGACATGCACTGAACAACAGCAGTCTACTGACCAATAAAGGTCAAGGTCCTTTGCGAGGGATGCCATTGCTTCATGTAATTCTTCTTTCGGACTGAGTTTCGACATGGTTTTATCAATTAGATTGGACGAAACCAGATTCATAGAATGTCGCTAGATAGAAGCTGGGTAGCCAAGTCGCGGGAGATAGCCCGATTAGTTAGATAATGCTCTGGGCAGGAGCTGCTACTGGGAGGGACGTTATCCACGGGTCTCCATTGTTTCGGATCTCATTGTTGTCCTCGGAGCACTTGCCAAACAAAAGCAAGAGTCCCGACCCATTGTTACCCACCCACCCGTCCGTCCACCCTCTCTTTCATAATAATGCTGTTTCTTACAGTAGTGTCGTCTCTGCAAGAATCCAGCCCGCCAGTCAGCCAACTCTAATTGTACCTCAACCATTGCACTTCTCACCAGAGCATTCAGCCTACTCTTAAAGTCAAAGGACTTCCACATTCCTGTATGTCTGTTAGATACCTTATTTCCTGCTGAACAACTTTTCAAAGAATTATATTGTCACAACTTCCTACTTCTGGATCTGCTTGTGATTTAAGGCCGATTTACACTTGACGCTCAGGTCATGGTGAAGTCAGCGTAAAGGATACTTCACTGCATTCTCACACGATATGTACTTCCCCAGTATCAATAAATCAATTAAGTTTTCGGACTCCTTGCAAAGTAAATTACCGTTTGTAATAAAACGCAACATTTGACTTACGTAGTGGTTTCTGAATCCTCAAAATATTCATTACATTAGGTTAGGTTTTTTGACTCATGCCCGGGCTTTAACTACGAGGTCATATCGGCTACTACCAGAGCGCTCTTTCGTCACTCTGGTGGACATGAGCCCGACTCTACTGTGGGAGTCCTAAATTACATTACATTCATTACATTAGCAGGTATTAGATAATTTACATATAAAATTTCGTTTCGATACATTCATTCTATCGGGAGTTATCATGTTTACAGACACACAAATTTTTGATGTGTAAACATCTTAGCTCCCCGTAGGGGTTTGTCAAACCGTCAGAGCGTAAGTCTCGTTGATGTGCATGTGTGTGTGTGTACGTCGGACGATTGCGCACGCAGCGCATACACACAACTATACACTTCTCTGTCAACTGTTTTTGAGTATTTCTACGCACTTGGAAGAAGAAAGTGGATAACAAATTTCGACTCCATTTGACTTTTTATGTTCCACTTTTATGTGGTACTTTTAATCTTGTGATCATTGAAGAAAGTGTAATATATTTCAATTGTATGGGAGCCATGGTGGCCGTGCGGGCTAGAGCGTAGGGCTTTGGTCGCATGGTCTCACAATGGTTTGCGGGTTCGAATCCCGTCCGGGAGTGAGTTTTATTTCATAGATAGAACTCCCTCCCGGGGAAATGGATGTCGTAAATAACTAGTAAATTACACAGTGACATGTCTACTATGCATCGTACATAAGGCAAAAAAAAAAAAAAAAAATTCTTTTAGGTTAAGATGCTTCAATAACTTAAATTTGTCACAATAAATAAAATTTGTGGTAAAAGAAAATAATATACCAGTGCAAATCTAAAAAAATATAATTATTTTAGCTATCTCAAACCTATAATTTCATGTATAAAAGAAATTGAAGAACAATAAATTTGAAAGTTTAATTCCTCGTACTACTTTTCTTACTGTAACATTATAAAACAAATTTTAATCAAAATGAGTGCACGAGACCGAATTTCGGAAACTGAAGCAGATGTTTACACATCAATTCTCATGAGTACCGCGTCACTCATGTTGTTTTTTTTTTTTTTTTTCATTTTTGGACACAGGAGATTGGAAAACATAGAATTTCTTTGAAAACTCCGCATCGAATTTCTGACTGATGACATAACTACCCCTATATTCATGATTAGAAGCTTCATTAGATATACTCATAAAATGTTTTTTCGATATGATTCTAAATAGATACAGATCCCCCATTTTTGAAGGGCCAGTCCTTTATTAATCCTATTTGAACATTTAAAACGTCGGCCTGTCTGTTTAATATACAATTGTTTACACGTCACGCACTATAGACTATATACTCCACTTTGGTTCTCAATTGCAGTTTTATCCCTACCTCTATCTAAGTCTCATGACAATTTTTTTTTAAATTTACTTTTAAGCATTGTTTATAATTCAACTGATTATTTTTGATTTGTATTTAGTGTATAAGGGTAATGATTAAGGAACCTTATTGTATAACTGTACCTCTTTAAATGCGACTGTTATAATAAACTCTTCTTCTTCATGAGGTTGATAGTTTTCAAACCTACATTATATATTTTCTAATTTGTCTGCCATTTTCCCATAATATGTCAGTCTGGCCCATTTATTAGGAACTGTTATTCTACTGTTTTAATTTAGTAAGATTATTTCTATGATTACTAGTTTCAACCCTCCTTTAAATTATTTTTATGATTTTTTGCCAACTATACTGCATTCCTCCGAGATACAATAAGAAAGACGTTCAACTAGAGGCTGGCTTATCTGACAGCTAATCAACTAGGTATATAAGCTAAATATGAGGGAGCTGATTACTTGAATGTGCATTATTCGCTTGGGAAGACGGTGTAATGACCACATAAAGTCGGATCTCTCCTGTGAATGAAGAAGGCTAGGACGAGAACCTCAGACAACACCTAAATGACTTGCCTCTACAAAGCACCCTACTATTCTTCACAGTCCAAAGATTTCCCCATCCCCGCACAGGACCTTTGAATTAATTCAAAAACCTCCATAGCACAAAGAACAACTCCAAGGAGCAAAAGGATGAATAGTTTGGTAAATATAAAAGAATTGAATGAATAAGTGTGCTTAAAAGAGTGTCAGCTTTTTATCTTTCTTTTCTTGATTTACAAAAGGAAACATTATTTTCATTCCTTTATTTTCTTTTTCTTTAATTTCAACGGTTTCTATTATTTTCATAAAGCCTTCTTTGTTTCTTTATGAAATTTCCTAAGAAGATCTCTGTATAGTAGAAACGAAAAGCAAGAGCGTTAATCCCAAAGAAGACTGACTATTCACGAAAATATCTTTCACCATTCTCAAAGGAACATTTTTTTTTTATAATGAAATTTCAAACCAGAACAAAAACTGAAGACGGTTTTCAACAATTTTTCAAAATGTTTACCCTTTTCTGATCTACTTCAACAGATTCTGCTACTAATAATAATATTTATTTTCGTTAAACTATAACATGGTAATAATAAAATAAATGAGTATAAAAATAATAATAGATACAGGAGGCAAGTGGGTGAGTCTTGAAAACAGCTCGTCTCCTGCATTTCTGTCTGCTCCTTCATGCTCGCACCCCTCCTGGTACTTTTCTACGGTTTCTCGGCCTGTGGCCGTCCTTTCCACCGGTTCCAGTCTGGAGGTTGGTACTAGCATCCACTGTCCAGGGTGTTGTAGCTGCTTCCTCAGCAGGGCCTCACTGGGGGAGAGCCCAGTTGCCGCGTTTCTTCTGCCTCTTAGGTGACATCTCTCCATTCTGCGTGTTCCTTTCCTTCTAGGGCGATAGACCAGTCTTTATATTTTGTTTCCTTCTCTCGTTGGACTTAGCTCTAGAATGGTAGAGGCTTCCACTTCTTCCTTACGAACTGCCTCCTGTTATCAGTGAGAGGCTCAGTGAGGTCTTGGGTATCCCCAACTGCTGAACATCTCGCTTCCCAGAGTGGCTACGATGTCTGGGGCTGTTGCAGAGCATAGAGTGAATGAGTTTTCGGTCAAAATCCATCTGCTTTATTAGTGTAGAGCCAAGGGTAACCCAGGATAACTGATGCATACAAATCCTCGGCTACGAGGAAAGACGGAATGCATTTGTGCTGGCCATAGTTAACTTCCATGGTTGTGGTCCCAAGTATCTGCAGAGGACTTCTTTGGAGTGAAGCGAACGCCTTGTTTTCTCGTGCGATTTTAAAAAAGGGCCGAAATTTCCTTAGTGATGAAATTGTGAGTCAATGACTGATTTTGTTTGATATTTCCACCTCCTAGAACAACCTGAAGTCTCCTCGGGTTGGCGGGACTGTTCTTCACTAGACCAGGTGGCGGGCTGGTGTAACCATCTTCTCTTTCTCTCTGCTCTTATCTGGGGCCTCATTAAGGGCTCATCGTGGCTTCTGGAGGATGTTGGCTGGTGGATTCTCTTGAATGACTGAATTCGGAGGGGGAAAGAGTCCAATTTATGTGTTCCCATGGAAGAAAAAGGAACCAACCATCGCGCAGGGATCCGTTAGTACCACCAGTCTCAGCTAAGCAGGGGTTAATTCCACTTGGCCCCGCTAGGCTGCCCCTCTGTGTGACCCCACAATTATTCCAATAATATGCAGTAATTACAACGATAAATTTTAAAGAATGGCATATTTCACATTTCTAAAAACCAGATGAGAAAAGTAAAAAAAAAAAAAATTCTCCGTCTTTTGTCGAAAACAAAGACAAAACCAAGTCCGGGTTCTATAATACACTTAGCCAGTCATAAAGGCTGTATAAGACAATGATCCTTTTTCATTAAGGCGGTGAGAACTTTATTAATAATCCTAGAAGGCGGGGTGGGGTGGGGGCGACTTGGCCCCGTTTTTAGAGGCCCCGGGTCTTATTGAATCGTGAAACAATGAAACACAATAGTGGGATATGGCTTTTATATCCGCGACAAAGCCTGTTCCACAGTCCTCTGACGGGATTAAAGACTCTCTCTAAACAATAGAAAATATAATACTAATTACCCTCTGTCCCCTCAAGAGGAAAGGGTTTTTCTTTCTTTTCACTTTTTTTTTTTTTTTTTTTTTTTTTTTCTTCTAGTGCCCTTTTGCTCATTTTGGAAAAGTTGATTTTTATTAAAATAAAAAAAGCGAAGTTTCAATAGTATACAAAACTTTATGATCTATACTTATTTATTTACCCTCCCCCCTTAATGACATAAATTATTTGTGTAATAATACAAAAAATATATATTAGAACAAATAAATAATTATATACCATAAACTTGTATACTATTTGTAACTTCGCTTTATTATTACAATTTTTTGAAACTTCACTTTATTATTATCATTATTAGACTATAATACGCCCAATATGGACTACGGCCTCGAATTATTGATGCTCTCTTCTTTGTCACCAATAAATTACTCCATGAAGACCTAAACATACCAATCGTCCAGGAACTAATCCAATCCCGATTCTCAACTTTCCACAATAAACTTTCATCCCATCCTAACCCATTTACACAAGTCCTATCCTCTCAATCAGATCCTAACAATCCTCCACGCCGTTTGAACAGGAGGTGGCCTCGAGATCTTACATTAGTGGTATTTAAACATTTTACTATTTTACTGGAAGTGTCAGCGTATAAAATAAAAAAATAATTATTATCATTTCTTACAAAATTCATTTATTTTCTGTAATTATTGTTATTAGTTAGTTATTGTGACTCATGCCCGAGCTTTAGCTACAAGATCATACCGCCTACTACCAGAGCGCTCTTTCATCGCTCTGTTGAGCATGAGCCCGACTCTTATTGTGGGAGACCTAAATGCATACCTAGTTTTATTAACCTAAGGTAGGGGTCATTCGTCACCTCAGATCAGGAGGGCGTGCTCAAGGTTTTTTCACTTCCCAGATAAAAAACCTAAATGCCTCAAACCCATTTAATTACTAATATCTTTATTTTTGAATAGTTATCTGGGATTAGGGGATAAGCTTAACTGTAAAACTCTAATAACTGCCGTTGTAATGAATGTATCGACATGAAATTTCAAATTTGAAGTCACAACCCAATGAGGACATAACCTGTGAAATTTCAGCGATAGCGGCCGAAGACAAAGGGGGTTCAGGGGAATATTGAATTTCAGTTCAAACAGTCGATTGGCTTTGGAGGGAAAGCAAAAACGTAATTGCTTAATTCTTTCTGGGGAAGTACATAGCCGGTAATTCCCCGATGATTTTTTATTTGTTCTTTTCTAAATTTTGCACTTTTGATGTGAGGAAGGGATGAAAGAACGTTCCAAAATATCGTCGTGAAAAACGTTTATAAAAAATATTTATCTGAATTTAAATTATAATTGAAAACTGTATCTACTGTATCTATTATTTTTTTATTTTTTATTTGGCATATTTACAATCGGTAAAAACCATGAGTAAATATGATGTTTGTTTTTATTAGTATTTTTATTTTCGTACTAATTTATTTTGTAGTATTTAATCATTTTTAATGTATTTTATTGTTTACTATTATTGTTATCACATGTATGTCTAACACTGAGTTAGCCATGTCTCTATAATGGTTTTATTTAGTTATTTACTAACTACATGGCCCCGGGAAGGAAAAAAAACTCATTGTCGGACGGGATTCGAACCCGCATTCATGCGACTAAAGCCCTTCGCTCTAGCCTGCACGGTCATCATGACTCCAAACCTTAAGGTTAATAAATGTTTATGTATCTAATTTTTCAACTATCTTGATGTAAACATTTTTATAACGTATCCTATTATTATGATGTGGTTTAACGGAAATAAATATTAATATGGTTACGGTTAGGTTAGGTGTTATGACTCAAGCCCGGGCTTTAACTAAGGGGTCATATCGCCTACTACCAGAGCGCTCTTTCGTTACTCTGGTGGACATGAGCCCGACTCTACTGTGGGAGTCCTAAATGTTGCCTACCGTAAATTTTTATTCACCTAGGGCAGGGGTTTATAACGAGTACCTGACATCGTACAGTCTCGGGACCATCGCTTAACGTCCCATCCGAAATACGGCGTGCTTAAGTTTATTTGACCTCCCAGATAAAATAAACTAAGGGCCTCGGTCGGGTTTCGAACTCACGATCTTGAGCTCAGAAGGCAAGCACGCATACCACTGAGCTACCGGGGCCCTCAATATTAATATGTATTACGACGTTTTAAGATACGAAACGTGTTGATGTAATTTACTTAGGTTCATAAAAAGATCTGAAAGCTACACTATTTGTTATATGCTGACTTTCAAGATGGAGTGTTTGTATTCTTAAAAAATTTCATCCTGTCCCCCCCCCCCCTCCCCCCCGTTTGTGTGTTCTCTATATTTAAATAAATTATCAGAAGAGCATCAGTTTTGTCATAGAAATAAAAGACGTCTTCCCACTTTTTTATTTTGGACCAGTAGGTACCATTTTCAACGCAACAGCGTCATCATCAGTGGCACATCCCACCCACACAGCGTAGAGGTTAAAGGATTGCTGTGTGGGTGGGATGTGCCACTGATGATGATGATGTTGCATTGAAAATCTGTTCTGGTCAAAAATAAAAGAGTGGGAAGGCAACGTCTATTTCTATGAGAAATCTCTTTTATCTTACTATCACATATGAGCATCGGTTTTCTTAGCCCCTTCATGCGATGTCATTCATTACTCTAACTTGACCTTCTATTCATTCATTAGTAAATACTGGGAGATGCTGAAGAAGTACAAAATGACCTATCCCAAGCGATGAACCTTCTCCCTATCCCTTGAGGCCTCCCACCGGGACCTGTTAGTGAAGGTCAGTTACTGCCTCAGTGCCATGCCCTTTAAAGAGGATAGCCGTTAACAATTTCTTTCATATTTAGGCCCTCTAGTAACAATAGTTCTCAAAAATGATTAAATACTATAAAATAAATTAGTACGAAAATAAAAATATTTATGAATACAATCATCACATTTACTCATGGTTTTTACGATTGTATTTACTATCGGTTTTATTTTTTATGAAAAATAAAAAATAGATACAGTAGATATAGTTTTCAATTATAGTTTAAATTACTATATCTCTCATGGTTGCCACATCCATTGTGCCTCATTGCCTCTACCGGCTCTCCTTACCCTCTATCCTAATGAAACTCTCTATAATTAGTGATAAAAACCCCCCAAATCATATTTTATCTGACTTTTTACTTCCCTAGCTACAATAAATATAGATAAAGTTGAAAACTGAATTCGTTTTGGGGAAGTACACGGTCGATTCACCGACTCAACGTAGAATTTAATGTTTTCCGACCCACAGATTCCAAAAATGTAAAAAAAAATCAGGTGTGCTTCACCCATATATCTATATATTGTAACCACCTTTCCCCTTCTTGAGAGAGTTTGTGAATTATTTAATTAATAAAATATAAAAATTAATGTCGAAAAATTATTAAAATCGAAAATTCTTGTATCGCGACTTTAAATGAAAAATGCCTGGATGCCTGGAACGGTTAGAAGTTCCTAATGTGTAGTTGACACCAGTAATTAATAATAATTAATTACTGTTGCAAACTTGAAAAAGCATGAGTGGGGGGGAATGGAATGAACCAACTTAGAACGGTAACATATTTATTTTAATCATAACATATATACAAAACTATTTTGTACATATGGCTTAAAGGCTAATTGTTGTTGTAGAAACATTCAGAATAAAATTAAGAATAAAAATTAAAATATCATTTACAAACTAAATGGGCCTATGTCGGAAGGGACTGAATCGTTTCTAAAAAAAACATCGATACTACAGGTACCTGAATTATGATATCCCTGGCGATGACGGTGCGATCCTCTTTACCTGGACATCCCGCAGAAATCATCCAGTCACGTATTTCATAAGTCATTGAAGATCTGTCTGGTTTCGAGACCACACTAGAAGTTACATTTTCACTGGATCATATTTTCAACATAAAATAAAACTCTGTCTAAATTGTTACGTTCGCACTAGCACAACCCTTTGGGTCCGACTCGGAGGGCAGAAAACTGTAAGTTCACATATTTAATTAAAGTTACATTGTGGGCTAAAATGTTAAAGTAGCACTGACGTGACCTGTGCGGCCCAAGCATGAAGAAGGAGTCAAATCACGTATTCAAACTATGAAATATAAACTAGAAAGATATAAATGACGTGACCTAGGCGGCACAACTTTCAACATAGACTGAAGCTCCTCCCGGACTCTACTTTCCATTTTCGTGGTGGTGGGGATAGATCCCGGACATCTCATTGGCTGTTCGTTCCCGCCTAATTTACTTCCAGCCAATCACCGATCACTGGTTGCATCAGTCAATTCTGAGAACAGGGGATTGCTAGCCCGGCTTGGCCGTTCAGGCAACCCCGGATGTAAACAATTATCTTGCTTCCTTCCTTTCCTCTATATCCTTTGTTCCTTGTTTTCGCTCCTAGTGATCGCGATTCGCTCCTAGTGATCGCGATTCGCTCGCAGGCATCGCTAGTTCCGAGCATGTTCTTCCCAATGAAATTATCTTCAATTCAACTCCAAACAACCCACAATTCGCTCTTGTTTCGCTCCTAGCGATCGCGATTCACACGCAGGCATCGCTAGTTCCGAGCATGTTCTTCTCAATGAAATCCTCTTCAAATCAGCTCCAAGTGGCCTCGATTCGCTCGTAGTGTCACTGGTCCTTGCTGTATAATAGGACAATAATTGTCTATAGGGTAGACATGCTACATAATATAGATATATGGGTGAAGCACACCTGATTTTTTTTTACATTTTTGGAATCTGTGCGTCGGGAAACATTAAATTCTACGTTGAGTCGGTGAATCGACCGTGTACTTCCCCAAAACGAATTCAGTTTTCAACTTTATCTATATTTCCTGTAGCTGGGGAAATAAAAAGTCAGAAAATGTGATTTGGAGGGTTTTATCACTAATTATAGAGAGTTTCATTAGGATAGGTAGAGGGTAGAGGGTAAGGAGAGTCGGTAGAGACAATGAGGCACAATGGATGTGGCAACCATGAGAGAGAGGGAGAGACAACATTATCCCATGCTAGCTCGTATACCCAACTGAAACTATTGTAAGTTATATTGTGTGTGGGGGGGAGGGGGGCTCGTCAAAGGAACAAAGACTATTGACAAGATCACTTCACACAGTTCTACTGAAGCACCAACAAACCTTAGAAAATGTTCTTACAATCTTCCTCCTTGTGGGTATTGTTTCATATTTGATCATGACTTTTACAGATCTAGCTAAAGCTTCATTACAATTTCTAATAAAAAAAAAAGCATATATATGAGTGACGTACTCACGAGAATTGATATAGAAAGTATCAAAAACTGATTTTAATGAAAATTTGTTTTATAATGATACAATAAGAAAAGTAGTATGAGGAATTAAACTTTCAAATGTATTGTTCTTTTTCTTTTATACATGAAATTATAAGTTTGTGATAGCTACAATAAGATATATACAACTGTAGTGTCTCTAAATATCGCGAGAATACAGCGTCAATGGTAGTTTTCGAATTTGTTGTTGAAATGCTTCGATTCGTATTCATTAGTAGATTAAGTTCGTCGGAAGGTATACGTTTGTTTAATTTTGAAGAGAACCGTGAACATGATTACGATTTCATTATTTTATTTTATTTTTACATTCCATGAGTAAAAGTAACGATACTTTGTGGTATCGATATAACCCTAAGGACGACGCACAAGGACGATACAAAATTTAGTGTGAGGATTAGGAAGTTCTATGTAAGCCAATTATTGATTATTATCCCGGTTAATTAATTTGGAGAAAGAGCGAAAACGTAATCGATTAATTCGTGCTTGGAAAGTACATTGATGATGTTCCACCGACCACTTTCCTCAACTTCAGTTTGGCAGCACTGTGCTTTAACTAAAAACGAATTATTTAATTGAGAGGCTGGCGGGTCCATTGTTTAACTCGGAAGTACGACAATTATTTTGGCAGACTTGAAGCATTGTAGTTTTGAGGAAACGAGTCTCGTAAAAGATAATAACAAGAGCCAGGCCATGACGAGAAGGCATTGTGTAGTGTAGACGGCACCTGACCCTCATAGCCAGTGAATAGAACCTGCGGCACTCAAACCGAACAATGTGGCTTCCCAGTCATTGTGGGGGCCCAACTCATTGTTGGGGGCCTGGCTTGACTCATTGTGGGAGCCCCCTTTCGGCCTTTCAAAACAGACCGGCTCATCTCCATACAACCGGCTCAATACCCGCCCGCTCTCTGCTCCCTCTCTCAGAAGACATCTTTTGAGGACTTACCCTTTGATTTTGAAGTCTTCCAGAATAAAAGGTTCGTTTGGATTAGTTTAAAGACGGAGCTCCGTAGCTTAAAGATCTAGATAACAGTTCCTAGAGCTCAATCCTCACCTTTTGGACCCCCCATCCCTCGAATACAAAATAAGCATGAATGAATGGAGAAAAGATTCTTAGATTAAGATACATCATGTGCTAATGCAACGAAATACATTTTATACATTTACAGACCCCCCCACACCAAGTTCAACTACACTATTCCATTGAAGCCCCTGTCCTACGAAATATGCGGATTGCAAATTCCCTAAACATCGATCTTTTCAATATTAGCATTCCCATCTTAAAACGAGAGTTTTACTCCAAACACTACAACCCTTGAAATATTTAGTTCACCCTTTCACCGCCGGTAGCTCAATGGTATGCGTGCTTGCCTTCTGAGCTCAGGATCGTGGATTCAAAACCTGGCCGAGGCCCTTAGTTTATTTTATCTGGATCATAAAATAAACTTAAACACCCTATCCTTGGCGTCTTGGTGGTTCCGAGCCTGTACGATGTCAGGTATTCGTTAAAAAACCCTGTCCTAGGTGAATAAAAATGTAGGGCAGGCAAAATTTAGTACTCCCACAGTAGAGTCGGGCTCATGTCCACCAGAGTGACGAAAGAGCGCTCTGATAGTAGGCGATATGACCTCGTAGTTAAAGGCCGGGCATGAGTCATAATGACTTACTAACCTATAGTATAAGGAAGTATTGTAATCGTCCGAAAATCCGAGATCGACGTTTCAACGGATTTTCACGTTTCAAGGTCTCCTAAATACTTTTTGACCATTTTCGCGACAATATCTGTCGGTGTGTATGTGATTGGAAAGTGTTCAGCTCTCTACCGCAAAAGCAAAAGCGATTGTAGGTATGAAATTAACATAAGCTTTTACGCCACGAATGTTTACACGTGGATTCAGGACCCAATGACGACGACACCTATCAATTTTCAATGAAATTAGCAAAAAGTAATAAATAGAGTAAAAAATGATATAGTAATAAATATATTATAGTAGTATCCAAAATTTACAATCATTGAAAGTAAACTATTGGGTTTGAGAGGTGCCTTCACTTTAGGATATTAAATGAAATCGATAGTGCTAGGTTTGTGCTGATTATGATTTTGTTTGTGCTGCTTCGCAATACAGTGTTTTTGAACAATTAAATATGGGAGCCAACTTGACGCTAGTCCACTTTTTTCCCTTTTCTTCAATTTTTTTTTTTGTTGTTTTTTTTCAGTACAAAACTTGCGCAATTTATTGGATTTGACTGAAATTGGCCCCGCTGGATGTTTTTTGATAAAAGCACCAATTTGCGAGGGAGCACAAAACGTATTATTGTCAGCAAAATGCAGCACAAACAGAGCACAATGGATTAGCGTTAAAATTTTTCTGAAAATCCAAATATTTGAGGGGGGCTAGCGTCAAGTTGTTGTCCCCCATATTTAATTGTTCAAAAACATTGTATTCCCCAATCGATTCCATTTGAAATAATTTGAAAAAGCTAAAGTGTGTGTGTGTGTGTGGGGGGGGGGGGGGGGGGGCTAACTTGATGCACCTGGGTTTAAGTGCATCTGAGAATTGGATTTTATTGAGGGGTAGGAAAGGAGGAAGTTGTGGTGAAAACTCAACATTATTCTGACTGATTACATAACTTCCCTTATACTTCGTAAAGCTAAGAGAAGGAAAAATTGATTGATAAAAATCTAGTTGTTTGAGAAGGTTGAGGGTATGAGGGGAGTAGCTTGAATGAGAAGACAATGAGTAATGAGGGATAGACAGAAAGACGGGGCTGACAGAGCCGGGCTCAATAGGTCATCGTCCATTGTCGGGCCCCGTTATTATTGTAGCTCTAGACCGTGCATTTATTGACCAGACAAAGACAACAATGGGTGCGGACAACAAAGCAGCTCTGCACAATCCACCCCCCCCCCCCCGCCCCCACCCCACCCCCGGTAATGGGTAAAACAATGGAAAACATCCCTTCCACCTCCCCCCTCCCCTAACCACACTACAGAATTATTAGTGCAAATATATTGACTTATATTAAGTGTCATTAATCACCGCCTTCAATACGGCAGACCTCGACCATTGTCCACAAGTTCACTCCCTCATAATGAAATTCGTTTTGAGGCTCTTAAAGGGAGCCCTCTGGACGGCCTGTCAATCCTGCCCATAATAGACCTCTCTAACCGGCCAAAAAAGTAAATTAACAAAACAAATATAGATAAACATATATAAAAATATATAATATGGCCATAACAGAACTTTCTTAGACCAACCACATTTTTACAGATCCCTCCCCTCTGTCTCACCCTCTTATATAATTTCAAACAGCCATTACTCGGCATTTAAAAAAAAAAATACATAGCAACCCATTAAAAAAACATTAAGGCGTAGTCAAGGTCCACGCAGTAGATTTTCCGTGAAAACTTCGTGATAAAATATTTTTTCATTTTCTTTTCGATGCTGTCGTAGCTCTTGCATTTGCTCGGCACTAGACTTTTTAAATTCCTTTTGATGCGAGCTTTCCTCTAATTTGCGTTTTCTATAATTCCGCGCAACTTTACGATTCATATGAGACGACATCTTTAATTTTTTTGCAATTTTCAATTTAATACCGATTTTTACATATATTTCGACGAATATTTTTATTGTTTCACTTTGAGTCCTAGTAGTGCTCCTCAAGCTCTTTATAATGACACCCGAATCAATGTCCTATCTAAAGGCGTTATCACGCTACACTAATTTCTAATTTTTCACAACGCTAATTCGCAACAATCATCCGCCGGCGCCCACACTAGCCCGATAACGTCACAGGCTAAACAAACATGTACAGACATGCTCTATCCATTGTGACCTCAACCGTTGTTATCGCATTATTAGTCTCGTAGTTATTATCGATTGAAATCTGACGGTATTTTGTAACACAAGAAAGTTTGACAGGCTACCACTGTGCCTAACAAGCGAAAGGAAGTTTTCACGTCAAAAAATAGTGTATGCTTAGAACACACGCCAGAAGTGAAACTTCTTTCGCGATTTTTTAATTTTTTTGTTTTTTGATCCATAAATATTATTTTTATGTTGTATGGGAATTTCTCAACTCAACATTTAAGAAGCAAAGAGTTTTATTTATTGGCTTATTTTAATTTTATTCATTTGTTAAATCAACATTATTTTCGTTGTTAGGAACATCAGAAATCACTACATTTGATTCCAAAGTAGAAACAATAGGCCTTAGGATAAGATAAATAAGAAATGTAGATTTATGAAAGCGAGAGAATAAGAATTGAGAAAGAAAAAGAAACGCTGTTTATGCCAGCAACGCTAAGCAGGCGTACACTCACCTTTGTGATTCATTACCAGTAGATTGGGTATTAATATGAAAATATTGTTCCTCCGAACATGATGCAACACTTGTAATTTCTAGGTGAATAAAAATTTAGGGTAGGCAAAATTTAGGACTCCCACAGTAGAGTCGGGCTCATGTCCACCAGAGTGACGAAAGAGCGCTCTGGTAGTAGGCGATATGACGTCGTAGTTAAAGCCCGGGCATGAGTCATAAAACTTAACCTAACTAACTTGTAATTTCTGAACTTAATTTCCTCGTTTTGGACGACAGTCCTGGACCATTATTATTCTCATATTCAGAGTCTGTATCACTGGCTTTCATGAACCCCATTTATTACAAGATCTATCGGTTTTCAGCCAAATCCGGCAAAGGGAAGAGGGGATAAGGGGAGAAGCTTAACTCAAAAAAACCAATAACTGCCGTTATAAAAATGCATCGACACAAAATTTCATATAAAATAAAATAGATATATTGACATTCTTTTAGAACAAAAGCCTCTCCTTTTGGAGGTTTTGAGTCTACTGCTCTTTCAACAGAAGAAATCAGAAAAGAATTTAACGATTGTTCCTGAAATTAAATTAAATTATTTCTTAAGTAAAACTTTTACTACTTGATTAAAAATAAAACAAGATGGAACAAAACAAAAGTAAAAAGTAAAAATGAGGGTTATTTCTTAAATAGTACTGTAACACATTTGTTCCATCTTTCTCTGTTCCTGCCACTGTGCACTAGGGTGGAACGAAAATAGCCTTTTAAAATTTTTTTTAGTTATTAGTTTGGTAATAGTGGAGAAAAGTTGCCTTTTAAGTTCAAAAAGAATAAAAAAAAAATTGGTTGCAATACTACAACATCTTGAGGTGCCGCAAAGAGCTTAAAGTTTGTAAAAAAATTAAAAAATTTTAAACTTTGATAAATTATTTTTTATGAATTTCTCGTACATATACAAAAGATGGTTTTAAATACATAGTAATAGAATAAGCATTAGAATTGGAAAAAATTATTAATTATAAAATATAATTTAAAAAAAAATATATTTTGTAATGTCAAACTCTGTATTTCTTTCTTCTGTATCCTTAATGATTACAAATGTTACAGCTGCAAAATGTTTGTTTCTACTTCATCGCCACATTAAACTGGTCCTTGCGGCACCTCAAGACGTACTCCAATATTTTTCATATTTTTAATTTATCTTATCTACACTAAAAGGCAACTTTTCTGCGCTATTCCAAATTAAAAATCACATAGTCGAGACACGCAAAAATCTTTGAAAAAGTTCCAAAAAAGTGTGTTTTTATGAAACTTTAGGGTCCTTGCGGCACCTCAAGACGTACTCCAATATTTTTCATATTTTTTTTTATCTTATCTACACTAAAAGGCAACTTTTCCGCACTATTGCAAATTAAAAATCAAAAGGTGATTTTTTCGTTCCACCCCTCTGTGCACCATCCATCCCCTATTCTCTCCACTATCTCGTCCCTCCACCGCAGTCCAGGTCATCCTTTTCCTCTTCTTCTTGCAGACTTTAGCCCATCGTCGAGGATCCATCCTTGTCACATGCCCGGCCCATCTCCACTTCAGCAAGTGTGCTTCCTTCTGGAGGCTTCTTAGCCTCACCTTCCGTAGAACCTCGCTGTTTCTTATCCTGTCACTTATCTTTATTCCAAGCATGCTCCTCATCATCCTAAATTGGTTTACTTCCAGACGACGATCCAGCTTCTGTGTTAGCGACCAGGTCTGTGCGCTAAATTTTATATATAAAAGCAAAACTCCAATAACTGCCGATGTAATTATCCTATAGACATGAAATTTCATATTTGATGTCAAAACCTTTTGAGGCAAACTTTATTATGGAGGTTTAGGAGCCCCTAGGTAAGTCAAATATTGAATATTAGCGCAAACGGTCGACTGGTCTTGGAGGCGACAATGTCCAAACTGGACTGCAGCTGGTTGATGCAAGTTGTGGATCTGAATGTTTCCCGGTAATGATGTCGGTACTTCTATTGGGGACGTAACGTCTAATGGGAGTAGCCGGGTTGTTTTGTCCCTCCACAAGACGGCGGGTTGGTTGGTCCCTGTCTCTGTCCCTGTATTGTTCCATGCCACTCCACTATTGTGTTCTTACAAAAGTCTCGATAGGCTTGGTTTGTTCCTTTGTCCTTCTTCTCACACCTATGTGTACTTCCAACCAACCTCTTCACTCCATCCCACTTGATAAAAGTCATGGATAATAATTTTCAAAATGTTCACAGATCAATACAGGAAAAAAAAACAGTCGTGGGTGAATCAACTAGTACTTCCCCATCACAATTAATCAATTCCGTTTTCGCTCTTCCTCCAAAGCCAATTTACCTTTTGGGCACACAATATTTGACTTAGCTGAAAATTAATAAGTATCGTCCTTATCTATATAATATAGTTATTAATATATAATAATAATAACTGCTAAAAATATCTATCAATAAATAATATATTTGTTGTCATATTGCCACAAAAAATAATATAATGTTTTTACTCATTTCAGGAGATACCTTATTTCATTTTTAAATGACAAACTTAATCTACAAATGAATACGAATCGAAGCATTTCAACAACAAATTCGAAAACTACCATCGATCTCTGAATTCTCGCGGTATTTAGAGACACTACAATCATAGTTGTATATATCCTATTTTCATATGTGATAGTAAGATGTTAAAAACCTACTTCCACTGACACAGTTGTACCTGCAGACTCTTCCCATCCTTATGGACATAAAATGGCGGCATTTCATTTTCTCACCAACCGACTGGTTCATGTTCCTCTGACCAGCGATAATTTGGATAAGGAGAAAATTTGCATAAAACATATCGCAGAAGTCAACGGATATGACGCGGGGTTGGTCGAGAGAATGATAAAAAAAAAAGTAAAGAATAAGCTTATGCGCCGAGGCCTGAAAAGGAATGAGGATGTATACAAGGATTGGTGTGTACTCCCTTACCTAGGGCCTGTGTCCGAGAGGATGGGTCGTACTATTACTAGAGACGGAGTCAGGGTGGCCTACAGAAATGACAACACTTTAAGGAATTGTTTCCCCAGTCTGAAGGACAGAGTACCTTTCAGGGACAAATCCGGTGTTTACAAACAGACATGTGGTGATTGCAATGCAACATATGTTGGACAGACAGGAAGGAAACTACACATACGGACTAAGGAACATCTACGAAGAAGGGATTCCGAGTTCTTTTTTCATTGTCAAAATGAGGGCCATACTGGTACCCATAGAGTGGCGCTGTTGCATGAGGGTACGAAGGGCAGACGTACAGATATCTTAGAAGGCTTGGAGATCCGACTTTCTTTATATGAGGATTCAAAAAGTCTTAACAAAAAAATAGAGGTTAAGAACTCCCTTCTGCTGCCTGACCTACCTGGTGTGAGAGACTGGTTCAAAACTAAGGGAAGTAGCTGTCCTGTGAGATGTATTATAAAATTATTTGGCTGGTTTTTATAAAGATATTTATTATGACATTGTGTATTTTATTTCAGGTCTGTGATAATAATTTAATATTGTATTATTTATTTATTTTAATTTTATTTATTTATTATATTTTATGACAAAAAAAATTTCTTTGGCTGTATGGTGAAAAATGTTTTTATATTATGTTACTATTATGTACAGAATATCAAAATCAGTGAACGACAGCAAATTTTTGAAACTAAATCAGCTGTTTACACATCACTTCTCGTGAGTGCAGCATCACTCACCCATTTGATTTTTTTATTTTGAACTCATACATAACGTCCCCTATACTTCGTATAACTGGGGAAGTAAAAAGAGGTTAGTGTTTGCAGTTCTTGGGGTTGTTGAAGTTGTGTTGAGGAAGGAGAACTGTTGTTGATGACTGGGGAGAGTGTGTCGGATTGGGGGTCTGATGAATGTGTGGACAGCTGGACCAAGTGGCATCACTGAGTGATCAGCTGCTGATAGGACATGCTCAACACTCAGCTGCCACACTCAACACTCACTTAGCACCACCCCCACCCCCACCCACCCCCTCCTTCCTTACCTGCTCACTACCACTGCTCACTGCTCATAGATCACACTTCCTTCTTGTCTGGAGGTACATTGTTTCTGTCAATTCTTCCACATGTGTCTATATTCTACCATTATTGGTATTTTCACATCCAGTGGCTGACAACGTTTTTGCAAATTTTCTTTATAATTTCTTAACAAAACCGAGATTACGTTAGTGTTGCAGTGAATCGTTCTCACAGTGAATTGTGAGTTTTTCACTTTTTATTCATTTTACTTCCCCTGATGAAGAACAGGGGAAGTTAAATAATTTCAGAAATTTGATGCGGAGTTTTCAAAGGAATTTCATGTTTTCCGAATTTAAAGATGAAAAAAAAAATATATATATATATATTGTGAAGTGGCCATTAGAGGACTTTCTTACAGATCACACTCTTTCCCTCTTCTCAAAATTATGGCATGACTGGGTATAAGAATACTCTCAAGATAACGCTGTACAAAGAGACAAGATGAAATGATTTTGAGAGGGGGAGAGATAGACCTGTAAGCGTTGTTGGTATAAGAAAATCCTATAATGGCCGCCTCACATTATTTTTCTTAATTTTTATAATTTTTCAACTAGCAATACATAAACCATATTTTAAAGTTCGTTGCTGTGAGTTACGATTGAAAAATTACTTATTGTTAGAGGTTAGGTTAGGTTTTATGACTCATGCCCGGGCTTTAACAACGAGGTCATATCGCCTACTACCAGTGCGCTCTTTCGTCACTCTGGTGGACATGAGCCCGACTGTACTGTGGGAGTCCTAAATTTTGCCTACCCTAAATTTTTATTCACCTAGGGCAGGGGTCTTTAACGAGTACCTGACATCGTACAGGCTCGGGACCATCGCTTAACGTCCCATCCGAAGGACGGCGTGCTTAAGTTCATTTTAGCTCCCAGATAAAATAAACTAAGGGCCTCGGCCGTGTTTTGAACCCACAACCTTGAGCTCAGAAGGCAAGCACGCATACCACTGAGCTACCGGCGCCCTCTACTTATTGTTAGATATATTCTTTCTAGACACAAGTTTACATTCTTCTGGGGGCTACAACTTTTGTCGTATTGATCCTATCTGAAATCTGAGGGCTTATTAGCGATTGGAAATGTTATAAGGAACATTTTCGGTAAGAATCAATTTTTCGATAGGACTAACTGTTTCTGGGTAAATCAAGGAAACATCTTAAAATATATGTTTAGACTACATTTCAAGATGGTTTTCGGCATGTGTCTCGAAAACCGGATGACCTATAAAAAATAATTTGTCATATAAATTATGTATTTAAGGTTTTACACGCTATGTAAGGTTTTTGATTAGGTCATAAACATAAGCTGTATCTTCTAAAATGTAGTTAGCTCCCAGAGGCAAGTGGTCTCAATTAGATGTCGGTCTAAATTTAATAAGACCTAAGTTAGAATATGTGAACCCTTTATCCCAAATTTCAAGTTCATGGCTACAATCGTTTTTGTCGTAGAGCTCACAACTTTTCAATCATATACATACACACACACAGACATATATCATTGCGAAAATGGTCAAAACGTAATCAGACCTTGAAACCTCGATCTCGGATTTTCGCACGATTTCAATACTTCCTCCTTATACTGTAGGTATAAGATAGTCTGGGTGGCTGTGCCTGTGAGTATGATATCTCCCGATAGAATGAATGTATCGACATGAAATTTCACTTGTGTATCCAGATCCTGCTAAGGACGACACCTATTGATTTTCAGCCAAATCGGCCCAAGGGGAGAAGGGATTAAGGGAGAGCATTAACGCAAAAACTCTAATAGCTGCCGTTGTAATGAATGTTTTGACACGAAATTTCACATGTAATTCAAAGAATCAGCCAAAGGGGAGGGGAGCCTCAACTGAAAAATCCTAGTAAACGCCGTTGTAATTAATATATCGAGTGAAATTTTATATTGAAATTCAAACCCCCATAAGGACGACACCTGTTAATTTTCCGCGAAATAGCCTGAAGAGAAGGGGAGAGGGGGGTCAGAGGAGGGGGCACCCGATGTAATGAATGTATCAACACAACATTTAATATGAGGATTCACAACCCGATGTAATGAATGTATCAACACAACATTTAATATGAGGATTCACAACCCGATGTAATGAATGTATCAACACAACATTTAATATGAGGATTCACAAGTTTATAAGTTAGTCAACTTTTTTTTTTTTTTTTTTTCTTTTTTCTTCTTCTTTTTTTCGGGTGCTCCTGACCCCTTAGGGGGTCGGTCACATCTCCCTATGTTCTCCCGGCTCCTTACGCCGAGTGATCTCGGGATCTTATCGGGGGTTCTGTTCTGCCTGTGTCCCGGAGCCGGGGGCAGCCGCCGCACGCCTGTCGGTGGTCGGTGGGGCCCCCGGCACCGGGTTAGTAGGCTTTCTTGATTCTCCGCCAGGAGGAGACGAACCGACCAAAAGCCAGGTAGCCAGCCTCCGTCATCAGTCCCGGCAGGTCCAGTCCCAGGTACGATCCTGTCTGGCGAATCAGCGCCGCCCTGGGCACGTCGTACAGCGGGCATTCGAGAACTACGTGTTCCGCAGTCTCGACGCCGCCACACAAGCAGGCTGGGCTGTTCTTCTTCTTAAAGAAGAAGAGCTTGGCGCTGAAGTCACCGTGACCTGATAGCATCTGTGACGTCCAATGGTCTGGTTGTACCTATGGAGAGTCAAGGCGCGTCTGGACGTCTGGGAAATAGGTGAAGGTTGTACGGCCATCTGTCGATTGCGCCCAACGCTGTTGCCATCTTTCTACGATCCATTCCTGGACAATGCCCCTCAGGCGATCTGGTCTCGCCCGTCCTTGCATCTCCCTTTCCAGGGCTTGAAGCAAGGCCATGTCCGTGTCTGCCTCTATTGGTAAGCCGCGTCTACAGAAGTACGAGGCGACGGCCCCATCCAAGACAAGGGTGGGGCCCCCGCCAGCACCTGCAGCGTAGCCGTGGAGACTGTACGGTAGGCTATGGTAATCCTGAGGAGGGCTGCTCTTTGTGCTTGAAGTAGCAACGTACGCCGTCGCTTGGTGGGGTGAACCCACCATCCGGCAGCGGCGTACCTTGCTACTGCCTCGAAAACCCCGGTGTAAATAGTTTTACACGCGGAGTAGCCGAGACCCCACGTCGCTCGGGCTAGGTAGCTCAGAGCGTTAAAGGTAGCTGTTGTCCCTATCCTTGATGCGCAACAGCGTGGGGCGTGACGTTGAATCCCGGCCCAATCCCCACACCCAGGTACGTGATGACGGCCGGAAATTCAGCGCGTCGGTCGTGTACTGCAAGAACCAGGGGGTGGCTGGCGTCAGTTTTTCCTCTCATCAGCATAGCCGCTGTCTTGCTGGGAGAGAGGGTTAACTTGTTCAGTCGGCACCAAGTGTCAGTAGAGTCGATCGCGGCTTGGGCTCGGGCAGTCAGAGTGGCTCGATTGTCAGCGTGCACCGTGACCACTAGGTTAGTCAACTATTGATTTTTAGTCCAAACAGTCAACTGGTGTTGGAGGAGGAGCGAAAAGTTAATTGATTAATTCCTTCTGGGGAAGTACATTGCCGGTGATTCAAACATGACTTTTTTCTTCTTACTTTCTAGGAGGGGTCTCATTAACGAGTACCTCACATCACTTTACGTCCATTCTGAAGGAGGGCGTGCTCAAGGTTTTTTTACCTCTCAGATAAAAAACCTAAATGCCTCAAACCCATTTAATTACAAATATCTTTATTTTTGAATAGTTATCTGGGATTAGGGGATAAGCTTAACTGTAAAACTCTAATAATTGCCGTTGTAATGAATATATCGACATGAAATTTCAAATTTGAAGTCACAAACCAATGAGGACATAGCCTGTGAAATTTCAGCGATAGCGGCCGAAGACAAAGGGGGTTCAGGGGAATATTGAATTTCAGTTCAAACAGTCGATTGGCTTTGGAGGGAAAGCAAAAACGTAATTGCTTAATTCTTTCTGGGGAAGTACATAGATGGTAATTCCCTGATGACTTTTTTCTTCTTACTCTCTTCACTCCCCTTTGAAAATGCGTTTTCATATTGAGTTTTTCATTTGTTATCGGTATTGGGCGACACTTCTATCTTCTATTCATTGTTTTTCAAAATTCTAACTAGATCATAGGAGAGACACATACACAAGCAGACATCATCTTTTTGTGGGAAAAAATGGTGATTAATGCAAGGGGAATCGCTATGCAAATAGTTGGATATGATTCAGTGGGTCGTGGAGGAAGGGGCTTAACTCCTGAAACCTGTTGCTGCACTGAGGGCCTCCCAGTTCTCATTACAACACTCCCTTTGTCCTAATGTTATTTAAACGGACGATGTCAGAAATATTGTTTATATGATGAATTAAATTTTCAACATTTTATAAACAAGAAGGAGAAAAAAAAAATCTTGAGCACGCCGTCCTCCGGATAAGGCAAAATAAACCAGAAAAGGCAACATTTATTAGAATCGGGCTCATGTCTAACAAAGCGACAAAAGAGCGCACTGGTAGTAGGCGATATCAGCTTATAGTTAAAACCTGAGATGAGTCAGTCTTCCAAAAAAAAACAAAATGCCTAACCTTCCGTTAGTGGCGCCTCATCTGCGAGATGTGAAGCTTATTTTTTCTTTATCGTTCTACGAACGGATGTTAGATGGTGACTTCTCCTTCCGTCTACCTTCCTAACTTCCTCCTACTCACTGCTATAGTGCATACACGACCTCCAACCTTCACGGGTAAACAAAACATCCAAAACATCCTGCAGATGTACCCTGAACAAAGATGTAAGTTTTTTATAATTTTACGTTTTTATTATTTATTTCTTTTTTACATTTACTTTACGCCCAGAACAGCCACTTTTACATTAATTTTTACAATTTTACCAAATATTCCTCAATATGAACATGCATTACTCAGATGGGGGAGCCGGTAGCTCAGTGGTATGCGTGCTTGTCTTCTGAGCTCAAGATCGTGGGTTCGAAACCCGACCGAGGCCCTTAGTTTATTTTATCTGGGAGGTAAAATAAACTTAAGCACGCCGTCCTTCGGATGGGACGTTAAGCGATAGTCCCGAGCCTGTACGATGTCAGGTACTCGTTAAAGACCCCTGCCCTAGGTGAATAAAAATTTAGGGTAGGCAAAATTTAGGACTCCCGTAGTAGAGTTGGGCTCATGTCCACCAAAGTGACGAAAGAGCGCTCTGGTAGTAGGCGATATGACCTCGTAGTTAAAGCCCGGGCATGAGTCATAAAATCTAACCTACTCAGATGCAGCGTGACTAATGTTGCAATATTTTCGTTTTAGATTTTAAGTTTAATGTTTAATAATAATATATATATATATATATATATATATATATATATATATATATATATATATATATATATATATATATATATATATATATATATGTTAGTTATTTACATATATATTATTATTTTTTTTTAAATAGCAGTCTATGTTTTTAATTCTATGTTAAAGGATTAACAATATTAATTTTCATTCACTCCTATATATTTAGAAGGTATATGATTAATAATGATGCAAACATAATTTACTTATTCCAAAAACTGGATTTACACGATTAATGCAAATGTAAAAAAGTGCTGCCCTGAAAAGTTACGAATTTAGACTTACAATTTATTCCCTGTGACCACAGAATTATGAAGGCATATTTTAAATCATATGACTATATAACAGGTATAAGATATACATATTTATATATACGTTACGTTGTGCAAGTTCCAATTTCCAATGATAATCAACAAAGCTAGTTAAAAATAATTAATAGAGTCGACAGTATCTTCTCAATATAGAAGGAATTCGAGGTTCTGTCGTGTAAATGAAAATTCAAAATTTGGCCAACGTTTCGGAAACGTTTCCTTCTTCAGAGCGTACAGAAGACTTTTTTGCATTGTTTGTATTCTATAGGCCCTGAATAAATAAATAAATAGTTTCCGAAACGTTGGTCAAATTTTGAATTTTCATTTACACGACAGAACCTCAAGTTCCTTCTACACTAGTTACAAATGTTACCACTTCTATAATCGTACATTCTTTTGACTGTAAAGTAGGAAAAAAATAAAATATCGCAAAAATAACTAATTTTGGTGTTAACGGTTAAGTGAGCATGTTTTGAAAATGAGTACACCTCGTCTTATCCAGAGCTGAATCACTTGCTCTATTTTAGATGCAAAACCATAACTTTAGCGGCATGTTTCCTCAATGGTTTCCGAAGACATTTTCAACAAAGAACACGGGAAAACTAATTAAAAATTGTACCATTAATAGTTTTCAAGATGTGACATGTTTTTACTTTCATTTAAGATTTTAGTTAAATAAAAGAAATTTACTCTTAATAAAACGCAATGTGTAAAGAATAAAAATAAGTAGCTTGAAATTAAGAGAAAAAAAGGAATATTTTCAATGTATGTTTTGTCATTTGTCATATCTTGAAAAGGATAGTAGAATTTTTTATAATTTTCCCAGTATTCCTTTCTAAAAATGCCTTCGGGAATCCCTGACAAAAATATCAGAACCGTGCGCTATTTGTATATATTTGACGTGATCCGAATTATCATTAATATTATAGATATATTCCGAATTTTCTCATCTCAAATAATGGTGGGGGAGCCTATAATCTGACGATGTAAACTCTAGCAGTATGGCACCATTGTGCGGAGGCCGTGGTGCCTGATTAATACGATCGAGGGGCTGACAATGAGTATACCGGCTTGTCTCACTATCTAGCCACCCCTTCGGGCTCATCATACCCAGTTGAGCGCTGTTCAATACCCTCCCTAGCCGCCAATATCCCTGATTAACCTTTTATCAGTAGGTGAACCTCCCCTCCCACCTTCTACACAATCAACAGTCCAGTTGTTAACACAGCCCACAGAGAGGGCGCCGATAGCCTAGTGGTAGCGCGCTTGTCTACTCACCTCAAGATCTCCGGTTCCAAACTTGGCAGACTTAGTTTTTTTTATCTGAGAGACAAAAAAACATTCAGAATGACGCCCATCGGAGAGATGGTCTCGAGCCTGTACGATGTCACGTTGTAGCGATTGTACCCGAACAACGAAGGTGTCGCTAAGCACACAAACATACAAATATATCCAAACAACATTGCCAGCCTGCCAGCTGATAATTGAACAAGTGCAGACCATATAATTGTATATTACCTAAGTATTATTATTTTTTTATTTTTTTTTTTTGTTTATATGTGTTATATAGTTATATTTATGACATCCATGTCTCCGAGAGGGAGTTCTATATACGAAATAAAACTCACTCTCGGACGGGAATCGAACCTGCAAACCATGTTGAGACAATGCGACCAAAGCCCTACGCTCTAGCCCGCACGGCCACCATGGCCCCCAGATTGTATATTATAAATCGTATCTTTATAATATACAGAGGGTGTCGGTAGCTCAGTGGTATGCGTGCCTGTCTTCTGAGCTCAAGATCGTGAGTTCGAAACCCGACCGAGGCCCTTAGTTTATTTTATCTGGGAGGTAAAATAAACAATCACGCCGTCCCTCGGATGGGACGTTAAGCGATGGTCCCGAGCTTGTACGATGTCAGCTACTCGTTAAAGACCCCTACCCAAGGTGATTACAAATTTAGGGTAGTAGAGTAGAGTCGGGCTCATGTCCACCAGAGTAACGAAAGAGCGCTCTGATAGTAAGCGATATGACCTCGTAGTTAAAGCCTGGGCATGAGTCATAAAACCTAACCTAACCTATAAAATTATTAATCTATTTGGTCACTGTAAAAGCAGATAAAATAGCAAAAAACAGAAAAAATACAGTTATATAGTCAGTGTCAAAGTGTCGATCTGTAATGACCAACATTTTTAACAAAAATAAATATTTGTAAAATATTGTAAATACATAATGTAAACATAATTTCATTCTGTGAATAAAATATTTTTTAAAAACATTTTATAAAATTATAAGATAATTTTATCTTATAAATGTTAAAAACCTCTACCTTAGGTGACTAAACCTGGGTAAACAAAATATAGGACTCTCACAGTAGAGTTGGGCTCATGGCCACCAGAGCGATGAAAGAGCGCTCTGATAGTAGGCGATATGACCTCGTAGTTTTTTAAAATGTTTGTTAAAAACTGTTTTTATCTTTTCCAGCAACAAGGAATAGTAAAGTTTTGGGTGATCTGAATCCCAGAATTTTTATTGGGCCCCCTCCTTTGAAGTGACATACCACAAAAACATTAAACTGTGTAACCTGTTAACATAATTATGAAATCAATATTTTTAATTTTTGTTCAGAAAAAAATTAAAGAAAACAAGGCTCCTAACTTTTGACAAATTCAACAAATTGTAAAAAATGCCTGCATTTTGATCCTTAAGCCAATAAGCCTTAAATGAACTCCCCACTTCTTATTTGTATCACACCTAAGTGCCTCGGCCGGGTTTCGAACCCGCGATCTTGGACTCAGTACGCAAGCACGCTATTCCATCATTTCCATTTTTACTTTTTTTTTTTTTTCCATTGTATTGTGTACATTTTATGCGATACACAATAAGTAAATTTAAAGCGTTGAAGACTCAAAAAAAACTTCATTAATTCAAACACAAACGGATAAGAAATACACGTGTTGTATTAAAGCATCACAAGTGAAAGGTAGTGAGCAGTCTGCTCAGTGGGCGTCAAGAATGTTACGATTTCTGTTACGATTCGAGGGGGAAAACGCTGCATCTACCTCAAAACGTCCTGCTATAAGTAACGAAGTTACACTTAAAACTGTAATATGATGTGTGGGGGTGCATGAATACTTCCGGTGTATTTATAGATGGTAAAATGGATTAACATCTTTATTTAGTGTTCAGTCCAATAGCTTGATAACCCGCGGAATCTGGGCCATCTCAGTTCCAAGTGTGGTCCAGAGATGGCGTTGTTTATTTTTCTATTAGACTTCGTGTAATGTACGTTTTACTATTTATTATATTGGTAGACCTGAGATCTAGGTACCCCCTCCCATCTGTTGACCAGTTAAGTATTAGTAGTCTTAATACCATTGCCTCCCCCTGAGGTCCCAGTATTCTCCCTCCCACTTACACGGCCCCAGTTTTGTTTATCTCCCGTTGCCTCCACTGAGACCCCTACGTTGCCTGATCCAGTCTCACCTTCCAGAATTCCGTCCAGGTGTCTCAAAATATTTAATAGAATAACAAACGGCTAGCAATTTGTATTTTGTTAGATACCCCTGGGCGAAGACGGCTCAGTTTGGAATAGGGTTAATGTAAATCTAAATATTATGCTACTTGTTCAAACCCCCCTTACTACGCCTCACCAGATTTGAATAAAAGCCGTAGCCCGTACATTTAGTATTTTAAGAAATGATTTGAAGACCAGAGCCCCCGTAATTTGGGATGTCTACGATTGATCCATGAGGAACACAGTTTTTTCATTTTTTTTTTAATCCTGATTTCCACCTAAATGGTAATACTTTCCATAACCTATAGAATATAGGTCCCAATATGAATGGTTGCTTACAGTCCTGTATTGAAAAGGGCCCTATCGGCACAAGTTGACTGTTGATTTGTCGCTCCCCGAGTCCTACACAACGAAGAAAGGGGTGAAAAACCCGTGAGGGGGGGGGGGGGGGGGGGAGGAGGGAAATGATTTTTCCTGGTGGGACAAAGAAGTGTAACAATAGTATAGGAAAATAACAGAGCGGTGCGATGTGGAGGGGGTTTCCATTGAGGGACACGGGCGGGTCCTTTCTCTGTAGCGGCCCACATTGTAATGTGAAGCTAGACACAAACAATTGTGTTTTTGGATTCTTTGTTTCGCGCTTTGTTCGTCATGTTTGGAGAACAAAAGGGGACCCCCCTCTCCCTTTTGTCCCCCCAGTGTGTATCGCTTTAGTTATTGTTCAAGTCATGCATTGTGTCCAAGTTAACAACATTTTATACGACTCATCTTCACTCACCGACCTTCTCATTTCAGCATCATTTGTTTTATACTTATTCCTCCATTTTTATTTTTTTGTCAAATCCTAAAAAAAAAAAAAATTAAATTAAATTAAAATAAGATATATGTGATGTGGTAGAGGGCGCCGGTAGCTCAGTGGTATGCGTGCTTGTTTTCTGAGCTCAAGAACGTGGGTTCGAAACCCGACCGAGGCCCTTAGTTTATTTTATCTGGGAGGTAAAATGAACTCAAGCACGCCGTCCTTTGGATGGGACGTTAAGCGATGGTCCCGGTACTTGTTAAAGCCCCCTGCCCTAGGTGAATAAAAATTTAGGGTAAGCAAAATTTAGGACTCCTACAGTAGAGTCGGGCTCATGTCCACCAGAGTGACGAAAGAGCGCTCTTGTAGTAGGCGGTGTGGTCATAACTGGACTTTCTTATAACAACCACTTTTTTACAGATCACTTTTACCTCCCCCCGATACAAAGCTTTCATTTTTATATTTTGGGCATATATATATATATATTTTTTCTATTTTAGACATTTTCATACATTCATTTATAATTGACTAATTATATATATATATATATATTATTTTTCATATATTGTTATAGTTACATTGTTTTCTTTCTTTTCTATATCTCGCCACATTGGGACCTGATGATGGGACGTAAGAACGTCCCGAAACATCGTTGGGAGATAAAGACACTTCCGAAGCGTTTTCTTTGAAAAATAGTTACCTATCTTAATTTTTATTAAATTGAAAAATGTGTCTACTTATTATGAACTTGTATTATTATTTTATTTTTTTAAAAATTTTTTTTTTTTATATACTCATATATTTTTAAGTATTTATTTGTACAGTTTTTATTAATTTAATTTTACTTTTTTTAATGTTTTTTTTTGTTACTACTAATCATAGATGTGTTAGACTCAAGTAGTTATAAATCTAATTTATAAGCTATCATAATGTATAAATTCATTTGACGTTTTAATATCCTATTACCATGTATTGGTTTAACGGAAATAAATTATTATTATTTATTATTATTATTATTATTATTAGTCTCGTAGTTATTATCGATTGAAATCTGCCGGTATTTTGTAACACAAGAAAGTTTGACCGGCTATCACTGTGCTTAACGAGCGAATAGACGTTTTCATGTCACAAAAAAAAAAAAAAGATGTATCTATTCCATGAGCCAAATTTATGCGAATTAAACGAATTCCTCAATAAAATTCGATGTGCTCCATTAATAAGTAAACAGGAGTGAAGAAAGGGACTTGGAGCGTGGAGTTGGGGGAGAGAACCCCGCTCAGCATCTTCATTGATACTGTGAGCAGGCAACTATGAATGGAGAGAAGGCTGGCTATGAGATCTTTTCCATCCCTCCTCTAGTCTCTGTTCCTCATTGGCTGATTCTGCTACCAATAGAGGTTAGTGGATTAGTATATCTGCCAAGACTTTCATCTTCACCACATCCAATCCTTCATCGAATAGCCGATGCTCCTTATTATGTTATTTCTTGGAAAATTAATGTGTCGGCCTAATGTGGTTTTGAATTGTGATGTAAAAATTTTACACACATTAAGATTATTAATATATTATAAAATCAATTATTATTATTTGTACAAAAACAGCTGTTAGGAGTGAATAAATATACAAACACGAACTAGTCGCATTTTGTTTTAAAACGAAATGTGAACAATGGGGTACAAAAGTCGACGATCAGCTATTTTAAATAGTGTGAAACAGACTAAGTTGTGTTGTGGAAGTGGACAGTCTAGAGAGGGCTAGAGAAGTATTTTTAGGGTTAAGCTGTAGCGAACCAGTCTGAGTGAGAGGAGATATAGGAGTGAAAATTATAATATTATTGGAAGTAATATAGGTAAGAAGGGAAAAGGTACTTTTTAATTATATGTATATATGCCCAAAATATAAAAGAATTATAAAGAATGGCCACTATAAAACAGAAAAAAGACTGATATAGTTTTAAGTGGTTAGTTCGTAAGATTTCTTTTTGTAAAATAATTTCATTTTTTTATTTCCAATTCATAATTTGAGTTGAACTTTTGATATTTTTTTAGGGCCCTTTTCGGAAATTACTGTAGAAATCAAAATTTAGTAGAAGATCAGCAACAATTTTCTACAGGAAATGAGGTAATTTTATTATTATTATTATTACCACAGAATATATATGAAACTTCTCAATACATTTATTACACATAGCAATTTTGGTTTTAAATCCCCCCCCCCCTCCCAAACTTTTCATTTTGCCAATTTGACTGAAAATCAATAAGATAGTTCGTTATTATGACTCATGCTCGAACTTTAACTATGAGGTCATATCGCCTACTACCAGAGCGCTCTTTCGTCAGTCTGCACATGAGCTCGAATCTACTGCGGGAGTCCTAAATTTTGCCTACATAGGTTTATTCACATAGGATAGCGGTCTTTATTGAGTATGCAACGCTTTAAATTTAATTATTGTGCATCGTATAATTGTACTTATTGAGTAGGTTCGCATAAAATGTACACAATACAATTAAAAAAAAAAAAACAAAATGGAGATAAAAATGGTAATTAGTTGATTTTTGTTTTATAGCCGTCAAATAAATTTAACCAGAATCAAATCTACAAAACACTTACTTTATCTATTTATCAATAAGTTAATCTATATGATATTTATAATAATATCTTTAAGGCAATATCTATAAATTAATGTAACCTTACTGTAAATAGAAATTGTTACCAACATATTATATGGAGCCATGGTGGCCGTGCGGGCTAGAGCGTAGGGCTTTGGTTGCATGGTTTCACCATGGTTTTCGGGTTCGAATCCCGTCCGGGAATAAGTTTTATTTCGCAGATAGAACTCCCTCGCCGGAGCCATGGATATCGTAAATAACTAGGTAAAACATCATTATAGAAGTCATGGCTAATATGCATCGAACATAAAGCAAAAAAATAAAAAATAACATATTATATGATTAAAAAAATTTCCTGAATTAAATTATTTCCTACTCTGTACCAATGTTAATAAAAATAGTTAAAAGGTTAGGTTTTAGGTTGAATAAATTAATACACACATTAAAAAGATTAAATTATAATCATTGAAAAATTAATTATATTTATTTTTATATAAAAAGCAAATTTCTTTTTAAAACAAATGAGTAAAAAAACAAAACACGGCCATCAGCTGTTTTTTTGTGAGTGCAGTAGTGAAGAGTTCGAGGCCTGGGTAGAATGGCGACGGTCTGAGTGAAAATGTAGAGTGGTGTTTAGGCTTATGTTGTAATGAACTAAATAGAAGTGTATTGACGGTGAAACTGATCCAAAAAGAAGGTACTTTTATTTGTTTATATGTACAGGATACATGCCCAGAAATATATAACTTAATTTTAGAGAATGGCCCAAAATATAAAACAAAAAGATTGAATTAGTGTTTAAGAATTTAGTTTTTAAGATTTTTTTTCTTCAATTTTTGTTTGTTTCAATGTTTAGTTTTTAATTTTAATAATGAAGATTTAAGAAAATAAACCCAAGATTTGTTCTCGTAAATTATGTTCTATTAATTTTCCCTGTTGGCCCAGTAAAATTATTTGAAAACATTGGGATTAGATTTAATATTATTTAAAATTATTAAAAATGGCAACTCTTTAGAAATACAAGTGAAAAGTTTGTAAATTGCATTTTTTTTAATATGTGCACTTTCTTAAAAATTGCACGTCTTGAACTTTTGATACTTTTTTAGGGCCTCTTTTCGAAAAACTAATGTAGAAATCAAAGTTTTGTAAAAGAAAAGAGAAAAAACGTCTGCAGGAAATGTGGTAATTTATTGTTTATTTAATTATTATTATTTATTATTTTTTGTATTATTAATTCAATTATTAGTTATTATTTATATTTTATTTATTTATCATTTATTTAAGATTAACACTTTAAACCTCTTTTAATTTTTTACCACAAGGTATTTAAATAGTTAAAATAAAAATATAGTCTAGGTACGGAAGTTTCACTTCAAACGTGGGGTACTAACTGCATGCATACTGTTTTTTTTTTGTTGTTTGTTGTGTTAACTAGATTTATTGATGAGATAGGTCTGAGTCAGGATTAAGAACATCGAGATTAACGATTTAATCACCTGACGTAACCAAGAACGAGGTTTCGCCTCCTGTCTCATCCCTTAACAGGATCTCCCTCCTCCGGAGATATCCTGACTACGCAGTGCTGATCAGCAAGAACCAGGAGAAACTCCGGTAAAAACACATTACTAATGATGAGTTCATTAGAAGGCCTCAACTTAGACGGAACTGACGTATAGGTTTTATTGTCTAGAGCGGGAGCAGGGGGGGAGACACAGATGACGGGTGACCTCTTTTTGTTGGATCTCACTCGTCCCAAGTACAATGGAGCACGTGAAGAGATGACTCGCCAAACTCTATTTGTAGCGGTCGAACCCTGCTCGCAACTATTAACCAGCCCCTTCATTTAATTAGAGACAGGAGAACCAGATGCTAGGGGGATTGGGGTGGCCAACCGAGAAAAATAACATTATCTCACCCACAACATATGGTTTTTTTTTGTTATTTTTTTTTAGGGGGTATAAACAAAAACTTCTATTCGATGTGCCCCATTTGAAGTAGTATCAAACGGCCTACTCGCACGCTTTTATAAAAGTTACAGTTTCCTTCAACATATAAATTTAACGCGATATAAGAAGAAGAAGAAGAAGAAGAAGAAGAAGAAGAGTATATTACAACAGTGGCATTTATAGAGGTACAATTATACAATAAGGTTCCTTAACCAAATGAATAGAAAATAAATTAATAGGCATTCAAAAACACAGATTATAATCCACCAGAGTGACGAAAGAGCGCTCTGGTAGTAGGCGATATGACCTCGTAGTTGAAGTTACCTAGCTAAATAACAATTCAATTTTGCGACGTATATTTTAGAATAGCAATTTGTCACTGTAACCTCAGTCTTCTCCTACCAGTTGCTTCTTGAGATTAGCCAACTCACAATTAACACATGAACATGATCCACTTAATCGACTTGATAAGTACAAAAATGGTCCCACTTCTGAATGGAAATAAAGTGGCCCAGTTAGGAAGATGTACATTTTCCGGTGTTGGTCGACCCTGGTTCCTTCATTACCTCCTCGACAATGATCCTCTGATAGATTATATCAATTAATTGTGTCGCCCGGTTGATTAGCCCTCTATTGAACAACTTTAAAGGGATTAGGGTAGGAGAGAGACAGGGAGTCAAAGGATTCCTAGCCTTCTCGCTTCTCTCAGAGATGGCGTGTATTCCCCTTATTAGGAGAAGTTTGCCATCTTGTCCTTGTGTGTTCCTCCAACTTCCATTCCCTTCAACCACACTTTCTAGATTTCCCTACGCCCCATCCCTTTCGAAATTAACGCTATTCAGAGCATGTCTTGTATTTTTATTCCTCTTTCCCGGGGGCCGCCATGAAAAGAGACCGAATCCCCCCCCCCCCCCCCCCCTCCTCTCCTCCCTTTCAACCAAGTATATTGTGGCTACAATTTAGCCTTATTCAGAGCGCGGGGCAGGACCGGAGCGACCCTCTGAAAGGCGGCATATTCAAATCAAGCATTTCTTTCAATGGCACTTCTTCAGAAAAGAGTCCCGTCCATTCTTCACTCTGTTTATGCCAATATAAACCTTTTCTTAGTGCAGATATTTAAGTTGATAATTTTCAAAAGAAAATTCTCAAAAGCGAACCCCATCTCAACAAAAAAGTTCCAATGAAGCAGTATTATTGGAGATAATAACTGCAGTTTTAACGTGCAATTGAGAGATAGTGTCAGCAGTGGAGAATGGCAATTAATGAGCAGTCGTATTACTTTCACACTGAGACACGAATCCTGCCCTCCTTCCTGTTTCCTTCAACTATATCCCGATTCCTGCTTCCGACCAAGTTAGCTATCTTGGGTTCTGCTTAGACAGAAGGCTGACATGGAATCCTACGAAATACACGACTCAAACAAGAACTGAACCGACGATTTGGCCAGCTCTATCAACTACTAAACCAAACTGACTATATACAAGACAAATTTTATTCTCTCACTATTCGCATTATTATTTTTGTATGTTTTATGTTTACATATTTTTTATTTATTTTTTTAATTTTTATTATCTTTTATTTTTTTTTTTATTTTTTTTATTTTTTTTTTTTTAAAGGAATTTAACGATGATTATTTATTCTCTTCATTTATTTATATAAGTTAATATTTTTTGTTCTTCATTATCAAATACCTGTAATGTCAACTCCGACCGACGGCCTAAATGGCTATAGTCTAAGTGTTTTTTTTCTTTGTATATTTCTTGGAATTATGTTATTTTTCTTCTTTTAATAAAAATTCTATTCTATACAAGACAATAAATGATAAGATCTATATGGACTCACGGACTTGAATAGTGTGGTTGTGCTAAGCCATCTAACATCAAGCGTATCCAGTCCTTCATATCCAAAGTCTTTAGAACAATTGTCGATGCACCCTTTTATGATTCTAATCTCACCCTCCATAATAACCTTAAAATTCCTTTTGTCAACAACCTCATCAGTCCCGTTTACGTAAACTTCCTTTCTGAACTTTCCTACCATGAAAATCCTTTTGCCAATCTCTGTCATCCGATTCTTATCCCGACAACCCTTCCCGAAGGCTGAGACGATGCTGGTCGAGGGACCTGTTAGCTATCATTTAGAGGGCTAGCATTGGACAGTAAATTTGTGATTATGAGTAAATTTCAAAACGAGTAGTTAAAAAAAATGTTAAAACATTATAGTTAGTTATTGTGACTCATGCCCGGGCTTTAATTACGAGGTGATATCGCCTACTACTTGAGCGATCTTTCATCGCTCTGGTGGGCATGAGCCTGACTGTGGGAATCCTAAATTTTCTACCTAGGTTTATTCACTTCATAAGTGTCTTTAACCCCTATCTAACATCACTCAGTCTCGAGACCGTCGCTTAACGGCCCATATCCGAAGTTTTTTTCACCTCCCAAATAAGAAAACTTAAGGACCTCGGCCGGGTTTTGATCTTAAGCCCAGTATGCTGGCAATGTGGAGTGTTGATGAAATGAAGTGGTTTGAGTGAGTCTGAGCCATTTAGTTGGAGTGTCGGGCGGAGGACTGCGTGTACATTATACACGGACATGGCAGCCAACTTTACGACATAATCATCTCCCAGAGACTTATATACACAAACATGCATCCTAAGAAGAAACCCAGCCGCATATAAAGTGAAGATTCGAGATCCATATCCTGAAAGTTCTATCCATATCCAACAGAACTTTCAAAATTATGACTTTCCTAGTTTTTCTCATCGATAAAATATGATATGTAGCTTGTAACTGGACTTATACCAACCCGAACCGTTGGACATTGTTATTGATACGCAGTCAGTCAATGTTCGCTCTTCAGACCATTCAAGAGCTCTACAGTCGCAGCCCACTTTTTTACAGGGTAAGAAATCTCCTTGCAAATTGTGAAATTCAAAAAAAAATTTCAATAGTTTGCTAGATCTCCTAACATATGGGAATTGAAGGGTACGTTACTGCTGATATAACTACGAAGGAAGCAGCAGCGTTGTCTGGAGAGGAAGCAAGAAAAACACGCTCAAGTGATGCTGGAAGACGACGTCTCGACTAGGGATGGGTATCGATTAACCGATTAATCGAAATAATCGATATTTTGGTCAAAAATCTGTGTTTTTTATCGATGTCATCTAGGATTGATTAATCGGATAATCGATTATTATTTAACGATTATTAAATTTTTAATTAAAATTACAACTCATCCGAAAAACAGGAGAAAAAAAAGAAAAATGAATTAATTATTATTCATCCGAAGTGCAACTCGCCTAAAAAAGTGGGAGGAGACTATCGTATCGATTATCGATACAACACAGTGCCTCTGTGGTGAACTGGTGATAAGTAAAAAGTAACCTTCTAATAGTTCTACTTCTAATTCTAATTTCTAATCATTTGTGTTTTGTCATTTGTGAGTTGTGATTGACTGATTGTTTAATCGATTATTTAATCAACAATTAATAAGTGTATCGATTAACTAGTAGAAAATAATAATCGATCATTAATCGATGTTTACATTACATCCCTAGTCTCGACTACAGAAGTCGTCTTAACAGCGATATAGGAAAGCCGCCTCATTCGGAAACCATCTCCGGCGTTAAAGATCTAGTCATCCAACGCCGACAAATATGTAAATCTACTCTATATATGTATTATACATAAGTAAATTAACTACGTTGGCTAAAATACATAAAATGTAAAAAAACAAATTTCCTGAAAAATTGTTTTTACAAGTTAGCTTTTCCTTTTCTTTCTTCAGTCATATTATTATAATTTTTGATGACAACCTTTTGAAAATGTAGAAGATAATATCTTTATAATAAAAATGAAAAAGCAGACTTGAAAACAAAACCTAATGAAGATTCTTATCCCATTGAAATAAGTTTCTTTGGTTCTATAGAAATTATGAAATAATAACAAAAAAATATGAAACAATAAGCTTTGTTACCGGTAAAAAGAATGAATAACACAAAGTTCTCTTCTCTCTCTCTCGCTCCCTAACTTTTATATGGAAGGAAAGATTTGAGTAATGGTGACCATTGTCCAGAGGAGGACAGGCGGTATTGTGGACGTCTAATTGGGAAGGGGGAGTTGGTGATGTGAGTATTCTGTCGTGAGGGAGCAACTCGGAACATGAAGCATCATCCAAACCTGGCAGGAGGGAAACCTGATACATGGATTGATGGACATATCGGCTAGATGGAAGGTCGGGTACTTGGAAACGGCAACCAGTCGAGCATTGGGCAGTGAAGAACAGGCGATGTAGTGGACGTCTTATTGGGAAGGAGGAGACGGTGAGTATTCAGGACTGTCGTGAGGGAGCAATTCGGACATGAAGCATCATCCAAACCTGGCAGGAGGGAAACCTGATACACGGACTGATGGACATATCGGCTAGATGGCAGGTCGAGTACTTGGAAACGGCAACCAGTCGAGCATTGGGCAGTGAAGAACAGGAGGTGTAGTGGACATCTTATTGGGAAGGGGGAGTTGATGTGAGTATTCAGGACTGTCGTGAGGGAGCAACTCGGAACATGAAACATCATCCAAACCTGGTAGGAGGGAAACCTGATAAACGGGCGGATACATCGACTAAAAGTCAGGTCAATTACCTGGAAACGAGAACCGCTCACCTATCGTGAGGGAGCAACTAGGAACATGAAGCATCAATCGAACTTCGCAGCAGTCTTGTTCTGATTTCCTCTCCCTTTTGTTCCCAAAAAAACATAAAATTCGAATAAGCGGGGGTTCGGACTATGGCTAACACTATATTGAATTTTAGCCAGAAATATTCACTATATCGCTACTCTTTCATTTCTGAATCGTTTCCTAATGAAGGTGTGACACCCCTTAGCTCCTCGAAGGGAAGGAATGAAGAGAGGGAGGACAGACCAATTTCTTGTTAGTCCAGAACTGCGAAGTCGAAGGTAAAGAGGTACTCGAGTGAAGAAAAGACGTGGTGGTGGTACGACAATAATAACATATACATGACGACTGAAGAGAAGCACAATGCCGTCTTATCAATAGGGGGGGGGTCTGGTGGCTATATGAAAATGGTGCTGTGAGGGAGGGGGGCTCCTTTGTTAGGGCCCCATTGTTAAGGGCCGTCCATTTAGGAGGCGGCTCCCAACTTATTGCCGAGCCCTGGGGACACCCTCAAAAGGGCTAACATTCAATACGGCCTTTCCCACTCTATACAACTAGCACTAGGGAAGAGAACTCTTTAATTAATACCAGGGAGTTGACGTCTTATAATGGGAGAGACCGGACAAATACTTCTTGGGCGAACCAGACCTTTAGCTCTTCTAGGAGGATCCTAGCAGCATTATCAAAAGAGGAGAAACCATCACTTCCCCTTCTTAAAACCATCACATACTGACATTACTGTGTACATGAATTGTGATGAAAAAAAATACACACATAATTAATAATATTCTAAAATTAATAATTATTTTTTAAGGAGAAGAATCGCTGCAGTTTGAGTTTTTTGTGTAAACGGCTGAAAAATATGATTTTTAAAAATGTCTGGATATAAATACAATATTAAATTCGAAATACAACTCCCTCTACCGATTGGTCAGTGCTTTAGGGTCTCAGGATCTTTCATTAAACTGCTATATTGAAAAACTCAGACTTCTAGCTCAAATTCGTCTCCACAATAGCAATAGAATTTTTAGAATATTACTTATGGATGGAGGGCTTATGTATGAGTTTTGTCCTGAAAGTGTCTGCAGGCTCTGTGTACCTTAGACGAAAAGGACGACCTCATACACTTTTTGTTCAAGTGTCCCTCCTTGTGTATCCCCAGGCAAGCATTTCTCCACAATTATCTCACTAAAATAGACCAGAATATTACTCGAAACATTTGTGCATATTTTAAATAGTTTAGAAGTTAAAAAAATTAAGAATTTATTTTTATTTTTTACTGTTGCCCTGAAAATAAAAAATAATATATTTTTTTTTTTTTATTCTATTTGCAATCTATACACAATATATACATAATAAGCAAATATGTGGTAAAAGAAAAATATAACGTCACTTGATGGGAGAAGCCAGCCAGCGCTGACACTCCCTCGAAAGTTAATTGTCATTATTCACTATTCTCCGAGAGAAGATCGCGAGGCCACCTCCTGTTCAAGCGGCGGGGAGGATTGTCAGGATGGGAATGAGAGGAAAGGTCTTGTGCGAGAGGATTTGAATGGGAAGGTGGTTTCTGTGGAATGATTGGAATCGGGATTTGATTAATTCATTTACAGTGGGAATACTGAGATCTCTGTGTAGGACTTTATTGGTGACATAGAAAGGAGCGTTGACAATTCGTCGGAGGAGTTTGGACTGGAATGCTTGGATACGATTGATGTTGGATTGTTTAGCTGTACCCCAAAGTTCGAGTCCGTAAATCCAAATTGGACGTATAATGGTCTTGTAAATCGTAAGTTTGTTGTTAGTCGTCAGTTTCGATTTTGGTCCAAGTAGTCGACGTAACAGTCCGTATCTTCGATTCAGTTCTTGTCGTTTAAGTCGTGTATGTGGGTTCCACGTAAGTCTACTGTCTAGGTAAAACCCGAGATAGCGGACTTGGTTTGAAGAGGGAATCAGGATGTTGTTAATGATGACGGAAGGACAGGATTGACGGCGTAGGGTAAATGTGACGAACACATTTCTGCTCATTTAATTTAATTCTCCAGAGGTTGCACCACCTCTCTATTTCAGTGAGGTGCTCCTGGAGGATGAGTGAGGCTACAGCAGGATCAGGATTGGTGGAAAGGATTGCTGTGTCGTCAGCGTAAGTCGTCAGTAATGTCTGAAGATGGATAGGAATGTCGGCAGTGTATGTATTGTAAAGGATGGGACCTAGGATGCTACCCTGTGGGACACCGGCCCGAATAGGTATGAGTTCTGAGTACTCAGAGCCTACTCGGACCTTGAAATGGCGATCACTAAGGTAAGATTTCAGGATGAGGTAGTAGGTACTGGGAAGGAAGTGTTTCAGTTTGAAGAGCAGCCCCGGGTGCCAGACTCGATCAAAGGCTTGCGCCACGTCGAGAAAGGCGCCCGTGCAATACTCCTTGCATTCTAATGCATTAGATATGCAATCGACAACCCGAAAACACTGTTGGGTAGTGGAATGTTCAGGACGAAATCCAAACTGGTGTTTAGGTAAAATGGATTGAGATTCAAGGATTGGGATAAAACGTTTCAACAAGAGTTTTTCAAGTATTTTAGAGAAGATTGGGAGCAAGCTAATAGGACGGTAGGAAGAGACATCGGAGAGAGGTTTGTTGGGTTTGGAAATAACAGTAAGGATGGAATACTTCCATTGGACAGGAAAGTAGGTAGTTCTGAGTACTGAGTTGTATATAAGGGTGAGGAAAAGGACAGCTTTGCGGGGAAGGTTTCGTAGGATTTTCCCTGTGATCAGGTCAAATCCAGGAGACTTACGGATTCGAATTTTATTTAGAATGTGTTGTACATCAGAGGGATGAAAGGCCTTTGGCGGAGGAGAGAGAGGCAAAGGACTGGTAAGGAACTCTTCAACTTCTGAAGTATGAAGGGCGTTATAATCAGGATGGGGTGTGAACGTATTTTTGAGGTGAGAGGCAAAGAGCTGAGCCTTCTCCTCGTCGGATCTGACCCAGGAGCCATTTTGCTTGATGGGATAGGATAAAGGACTATATTTTAGAATTTTTCGGGTTGCAAACCACAGGGAATTATCTTTGGTGGAAAGGGAAGCTAGGTATTCATTATAATTTTCGGAGCGGAATTGTGAAAGTTGGATTTTGAGGTTTCGGGAAAGGTTATTGAAGGCAGTTTTGTCGGAAGGATACCGTGTTCGTTGCCATAGGGCACGAGCGCGGCGTTTTTCTGAAAGGAGAAGTTGGATGTGGCGAGGAAGAGGAGGGTTCGGGTTTGAAACTGTAGGAGGAGTAGGAGTAGATGAAGCGTTCCAAGCACAGTCCTGTATGGCTTTAGTGAATTTTTGTACGGCTTCATCTAAGTCCTCAGGAGTTTTAAGGATTACATTTAAGTCAATTTGGTTTTCTAAGGAGGTTCTGAAGAGATCCCAATTCACTGGGCCGGGAGTTAAGGAAGGCTTTGGTGGGACACATAACGGGGTTAGACCAACGGTGAGGAGAACAGGACTATGGTCTGAGGATAAGTCGGGGAAGGAATAGGTAGAGGAGAATAAGGATCCTGTGCCAGATCCAACAAAGAAGTCTACGAGGTCTGGGTTGCGGTTAGGATCAGTAGGCCAATAGGTGGGAGAGCCGGGGGAGTAGATGTCATAGTGTTGGGTGTTAATAACATCGTTTAGGATTCGTCCTCGGGAATTTGGAACTCTGCTTCCCCATTGGTGGTGCTTCGCATTGAAGTCACCGCCAACGATGAAGCGAGGCCCCAGGGATCGGAAAAGGGTGAGGAACTCGTGATGGGGAATGAGTTTACTGGGAGTACAATATACTGCCGAGATAGTGACAGGGAAGGGAAAAAGTGACAAGGAGATCGTAGCGATTTGGAATTATTCTGTAGCCTGTGAGGAGAAAAGGTGATGGGATAAGGATTGTTTGATAAGGATGAGTGCGCCACCTCGGGCCCTATCTCCTGGGTAGTCAGACCTGTAGCTCCGGTATCCTGAGATACTGAAGTACAGGCTGGTTGTCAAGTGGGTTTCCGTAATGAGAGCGATGTCTACATGTCTGTCAGTTAGTAGTAGTTCTAGTTCTTGTCTATGGGGTAACAGCCCATTCGAATTCCAAAGGAGGATCTGGAGAGGAAAGGAATTTAAAGGGATCATCGGGAGGATTCGGGTAGGAGTTTAGAGACGAGGAGGCTTAACATCGATATGAGAGGGGTGATTAATGACTTAAAGTCATTGAGAAAGGAGGTGAGGTGACTGATAACATCAGGGGTTGAGGATGTAGGGAGCTGGCTGGATGGGAGAGGATGAGGAAGGTTTTTTGGCTGTTGGGGGTAGTGAGAGGTAGGAGGTGGGTAGTGAGAGGTAGGAGGTGGCTGTGTTCGTGGTGGGCTGGCCACTTGGGCGTAGGACCGGGGAATTGAGGAGGTGGCTCTGGGCTGACGGGCTGCAGCTGGCTGGAACCTGAGCTGGGGCACTGGTCTCAATGGTGGCGGTGGGACTGGTAAAGGAGCCGTCGGTGTCTTCATGGGGGGTTTGGCTGCCGCTTGCCTCTTCTTCATACGATCTTGTATTTCTTTGTGGACCTGGCAACCCCTGTAGTTGGCTGGGTGGTTATCCCCGCAAAGGACGCAGATCGCGGGTTCAATACGGTCCTTCTTAGAACAGTCCGCCGAAAGATGGTTGCCCGGACACTTCACACACCTGGGGGGATGGTGGCAGTAAGAGTGTGTGTGGCCATACTCCTGGCATTTTGTGCATTGAGGAATATCTTTTCTGCGTCGCGGTTCCTCGACCTGTATTCTAGTAAACAGTAAATACTGTAACTTAAATATTTCTTTGCTCTTTTCACTTATAGCCAGGTCCACGAAGAAGAGGGGAAGAGGTGTCTTATAGATAGGATGACGCACATTATTAACGTTTTTCACGCTGAACCCGTGCTTTTGAAAAAGCGCCGATTTAATCTCATCGGGTTGCGTTGAATGGTGCAGTCCTCTTATTACTACCCGGTAAGACCTGTCTTCCCGTAGCTGATAACAATGAAAGTCAGCCTCGGTGTCTTCAAGATGCTTCACAGTCTTTCTGAAGGTGTCGCTGTCTTGGGGGTAAACGACTAGGTCGTAGAGACGGGAGCGGCACGTGAAAGTCCCCTCTCCAACAGTCCTAATTAGCTGGGAGCAGAACTTTTTGAAGTCTGAGATGTTCTTCACAACGATAGGAGGTGGCTTGGGGACTTGGGTGTTGGCGGGTTGCTGGGATGTGGAGGGAGGGGGAAGGCTGGCTTCATCCTCTGAGGTTTCTCCTTCCGTGTTTTTGGCTTGTTTAGTTTGGGGTGAACCTGTTTTATTTGCATCTGGAGCTTTCTTGTAGGTTTGCTTCCGTGCTTTACTACTCACGACATTGAATCCTGAATTGTCGTCTTGAACAACATCCATTTTTAGAAATAAATAAAGTAATGATAATTAATAATAATAAAATGATAAAAAAAAAAAATAATAAAAAAAAAAAAAAAAAAGTGCGAGAGGCAGCCTTGAACTCGGTACCTTCCAGTTAGAAGGGACACCGTCTAGCTCCTACTTCACGGTGACAGTGATAGAAAGGACTTGACAGGATCGGCGTCACTCACTACACATTTCGAAATTTAAAAAATAGAAAAAACAAAAAGAAACTGTTAGTTACTCACTATTCATCCCAAAAGTCTAGATAGTGATGCACAAAACAAAACAATAATTCACAAAATCATAGACAATTTGAAGTCGAGACAGCACGAAAATAAGTACCTACGTGTTTCCACCTCGGGAGCTGGTGGGGCACTGTAAAATGATTCAATATCGTTGCTTCGATGACATTGTTTATCATTTTTTTTACTGCAAGTCTGGTTCCATTGGTGATCAATGTTTCGAAGAAGAATAGGAACACCAATTTTCAATTGCAGAAAAAAATAATATAATTTAATTTGTTGCATATAAGATGGATATATATATTATTATTATATATTATTCATGTTCATGTCATATCTTGTTTTATATAATTTTTGAAGTGTTTCTTTTACCCTTTAATTATTTATTTTGCAAAAAAAAAAAAAGTAGTCTGTTTTTTTTGTAAACGGCTGAAAAATATGATTTTTTAAATATAAAAACAGCTGTTAAGACAATAGTAAATTAACCAGTAATAAATATAAAACTATTATTAATTAAATTCGGTTTAGCAGAACGAACAATAGAGGGTAGAAACAAATGCTGGCGGATCAGCTGTTTTATATACACAACACAGTCTAGTGAGAGTGGGGCTAGTGTTAACACACTGAAGAGAGTCAGTAATTATGTTATTAGGGTTTTGATTGGAGCCCCGTCCTCTGATTTTCTGATCTATGCTCCTCCTCAATCCCCCCCATTCCCTCTGACCGATTTGGTTGAAAATTCACAGTTGTCGGCCTTATAGGATGCTGGATACACATATAAAATTTCATGAAGATACATTCATTCTATCGGAAGTTATCGTGTTCACAGACAGAGATGCATTTTTGGGATCAGGTTGGTCGAAAACCTGAAATTCCGATGAAAACTCGAACACCGATTGCATATTATACTTGGCGAAAATCTTGTTGAAACCTTACCATAAATAAAATAAAGTCATGGAAATGAATGTAAACACCATCAGGAGGGGGCGTACTTGAAGGTACGTCATAAGCCCAGCCCAGACGTCTCATGAGATGAGTATAGCAAATATAGTCTGTATACGGATTGTTATGCGATATCCGCTAACGCTTCACCTATAACATTCCTTAAGTTAATATTTTCCCAGAGAAGGATAACATTAACAGACTAGATAGTATATAAGACAGACACGCCCTCGTGAGGGCTATCGGAGCGGCAACTTACCCTACAAATTAATTCAGTTGAGAACCCTTTCATCACACTCATCTGACTATTGTCAAACCAACTGGAGCTGTTTTGAGCATTGAGGGTTTTTCATCAATGGGGAACGGGGGCGTAGGGATTTTGCGCAGGGGGGGGGGGGGCAAAGTTAGGCTACGAGGGTGGGGGGTATAGACTCCCGGGGGCACAGTCCGCAGTTTCCGTGGTTAGCGTTGCAGACTTTTTGTTATTAATTTGGGAGACTCGGACCTCTAGAAGCTCCCCCTGAGGTAACCACTGACTGTAATACTTAAGTTGTCTTTACGTGTGCAGTAAAAATGCAAAGCGCAGCAGCAGCAAATGCACGCTGTGGTTTCAGTGCTTCTAGAATTAAATGACTCACAGCCAATAGCGTGCATTTGCTGCTGCTGCGCTTTGCATTTTTACTGCGCATGTAAAATCAGCTTTAGGAGTATAAAGTATAATGAAGATTTTGAGCGAGGAAATGAAATGATGGAATTCATGTATATTTATATAAATGTAATATGACTTGTTTTGTACATGTAGATTTATTTAACAGCTGATTGCTGATTTAGGAGTCAGACTCACGAGAAATTTGAAGATCCTATTGGTAACTTGCAAGCAATCCATTTTTAATAAAAACGATTTTTTTAGTTTATTTAATTTTTATTTTGGTTTTTTGCTCTGGCCAGGAGGGGGGGCGCCCCATGTCTACGCCCCTGAGACCAAAGAAATATTGCCAATTTACCTAATTCTGTTTTTTTTTAAATGATAGTTTGGAAAATAATAAGATATATATTTGATAATTATTATCATTATGGAGTAGTCCATATTTGAAATACAAGTAAATGAGACGAAAACTAATATTCTCTTGTCAAATATACGCATAAAGAAAAAAAAAAGATTCACTAGATTTTTACGGATGACGTTGGTTCTGTGTTTAAAAGTTATTGTCTTGATGGTTATATATATATAGTAAGTTATTATGACTCATGCCCGGGCTTTTAACTATAAGGTCATATCGCCTACTACCAGAGCGCACCTTCGTCACTCTGGTGGACATGAGCCCGACTCTACTAAGGGAGTCCAAAATGTTGCCTACCCTGGTTTATTCACCCAGGGTAGGGATCTTTAACTACTACCTGACATCGTAAAGCCTGGGGACCATCGCTTAACGTCCCATCCGAAGGACGGCGTGCTTAAGTTTATTTTACCTCCCATACTCCCCAAAACATCCTTTTAGTTCAATAAGAACATTAAAATAACTAAAAAAACATCAAGACAATGATGTGAGACAAAACGAATATATATATATAATAAATTAAAAAACGTGAAGCATGCCGTCCTTCGGATGGGACGTTAATGATCCCGAGCCTCTACAATGTTAGGTACTCGTTAAAGATCCCTTTGCTAGGTGAATAAATGTAGGTAAAAATTGAATATCCTCCCAGCAGAGTCGGGCTCGGGCCGGGGCTTTAACAGCGAGGTCATATCGCCTACTACCAGAGCGCTCTTTTGTCTCTCTAGTGGATCCTACCTACGTTTAATCATCTAGGGCCACCTTTAAAGAGTACCTGACAACGTACAAGTTCGGAACGCCATCGTTTAACGCTCCATCCGAAGGACAGCATGATCGGCTGGAATAGGATTAATTTAGTGTACAGTTAGTAAGTTAAATGTAAATATTTGTAATCTTTAATCTACTTTTTTAGTATTTAGTTGTAAATTGACAAATATTAAGTCATGTTTCTTTTGGACTATGGTTATTTTTATATTATGAGTTATTTATTCACAAGTAGACAAAGAAGTAAGATAGTCTGGGACGGTTTTACCAACAAATACCCACGAAATCCTTTATGCGTTTTTAGTTTAAAGAGAAGTGAAAAAGAGCGAAAACTACCGATAGAAAAGAAAAAAATGGAACGACAAGAATCCCAGTACATTTATCGTACTGTAAAATCAAACTAGACATGTCTATTGAGTGAGGAATGTAGGATTGTGTGGAAGCAATGATGGGTGACCATTGTTTGACTGAGAACAAACAGTGCCAGGGCTGGACAATCGAAGCCGGCCTCCAATATGCGGGCAACTCGAACAAAAGGATCCTCAAATCTAATATACATATGATTTGCATTCGGCAATAACTGAGCTAGCCCCTATCAACGAGAGATGTGTAGTTGTAGACATGATGCGGACCGTCTCCCGTCCACAAAACGTTGACAACAATAACTGAACTAGCCCCTATCAACGAGAGATGTGTAGTTGTAAACATGATGCGGACCGCCTCCCGTCCACAAAATGTTGACAACAATAACTGAGCTAGCCCCTATCAACGAGGGATGTGTAGTTGTAAACATGATGCGGACCGCCTCCCGTGCACAAAATGTTGACAACAATAACTGAGCTAGCCCCTATCAACGAGGGATGTGTAGTTGTAAACATGATGCGGACCGCCTCCCGTCCACAAAATGTTGACAACAATAACTGAGCTAGCCCCTATCAACGAGGGATGTGTAGTTGTAAACATGATGCGGACCGCCTCCCGTCCACAAAATGTTGACAACAATAACTGAACTAGCCCCTATCAACGAGGGATGTGTAGTTGTAAACATGATGCGGACCGCCTCCCGTCCACAAAATGTTGACAACAATAACTGAGCTAGCCCCTATCAACGAGGGACGTGTAGTTGTAAACATGATGCGGACCGTCTCTCCCGCCCACAAAACGTTGACAAAAATTTGTAATCTGCGTCTGGGTTGATGATGTGTAAAGCCTAGTACACACTGGTAGACCGGGTCTCGCGATTTTCTCTAGATGGTTCAGGACGGTTTCTAGACATTGTCTATAGACTTGGTCTAGTGTCCAAACTAGTATGCATGTCTCGAGACAGTATCGGATCAGTCTTCATCATGGCCGTCATGAAAACAAGAAACCAAAACGTTGGTGGACGCAAGGTTTTATCGGAGGGACCTGAATTCGGCAGCAAACTCTTGATGAAATTGATATTTGGAGAGCTACCGGCGCTCTCTCCTCTGTATAATACATATAAGCACTTTGAATTTCAGAGTTTGAAAATATGTCGATTAGCATCCGCCATTACATTTTGTGAGAATGTCACATTGTGTGTGTTACAAATAAAATGACATATATAAATCATTAAAATCACTTAAGGCCTTTAGTCTCTTCGCTCTTCGAGAGAACAGAGAATATAACATACATACAAAATTGTGAACAATACAACTCACTTCGCTTTCCGGAGTCGGATAAAAACTATTCTGATCTATCGGGACATACGGTCTAGAGCTCTGTCTGGGGTTCTGTCAAACGATCAAACATTAGACGTTTCCAATCCTTCCAGTCGGAAGTCTTCAGTGCAATCCCTAATGCTCTCTACCATGTTTCCGACCTTACCCTCTACGACGATTTCAAAATCCCATTTGTCCAAGATCTCATCCGATCCCAATTTAAAACACTCCATTCCAATCTCACATATCATCTAAATCCACTGGGAGGTATACGAATATGCTTCAATTAGGAGCTTAGAGCAAAGAACAGCTCAATACTAAACATTATTCACCAAGAATTATTTACGTTCGGCACGAATGAATTATGTTTTTTTTCTCTTCCTCCAGAAACAATCAAGGATTTGGGCTAAAAATCCATAGTTGGCTTACATAGTTACTTTTAAATCCTCATAGTAAATTTTGTATCGATATATTCATTACATCGGCAGTTAATACAGTTTTTGAGTCGAGTCTATTTTCTGATCCGCCCCTTCCCTTCGGCCGATTTTGTGAAATTTTAATTATAAAATGTCATGTCGATACCTTTATTAGATCGGTAGTCTCTTTCTAAGTTGAGCCCCGCTCTGATCCTTTCCTATATTTTGGCTGAAAATAAATTGGTGTTGTCCTTATGGGGTTCTGGTTACATGTATAAAATTTCATATCGATACAGCCATTCTAACCGGAGATATCGTGTTTACAAACACACTTCTTCGTCAGCTATATGTAACCTTCAATAATTATTATTATTAATATATATTATAATTTTTATTATTATTATTACTAATATATATATATATATATATATATATATATATATATATATATATATATATATATATATATATATATATATATATATATATATATATATATATATATATATTATAATTATTATTATAATTATAGTTGAAGACATTTTCATATTCTTAAAAATTATGAAGGAATTTCTGGCTGTTCACTCTCATTCCCCACACTTTTTCTCTTCAGTCAACTTGACTGAAAATCGGAAGGCGTCATACTATGGGATTTCTCAATCCTCATATAAAATTTCGTGTCACATTTCGGGTAATTTTTTATTTTACTTCATGAGCTTTTAACGGAATTTAATGTTTTCCAACCTACTGATTCCAAAAATGAAATTTCATACGCGTGTCTAGAATCCTCCAAGGACGACACCTATTGATTTTCAGTCATATCGGCTAATGGGAAAGGAGGGGGATTAGGTGGGAGGCTTAACCCAAAAACTGTCATTTTAATGAATTACCACGAAATTTTGTATGAAGATTCAGAAGCCACTATAGTCACTATATAAGTCAAATATATCATATAATTATGTGGCTTGGGAGAGAGAGCGAAAACATAATTGAGTAATTCGTGCTGGGGAAGTACATAACCGGTAATGCACCGACGACTCTTTTTTTATAATCAGAAAACATGAAATTCCAGTAAAAACCCGACATCGAATTTCTGAACGATTACATAACGTCCCCTATACTCGGTTAGCTGAGGAAGTAAATACAAGATATTTTGGCAAACAGAATGCTCCATGAACTCTGCTATCATTTTGTAATGCCTTTCAGTACACGTGTCTACCTTTTGTTTTCTACGTGACCCTGAATTTCTATCGTGAGACCTGACATTTATCTTCTTTAAACTACATTTTACCTGATTCTGCTTATATTATTCAAATAAAAGCTGTACAGAAAAGTGAAAAGCACATTTTATTTGCGATTAATTTATTGCGAGGCCATTCATTCTGCGAGATATATGTTGAAAGCCGTCAAAGTGACTACTCAAAATCAATTTTTTTGGACGTTTTATGGATTTACGCAAAAACGGTTAATTCTATCGAAAAAATATTCCAAACAAAAAATGTTCCTTATAAAATTTCCAATCCATAGGTGACTTCATATCTCAGATAAAACCAATATAAACAAAGTAATATCGCTCCAATCGTAAATTGGTGATGGAAATAATGCGAAGTAATTATAAAATAATTCGCTAGAGACGCTTAGATAACGCCTCTACATTGAATCCGAAGAAGGGAGATGAAAGTGTCACGAAATATTGTAAAACCTGACGACACCTCTGGAAAAATGTACTCAGGTTATAAGCTATTCTAGTAAGGGATGTGAAAATTTGTTCTGAATTATTATCAATAAGATTTAAGTAATAAGTAAGCCGTAAGATAATTTAATACTTCCAAAATTATTCAGGTTTTTCAAAATGTGTTGAACATTGTCTGACAATAAAAATGGGCTTAACTGTCACCGAAAAAAAAAGAAATACATGGTGGCAGGTGGAAGACGAAGAAGAGACCTAAACCATCTTCAAGTTGCCGAGTATTCATTCGAGACAGTTAAAGGGTTTGTCTACCTGGGCTCATATATAAACTGAGCCAAAGATGTGAACGCAAAGGTGAGCCGGCGGATGCTACTATGGCCTCAAGTCACAATTTAAATCCCGGCTGCTCCCCAGGGACACTAAGGTGCTGCTTGTACAAGACGCTTGTGAGGCCAATGCATTCATTTCATACTTATTACAGGGAATATTTCATACTTATTACAGGAAAAGTCACTCGAGAGGAGGAAGGGAGATAAGCAGAAATTTACTTCTTGCCCTATCCACCTAACCTAAAGGTTTTTCTAAACAAATTTTTGAGCACTCCTCCGGCCCCCAAAGCTATAGATCCGCCACTGTCATAGGGAAGCAAAAAGAGTGTAAGACAGAAGGAAGGATGCGTCACTTAAAAATCACCCTCTCTTTAATTAATTTCTCCTCCTCGGTCGGACACTATTCATGGGGCGGGATTTACTGGCCGCTTCGATTTAGACCATTAGAGGAGCTATAGCAAAAAAAAAAAAAAGATAATAAAACATCCGGAATTCACCAGAGTGACTCCTTGGAAAGAGGCGGAGAAAGGGAGGCCCACGCATTGATGTGCAGATTGCGGGCAGGCCGGCTTAATTTGGGGTATTTCCATGACAAAAAGTGTGGGGGGCGACCATTGTCTTGGTTGAGGAGAGGGCCTCCCTCAACTCCAGCACAACCTCACCCCTCCAGTATTACCAGAACAGACCACTGCCAGCGCTTAAATCAAATAGGCCAGCAGTATATCCTCGACCAATACGACGCATTAGTACAATCCAGTTCAATTCGAATGAGAGGAAAATTTCAAAAAGTATTATATCTAGGTTAGGTTAGCGTTTAAGACTCATGCCGGGCTTTAACTACGAGGTCATATCATCTACTACCAGAGCTCTCTTACGTCACTCTGGTGGACATGAGCCCGACTCTACTGTGGGAGTCCTAAATTTTGCCTACCCTAAACTTTTTTCACCTAAGGCAGGGGTCTTTAACGAGTACCTGACATCGTACAGGCTCGGGACCATAGCTTAACGTCCCATCCGAAGTACGGCGTGCTTAAGTTTATTTTACCTTCCAGATAAAATAAACTAAGGGCCTCGGTCGGGTTTCGAACCCACGATCTTGAGCTCAGAAGACAAGCATGCATACCACTGAGCTACCGGCGCCCTCGTATAACATATTTCCTTTAAGACCTCAAAGTTTTTTACCTCCATGCTGGGACACCCTGTATATATATTTTTTTTCTTTTCGCTTTTCTTTGTTCTTTGTCTCTGAAACCGGTACATTTTGCGTGATGTAAATATTATTGTGGAATTATACAATATGAATGTATAAATATATATGAATACTTATATACATATACATTCATATTGTATAATTCCACAATATATACATTACGCAAAATGTACCGGTTTCAGCTTACGCCATCTTTAGCACAATCAAAATCAAATACAGTAGAACCTCTTTAAGTCGAACCTCGATAAATCGAAAACCTCCAAAACTCGAAAAAAAAGTTATGTTCCTTTCCCTTCAAGCCCCAAAACCTCCATTACTCGAAATCTCAACCCTCTATTAGTCGAAATAATCAGTGAGTCCCTACAAGCCATTTTGGTACATATTTTCCCTCTATAACTCGAAAAAATAAGATGGACCTCTGTATCTCGAACATAGCAATGTTTTATTTTACAACCTTTACAACTCGATTATTTGAAACTTATTACCTCTATAGCTCGAAGAAACATAAGTTACCGACAATTTACACCATTGTTTCTTAGAAAACAATTTAGAAGTATACAATAAATAGGATTACCAATTATCTAAAGAAAAAATTACTGACTTTTTTTAATACCTACATATAGGTACTACGTATTTTTTAATTTAAGGATGTTTTGAAATAATGTTGATTTTTAATAAATATAAATATGTTTGTTACCTCTGTAACTTGAATTTTTATTTATTTCACCTCTCCAACTCAAAATTAATTAGAATGAATCTTAACCTCTACAAGTCGAATTGAAATCCACCTAAGTCGAAATCCTCCATAAGTCGAAAACTCTATAACTCGAATTTTTTGGCGTCTCCCTTGATGTTCGACTTATAGAGGTTCTACTGTATATATACATATACATTCATATTGTATAATTCCACAAAAATAAATAGGTACATCACGCAAAATGTACCGGAATATATTCCCAATATAAACCCAATACATTATGTGACGGAAACTTACAGTTTTTCTCTTTATCAACACCTTTGTCAAAAAAACAACAACAAAGAAAAGCGAAAAGAAAAAAAAAACAAAGCAAAATGTCATATGATGATGACCCAGTCCAATCTCCGGCATGGCGTCTCCTCCCTCAAGTATTTTCTCTTAATGGAAGAGCCCCTGCCACACCATTCCCCTTTTTTTCTGCTCTTAGAGTAAAATTTATATGAAGGGGGGGGGGAGGGGGGGGGGGGGGGGGGGGGCTAAGTCAGAGAAGAGAGTGCCTTGGAGGGAGTGGTTTAAAATGCAGAACAATGCTGACGGGCCGGATTTATGCTGGAACCACTCTCGTCTGAATAGAGGATTTAGGAATAGAGGGGATCACTTCTCTTCTGTCATAGTGGAGACAAGAGAAGCGACCGGGCGTTGGGGATAGTCACCAAGTCATGGGTTCATGGCATGAGCCGCTCCAGAAATCCATAGTTCTGCTTATGATATTGGTTCAGGTATATCAGAGATGAGAAATTCTAACTGACTAAATAATCAACTGCACTCTACTCAACCCAGCTACAGGGGAAGTTATGCAATCGGTCAAATTTTCGATGTTCATTTTTCATTGGAATTTCATGTTTTATGTATAAGTCAACTATTAATTTTTAGCTAAAACGGTCGAATAATATTAGAGAGAGAGCGAAAACATAGTTGATTAATTCGTGCTGGGGAAGTACATTATTAGTGATTCATCTAAGACTTTTTTTTTAAACTATATAGAACGTGTTTACTATGTAAATCCAAGAAAAATAAAAAGCCTTTTTGAATTTAAAAAATATAATAAAATATCATAGATATAAGAATAGAGAAATAGGTGTAAGTCAAATAGTTTATGGTTTCCAGATTTACTTTGTGAAGCTCGATTCTTGGAATAGATAATTAAAATACCTACACAATTTCTTTGTCAAACTTCACATATATTCTCAAATACTCAACTAGTTTCGCCGTGTTAAGGCATTATCAAGAATCACTAAGTGATTCTTATATAAGTCTTATAAACCGACAGAATTGGTTGACAAGGTAGAAGGTACAGTTATGAAGGGGGTTTTTAGGTAATGACGGGGAATCCCTTGTTTTTGTTACTCTATACATTCCAATAAACAGATATTTATAAGATAATAATAAATATAAAAATAAAAAAGAAAATATATATATATAATCTAATAAAGTGAAGCTAACAGAAAAGTGTTGGTATTTATATAGGTATGACTCATGAATTATATAAATGTAAAATATAATTTAAAGTGAATAAAAACAAATACATAGAATTTAAAGGCAAATTAAAACATCAAATGAAAATTATAGTATTCTCTAAATGTGAGTTGGCAAAACATTTCTGCAATCATCAGACTCTTAGCTACTTGATATTGAAATTAAGAAGGGGGGAATGGTTCAGTTCTATTCGTTCATTTAGCATTACAATATCGTTATTTTTGTTCAGTTTATTTATTTCTACCGCTTCCAGTAAATTCAAAAGTGGACCTTTTTGGCAGATATGTATTATATTTGGTTTGTGATGTGTGTCTATGGCATGTCCTGTTTCTGTCAGATGTTGGTGAAATGAGGAAGTATTGGAGTTTGCATTTCTTGTATGTTCCCTGTATCTAATCTTAAAGGATCTCCCTGTCTGTCCCGCGTATTTGGCATTACATTCTGGGAGTGTATCAATTGGAATGCCCAATTCTGTCAGTTTATAAGCGACTCTTGATAATGCCTTAACACGGCGAAACTAGTTGAGTATTTGAGAATATATAGTGAAGTTTGACAAATAAATTGTGTATTTTAAATATATATTCCTAGGTGTGTCATATATTTACAAAAAAAAAATGTATTTAAAGTTGTGTGTTGTATTCATTTTAAAAATGTATTCTGCTGCTTTACGGCCTCTGAAAATCTAATAAGCTAATCCTTACATAAAATATCATGAGATATAATAAATCTCCACATCGGGAGTTATCTTGTTCACAGACACACAAATAAGACGATAGACCTGATTTTTTTTGTGTAATAAAACATGAAAATTCCTGTGAAAACTCAACTTCGAATTTTCAACCGATAACATAACTGCTATCTTTTCGATTAAAACAAAAACATGAGAAACCGTTTAGCTTACATAGCACATTATTCAAAAATGATCTCATTTTGATGCTGCCAATCTTGGACAGAGATTCTCATTGGGCCGCAAAATTGAGAAAAGTTCAAAAATGTACATACTATTTACTTCCATTTTGTATAATATATAAAACTGATGGAAGTAAACTAGCCTCAACACAACTGTAAAGATGAGAGCTGGTAATGGTCGAACATGAACTGAGAGTAGTATTGTCCTTTTTACCATCAAATATAAATGAGGCAAAAAACACCAGACACAAATTTCTCATTAATATTATTTTTAATAACTACTTACTATTATATGCTTAGGGATACAAGCCTTTATGCATATCGATAAAAAACATATATCAAATATCGATACCATATATATCGTTCTTTATAAGACGATATTATCTATATTTTAAGATCATAATAAAATGAGAATAGGGTAAATAAATACTTGGTACTTTATTGATAGAAGGTAATTTTAATTATAAATGAAATTACAAAGACCAATACTCCCGATCCAGTGAACTCAAAAAAAGTAATTTGCTTAACTTTTACCGCGCAATCTATTTCTTGTTTGAGTAATGGTTGCACCTGCTTTTGAAAACAGCCGTTCTGAGGGTACTGATGTACCGAATATTGGTAGATGGCTCAATTCTATAATAACTATTTTTCTGACCGAAGGTTACAGTTTGACCAACTTTCCGACATAACATCACTAGCCTAGTTTTACGCAAAATTGTGCCGCCCCAGATGTATGGGTAACCAGATCGTTTTATTAATTGGGTCAACTCTCAACCCATACAGCCATTTCTGTCGTACTGTCATTGATATTTCGATATTACCTTTCATTCATATCGATACTTCGTTACATCGGTCGTGTGGCTATATCGATATTTACTTGTCGATATTATTGGCATTTCGATATATCCCTGCATCCCTATACATTCTACAATTATAATACCACTTATTTGTCTTATTGTTCATATGTGTATTAATAATAAATAATAAAATTTACATTTATTAAAAAAATTCAGTAGCTTTATTTAAAAAAAACTCTACTGCCAAAATGGTCCACTGTTCAAATGTGTTTCGTAGGAGAAAAAATATTGAGAACCACTCTTCTAGAATATTAACAAATAAATGAATAAGGCGTCGGTGGATCACAGGTACTTCTCCAGTACGAATTAATCAATTAAGTGTTCGTTCTCCATAACCGATCGACCATTTGGGCCAAAAATTTCGAATTTTGTCATCATAACATGAATTTCCCTACAGGAGAATATACATTTAAACCGAAACAAATTTAGAACTGTCATTCAAACCGGATTGTAACAGTCAATCAGAACCTAGTGCCTAAAGTTTTGTCCCAATTTCGGTACCCCATCTAGAATACAGCCCACCATAATGAATATAATAGAATAGATCTAAATTTCAAGGTAACTAGTGTAGATACAATAGACAAAACAGGGGACACTATTCATTTAAAATTAAATCTCATCATAATGCTTTTGTGCGATTCTTTTGTCTCAGCTTTTGTCTTTTCTTCTGTTCAGAAAAAACAATTGTCAAAAAGAAATAACAAAACAAAAAAAAAAAAAAAAAATCTAACAAAAAAATGTCACACAATAGAAGAATGATTGTATAATATATATGACACAATAACGAGTTAAACAGAAGAAGTACAATACCGGAGCCAGATCCTTGGAGTTATGAATTCAATGTTAATCCGTGGAGGAAAGAGATGTGGCCAACATTCCTGACAATGAGACCAGAGTCTAGGAAAAATAACTAAATACTTTTATTACAAACACATTTTCCATGGAGTGGATTATAATATAATTTCATAAATATTTACAACGGAGTAAAAAAAAAAAAAAAAAAATGATATTTATTTTGCAGAATTATGTTATTTAGGCGGGTTTGGTTATTTAAATATAATAAAATGCCATTGCTGAGGAGGTTTAATTACTGGAGCTGCAGCGTCCTTCCAATTAAAAACTTTAGGAGCTAAACAAATAATTGCCATGTCTTTGAAATACTTATGTGTTCTCGTCTGAAGACACAATGGTATCAATTATTTTTACCTCTTTCTCGACACGGCGCGTTTGGATATAAAGGGAACTATGGATTTATCGCTGTTTGTTTCGTACGAAAAATTCAGTAGGATATAACGGAGTTTGAAACTAACGCTTCCAGCACTATGCTCTAGTAAACTAAGACTTTGAAATTAAATAAAATCCTGAAAAAAGTGGATTTATCGGGTTTTGTCGTGACATGCCTCCTATGTAAAATAGTCACAAATAAGTCGCTTAATAAAATGTATAGCTGTTCCACGGGAGTTGATTATATATAAAATAGTCACAAATAAGTCACTATATGATAAAAAAAAATAGATCTAAAATGATCACAAATAAATAGCTTAATAAAAATATATAGCTGATCCGCGGAGTGGATTATATAAACATGGTCACATATAAATAACAATAAAAATGAATATCTGATCCGTGGGAGTGGATTATATGTAAAATAGTCAGAAATAAATATGTATCTTAAGAATAAAATAAATATCTGATCCACGGAGTGGATTATATCTAAATTGGTCACAAATAAATAGCTTAATAAAAATGAATATCTGATCCGCGGGAGTGGATTGTATGTTAAATAGTCAGAAATAAATATGTAGCTTAAGAAAAAAATAAATATCTGATCCACGGAGTGGATTATATCTAAATTGGTCACAAATAAATAGCTTAATAAAAATGAATATCTGATCCGCGGGAGTGGATTGTATGTTAAATAGTCAGAAATAAATATGTAGCTTAAGAAAAAAATAAATAGCTGATCCACGAAGTGGATTATATCTAAATTGGTCACAAATAAATAGCTTAATAAAAATGAATATCTGATCCGCGGGAGTGGATTATATGAAAAATAGTCAGAAATAAATATGTAGCTTAAGAAAAAAATAAATAGCTGATCCACGGAGTGGATTATATCTAAATTGGTCACAAATAAATAGCTGGAACTGGAGCCATAAAACATTAACTTTGGAGATACAACGAAGGTATTCAGATGAAATAAATATGGTTAGAGAGCTAAGTCCAATCAATAAATACATAAAAAATAAAGTAAAATCAAATAAAAAATTAAACACAAAGAGTACAAATGTCATGTTAATAGATTGTATAAGATTCTAAGATAGTTTGTTTGTATTAGTGCCATCCCTTATAACTATGTTTCATCCGACTTCATCATATTCCGATCCATGAATTGCTGTCAAAAATTGGATAAATCAATGTTATATGAGAATCAAGAAACGTAGCCAAGTTCAAAATTGTCAGATGATTTTCAGGTTTTTAACATCAATAGCAGTATGTATCTCCAATTGGTTCTTCATCACCTTATTTGGCCCTTACAAAGCCGAATAATCAAACACCTGCCTTCTCATTTACAACTCTACCTTTGTAAATATTTGAATTCTATGTAATGCCAAAGAAACTTACGAATGGAACGTAAACGATTAAAAGAATAAATTCAAATGATAGCTTATAGTTTTATTTCAAGTCCTATTGATAATTTATTAAATATTAATGCCTTTTGCAAGGCAAGCGAACCGAATGTTTATCTTTATTATACCGTTCTTGAAGGAATCTTTCTCATAGAGAAATACATTTATTTACAAAGTTTCGTCAAAATCAGAAGCGGGGTGGATACGGAACTCTAGTCAGTAATTTTCCTGAAATAATCTTAACCAACAATAAGTATAATAAACATTATTACAATACTTACTATAGCTATGATCAAAATTGTCTCCTTATTGGTCAGTTTCTGTCTCTCCTGGTCGATGGTTGAAGCTTCAACCTGTATTGAATTGTCTATAGAATTGGAATAATAGAATAGGAATGATCGTAAGAAAATTATGAAAATTGAAAAACATAAATAGAGAATTAAACGAGTATAAATAATACAATATTAAGAATAATAAAAAAATATACAGGGTGAGCATTATTCAAAATCAAAGATACAAATGAAGATTTTAGCACGATCAAAATATACGATTAACGAATAATCAAAAATATAGTACATAATAAATAAGCCAATCAGTTGACACATTTTGATATTTGGCTAAAATAAATAGATAAATAAAGAAGATCAGAAAATGCAATAAAAGAATTAATGATATTCTTAAATACAAATAAATTATCAAGCAAACAGAGAGGAGACTAGTCATGTTACGAGTCATCAAATATATGATATATGCCTTCTGAGCTCAAGGTCGTGGGTTCGAAACCCGGTCAAGGCCTTTAGTTTATTTTATCTGGGAGGTAAAATAAACTTGAGCACGTCGTCCTTCGGAGCCTGTACAATGTCAAAATTTAGGGTAGGCAAAATTTAGGACTCCCAACGTAGGGTCGGGCTCATGTCCATCAGAGTGACGAAAGAGCGCTCTGGTAATAGGCGATATGACCTTGTAGTTAAAGACCGGGCTTGAGTCATAATAACTAACTATTGTTCTAATTCGTAAGCTGAGCCAGTTATTTGGTTTTGTTCAACTCGCGCTTATAACTCGAGTCGACATTCTGTTTAACTCGAGTTGAACAACAGCAAATAAATGGCTGAACATTCGAATTATTAAAAAAACTCTCGAGAAATAGAGTATTGATGGATAGGAGTAGATTACATAATTAAATAAATAAAAAAATCGTCAGTGAATCATTGACATTGTACTTCAACACAACGAAATAGTCAAATTAAGATTTTGCTCTTCCTCCAAAAGCATTTGACCGTTTGGGCTAAAAATCCATAGTTGACTTGTATATATAGGGATTTCTGAAGTCATCGGCAGTCATTTTTGAGTCAAGCCTCCCTCCTCGGACCCCCCCCCCCCCCTCCCCTTTCAATTGGCTTATTGGGCTTATCAATAGGTGTCCCCCTTATGGGGTTTTGAATTTACATATGGAATTTTGAGTCGATATATTCATTAAAACGGCAGTTACTGTCATTTTTGTGTTAAATTTTTCTTAAGGTTCTGGATACACATATACAATTACGTGTCGATAAATGTATTCTTTCGGGAGTTATCGGGTTCATATAAATATACACAGACGGACATTTAATTTTTGGAATCAGTGGGTCATTCCGGTGAAATTGGCATTTTTGGAAAAATGGCTGCTTATTTTAAAATGTTTTGTTAAAATTAATTATATTTATTTTTATGAAAACATTGCATAAAAAACAAAGAAGCAACTAAATTGGTGAATAACTATATGAAGTCGCTTTTGTTTTAAAAAAACCAATGAATAAAAAACAAAAGACGACCACCAGCTCTTCTAAATAGAGTGGACCAGTCTATGTGGTGGAAGTCGGGTGAGATGAGATGTGAAGTTGGAGAGTCTAGGAGTGAGTTGTGTTTAGGCTTAAGGTGTGAACCAAAAAGGTGTGATATAACATTGAAATAGATGCGCAAAGGAGGTACATTTATTTATTTATATGTAAATATATATCTACGTCTCAAAAGAACATTTGATATAGTTTTAAGTAATTAGTTTGTAAGATTTTCTTTTAATTATATGAGTAATGAGATTTTATTTAATATTGATAGTTTTTAATTTTATTATGTAGTTTTAAATAAATAAACCCAATATTAGTTCTCTTATTTTATGTTATTTATTATTCCCTGTTAGCCCAGTAAGATAATTTAAAAACCTTTCGATTGGTTTTAACACTTTTGCAAAATTTAGAAAAACAGCATCTCTTTAGAAATTCAAATGAAAAGTTTGTTAATTGAAATTTTTTAAAAAAATACGTACACTTTCTTTAAAATTGCACGTCTTGACTTTCGATATTTTCTTAAGGTCCCTTTTCGGAAACTACTATAGAAATCAAAATTTAGTAAGTGCTTGACTCGAGTTCAGCGAGTTACAATAATCGACTTGTTACGTGGCTAGCCAAGACGTCTGTGTTCCTTAAAGGATATCTCATTGGCTAACAGTAAATAGCTTCCAGAGCAAACTCCAGTCAGCCGAGTATAAATAAAATTCAACAACTCAATTGAGTGAATAAAACAGAAAAATTAAAAAAAAAAGACAATACACAGTTCAGGCAACACAATGAACTTATCCCACTGAAAAACAATAGAATTCACAATAAACATGGTCCATACAAATACATACCTACCATGTATTATAATAAAAATTAGGAATAATAAATAAATAAAAAGAGCTTTATATGTACAATTATTACTATGACAATATAAAAATTAATTATGTTAGAGGGTGCCGGTAGCTCAGTGGTATGCGTGCTTGACTTCTGAGCTCAAGAACGTGGGTTCGTAACCCGACCGAGGCCCTTGGTTTATTTTATCTGGAACGTAAAATAAACTTAAGAACGCCGTCCTTCAGATGGGACGTTAAGCGATGGTCCCGAGCCTGTACGATGTCAGGTACTCGTTAAAGACCCCTCCCTAGGTGAATAAAAATTTAGGACTCCCACAGTAGAGTCGGGCGCATGTCCTCCAGAGTAACGAAAGAGCGCTCTGGTAGTAGGCGATATGACCTCGTAGTTAAAGCCCGGGCATGAGTCATAAAACCTAACATAACCTTAATTATGTTATTTTTTACATCGTCAGGACATACCAATTTTTTTTTTGAGAGTCTTGGAGAGGATTGTCACCCGGTGATTCTTCCCCGTGCTGAAATTTTGACACACACCGCGACAAACTACAATAAACAAAAAGTCCTGAATTGCCAGCAATGTACTTCCCCAAAACGAAGTAGTCGATTAAGTTTTCGCTCTCCCTCCAAAAGCAATCGACCATTTGGAATTTAAAAAAATACAGTAGTTGACTTATATCGGGACTTCTGACTCATACTAAATTACCCATTTTTTTTTGCTAATTCTCCTTTAACCGCTACGCTGTGTGGGTGGTATGTACCACTGATGATGACTGTTGCGTTGAAAACCGGTTCTGGTCCAAAATAAAGCGCTGAGGAAGTACACTGTCGGTGATTCGTAAGGACGACATCTATCAATTTTCAGCAGAATCAGCTGACGGGATGAGGAGCGGGACAGAGAAGATGAGATGACCTCAAATCGGCCGAAGAGAAGGGTGGCTCAGCTCGTCGATGTATTGAATGTATCGAGAAGAAATTCAGAAGTCCGTCTTCTTTCTCAGCTATACGCAATATCGGTCAAAAATTCGATGCTGAGTTTTCAACTGAATTTCATGTTTTCCGACCTCTAGATTCCAAATTTATAAAAAACATTTTGTCTGTGTGTCTGCGAACACGATAACTCCTGATTTCGATTGAATGAATGAATCGACATGAAGTTTTACATGTGAATGCATGATCCACTAACGATTACACATAGTTTGTTCAGCTAAATCGACCAAAGGGAAGGGCGTGATTAGGGGGGAGGCTTAACATAAAAACTCTAATAACTATCAATAGAATAAATGTATAGACACGAAATTTTATATGTGTGACCAAAACCTTATAAGGGACAACCTATCGATTTTCAGCCTAATTCGGCCAAAGGGGAGGGGGGAAAGGCTTAACTTTAAAGTCGTATGTTGATTCAAAATCCCATAAGGACGACACTTATTACTTTATAGCGGAATCAGAGGGGGCTCACTCAAAAACTGCCGATGTAATGAATGTATCGACATAAAATTTAGTATAATGATTTAGGAGCCCCATATGTAAGTCAACTGTTGAATATTAGCGCAAACGGTCGACTGGTTTTGAAGAGGGTGGGAAAAGTTAATTGAATAATTTGGTCTGGGGAAGTACATAGCCAGTGATGTTTTTTTCCTTCTCTTCTTCAGGATCTGCAATGAGATCTATCTCATTCATATCCGCTGAAGCTAAAAGGTAGAGAAAGAATCTATTTAATCAAGAAGAAAATATATAAGGTTGAGAACAATATACGAGTACGTGTAGCGAATAGAATGCTTACGAAGACCAGCTATTAGGATGCGAAGATCCTGGTATCGCTCACCAATAAAACATGACTAACTGGTTCCACCTGGAAAAGTCCAAGACTCGCGGCGAATAATTCACTCATACATTTCAAGATTCGTACGTGCATTCGTAGTTTCCTGCTGAAAGTCCGAACACGAAGCCCCCCGTTAGGTGATATATCTGATATCTCATTAATATAAATGATTCACTATAAAATTTAAAATGTATAAATTAATTACGATTTGGCGGCAAAACAGTTTCTACCAACAAAAAAGATGTGTTGGTCTTGAACGCTCCCCATAAATGGCGATTTGCCACTGAGGATGACACTAGTGTTACAAAACCATAGATTCATAGAATTAACAATAGGTAGACAATCTTATCTTATAAAATAACTCATCCCACAAAAGCGTATTACATCTTATACGGGAGAAAAAAAGTATCAGAAAAATTAAAATATTTTTGGACGAAACAAAATTTATAAAAAGCATCAAAAATATGAACATAATATTTAGTGTAAAATGAAAACATTTTCATATCAGTAAAAATATAGAAAAAAGTGTACCTCATGTAATCCATGTCGAAAACTAGTTATCCAAAAATAAAAAAAACATAAAAAAAATTTGATGGTCTTGTTGAAAACAAAAACACAAGCACTGGTCACACAAGAGATGCACGAGAGGGTGATAATGGACACGTGACGTAGGTGAGGGACAGTGATAACGGGATTGTACTCAGACAAGAGGCAGGACCACTGAGCAGAGGTCGGGAGAGAACTGTCAGACGTGGGCCACCCCCACCCCCACCAGGCGGCCGCTCCTCCCCCACCCTCTTACCACCTCACGGCCGCCCCCAACAGGCGGCCATAGGGTTAACAGGGAGAAACATCTACATTTGGTGGATGTCGGAATTTGTCTTCATTGTACACCAGGATTTATAAGGTCTTGTAGAGTGTGATCTCATTGGGTCTCTTCCATTAACGACACAGATATCACATCCAAAATGCGAAATCGTCTTCTTTGATGGCGGGTAATCCAGGAAACTGCTTGTAATTACGAGTACTTAGCTAACAGCGATTATTTTGTATGACGGTCATTCGACGTCAGAACTAATATACATTCGACTTCATAATGGTAATCATATAATTTGGATATGTTGTAGTACTGATAGATAAATATACTGGGTAGGATGGTGTGTACACCTAGGGACCTAAGCATCCAATGCTCATATCCCTTACCTGGAAGCTCTACTGTGAGAGGCCTTTGCCTTAGTCTGATTTTATTCAAGTAAGGATCTTTAACAAGTACCTGACATCGTACTGGCTTGGGACCGTCATTTAACGACCCCTCCAAAGGACGGTGAGCTCAAGATCTTGCTACCTCCCAGGTTAAAAACCTAAAGGTTCAGCTGTGTTTGAAACAGATATCTCGAGTTTAATAGGCTAGCACGCTACGTGTCTTTTGATCTTCTCTTGCCATGTTACAGTAACCTTCAGTCTGTAGTAGGAGAGCATTGCTGCCACAAAAAGAGGTTGAAGCCCTAGGATTACTTCCATTGCTACTGCTGGTGAGGTTCATATAGCTCCTATGATACCCAGACATCCTAGTTCCTTCACTCAACCTAGCTTCTTTCTACTGGACTTTATTTCGGGTCGATGCCACCAAACCACAAGGGAGTAAGTTATCTTTGGTCTTATTATCGCTTTGTATATCCATGACACAATTTCCTCCTCACAATTTACAGCTCTTTTGCATTGCCTTAAAGAAGGAATGACTGGAGTCTACTGTGGTGGACCCTCCACCTCTCCGCGTGTAACTCCTCCGTTCTGATACTGGGTGCTCATGGGGACGAGCCCCCTCCTCTGATTTCCCTTTTTTCTTCGTCCGGAGATCTTGATCATCCAATAAGGGACGGCTTCCAGAAATATTGTTATATGCGAGATGAAGGAAGAAGAGATCCTGCAAGAACATTGTTATGTTGGAGATACAGCAAGTGTGAGACTCCAGGAGAAGCAACCTTCAGGAGATGGTGGGATCTCTTTAGAGGAATTGGAGCCGTGAATGAGGAAAGCTCCCAATGGAGAGAATGTGAGGCCTAACGGGGCTGGAGTCGAGGTGTTCTGTCAAAGTGCCTGCAGTGAGGGCTTCCTGGGGCAAGAAGTGGAGGCGTTGTCGTGACAATAGGATGCTGTACTGTCATATATGAAATGTATCATATATATGGAAAGACTCTAGTTGAGTTGGTAGTAGGATATGTCATAATGAACATAATAATAGGATACGTCATAAAAATGTATATATAAGAAACTTTATGAACTAGGTAAAGAAACAGTTATTAAATCGAGTCGGACACAGATGTAATTAGTAATAACAATAATAGTAAACAATAAAATAGAATAAATAATATAAAATAAATTAGTATAAAAATAATAATACTAATAAATACGGTAGATACAGTTTTTAATTAGGTTAGGTTAGGTTAGGTTTTATGACTCATGCCCGGGCTTTAACTACGAGGTCATATCGCCTACTACCAGAGCGCTCTTTCGTCACTCTGGTGGACATGAGCCCGACTCTACTGTGGGAGTTGTAAATTTTTATTCATCTAGGGTAGGGGTCTTTAACGAGTACCTGACATCGTACAGGCTCGGGACCATCGCTTAACGTCCCATCCGAAGGACGGCGTGCTTAAGTTTATTTTACCTCCCAGATAAAATAAACTAAGGGCCTCGGTCGGGCTACGAACCCACGACCTTGAGCTCAGAAGTCAAGCACGCATACCACTGAGCTACCGGCGCCCTCCAGTTTTTAATTATAATTAAAATTATGATAAATGTATCTTATAATTCTTCCAAAGGTGTGTTTCTTACGACGATAATTCAGAATGTTCTTACGTCCCTTTCTCAGATCTCAATGTATCAAATATAAAAAATAAAATAAATAACATCAATAAAAAATATAACACATACAAAATAAATGTATATATACTGGGTGGGCTGGTGCTTGCACCTAGGGACCTAAGCATTCAATGTTCTTATCCTTTCCTGGATGCGCTGGTCTTCCTCCATATCTCGCTATCTAGTCCTTCGATCTATAGATACCAGACTTTCATGAAGAACCTAGTCTTCCAGTTTCTTTAGCGAATCTAAGAATACTCCTAAGATACTGATATAAAATCTTCCTCTATGATCACATCTCAATCGAAATTGTGGAATCTCGTCCGAGCATATCCGGGGTATCTACCCAGGAAATAAAGGATCTTTATGGGAGGGTGAGAGCCAGTGGTTGTCCGCGCACCACAGTTTACAGACCGAAATAGAATTCAAAACAGTTTAAAAAAAAAACACAATATTTTGACAATGCGGAGCGTTAACAAAGGGATGATATCATTGTTCCCCATCTGTACATAATCAATGGAGGAGGGGAGAAGCAGGCTTATTGTCACCTTTCTTTCATCCTCTTCAGTCCCAGGATCCTATCTTTCCCACAGCTTTCTCTGGTCTTCTGAAGAAAGAACATATCGAAATGATATATCGAATCGTAGCTTTAGCCTTTCAGACATTAGGAAGTAACACACAAAACAATATTTTAACAATGAGAGGTGAGTTGAAACACAAAAACCCCAATAATTTCTGATATAACGATTGTATCGACATGGAAAGTTTAGATGTAAATCCAAAGCCCCATAAAGACAACTATCAATTTTCTACCGGATCGTCTTAAGGGAAGATGGAAGCTGAGAAAGGAATTGTATTCAAAACCTTAACAGCTTATTTTATGACGTATCGATACGAAATTTTAGTTGTGGATTCAGGACCCAATAAGGACAACATCTGTCGATTTTAAGTGGCAAGGGAAGGGTTTTTCTGGAAATCAGAGAAGGAGATGTAGATGTAATGAATGCCCCTCAGTAAGACTTCTATATACTTTCATACAAATTGTTATCAAAAGAAGCACGAAAACAGTTGAATAATTCGCACTGAGGAAATACATTTCATTTTTTAGTTCTAATTGGAATCCATTTCATTATTTACATATTTATCTATTTTTGTTTATTATTTAAATTTTTCTTGTTATTCAATTTATTCTTTATGTCTAACATATTGCTGTCATCCTATTTACCTGCGGTTCTCAAGAAGCCGATTGTAAATCAAGAACAGATGAATTCTATCTAAATAAGATGTAAAACCAATTCAAATGATACTCAATTTTGAATTCAAGTAATATACACGCCTTAATCAGTGCCGGATTAAGCCAGCGAGGGGCCTGTAGCAAATTCTGTCAAGAGGCCCTTGGTTTGCTTTAGGTTCTCAAGTTTAGGGTATTAAATAAAAAAACAAAACTGTTACAAATAAACTTTTTTGGATTTAATATGGGCAAATTTAGAGATAACACTTCCAATATCGACTTCTTTAAGCAAATCATGCTCTATATTCATCAAAGTGAGATGATTAAGACGTTCTTGGCCCATTGTGTTCCTTAACTCATTTTTAATACGTTTTAATGTTGAAAAAGAATGTTCGCCCCTGCAGTTAGTGATCATGAGAGACAAGTAAATGCGCAAGGCAATTTCTACGTTTGGGAAACACGATTCTAAAGATATACCATATAAATGAAAATGATTAATTTCAGATGAGTTTTAACGTGACGAAATCGAGTTTTAGATTTTCAGGTGGGAGTAAAGCATAGCCTAAGCGCTTCGCGCTTAAGGCATGCAAAATATTTTTACGCTCCTATCTAAATTGATATTTTTTTACGGTCAGACAGGCGTTGAAGCGCGGGGCCCGTAGCATTTGCTACTCTTGCTACGTGGCTAATCCGGCACAGGCCTTAATGCATGTAATATGGTACTTTTTGTAACCTTGGCGCAAGATCTGTATTGATTTTTACTGCTTTAAGTGTAATTAAGTAATTAAAACAGTGACAAAATGTTACTAAAATTTACTATTTATAATTGAATTCTATCGAAGTTATGAATGCGATTTTTAAAATGTGCCATATGCCTTATGACTTTAGTCAGCCAACGCTTTAAGCAGAATGACTTCATTTTTTAGCAGTTTTGTCAATCAATTATTTCATTTTTTATTATTTAAACAATGTAATTACTATTAAATATTATTTAAAGTTGATTATGACGAATTATTGTTGTATGTAGTACTAAGGAAACTTATAGAGACTTTTCGTATTCTCTCATATTCTCATGCAGATGAAAAAAAAACCTAAGGTTCTAACCGACGGATCGAGCAGAGTAGGTAAGCACTTAATACATCCTTTCTAAGCAATGGATTATTAAAATCATAGATTAACCCCAGGCTTCTTAAATAGCCTACACTGGAGCCCGACCTACACTTTTGTATTGCTTGTTTAGCATCACTCTTCCTCTTCAGGGATAGTTCAAGAGTAACAGAATTTCAGTACATCGTACAGACTCAGGACCATCGCTTAACGTCCCATCCGAACGACGGCTTGCTTAAGTTTACTTTACCTCCCCGATAAAATAAACTAAGGGCAACGGCCGGGTTTCGAACCCACGACCTTGAGCTCAGAAGGCAAGCAAGCATACCACTGAGCTACCGGCGTCCTCACTCAAATTTATTTTTAACGGCATTACTGCGTATAAGAAGGTAACGTGTTGAAATCTGCGGTGTCTTTGTTTTATAGTGCAGCGTAATTCTTAGACTGATTATAGTTATACACAGTAATGCCAGTTTGGAATGAATTTGAAGGAGGAGAAGAGGGGGTGAGTGATCGGTAAAAATATGGTTGGTAAAAGCAATTCTTGTTAGGCTCATATTCAATTTTTATTTTTAATCCTCTATAATTAAAAAAAAACATATTTTTAAATTCGTTGCTATCCTTATAATACCGGTCTTTTTTGGCTCCATCTCAAATTTTAGAGGATTTTGACAGTTGGATATTAATTAGGAACATTTCTTCATTTTTCAAAAGGTCTATCCGTTTTGAAATGAAATGAAAAGAAATTTTATTATTCTGGGACCGAGGTCCCCTAAGAATAAATACATACAGAGTAAAAAAAATGAAACCATGAAATATAGTATCAGGACAAAGAAATAAAAAGATAGGTAAATAAAAATTAGTGCTACATTGGTGAAAGCTATACAATTAAAAAAATAGATAAACAAAAGATTAACAGGAAAAAACATAAAATTAATAACTTCATTATGATGAAAAAAATAAATAAAAGTATCTACAAAAATAAAAGAAAAAAAGTAAAAAAGAAAAAAAGCAAATCTATACAACTAAGAAAGAGATAAAATTGATAATATATATAAATATAAATCGACCGAGCATAGTACTATGATGGTTGATTATAAAAGAGAAGGAAGGATGCCCAGACAAGGTATGAAATAAACTTAATTTTAGAAAGTAGGGGCTAAATAGAGAAGTGTGAGGAGAGAGAAGAAAAAGAATAATAGTCAAAATAAAATAAGATATATATATATTAATGTGTTTTCGGGTCAATCAAGCAAACGTCTAAAAGAAATAGGGGTAGGTTTCGAGAAGTGAGGCTTTGAGAAATTGTTCCAATTACAATCACACACACAAACAGACCTCACCGTGAAAACTGTTAAAACTATGCTAAAGGTACATGAAAGTAAACATTGAAAACTCCCCCCCCCCCCCCCCCCCCCCCCCCTGCTTGTTTTATTTTCATAGACTGTTAAGATATGCCCTTGTAACACTTTCAAGTACATTTACCCTAATTGGGGCACCTAATTATTTTGAAGGGATGAGGTGACCTAATTCTGCCTGTAGCCCGAACTTGGCCGAAAGGTGTGAGAGCACCTTACAGAGGATCTTTCACCTGAGAACATATAAGGGGGGGTTAGTGTTTGTGTTGGTTGGAGGGGGATGGTGTTGCGTGGGGGGGGGGGGGGGAGGGGGTGGATAAAGGGGGGACCATGGCACAATCCCCCCTCCTTCCTACATTATCGCGATTGTATTGTAACATTGCGCTATTGATGATGCCTGCCGTTCCAAAAGCTTTTCTATATAGAGGAGAGAGAGGACAATGAAGTCAGGATCGGAGACGAGATTAACCATTGAATAGGAGCTATTGTGATGATTCAAGAACTGAACGCCCCCGACTCCAGGACTCCTTTCTTATCTCGGAGGCCTCGCCGTAGTTGCCTACATCGGAGGCAGCACAAAGCACCCCTCCCCACCCCATATTTCCATCCTCCCCCCCCACTTCTATTGTGCTAACCCCGCTCCGCCCCACCACAGCACACCACTGCCTCTGCAACAATTACCATATTCACATCTTCTATAATTAACTAACCCCCTAACCACAACGACCATCCCCTTCATCAGATATACTTTTCTTCAGGGATGTCATGGAAAAGATCGGCAATACAGGTATTGTTACTTTCTGCACACGTTATTAACCTTCTACCCGGAACATCCCTGGTTACCCGGTTACACGACATTATGACCGCTAATCCAGTAAAACGTATTTTTTTCTCATTTTTTGGGGGTTTAGAGTAGTATTCAAGCATTTTTTGTCTTTTGCTTTTGAAAAGGGTAATACAGAACACATGTACAATGATAACTAAATATAAGAGAAAAAAAAATAAAAATAAAATAAATAATAATAACTTTAAAAAATTAAAATAAAAGTGTCTTCATGAAGTCTTGACAATACAAAAGAGAAAATAATTACAACGATTATAATAAAAAATATATATTTACACACAATATAAATGTACAATACAATAAAACGCAATAATTACATACATAAAAAAAATAATAAGAAGAATCCAATTTGTGGCCATCCTCATTCCTCCAACTTAAGGAGGTAGAGGAGGCCACGGTAGCCAGGGTGATCCCCCGAACCACCTCGCTTTGCCAGCCTCACACCAGCAGTGGTGGCAGACCGAGAGGGAAGGGAAGAACTTCATGTGAATGCATGAGGGGAGAAACTGGCCAGTGCCGGCACTTCCTAATTATTAGCTACTTAATTAATAGCTAACAGGTCTCTCGACCAGAACCGCCTCAGCCTTCGGGGAGGGTTGTCTGGATGAGAATGGGATGACAGAGATTGGGCAAACGGATTTTCATAGTTTAGAATGGAAGTGGGGGTGAGATTGGAAACTTAGAAGGGTGCATCGACAATTGTTCTTAGGACTTTGGATTGAAAGGAATTATGTTTGATGTTAGATGGCTTAGCACAACCCCATAGTTCGAGTCCGTATTTCTATATAGGTCTTATTATTTGTCTTGTAAATAGTCAGTTTGTTCTCAATAGAAAGTTTTCTTCTGTTTAGTAACCGATGGAGCTGTCGTGTATGGGGATTCCACGTCAGTCTTCTGTCTAGGTGGAACCCAAGATAGCGAACTTGATGCAAAGTAATCTCGTTTTACGATATCAAAAAAGTTTTTAATAACTTCAGAGAATGAAACTGTATTATTTGGTAGGTAGTGGCCTGAAGAACTTAAAATAATCTATAAGTTTTAATACAAACAAAGAGGATGTAGATAAGTTGGATTGGAGTAGTGGAGAGAGGGGGGGGGGGGGGGGGGGGTTTGCCAAGTTGCCCTAATGAGAGGTCGCTTTGTCTACGCCGCCGGACCAACTCTCGGCTGGCTCTTCATAAAGCCCTCCTCATATTGTGTACCCCATTGTCCCCCTTAGGACCAACTAAGACGCTTCACTAAGTCTTCTGTTTAATTAGAAGCGGTCCCGGTCCCGTTCCCAGTCCCGGTTCCCTTCCTTAGCCTTCGTCTAATCCTCAACTCGGGCTGCCCCGACTAGCGTCTCCCTTCATACCTCTCTGATATTACTAAAGGTTAATAGTTGGGTAAAGTTATGGCGAAGCAAATCCTCCCAGCTCACCCCTGTCTATGTATAATATTCATAAGTCAAGACGGCAGACGGTTTATGTGCTTAACATATTCAGAAATAGAGTCGCCAAGTCGAAAATATCAACTGTGCCAAGCTGGACGTTTAGAATTTAATGAAACGGGATAAAAAGTGCGCCGGTAGCTCGGTGGTATGCGTGCTTGTCTTCTGAGCTCAAGATCGTGGGTTCGAAACCCGACCTAGGCCCTTAGTTTATTTTATCTGGGAGATAAAATAAACTTAAGCACGCCGTCCTTCGGATGGGACGTTAAGCGATGGTCCCGAACCTGTGCGATGTCAGATACTCGTTAAAGACCCCTGCCATAGGTGAATAAAAATTTAGGGTAGGCAAAATTTAGGACTCCCACAGAAGAGTCGGGCTCATGTCCACCAGAGTGACGAAAGAGTGGTCTGGTAGTAGGCGATATGACTTCGTAGTTAAAGCTCGGGCATGAGTCATAAAACCTAACCTAACCCAAACGGGATAAAACTGTTTCTAGGTCGTTCGAGTAGTTGCAGTTCAGTTTTATTTTGAGCTTTCATTCCGCTTCCTTTTTGTGGATTCAACCAATACTTGTCTCATAAGTGTGCTTTTAGTACATACGAAACATAGAAGGAAGGCAATATGCGAAGAGGGCTTTTCCAGGCAAGTTCCAGCGAGACTAGAGACGGGTAAAAGTGATGTCATCAGGTGGTAGAAACCATTTTGAATCACTGAAACTGTGGAAGATGGGCTGCCATCAAGTCGTCCACGAACAACGACTGCTATGTAGATAACAACAGCAAGATGAAACCGTTATGGGAATGCTGACGAGATCCGCAGGCACCTTCAAGACGCCACTGGTGTAATGGTGAGTGAACTTAAACTGTTCTTATGAAGAACCTCAAAACGATTGATACACAGTATTGTACCCACTTTCTCTCTTAAAACTCTCAAAATGCAAAAAAAAAGCATTAAATAATGGAGAATATTTGAAACATGTCGCTTTCTGTAATTGTTCAAAAACACCATCCCCAATATTCTCATATTGAGAGAAAAAAAATTAAAATTGCAGAGATGTTGTTGGTCCGATATATAGTAGGTCCTACTCTCTCCCAAGATGTGCTGAGGAGCTTAGAGGTTACTCAAAGAGCAATGGAGAGAAGCATGCTGGGAATTAAGAAAAAGGATAAAATACGGAACTCCGAAATAAGAAGAAAGACAGGAGTATGGGACGTGAAGGAAGTGGTGCTGCAACAAAAGTGGAAATGGGCAGGACATGTGGCGAGGATGGAAGAAGGAAGATGGGCCAAGAGGACGACAGAGTGGTACCCGATATACATGAAGAGAAGAAGAGGAAGACAACTGGTGAGGTGGCGGGACGATCTAGACAGGATAGTGGGGAGTCTCTGGCACAGATCGGCTTGGGACAGGAGTGCATGGAAGAAAATGGGAGAGGCCTATGCCCAAAGATGGGCCTAGTTTCAAATTTATATAAAAATCTAGTAATACTATTGTTATATTATTATACTAAGGAAGAATTAAAAAAGGCTATTATTATTATTACTATGTGCCATGTTTGGATCAAATTGGATTTTTTAAAACTATATTGTTATTAAGAAGACCCTCGGTGATTCACTGCTGCAAGGTGTATGAAACATTGTATTGTTGCAGATTGGGGATCTGAACTAGGATTGAACATAAATTGTAGGTGATCTTCTATTGATGTTGTCCAGGACTGATTAATGTGGAGTACCAAAGAGCCAACATGGACAGACACAACACAAGGGGACACAGACCAGTGAACACATTGTCTTTCTGCTTGTCATAGCGAGGTTCAATCATTCCACTCTCCAATTTGCTCTAACTAACTTTTCGTACACTGTTACGAATGAACTAAAAAAAAAAAAAAATTAAAAGTAAAACTTAACTCCGGCAAAAACAAAATAGTAGCGAAAAATTTAGTCTCAACGTTATCTGTATATTTATGGCAGAACATTTTTCTGTATCATCTCCATATTTTTTCCAGTCATTGGATTGGGCTACTAAAGTTCATTACAGGCCGAATTTGACGTCTACCTAGCGTTATGGCTTGCGGATAATCCGTTTTAAACCAAATTCAGATATGTATATTCAATACCTTTATTTTGAAACATTATACATTAGTGATTAGTGCGAAAATGGGGGATAATTTTGGAACAAAAAAAACAACAGAACCTAGATTTTCGGAATCCTAAATCAAGATTAATGTCGAGTGTGTTAATACCTCTTCAGATAGTATTTTTAAATAATTCTGAGATCGCGAAAATTAATTTATAAATTTAATATTGAATTAACAATAATGTATGATGCCTTCCGAATAGTAAATGCGGATGATATCCCGTAGGGACTAGTTGTATAATAAATATCCACGATATTCTTGCTGTCTTATTAATTTACTATTAGTAAGGCCACATATAAAATACATAAACAAAAATGAAGGCTTGGGGACTATTGAATATATTATCGCCGTGAGTAATTGGCTTTTTAGTTTTTCCTTTTAGGGAATGCATGATCAAGAAAAAAAATCTAAATCAAGTTTTGCTTCCTCGCGTATCCTAAAGCTATTGAAATCTTTACAGGGTGGCCCAAATTTAATGCGACTCCATATTTTCACCCAGACGGTTGCAGTTTTTTTCCAATGGTATGCTACTTTTTTTTTTCAAATTCTAAAAACTAGATTTTTGCAAATAAAAATATTTATGGGATATGGGCATTTTTCTCCAATATTTTACACTTACAAACATGAAACAAAATTGAATACCATTTGTTGACCTAATTTTCAATCGGTCATTTAACTTCCCCTTGAAAAGAGGCGGGACTCCAACCTTATTAATATCCAAGAGGGAGAAGAAGGCTCAATGATGGATTTGAAGTCAGGATAAAGAATAGTGGTGTTTTTTTAATTGCAACAGTCTGGATGAAAGTAGGGTGTCGGACTGAAGTTGTACACCCTGCACACATATAATTATTGTCTGTACGTGGTCAGAATATTTTGGTTTCATATTATATTCAATTCAATTCTTTATCAGCCTTTAGGAAATACATCTTCTAGGCTCAGGGTTCGGACTGATATATACATTATTCCGTTAAAAAAAGTACAATTAAATGAAAATAGAAAATAATAATAATAATAAAATACAAAGTAATATAGAACCTAATTGTTAATTAACAAATGAAAAAAAAATTGTGAAAATACTTCAATGTCCTCTAATTTTTAGCGCCCTTACTATGTATAGTATATTATTGAGGTTTTGGTTATTGGTAATGTTGAAAAGGGTCTTGTGAGGTTGCGGGCTCCTCAGTGCTTCTACCAGGTACTTTTTTCTTAATTGGCTGAAGGCTGGACACTCCATGAAGAAGTGGTGGATGTCGTCCGGTCGGTCTTCGTTGCAGACACTACAGCTCTCTTCCCTGTTGAAGAAGTAGTTTCATATTATATGAAGGCCTTAGAGAATGTCAGTTCAATTTCTGTCTGTATGCTTGTTTCTTTGAGCTTCACAAAAAAAAAACGCCTGATATACTCACGAAAATAGCTTAGAACAACTTAGAATGAAGCTTTGTGACATAACCCTATAGCTCGCCCTTACTACATGTAAGGCCTCATATAACAGGAGGATATAGAAACACAGCTCCAGGGCTCTAGGGACATAGGCCAGTGAGCACATTGTCTTTCTGAGTGGCCCAGCGGGGATTCAATGCGCCAATCATTCCACAACCCTAGGGTTTGGTTTTTTTTTTTTTTCAAACAGTTCTTTCTCGGATATTTTCTTGCTTCTGACTGACCTTCTGCTGTTCCACTAACAAGCCTTGACGATTCCTTAAAAATTATAAACAGGTAACCCCCTCTCGCGAACAAACTTCAAGTAGATCCACTTTTAGCCACTTCTCTCAATTATAAAAACCACGGTCAACTTTTTCTTTTATTATATATTTTTTTCATCTAGGGTGGTCAACTCGAAACACAACTCCCATCCAATTACGAAGGGTTCGGACCCCACTCGACCATGTTTTAAGTGTTTTCTTTCAGAATGGTAATACACAAGATAAAAAAAAAATTCTAAAATATAAAACTACAACTAAAAATTTATTGTTATTTATTTAAAAATATGAATACCTAAAACAACGTGATCTGATATAATCTCTATTCGATCGGATGTAAATCACACGCAGCAAAGCCGCAGCGCACCCGAAATCAGTTGTAGAGTGATCGTGACTGGTTATAGCTCTAATGGCGTCTATACTTCGTTGTCGTGTTACGTTACTGAGGTTAAGCTATTTGAGCAGGTATTGTAAAAATACTTTCAGAATTATTGTAAACGATTTTTAAGTAACGATGTTTACACAGACAGTACTAATTGGGCTTTAAAAAATGTCAAACACAACGAAGTTTACCTTCAAGCCCCACATATATTTTTTATATGATTTCTCCATGGGGAAGTCAAAATAAACAAAAACAAATTATGTGCAAAAAATAATCCATAAATTGGAGTTTTATTCATTTCTTTTTAACAATAATTTTACATTATTATAATGAAAATACAAGGAGCATACTGCTGAAAGTTCAAGAACATTAAATTTTTTGTATAAATGGGGTTTATTACATTTCCCTATACGAAACTGATTATAACTATTAGTATATTTATTTATAAAGTATACAAGTATGTAACAAAAAATATATTATATAATCTATATATATATAAATAATTTAAACGTTTTCAACAATTTAGAATACACTGGTGGAAACTGAAAATACAACACTAAGAAAACACTAGCTTCAGTTCCAACAACAAAATATTGGATAATGCTGTCATGCTACTAAGAAATGTTTAGTTTAAATACTTCTTATTTAGTATTAAGAGAGATTAAAGGGATAATGTCCCGTCAATACTACTCTGTCTATGATCAGTAGTCACTCTTTTATTTAAAAAATTACTTTTACTTAAAAAATATCATATATAATTGATATATCATGCAGGGATGTAAACTATTGATAGTTGAAGTTAACGATAGTTTCGATACTATCGGTGTTGTCTCTGTTGTTTGGGGCAACTATCGATTGTATGGATAGTTTAAGGCCTTTATATTTCTGGGATCCACTGAATCGAAGGAAGGTTACATTTACTGTTCTTGTATAGTGTTTCGTTGCTTTGGTCTGAAAATTTACTATTCTTGTAGCGTGCTTTGTTGTTTTGAACTAAAAAATGAGTCGTAAACGGAAGTCCGATGTATGGAGTTACTTCGATAAGGATGTGGGACCAAAAAAACTGGCTAAATGTCGTTTGTGCAGTGCCGAATACAGAACTTCCAGGAAACTCCCAATTTGAAGGATCAATTGTTTTATTTTATTTTGTTGAGGTTTCTGATATCCTAGTGTTTGATTTTAGTTGTTCGTTTGTGTGATATTTTTTTGTTAGTACCTAGCAATGGAAACTCATCTGGTCAATATATATTATATATATGTGTTTTGAATTCATATTTTTATGTGCAATTGAAGTTTGTAGTTTAGTTCCTTATTGCTTTAACGAACCGATCTGATCAGTTGAAGTACGTGAAAAACTATCGATACTCTCGATATTTAAAACAATCGATAGTTTATCATCCCTAATATCGTGTATACGTATCCCAAGTTTGGAGTGTCCTCAAGCACCGAAGAAGATAAGAGATACCCTTCCCGTCAATAAATGGCATGCGTGAAGTTCCCATCGCCATGGCTGAGAGTAGGCTGGTGCCTGTCTACCGCTCGACTTAGCGCGAGATGTCATTGGGATGGGCTGACTATTTAATTAAAAATATTGGAACTCAAATCGTTATCTTCTTGGTGTTGCATTCTTAATTTCCACTTCATTCTCATCAGCTCTTATAAATAGTTCTGATCGTTACAATGTTACCGGAGAATACTGTAAGAATCGCTATTTCAAACAATACGTTGCAACATAAAAACTGGTTTAAAAAATCCAAATAATATGAACTTATTTATTTAATTGTAGAAAAATATATGAACCCTATTTATACAAAGTTGCATATTCTAAAATAACTTCAGTGGAGAGATATATAAAATGCTAGTTTACACATTTCGAAATTTGTCGTGAAAATCATCCTATGTATTATGTTACAGTTCTATCGAATGGTAAAATATGTCAAGTGCAAAAAACAACTGAACATACAAAAAATATATGAGGCAGTACAGGAGGAATAATTAAATCGAAAAAAGAAATTTCGTAGGAGAGGGAGTAACAGGATAACGAGGAGTAACCTTAAAGATACAGAATTATAGAACTTTATAGAGTAAATCTTCAACTAAATTTAGCTTCATGGAATAAGTATTTCTTATATGTGATACCATGTCTTCAAAATAGACAGAAGAATAGGCATACAATTACAAAATACTAGACATTTTTCGATTTTTATAATATATTGTCGATTTTAGAAAAAAATTATTGTAGTTTCGTTTTTCTTGATGAAGATTTACCGGCAAAATGGAACAAGAAACTCATCAAAGAAGCTTAGGAGCACTAATTTATTGTATTTCTTAAGCTTCTCTTGTATGTTGCTTTTTTCCAAACGTGTCTTCTTTTTCCTTTTGTCAATATTTCGGGACACTTCCAGATCCCTTCTTCGGGTCACAACGAACGGGTCATTCTGGTGACCCGAAAATCCTTTCTTAGAACGTGGAAGTGTCACGAAATTTGTCAAAGGAGATAGACACCTCTGAATAAAAATGTCGAAAAAAAAAAAAAAAACAATAAGCTACTGTATTCAAAATAGTTTACATTACATCATTATTTTCGATTTTTCAATAACCTATTTTTTATTCTGTTTAAAATATAATTTATTCCGCAACAAAAACGCGCAAAAATAAAAATCTTCTTTCCTTTTACTAAGAACACAATTATTCCCCCTTTCTGCACCCGGACGTCAATTTTCCGCATAGAACATTGTTACTGTTAATTTTTCTTATTAATTTCCCAATTAACAAGTGTATTTACTAACCCAACTCTTTTCAAATTTTCATTTATCCGTCTATTAATAGAAATAATTTTTAATGATCCTGTATAAATAGCCAATAAGCCATAGGAGGATTTTCACGAAGAATCAATCAAAAAGTGAAAAATGTTACAAAGTATGAAAGAGCACCTAAAAAACTTTCAAAATAAATTTGAGCTATATAACACCGTGTTGAGGCAAATGTTCTTGTCTAGTTGAATTACTGTTAGCGACTTCATCAATTTGGCCAACATCAAGATCAATTTTGGAATCATCGATGATATCATGATGAAGGTCGGTTTCTCCATTTTCGGAAAAATCCACCTTCTCATCCATCGACACGTCAAGGGGATCTTTTATTTTTAGAATTTCATCACCATGAATTATTGAATTTTCAGGTGAATCCCGATTGTCTGTTGAAAATGCACTTTCCGTAGCGGATGCGTCCATTTCACTTCCGTCTATACTCTTTTTGTCAATGTCGATTTCTGACTTAATAATAGAATCCTGAGAAAAAAAAATTATAAAATTACAAAAATAAAAAAATTAATGAAAATTCATCTAAAATTGAGAAATGAAAAAAAAAATTTCTTGGCAATTATTATTTTTTATTATTATAGAAAAATTTAGTCAAGTTACAATCTAATATAACAATAATAATAAAGATACAAATACATAGTAACTCTTCTCGAAACTTTTTTTTTATTTTTACGTAATTACTTTTTTTCAAAATACAATTTGTGTCATTCCATATGAAATCAGGGATATATCCCTCGCAACCCGTTCCGATTTAATATTTTATTTATTTTAAATTCATCTAATCGAATGATAATGAATTGACATAGGACCGAAAAAAATTGTTTGCATCCTGTAAAATATGTGTATTTTTTCATATAATTTTCCATTTTGTATGTAACATTAAAAAAAAAAAAAGTTTCACCAATTTCCGACATTATTTTTATCTGGAACATACAGTACATGATTTGTATATACCCTACGTAGAATCTGAACATAATGCAATAAAAAAAAATTATATTATTTTTTTTGTTTTCTGCCAAAATACTCCTTGCAGAAGAACCTTACCACATACTAAGTTTCGTTTAGGTATTTGAGATACAAGAACTTAGGCCACTAATAGTGTTCCGTGCCATCAGCCCCCCACTTAAATTAAATGTGTAAGGATAAAAATTGTTCCTTACATCGTGAGAAATATTTTTTGTCGAAAAACTTTTTCTCTAAAACCAATGGTTCAGCAGTTATAAATAAACAATTGATCGTGCTAGAATTTTTCAATTCTGATAATTTTGGCTCAATCTACACCTAATTCTCAATGTTCATATTTTTTTTTCAGATTTTTCTGAGCGATCCTATTGGTGATAAGGGTGGGGGCAGCAACTTTTAAGCGTTTTCCAGAAAAATGTTTAAAAAAATACGTTATATATACTGTTAAATTCATACTTCAATAAGCTTTAATTTGACACCCTACGCGATGCCCTTGAATTTTTTTTTACATTTCCCAATTTACCCCCTGAAATTAACCCCCAAAATCAAGATTCAACTATTTAGACTTTACATCTATAATTGGGCCACCACACTCTATCTCTGTACTAAATTACAGTACAGACGAACGGACACCGAAGTGTTCCGTTTTGCTAATTTTGGCACGGAACACTAAAAATATGATTTTCAACTCCTTAACATACGTAGTTTTCATATAAAATAGCTGTAATTCCCAGCCATGCGCGAAGGAGACACAAAACTGTAAACAAATCCAAGACAGTCACTATACAGTCACCCAGGTAATTAGCTCGCTAATCTAGAGTCGAGCTCAAGTCGTCAGAGCGACGAACGAGCACTCTGGTAGTAGGCGATATGACTTCATAGTTAAAGCCCGGACAGGAATCACAATAACTATTAGGTTCGGAACTCTCGCAGTGTTTACATTATTTGTAACGGTCCAATTTATCAGCTGGACACCACAAACAAAGACGTCAAAAAAGTTTAAACAGTGTATACATAAATAAATATTATATTTAATGAAAATATATCTCACCGGGAAATTATTTAAATGGGGCTGGGCAGGTAACTTGACGTGTAGAATACACGTTTCTCCAGAATATAAACCTCTCACAGTCTCCTGGCACTTAGTGTCGGCTTTAACACAGCCGCAGGCCTTGAAGAGGCACTGATTCGGATCCTATACAGATACAAAAAAATATATACATTTAATAATCATTATGAGGAAATTTAAACAATAATTTATTTGTATATTATTAATAATATACAAACACTAACCTCAATAATATGTTTATAGCAAAATTTGGTGAGAGGAATGGTAACTTTGGGACACCTCACCCCTCCTTCAGTGAAAGCACACCGTGAGGAGTGTCCAAGAGGTTTGAAATGAGGACCAGAAAACTGAAACAAAATTAAATATATTATAAATAATGAGAATGCCGGTAGCTCAGTAGGTATGCGTGCTTGCTTACTGAGTTCAATGATCGCGGGTTCGACTCGGGAGGTATAATAAACTTAAGCACGCCGTCCTTCGGATGGGACGTTAAGTGATGGTCGAAATGACCTAGTTGAAGCCCGGGCTCGAGTCATAATAACTAACTAATTAACATATTATAAATACATTTTTTTACATCAACATATGGCAAATTTAATGAATTACCTAACTATGTAATAAACAACATAATAAACATTTTCTATAAAATACTTTCCTCCAACTTACTTTATTCCTCTTCTCAAGATGTGCAAGATAGGCAACTGATTCCGCATTGGAACGTTTATGATACCTATTTAGAGCCTTCAATTTTTCATAAAGTTTTTGTTCTTTGGCTGATGTCTTAGCTTGGTCATGGATAGATGCTGTAACACAATTTATTTAAATAATATAATTATTGGGTATGGTATTTATAAAAGGCAATAAATAGCCTGGTAAGAAGCCACTAAGCCAAATATTAGCTTCCAAAGGTAATCGTAATCGTTAACATGGCTTTTGTAGGGGATTTATAAATGTACTTGTCGATTTACGAAATGTACGAGAAGTTACGTAATCGGTGAGAAATTCGATGTAGGGTTTCATGTTTTCAGAGCTCCTGATTCCCAAAATAAAAATAAAAAATACAGTGGACACAACGAGTGAGGCTGAAATAATATTTTATATATGAATGAAAAATCTCCTTGCAAAACCCAAAAGGCAATAAATCTAGTATACTTTGAATAGATAATTAAGATACACAATTTCTTTGACAAACTTCAGTATTTATTCTCAAATACTCAACTAGTTTCGCCGTGTTAAGGCATTATAGTTGAATATTTAAGAATATATAATGAAGTTTGACAAATAAATTGTTTATTTTAATTATCTATTCCTAGAATGGAGCTTCACAAAGTAAATCTGGAAACCATAACTTACTAGTATACTTTTTTTTTTTTAATTTAAAATATTTTCCTGGAAGTTCACAATGGCACTGCCCACAATTGAACTTACTCAACGTTTCTTTTTCCTTTCTTAAAGAAGTGAGATAGCGCCGGCGTTTCTCTTTGAGCAAGTAGGTCAGCCTCTCGAACTGTTTATGATACAGCCCTTGCAACCGCATCAGTTTATTTCGTGTCAAACTAAGGACCTCTTCAGGCGTATAGTATCCAGCATGTCTGTAAACCACAATGAATTAATATGATAAGAAAAACAACATGTGTGAGGTGACGCGGTATTCACGAGAATTGATGTGTACATTAGTTTCAAAAATTTACTCTCATGCGCTGATTTTGATTAAAATTTGTTGTATAATGTTACAATAAGAAACGTAGTATAAGAAATTAAACTTTCAAATTTATTGTTCTTCAATTTCTTTTATACATGAAATTATAGGTTTGATGATAGCTAAAATAATTATATTTTTTAGATTTACACTACTATATTACAGTAGGACCTCCATATAACGAAATTGAAGGTTCCAAAGTAATAGTTCGTTACATAGAAACTTCGTTATAAAGAAATTGTTTTTTTTACAGTTTAAAAAAAATATAGAAATACATACATAGTATGTACAAATGTATTTAACTTGTGTTTTTATGAAATGTAACACAGGATATTATGTATACACCTATATAAGGTTAAAAATAAATAAAAACACTCAATTAGAGAAAAAAAATATACATACATATGTATTTATCTGCATGAAATATATGTACATAATAAAATACAAAAAAATTTACTACATTTTATGAAGCAATAGGGAAATGTATACATATCAATTGGTATGTAATTTATTGAACTGGGAAATATTTTCTAATTTCGGAGCATTTTAATTCGTTACATGGAAGATTTCCTTCGTTATCTGGAAACATTTTATAATGGAATTTCATTTGTCTTTAAGAAAAAATTCGTTACAGAGAAAATTCGTTATATAGAAGTTCGTTACGTAGAGGTTCTACTGTATTTTCTTTCCCCACAAATTTTATTTATTAAGACAAATTTAAGATATCGAAGCATCTTAACCTAAACGTTTCTTACCGAAAGATCATTTTACAGTTAGTAATATTGATTTTTTAGTTAAATTCACTACAACGGTAAATATGATCAATAATGTTGTAAAATACAATGTTATATCTAATCAACTTTTTTTGTTGTTAGTTGTTTTTTGTTATTGGTTTTATTATATATTTACCTTTACATTCATTCATATGTGACGAAATATATTACACGATAATGCAGTCGAAATATATTACAGTTTCTTATTCCATGAACGTAGAAATGCTCAAAAACAGCTGACATCACATATAAAGAAGTGTTGTTTGTGTGCGCTGCATTACCGAGACTTAGGCTCACAAACCCCCTACCGAGAGATAAGATGTTCACACATCAAAACCATTCGATTTTAATAACATATGATTAGCAGATAAATATATAGTTTTCTATTTTTACAAAACAAATTTAACAATTAACAAGATTCGAAAGAAACCCCGAGGGAAAAAACCTTGAGCACGCCGTCCTTTAGATGGGATGATAAGCGATGGTCCCAAGACTGTGCGATGTCAGATACACGTAAGACCCCAAACCAATGTGAATAAACCTGGGTAGGCAAAATTTATGATAGTAGTCGGGTTCATGACCATCAGAGTGACAAAAATAACACTCTGGTAGATTTCATATAGAATAGTTGTAATGCCCAGCCATGCGCGAGAGATACAAAACTATAGTCAGGTCCAAGTCAGTGTCGCTATAGTCACCCAAGTAATAGGTTCGAAGAGCGCTCTAGTAGTGGGCGATATGACCGCTCAGTTGAAAACTCGGGCATGAATCACAATAACTAACAAGTATTTTATTATTTATTATTAGCTTCTGAAGATGTAACGTTCAAAGTGTGACAGTTTCCGATGTTACCCCCTCCTCAGCACCAGGGAAAGACATAGTTCGAAAAAAAAAATAATAGTTGGAGTTATTCGATCTAAATAAATGTTACTTCAAAGGATCGTCTGTCTGACTGTCGATACTCTCGGCATCTGAGGAGTCCTCGTTAGTTCCCCTCCAGACACTGTCCATGGTGGCTGCCTCCACATCACTATCTGAGTCACTGGCACACTCCAGGACGTGGTTCCTAGCCAGGGCCGCCTTGCTAACCTCGGCATCAACTGCAATATTAATATTTAATATAAACATTAGCTAACAATAAATCTGAAATGGAGAACAGATCTGTTAGCCCCACCACTCGCACACCCCTCAGTCACACAATAAATACAGTAATTTATATTCTACAGTATGAATACAGATTATACAGGGATCACGGATAAAGGAAAATCACACTAAATCCAAAGTCTATAGTAAACATTATTGTTTTTCTTTAGATATATAAGTTTAATTATGACCAGAAGGACTCTTAGAATCCAGGGCTGAGAAATATTCATTCATTAACAGAACCTGATTCTTACAGGAATCTTACTCAACGTTTTTCTCCCCACAAATTCTTCTCTTTTTCTAAGACGAAAAGTATAATCTCGCTAATCTGAATCGAATAATTACTTTATTATTTAATTGGAACGAAAATCCCCTATTAAGCCGCGACTCGGCCGTATTGTTATCAGACATCTTCAAACAAATCGACAGCATTGAATTTGGCACCAATCAAAACCACTTATAAAATGGTTTTTATTGCATTTACGCTTTGTTCTTGATTATGTGGGATATAAGTGTTTCTTGGCAATAATTCATCAAAATAATATAATAATTATTATCTAATCTATTCTGACACTTTTAATTCAAAAAGATAAGAAAATGGTTAAATAGTATTTTGGTAAAATGTTTTTTATTGCATTTCGCTTTGTTCTTGATTATGTGGGATATAAGTGTTTCTTGGCAATAATTCGTCAAAATAATATAATAATTATTATCTAATCTATTCTGAGATTTTTAATTCAAAAAGATAAGAAAATGACATCTTGAAATTATATTTTGATCATAAACTGGATAGGAGCATTGGATGCTTAGGTGCCTAGGTGCACAGCCCAGTCATATAAAATATACTTTACTGAACCAAACATAGTTTTACCCAAAGAATTCAGAGGTCAAAAAATTCCTGAGTGCGAGAAGTTTGGGAACTCCTGCCATATACAAAATAAAAGGAAATGTGTATATACATACCGAATGGATTAATGGCCTTAGATCTACAGCTGACTTCATTTTCACTCTTAGCAATAGACCTGAGAGGCTTCACATAATGGGATAGACCTGACAGAAGGTACTCAGGGGTGATGGGAGGTACATGCTTAGCTCCAGACCTCTGGCTCTTCAACTGAGTGGTCAATGAGTGAAGGGCACAATATCTGAAAATATATAGGGAATATTAAGTATCTAGTAATCTAAGAAACTAAAGAAAACAAGAAAAAAAATGTATATACTTTATTTAAAAGTACACAAGTTATTGATATAATAAATCCATCCGACGGAAAAATTAAAGGATACACTAAATGTACAAAATTTCAAAGCCAACAAGACTACCCAGAAAAAATAATTGATAGGGTAAACATCAGAACAGAAAACATAATCTTGAGGTATGCAACACTTTTTTAATGCTGTCTCTAAAATGTAAGATTTACAGAAAAAGTTTGCTCTTTCATCATGTCGTAATTCAAGTATTAAAATAATGTTGTAACTGTTAAAATTGACAGGGATATGTATTATCAATCAATTATTCATCACTTTTCTTTTTCAGTTCTCGACATAAGAAATTTAATATGTAGATAGTATTGCGATCGTCCAAAAATAAAATTTGCATTTAGTTATTACGTTATGACTAAAGCGTTATATATTTCTCTAATGCTGTAGACATTTTCTTGCAATATGTGTTTTCATTATTCACAATATGGACCCCACAAACCAAATATATTTCAATCTTAAAGGCTTATCAGACACTCCTTAACACTTATATATAATTTCTAGGAAAATACGATTAGTAAAGCTTCCGTCATCGACATTACACTTTATGTATTTATTGTCAAATTAGACAGTAGAAGTGTTAAAGAAGTACTTTTATTTATAATACTTTTAATCTATTTTTTATTATTTCTATGTTAACACAGACCTCAAAAATGTATTGGGACGTTATAAGATACTTATAAATTGTATAATTTTATTGTATCTACATATTCAATAGCTACCACAAATATCTGGGGACATTCATATGAGAACAGTAACAAAACGAGAACTTGAATTGGTAAAAATGAGAGAACGGTTTTATATATTCATTAAATACATAATTCTACTAAACATTATACCGAAAGAAATTCGAAGAAAGCTAGAAGGATTTATAAAAAGGAATAGAATATCTGCACGGAGTGAACGTTGTCAATGTTGCAGTTACATGGAATGTTATCTTATTTTGTCAGCAACACAAGTTCGCAGATTCTGTATATAATTAAGCAGCTAACCTTCACATTGAAATGTTTTAGCTACATAAAAATCACATATATTTAATAATTAAAAAATAATAACTTACCCATCGTTGTTATCACCTCTAGGAGCAGGTACAAGACACCTTTTATTATTTGTAGGGTACGCATATCCGCAAGGCTTATACGGAGCATTTTTATCTTCTAAAATATGCTTTATACAATACTGATATTGATCTAAAACAGCCTGATGACACTGTCTTGGTTTGTACTGACAAATAGTGTCTGATATATGTTTAGGAATTGGTTTCTTGCCCAGAGAATTAGTAGTTGAAGAAGACGACTTCACATGACGTAACATTTCGTTATTCTTTTTTTCTTGTTACGCTTAAGTCAATGACATACTTAATGAAAAGTTAGAAAAATTGACAGCACAGATGTCAGTACAAAAACCAAAAGTGTGTTTATAAGTAGTAGGTCATGACACTAGCTCAATTTTATTTTAAAAACAAGTACATTACATTTAAATAAATTACTTTTGAAAATATGAATTTACAATTTGCAGAATTCAAAAACTAATTGAACAGTTTAAACGAGACAATCAAAAACAATAACACTACAATTCGTCACAGGGAGCACCAAACGTTTCAAAACTTCGGAACCCGAACATCCAATATCAGAAGACGCCATCTTGAACAAGTCTTAATATGGAATGACTATACTATATTAGATTATTCTGTAAAATGATTCATACTGAAGAGCAAAATAAATATAATAATGAAAAAATGATAGATAAGCATCACAGAAATCGATATTCTTAAAAAATATTTTTCTTTAGTAAAAACAACAATAATCGTATTAAATATTTTTCTATGCAAATTAAATACATTGAGTATTTTAATTGTCTTTCTCTTAGCTTATAAACACTACGTGCGAACTTTTGTGTTGACGAAATGCCAGAACAATGGACAAATTTAATTTTTTCTCCTGAGAGGGGGGGTCTTGTACGATAAATCCTCTACGATATGGAAACACACATATGTATCAATATTGAATTTGATGTCTGAACATCGTTATTATTATTTTTAGGGCACAGAAAAAAAAACTGGGGGGAAAACTAAAAAAGCTAAAATAAATAAAATTGGTAATATTGGAATTTATTTAATTCTTGAGTCTCGATACTTTATGGTGATAAAAATACTTAAAACTGCAAAATAAATATACGAATACATAACAGGAATAGTGTAATGTGAAATGGTAAAGGAAGATGTTGACTACGACTGTGGTTGGAAATATGGACCATAGTTTGGTTAGGCAATTATGGCAAGGATAGAAAAAACATTTTCCATGGATTAGGGTATACTAGATTGGACAACCTTGGAAATGGTTTTTTTCTTCTTCACACTATCGATGTCATTACTATCGACAATCTTATAAAATGTACATCTTTTGAAGTTTACTGTTACATTGTTATCAGGTTAGTGTCGGTAGAAGGATCTGTTCCATAATTTTTTAATCATTTGATTTATTATTTTTCTTCAAAAGGGGAAGTTATGTCCCTTCCAAAATGAAAAAAAGTAGTGGGGATTACTTAAAATTTTCTTATCTGAAGGAAAGAAAATAACATGATAAAATAATTTACTCATCCTCCACGATCAGTTGAAATGTCCTTTATATTTACGTGCATTTTTAGAACTAAGAGTCTCATTTCTCACAGATCACTGTATTATTCTTGTTCAAATAATATAAGAACATTACAAAGTTGGTCAAGTATCACAGGTAAGAGTATGCTGTGGAATATATTAATTTATTTTGTTGAAAAAGGTACCTAGATTTTTATTTAATATTTTTTAGACAAATGTTTTCCGGTGAACAATGGGGCGAAGGGTGTTCACATTGAGAAGCATAGCTTCGTTGCTCCACTCCAAACTAACTCAAGTAAGAAAACGCTATATTAATAATAATGAATATTTAAAATAATTTTTTTTATTTGTCGGCTATAAAAAAAGTGTTACTGTTTTCTTTTCTACTAGTTGTAGTATCCGGTATTGTCGGGGATATTGTTATATTTTGCATAGCTTCCTTTAACAACAACATGTTTAAATACAAGATGAAACAATGATATCGATTGCAATTCATTGATTATGGACTAACGTTTCGAATGGAATGAAAGATAATGCCTATGGGAAGCAAGGCTGGATTATGCAATCGCTGACGTATACTGGCATTTTTTACTTTCCAAGCAATGTGAAGTATAGGGGAAGTTATGTGATTGGTCAAAAATTCGATGCGGAGTTTTCATGTTTTTCGAACTCCTGACTATAAAAAAAAAAAGGCTATGTGTCTGTGAATGAAAATGAAATATCTGCCGTTGTAATGAATGTTTTTTACACGAAATTTCATATGTGTATTCAAAGCCCTATAAAGACAACACGCATTAGTTTTCAGCGGATTCAGCTGAAGCGGAGGGTGGCTCAACTAAAAAATTGCAATTTGTCCTCGTAATTAACGGGCATGCATGAGTCTATTTTGAGTATACAAAGAACAAATCAGGTTATTTGAATTATAATGAAAAAATTTCTGTCAAAACATAGAAAAAGTCGTCAGTGAACAATCGACAATACGTGTACTTCCCCAGAACGAATTAATCAATTAACTTTTCGCTCCCCCTCCAAAACCAGTCGACCGTTAGCACTGATATGCAACAGTTGACTTACATTGGGGCTCCTAAATTCTCATACTAAATTTTGTGTCGATAAATTCATTACATCGGCAATTATTAAGGTTTTTGAATTGGGCCCCCTCCTCTGACCCCTCTTTCTTTCTTCCTGTTCCGCTAAATATTAATAAGTGTAGTCCTTTTCGGGTTTTTATGTTAAGCCTCCCGCCTATTTCCCCCTTTCTCTTTGGTCGATTTGGCTGAAAAACAATAGGTTGGAGGTTTCTGGATTCAAATTTAATCGTAACATACATATATCGAACATTATTTACTGTTTTTCTTTTTCTTGACAACAACTCAATTACACAATATACTGTCATGTGAAAACAAAGAATAAGATGTCAGCAATATAGTAAGCTGATAATGGTTATAAGCAAAGTAATGAAGTATAGAAAAAAGAAAATTTGTAAAAAGTAGAAGAGGTTAGGTTTTATGACTCATGCCCGGGCTTAACTACGAGGTCATATCGCCTACTACCAGAGCGCTCTTTCGTCACTCTGGTGGACATGAGCCCGACTCTACTGTGGGAGTCCTAAATTTTCCTACCCTAAATTTTTATTCATCTAGGTTAGGGGTCTTTAAGGAGTTCCTGACACCGTACAGGCTCGGGACCATCATTTAACGTCCCATCCGAAGAACGGCGTGCTTAAGTTTATTTTACCTCCCAAATAAAATAAACTAAGGGCCTCGGTCGGGTTTCGAACCCACTTTCTATGAAAGTAGAAGATTCTGTATAAACTAAATGACCAAACTAAAACTACCTACTTTAATGTCTTTAAGAAAGTCTATTATTTGCTTATATTTTTCTTTAACGGGGTTCTTCTGCCAAATTGCAGGGTGTCCGTCCGGTTACTTTCGTCGTGTCTCTTCGTATTTCAGACACTTCAGTAGCACGTGGTCCATATCCTCTGTACTGCCACACCGGTCACACTGACAACTATTAGTCACTTTGATGATATATTTACTATGTTCTCTAGGGTATTGGTCATCTGCGCCTGTTGAATGCCGAAGGTTTCTACACAATGATCGAACCTTATCCTCTGCTGAGCCATCCTCTTCCGCTCCTCCTCCTCCTCCACAGAAGTTGTCTGTTTTCAAGAGGTTCAAAGCCATGTACCGCGACTACTGGTACGTGCTAGTACCCGTTCATTTGATCACATCTGCTGTCTGGTTTGGAGGATTTTACTACTTGGCCAGTAGGTAATTTCATTTAGTTCTCAATATATGTTCTGTGTTCTTGTCAAATATTTTTTTTTGTTTAATGTTGAATGGTGAAATATTTTCGACAACCTGACAGGACAACAGGAACCTGAAGTGAAAATTTAAACATATCGTAATTGATTTCAAGACTTTGTAGGTTATATTCTTTATAGTCACAGTGTGCAATAAAAAAAATAAATAAATAAACCGGTAGAAATAAAATAAATGTGTAAATAAATAATAATATTAATATTGAAAAAATTAAACAAAAAGATATTCCGATGAATCTTATAAAAATGAAGTGAAATAAGGTTTTTATATATGAAACATGACTTTTATACCATGTTTTTTTAATTATTTTTGAACAATTAGAAGAAAAAAAAATGTTTCCTAATAGAGGGTTTTCTATAACAAAAATATTTTTAGTTGGATTAAAAATTATTTTTATTTTTCAATATTGGTAATTGAGGCAATTAAGGTATTTATATTTTAAACAATATTTTCTTTATTTCATTTCAGACGTATCTAGACACTCTAGTCATTATCAATTCTAAAAAACAAAATTCTTTTAAATAACAATAACCTTTATAATTACAATTCCCATAACTCTTATTTCACATATTATTAAAAAGACAGATCAGTACTCACCTAAATACAGAATGATATATAAAATTACTATTCCAATCATGTATTGTATAACATTAATTGTCGTCAAATTTTCTAATAATTCATATTTAAGACTTATTTTTTTTTTTTTTTCAAAAAGAGTAATTTCTTGCTTGACACTAGCTTCATTAGCAATTGTTAATATTGCTTCTAGATATATAAAAAGTGTATTAAATAGCAGATGAAGACATAATAAGTGCAACTGATTATTTGTTGAATATTTATTATTTTGCAATGATAATAATAATAAACTTACATTTTTAGCGGTGTGGATGTTGCTGAACTGGCAGCTCAACTAAGTTTGAGTGATGAAACTATTGAGAAAATCCGAAGAAATAGCCATTCCGTGCCCGGATATTTGGCCATTTCCTACCTTCTGTACAAAATATGTACTCCTCTCCGGTATACAGTTACATTAGGTAAATACTGTTTGTATTTATATATTTATTTTGATGGAGATGAGCTCGAGGTTCTATAATAAAATATTTGCTAATTGTCAGCTATTATTTGATTGCGATGAATTTGTATTCAATGACAATTGTGTTATTCCATTATAGAAGCCATTTTTTAAGTACACTGTTTCAGTAATACACTCACGTTTAATATTCATTGTTATAAAAATAAGCCACTAGAGGGTGTGCACAATACTCTACAGTGTATATGAGACACCGTATAAGCCTTAATATATAGAAATATAAAGAAAAACGAATGTTTTTTAAAAATATTTTCTATTTCATAAGATATATAAATTATATGGGAGTACTTTCGGTATTGCTACCATCTTCGTGGATGAAGATGGTAGCAATACCGAAACTAATCTCATATAATTTATATATCTTGTGGAATAGACAATATTTAAAAAAAAAACATTAGTTTTACTTTATATTTTTATTAAGTGTTTCACAATATCTCTGCGAAAAATGTTATGTATCCTTAATATATTGAATACATTATTGTAATACTCTGCCGAAATAATACATTATAGGGTGTGCGCAATACACTATAGTTATTATGAGACACCTATAAACCTTAATATATACAATACATTGTTGTAATACACTCTGTTTATAATAAATGCTTCTTTACTGCCTTATATACACTATAGAATATAAGGTCTGGTCGTGGACAAGAATGAGGCGGAGCGTTTTTGTTAACATGGAATTATTTATTTAATAAGAGTAGTAACGGTTGAGACACCTTTATAAATAATAAGTAGTAATAACCAGATAAATATTAACTTTAGTTGGCAATTTATTTTATTGAAATGACTTGCATACTATAAATCTAACAAATACAATTTCATAATTGGCTAGTTAGCAGAGTAATCAATGGTTAACTATTTTTATTGTATAAAATATAGGGGTCGGTAGCTCAGGTGTAGCGTGCTAGGTTACTGCCCCTGCGGCCGAGGCCCTTACGTTTTTTATCTGGTAGGTGTAAAACGTTGAGCATGCCGTCCTACGGATGGGACGTTGAGAAATGGTCTCTAGCTTGTACGATGTCCGTACCCTAGGTCAGTAAAAACTTAGTGTAGACAAAATTTAGGACTCTGGTAGTTGGCAATATGACCTCGCCGGTCATGAGTCACAATAACTAACTCTTATAAAATAAATATAAATAATATCGTAATAAATATTTAATGTATAAGTATTTTATTAAATTAAGGTTTTTGGGTGTTCTTATTTGTAATTACTGAATGGAGTAATTTTCATTTCGCATGAGTGGGACCTTTTGAAAGAAGAGTATTATTAATAACGCTCCAATAGTAAATAAAGAATACACTTATTCTTAGTTTTATGCAGCACATTTTTGAGAACTAACTTCTCCAAAACTATCTCAGATGTATGTATTTCGGATAAGCTTGAATGCATGGATCCAATATGGTGTTTTTAACTTTTTCCGTTATAAGAGGAGAGGGGGGTGAAAAAAACATGAAGGTTATGACTAAGTTGTGTATCAATTGAAAAATAATGATGAGTAAAATCAGAATATATATATATTTTTTAATTTTTAGATTTTAAAATGAAGGCATGAGGAGGAAGTGTGTGTGTGCAAAGGTTGGTCCCCATCTATCTCAGACGATATGATTGATAAGAATCTGAAAATATAGATAAAAAAATATATAATAGAAAAAAATGTCTGATAGGAGAAACTTTCGAGTAAAATTGTCTAATAACTGACATTTTCTATTATAATTGTTTTGGATGATATCCAAGAGTGGGCGATAATTGTGTCTAACATTTATTTAATTTCAAAAAGTTCCCATTAATGGGAAGTAGAAATTACTCGATTTAGTAATTATAAATAAGAATATCCAACAAATGCTAATTAATTAAATAAAACACTTATTAATTAAATATTTACTAATTATAAATATTTATTCATTTATATTTATTTTATACGAGAGAAACATTTAAAGGATACTTCGAAACCCGGCCGAGCCCTTAGTTTTTTTTATCTGAAGGGTAAAAAACCTTGAGCGCGCCGTCATTCGGATGGTACGTTATGTTATGGTCCCGAGCCTGTATGATGTCAGGTACTCGTTAAAGACCCCCCCACCCAAGGTGATTAAACCTGAGAAGGCAGCATTTAATCTGACAGTAGAGTCAGACTCATGTCCACATTCTGGTAGTAGGCGATATGACCTCGTAGTTCCTATTCATTTCCAAAAGTAGCTTCGCTGCCTTCCGAAAATATATAATTGAATGTATCGTTTAAAGAAAATCAACTTACCTGGAGGACAGAAATTGTTTTATTTTGTTGATTTTTTACCGGGATTATCAATAGCTGTCGTTGCTCAGAAAAGACACAAACAGACAGGAAATATCATGACTCTTCTGCCATTTTTTAACAAATAATTAAAATATTAGTATGTTTGTATTTCCGACTAAAAAAATGAATATGTCCTATATAGACCAAATTTACAATTATATATATATATATATATATATATATATTTCTATTTTGTTTTATTTAGGTGGTACTACTGTTTCAATAAATTATCTTAAAAAATGGGGATATATTAAACCCATACCGAAAAAGGAAGACTTGAGAAAAATGTTCAATGAACAGAAGGAATCATTGAGACATAAGAGTGAGAGTTTTAAGGAGAGAAGAGATTTGGTGAAAAGAACTGTTCTAAAAAAATTGTCTGATCAGAAGAGTTAGTACTTTTAGTTATTTCTTTATATACTATTGTTCTGTAATAGTAACTATATATAAAAGTAAAATATATATAGTAAAGTTATAGTTCTATATATTACCCTTATTATTTAAATGAAAACCCTTTTTTTTTTTATTTGTTACATTTTTATAGAAGGAAAGCAAGCGTCTAATTTACTGAAAAAAATTCTTCAGAGAAAGAAAAATTCCAAAGTTGGCTGACATGAAGGAAGGACTCTATAGAATTTGTCAAATTGTATATTGTATTGTAAATATAAAGGCTAATAATTACATTTCTGTTTACTGTATTACATTACCCCAGGAAAATTCAGGATGGTTGATATTTTCCAAAGCTATTGGATTTTCTTTTGTCAATAAAAAATATTAAAAGACTTCAGACTGTGAAAAGGGCAAAGGAAGGCTCTTGAGAATGTTGCTCTCTTCTTTTTGTAGATTATTACCAGTAGCTTTTTTCTTATATATTTTATTTTGAGAGGGCGCCGGTAGCTCAGTGGTATGCGTGCTTGACTTCTGAGCTCAAGGTTGTGGGTTCGTAGCCCGATCGAGGCCCTTAGTTTATCTTATCTGGGAGGTAAAATAAACTTAAGCACGCCGTCCTTCGGATGGGACGTTAAGCGATGGTCCCGAGCTTGTACGATGTCAGGTACTCGTTAAAGACCCCTACCCTAGATGAATAAAAAATTTAGGGTAGGCAAAATTTAGGACTCCCACAGTAGAGTCGGGCTCATGTCCACCAGAGTGACGAAAGAGCGCTCTGGTAGTAGGCGATATGACCTCGTAGTTAAAGCCCGGGCATGAGTCATAAAACCTAACCTATTTTATTTTGAGATTATATTTCATTGCTACATTAAGGCTATATAAGATTATTTATTTACACAATATTTTTTTATAAATTTTAATAAAGGTATTACATTTGTGTGATGAAAACTCTTCGTCCTGCGATCCACGTTGATATGACGTCTAAGTTGTCGTTAAGGACTACAAAGTCAGCATCCGCTCCGAAGTCTAGGGTCCCTTTCTGTTTCTCTATCCCCAGAGCCTTGGCAGACTGAAGCGAAGCAGCTTCCAAGGCTGTGACCAGAGAACATCCTGTTGCTTGCATAAAACCTCTTATACAAAGAGTAACCTTTTTCACACCACCGGCCATGATGGGGGTTCGAGCAATGTACGCCACATCTTTGTGCACCTCAAATGCCTTTTCTCCTATGTGATAGATAGACTTGCGAGTGACCCCCAAGGCCGCATTTGAAAGCATTGTTAGTATGATTCCGTTTGGGTGGCTTTGGTAGGCGATCTTGAGAGCGACTGGATGGATGTGATACCCGTCCGAGATGATGGTATAGAAGATCTTGTCTCGGTAAGGGGAGCCAAGGAGGCCGATGAGCCCGGGCTGACGATGGTTGAATTCCTTCATGGCGTTGAACAGATGGCTCACTACCCTAGCCCCTTTTTGAACTGCTTCTTCAGCGGTGTCCACTGACGCCATCGAGTGTCCCAGACCAACAACGATGTCCTTCTTAACACACCATTCTATCACCTCCATGCTTTTCTCTATCTCCGGAGCTAATGTGATCATTTTAATAGGTGTTATATCCCCATATGTTTTCTCAAGTGTCTCTACTCCTTCAGATAATTCCAGCATAAATTGAGCTCCATGTTTACCTCTTTTGATCCGATTTATAAAGGGTCCCTCGACATGTGCCCCCAGGATATTAGCGCCTTTGATTCCGCCACGTTTTTGACCCAATAGTCCAATGATTTTACTGTATACATCTGGGCTGGACGATACAAGAGTTGGAAGGAATGATGTCACACCTAAGGACAACAGATTTTTTGCCACATGTTTGACTGCTTTAGGGTTGTGTGGCAAATCATATGTAAGATCTATACCGAACCCACCTTGTATATGCAGATCTATAAAACCGGGGGCAACCAGCAATCCGCCAAGTGATATTTCACGAATTTCTTCTGTTTCTTGTTGCTGAGGAGTTATGTCTTTTGGGTTAAGAATTTTTCCCTCTTTAACCCACATTACATCTTCGTAAATTTTATGATCCCTTAATATTTTACAACCTACAAACTTCATAAGTTTCTTTGGCATCATCACCCATTTAAATGACAATTGTCCAACCTGTTAAACTCCATGTAACAGTGCACTGCTCCTGAGGAACAAAATCTTTTATGATTAATATTTGTCAAAAGAACAGAATTAACACACATTCAATTAAAGCTTTAAAATCATATTAAGGTAAAGAAAACTAGATTAAATTCATACAAACTCTATTTTCAATGATAACAAATCTTTTCACATAACCTTATACTCAGCTGTTACGTACATATCAATCTACTGCTAGATTAAAATTATTATTATTTTTTTTTTTTAACCTTTATTACATAATTTCCAACTATGAAATATATCACAACAAGGAAATATAATCACAAAGAAAAACAGAAATACCACTTGAGTCTCTTGATGAGACGGCTGGTCAATACCACCGCCTCCTCAGGGGTCCTCCTCAGGCAGGAGGTCACGCGGCCAACGACGATTCAGTCTCCGAGGAGGCCCGCCCGGCAAGGACCGGACCGACATGGCTTCCACCAGTGTATTCGGATGTGACGTGAACTTGTTGTGCAAATTTGTGTATAATTTTTGTCTAACTTCGTGTAAGAATGGTATGTTCAAGTCATGATGTAATGTTATGTTTGATACGTAGTAAGGGCATTGTGTGATTGTTCGGAGGATTTTATTTTGAATGGCTTGAATTCTTTTTGTGTGTGAGGGCTTAGCTGAACCCCAGAGCTGAACGCCATACGTCCAGATAGGCAAAATTATTTGTAGAAATTCTTAATCATAAGTTATAGATGATACTGTTATAAATTGACAGCGTCGAAACATTGTTCTCTCTTGGTTTTATTATGGTAATCCTCACTTTCAATTGTCCAGAAGGCCTCCTGGCCTCTCAATAAATCTATAAATTCTAATGAAAAATTTTTTGTTCAGGAAACCATTGTGTAAATAATAATAACAGGAACAGTAAAATAATATTTTAGCAACTCTGAAAGACAAAAACAAGGTAAGAGGTAACGGAGGAACATGCAGATATCGCCACACACGAGCGATAAATCGGACAATGGATGGAAAATCGTTGAAAAATCCCCAGTGACCAGCGATCGATCAGCCGCCCAATAATATCGTCCAGATACCACCAGTACACTACGATCCATCGGGCGACCTATCGCTCCGTATGGGGGGAGGGGGGGCTTGATAACAAGGTTTAGGGCTATTAGCGTGGGTTATTTACCGATTTTGTATTTCATATAACCGTCAAATTCCTATTGCTCTACAGCTTTCGTATGAGTATATTATGTTATATTTATAGCAGTAAAAAAATGGTTTTGCAAAATAGCCGATATCTTTGTTCATAAGGACTTCTCTCATAATAAATGTTTAATGATGGTAACTCGGGGCTGATCTGTACATTTTTACTGTGACGCAGCGCCTCCCTCCTCTTCCAAAATTCTTCTTTTAAAGTTTATTTGGACAACATGAGTATTTTGTGCTCAAAATGTTTTAAAAATATGTTTTTGAGGTTTTTTCTTGAGCCTGGTTAGAGCGAACTCAAGGTTGAAATCACAATTCCGATTTAACTAATTAAAATTAAATAACGCCTTTTATAAAATCTTTATTATACATCACATAAAAAAGAGCCAAAATGAAAGAACACTATAAAAATTAAGAATTACTCTCAATATACATATATTGTTGTACTCTTAAGTAGGCCATATTTTCCTAAAAAGATCCATAAAAGTTTCATATACCATGAAGGTGATGCCTACATCTAAACAGACACGAGACAGTCGAGGCAAAACTCCCTTGTAGAAACTGAAACAATAAAAATATACACGCTTTTTATAATTTTGAAATTTCACTGTATAATATAATTTGAAAATTCAATTAAGAATTATTCATCGTAAAGTTACAGGAGAGTAGTTAGTTCAATGATAGGTTTTATTGTAAGATAATATAATTTGATGAACGTGGTCTCCCCAAAATAGATTTTTTAAATTTTCGTTTACGTTTCGCCATTAAGGCATCATCCAAACTTTTGTGACAAAATAAATAAATGCATAACCATTATAGTTTTGTAGGGGGGGCCATCGTGGCCGTGCGGGTTACTAAGTAGGGCTTTGGTCGCCGGGTTCCGATCCTGTCCGGGAGAGAGGTTTAATTAGTAAATAGAACTCCCTCCCGGGGCCAATAAAGAAAAGAAAAAATTTTATATGGTAGTTGATTTTAAAATTGGATCACTTAACCATATGACCTATAGTAATACCATGTCAATTATATAATATATTTTGTGAAATTGACAATATTATATGATGAATACGTTCGGTATTGTTACCATCCATCTTCAGCCACGACTGAACAAAAACTTTTTACTTATATTATTTATTTCGTAAAAAAGACAATATTAAAAAAAAAAAAATTCTTTATTTTTTAGTAATGTTACGTATAATTATAGTAATTGAATGTTAGTTAACAGGTCCATGGTGTTTAAGAGATGAAATTTTAATATTGACTACCATATAAAACTATAATGGTTAGGTGTATCTTTTTTTTTATTTTGTCAAAAGTTTTGATGATGCCTTAATGGCGAAAAGTCAACAAAAATAAAACAATGCTTTATTGAGGTTTTTATAAGAAGTTAAAACAGATCGGACTAAAAAAGGGCCAAGTACCTGAACCAGTTTTTTTTTTAAATTGGTATAGTGCATAACCATTTTTACTGTAACGTGCTAAATGCCATCAAACATTTATTGATATTTTACACAGACAATCACTAACCATATTAATAACTTTTAAGCATATTATTTCATTATTTAAATATTATTTGCAGATATTATAAAAGTTTTTATATTATTGTTTTGGCAAAAATTCTACCATTGACAGAAAGTCTCTTTTTTTGGTTGGCTAATATTATTTTGAGGTGTAGGCCTTTAATACTACCAGTTTCGAAATCTCTGAGTGTATTTCCTTTCTTCAAGACTGAAACTGTGGCTAAATAAAACGATTGATACAATCATAACACTAGCGCTTCCTACCGAACGTTGCTACAACTGATAACAGGTGATGGTACTTAGCCCGTCTGTTAAACAATTAGATGGCTTAGTATAACCCCATACATAATTCAAGTCCGTATGTCCATATAGGTCTTATTATTGTCTTGTATATAGTCATTTTGTTCTCATTACATTGTCGGGATTTTCTGTTTAGCAACTTATAGAACTGCCAAAACCGTCGTTTCAGTCCTGTATGGGAATTTTTTTATTTTCTACGTATAGTATATTTCATCTTTATTAATATCAATATATTTGTTATTTTTATTGCGATAAAATTGCAGGAGAAGAAATTGCTTTATGGTCAGGAAGAATTCAGTTCATTTTAGAATATTAATATGATTGTATAAATACCAACTTACGCTTCAGGACCCTCGTTCTTCAGTATTTTAAAAAAGCAATCTAATGAACCTTTATATTTGTGAGCTTCGAACCCTTGCATCCTTGTTTTAACCACGTCAATAGGATTATTAACGAAAACGGAACATGCTCCTGCTGCTGCTCCGAAGATTCCTGTAAACTGATAAGAAATAACATCAAGTTTTATAATTTCCTCTAAAATATAAGCCAAAAAAACCAGTTGCTAACTATCCATGTTCAACTTAGGAATATTTGATTTCAATAAAAGTATGTGTGAAATTTGTACTACGTCACGATATTCGAAATATCTTAGTAATAATAAAGGAGTAGTAATCGAATAGATTTACATATCTGGGAATTTTGATGGTTGGGTCTCCATGTCGATACAAATCGTTGCATGTTTCCACAATGAAGAATCTAATGGCTTGATTACTTCCCTGCTTGAGAACTGTTGGAAGCAATCCTTGATAAATCCCTCTAATGCCTAGGAAAAAAAGTAACTATAACATAATGTACTTACATCCTCTAAAAATACATTTTTATAAAGAAATTGTAAAATTCTAATACTAACTAAACCAAAAACATTCATCAATGCAGGGCCGGCTTGATAGAGACGAATTAGGCAAAATCAGGCTCTAAAGATGCTAAAATTATATTTTTATATACTTTAAGTATGAAGTAGGGACATTTTCGTCAAGATTGACAGTGTTTTCACCCGTTACCGCAGCGGAACAAGGCTGAGCTGCCTATACATAACTTCACTTACACTACGGATAGCTGTGGAAGTAAAAGTGCTAATGTAATCGTCGGTGGAATGTAGCAAATAATAGCTGATATATATAATTATCTAAATATATATATATATTTTTTTAATTTACAACGACATAATGTAAGTGGGATGAGTTGAGGAATGACATGTGAGTGGCTGTACTGCTGAGGTACGCGACCGGAGAGGAGTCCAGGCTAGTCCTGGAGCAGGTCCCTCTACCATGGCCGCAGGCGTCATTGTTGATTTGTCGACAGAGTGTTTGTGGATAGTTGCTGAATAAGTGGATTGGCGTGGTGATGGAATTGGTCGTGAAGATTTTGATAGCGTGTCCCTGATAACAGAGGATACAAATGGGTCATTATGTAATGTGAGGTTGGAAACGTAAAATGGTGCATCGGGAATGTGGCGTTGTATATTGAATTGTAGTGACTGAAGGCGTTGTATTTTTGGTTTTTTCTTTGGCTGATCCCCATATCACGATACATAAGTCCAGATGGGTTTTAGTATGGTGTTGTATAGTCTTAAAAATGCATCTTTTTTTTTTTTTTTGCTCGGGTGCTCCGGTAAATCACCCGCCCCGCAACTTCGTCGGGAAGAGGTAGAATTGAGAATTGTTGCGATGGGTGTCTAGGGGCGACAAGACTGGCGCTCCCAGACCTCCTAGGGTTGCGGCTGATTGGCGGCGCTGAGAGAACTCGAGTTCGGTGGAGTGGGGCTGCTTCTACGACGCGGTCGCCAGGGGTAGACTTTGGGCCTGGCCCATCAATCCCCTCCGGCGCCGTGTCAAGAGGGCTTTTTCTGTTCCTGCCAGGAGGTGACAAACCAGCTGGACGCCGGGTAGTTGGACTCCGTCATCAACTCCGGCAGGACCAATCCAGATACGATCCTGTCGCGCGGATCAACTCCATCCTAGACCTGTCGTACAGCGGGCAGTCGAGGACCACATGTTCTGCAGTCTCGATGCCGCCATATGAACAGTTCGGGCTTCCTCTTGAAGAAGAGTATGCATCATTGTAAATAATTTGGTAATAACGTTGAGTCTCTTGTACCAGTTTATAAACCTACTCCTGTATTGTATTTCAAATGTATAGATGTGCCTGTTTTCATGGGAATATGAGGCGCCCAAATACATTGATCGTTCGTGTTCGTCTAGGGCGTCAATTTTCTTTACGCTACCCTGCATCAATGAACTACAAATTGGTCGGATTTGTTCCCTCATAATTGGGAAGCGTTGAAATACTTACTGTACGTGTTGGGCTTAAAAAATGAAGATTTGTACGTTAAATTGGAATATTACACATCTAGGTACCTTTTTCTTTCACGATCATCCCCACACCATGTAAAAACCCTTTAAAACGTGGTTTAGGTAATCGTCGGTCATTTATAAATTTCACTTTGATACTTTCCATTGGTGTAACAGCAATAATGGCCTCCGCAACTCCAGCACCGAGGCCACATATTGCACGATAAGCAGGGGCCAAGTTTCCTTCTTCATCAATCAGAACCGATTTGAAAAATTCAAATCCACCAAATCTACAAAAATGGATAATAAAGAATATTTATTTTTAATTATTCATCAATAAAGTGTATGGAAATAATTTTTAATAAAATAATTACTTTGTAACGGATCCCTACACATTACATCGGCTCCTTGTTATGAGAGAGGACGGGACAAGAGTGACATTCTCCCCATTCCTGTCCTGCACCCCCACCTACTCCGGCAGAAAGCAGGGTGGGGGTTCCAGGCGGTTATATAAACTGGGTAGCTAGAAAAGGTCGACACTCACTCAACCTTCTACTGTCTGCTAACTTTGTATGCTGTCCTTCTAATAAATATGTATCTTGCCATTAACTGTTATTATTTCTCATTGAACCTCACCATCTCTTTCCTACCTCCCGGAATCGTGCCCACGTGCTGGTCACACGTGGCCGACTCTGGATCGAGACGCGAGCTGGTCTCTCGTGTCCCGGTAAACCTCCTCACTCTGAGACACCTGCTGCCCCCGTGTACTCAGATCATGCCTGATCCGACTGCTGCACTTGCTGGTCCCTCGTGCTCAGGCCATCGTCCAACTTGTGGCAGTCGCTGGTTCCGCTCCCCTAGTTATCCCTGCTCCATTCCACGCGCAGGTCCCGCGTAGTCTATTCCAGGTTTAAGGACGAGCTGGTCCCTCGTGCACGGGCTACCTTTCCAGCACATTCCCGAGTCGCCCGCAGGCTCCTCACCCTTATTCCTAAACTTGGGACTGGTCCTCCGAGGTGTGCTCCACCGAGCCTCCAGTTGGTCGCTGGGACTCCTCACTTCCCCCTCTCCTAACCTGTCATACCTATCGCCAAACCTAAGGAGTGGGTACAGGAGACGCAACCTACCGGTCTCTGTGTGTGTGTTTACCGTAATGAGTGCGTAATTCCGCACAACGTATTGAGAGATTTTATTGAGAAGCTATTTCGAAAACGTTTGCTGTTGGATATTTTATACATTTCTAATCCATGAGCATCGATGTTATAGTGAGAAAAAATAAAATCATTGAATAGTGTGAAGAAATGAATAAATAATTGAAACAATCTTCTCTTTGAAATATTATCTTTTTTAAATTACATATATTTTTATTTTTTCGGTTTTAAAACAGAGGTCGGACCCATTCTTTGCTCATTACATACCCCAATTTCACGTAGATTGTATCTTGTGAAACAAAGAAGAAACAGTTTGCTCTGTGTCGAATTCAAAAGTTATAAAGAAACCAACCACGGCATTCAAAATTAATTTTACTCATTGAAACATAAAATTTCTAAACTAGGAAATAAGATGGAACGATCCTCTGAAAGTTATCACTACACACCTTACAGCAGCTTTAGGTATAGACCCATAAATGAGAATACTGAGACCCCGGTAGAGGCCAAAAAACCCATGACTTCTTACAGTTTTTTTGACACAATCGATAATTCCATCATAGTGTTTTGTGCCACCTTTTGCAGTTTTCTCATCTAGTTGTAGTTGGGTTTTCACATATTCTGTGGGATAAGTTATACAAATCTCAATTCCTCCAGTTATTCCGCCTAAAATAAAATAAATTAACTATTAAAATAGGGGGCCATGGTGGCCGTGCGGGCTAGAGCGTAGGGCTTTGGTCGCATGGTCTCACCATGGTTTGCGGGTTCGAATCCCGTTCGGGAGTGAGTTTTATTTCGTAGATAGAACTCCCTCCCGGGGCCATGGATGTCTTAAATAATTATATATAACACATTGACATGGCTAATATGCACCGTACATAAAGCCAAAAAAAAAAAAAAAAAAACTATTAAAATAGAACATATTTATTTTGGCTAACTTTTATCTTAGTTTCCCTGCGTAGCTTTCCGCAAAAACCTGATTTTTACTCTACTTATGGTTAGAACCTACTCGAATGAATCCTTTTGCGGGTAGAGACTAGAGAATTATAGAAAGTATAGAATTAGAAATAATATATATAGAAATTATATGTATAGAAATTAGAAAGAATACAATTTTCAATCTTCCGTTGGTATTTTTAGTTAGTTTTTGTGACTCATGCCTATAGAGGCCATATCGTCGCCTACCAATGAATTACAGATGTTTACTCATTTATGGTAGGGGTATTTAAAGAGTATCTGAAATCCCCCCCCCCATTTACTGGCTCAGGATCATCGTTTAACGTCTCATCCGAAAGACGTCATGCTCAAGGTTTTTTCACCTTCCAGATAAAGTGTACTTTTAACGAAGCACTACAGGTTTTCCTGTTGGATTTTTTTATTTTTTATCAGACATCTTTCAAACTGTAAATAATCTGGTTTAATGACTTTTATAATAGTGTACTCGTATGACAACTCTAGGAATGTTAAGTCCAATTAAGGAAATACCTGCTACGATTCCTCTGAGTCCTTTTTTCTCAGTGGATGCCGCAGCAGCTCCCGAATCCGACATCCATGGCCTTCTTCTGAACGGATAACCGGAGTATTCTGTCGGACTCATTGTCACAATTCACCAAATGTCAACAACTATATAACGTTACATTATTAACATAGCGGTAGTTTAATATTTACATAAGATAACCTTAATCTGTATACTTTAATAAGAATCATATGGGTTAGTTAGTTTGAAATTAGTTAGTTGAATTTTATATGAAACATAGATTTATAAAAAATCGGTTGTATTTCCAGAAATAAAAAAATATGTAATATCAACTGTAACAGACAAGACTTAAAATACATTTGAACAAAAAGTTTTGAAATATTGTAGGCTAGCAGGTTTGACCGATTGTAGTGCCTACTTAATAACTTGAATGGATGATCCAGAAATATATTTATCACTAACACCCCATCCTCGCTCTTAGCTTAAATACACATTTAGCACATGGCCTTCGTTAGAGTTAATCAGTTAGTTATTATGACAAGCCCGGGCTTTTACAATCAGGTCATATCGCCTACTACCAGAGCGCTCTTTCGTCACTAAGGTGGACATGAGCTTGACTACAATGGGAGTTCTAAATTTTATCTACCTTAAATTTTTATTCAGCCGGGGTAGGGGTCTTACGAGTACCTGATGTACAGGCTCGGAACCAGCTTAATGTCCCATCCGAAGGACGGCGTGTTTTTAAGTTTATTTTACCTACCAGATAAAGAAAACTAAAGGCCTCGGCCCGGTTACGAACCCGCTATCTTTAGCTCAGTAAGCAAGCACGCATACCACTGAGCTACAGGCGTCCTCGCCTACATTAGATAATTTTTTATTAATTTATTTGCATAATTACGACATATAATTTGGCGGGATGATTTGCGGGGAATTACATGTTCTTGGCTATACTGTTGAGGTACGTGTAAAAAGAAGAATCCAGGCTAGTCTTGGAGCAGGTCCCTCTGCCATGCCCGCTTAAGGTGTGATGGATTTGTGGGGAGCGTGTTTGTGCATAGAAGGAACAGTTTGTGCATAGTTAAATAGGTGGATTGGCTTGATGATGGAGTCTGACATGGAAATTCTGATGTGTCTGATAACAGAGGGTTCAAATGGAATGGTAAGGTCAGTGTGGATTGTGAGATTGGAAACGTAAAATGGCGCATCGTCAATGTGGTTTTGTGGGTTGATAATCGTAAAGTTATGACACTTTTTTAACGTAGGCCATAAGTACACGAATTTTTTTTTATTGCGAGGGGGTGGAGGTAAGTGATACCTCACTTCTTGATCTCTGGAGTGGCGCCGGGTAAAAAAAGTTTGATTCGTCTGGAAAATTGTAAACCATCTGGGGAGGCAGAAGTTGTTGTTCATTCAGGTGTGTGCTGGGCAACGGCACTGCACCACAGACAGACATATTTTTTGTTATACCACAAGGCCTATATTTGAAATTTTATGAAAATCAAATCAACCATTAAAGAAATAAATAAAGGAAAAATAATTTAGGTAATTGAGATGCTGCAAGCTTGGCCTGCATTGTGCTATATTGAAGAAAATGTTGTTGGAATCTGACTTGGTTATTTTGACGAAATTACGAAACAAATCATTCAAAAGCAAGTCCGACATTACTTCTCGCCGTGGTATGTGCCATTTTACAAAAAGCTTGTCTCCCACCATATACCTTTTTCGTTTTTGAACTGCAGTAGTACTTGCGACAATCGGTACGTTCATTAGATGTGAACTGGATTTAGTTTAGACGCGCAGCACTATTGACCATAATGTATCCAATAAAAATGTTGCCAACATTTTGTTGTCTAGTCTATACATAAGGTAAGCCTTTGGTAGATGTTCATCTTATTGTGAGATGTAATGTACCTTGCAAGATAATGTCTCTTATAAGATTCTATATCTCGTGATTCTTGATAACGTTCATATACGTAATATCTGAGATAGTATTAAATATCTTTTTGCTCAGGTTTGCCCTAGTATATCATCATCTACGACTTGCCAGTCTTTAGCCCATCAATATTACATGTATCATTAATTCCACTCAGGCCAATAGAAAAAAACGTATTCCAATATATTAAAAATAAAAATAGTTAAAAAAATTAGACAAATAAATAAAAGCAAGTTATTTTATTTTAAAAAATTAGGAACAAAATAACATCAATTTTTCAATATGTGTACAGGTACATTCTATATGTGTACAGGTACATTCTATATGTGTACAGGTACATTCTATATGTGTACAGGTACATTCAATATGTGTACAGGTACATTCTATATGTGTACAGGTACATTCAATATGTGTACAGGTACATTCTATATGTGTACAGGTACATTCTATATGTGTACAGGTACATTCAATATGTGTACAGGTACATTCTATTCTCCCTCGTATAACATTTAACAGGTTATTTTTAAAAAACAAAAATATTTCAATGTCAAAAATTCAAATTCTTTTGACTTTTTTTATTTGTTATTATTTAGTTGGCTTCAGACTTGAGTTCCTCCTGAAGTTGGACTAATCCTCAGTTCGCTGTTAGATGAATGGATCTGGTAAATTACAAAAAAACAAAAAAAACATTCAATTATAGAAGATTCTATTATACATTAAATTATATAAGATTCTATATTATACACACAGAAATGATAGTTAATGATCAACAAGTGATTAGGTATTGGACTGGACTACATTTAGGAAAAACTGATGAAGAACAATCAACAATCTGACCTTATGACCTGTTTTTTTTTTTTATTCGCCCATCCAAGTATATTGTCCTATTAATGAAAATAAGTATAGCCAAAATATTTTTTCCTCAAAGTAGGTATTTCAGGACATAATAGCGTTTAAAAATGCAGATTTTCTTTATTCAATCATTTATAATCCAAAGAGATAAAGTAGAGATTTTTTTGTTGCGTTATGCACCTAATGAGCATTTCAAACAAGATTTTCAATAAACATATAATTTATAGAATAAATTATTTATGAAACTTTTTGTTATGAAATCTGTTCTATTTGCTTACTCGTCTGATAAATCATAATACTACTTCAGGAGACACATCCCATCCTCTGTATCGGTTTCATCACTAGAAAAGTTCAAAATCATCAAATACCTATATTTTATTTGTGAGTCGACATATTGAAAATTCTGTTCAGAAAATAACATATGGATTTTTGATGATTTTGGAATTTTTAGTAAATTTGATGAGAACGATACTGAGGCTGGGAGATATCCTAAACGTATAACGTTATTATTTTTTAAGTCTTGAAATACGTGGGGAGAGATTTTATAATGTCATTGTGGAGCAGGTACGTGAGTAATAGTTGATTTAAAAAAAGTTACCAAATGTAGTTTCCATATTTTGATATGAAGATGAATGAGATATTACTGAGAAGTAAAACTAATCTGTCTGGGACAAATACATTTTTGTAACCAAATGAGACTCATTTATCTCTAATATACTCGTGTACTCGACTGTCCCTCAATATTGGTTACTACATGTTACTACATATAATATAATTACTATAATTATTAACTATACTAAAGTTATACTTTAATTGTGATGGGCTGGTCAGTCTCTTCCTCTTCCACCATTATTGATAGTCTTGTCTTCTCGTCTTCGTTTAGAGCGTCTTTTTTAGTACCTCTTTTTATTGCTTTCATTCTGAGAAAAGAGTAATGGAAAAAATATGAATAGATTATTAATAATTTCATTAATGACAGTACCATTATCTGTCGTCATGATGTCCCATATTAATACTTACAATAAACACAATTGTTTAAAATATCATTTATATCTTTGTATTTTTTCGTTTTATTATTTTACTTTCATTCCTCCCTTCTTGGAATTTTTTTCTTAGTTTTTATTTAACGTCGCATCAGTCGCACGTTCAGGGTCAATAGCGACGACTATTGTGTCTACATGTCCTCGTAGGGTTTTGCGTCTTTAAGGAACTGGATGAATCCGTTGTATTCGTCGTTGAATGTTTTGAGTAGTTTTTTCATGTCAGTCGGTAGTTTGTACTTGTTTCTTAATGTGGTGTAGTTTGTGCAGTCAGTCAGTATATGTTGTACTGTGAGCTCTGTGTATAGTCTTGATTGCAGGAGCATGTCGGCTGTTCAAGTCCAAGAAGTAGGTAGGAAGGTGTCAATTTCGTGTCCAAGTTTCATGAGGCTCAAATGATTTTATTTATTTTTTCCCCATAATTGTGAAGCATTATAAATAAATTCATTGTCCATTCAGTTACCATTAGATCCCTTGTATTTGGAGGAAAGTTTTAATTGAATCTATTTTTTTCTAAAATCATGAAATTCTAGTTTTAAATGGAAAAATAGCTTAATGGACTAAGATGGACAATAGAAATTGAAGAAGAAGAAAAAAATTATAATGTTGCAATTCTATACATGTCGGTACATGTTTATTAGATCCTGAACATGCAGTCGAGCAACTGGGGTAGGACCAAAAAAAAACACTCATTAGATATCAAATTTGTTATGTACAAATCACATGCATAAATAAATATGTACTACTACACAAACAGAGGAAATATAAAAGATTCGTGCAAATAGATGGCGAAAACGAAAATTTGGAAGTAAATATAATGGTTGAATAATAATTTGCAGTCTCTATCTTCAATGCTTTCCATATCGATGCTAGAAATGTTTTTTTGAACTACAGTTGCCCGCACCCAAATGTTATATATCAATTTGTAGATTATTTTTCTTATTCTGTCTTCAAATTTTACGTTATATTTATATAAGGTGGTTAACAACATACTTTTAGGCCTTTTGGTATCCAAAATTGCTTTATTCAATTGTTATATGTGACGTTTCGTACAAATTCAGGCATTATCAAACTTTATATAACAATAATGCTCAAATTATAGACATTATATTCAATCCAAACATTAGGTTTAGGTTTTTATGACTCATGCCCAGGCTTTAACAACGAGGTCATATCGCCTACTACCAGAGCGCTCTTTCGTCACTCTGGTGGACATGAGCCCTACTCTACTGTGGGAGTCCTAAATTTTACCTACCCTAAATTTTTATTCATCTAGGGTACGGGTCTTTAACGAGTACCTGACATCGTACAGGCTCGGGACCATCGCTTAACGTCCCATCCGAAGGACGGCGTGCTTAAGTTTATTTTACCTCCCAGATAAAATAAACTAAGGGCCTCGGTCGGGTTACGAACCCACGACCTTGAGCTCAGAAGTCAAGCACGCATACCACTGAGCTACCGGCGCCCTCTCCAAACATTATTTTCGTTAGTAATAACTTTAAAAAAATTTGTTGGTTATACAAACTCTAATATGTGCCAATACATTTCCAAAAATTAAGTCTAATCATCTTGGTTCAATAGCCAAACTTCCCAACTCCATATTAAGGCAAAAAACAAATAATATTTGTCAGTATAAGGCTTGAGGGATTTAGAGATTAGGAAAGGTCTTATGGCCTCAATTATTATTTCCTAAATATTTGAAAAATTATTTCCTCTTGTTGGTTGTTCTGTCCGAATAAAAAATTATCAATAACAAACAATTATGAGCATTTTCGTGAAAATCTGAGATTGCTGCGACTGATATCTTGACAAACACAGAAACTCGCTTTATACATCAACATGTAAACCTCGCTTCGTTCGATCAATTCCACATACAAATGATTACAAAAAAATTCTACTTGTAAGACAAGAAATTATAATAACTATGGGTTGTTATAAAAGCAAGTGTTTTATGTTAGTGATTTTTGAAGTGAAACTTCTTTACGCGCACTGGGCAACTTAGGGACTAAGGTGGTAAATGAGTAACAAAATTATGTGACGCGCTGAACACCTCCCAGACCCGCTCCGCACCAGTGTTATAGTTCGTCACCTAAAAAAGTGGTTTAAAGTGTCCTTTTTTGAAAACAAAGTGTATAATCTGTGAGGACACCGATTAAAGACCTTACATTCCAAATTTGGACGAAATCAAACGAATGGTTTGCGCACAGGGGTGAGTGAAAGCATTTAATTTTTTTGAGTGGCAGTTGGGGATCGTTGGGCGGGCTAGTAGAGGGGAGCGCTCCCCACCCCGCCTCTCTCCTCATGTCACTCTCCCGCTTCACTCACCCCGCTGGTGAACCCTAAGTTGTTGGCGTCATAAACAGCGTCTCTTTTTCTTTCTCATTCTCTATTCTCTCGCAAATCTACATTTCTTATTTTTCTTACAATAGACGTATTGTCTATACTTTGGAATCAAATGTAGTGATTTCTGATGTAAAAAAATAAACTCATAACTTATAATTTAAAAAACTTCCTTTATTATTATAGTATACAGATGCAAACAACGTTATTACCTATTTAAACAAATGCAGCTTCCCTCGAACATTTTCCGATGAGAAAAGGAAGTTCGTTATTTATTAACTTAGAAATCCTATACTACATAAAAATAATATTTATGGATCAAAAAACAAAAAAAAATTGAAAATCACGAAAGAAGTTTCACTTCTGGCGCGTGTTTCAAGCACACACTTTTTTTTTTTTATTTCTAGGCCTAAACTAAATTTACTAAAAAAAAGCTTAATGAAAAACACAATAATATGAAATAATTATTATAAAAACAAATATTTTTTAAATATTTAAATCAGGTATGGGCAAACTTTCTAGATGCGGACCAGATAGGAAAATTCAAACAATATGCGGACTAAAAACTAAATAAAAAATAACGCTAACAATTTTTGTCGAATTAAAAAATATTTAATATTGTCATTAAGAAGTTCAACGATCATAAAGCACATCATTTCATATTTATGGATAATTTAAGCGCAGATACGCAGATACAATGTAAAAATACAACATTATTATTCGGATAAAAGGAAAATAATTTTTAGTAAAGGTCCGATATAACGCAGCGTTTCGCAACTTAAAAATAACGAAGCATCAAAAAAATATTTTTTAAATTAATACCATTCAAAAAAAAAAGAAAAAATGAAAAAGTTTTAGGAAATTTCCAAATTCTAGTTTTGTATGAGAAATGTTGACAAAAATTTACTGTTACTTTACTGTTATGAAAATACACGACCATTAATTTTAAGACAGGGAGGGCACTTTTAAATTTCTTATTCAGATAGGACCTTTGCTGCTTTGTACGTATACAGTTAATGGCTGATTCTTTATTCTATTTAAAATTAACTATTTGAAGGAAAAAAAAAATTTAGATTTACACGTCTTGGAATATACTGCAGGCCCCAATGAGTTGCTCGGCAGGCCGAATTGAGTCGCTCAGCGGGCCGAATCAGGCCCCCGGCCCGTAGTTTGCCCATCCCTGATTTAAATTATAAAGTGATTCGTACATGTTCTTTCCTGGACTTTTCTTCTTTTCAATTTTTTCATCGTTGACCTGTTTCCAAATGCCAGTCTTATTCATTTCCTCAGAGATGTTGATGGAGGCAAGTGGGATTTTGATAACATTACCATTGGCCAAGGGGATCTGGAGGTTATCTCCATTGGGGTACTCTTTCTCCTGTTGAAGGTGAAGAAAAATAAAAAAAAAATAAAGAAGAAGATAAAGAAAATTGGAAATTTGAAACAGAATCTAAACATTTTTTTTTTTTTTTTACAGCAGAAATAAATTAAGTAAATAGTGGAAAGTTGGAAGATTAATACAGAAATGTTTAATCAGCTCAACACATTTATGTACAATAGATGAAGGATGAAAGATTTTACTGAAAAAAGTGGTATCTATTTGAAGAACCCAAAAATATATGATTTCAGAAAGTAAGTCAAACTAGAAGCACTGTTTTATTAAGTTGACAAGTTTTATAATAAGGGGCCGTCCAAAAATTATGCAGCGTATCTGGGGAGAGTTCGAACTTTGTGACGGTGGTGGTAGTCTTGTGAAAATGTTACGTAACGCAATAAAGCAAAATGGAGGCATTTGATGATTTTTATTTCATGTATCATCAATCGTAGTTACAATTTGATATTTTTCATCACATCGTCAGTAACCAGTTTGTTAAATACACAAACATCATTTAACCCAGCCGAGACCCTTAGGTTTTTTATCTGGGAGGTGAAAAAACCTTTAGCAAATCGCCTTAAGGGTGCGACTTTAAGCGATGGTCCCGAGCCGAATAAATCTGGTTTGGCATTATTTAGGACTCTCACTCTAGAGTTGGGCTCATATCCACCAGAGCGATGAAAGAACGCTATGGTAGTAGGCGATATGAACTCGTAGTTAACGCCTGGGCCTGAGTCGCAATAACTAACTAAATATATAATGATTTATCTTCTTAGAATTTAATAATTTTAGTTATTGAAAAAGGGAACGGAAATATATTATATATATATATAAACCAAATTCGTGACTGTAAAGCCACGGGGATTGCCTAGTTCAAATTCCAACTCCCCCATACCTACCTAAAATACCTATGAAAATGGTTCGCATTCAGCAACCTTGTCTTACTTTATAACTAAACCTGACAATGGTAAAATTATCATTGTTATATTATGGAGCTGGATCAGAAGAGTATGACAATCCAAAATATTCGAAAATTGCATTCCGTAATTTATGAACGGCCCCTAAGGTTTTATAAAGAAGAAATAAAGGTTATATTTGAAAAACTGTTAGAAATGGGTCCAATGCTACCCAACTCGGGGGCTTATGTTGTAGGTACAGCCAGCTGTTTTACGGGCGAAGAGAAAGAAATTTCATGAATGGATGATGTGGCTTTTAAGAGCGAAAAACTTCTAATTTATCATCGTTTAATAAATGGTATATGATATTTGTACATATGGATATGAATAAATAAAAACATATTTTTTGAAATATTGTCTATTAAAAATAAATTTGGTCATTCATACATTTTTAATGGCTTTATTTATTTCCAGCTTTTCTAAACTATCAAGTAACCTGCTTTTTGAGCAAAATTTAAGGTATTTGAGGCCTCCAGTTGGATAAAAAAATATTGTATGAATGACCAAATTTATATTAAACACTCCCCTTTGTTAACACCTTTCACGCATATCACATATAAATTAGTTTTTCTTAGAATTTAATAATTGTATCTTTAATTTTAATTTTGAAAAAAAGGAACGAAAACATTTCTGAACAAGCAAATTCTTAAATGTGAAGCCACGGAGATTTCCTAGATGAAATTCCAACCCATTCCTTTCCTGCGTGATATACCAACAAGAATGGTTCGCATTCAGCAAAATTGACTCTTAGTTCATAAAAAAATCTGACGAACTAAACATAGTATATGTATAACATTTTTTGTGAAATACAAAATATTTCAAGATGTTTGTTTTTTATTATTTATTATTTATTATTATTTTATATGTTAGTTATTTATTTCAAGTTTCTGCAATATGTTCGCGTTTCTCAACGTAGAAGTTGTAATGGATATCATGTTTGTGTTAATTAGCAAATCTCGTAATTCCATTTCTTTATCAAAATTAATTCTTATAAAAGAAGTATTTAGAAAAGCTCATTTGCATATATATGTATTTTTAAAATTTCTATGTACAATACAGTAAAGCCGATTATAGTGCTTGAAATGGATGGCAACCTGTAGACCGTTCTTCCTGGCCTAGTCGGAGAAGATAAAGATGTTAAACCCAAATAACTATAATGGGTAGATACGTGCTAAGAAGAAGAAAACGGTGGGAATGTGGAGCCCGGGCATGTAGCTACCCCCACTCTCTCGCCTACCTCCCTTATCACAAGGAGAGAGAGAATAAACACCGCTAACTCTATCCAATGTATTGTCAGATTCAAAAGATTTATCCATTCATTAAAAAAAAACACATTTGAGAGAGAAATCACACAATTTTTTAATTCATTAGGACCAATTACATCAAACTTTTGCTGCACCAATGTTGCAATTACTATTAAAATATATATTGTACATGGCAACATAAAACTTTGGTGTTGCCTTAAAAATACAAATAAAATATCGTAAAATTCTGAATATAGTGGTTTACGCTGCTTTATTATTTGATATAGTTTCAGATTTCGAATATTTTGAGAAAAAGTTAATTTTTGGATTGTAGCCAGTCTAACCAAATACAAGATGAGACTAAGACGGGTTGGAGTAGGCTCGCCCACTATTTCCTCCTCTTTACCCAACCTTCATCTCTCCTTAGTTCTACTATACAGATTGTTAGTAAACAGTGTTTGTGAACAGGTACATCTGCAAAATGTAATAGGAGTACGAGGTTCGCAAAACAAGGTACAGGTACAGGTTCCACAAACAATCCACACATTACTTACATAAAGTCAAAATAATAATAACACTGTTGGTTAATGTCAAATTTGGGGGAGAACAGGGAGGTATTTCAATCTGAGATTGCATACGATTTAAGTGTAAATGAAATGTATACAAAAAACAAACTTAATGGAACTTTTACGACAAAAAACAACAAAGTACGTGACCAAAATAGAGGATTAAAAGAGAACTTGGAATCGGAAAAAGTCTCAACCATCAAATAGATGAGGCAGGGGCAGATCGAGGACGAGCAAAGAACATTTTTTTCTTGTTTCGTTAAGAGAAAGATGATTCTTTTTTAAACGAAAAATGCCCGAAAGAGTAGAAATTCTACTACTTAAGATGTAGTTTCGCTCACATCACATTAAAAACCATTATTTTATAGAAAAAAAAAATACAAAAGTTGAACACTGCTAATTAGGCGACTAAGGAAAGGAGGCACACCAATTCACTCTGATTTAATTGTAGACACTTACGTCAAGACCCAGATGTTCTTCATCCTCCTGTAGACGTTTGGTGGTCTCTGGCATCACATCGTCCAAGATCTTGAGTTCCCTCTGGGTAAATATGAAATCCAGCAGCTTCCGAATCCCAATCATAACTACCAACTAGAACAAAAAACAGGTTTCAAGACATCGTAAGATGGTTTTCGACATGTATCACGTAAACTGGGCGACATTTGAAAAAATCTATTGTGTATAAAATGTGCTTTTTAGTATTCTCTACAACTTTTATTCGAAGTGATTTTCTATTAAGTCATAATTGTAAGAGGTCTTCATTTTTGTCTAATTTCGGCAAAAATCTAATCAGATTTAAGTTAGCACATACTACAATCATTTCTGAGATATATCGCTCACAAAGTTCTAATCACGTACACAGACAGACGCACAAAGAGACAGGCATCATCGCGGATAGGGTCAAAACGTATTCTTGAAATACGAAGTTCATTAAAACTCGATCTCGGATTTTCGCACGATTACAATACTTTCTCACTAAAGGTATAAGAAAGTAAAAAGGACTTTCACAATAATGACACAATACTAAAACCTGGAGTTTGGATTATTTGAACGGTAAAGGTCTGATGTCAGATTGGGGAAAATATCCAAGAAAAATGTGAAATTCTTCAAAAGTCATTCAACGAATATCCGAAAATTGGATACCAGGTCTTAGTTAGACCTTTGTATAGAGAGTGAAAAACATAAGTGTTATTGCACAAAATGTGAACATCCCAACTCTGAGCTACAGATTTTCATATTACGTTTTCGAAATTCATTGAAAATAATGTGTGTAACCATTACCTATTTTTAAAAAATTATTTATTCATATTAACTTTGAAACATGTCTTTAGACAGCTTCTCGACAAGTCTCGAAACAAGCAGAAAGATTCAAACCTGTAATATTTTGCTTAATACTCCCTTATTACCCAATTCATTGTTTAAACATAAACAATTTTTTGTGGGTTGAAAAATTCGTGCAATTAAACAGCTACTGTTGTTCCAAGATATCACTATGGGACCGTCAGTTGTAATGAGTATTTGTCTTATCGTGTTCGGCCTTCGGAATGATATCTTGGGGCTTTGTACAGAACAATTCTAGTTTACTTACCATAAGAGGGAACAGAATGGAAGTCTGCGAGAAGGATTTGATGAGCCAGAGAAGGATGAGGCACGCTAACTGTATTACTGTGAAGAGATGAACTCGGTTTATAGGTACCTGCACCAAAATGTAATATTATAATTAAGGGTTGAAGTGGCACCCTTAGTGAATTTTTAATATATAAATGATTTCATACTATAAAACAAAGAGGCATTTTATTGAGAAGCCTTATTTGAGATCTGGCTGGGACCACAAAACTTCTGCTGCTGTGACAGCAGCGCTACCGACTGTATTCGCCCGAACCTGAGCAGTGCCACCTATGATATCCTAGGATAAGGCCAGACATGTGTCAACCGTCCCCGCTCCAAGATCTTAGGTTTCTTATTAACGTAACCTCCTGATACTTGTTCCAGAACCGTTGAAGGCACCAAGAGTAAAAAGAAAACTAGTACCCCGAAGATAGGCTGCTACCCCGAAGAAGACACCAGATGAGGTATGACGCTTGCCCAACTGCCGAACAGGCCAGACCATTAATAGCCAACACTCGGGAAGGAGAGTATATATATATATGTAAAAAAAAAAAAAAACATTAAAATACTGAGTAGATGTAGTCCCGAGACAAACAGGTTTGGTAAACACAAGTATCAATAAGGAGTGAATGTTGTATCAATGTAGGTGTAATGACCAAGAAGTCGAACATCACAAAACATCAAACAAACAATTAATGTAACCTTAACTGTAAATAAAAATTGTAACCAACATATTATTATATGATTAAAAAAATTTTCTGAATTCAATTATTTCCTACCCTGTACGAATGTTATTAAAAATAGTTGAAATAAAAATATATCTATTAGAACAAAGAGAAACTGCAACTAGAAGAGTTAGGTACGGAAGTTTTTCACTTTTTAAAGCCATTTTACGCTTTATATAGATATATAACTTCACGAAATCCATATTGATCCATTATGTAAGTAATGGCTCCATTTCGGTCACTTGATCTAAAAAACCTCTTACTTTAAGAATTGTGCTAGAAGAATTTTTAATCAGAATATGTATAGGCTAGAAAATGCTTGTTTACAAACCTGCCTCAAGAACATAAAGTCAGGCTGATATTTGGCGGGCATGAGCATGATGAGAATGCGATCGAAGAACTGTAGCCCTTTGAGAGAGGCGACCCCCATGTAGAGGAACACCCCAAAGAGGACAGGCATGGGGATCTTCCGGAGGATAGGGGTCATCAGGACTGAGAGACCGATCATGATGAAGATCATTATGTGGGTCATCCGCTGTTCTCTACAGAAACATAGAATATGGTAGATTATAGAAAAATAAAAATAAGTAATACACAGAGCCAAATTTAGAATGTACTGTAGACCCACCGTAAATGAATTATTTGCGCTCGCTATCATGCCCGACTCTACTATGGGAGTCCTAAATTCTGCTTATCTCAGTAAAATGAGGGACACAATTTTAACGAGTATATGCCATTGCAAAGGCTCGGGACAGCCATTTAACGTGCCCTCTGAAAGATGGCATGCTCAAGATTTTCACCTCTCGGACAAAACCCTAAGGGCCGCGGCTGGGATCAGTTGTTTAATCAGAATCAAACAATAACAATTTTAAGACGTATTTTGGACACCTATTTTTCATACTACCCATAAGACTTCTTCATCTTCATACAATATACATATATTTTTTGTATTTTATATAGTAAATAATAACAATTAAAGCTCATACACAACAGAATAAGAATTAGTAAATGAGATATATTTAGGAAAAATGTTTTTTTTTTCAATCCACCAACCTGACACCTAGGAATTGTGGTTTTTCACCAGGAGCGGCGCACTCGGACTCCAGTTTCAGAGAATTGACATGATTTATGGATAGGACGGTAGCAGCCACGAACCAGGGCAGGCCCATGATGGAGCAGGTCACTATGAGGAAGGCCAGCACGAACAGGTCCAAGTGGTAACCACACCCTTTCTGTACGTACAAAACAAGAGTAGTAATTTTCTTATTAAATAAACTACATTACGGGATCGCAACCTAGTGAAGCAAGCACAGAACAAAATAAAAAATTGATATAACTGCAGAACTTGAGTAGCAGAAAAGGAGTTTTTGAGAATGTCTGGTTTATTTAATGGGGTGCCTATCTTCTTTGTATATAAAAAAGAAACCCAATGTTTAAACTTTTTCATTACTTTTAATTAAACAATCAAGTGGTATAATTCTGTAGTCAGACCTTCTTCGTATTTTCAACCTAGATCAAATAGCTGATAATCCAATTTCTTAAAAGAACGATTAAAAATATATTATTTAAGAGAACAGATATTTACAAGCAAAATACAGATGTTGGTATTGGAAATCAAATAAATTAATCCCCATTTAAAATATATATGTACTACGATTTGATACTTTGAGAATAGAATAGGAATATCAACGAAAAGAGGAGAAACGAGGGAATGTTATCGTGTAATAACAAGCAAACATTTGTTATCCTAAACGACTACAATATGATGCATTATCTTTTCTCCTTTCTGTAAATGTTTCGGAACAAACCGGCGACCTCATTTGGAAACCGATAGATTATATTCACGCAATTTGTAGGTTATTTAAGTTGCTTGATCCAACAAATTGAGGAGGGAAGGGAGTAAAAGGGCATCCCAAGTAACATCAGATTCAGCTTGAAGCCTTCAGGTAAAGTAATACAACGCAAAGTTAGTCCCGAGCAACGCCGGGTAAATTGCTAGTAAACAATAAAAATGATAAGCCTTGGGACACCATATTATATGATTTTACCATATTTTACTCATTTCGAAGAGGAACATGGCTTTATCAATAACTCAATTTCATAAAAAATGCTAAATATAAATGTACATTTGTAATCTGACCACTAAATTAAGAAGTACCTTGAGTTTATTTTCCTTCCTGTTAACGATGACGGCAGTAATTTGTTGATCCATAAATATTAAAATGGTACCAAGTAGGGCTGGCAATATTGCCAAAGGTATGGTCCAGGCAGGGTTGACGAAGGGAGATATGAGCCATCCTCTATCTGGCAGTGTTGGCTTCAGCTCACTCGGAACCTTAACAGGTAAAAAACAGCCTTCTTTAAATAAATCATTTTGGTTAACAGCTTACTGAGGGATTTCCAAAAGTAAGGAAAAAAGGATCAGTACAGAATCAGGGAAGATTGCACCCCTGATCCACTAGTGCGACGAAAGAGCGCTCTGGTAGTAGACCTCGTAGTTAAAGCCTGAACATGAGTTGCAATAATAATTTGGGTAATTATTCTGAAACTATCCACGAAAGAAATAATTGTAGAATAATTACCTCTAATTTAGGAGTAGGTATGGCCATTTTGTAGTCAAGGGTCGTCATGGACAGAATTGCAATAATCACAGCGAAGTCACTAATGAACTGCCGCACCTTAAAATAAATAAAAACATTATAAGAAGTAAATATATTATTATAATTAGCAAACATTTTATTAATCATACTAAAATGGAGAAAAAGAGACTCTTAAAAATGACAAAAATGTAAATTACATTCCACAATCTAACTTAAAAAATACATTTAATTCTGGAAATTATTGTTCGTAGATGTCTAATTATCGTAACTCCAAGGGATCAGAAAACTTATTCTTAGAATGATATGGTCTGTGCATGAGACCAATACATATAATTAGAAAAATAATAACAATGTTAAAACTTACTTTAGTCGGAAAAAATGAAGCATTTTTGAAATCCTTCAGTTGAACTGATATAAGAAAAGTACCCAAAAACAGGACCAAGGACATGAGGAAGACATCAGGCTGGTATGAAAGAGGACATCCCTCCCCGTAGAAAACACCTTCTCCATTCTACGGTCAAATATATTTAAAAAAAATAATAATAATCAAACATTAAACATGATCAAATGTCTTATTTAGGTTACATACCAAACACAATTCAGGAGGCACAGCTCCATAAAAATCCTGCGAGTAATTGTTTACTAGTCGACACTCGCACAAGGTAAGGTTATTAACACCTGATGTATTTACCGGAAATTTTCTACCAATTTGAAAAACATTTTCAACTGCCTAAAAATTAATTAAAAAAATTAAAATAAAGATATTTGATTGGTTAATAAAATAGAAAGTTAGTACAAATGGGCTATACTCACTTTAATAATAAATATAAATGCGATAAGAGTAGCAAAATTTTCTTCAGTAAACCTTGTAATGTAGCAAACAAAAGCACTAGCATCAACAGCGACTAGAATAAATAGGATGATCCCGATCCAAATCCCAATCCAGAGTCTGAAGCACATGTAGTCCCAGGAATGCTCCCTACATTACAACCCATTAGTTCAACAGGAATCAAGAAAGAAAATGGAATTATATCTATTAATTCATGACTTGTAATGGTTTGGACTCTCGGTGAGAAAATATAAAAGCTGGGGAGGGGGAGCAACTTGAGATATTAGAGGTGCAGAGTTGCCAAATCGTGCACCTCCTCCTTGCCTTTCCTCGTCCTTCTTTCCTTGGACATTATTACTCTAAATCTAATATTAAATTCAATATATAATACTACTAACCTATCAAAGAATACAGTTAATAATACTAGGCTAATAAAATTAAAGTATACTAAGCATAAAAAATAATGCGACTACAAAAAAAAAAAAAATTGAAATGAGGGAAGCCTTTTTCCTACCCCTTCTACCCCTAGAATCCCAGCTGAAATGTTTCATTGGCCCGAATCTTGAATGATTGTTATTCAATTTTCAGTTGTGGCCTATGTACGGAATTTGATATTCGGTGTCCCCCTCTCCTTTTAGGTGTTAAGGTCAATGAATTAGGAATCAGGCTGTTTAAGGTAATCGTTAATAAATAAACAAGATAATTGCCCTTAAAGGAAAAAAAAAAAAATAGTTATTATGACTCATGCCCGGGCTATTAACTACGAGGTCATAACGCCTACAACCAGAACGCTCTTTCCTCACTCTGGTGGACATGAGCCCGACTTTACTGTTGTCCTAAATTTTGCCTACTCTAAATTTGTATTCACATAGGGCAGGGGTCTTTAACGAGTACCTGACATTGTACAGGCTCGAGACCAATGTCCCATCCGAAGGATGGCGTGCTTAAATTTATTTTACCTCCCAGATTAAATACACTAAGGGCCTCGGCCAGATTTCGAACCCACGATCTTGAGCTCAGAAGGTAAGCACGCATACCACTGAGCTACCTATACATTGAACCATTGAATATAATTCGTGGGTGGATTAAGTGGAGATATAAGAAGCATCTCATATTATTATACTTTTTATTACTCTGACTTTCCTATAAATAGTAGTAAGGATATATTGTATGTCTTAAAACTCAACAAATTTTTTTTTTTTTCCAAAATCTTGCCTAGCATTTCCAATTTGATACAACATAATGTATAGTTATTTTCATATAATGTAACAACATAGTAGGCAGACTTTGGTAGGTGAATGTGAGAGGTAACAAGCTGGCGATGGCCGATAAAACCACACAACCCTTTCCCCATAATTTTAGACTGAAGTAAACTATAGCCACATGGGGAAATGAGCTAACAGACCCCACCACCCCACACTTCTCTCCCAATTTAATAGGTAAACCCAATCCTCTCGAATGCATATTACTTTCAAAGTTATACTAACGTACTTGCAAAACTCATAAACAATGGTTTCAAAGACCAGGACAGGGCCGGTGGAACCGAGGATAGTGAGTGGCTGTCCAGAGAAGAAGCCATACCCAACTCCGCAGATCAGTCCAGAGATCAGCGATTCCATTGCCGCCATATTTTTCCCTGCAAAGGACAAAACATACAATTTTCAATTATTTAAAAATTATAGTTCACACATTTGAGTCTAATATATAAAGTGTTACCTGTAGCTTCTGATAGGAGGCCTCCAAAGGTAATGATTGGAGATAGACAAGCGAAATAGAGAAAAATCCACGAGGCAACGCACTGAACTGCAAACGCATCCTTGATGTCTGAAAGATACCTAATACATTATATTGGATTAATATAAAAATAACAAAATGCAAGCCAAATTATGTGAACTGGGGATAAAAAAAAGCAAGAAAGATCTAACGGAATTACATAAAACGAGTGTTATGTTAAATAAATATTATAACATTACTTGTTATACCATACACAAAATGCACATAATACACACCTATTTGTTAAGTCATACAACGTTTTGCGTGTATACATAAAATACTCAATCATGTCTCTTAAAGTGTTATTTACAACATCCATGGCCCCGGGAGGGAGTTCTATCTAAGAAATAAAACTCTCTCCTGGGCGGGATTCGAACCCGCAAACCATGGTGAGACCATGCGAACAAAACCCTACACTCTAGCCCGCTCGGCTACTATGACCCCGCTATTCTAAATTGTTAATTTTTTTTTTTTTCATAAGGACCCCTCATGATTTGAATTTAAGTATGTAATACAATTTATTTAATTAAATAAGTCTACGTTACATCCAGAAGAAACCAAAACAATCAGGATGTCTTGTACTTCATTACCCAGTCTTTGTCATTTCTGACCATTAACGAAACTCGATCGACAAAATTTTAAAAAGAAAACGAGATTCATCAACAGCCTGATTAACAAATCGGACACAAAATCAGCTTTCAAAAAATTATAAAAAAAAACTTTCCAAAATAAAAGCCTTTAATTATATTGATATACAGTCAGCAGACCAGGGAAATTGGTCGAATGTGAGAAGCTGAAGGAACAGAAGAAAGATAAAATATTTTTCTCAACAAATTTGGCCGCTTACGGCTATCTCAAAATTGTGTAGGAATAAACATTTTTTTGGGTAGGGTTCTAGGGAAATAAGTCATTTGTAATGTACAAATCACTTACGAAGGTGTTTTTCTCTTTATGTCGTTGATCAGGCCTCCAAAAAGCCGCCCTGTTCGCGACAATCCTGACTCTTCTCTTATTCGTTGTTCTTCCCTCTCCGGATCCTCATCATCTTTCAGTTTCTCAGGAGGTCTTCTGCGTGTTTCCTATAAATAATTTAAGTAAATTAAATAAAGGAAAATTACAGAATTGTCTATATAAAAAAAAAGGACTAATAATAATTTTCAGTGATATAATGTTAATTAGTATATTTCACATACAAATTATCCATAGCGACATACCTGAGAGGGTATCGCTGCAGGAGGTTCTATTCGTATGGAGGGATCCCACTCGCCAGGTGGGAGGACGGTCACTGCATCAAGGAACTCATCTAGGGCCGCAAGAAGGTGGGTACGCGCCCGCGCTCTATACGCCACTTCGTGAAACACCTCGTCCGACATGAGGGTCGCCATCGCTCGACCGATCTCGTGGAAACTTGCTATACCACCCTAAACAAAAAAATAAATAGCAATAAACAAACAAAAAAATAAATAGTTAGCAATAAACAAACAAACAAAAAAAAGTATCAGGAATATTGGAACTATTAAAGATTTTCTCTCAATAAAGGTACAATCGCTGATCCAAATATATATCTGAAAAATATAAAGAAAAAGTATGTTTTTAAAAAATATTGTCTATTGCATAAAATATAGGGTTTTATATAATATAATATTATTATACGCGAGTAATTTCGGTATTGCTACCATCTTTAGCCATGACTAAACAAATACTAAATGGAAATTCAACAAGTTTTCAATCCAAACTGTCCCTTTTCAGCCCCCACGGAGATTTTCCCTATACCTCCTGTACAGTGAAGTTTTAAAAACATTAAAAATAACATTTCGTCTCAAATTTGTATTTTAATAGAAAAATAAATTTTTTGAAATAGTATGTTCTGATTAAAATACAAATAAATAATAAATATGTGAATAAAAATTAAAATACCTACACAGTTTTTTGAGAAAGTAAGTACATAACAGACTGGAGGATTATATTATTGGCGATAGAAGGGGTGATAATTTTTTTTTTAAGGCATGTCAACCATATTGATCAAGGATGATTAGATACTACAACAGTAAAAGGGGATCCCCGGCGGAGGCGAAGGGGGGAGCAAGACGGAAACCCAGCCCAGGACCCGGGGGGACCCAGTGGGCGTCCCAACCAGACCAGGGGACAAGAAACGGCTAAACCGGGTGTCTCTATATAAGCAAAGAGCTTGGGCCCTGGCGAAGCCAACGAGGCCTGATAAGGAGGATGTGCTTGTAATGGGCACCGACCACATCCTCCAGGCCCGGGACATCAGTCCAGAGAATCCGGTGGCGCCGCCCAAGCCCCCCAGTCCGGCCACCATCCGCACATTGGTCTGATCGTTCATACAATTTCCTTTCTGTAATGCTCTGTTTATTTTCAGTTGTTCCAGTGAGTTGAGTAATCTACCTTTGTCACGAAAATGTAGGTATTGTATGCCTCTATGTCAAAATGGTGTTTGTTTTCGTTGATGTGCTGTGCGAAAGTTGATTTTACTGAGTAATATGTTGGGTCATCAGTGCATATTCTCCCTATCTCAGGTGTGTTCTGTTACTTTTTTTTTTTTGTTCAGAGATAATGTGAAACACATAATAAAAAATATAAATATGTTGAGATGACGTATCATCTTAAAAATATTGTCTATTTCACAAAATATATTATATTTATATATTATTATTATGTATTAATATCGAAAGTACTCCCATAAATTTTGTGAAGTAGACAATATTTTTAAAAAAACATACGTTTTTCTTTATATTTTTATTATGTGTTTCACAAATCTCTGAAAAAAAAAATGTTAAGTATCAAATATATACCTGTGGCTTCTCGGAAGAACAACTCAAGTCCAGAAATTATTGTACTCTTTCTTCTGGGATATTTCTATATACATACACACTTTTTTTAAAATCATATTTCTTATATTTTATTTTATTCTTTTGAGGTAGGTAATTAAAAATATAGAAATCTGTGAGAAGAGCCAGAAGCAGTGAAGTATTTCTGCAAGTGACATATATATTTCTAGAATCGTCCAACCATGTTATTAAATGGGCAGTTAACGTTACTAACCTGCCTAAAGTTACAAATCGACCAACGCCGGGTAAACCTGCTAGCTGGCAATATTTCAAAAATAAGATTTTTTTTCTTTAATTCATTTTAACCTCCTTTCACTTTCGATTATTGAGGTGGCGCACTGGCTTACTAAGGTCAAGATCGCGGGCTCGAAACCTGGCCGAGACCCTTATGTGCCCATGAGGTATAAAAACCTTGGGCAAGCCGTCTTTCGGATGGGACGCTACGTGGTGGTCTGTACGATGCCACCTACTCAAGGTGAACAAAAATTTATCATTTATCTTTAGCCGCTCTGGTAGCAGACAATATGACTTCGAAGTTAAAGCCCGGTCATGAGTCACAATAACTAACTAATTGTAAGGGTTAATGTGAATATTAATAATAGATAACTTAGATGTCATAACCTTTTTATTCCACCCCTACAGCTATATAAGACCTTAACCAACTTAGGATCTGATAAAGTTTCTAAGGAGAAGTTTGTCAATGCTCCCTGGCTTGTCGCCTTATCTTCTTCCGACTGCAGACTTTCTTTACTCTTTCTTCAACTGACATTTTTGGGGATGTGGCAAGTGTTTTCTTCCAAAATCTTCCAGGTTGCCAAATATTATTATTCACTAATAAATACATATACAATAGGCATCTTTAACTTTATTTCGTCACTCTCAAAAATTTGTCTATGGTCCAAACTATTTATATATCTTTGCTGCTGCCAGACTATATTTGTGTTGTTTATTTGTTATCTAATCCCAGTTAGATTTAATTCAGCGTCTATTTTATTCTAAATCGGTCAGTAGACTTCTGTAACTTTTCAAGTGTGTGTTACCCTATCATAGATCCTCTCACACTATGAATCCTCGACTGAGAAAACTTGCCAAGTATTTACGTTTTTCATAATTTCTTAACCTTAAATTAAATTGTAGGAATATTGAGGGTCAGTCAAAGAACTATTCAAACGCCAACGTTTCGATATATTTTATATCATCATCAGGGCCTACAAATATGGGGGGGAATCAAGATTAGAATCACAATTAAAACAAAATTAGTGTGTAGATAAACATTACTGAACGTTAAAATAGACATTGTAACGAGTTAAAAATTGAACCTGACTTACTATGAATACATTAATCAACATTAGAAATAGATACATTGTTAACCATAAACAAAAGTCAAAGCAGGCACCGTATTTCTCCAATTTAAATAATTATATTTATATTATTTTCAACATTTCTAGCTGTAATGTGACATTTATGACTGGGTTTTCCTAGCTCCCTGTACCTGGTGCCTTCAGCACCCCTGTATTATTGTACCATTTCATTGCAATGTAAGACTCCAACCAGTGTACATGCCTTCTCCCCAACCCTGCTTATTCATAGTAAGTCAGTTTAATTTTTACTCTTTATTATGTTCCATCTATTTGCCTATTTCCATGCTTATCAAGGTTTATGCTTAGTAATGTATTCATATTTAAGTTTAATTTGTATTAGTGTACGTTCATGTTTATGGTTAACAATGTATCTATATTTAGTTTTAATGTTGATTAATGTATTCATAGTAAGTCAGGTTCAATTTTTAACTCGTTACAATGTCTATTTTAACGTTCAGTAATGTTTATCAACACACTAATTCTGTTTTGATTGTGATTCTAATCTTGATTCCCCCCCATGTTTGTAGGCCCTGATGATGATATAAAATATATAGAAACGTTGGCGTTTGAATAATGTTTTGCCTGTTTTCTTCCATCTTTGACTGACCCTCCAAATTCCTAAAATTAGAATCTACAGTCGCTAATCAACATCTACCTTAAATTAAATATTATTTAAGTACTAGTGCTACTCGGCGTTGCCGAGAAAATCAATATATTTCATGCTGTTTCTTTGACAGATTCAAGGCACTGCAATATACGAGACTTTTCTTTATTAAAATCCAACAAAAAGACAATGATGTTTTTGTTTTAGTATGAAAACAAAACGTTTAAACTTTTGAGAGCAACCTATCCTCCTCCCTCCACCATTTATTAAATATGTCGTCTTAATAATAATATAAATTTGAACTATCGTTGTCAAGACCTTAAAAATGATGTGCAATTGAACATTCTACACAAAAAAAAAATGGCCCATAGAAGCCTCCCACATAAAAAATAAAAGTAGTCGGTGAAACACCTCCGAGTAGGTGTACTTCGTATGTACTTCCCCAGCACGAATTAAACAATTATATTTTCGCTCTCCCTCCAAAGCCAATTGACCGTTTGGGCTAAACATATTGTTTTCTGAATCCTCATATTAAATTTTGCGTCGAAACATTCACAGCATCGGCAGTTATTTGAATCGATCCTCTTCTCTGATCCTTCTCTTCCCTTCGACTGATTTCGCGGAAAATTAATAGGTTCTTCCTCATGTGGTTTTGAATTTAAATATAAAATTGTCGATATATTCATTACAATGACAACTTATTTCCGTTTTTGATTTGAGCCCCTTTTCCTTCGACTTCCGCTGAAAATCAATAGGTATCGTCCTTGGAGAGTTCCAGTTACACTTATAAAAATTAAGTCGATACATTGATTATATCTGGAATTATCGACACAGACCCACACACGTCAAATAGTATGTTTTTACTCATCCTCTATTAAAATGGAAAGTCTTTAAAGGGACCACTGAATGTTCTTATTATGCAATCTAGCAGCTATGCCATGGTGACAGGGAAAAGTTAAGGTTGGGGGCCAAGATATCTACATTTATGAAAAAGGATTCGAACCTCCAACCTTCATCTCTCTAGGCCTGTACTCTACTTACACACACAAAAAAAGTTTTGTATGAACAGGGCTTATAAGGATGCTAGACATAACATTTTATTAAAGAGCAATCAACCGTTAAAGAGCTAGCACTCGTTTTATGTTTTGGACCAAACAATTATCATTACTAATAATAAAAATAATTATTAATTAGTTGTAATTATCTAAAGAGTTAATTAACTCATAATTATCTGGCGAGTTCATGATGCCAAAAAATGTGGTGCTCGCTATCTGAAAAAGATTGGGCAATGCCGGTCTAATGCAATAATAGCGCTAAATACTATTTCCTACTAATCGGAATGTCGATGGTTCGAATCTCATCATAGGAAGTACGTGAACATACAATCCTGCTGTCGAACAGTTGGTGCAACATTGAATGTACGAAGAAGGTAGAACTAAATTCAATTAAATCCCAATAACTTTTTTCTTTCTTTCTATTTTCCGAACAAGGAGTAGGTTTTTTTTTCGATTCGCCTTACGTTTCTTCATGTTTCGTAGGTATGTTGTTTTTGTGACTCATTTCCTGGTTTCAACTATGAAGTCATATTGCCTACCTATTACCAGAAGACTTTTCATTCCTCTGATGGACAAAAGCTCGACTTTACTCATGTATGAAAGTAAACGACATCAATAAAATTATTTTTATTGATAAATAGATTTGTCAATGATAATAGAATTATTTACCGTAGGCCCTAACAGAAGAAATAGGAATCTAGTAGGGACGGGTACTTCAGTGAGATCACCGAAGAAGACGGCATGCCTCAGTCTGACAAAGGCAGACAGTGGTTTGTCCAGGAAATCCACCTCTCCGACCAGGATGTTGGACGCCTCTGCTCCAGGTGGAACTTTACGCATAAACTGCAGATTGATCTGAAATACAAGAAATATGATGTTATCATCCACTTTGGGATTTATACCGTTGAGAAACTTGTACAACTCAATATAGTGAATACCGGAGTTTAAATGGAGCTCAAAAGATCCTATCAACATGACAGGAATCTCTACAAAGGTACACACAGAAAATCAAGTTTTTTGCAAGGTTTTGCCTAAACTTCGCTAAAATAAAAGTTGTAGAGCATAAAATTGTATAAAAAAAAGTGAGTATTCTTTTTAATTTTCAAGATAGATTACTCATGTTAACAGCAAAAGTCTTGAAGGCAATTTAAAGATGTGAGGTTGAGGACCTTCTGTTTCCTGGTATGTTAAGTAAATTGCGATATTTATGTTCACAAAATTTATCTAACAGAGTTGACAAAAAATCAACCAAATAATACCACAAAGCTTCCTCGCATGTAAACCTATATTATTGTTCAGCTCATTATTACCATTATCTAATTTGATAAGCGAAAACTTTTGTGTCATTACAACATTTTACACCACCTTAGTAGGATGAAAAAGTGAGTTATTTATCCCTTTTCAAACACTATTTTTACACAAATCATAATCTAATGGAATTGAACTGATGAAGTAAACATTCGGAATAATTTCGGAAAAAAATATATTACTTCTGGAATGACCTTGATAATTATGAACAAATGCTCTATGCTAGGAAAAATGTTCGAAAAATAAAATTATTTGTTGACTAGCTTACCTTATGATCAGAATTCAGATCATTGGCGCTGGCATTTCTTGTCATGGACATATTGCTGGGGCTTCGGTCCATCCTCCCTTCTATTTGGTTATTTGCCCCTAAGTCAAAAATAAAAATTATTAATAAACAAAAAAATATACAAAAAAGATAAAAACAAATTCAAGAAAAATTCATGGCTACGTAATATATTTTATTTTATTATTTTTGCTTTTAATAGTAAATAAATAGCAGGAATATTGCTTATTTAAAAATATTTAACTTGCTTCTATCTCAGTAGCAAGTTATAACTGCTACTGAGTTAGAAGCAAGTTAAATATTTCAGGATATGATTTTTTTCTTAATATTTGGTTTTGCAAAACATGCAACTGCATATGCAAAAATAGCTTATAATTTATTAGCGATTTTCAATTAATTTTCTTATCAAAATAAAATATTTTAACGGTTTATGACACTTTTCTGTATAAATCAGCTGTAAGCAGACTATTTTATTACGTTATATGTCTAATGTCCTTTTGTTTGCAAGCATTAGCTTATACATTTTTAAATAAAATAAGCTGACAACCATGAGGGTCATAGCCTAACATTTTTTAAATGTAATTTCTTTTCGACGTTGTTCTCAATATTTATTTTAATAAAACATTTTTTTTAATATTATTATTCTGTCATTTAGAGAAATTATTTGCCTTTAAATAATGTAACGTGGACAAGTGAACAAAGTCCATTTAATTGTTCTCAATGATAATCTCGAAAGTGATGCAACAAAAAGAACCGTAAAAAGATCACTGTTTTTATGACAGTCACAGTAAAAATCTCATTATTTTAATTATTGCATATACCGGCTATTAGAATTAGGAATCAATTTACTTTCTAAATGTTCTGTCCAGTGCAATACATAACATGTCCACTGCACATGCACTCGATTAATTATCTGTATTTTATACATTGAAAGAAGACTCAACATAATTCATTCCTCTTCTGAACATGAACATTTCTCTTTAATTTAAGGAATATTCTAGCTACTCTACGCTCTAACTGAAGAAAACAACACTAACAGCTTTATTTTTTAAATAAATCTTCAGTTCATTTTCTACTTTTCTTTATTTAGATATATGTATTTTTTTTTTACTTTTTGGGTTGTGTACGGATATTTTTAATTCATATATAATATATTATTACATCATCACTACTAATAGCAATTACAAACGTTTCTGGAAGCACTCCCATCACCAGTATCTATAATACATGTGTTCTTTATGTTAACTATTCCTTCTATAAATCAGAATCTTTCTTTTATAGAATATATTTGTTGAGTCGACCTCCACATTCTCAACTTTTGACTAGGTTTTCAAATATAGAAGTCGAGTCAATAAATATGTTCTAGAAACAGAAGATCCTGATTGACAGAAGGAATAGTTAACCTAAAGAACAGTAATATAGACACTGATGATGGGTGTTTCTCCCGAAACGTAAATTTTTTGAGAAGATAGAAAATAAATAAACAAAAGTAATTCTGTAATAATATATTATATATACATAAGTATATATATATTTTTTATTTTAGTCAAAAATAATAAATTGACTGAACTGTATTATAAACCAGAAATATAAAACATATTGCGGTTAAAAAAAGTATTTCATTATCTTTAATAGGGAAATGATTTAGGAACTGAAACAAACAATAAAATTAATTTTGTTTTAGGAATTATTCACATTTATTTAGTGATAAAAGTTGCATATTCTACATTTTCTCAGTTCATTTAAAAAAAAAAGAGAGAAGAATATATATCGCTGTTTCATGCCAAAAATCGCAAATCTGAAAATTTGCCTAATAATTGTGAAAAATATTTTGCCGAAATCTTCGCAAGTAGCTATGATATGTAATCTTTGGTTTTAACAAATTATTGTATTAAATATTCATATCTTCATTATTATATGTCGCAGCTTTATGATCAACACATCTTTAGGTTCATGGTGTATAGTATTCTAAATATATATAAAAAAAAAAAATTAAACTATTTATAGGGCCGTCAACAAGTTCCAGATTTTCATATTTTTGGCGTGGAAAAGCCCATACTTATATTAAAATATAATTATGAATGCATTTGTAAGTGAAAAATGAGTCTCTTTGTGAGAGCTAAAGTTTGTTTGCCTAACATTTGTTCATATTATCTGAAATAAAACATGCGCTCACCAGTCAAGAAAAACAGCTTTGAATATACAGAAGTTCATAGTTCGAACTATGGACGCTTCAATGAACTATCTTATTTTACATAAATATAAACTATTATATATATAAACAAAATTGGTTTAAAAATAGGAATAACGCAACAGCCAAGAAGCCATGCATCATGCACTAGATCTAAATTGCAATAAATAGGTGAAATGTACAAACAGATAACGTGGGCTATAAGACATCCAGGCGTGAGGAACTCCAACCTCCGACAGAAACCTGTCTGGTGTCATACGAGAAAACATTAAACAGCCAATACATTTCTAATAAATTTCCTTTCAACTAGCTACAATTTTATTTTTTGTACATATAAATCATAAATTATTACATTCTTTATTTCTTATATAGCACACAGTGCGTCAATTGGTTCTTTTTAGTATGAGTGATTGCCTTATTTCACTGAAAAGGTGGAAACAAAACTCTTTTCTCAGCGTCTAGTAAAAAAGTCTCTATGCCAATGGTGCATCATGGCGTTCAAGATAACATTTCGTCGCAGGGTCTTGCCATGGTTGCGGGTTCGAATACCGTCCGGGAGAATGTATTATTATATCATAGAGAGAACTCTCTCTCGGGACCATGGATGATAAACCAAATGCATAGTTCATAAAGCCAAAAAAAAAAAGTATAAAATCTAAAAATGAAATTTCTGAAACTAAGGAAAGAAATTCAATTTTAAAAAAACTTAAGATTACTCACTATTCATGTGCGCTAGTAAATACGATTTTAATAAAATTTACATCTCATAAATATTTAAAAAGAAATAAAAGCAAAACACATGTATAACATATATATTGTCTAAGTCCATAAAAATATGTACAGCAGAAATTGCTGTGAAACTTTGTACTAACGATGGCGTAAGCCGAAACCGGTACTGTATATGTATATTTATTTTTGTGGAATTAGACAATATAAATATTAAACAAATTCTTTGCTTTTATTATTTTTTCCACCAAACAGACACAGATCGGAAAAATAAATTCGGTCACGAATATTTGAAAAGTTTACGCAATCTTTCAATATTTTATAATATAATAATGAAAGCTTTTTATGTCTCTTTCTAAGTATTTAGTCATAAAAAAAAAAAAAAAAAAAAAATGGAAAAGTCAATACTTTATTATTTTGGATATATTTTTGAAAAAAACCAACAAAATTTTTTGTATGCAGTTGTTGAATTGAAAATGCAGATAGCTGTCTGAAACTATTGCACTATTGAGATTATCGACATAAACAAGTCGGTAGATTGTGAAATTAAGAGTTGTTACGCCCGGCTAATGCAAAATATTAAATCGCCAGTAACGTAATAATTGAATAGCTAATAAAAATAATAAAACAAGAGGGATGGTTTATATGGTTTCAATAAAAAAAGCTCTCAAGTCTCTGGCATTATATGTTATTTTAATTTTATTTTTTAATAATAAAAACAAGTTGCGAGGAGCATGCTAAAGTACACAGAAAATACATTTAAATAAAATAAAAATAAGCGACAGGCAAGGTGTATGTAAACTTTTATTTAAATTTAGTTATCTAAGTATTTTTCAAATTTTTTTTTACGAAATATAAAAAGCAGAAGCAATGAAATTAGCAACTTGGCACGAGATGTAATTGAAGAAGTTACTAAGTCGTACCTACTCATATTATAGCTTAAACAAACATAATTTCTCATGTATAATAAGTAGATATATAGCAGAAAATAATTTTGATTAAACAAAAAAAAACTATTCTTTAGTCAATATATCGAAATCTGAGAAGAGAAAGTAGTTTCATGGAGACAGTCCATTTAGTCGATTTATATTTACTATTCCATTTATTACGTTTCTTAATTTGTTATTAACAAAATTGAACATTTTATAAGTAGCTACTTGTCTATATTGCAATAATAGATAATTAAAAAAAAAGAATTGCACTCTTTGAAATATATTTATTTCAATATTTTCATAAAGTTTTACATAAATTATTTATGTACCTACTCAAAGAGATATTTTGTAGTAATTAAATAAACCCAACAAATATCTCTTCGAGCAAATAAAAAACTTAAAAACTTATGAAAGTATTAAATGTTGTTCCCATTATTTATATACCGGGTGTCTCAGTTAACCTGCCCCCTCATGTAAATGTTATAAGTTTGAGAATATCAAAATGAAACGCAGGTGCTCGTGAGTGACTAATCTTGCTCCAGTTTTTCTCCAGCATAAACAGCTCTGGAATTTTCAATGAGAAGTGATATTTTTTATGACGGATTCAAACAGGAAAATGATTTCTAGGAACAATTTAGAGGAAGCACTTTTTGATTTTCTTTCATGCTGTTGGTGGTAATCGCAGAAAACCATGAAAACAAGAGTTTATTTTTCTTCGAAATGAGTCAGGTGTCCAAGAAGGGGCTTGAAATAAAATTTGTGGAGGATAGAAGTTTCTTAGAGATATTGTGTTTCTTGACCTGCAAAACGATCTTCTGAAACAGATAAAAGGCACTTCTCATTGAAAATTCCAGAGCTGTTTACGCTGGAGAAAAACTGGAGCAGGTTACACAGTCGACAATACTCCTAAAAGTAACTTCAGATTAGTCACTCACGAGCCCCTGCGTTTCATTTTGATATTCTCAAACGTATAACATTTACATGGGAGGGACAGGTTAACTGGGACAGATCGTATAAGTACATTTATTGAATAAATTAATCGAATTTCGTTTTTAGAAGTATTGTCTATTCTATAAAAAATATTTACATAAACTATTACACCATCATTTTATTTAATTATAAAACTTAGTTTATAACTAATTCTGACGATGTTTGTTGCCGAAACCGGTAGCAACCGAATACAATACTTCAAAAAAACGAAGTTTGTTTTATTTATTGTTTTCCAATATGTCCACGTTTCTCAAGTTTGAAGTTACTTTTTACATGAAATATGTTAGAAATTTATCTGTACATATTCTATAAAGTTTTTCTTTTTGAGGTAGCGCTGAATTAAAAGTTTATAAAAATGATTTTTAATTCAAATTTTTCACCCTAATTCAAAGACAAACAAAACCAGGAAAAAATTCTATAGAAATCCCTCTTAAATTGTCAGTTCCTTTTACTCGCACCTTTAGTGTTTTGAATAAAACATTGTTTTGGCATTATATTAAAGATTAGTTTTTTTGAAAATTGCTCGTGCACAAGTTGCTCTGGAAATATGTTGTCTGTTACCAGTAGCTGAGGGGATTGACAAGAATCTTCCTGGTTCCTGTCCTCCGCCAGACGTAGTCTCCTCCACTGTTACATACGTCATAATATGATGTACTATGTCCATCCAACATGATATACATATTATGAAGATGGAATCTTATGTCGAACATATACAGTTGTAATTATAACAAAAGTTTCCCTCCCAGTTTACTCTATACTCTTGGGTGCATAAACTCTTATGAATAAAATAAAGAAAACATAATTCGAGTTATAATTATGAACTATTTTTTAACGCCACATATAGGTCCCTATTCTTCAGGTAATTTCATCTTGAGATAAAAATAAAATATACTTTTCTCATCAAGAAGAAATTTAGTTAATTTTACAGTAGTCCTTTGAGATGCTTCAGAAGAAAATAACACAAAAAGGAAAGAGAAAAAATGTTATTAAAATTAAACAGAATTACAATAAAAATATAATAAATATATTACAATTATCATCAGAATGAAGCAACTTCAATTGAACTGTACTTACAAATCCACGAAGAGAAACATAAGAAAATAGATGCAAATATGAAATATAGATAATATACTTTAAGATAAATAATAAACTATATTATATACCTTTTATTTGCTAAAACATTGAGGGTTTGGTTATTGACGGGCGAAACACTAAAAAGTACATAAATAGAAATAAAGGAAAATAAATAACTAGTCTACAAAAAAACAAAGCTATTTGATTGCATAAGAAAAATAAATTGAACGATCCATCAGCTTTTGATGTGCCTTGAAATTGCCAATTACTTGAGTAGGTAACAATTTTCTTTGACATAAAAAAGTAACCTCCCCCCACTCGATTTCATGAATTAAACAATTCTATCGATCATTCCACGAAGTCATAAATCAGTTTTGACGAATAATTGGCTTTTCATATTTTTAATACTTTTTCTTTTAAACATTCAAAACATATTTTTTAATAAAACATTTTTATAATAAATATTGGGTGCTCAGACGGGTTAAAAAGAAGTAATCATGGAATTGAATAGATAGCTTATTTTTAAAATATAAATTAAACGTGCCTGAAAGTTCAATCATGCACATCTCGATGAGTGAATGAAGAGAAGACATATATAATTTATAATAAATTGTGCATTGTAGATAATAATATTTACAAAAGCATTCACAAACTACCCATAAAATTAAAGAAAGAAATAATAACAAAAATAACAGGAAGATTGTTATGAAATAATACAATTTTGAATGAAGGTATACTGAGCATAAGAAAATATATATATAAATCAAGACAAAAGATATACAAGAACGGAATGTATTAAAAGAAGTTCAGCTAAATTGAATAATCGAAAAAAATTATCGGAAATGTTCGTTACTTAATCAAACCTTGGACTATTTGGCACAGGGTGAACCAAGCAGTGAAACCAACTATGTGAGGGAGTCCAACATCTATGGGAATAGTAAATGTACACATAAATATTATTTAGTCTATATACCTGGGCGCAAAAATAGGAATAACATTAATTTAAGTTACACAAGGTATAGAGGTTAGGCAATGGCGAAATTGCATTATTTCTTCGCAGGTGGGATCATTCTGCATTAGAAAATAATTTTTCTAATATCTGTCTTTCTGTTCAAAATTGTTTTATTTTACAACCGGTTTCGCATATTCTGCATCATCATGCTACAATATGAATTAAAAATTGCATCACAAACCTACTTATTAATAATATCTGTATCATAAATACAAAAAGTCAATAATTAAATTTATATGAATCGTCAATAGACACTAAAAAATTTAAAATTGAAAAAAACAATTGGACAAAGTTTAAAAACCTTTCTTTGAATAAAAATAAAGGGAAATGAGGTGTGCGTGGTAACACCAGTTTCCGAACGACACAGGTCACTCAGGGCTCTCCCCCTCCCCCTCCAGACGAAAGATTTAATCGATTATTTGGGAGTGAGGTTTCGGCTGGTGTTTGTTCAGGCACAAGCCTGCATCTATGGAGCAGCCTCGGGTTGTTCGCCAAGAATGTATGTTCGGTTTGGTGGATGTGATAATGAATAAAGACGGAACCTGACTCCCAGATAATCGATGAAATAGTTCGTCAGGAGGAGGAAGTAGGTGCTAGGAGGGGGAGATGAGAGCCCTGAGTGAACATTGTCGTTCGGAAACTGGTGTTACTAACCACTCCCTATTCCCCTTCATTTTTTCTTCAAAAAATAATTTTTAAAATTTGTCCTATATTTTCAATTTTAACTTTTATATTTATATATATTTATTTTAACTTTTTATATATTTATTTATTTTTTAAATAATTTTTTACTTTACATGTCTATAAATTCATGTAAGTATAATATTATTTTGTACTTATGATACAGATATTATTAACAAGTAGTTATGTGACGCAGTTTTTAATTGTAACTCGATGATGCAGAATATGCAATACCGGTTGTAAAATAAAACAATTTTTGAACAGGAAACAAAATATATCTTCTTAAGTAGACTGAAGGACATTCTCTGTCAAATGGACCAGAGGTTTCAACCTCACTTTCTTTTACTTAATTTTGTACACTTGTATAGGTACGAGATTGAAGAACAAATTCAAATTTTAGATCAATTATTTTATATTTTATAAATAGATTGTTTTTTGCGTTTTAATAAAAATTTCAGCTTTTGGATTTTAATAGAAAAAAAAAATCGTATTTCATGTCAACATTTTATGCCAACTTCCAATTTTCTATTGTGTTAAGCTTTTTTTTTTTATTCATTATTTTTTAAAGATTATTTCATAAATTATTTTTACTTCCCCAACTAAACGTAGTCAGAAATAGCCATGAATTATTGACTGTTTCGATTATACTTATCTATATTTCTGTATGAAGAGAGGTCGGGGCATAGATGATTTATTACATAATTTAGGAAATAATCTTTATTATTCAAGATTTTGTAATAAAACTAAACACATACTAGGGAGTCTCACTACTGGGTGATTTCTGCCCTTGGAGATATGATTATTTTTCTTAGTAAAATGTGAATGTCACAATAAATTTTCAATATTTTTTCCCCGAAATCATTGCTCAATTGATCTAAAAATTTGAAATTGTTAATCTATCTGGCCCTTTTACAACTGTACAAAAGAATTTTGTTTTTTACACATTGAATTTTTTTTTTGCATTCTGGATTTATTATTATTTCTAGCTATTACCAGTTTTTCTTTTATTGTACCCATAATTATTAATATAGTGTTAATTTTATAACCAAATTGTAGTAATATTTAAGGGTTTGTTATTAAGAGTAAATTTTAAATAATTGTTATATTTGTACAAATCAAAATAATTTATTTTACTTTTTGTTTTATTACGATTTATTTTATGAGGTTATTTGTAAACCATTTTATTTTGTGTATTAATAGGCTTCGCCTGTAGAAATAAATACATTTGATGTGGAATATTTGATATACATTTAAGAAAAGTAGGTGATTCACACAAATAAACTTTTTTCTTATATTTAAGCCTAATGTGGAAACAATTCATGAAATTCAGCGTCATGCTGAATTATTGCTATAATAATTGTAATTATAATTGCAAATTATTTACAACCTCACCTTGGGTTAGAAACAATTTTTAAAGGAAATCGTAAAATCAAGGATTACAGCACGCTATATTTGACTAACATTAAAACTCCCAACTGAACTTAAAAGGTTTTTCTTAAATAACTTTTAAGAGAAGAGAAACATAGAGAAACGTGGCACCAAGCGATATTGTGCTGTTAAATTTTCTAACAACCTGTGACGATTCATGAAAATCAACTGTTCAGGTGCTATTTCGAAACAGTGCAAAAAAAAAAAAAATAGGTATATCAAAAAGTTGAAAAAGTCGTATGTTAGCGAAACTCACAGCTTTCCAATACTATAATTTCTCTCAACTTATTGATATAATTATACCAGTTTATTGTTTTGAAAACAGCCATGAATTATCCATAACAGGCGTAATATAGGGTTATTAATGTAGTGTATGTAAGTACATACTTACATACAGTATATCGATATTGGTGTATATGTCTCGAGCGTACACGTCACAGAAGCGACTGTGACCGTGTGTGTGTGAGGTTACGTTGACAAGCCAAAAGGTAAAAAAATACCTTATGTTACATATATCAATTAATAACTAATACGAGGATTAGTAAATAGTGAACATTACAATGGCGACGAGGATTAATTAATTCTTATTTAAGGACTTACATCAGTTTAAGCCTAAATATAAGTACCTACCTACTTCAAATTCACCAGTTATACACAAACTGTGAAATTGACCAACATTCGGTCTCCAGGTCGATAATGTATTACCTTATGTAATACTTTGTTCGAAGAAAACAATATTTAGTGTTTTACAAATGCTTAATTTTCATTTTAATAAACTAAGGGCCTCGGTCGGGTTTCGAACCCACGACTTTGAGCTCAGAAGGCAAGCACGCATACCTACTTGCCTTGGTACTTGTAGTACCTGACATTGCACAAGCTTGGGACCATCGCTTAACTACCCAACCGAAGGACTGAGCTCTGTGCTCAACTCTTTTTTTACCTCCCAGATAAAAAACCTAAGGACCTCGGCCGGGTATCTTGAGCACAGTAGATAAGCGCTCTCAAACAAAAGCCTATTTTAGTTAAACACCTCGTGAAATCCCCATTCAACTAAACAATCGAGCAATCAATTAAGAAAGGCTGCCGAAATCTCAAAGCCTGATTAATGTTTCTTTGAGCCTTCTTAGTTGTATCAAAACGGGAAATAATGAATAATAAATCGCCTTTAAAATTGGCAATTTAGAAGTATAAAATATCCTAATTTCTTAAGCTCCTTTACACATCTGAATCGGAACCTGCATCAAGCGTGAGTGCATCCAGTAGTTGCAGTGACATTTTAGGGCATTTTTTGAAGTGAAACTTCTTTACGCGCAATGGGCAACTTGAGGACTAAGCTGGTAAATGAGTTACGAAATTATTTGACGCGCTGAGACGAACGGACATAGAGAGAAAGAGAGTGCGCGCGCACATGCCGGCTCGAAATTTGAAGTCTAGTGCGCGCGCACACTTCCTCTCTCTCATTCTCTTTCTCTCCTTCGAAATAGTGCAACTTAGGGAGTAAGCGAGCGTGCCTGCGTTACACGAACGGTGACTGTGCTATATACTGTGTCTACATCTCTTTATTATTATATTTTGACATTTTTATCTCCAGGCAGAATACGTTTAAAGTGAAATAAAGTGAAAAAAATATTAATGTGAACTTAGAGTTCACATCTGACAGGCAGTAGACTCTATGAGAATAATGGTCCAGGACCGTCGTCCAAAAAGAGGAAATTAAGTTCAGAAATTACAAGTGTTGCATCATGTTCGGAGGAACAACATTTTCATATTAATATCCAATCTACTGATAATGAATCACAAAGGTTAGTGTACGCCTGCTTAGCGTTGCTGGCGTCATAAACAGAGTTTTTTTTACATTCTCATTCTCTATTCTGTCGCGTTCAAAAATAAACAACGAAAGTAATGTTGATTTAACAAATGAATAAAAATAAAATAAGCCAATAAATAAAACTGTTTGCACCTAAAATGTTGAGTTAATTGAGAAATCCCACACAACATAAAAATAATATTTATGGATCAAAAAACAAAAAAAATTAAAAAATCGCGAAAAAAATTTCACTTTCTGCATGTGTTCCAATCATATACGTCCATTACTCACAATACTTTTGAAACCGAGATTAATATAAAATTATTGCATAAACTTATTGATTTGAAGTGGCTACTCACTGACGATTCCAGAAAATGGCTACTATCAAATAAAAATATATAACATATTTTCTGATTTTCAGAATCGCTGGGGCTTAAACCTATTTATTTTATTTTTTTTTTTAATATATCCCAAAATATCTTCTTGAAAGACACTTCTGGAAGAATTATAAATATAAAATATTTATCACCATTAAGAGAATCAAGAATAAAATTAAAAATTGTGTTCATTATGCTAATTATTATAATTTTTTTTCTTATTTATTAATTCAATTTTTATTTTTTACCATTATTATTATAAATAATATTATATTTATATATTATGTAATATTATTATTAATCTCATGTTTGACTCTAAGGTCTGTAATAATGTTTATTTATCTAATTTATAAGTTATCATAATGTAAACACTATTATGACGTATATTACCATGTTAAGGTTTAATGGAAATAAATATTATTATTATTTGCCCAGCAATACGAAATATAGAGGAAGTAAGCGATCATTAAAATTTAATGTTTTCCGATTTAAAAAAAAATAAATAAAAAATGCTGTTTATCTTTGTCTGTGAACATGATAACTCCGGAGTTATCATCTCCCGAAGGAATGAATGAATCAACACAAAATTTTATATGTGTATCCAAAATTCCATGAGGACGACACCTATTAATGTTTCGCGGAATCGACCGATCGGAGGGAAGGATCAGAGATGGGGGGCTTGATTCAAAAACCCTAACAACTGCCGATGTAATGAATGTATCGACACAATTCAGTATGAGGATTCAGAGGCCCCTATGTAAGTCAACTTAATTGACAAAAAGTCAATTGGGGTCCTAGGGGAAGAGCAAAAACGAGCTTGATAAATTCGTTCTGGGAGTAACCAATTTAAGCTCCTGGACGGGGGGAGCACAGTCACATCCAAAAAATGGCAGACCAAACAGCCAAGAGGTTTTCTGTTTACAATTACAATTCTTTCTTAGTCCAAGAGAGTTTTCACAAACGGGCTCGAGATCAGGCACATTGGTAGACAATTGTTCAGAGATTTTGAATACAACAATATGTGAATTATTGTTCGTTTCGATATATTTGGAGGGATACTAAATAGAAGAGCCGAATTAAATATAAAATTTCCCAGGAAAGTGAAATTCGGCCCACTGTGACTCAACTAGCGCAGACATTTTCTCTTTACACTAATTCATCAATGATTTGAAGATGCCTCAGCTGGCTTTTCCACTACGTTTGTGGCTAATGGTCTAGTTCTCTTACTAATAAGGTTGTGCAAATTTTGTTTTCTTATTAGCCTTAGCTATAAGCCGTATTCAAGTCGCTTGGAAATTTATAAAACAAAAGAAGTTGATAGGTGAGTTTGGTGCTTGTTTTCACATAGATTATCAAAAAGCACACACTTCAAAAACCAGTGGACGATATACAATATTTTAAAAAAAAAATGCTGCTATACAATTTAAGCGTGCATAAAGCTGTCAAACAGTAATTTTATAGTATTACTACAAAATTTAGTACATTAACCCTCAGAATGTTTGCGAGTAAAAATTAGTCAATTATTACTAACATGAATAGTTATAAGAAACATTTGAAATTTAATATATCGTCATATAAATATAAAAATATAACATTTTTTCTCATGATCCCATGTACATATATGTAGAATCAAAAATTAATAATTAGTTAGACATAGTTCGTGGCTCAATAAATGTCCATTTCGAATAAAGAAATCTCAATAGAAGAAAGCAGCAAATTATTTAGTAATTTTTATTTTCTTATGTCTCAACTACAGTATAATTTTGTTGATAATATTTCATCTATAGAACTAGTGAGAGATAGCTATATTTAATAAATGTCTATATGATACCTCTTTCTTATTTTAGCTTCACAAATATGATCTTGAAATTAGCAAAAATAAATACTGGAATATCCAGCAAATGTATTAACTTTTTATTAAAACTTTTATTAAAAAAATGTTTTTATAAAACTTCAAATAATATACCAAACCACACAATTATAAGACACCCGAAAAAAAAAAAAAAAATACAAAACACACCTGCAGATAAGTATAAAACACTGTAAGAGAGAACTTACTTCTTGAAGATGAATGATTCCTGCCAATTTCAGCTAGGGATCTGATGATTGGAAGACGAGACACGCTGTCTTTCTTCTTTTCGTGTTGATGTCTGTGTCGTCGTAACAGCGCTTCTTTTACCTAAAAATATATAAAAATTTTATAAAGGTTTATTCCGCCATTATCACACACTAAAGAAATTAAAACGCAACACAAAACAACTTTTTTTTTTTGTATTTTTTCAACAAAAGATATACCTATACTAATCAAAGGATTTTCATGTTAGGTTTCTTATATGGGAGGTGAAAAAAAACCTTGAGCTCGCCGTCCTTCGGATGGTACATTAAGCGATGGTCCAGAGCCTGTACAATGTCAGGTACTAAGCTAAATAAAAGTAGTAATAGTAGTTAGGTAGACAAGATTTAGGACTCCCACAGTAGAGTCGAAAATTGGGTCGGGCTCGTGTCCACCAGAGAAAAAGCACTCTGGTAGTAGACGATATGACCTAATTAACTAACTACTAATCAGAGAAAGTAGTTAGGTAGACAAGATTTAGGACTCCCACAGTAGAGTCGAAAATTGGGTCGGGCTCGTGTCCACCAGAGAAAAAGCACTCTGGTAGTAGGCGATATGACCTAATTAACTAACTACTAATCAGAGAAAGTAGTTAGGTAGACAAGATTTAGGACTCCCACAGTAGAGTCGAAAATTGGGTCGGGCTCGTGTCCACCAGAGAAAAAGCACTCTGGTAGTAGGCGATATGACCTAATTAACTAACTACTAATCAGAGAAAGTAGTTAGGTAGACAAGATTTAGGACTCCCACAGTAGAGTCGAAAATTGGGTCGGGCTCGTGTCCACCAGAGAAAAAGCACTCTGGTAGTAGGCGATATGACCTAATTAACTAACTACTAATCAGAGAAAGTAGTTAGGTAGACAAGATTTAGGACTCCCACAGTAGAGTCGAAAATTGGGTCGGGCTCGTGTCCACCAGAGAAAAAGCACTCTGGTAGTAGGCGATATGACCTAATTAACTAACTACTAATCAGAGAAAGTAGTTAGGTAGACAAGATTTAGGACTCCCACAGTAGAGTCGAAAATTGGGTCGGGCTCGTGTCCACCAGAGAAAAAGCACTCTGGTAGTAGGCGATATGACCTAATTAACTAACTACTAATCAGAGAAAGTAGTTAGGTAGACAAGATTTAGGACTCCCACAGTAGAGTCGAAAATTGGGTCGGGCTCGTGTCCACCAGAGAAAAAGCACTCTGGTAGTAGGCGATATGACCTAATTAACTAACTACTAATCAGAGAAAGTAGTTAGGTAGACAAGATTTAGGACTCCCACAGTAGAGTCGAAAATTGGGTCGGGCTCGTGTCCACCAGAGAAAAAGCACTCTGGTAGTAGGCGATATGACCTAATTAACTAACTACTAATCAGAGAAAGTAGTTAGGTAGACAAGATTTAGGACTCCCACAGTAGAGTCGAAAATTGGGTCGGGCTCGTGTCCACCAGAGAAAAAGCACTCTGGTAGTAGGCGATATGACCTAATTAACTAACTACTAATCAGAGAAAGTAGTTAGGTAGACAAGATTTAGGACTCCCACAGTAGAGTCGAAAATTGGGTCGGGCTCGTGTCCACCAGAGAAAAAGCACTCTGGTAGTAGGCGATATGACCTAATTAACTAACTACTAATCAGAGAAAGTAGTTAGGTAGACAAGATTTAGGACTCCCACAGTTGAGTCGAAAATTGGGTCGGGCTCGTGTCCACCAGAGAAAAAGCACTCTGGTAGTAGGCGATATGACCTAATTAACTAACTACTAATCAGAGAAAGTAATTAGGTAGACAAGATTTAGGACTCCCACAGTAGAGTCGAAAATTGGGTCGGGCTCGTGTCCACCAGAGAAAAAGCACTCTGGTAGTAGGCGATATGACCTAATTAACTAACTACTAATCAGAGAAAGTAATTAATTAAATGAACGAGAGATGCGACCGCAAGTATTAAAATTGAAACATGGAAAGAAAAAAATAATAATGAAAAATATAAAGGTCAAAGGGAAAACTGAAAGAAGAAAAGAAAAACATATGTAGCTGCCTGTATATCTGTCACTCTAGATATGAATGTCGTAAGTCAAGCAAATTGTATCCATCTTTCAAGACATTTTTATAAACGACAAGGAGACGCAGCCTTTTCTGGATTCGCTTCACCTTATATTTCTGCACATATGGAAATAAAGATCCATAATACATTCATAAGATTCGTTGAGAGAGCCAAGTCCAGAGGTACGTAGCATCCTTCCTCAATCCTTGCGACTGTTATACTAGAGGGGTAGATTCCTGATTTGTATATATATTAGATACTTGTATTTATCATAGATACTTGTATATATCAATTGTCATGAAAATCGTCAAAATATGGACACTAGATCCGACTTAGGTCCATCTGAACCGGGCATGTATCTAAATGAGCTCTGGGCATTTCTACTCGGCGGGAGAGAACGCAGTTAGAAAGGCCCCAAGAACGATCCTTGCGGAGTTGTTTTGGAGGAAGTCGCACCCCATATGCGAAGCATGCCTCGGGGGAGGGATCATAAGCGCCCGAGTCTCTGGTTCTTCTCGGGGTTGCCATTCCTTACTATTTCATGACATTATATGGTTTTGTCTGACATAGATATCTAAAGATGTAGTAATTACAAGTTTCGCGGTGTTTTAAAGCAAAGGGTATCCGGTCTATTTCAGTTCACATTCTGCTTTCGCTAACCTGTCAGCCTTTTCCGAGGTAATACTCGGATTCCACGTGCTGCTTCTGTTTCTTCACTGATCAACTGGCGAAGCATCTTAGCTACAAGTTGTCAAGACAACTTATTACAGTTGTCTCCAGTGCCGTTAAGACTGATCTCACTATCAACATTTGGGGTAAAGTAACCAACAATTCTGTAAAGACAACTCTAAACTAACCTTATCTTTAACGTCTGGGTTGAGGGTTCCGGTGGAGACAGCATTCTCGAGAACGAGATCTGCCACTTGTTCCAGACAAGAGGCCTCCATGTCGAGGAGTACAGTCCCGTTGAGGAGAAGAGATCGCAGCTCGAACAGGGAGTGCAGAGACAAGGTGGCAACGTGGGGTTTCGACCACCGGTCCCCGCCTTCTTCAACGTCTTCTTCGAACTTTATCCATCTGGAAAAGTAACATAGAATATAAAAATATAATAAAATATTAGCTAACTATACCAGCCATCACGAAATTTGTCGGATGAAACCCACAATAAATTTCGCACTCTGTTGTCAAATCACTCCAATGAAGGCAATAATGGTTCGACAGTGTTGCCAATTCTATTCCTTGCCTGACAGAAGGCAAAAGGAACTCTAATTGCTGTCCTTATCGGTCTAATAGTGTGGAACCATGTATATTAATTGCATTGAACATATTAAATGCCTTACGTTTTTAAGCCCAGGCGGTCTTCATTTTTATTTTTAAAAAATCTATGATTATTCCAACAATTGGTCTAGATTAATATTTTTTGATGACCTATATGTACGTAGTATATATTTTTCATGAGTCTACCTTAGAACAGAAGAACGCAACTGAATGATTAACTCCCTAATTACTTACAGAATTCGAAAAGTTCGAAATTCCTACATGTTAATCTTATCCCACTGTTTTCAAGCTAGAGTGTAATGGTACAACCTGACAATGAGAAATTGATAATTTATTTATTTTTTTATTTTACAAATAGATATTTACAACTATATAAATAATATATACAAGAAGCACATGGACTAAAAGTGTAAAATATTTGTCGAAATGTCAAGTTGGGGAAAATCACCTAGTGGTGACACTCACTAAGCAGTGAGTTGCACTCATTTATATCTCACTGTCACTGCTGCTAATAAGGAGGTCTCTAGGCCATTGGCGCTTAAGGCGTCGTTGAGAAAGTGTGGTAAAATGGAGGGAGAAGATTATTGTGGAAACTTAGGGATGATAATAACTTTTTGTGCCTGGATTTAGCTACTTCGGCGACGAAGGGAATGTTGAGGTCAGTATGGAATTTTGGATTGAAGGGAATGAATGCGGTTTAGATTGGAAACCTTGGCAGAACTCTAGAGTTCAAGTCCACATTGGTTTCAACACTGCGTTTTATATATCTTTTTATTTTCAAAGTTTAGATCTTTTGTCTAGTAGCCTTAGTAACAATTTGTAGCTTCTGTTCAATTCAGTCTAGTGTGACGGTTAATGTTAGTCGCTTGACGAGTAGGAGGCCTCGATAGCGGACATAGTTTTTTGAAGGGATGGGATTATTGCTAAGGTTCAGGTTATTCTTATTTAAAATAGGAAAAAAAAAAATTTTTGTACAACAACAGTAACCATAAGTCAAAATGATTAATGAACTTTAAAAGAAAGTTTGAACTTAGTTTCTTAAAGTTAACCCTTTGTATATACAATTGCAATTAATATTTAGTAGTATTAATTTAGTTTAGAAAAGTAATTTTATATTTGAACGAAAGAATACAATGGCTCACCAGTTATTTAAAAACAAAAGGGATGGAAACAATAGAAGGTGATAAGCCTGTTGGGGAACGAGTTTGTATTTGTTTGAAATATAGAATGACTTCCATTAATATTCAGACAAGACCTCAGTAACATGAGGTCAACAATATTTGTAGATATATCATACAAATGTTTAAATAGTTCAATCTTTTGTTCAAATATTGGTATATAAACTACTAAATTCAAAAGACCTCAGCCTACTAGATTACCATAAGAAAAGTAATAAGTACATTAGAGGTAGATACGACAATGTAGCTCCAGATGTATTAACTAACACGCCCTTAGAAAGCTGGCTAAACTCTTATATATTATTATATATATATATATATATATATATATATATATATATATACTACTTTATATACATATATTGTGATGTATAAAATAAATACACACATTAAAATGATTAAATTATTAATATTGAAAAATTAATTATATTTATTTTTCTATAAAAAGCAAATTTCTTTTAAAACAAATGAGTAAAAAAACAAAACACGGCCATCAGCTGTTTTTTAGTGTGTGTAGAGTATAGTCGAGGGTTGAATGGCGACGGTCTGAACATGGAGAGTGGTGTTTAGGCTTAAGATGTGATGAACTAAATAGAAGTGAATTGACGGCGAAATTGATCCGCATTCGTTGTTTGTTTATATGTAGAGGATATATGCCCAGAAATATATAACTTAATTTTAAAAAATGGCCAAAATATAAAACAAAAAAAGATTGAATTAGTGTTAAGAATTTAGTTTTTAAGATTTGTCTTTTCATTTTTGTTTGTTTCAATGTTTAGTTTTTTTATTTAATAATAAAGATAATTTTAAAAAATAAACCCAAATTATTTGTTTTCGTAAATCATATTATATTCATTTTCCCTGTTGGCCCAGTAAGATTATTTGAAAAACTTTTGGATTAGATATAAATATATTTGAAAAATTTAGAAAAACATAGTATCTCTTTAAAAATCCAAATAAAAAGTTTGTTAATATTCATAATTTTTTATTTTATTTTTCTTCTATATTACGAGAATATTTTTTATTTTAGTCACTTATTCTTTTCTAATATTTTTTCTTTTTACTGAAGATTCTATTTTTTATTTATTTATTTATTTTATTTTTTTGTCTCTCTCTTATTTTGTATTTCTTCTCTTGATTAGTTTTCGCGAATTGGCCGACGGGACCATCCCAACTCCACTAGAGGAGGTTCTTTGGCATGTTTAAACAATGCCATGTTATCAAAATTTGGTTTTGATCCACTTAGTCGTTTCATAGGAATCATGTTCACAAACAGACTTTTTGCGAAAGCACTTTTTTTTGCATTTCGCGGATCTTATCAAGTGAAAATATTATGAAATTAAAAAAAAATGAATTTTGAGCCAATACCATTCCCATATTTGTGGATTTGAAATGGTAAAATTAATTATAGTAACAGTTACACACTCAATAGTTACCTTGCTGTTTCCTTCCACTCGGGAATGTCTCCGTCGCCGATGACGAGTTCCTCCATCTCTGAGAAGAGAGGATGGGGGGTGAAGGAGGGGTCCTCCCCTTCCTCCCCCAGGATGAACTGGACCCGCTCTCCAGGAGGTGTAACTGCAACAAGGAAACAGGTTAGCCTAAAGAGGAGATACACAGAGAACGTCGCTCTAAGACCTATACCCTTCCCAGGTCTTCCCTACTTCTGTTTTACTCTAATACATTGTCCCTATAATAATCCACATCGTATCACGAAAGTTCCTTTAAAGGAGTGACTTTTCTGTTATATTTGAAGATAAAAGTAAGCATTGATGAAGTCCACTCGATAATACCCAAATCTAGGTATACATAAATGGTGTTAAGTTAAAAAAAAAACGCAAAATGTGATTAGGCTTTTCAGGAGCTAAAACAAATATTCAAGATAACAAAGAATGCCTTCCAAAAACGTTAAGAGACGGACATGCATTCCTTCCGGGACTCATGCCCGGGCTTTAACAACGAAGTCATATCGCCTACTACCAGAGCGCTCTTTCGTCACTCTGATGGACATGAGCCCCACTCTGTTAAGGGAGTCTTAAATTTTGTCTACGTTACATTTTTATTCACCTAGGCTAGGGGTATCGAGTATCGACATCGTACAGGCTCAGGATGGCATAAGGCTCAAGGTTTGTAATACAACTGAGAATAAGGGCTGAATTTTGAACAAAAAACGACTTCATATTTTCGATTCCTTGCTCCTGAAATAATGATATAAAACTCATATCTATATGACATACTGCGTTATGAAATTTAACTTTTTAAATAATATAATATTTAGTTGGATTGGATGAGTATCTTCGTAGAAAACAAGAGAAAATTCTTAAATAAAGTTCTTCACAAGTTAATATTGTACTTTAAAATACAGCACAATTTTGTTAGTTTGGAGCGGAAAATAATATTCCATTCCATAGGAGTTCTTTTAGTGAATTTGATTTCGGGACGTAATGAATTTGAAAAGATCTTCTTAAAAATATCGAAATTTTTGTTATAAATGAAGAAAATGACAAAAATTCACAACTACTTAGTAAAAATAAAATCAACTTACCCCCTGAAAATGAATCCTTAATGTTTAAATTTATGGCTAATGTTATTTCCTCCATTCCACCCTTCAGAACATAAATGAAGGAACATTTTCTTTACAACAATATCTAAAGATCTACAGCAAGCCAAAAATGTTTAGCTGATTTAATAAGTATTTAATGAAACGGTTTAGCTTGAAGCAGCCAGCAAGCTTTCGTCTCCAACTAAAAGCTATAAAGCACATTAAGTGTATTTTACCATCACCTTAAGTATAACGAGATTTCAGACAATATATTAAAAAGTATTTTGAGAAGGATTCGAACCAAGTCTCTATAGTCGGGCTTACCTCAACATTCCCACAAAATAATCTCTCCCTTTTGTGAGTATGGCTTTGCTATTATCCATCAGGCCTCGGAAAGTGAAATTTCCTTAAATTTCAAAATAATTTGGTAACGTTTTAGAATTAGAAAAAAATTAATAAATAATAATTGGGAGGACACGCGCATTGTGAATAAAGCGGAACATATTTCTAGCTACACCATGCCGTATTATTTTTTATGAATAAAAACTACAGACAGATTACCGAAGATGACAAATATGCTGAGTTCTCTGTAAGAAAGAGAACATTTAAAAATTAATGAACAAAAATGCCTACCTGCTATTTTGCAAGAAGCAATTTAATTTTGTGGAAGTAAAATAGCAAATGAATACGATATCTTGTAGGTCAGTTGAAACTACATAATAGTTACATGCCTCATTTCATATGCGATATACGGATCACCATTTCATATGTGATTTCAAGTCAAGAATAACTACTAAAGAACCAACTGAAAAAATTAAATAAATACCAGTTAAATAACGAAGGGTAGTGAAGAATTACAATACAAATAAAGGCCAAATATTCCATACCATTGTTATCTTTACGAGAAAAGCGACTACATCGCAAGCATTCCACAATTTGCAGAAATGTAACCAATACAATCAACTACTAAATTGAGAAACGTAGACATATAGTGGGAACTTGTAATAAATAAATAAAACAAACTTATTTTTTTAAATATTGTTCATTCCACGCGAAAAATTATACATAAACTACGGGTTTCGGCAATATCATCGTCAAGTTTAATTATAAACCTGTCTTAACAGTTATTTTTTGTATAATTTTTTTTGGAATAGACGATATTTAAAAAAATAAGTTTGTTTTATTTATTTGTTACATACAAGTCTCTACAATATTTTATAATTATATGTGTTGAAGAAATAGAAAAATAAAACTATTTCAAAAGAGCGAGCAGACTAGAACAGGAAAACAGTTACAAGTAACAACTAAAAGCGTTCTACTTTCAAGATAAAACGTAATTTCTAGTATTGGAATGTTATTTCCAAAAGAAATTAGTTTTTATTTATTATGGAAACAATTGTCGACATATTCATTTATGCTTGAAAATTGCATAAAGAAGAACTAGAATAACACATTCAATACTAAAGGATTAGTATGCAGAAAGATATATAGTTCCTTTCTGAAGGGAAGACTAAGAAGAATATTTAAAGTTGAACTGACTTTTTAAGATTAATAATTTCTTATCTATTTAATTTCAACCTACATAAATTTTATTTATGCTTGTCTATATAAAAAATGTCAAGAGTGAATATAATAATAATAATTAACTTGGACACCTTTGAGATCATGCAACCCATTTTACTTCCCCAGATATACGTAGTATAGGGGTTGAAAGGTTTTATAAAGTATATTGAATATATTGACTTGTTGCCTTTCACAATAAATTAAAAAATGAATAAAATTTTGAACAATAATAAAAAAATTTAAGTTAATTAAATCTATAATTTCAAAAATAAAATAATCTACCGTATGGTTGAGTGAAGCTCTTAAAAAATGAAAAACATATGTTATAAATAACTCTGTAAAATTTTCAAACTACGTTACTTGCACCAATCCAAAAATCCAAAAGTCTCCCGGTGTGATTCTGAAAATTAAGATTATTAAATATTATGTCCCGATAACGATTGGCGCTTATCTCAAAGGTGTTGATTCGCAAGGCCTATGAGTTTTGAGATTTGAATTTCATTGAGAGAGATATGGGGAATCAAAAAAAAAATCAAAACATATTTACAATGAAAACTATTTTAATAAAAAAAAAAAACTTCGAACTTGAAAATTGGCCATTGAAATTATATACAAAAAATAAAATGAATCCTACCTCGTGACGTCACCCTTGAAATATATTTACAAATTTTTACTCCTTTAACATAACTTATGAGGTCCACGTTCTTCCCGCATCCTCTCTACCCTTCACTATTCACTTAGTACTCACTTTAACATGTTCACTCACTCTTTTCACTGAAATTGTCAAAAAATATAGAGACTAGTCTCTCATAGGTCTCACCTCTACCAGAACCCAACATAGACTGACTAAACTGCCTCCCACGGAATTATGGGTAGCAAATTCGAGTTTCTTTTTTTTGTTGTCTCTTGTTTTACTTCTAAATATTAATATTTTTTGGTGTTTTCTTTCCTTTCTTCCGTTTCTTCTCTTTTCTAAATTGTTATCTTAATTTTCTGTAACTTTTGTTTTTAATTTTGGCTTCTTCATTTCTCGAAAACAGTGTTTAAAGTTTGTGGTATACACTTTCGGATCACTTGTATTATTTCAGATGGGATCCGGCCTAGTTGATTCGATGTATTTTAGAACTGACCGTTTCTTCAAAATTTACAACTGGCTTTTCTTTCTGATGTGGGCAGTTTTTCTCTTCTTTTTCTTCTTTAATCTTTTCTTAATAATTAACTGTCTTTTTCTAAAAATTTTCACAACCTTCTACCGACTCGTTTTTTAATTATTGACCTTTTCTTAATTTTTCTTATAACTTCCTGAAATTTTCTTCATTCCTTCTTCTTTTAGCTGTTTCATTTTGTTTCTGGGTGCTAAATTAATCCCTTCTTAAAATTTGGCTTCATTTTGAAGTTGGTTGGTTTGGTAATTTATGTAGAAAATGTTGGTTGATAACTGTAAGGTTAGGCCTACAGCCACCTTTTCTTCCTTTTGAAGTTATTCTTCCTTTCTTCTTAAACTTGTTTTGTTCTTCAGATTTCCATTTTCTTTTCTTCTTTCTTAATTTTCTTTCTTCTTTTACTTTGATTTCGTCTTCTAAATGGGTTTAATATAAATGTATAGTGGCTTCTAAATCCGTTGCCTTGGCAACGGGCTTGTTTATATTACATTGCCTTCTCCTATTTTTTCTGGAACGAAAATTGTGTTTCTAGAATCACAATTTTTGTTCCAAAGGTTCCCTCTTCATCTGTTTTATCCTGGTCCTTTTTCCGCCTTCATCCACTCCTGTCGTCCTCCAATTGGTCGTCGTGAACCGGCACTTTTGGGTGTCTCTACGCTCACAAACCACCTCAACAAAAATTCATCTCGCACCTGTCACTTCACTTCATTCCCCACTGTCATTTACAACAAATTTACATTAAACAAAAAAAATTCTTTACACACTAATTATAAACTGAGCTCAGTCCTTTACAATTTGGACGAGCGGAAGACAAATAAAATTGTCTTTTAAATTTCATATATAAAAAAATATTGAACATATTATTACCTAAATGCAAACTTTACTGTAATTAATATCCTTTGGACATATGTACCAAAACAAACAAAATTTATATTTAATTATAATATTGCCGCTTCACCACTTAATATCTTTTCTTACTTTCCATCTTTCTTTCTATCTTAATCTCAAAAAAAAAATTTATATTCTACTTCAAATCATGAATAAAAAAATAATCATTGGGTTGCTTTTCTAAATTCAGTTCCTCATTCCTCATCATCATTTTCTAAATATTTCTTCACATATCTTTGGTTCAAATAAAATTCAACTTCCTTAGTCAACTTCTCAAGTTACAAAATTCCCCCCTACAAAGTATAAATATTCCTTATCCCATTATTTCGACGTTACCTAGGCCTTCGCCCATTCCCTAACTCCTCCTATAGCTCAAAAAAAAAACTTCAACTTCTTAATCTCAAAAAAAAAATCCCTATAAACTTCTTATATCATCGTAGATTATTATTCTCATATATCGTCGCAGAAAATGTGGATCCTCCCTTCCTTGGGTAGGCTATCTCACAAAAAATATAAATATCTAGCTATCTATTCTCTAATAGCTCTAACTTCCTCAATAACTTCCTCAAAATCTAAGTTTTCAGTAACGTCTGGTAAGTCTCAAAGAAAAAATTATCCCCATGTATTCTAATTATTTTTATTATTAATTATATTATATCCCCTTTTCTTAAACAAAACATATCTAAATGAAACTATTTATAAAATTCTTAATTCTTCCTGCGAATAATCCTATCCCTTCACTCTCTTTACCCAAAAAAAAAAAAAAAAAACTAAAAAAAAATACTTGCCAGCAAATCTACTAATCTTCCACTTCCTACGGTCTTACATATATGTATAATAAAGATAAATGTATTGATGTAAGAAACCAACTTATGGGTCAATGCCAATGCATAAATAATAGTGGTATATGTAAAGAAAATAAGCTGCACAAATCCTCTTATGGGAAAATGCAAAAATAATAGTGGTATGTGTGTTAGATATTCTGCACAACATAAAAAATGTATATATATTGTCTCCCCCCCTATTTCGCGATCATTCACTCTCAATTTCTTTCGTACCAGCATTCACTCCTCTAATCCTAAATTAACATTTCTACACTATATACAAATAAAATCATAAAAAAATGCAAAATAATACAAACTCCCCTCCTGTGTATTGTGTAAGTTGAGTAATGTAAAATGATTTCGTTTCTTAATGTTGTGTTGTCCGTACGGTGTAACATAAATGTATCAAATAAATCATAAATCCCCGTAATAATGTATGTTTTATGTGTATTAGCTTTGTCTAAATGTTCCTGAGATTGGCTGGGTTCGGCTCCCACAGGATCAGCTAAAAATCCTTCTCTGGCCCCAGGCTGGGCAAAGTGCAGACGCCAAATACTGCAAGAGACCTAACTGTCTCCGCCTGCTTATTGCAGGGGATCAATTAGTCTCCGCTTGCTTATTTACTACTAAAAAAAAACTAATATACTTCATTTATTCCTACTTCTTTCATTCTCGGTTAATTACTAATAATCTCAAATCAAAAAGAAATCTAATTTAAAAAAAATCTTATCTATATTAACTAGGGATCCTTCAGATGGATCCGGTTTCAATTCCCTTAACTGGGTTGTCTACTTCATGCTCCAGTTCGATCTTCCTATCGATCCAACCGGATCGATTCAACACTACTGAACGAACTAGCATTCATCACAACAACAGAATACACGTAAACATAACAATTAGGCAATTTACCAAGCAACAACATTTCCCAGATATCTCAACACCTTCAATATCAACACAACCATTACAATAAACAACAAAAGTAATTATAACTAATAATAAATTTCATTCAACTCAATATATATATATTCATTTACTCTTTTCATTTATCCTTAGTTTTGTCAGTGTTTTTTTTTTTACTTTGTCTGTCTGTGATTGTCAATAACTCATTCGAGTTTCAAAAATAGTTACTTACTGTAAGTTCGGCTGATGCAATTAAATAATTACAGAGCCTTAAACTGATTGCATATATTTTTTTCCTAATACCTCGCCGTATAATGTCTTCAAATATCTTCCCCCCTACACTAAATAAAATTTTACGTAGTCTGTCTGTCAGTACTGCGTCATTTTTCTCATTTCCCCTTATTTCATAAATTTTCACTTCAGTTTTTCTGTATTGTATTCTAAAAATGTCTTCCACCTGGTAACTAGTCTCATGTAAATTCTTTCTTAAATAATTTTTCCATTCATGCACAACAGTCATACTATCATATTTTCTTAATTCTACCTTAGTTTGCACTAACTGATAATTCATTATAATTTCTCCCTTGGAAAGAAATTTTCTTACCGATTTTACTCTACTTTGGAAATTCCTTTTAACTGTTAAATCTGTCCTTTCACTTTCTAAGCTATTTCTAGAACTAATTTCCGAGACTATTTTGACTTCATCTACTAAATTTTCTAAGTTTGTTTCTTTTTTTACTTCTACAGTTTGAACCTTTCCCATTCTTTTACTGATTTCTTCCTTTAATTTTGACATGTCCCCTTCTATTTGACTAATTCTTTCTGAATTGGTTTCTATTTTGCTCCCTAATTCTACAACTCCCTTGAATCCTTCCTCCTGAATCCCTTCTACCCAGCTAATCCTTTCAGAAAGTTCAGCTGTTTGGACGCTGTTGTCCTCCCTAACTCCTAACAACTTTAACTCGAAATTTTGACAGCGTTCCTCCCAATTTTCTTCCGCGGCATCTATTTTACGGATTACCTTCTTCACTTGACCTTCCATTTTTTCTTTGAAGTTGCTTATTTTTTGATTAAATTCCCCCTTTAAACTTTTTGCTACTTGATCAACTTTGTCTTCTAACTCTTGATTTTTTATTTCTAAATTCCCTATTTGATCCTTCAAGCTGTCCACCTGCTTATCTAATCTCACCTCTAAATCTTGAATGTCCCCTCTCAAATTAGTCATATCCCCTCGTAAATTTGTCTCTAAATTTGTCATGTTTGTTTTCTGTTCGTCAATCTTGCTACTTAAATTTGCTAATTGCTGGATCATTAATTCCATGAATCTATCCATCTTGTCTGGTTTCTCTTCTATTTTCTCTGTTATCTCTATCTCTATCTCTTTTTCCTCCTCAACAGTCGCAACAATGTCTTTATCTACCCCCTCCATTTCTCCCTCAAAACTATCTGTATCAGCTCGCGAATCATCCGATCCTACTGTGCTATTTTGTTCGGCCTCTACTTCCAACATTCTCTTACTCTCGCCTCTCGTGGTTGGCATTTTAATAATTAAATATAACTCAAAAAAAAATTATTATTAAAAAAAAATATTGCAGCGGCAAAAAAAAAAAAAAAATTAGGTTCAATATTATTATTTATATGTAATAAAAATTCATATAATATATTCCCCACTCTCCCAACGAAACTCATATCTCCCCATGGCCTTGTTTTTCTGATTTTACTTATAATGCAACTTTAGGCTTATTTAATCGTTATTAAAGAAAATGTTTCGTTGACTCTATGCGAGTTATTTATTGATCAAAGAATGCAAAATAAAAAAAACAAGAAATTATCCTCACAAGGAGATGCCATAATGAAAGGTTTTATAAAGTATATTGAATATATTGACATACAATACAAATAAAGGCCAAATATTCCATACCATTGTTATCTTTACGAGAAAAGCGACTACATCGCAAGCATTCCACAATTTGCAGAAATGTAACCAATACAATCAACTACTAAATTGAGAAACGTAGACATATAGTGGGAACTTGTAATAAATAAATAAAACAAACTTATTTTTTTAAATATTGTTCATTCCACGCGAAAAATTATACATAAACTACGGGTTTCGGCAATATCATCGTCAAGTTTAATTATAAACCTGTCTTAACAGTTATTTTTTGTATAATTTTTTTTGGAATAGACGATATTTAAAAAAATAAGTTTGTTTTATTTATTTGTTACATACAAGTCTCTACAATATTTTATAATTATATGTGTTGAAGAAATAGAAAAATAAAACTATTTCAAAAGAGCGAGCAGACTAGAACAGGAAAACAGTTACAAGTAACAACTAAAAGCGTTCTACTTTCAAGATAAAACGTAATTTCTAGTATTGGAATGTTATTTCCAAAAGAAATTAGTTTTTATTTATTATGGAAACAATTGTCGACATATTCATTTATGCTTGAAAATTGCATAAAGAAGAACTAGAATAACACATTCAATACTAAAGGATTAGTATGCAGAAAGATATATAGTTCCTTTCTGAAGGGAAGACTAAGAAGAATATTTAAAGTTGAACTGACTTTTTAAGATTAATAATTTCTTATCTATTTAATTTCAACCTACATAAATTTTATTTATGCTTGTCTATATAAAAAATGTCAAGAGTGAATATAATAATAATAATTAACTTGGACACCTTTGAGATCATGCAACCCATTTTACTTCCCCAGATATACGTAGTATAGGGGTTGAAAGGTTTTATAAAGTATATTGAATATATTGACTTGTTGCCTTTCACAATAAATTAAAAAATGAATAAAATTTTGAACAATAATAAAAAAATTTAAGTTAATTAAATCTATAATTTCAAAAATAAAATAATCTACCGTATGGTTGAGTGAAGCTCTTAAAAAATGAAAAACATATGTTATAAATAACTCTGTAAAATTTTCAAACTACGTTACTTGCACCAATCCAAAAATCCAAAAGTCTCCCGGTGTGATTCTGAAAATTAAGATTATTAAATATTATGTCCCGATAACGATTGGCGCTTATCTCAAAGGTGTTGATTCGCAAGGCCTATGAGTTTTGAGATTTGAATTTCATTGAGAGAGATATGGGGAATCAAAAAAAAAATCAAAACATATTTACAATGAAAACTATTTTAATAAAAAAAAAAAACTTCGAACTTGAAAATTGGCCATTGAAATTATATACAAAAAATAAAATGAATCCTACCTCGTGACGTCACCCTTGAAATATATTTACAAATTTTTACTCCTTTAACATAACTTATGAGGTCCACGTTCTTCCCGCATCCTCTCTACCCTTCACTATTCACTTAGTACTCACTTTAACATGTTCACTCACTCTTTTCACTGAAATTGTCAAAAAATATAGAGACTAGTCTCTCATAGGTCTCACCTCTACCAGAACCCAACATAGACTGACTAAACTGCCTCCCACGGAATTATGGGTAGCAAATTCGAGTTTCTTTTTTTTGTTGTCTCTTGTTTTACTTCTAAATATTAATATTTTTTGGTGTTTTCTTTCCTTTCTTCCGTTTCTTCTCTTTTCTAAATTGTTATCTTAATTTTCTGTAACTTTTGTTTTTAATTTTGGCTTCTTCATTTCTCGAAAACAGTGTTTAAAGTTTGTGGTATACACTTTCGGATCACTTGTATTATTTCAGATGGGATCCGGCCTAGTTGATTCGATGTATTTTAGAACTGACCGTTTCTTCAAAATTTACAACTGGCTTTTCTTTCTGATGTGGGCAGTTTTTCTCTTCTTTTTCTTCTTTAATCTTTTCTTAATAATTAACTGTCTTTTTCTAAAAATTTTCACAACCTTCTACCGACTCGTTTTTTAATTATTGACCTTTTCTTAATTTTTCTTATAACTTCCTGAAATTTTCTTCATTCCTTCTTCTTTTAGCTGTTTCATTTTGTTTCTGGGTGCTAAATTAATCCCTTCTTAAAATTTGGCTTCATTTTGAAGTTGGTTGGTTTGGTAATTTATGTAGAAAATGTTGGTTGATAACTGTAAGGTTAGGCCTACAGCCACCTTTTCTTCCTTTTGAAGTTATTCTTCCTTTCTTCTTAAACTTGTTTTGTTCTTCAGATTTCCATTTTCTTTTCTTCTTTCTTAATTTTCTTTCTTCTTTTACTTTGATTTCGTCTTCTAAATGGGTTTAATATAAATGTATAGTGGCTTCTAAATCCGTTGCCTTGGCAACGGGCTTGTTTATATTACAGGGTAGTTATGTAATTGGTAAAAAATTCGAAGTTCAGCTTTCACCGGAATTTCATGTTTTCTGACCCCTCATTCCAAAAATGTCTGTTTATTGTGACACGATAACTCCCAAAAAAATGAATGTATCAACACGAAATTTTATATGTGTATTTAGAAACCGTTAAGGACAACACCTAGTGATTTTCAGCCAGATTGGCCAAAGGGAAGCGGGGGGCATAGGGAGGGAGGCCTAACACAAAATCTCCAATAACTGCCATTGTAATGAATGTATTGACACAATATTCATTGATTAATTTATTCGTTCTGGGGATGAAAAAGTCGTCGGTGAATCACCGGCAATGTACTTCCCCATGTCGAATTAATCTATTAACTATTCGCTCCTTTTTCAAATCCCTTTTAATCCACCCCTTTCCTTTGGTCGAAAATCAATAGGTGTCGTCCTTACGGAATTTTGGATACACATATAAACAAAAATATATACTTTTGTGTCTATACATTCTGTATTTCTGTAGTAATCGTGACGTACACAAGACTGACTTTTTTTCTTTTTTTTTAATTTTTGAAATTATATATAGGGTTCCTATTTGGTTCCTGAAAACATGAAGTACCTGTGAAAACTCAATTTCAATTTTCTGACCTCGTAGCTGGCGAAGTAAAATGAAATGCATGGATATAAACTAAACATTTCCGAAAGAAAAGAGTCTCTAAATTTTTCATATAATAACATTTTTACAAGGATATTGTTGAGATTCCATCTAGACTGTTGGTTACAGTCGATTTCCTCTTTTCCCTCTCACAATGTTCCTTTCCAGATGAAAACCTATAACTCCATTCCCTCAAGTTACAGGTTCCGTCAAATATCCGATCGTTCCTTTTCCTTCATCGAATGACTCTCAATTGAAAATTCCATTTGTAGGATCTTTCCTTTCTATTGGACAAAGTTCCTGATGAACAAAATTGCCGTTATTAGATGGAAATTCAACAATTGACGTAAACAATTAATTGTAGAAAATTATTCGAGATTATAGCTGGTGTGTTCTGGTGAATCGTCGTTTGATGAATAGCCACGAACCGAACCTTAGGTTAGCATGTTCTCACGAAAAGTGATCACTCTTTCTATATATTACTTCCTCAGATACACAAGATTGATTCCAACACGATATGTGTATCCAGAACCCTTCAAGGACAACCCAACATCTAGTAATTATCAGCCAAATCGGCCAAAGAGAAGGGGGATTAGGGGGGAGACCTTACTAGGGATATATCGATACAAGTAAAGTATCGATACTTTTCGTTATATATCAAGTCAGTATCGAATAGATATTACTTGTATCGATTCAAAGTACTCGTTTAAAATATCAACAATTTAAAAAAATTATATAAATTTTTTAATTCTTCAAAATCGTTCACTATTTAATTTCTTACAATTTTCTTTTATTTGTTGTCTTATTTACATTAAATGGTTTATCGTTTATGAAGATATATGTTTGTTTGATTTTGAACAGAACCGTGAACGCGATTACGATTACAGCATTTTATTTTATTTCTACATTTCATTTTGTCAATTACAAATTATAATGCCTCGCTCTACGGCGAAAGTGTGGATTTATTACACTAAGAACGATTCGATCTCAGCGACTTGCAAAAAGTGTTTTAAAAAAGTGAAATATTGTGGGAATACGAATAGTCTCCAGTAGTTTTATATCCTTAGTCAAAATAAATTGTATGTTTATTTTATAAGGCTTTTTATTATTTTCAGTATGTTTTTAAAAATTAATTAGTTGAGATGGAGTGAGAGTTTAGGCTTAGCGTGTGGAGAACTAAGTTGTAGTGAATTGATTGTGATTAATTGGTGTTTTAATTGAAATAGATGCACAAAGAAGGTACTTTAATCTATTTATATGTTTTATATGCCCTAAAATAACTTAAATTTGAAGAATGGCCAGTATTTAGAAAGAAAAGAGACTAAAAATAAATGTAAAAATTCATTTGTAAGATTTCGTTTTGTAGATAATTCGATTTTTTTTAAATCTCTTAGTTATTAATTTTATTATGTAGTTTAAGTAAATAAACCCAATTATTTGTTCTTGAATTCTATGCTATTCATTTTCCCTGTTGGCCCAGTAAGATAATTTAAAAAACCCTTTGGATTAGATTTAATATTTTGCAAAATTCAGAAAAAATAATATGGCATCTCTTTAGAAATCTAAATAAAAAGTTTGTTAATTGAAATTTTTTTAAATTTAAAAAAATTACTGTAGAAATTAAAATTTAGTCAAATACCAGTTATAAAATTTCTACAGGAAATGTGGTAATTTATTGTTTATTTAATTATTATTATTTCGAATTATTATTTATATATTAATAATTATTATTATTCATATATTTTTATTTCACAACAACATAAATTCTTTCACCACAGTACATTCAAGGTCTTATAAGAACGACACTTATTGATAATCGGTCAAAGGTAAGTGGGACTCAAATATCCTAATAACTGCCAATATAATGATATGGATCGAGATGAATATCGATATTTGAATTCAAAACTTCATGAAGATACCTGTTAAATTTCAGCAAAATTGGCCAAAGGGAAGAGGGAGTTCTGGGGAGGGGGGATCAACTAAAAAAAACCTAATAACTGTCGATGTGATGAATTCATCAACTCAAAATTGAGTATGAGGATTCAGAAGTGCCTATGGAAGTCAAGTATTGATTTTTAGCCCAAACTCGACTGGTTTTGGAGGAGGAGCGAAACAAAAGTCCCCCCTGGTAGCTAACTTTTCAAATGTATTTCCAACAGAGCAATTAGAGCCCAATGTAACTATTGGTACATATCAGTTTGGAGTGCGAGACTTTATTTGCAGGAGACTTAATTAAACAGAAATAACACGAAGGTAATTAATTGCATCTCTATAAACTCAGTGTTAATGGATCCATGAATGCATCCATGCATTCTATTCTATTATACATTTTGTAAAAATTCATGTTCGTGTATTTTGATGAGAGTAAGGTAAGACTTTTTGTCAACATTCGTCACAAAATGAGAACACTGAAATATTTCAAGACTTTCAATTTGATTTTTTGAGTAATTTTTTTATTTAATAAACTCCAATTACGCCTCAGAAATATCTGTCTCAAAATTCCATTTTACTAATTTTTAAATCGCAAAAAGATGAGTTTTAACGGTTTTTTACTAAAAATAATATATCTTTTATCCTGATAACAATTCTGTGTATTTACTAGTTGTACTATCTGCCAAAAATATGAAATATATGCCTCACCTAAACTTTGTAAATGAAAATATTTTGTAATCAGGCAAAAAAATTGTCAGTGTTATTTTCTATTTAGTTTGGCCGGCATAAGTTTTGAATTTTCCCAACTGGCCTATAATTTGCACACTACCTGCTTGAGACATAAAGCGGAAAGTAGACACTATGATTGTATTTACCATTCAATTTCATAAATTCTATTAGAAAGCTGTAACTCTACGCCAGTACAAAAATCTAAACAAGACAATGCATTCAATGCATAAACAATGCATTTAATGCATAACCAATGCATTCAAGCTGAACAAGTGGTGCATAAAAGTTTCTGAAGTCAGTAGTCATGCGTAGACTTCAAACTGCACTCCCAGGTTATCCTTTTTCATGCCTTCACCATAAAAATGTATTAGCTTAAAATGTATACTTGAGTTATTTTGGTTAAATATCATTTTACAAGACCAAATGCAGCAATGGAGGCCGGTTGGAGGTGAAAGTGGACTTGTTTTGAAATTTGTCATCTTGAGGTAATTTTTCATGTGAATAACTATCAAACTTTTCAATAAAAATACAAACCTTACACAAAACTTCATTTAAGTTGCAAAACGCGGACATATTGTGGACATTTATAATAAATAAAACAAAATTATTTTTAAAATATTGTCTATTCCATCAGTAATATTTTTCTTAAATGTACAAACATCACATATTAATTTTTCTTGTTATATTTTAATTATTTAATTTCTTACAAATGTTATTGAAATTTGGGAAAGATATATTTCAGACCCTATAAATTCCTAACTGTACAGCCGCGGGGACTTGCGTGCCTCTATTAACTCACCAGAGGCGGGTGAAAAATAATAGATTAATGTAATCAAAACTTGCCCAACTCCGGTGCTTACATAACTGTAACAACTCCCTATCGGCGAAAATTATATCTTTTTTACTTCCCCTGCTAAGCGAAGTATAGAAGAAGTTCTACAATTTGTCCGAAATTCGATATGGAGTTTTGACCGGAATTTTTTGCTTAACCCCCGATTCTAAAAATGAAAAAACAAACAAATGTTGTATGTGTTTGTGAACACTATAACTCCCGATAGAAATTTTGTATGTGTATTAAGAACTTTATAAAAAACGACACCTATTAATTTTCAGTCAAATCGGCCAAAGGAGAAGAAATGATTAGGGTGGGGGCGCAACTCAAAATATGTACCGATGTAATGAATGTATCAACACGAAATTTAGTATGAGGACAGGGGCGTAGCCAGGATTTCGAGCAGAGGGGGGGGGGGGCAAAGTTAGGCTACGAGGGTGGGGGGGTATAGACTCCCGGGGGCACAGCCCGCAGTTAGCGCTGCAGACATTTTGCTATTCATTTGGGAGACTCGGAGACCCCTGAGGTAACCACTGACTGTATTACTCAAGTTGACTTTACATGAGCAGCAAAAATGCAAAGCGCAGCAGCAGCAAATGCACGCTGTGGTTTCTGTGCTTTTAGAATTCAATTGCTTTGCATTTTTACTGTGCAAATAAAATCAGCTTTAAGAGTATAAAGTATAACATAAATGAAAATTTTGAGTAATGATCGAATTCATATATATTTAAATAAATGTAATATGACTTGTTTTGTACATTTACATTTATGTAACAGCTGATTGCTGATTTAGGAACCAGACGTACGGGAAATTTGAAGATCCTATTGGTAACTTGCAAGAAATCCATTTTTAATAAAAACGATTTTTTTAGTTTATTCAATTTTTATCGTGGTCTTTTGCTCTGGCCAGGGGGGGGGGGGGGGCACGCGCCCCTGGTTACGCCCCTGTACGAGGATATTAACTCAGAAGTCCCCACTAAGTCAACTATTGATTTTTAGCCCAAACAGACATTGGAAAGAGTGCGAAAATATAATTGATGAATAAGTACTGGGGAAGTACATTGCCGGTGATTTACCGACGGCGTTTTAAATTTATCGAATCAATTTTCGGTCCTTTTTTTTTTTTTAATTTTTACATTAGTTTCTTTCTTATATAATTTTAATTCATGAAACTTGTGTTTTTATTGATCAGTTCAAAAGGGTATTTCAAGAAATTGTTAATTCACGATGTAAAAAACCACCTGCACCTCCTCAACGACTTTCCTTGTTAATGTTGTGAGTTAAAAGCGTTCCCAAAAGCTAATATCTTTTAATAAAATGTATCACTACATTACTGAATTTGTAAAGGCAGTATTATTACATATTTCTTGGGAGAATCTTCGACTTCCTCTCCTCTGTGCTACCAGAATACCTGTTACAAAATTAGTTACCCTTTCATTTTAAATAATTTTTATTTTTTCAAAAATTCAAATAACTTGTTACATATATTATAATATAATAAAAATATAAATAATAAAATATTAAATTTTCAGTTTATAATTCATATGGAAGGCTGGAAGTACCAAGGAAGGAACCTTCCTCAAAACTTTATACGGTTCTCACAAATCGTGAAATTACTCTAGCCATTTGGAGCGAACATAATGGCACATTTCCTTCATTTCCGCCCCATAACACCGAAATCAGTGTCACAAATTGCCATGAGCCCTGTCCCATGAAACACATCAGTTGGTTTCGCTCTAAGTTGACTTCAGTGAAATAAACTTGAAAGAATGAATGAAAAAAAAATTAATGAATGAAAATTTATTTTATTCTGGGACCCTCAGAATAAATACATAAAAAGTCAAAAAGAAAAGAAACAATAAAATAAAATAGCAGTAAACCTGAAGTAAGAAAAAATAATAAATTAGTGCTACCGTGGAGAATACCTTACAACAATAAATATAAATATAAATAAATAATTATATAAAGAGCTTAATTAAATTGAAAATAAATATAAGAGTACAAAGAATAGAATCTAAATTAAAAATATAAGAGGGAGCCATGGTGGCCGTGCGGGTTAGAGCGTAGGGCTTTAGTCGCATGGTCTCACCATGGTTTGCGGGTTCGAATCCCGTCCGGGAGGGAGTTTTATTTCGTAGATAGAACTCCCTCCCGGGGCCATGGATGTCGTAACACATAGATGGCTAGTGTGGTGTCTGCCGTGGCCAAAAAAAAAAAAAAAAAAAAAAAAATAAGAGAGGGGAGGGTGCCCAGACGGTTTGAAATAATATTGATTTAAGAGAAACAGATTTAATACTACTTAGAATATAGTGGTGAATGAATAAGTACAATAAAAACAGAGATAGTAAGAATCGATGGTGAAATGTAGGTAAATATAAAGGAAGGGGAATGAAAGGCTAATGAGAGGAAGAGGATTGTATATCCAAGAGGAATTGGAACAATGAGGATTTGAAGGAAGCCATGGACGAGGGGAGGCAAGGAGTTCCAGAGGGAGGAGGCCAGTAAAAGAGTAAGTTGTGGTAGGTTGAGGAGCGATGGGAGGGGATGAAGAGGTCCAAAGGACATGGATCTGGTGGACGGAGGACTTAAATTGGAACATTTGGTAAAGTTAGTGGGGTTCTTTGGATATTAGCATTTAGAAGAGGAAGGAACCCAGGAGGTAGTTTCGGCGGTAGGAGGGTTTGAGTCATGAGTTCCAGGGCAACATGTGAGCATTTTGTTTTACGTTATTATGTCACATTTAATATATATATTTTTTTTAATTTTAATTTAAAACGTAAAAATGTACGAAGGTTTGTTCACTTCCAGCCCTCCATTCACCTGAAAATACAAATATAAATAAAATTATTAACAGCTATTATAGATATCAAAACCATTTCGCTAATTATTATTATATATATAAATTAAAAATTCTTCATCAATGTACATAGATATATACATAGAGAAAATAATAGCTTTGGTAACCACCGTTATTAAATATGTATATGTACATAATAACAATTATTAATTTAAATATAGCACGTAATAAGGAAAAATGACATACTTCAAAACATTTTGAGTTGTTACGGTAGGATGAGATATCAACGAAATCATAAATCAGTTATTGCATAGATGTGTCGTTTTTTCATTGCGAAGTTCAGATCAAATGTACACTAAAAATGACAATTCATAGTTAAATTTGTTTTTTTTACTAATGTACATTGAAATTAACTGCACCAATGTTTGTCTATCTTCAGGAAAATATCTTCTGAAAGAACTATTAGTTATCACCTTTTGGATTTGTTGTTCTTCTGAACAGTTTTTTTTAATTTGAGTTATTGTAGACTCCTTGAATAGCGTTGCCAAGATCGAGGTAACGCCGGTTAAAAGAGAGGTTTTTTCGTGACCCAGCTCAGTATTTCGAGACGATTACCTACGGACCTCATTGTTTAATGTGAAATGAAATAACGTCTCGAAATACTGTGGGGTCACGAAAATATATATATAAGTATACCTATATAGGAAGGAGGACAACCCAGAAAGTGATTGCTGTATGTCATTTTTCCATGTCATACGGATATGTGTTTTGTCTTCTTATGGCACATACGTAAATATTATAGCTACAATGATATTTTATGATACATATAAAAACATATATTAACACATAACTATTATAACTAGTATATACATACGTTCAATTATACGTACATAGATGTAAATTTTTATAAGAAATACCAGTTTTAGTTAGTAAATAATGACTTTCATTCAATAAATGTATTCCAATAGATATAATTTGAAATTATTTGGCATCAATAATGGAGCATCGAGTTCCTTTTTGTATAGAGTATGTATTTTCGTGGTGCATCTGTGAAAAATTAAATTATTACTCATGCAAGTAATTAAATTGTTTTAAAAAAATATATTTTTCAGTATATCCCACGATAATCCTGACAGAAGTGTACAAAATGGAGGATGCGGCTCTCGAGGACTTGAGGGAAATCATATCCGACAGGCAATCCACCCTAAAAGCATCGGCTCTTTGGATTGATCCAAAAACTCACCCCCAGAGCATAGTCCCCATTTATGCATTTACTTCTCAAGTCAACGCTAGGCATGAGTAATGATAACATTCTTTTTATAAAATAGATTCTTAAAGAGGCGAGAAGGATCGATGCTAGGATCAGCCAAGTCACGAAACGATAATGTGGACTCGCTAAATCAACAAAACAACAGCCATTGTCTTTCTTTCCCACCTTGAAATTATGTAGTATTGCAACATTTGTATTAGTATTTAAGTATCCGCTCTTCCTCTAACCCCCCCCCCCCCCCCCCCCCCCTTCCCTTCGTATGTTTAACCTATGAATTATTAGTATCATTAGCTAAACAAACTCGAAATACAGACCATTCCTTTATTCTTTATCTCGTATGATGTATAAAAATAATACACATACACATTAATAATAATAAAAAAAAATTAATTATATTCATTTTTCTATAAAAAGAAACTGAATTAGTAAATAAATAATAGGAAACCATTACTTTTAAAACAAATGCCAGTAAAAAACAAAACACGGCCATCAATCAACTGTTTTTTAGTGTGTGTGTAGAGACGGGTCGAAGTCTGGGTTCGGAGACGGTCTGAGTGAAGGTAGAGAGTGGTGTTAGGCTTAAGATATAATGAACTAAATAGGAGTGAATTGACGGTGAAATTGATCCGCAAAAAAGGTACTGTTGTTTGTTTATATGTACAGGATATATGCCCAGAAATATATAACTTAATTTTAAAGAATGGTCAAAAAATATAAAACAGAAAAAAGATTGAAATAGTGTTAAGAATTTAGTTTGTAAGATTTTTCTTTTGATTTTTGTTTGTTTCACTGTTTAGATTTTTTAAATTTTAATAATGTTCTCGTAAGTTCTGTTCTATTCATTTTCCCTGTTGGCCCAGTAAGATAATTTGAAAACCTTTGGATTAGATTTAATATTATTGAAAACAATTAAAAATGGCATCTCTTTAGAAATCCAAATGAAAAGTTTGTTAATTGAAATTTTTTTAAAATATATGTGCACTTTCTTCAAAATTTGATGTTTTTTTAGGGCCCTTTTCGAAAAACTACTGTAAAAATCAAAATTTAGTAAAAGAAAAGAGATACAATTTCTCCAGGAAATATGGTAATTTATTGTTTATTATTTTTATTTAATTATTATTTATTTATCATTTATTTAAGTTTAACACTTAAACCTCTTTTTATTACCACGCTCGTTATTAGTATTTGAAAGTTCCTCTTTCTGACTTTGAATCAGGAGAATCATAAGCTACACTTCTGAATTCACAGCTTTTTTTTTTAGACAATATATTAATTCTAGCTGTAATTATCATCGACTGACGTAATCATCAAAAAGGCGCACTCATTATCTTGTATTATTTTTTACAGAAGAACCTTAAACAATTCACCGATATTCGTATATTAATGATGTTCACAGTATTCATCGATCGGCTTTCAAGAAAAGAAAGATGTAACGTATCATGATAGATTATGTGATCTCTACCTAGTAATAGAAAATATTTAACTAGCATTTTTATTTTTTTGTATAATCTATCATAGGTTATTTATCTAATAATCTTCACATAATGGATTACTGTTTCACTTTCCCAGCTATACGAAATATCGGGAAAATTATGTAATACCTATGTCAACATTTTGACATAGAGTTTTCAACAGAATTTCATGTTTCGTAATCCTGATTCCAAAATTGAAAAAAAAAATTGTCTGAGTGTGTGTTTGTGATCACGATATCTTCCGATAGAATGAATGTATCAATACGAAATTTTATATGTGTAGCCAGAACTCTGAAAGGATAACACTTATTGATTTTCAGAAAAATCGGGCAAAGGGAAGAGGTGGGCTCGACTTGAATACCATAGTAACTGCCGATGTAATGAATTTTCCCACTTTTTTTTTTCTCTATAACCTAGCGAATATAGACGTTTCGTGAAAAACTCTCATTTTCAGTACCTATCACTTTTAGGTTTTTTACTTCCACAGCATTCCATTGAAATTTCATGTTTTCAAATCCTCTGATTACTAAAATAAAAATAAAAAATGAAGTACTGGCAATGTAGGAGGTGTGTTCAAAAAATAACGGGAATTTTCGGTTTTTGAAATGAATTTTATTTATTCGTCTACATCAATGTTATCCCCTTCAAATTAGTCCCCCATTAGATATTATACACTTATGCCAGCGCTTCTTGTAATCCCCGAAACACTTCTGGAACTCGATTTGTGGGATAGCATTTAGCTCTCTCAGCGATGCGCTTTTAATCTCATCTATGTTTGTGAAACGACGGCCCTTTAAGGTTCTCTTTATTGTTGGGAACAGAAAAAAGTCCAAACGGAGCCACGTCTGGAGAATATGGAGGCTGGGGCATCATTACAGTGTTCTTTTTGGCCAACAATTCACGAACAATCAATGAAGTGTGAGCAGATGCATTATCGTGATGTAAAAGCCATGAATTGTTTCGCCACAAATTCGGGCCTTTTTTTCGGATTAGTTACTTTCCTGACATGTTTACCAACACAACAAGGATCGGACTAATACAATCCGCGAAATTACAAATTTCCCGTTACTTTTGGAACACACCTCGTATTTCCCCAGAACGAATTAATCATTTAATTTTTCACTGTCCAGCTTAAACTTAATAGTTGACTTACATAGGGGTTCTGAATCCTCATACTAAATTTTGTGTCGATATGATCATCATAGGTAGGTTATAAAAATAAAGGGGAGAAAAATATAGCTCCTCAAAAGTATATTATTATAAATTCAGAATCTCTTATACAACCCAAAAGTGATAATCAAGATGGACGGCAGCAACATCCAGACTGAATACAAATGGTTCCATGGAATAAATTAGAATTTCAAGTAAACATTGTTTGAATAATTAACAAGTCATTAGTATATTGAATTAATGTCGAACATCATATGATGTTACAATTATTCATTGTGTACTATTTTTATTTGGCTAGTAATGTGGGAGTTCTTCCCGAAAAAATAAATGGGAGAATTTATTAATTAGGATTTCGGTCTCTCACCAAAATCTACCGACCTATATATATAGGGGCTTCTGAATCATACTACATTTTGTGTCGATACATTTATTACATTGGAAGTTATTAGAGTTGTGTTAAGTCTCACCCCTAATTCAATTTTTCACTTGGCCAATTTAGCTGAAAATCAATAGATGTCGTCCTCATGGTGTTTTGGATACACATATAAAATTTTGTGTTGATACGTTCATTATATCGGGAGTTATCGTGTTAATAGGCACACAGACAATCAGAAATGTTTTTTTCATATTTAGAATCTAGAGGTCGGAAAACATGAAATTTCGTTGAAAACTCCGTATCGAATTTTCGACCGAAAGTAATTAATAAAGCCGGGGATTTAACTACGAGGTCATATCGCCTACTACCAGAGCGCTCTTTCGTCACTCTGGTGGATATGAGCCCGACTCTACTATGGGACTCAATTTTGCCTACCCTAAATTTTTATAGAGCAGGGGTCTTTAACGAGTGCCTAACATCGTAAAGGCTCGGGACCATCGCTTAACGTCCCATCCGAAGGACGGCATGCTTAAGTTTATTTTACCTCCCAGATGTGTTTAGATTATAATATAATCTAAACACATCTGGAAAGTAAAATAAACTTAAGCATGCCGTCCTTCGGATGGGACGTTACACACACACAAAGAAATACAATTGTGTGGGTCAAAATAGCTTATAAATGATATAAATCAATCGATAATAAATCATATTATGATTTAATATCGATTGATTTATATCATTTATAAGCTATTTTGACCCATACAATTGTATTTATTTGTGACATGTCCGGATTTTAAGTACGAGGTCATACCGCCTACTACCAGAGAGCTCTTTCGTCACTCTGGTGGACATGAGCTCAAACTCTACTATGGGAGTCCTCAATTTTGCCTACCCTAAATTTTTATTCACCTAGAGCAGGGGTCTTTAACGAGTATCTGACATCGTACAGGATCGGAACCATCGCTTAACGTCCCATCCGAAGGACGGCGTGCTTAAGTTTATATTACCTCCCAGATAAAATAAACTAAGGGCCTCGGCCGGGTTTAAAAAAAATGTATGTTTGTAAAAATTTTTTAGTACAAGATATAGCATTTCCCTTTAACGAAAGTTGACATAATGGAGATCTAGCCGTCAAATATGTCAAATGACAAAATGAAGCTTTATATAGACTGGAGCAACAAGTGGCAACATTTGTCAGCGACATTTGATACAGATTTACTTTCTTTAGTAGAGCACGATGCATATTTGGTATAGAAGTGACTACGAAAACAAATTATTTTCACTTTCCTTTATACCTTTAAAATAAGGGAGTATTGTGATCGTGCTAAAATCCGACATTGAGATTCCAACGGAATTTCACGATTCAAGAACTGCTGAACATGTTTTGAGCATATACGCGATGGTTTCTGTTTGTTTTAGTTATTGTTCAGTTATAATTATTGTGACTCATACCAGTCATATCGTCTACTACCAGAGCGCTCTTTCGTCGCTGTAGTGAACATGAGCCTGACACTACTATGCGAGTCCTGTTTTTTATTCTTATTTACCTAGGGTGGGAGTCTTTAACGAGTATTTGCATCGTACAGACTCAAGGACATCGCTTAACGTTCCATCCGAAGGACGGCGTGCTCAAAGTTTTTTTACCTTCCAGATAAAAAACCTAAGGGCCTCAGCCGAGATTCGAACCCGTGATCTTAATCTCTGTAAGGATTATTATTATTTTTTTTTCTGTTTGTGTTTATGTGATTGAAACTTTGTGAGCGCTACAACAAAGATAGTAGCAACGAACGTAAAATTTGAATTGAAGATGTCAAATGTGCATCTGATTAAATTTTGGCCGAAATCGGACGAAAATTATGACCACTTCATTTTGGAACCAAAGTATATTTTACATTTATATATTTATGACCTAATAAAAAATCTCGTAAAATAAAAGTTGTGAGTAGATACATGAAGTAGGAAGGGTAGTATCGTCGTAACCAATTTCTGCACGGTCAGCGGGGTGGCTGTGGGATCAATAGTCATATGGTAGGGGTAGCGCTCTTTGATTGGATGTGCCGAAAAATCATACTTTTTTCTGTCAATTTTTTCTTATATTGAATTTATTCAAATTTATTTTGTCTTATATTTTTTAAGTCAATTTTTAAAATATAGAATAGATCAAAACTTTTTTTTTTTTTTTTTCTTGCCCTTGTGCGAAGCACATTAGCCAGATCCCTTTTGTATCTGGGGACGAGAAGCGGGGAAGGGCCGCCGGGACCCCCGACCCCGATCAAAACCTTAAAATTGAAAGTCTATACGAAGGACGCCATGCTAAAGGTATTTTCGCCGCCCAGATAAAAAACCTAGTGGCTTCGACCGGATTTCGAACCCGGGATACTCACATTACAACGAAGAAGTCTGTAGCAAGAAGGTAAATCTCCAGTGATGGGGGATACTTCCAGACATGGAGATTAGAGATATCGAGCCTGGGCGGCTGGTGCAGAAGTGCACGATCCATAAATGGAAAGTAAAAATACTCTTGATTGTATTTTGATAAGATGCAATTAGTTTTTCCAACATTTTCCAGTTATGGATCGTGCACTTCTGCATTGTGCAACCTACCGGCTGTCCAATGGCGATATCTCTAACCTCCATGTCTGGAAGTATCCCCGATAACGGGAGATTTCGCTTCTGGCTTCAGTGTTGTTTACTATGTTTTTAAGTAAAATTGTAATATCAATTTTTTTCTCAGTACACTTCGAAAATTTTAAAACATAACCTTGAATGAATTGTTGTTTTTGTGTCTCATGCCCAGTTTTTTTACTATTTTTGTGACTCATGCCCAGTTTTTTTTTTTACTATTTTTGCGACTCATGCTCAGTTTTTTTACTATTTTTGTGACTCATGCTAAGTTTTTTTTACTATGAGTTTATATTACATATTACCAGAACGCAATATAGACAGATGTATAACAAGTACATTGAGGGCGCCGGTAGTTAAGTGGTATGCGTGTTTGCTTTCTGAGCTCAAAGTCGTGGGTTCGTAACCCGGCCGAGGCCCTTAATTTATTTAATCTGGGAGGTAAGATAAACTTAAGCACGCCGTCCTTCGGATGGGACGTTAAGCGATGGTCCCGAACCTGTACGATGTCAGGTACTCTTTAAAGACACCTGCCCTAGGTGAATAAAAATTTAGGGTAGGCAAAATTTAGGACTCCCACAGTAGAGTCAAGCTCATGTCCACCAGAGTGACGAATGAGCGCTCTGGTAGTACGGGATATGACCTCGTAGTTAAAGCCCGGATATGAGTCATAATAACTAACATACTACATGTTCTGGTTTGGTTGCATCATTTTATCCTCTGAGATGGCGTTTAATAGAAACAGTGGGATGGAATTATCGTTCCTTACATTGCCCAAGGAAGTTGTAAAGAGTTTAGAGATGGGTTGGAGGCCTCTTAAATAAAGCACTTCAACAAAGACCATTTATCAAAAGTCAATCCAATATTCGGATTCAATCTAAACAGAGCAACTCCTCGAGACACAATGGGGACGTCTTTACTGAAAAACTGATAGGAAATTTAAAAAAAGTTGATTTAGGGCTGGAACAGGATAATCCTTAGTTATTTTCTTCTTCTTTCTTTCAGTAAAGCGCATCGACCGTCCGGGTCATTAGCGGTTAGGCCCCCTTCTTCAATATTGCTCTTCTGTTTGGTTCTTTTATCATCCTACTCTGATTGGTAGTCTCCAGAAAGTTTCTTCGTTTCTACAATTTCAAATCTGACTCTCCCTTAGATTCTCTTGTCTTCGCTATCCTAGAATCCTCCCTCAACCTCCGTAGTCTATCTTCTATATGCCAAAAAGAAGTTTGTTTTATTTATTAACCAACATGGAGAAGAGTCAGTAGAGGTCTACTACTAAGACGTGGTTATAATTATAGCTCAGAATTATAGTTTACCATATATAATAGTAACAAAGTGAATTATGTTTAACATGGACACATCTGAGGGGTTAAATAAGCTTAAGCACGCCGTCCTTCGGATGGGACGTTAAGTGAAGGTCCCGAACCTGTACGACAGGGGTCTGCGCACAACCCCGGTGGTCGTTGCGACATCCGCGACTCGCGTGATCGCGTCTTGCCCCGGGTAGAGCTGGGTGATCCGTCCCAGCTTCCAGGATTGCGGCGGAGCGTTGTCGTCCCCGTAGGTCTCCTTCAAGAGCACTTCTGACGCGAGCGGGTACCGCTGCAGCTCCCGATCAGCCAGCTCATGCAGCGTGCGAATCGCGAGAAAAGGCGCGGAAGTCGTCCATGAACGGAGCGGAGGCGACATGCATCAGTGTAGCGAATGGTGATCTCAGTGCCGCGTGGAATGGAAGGCGGCTGTCCGAGCCGACTTTTGCGTCCAGGCATACGATGAGTAGGCCAATTGGTGCGTTGAGGTCGTGGGTTGCAGGCTTCATCCAAAGAGGCTGGAGGCGCGAGCGCTGAAGTCGCGGATGTCGGTTCAGCTTGCGCAGAAGAGGCGTCGCAGGGGGGTTCGTTCGCGGTAGCGGGAGGTGCAGTCTTCTCAGCAGCAGAAGATCTACGGCGTCGGCGCTGGTGCCGACGGGGTCTTGTTTTTTCTAAGTCGACTAATTTGACTTTCTTCGCGACATTTTTCAAATGAAAATAATAAAATAAGATGGACTGTATTAGTTACTTTAATCCGGCCCGGTAAAAACCATGTTGGATTTGGGTACAGGTTAAATGAGAACTTCGAGTAAAACAAGAGATATATTTATTTGGACAACACCCTTATTACAAAACCGCGTGGTAACGAACACAAAGTCAGTTGTTCAATAATAAGTCCCATACCGCGTGGGAACACACAAGTCACTCACTTACTGTGCTTGGTAACAGACGACTCACTTTATACCCACGTGGTAATAAACAACTCACTTCCGCATGGTAACTAACGACTCACCTTATACCCGCGTGGTAATAAGGACGAATCCATTCCGCACACCGCGTGCTGGCTCGACCCAGACTCTCAGTCCACCCCGCGTGGTGACCAACTGGTCCCTCTCGTTGTTAAGAGACGACTCACTTTATACCCGCGTGGTAACAGCCAACTCAACCAACTCAGTCCACCCCGCGTGGTGCCCAACTGCTTACTGACTCATGTAGTTCAAGAGTCCCGCCGACTCCTATCGATTGTCTCGGCGTGTTCCCGAATTCACCCACACTCAACTCGCGATTTAACACCATATATAATAGTAACAAAGTGAATTATGTTTAACATGGACACATCTGAGGGGTAAAATAAGCTTAAGCACGCCGTCCTTCGGATGGGACGTTAAGCGAAGGTCCCGAACCTGTACGATGTCAGGAACTTAAAGACCCCTACCCTAGGTGAATAAAAATTTAGGGTAAGCAAAATTTAGGACTCCCACAGTAGAGTCGGGCTCATGTCCACCAGACCTTGAACACGTGGTACTCTCGTTCGCATAGGACGTTAAGCGATGGTCCAGAGCCTGATGGCAGGTACTCGTTAAAGACCCTTATCTAATGGGCCTGGGTAGGCAATATTTAGAACTCCCACAGTCCAAGGCTCATGTCCACCAGAGTAACGAGAGAACGGTCGGGTAATAGGCGATATGACTGTAGTTAAAGCCCGGGTAGGAGACACAATAACTAATTAACTGATTTTAAGGAAAATTTCTTAGAATTTCTCTTTGGTTATTATTAAAATTTCTGTTTCCTCAAAACTGTATTTTGATTCTCTAAGAACTGTCTACTTAAAGATTCCATTTCCTACCTAGCTAGTAATAATTTCTCCAATTATAAAAATAAAATTGTAATAAATTACTAAATTCTTTAGTGAAATATTATACACAATAAGCTCACAAAACATTTTCAATATTACACATATCTTATGAGCAATCATCATCCGAGTCTGTAAGATGTCAGGTACTCGTTAAAGACTCCTACCCTAGTTGAAGAAAAATGTAGGGTAGGCAAAATTTAGAACTCCCTTAGTAGTTTCAGGCTATGACCAACAGAGCGCTCTGATAGTAGGCGATCTGACCTCGAAGTTAAAGCCCGGGCATGAGTCACAATAACTTGTGTTATGTGCAATATTGAAGAAACCCCAATAGGTATAATGGTATATTTATAAATTATGGGGAAAATAAATTAGATTTGGTCAGTTAGAAGTGTATGCGCACCAAAGAAGACAAAACATTTTTTTAAATTATCAATTATTTACAATAAAAAAGAGCATAAACTGACCAGGCTGAGGGGGTAGATCGTTGCATGTGGCTGACTTGTGTTTGTGTCTCCGGTGTCGCTTCTTGCCTGGGAGATGCACCCCGACATAGATGGAATGTGCACGGTGACCTGCAATATAATAAAGAATTATGCAATAGTTATTGTAAAATGTAAGTTTACAAACAATAAATCAATCGTAAAATATTTAAAATACAATAATGTATTATAAATAACTTATGGTTGGTTTAGAATGAAAAGGCTACATCTGACAAAGAGATTATTTGCAGGTATTGAAATTTCAAACTTTATAACAAATATTCACGATCATATCGCCACAATTGCAAATATGAACTTCGTCATTCTGGAGTCATGCAAGAGACAGTAAGTGTAACCTACTCTTGACTGTTATCAAAACTGTTTTTGTTTTTTTAATTTATTTTCAATCTATATACAGTATGCATAGCTAGCTAGCACAGCTAGCTCTGACATTCAATATAAATTGTAAAATGTTTACACATCACTAAGAAGATCTCGAGGCCATCTCCTATTTAGAAGGCGTGGAGGATTGTGAGGATGGAATTGAGAGGATAAGACCGGAGCGGCCGCTCCAGGCGTCAAGTCCCAGGAGGCGCTTCCAGTGGTAAAGAAAAATAAAGGAAAAAAATGTTTGCGGGGCACCAACCCCTGTCTCGGTTACATCGCTAGTGTTGAAGCCGCCATTTTAGTTGGCGAGTCGACTTCGAAATGTTTTTGTTTTTTTCACTTGCTTCTACTTATGATCTAGTTTATATTTAAGGGTGGGAGAGGGGTGCCAAATTCAGATCTCGCTCTACCCTGGAAATAGAATCGGGCATCCACTGGATAGGACTTGTACCAAAGGGTTAGCATGGGATGAAAGTTCATTGTGGAAGATTAAGAATCGGCATTGGATTAGTTCCTGGACGGTTGGGATGTTTAGGTCTTCATGGGGTAATTTATTGGTGACAAAGAAGCGAGGTCCTTATTTACAATTTGACGGAGGACTTCGGACTGGAAAGCTTGGATGGGGTTTATATTGGGTTGTTTGGCTGAACTATAATTCGAGGCGCATGCCCATATTGGGGATATTATTAGTCCTGTAAATTGTCAGTTTGTTGGCAGTAGAAAGTTTTGATTTTGGTCCAAGTAGTCTACGTAAGTAGTCGATAACCTCAAATCAAGACTAAATTTGTTGCCTATCTTCTATCGCATTCTCATTAGTTGCCATATAGGATTTCATTTGTTTACTTTTTTACTTTCTCACCTGAAAAGATAGAGAAAGTAGATATTGAAACAGTCGAAAAAATCGAGTTCGATTTTATGACATATTTAGGACTAGTTTGATTCAGAGAATATAAAAATACAAAAATTTAGATATTATCCGTATTTTAATAACGCTAAAAATTGTTACCATTCAAAGTCCGGAACTTACGAATGGAAGTTGATGAAGTTTGTAGGATATGTTTAGCCTGGGGTTCTAATGCAATTTCAAACTGATTGGACCACCAATAAATAAATAAATACAGACACGAAATTAATTCCTATTAAATTGAATTCGTAATTTCATACTACGCTCTCGGATTCGTCATCTTCAAACAGAAATAGATTAGAATAGATTATATTAGATTATATAGAATGTTTCCTATATAACAAAAATGTTATCAAAATCAAGGAGATGCAAAAATTAAATTAATAAAAAATGTTGGATACATTTTTAGCCATAAATTTAAATTATTATGAAGACGAAAATATAGTTTGTTTTGTCTACGGCTAAAAAATGCATCCAATATTTTTTATTAATTTAATTATTGCATTTTCTTTGATTTTGATATCATTTTTGTTATATATGAAACATTCTATATATAATATATTTCTGTTTGAATAATCGAATGAACGAAAGTGGGGTGGAGAAAGGGAAAATCAAAAAAAAAATCGTATTTTCACGCTAAAATGCTTAATTTGATCATAATTTATAGAGAGTTTTCTTCAATTTTAGTTATAAAAAGTTGGTCTACGTCCATTAGAAGCCGAGATATACCATCAGAATAGTAGCGCCTCTCCATCTCTAGAAGACATTTGTGAGTTATTGTGACTCAAGTCCGGGCTTAAACTAAGAGGTTATATCGCCTACTCCAGAGCGCTCTTTTGTCACTCTGTTGGATATGAGCCCGACTCTACTGCGAGAGTCCTAAATTTTAGGTTTATTCACCTAGGATAGGGGTCTTTAACGAGTACCTAACAGCACACAGGCTCGGGACCATCGCTTAAGCTCCGTCCCATTCGAAGGACGGGTGCTCAAGGTAAAAAACTTAAGAAGACATTTTATTTGAACCGTGAGTGCCTCTCAAAAAAATAAACACGTAATTCGTTTTTCTTAAATTCTAAGTTAAACAAAGACTGTCTGGTATGTAGGAATATAGCCTTTATTGTCTGTAAAAATTCAATCTCTAATGTTTTTTTGAAACTGTTTTAGCGAAACGAGTCTAATGTGTTAGATAACATTTGTAGATATAATAAAATCCAATCACATTGTGCGGTGACATTAGATAACAGGAAAATTGAAATATGGCATTAGAAAAACAACGTACTCGTACAAACATAAAAAATTGCTAAGTCGGCAGCGTTAATGGAGCCTTTATTAGATACGCTTATTTTTACAGGAACTTCTTAAAGAAGACCAGACAATGATAAGACCCGTTGTCAGGCTTGGAGAACATTGGACTTTATCCAAGAGGTTGAATGTATGGAAGAGGAAAGCGTTAAAAGAATTATAAGGGCCAGTTTGGGAATTAGATGTTTGGTCGTTGAGAACTCAGGAGGCTGCAGTGGCTGGGCTCAAAGGATGGACAGCAGCAGGGGCCCTTAAAGATCTTTGGATGGCATGTCTGGAGAAAGGAATAGAAGAGGACGCAACAGACGGAGGTGGCTGCAGGGCATAGAGGAAGACCTCAAGAGGCTATTGCTCACTGGGTGTAGGTAGGGCTGCAGGTAAAAGAGCATACACATAAGCCTGAGTAAATTTCTGCGATCTTTGTCAATAAAGTGGAAAACAGATAAAATAAATAAAAACAAAATACTTGTTTAACTTTTATATTGTCTAATTCCAGAAAACTTTATACATAAAGTGTACCGTTTCGACTTACGACCTTGTGGAGTAGCTGGAAGTTAATGAAGCTAGGAGAAATGGGAATTGTTTGAACGACCAAACTCACTTCAAATGCTCACCCCTGTTAACACCACTAAGTTAATATAATACAAGGTACGATGTTTTTTTTATTATAAAGAGTATGCACGCATTTTTATTTTATATCATGTACTTTGATATTATGTCATATAAACTCCATTCTTTAGTTTAATTTTTTTTAAATTTATTTAGTACTATTATAGGTTAGGTTAGGTTTTATGACTCATGCCCGGGCTTTAACAACGAGGTCATATCGCCTACTACCAGAGCGCTCTTTCGTCGCTCTGGTGGACATGAGCCCGACTCTACTGTGGGAGTCCTAAATTTTGCCTACCCTAAATTTTTATTCATCTAGGGTAGGGGTCTTTAACGAGTACCTGACATCGTACAGGCTCGGGACCATCGCTTAACGTCCCATCCGAAGGACGGCGTGCTTAAGTTTATTTTACCTCCCAGATAAAATAAACTAAGGGCCTCGGTCGGGCTACGAACCCACGACCTTGAGCTCAGAAGACAAGCACGCATACCACTGAGCTACAGGCGCCCTCACTACTATTATATATTTTTATTTTATTATTGTATTTTCTTCATTTTATTATATTATTGTCAACTGAAATATTTGTAAATGTTAAGGTAGGATCCCCTCTCCCCCGCCAGGGAATTTCCTAGGGGACAGGATGTCACAGTTTTAGGTAATCTCAGATAACCTGAGATTTTTATAAATATGAAACGTAGTAAACTTAACTGTCACCTTTGAACTTTGTGCTGACGATGGCAAATCCTTTATATATACATTTTTATGGAATTAGACAATATGAAAGTTAAACAAGTTCTTTGTTTTTATTTATTTTATCATACACTTAAGCGCACGCAGAAACTTTTGCAGAAATGTAAGCCGGGAGCAGGCACTGGGGGAGGTCCTCGAGAAGCTCCCGGCCAGCCATCTTGCGACATTGCTCCACTAGGACCACGCAGCTCCTGTCAGGCATGAGTAACCTCCTCAACACCACCACCTCCTCTCAAGAGATTGTGAAGGCAGCACCCCAGGGCTGACAGAAAACGAACCACATTCTATCCAAATTATCAGTAATCTTTTGACATCGTTCGTAACTCGAACTCAAAATTTAGTTGCTCACAACCCGAACTCAAAAGTTAACTCTGGAATGCTAATGGTTTGTTCATTGGCACGGTTAACTGACGTACATATTCGAATTGACGTCGTTTTAATAACTGAACCTCACTTTTCGGAAGACCCGATTTCACACAGACAAAACCTTATACAGACAGGACAGGTGGTGCTTGTCAGGAGAGGTTAAGTTCATCACGTTCTGCATCTCTTCCGCGAGTCTCGCCGGTCAATTCTCAACAACTCTTCTCTACATACTGACGATACAGACAGTTCTCCAAACAAGAACCCACATACTGGCCAACTAACATAAAGAATCTTCCCGATATCCTCGATTTTTTTGTAGCTTCAAAATTATTTCTATTTTCATCAATAGAAATAATTCTTGACGTGACACCAAACCATTCTTGAGTATTTTTCACCCTACACTCCCAATCAATTCAGAGGACATCCCAGCCCTCCCTCACTCCAGGGCTTATTGATTGGGACAGATTGAAGGAAATTATGGTAAGCAGAATCAATTTATCAGTCACTCTGAAAACACCTCAAGATCTGATGCAGTGAACATTCTCACAACACTTCAGGAGGCGGCATGAAGCAGTAGCCCAACCTGTTCACTCAAGCACACAAAATACGAGTATACTACTACACACTAGGAAGACTGCCTTGACATACAAGACCTCCTCAAAACACTTACACATTTGTGCTCTTTCGCAAACCGGTTGGTTACAAACTTGTGGAGAATAACATTAAATGGAAAATTTTCCTACAAGAAAGGCTCTCTGCATTTTCCTGGAAACTGCATGGGTATGATAGGAGAGTTTCTTACAAATTATTCATTCAATCAGGATGAAATTTTACAGGCATTTGTGATTCTGCTATAGGAAGAAACTATGGGGTGAAACCGAAGGAATTTTGACAGAAAAGCACAGAAAACTTAAGGTTGATAATCCGTCTAACCAGCTATACGAAGTATAGGAGAATTTATGTAATCGGTCGAAAATTCGATGGGGAATCTTCAATGGAAATTCATGTTTTCCGACTTCCAGGCTGCAAATATGAGAAAAAATGTCTGTCTGTCCATGATAACTCCCGATAGAATGAATGTATCGACACAAAATTTCATATGTGTGACCTGAACCTCATAAGGACAGCACAGGATCAGAGGGGGCTCAAATCAAAGACCCGAGTAACTGCCGATGTAATGAATTTATCGACAGAAAATTTAGTATAAGGATTTAGGAGCCCCGATGTATCGAATATTAGCGCAAATAGTCGACTGGTTTTGTAAGCGGAGAAAAAGTTAATAGATTAATTCGTTCTGGGGAAGTATATTGCCAGTGATTCACCGACGATTTTTTTTTTTTATGGTATTTAAAACAAAAGAAAATATTTTTTCAAGTAAATTTGCCGCAAAAATATCCGAAAAATATATAATGAAAATAAAATAAATCGAGACCCAATGCAGATGAGAACATTGCATGACAGCACCTCATAAAGGTGTCGTGGTAAACCAGTGGTACTAAAGTAAGTGGGATGAGGTGCATATTATTAAAGGTCCCATTAGAATCATATATCATGAAATATAGTTAACAGTCTTACCAGGCTGAAAGCTTCAATGTGAAGTGGTGTTATTGTTTCATAGTTGAGGTTGGTAATGTCTTTACTTAGAGCAAAAAAATATGGCTATGCGATTATCACCCGGCTCTCTATGTTTCCCCTTTATTTATTTCGCTGTAATATCTTTCAATATGGTGGATGTGACTTAAAAATGTTGAGGGACATTCAGAAATGCTTAAATTTTTATTTTATAATTTTTACAGAACAAAATAATGACCGGCAATGTACTTCCCCTTAACGAATTAATCAATTAACTTTTCGCTCCCCCACCAGTTGACTTACATAAGGGCGCCTAAATCCTCATACTAAATTTTGTGTAATAAACTCATTACATCAGCAGTTAATGTGGTTTTTGAGTTAAGCCGCTCCCCTAATCCCCCCTCTCCTTTGGCCCATTTGGCTAGGTATTGTCCTTATGGGGTTTTGGTCACACATATAAGAATTTTGTGTCCATACCTACATTCATTCAATCGGCAGATATTAGCGTTTTTATGTTAAGCCTTCTCCCTAATCCCCTTCAATTTAGAAGATTTGGCTGAAAAACAATAGGTGTCGTCGTTAAAGAGTTTTGGTTTCACATATAAAATTTCGTGTTGATGCATTCATTCTATCGGGACTTATCCTATTCACAGAACACATAGACCTACAGACTTTTTTTTTTTTTTCATATTTATATCTAGAGATCGGAAAATATGAAAATCCGTTGAAAACTCAACATAGAATTTTTGACCGATTACATAACTTCCCCTATACTTCGTACAGCTAGAGAAGTATAAAAATGATCTAGTCACATGACCAGGGACGGATGAGAGGCACTTTAAGGCACTTGCCCTGGGCGACATGAATTGAAGGCGGCGAAATTTCACTTTTTTTTAAATAATAAAATTCCATTTAAAATAAATAATAAGTAAACATTAAATTTACTTATATAGAAAATAAAATAGTATATTAAATATATTTATAATACATTTAAATTAAATATATATATAAATAAATTTTATTGTATTGTAATATGTGTAATGTATTTTTTATTATTATAATTTTATTTAAAAAAATTTCTATCTAAATAAAAATATGTATTTTTCTTAAGTGGGCGGCAGAATATTTTTTACCTCTGGGCGCAACAAAGTGTAAGTCCGTCCCTGCACTTGACACTGATTAGGATCGTCATATACTTCTACTAATAAAATAATGAATAAAAATCAGTATTGTCCCAAGGAAATAATATTACTTAGATTTAAAAACGTTATGTCACAAGCAAATACTAGAAAACTGGATCAAATAAACACTGAAACTATTTACATCTTAACTTAGTAACTTGTGTAAAATCAGATGTTTATATTTCCTATTAAACAGACTAAGAAACACTTAAAAGTTGTTTACAATTCATTAGTTTATTCTATAATTTCTTATGGTATTGTGATATGGAGAGGACTTCTGGCAACTTACTACAACAAAATTCACAGTGCCCATAAATGTCTCCCAAAGAGCCTGTTTAACAAACCTTTAACTTTCCCTTCTGTTTAGTATACAAGGAATTAAATTTATTGACACCCAGAAAAATATCTATCGGGTCCTTTCAAAAGTCCTGTCGTTTTTTAAGGTAATTAAAAATTAAAGAAAGTAATATATATAAAATCATTCTATTCATCAAAATAATCGCCATTACAATCAACAACCTTACCCCAACGTGATGGAAGGTCCCAAATACTTTTTTTTTTTAAACTATAGATTTTTGCTGCCAAAAAACTTATTTAACTCCGATTCTAGGCTTTGGCGGTTATCAAAGCTGAGGCTGTTGTCCAGAGATCTGAAAAGGTGATAATCAGTAGGGATAGGTCTGGGGAATATGGCGGATGGGGTAAAGTTTCCCATCCAATCTCTATCAATTTATCCCTGGTCAACCTTGCCGTTTGTGGCTGAGCATTGTCCTGAAGGATCAAGGGTCCTTTTCTATTCACTAGTCCTGGATCGAATATTTTAAGTTTAGACTGACAGCGGTCTAATATCTTGCAGTAGACCTCTGCAGTGATGGTTTGCCCCTGACTTAGTAGCTCATAGTGCACGATGTCTTTGCCTGTTCAGAAAACAACCAATAACACTTTTTTCGGGTGAAGATCAGGTTTCGGAAATTTTATTGGTTCTTCATTGATAACACCGCCTAAAATTATTGTATAATACCCATTTTCCATCACAAGTGATTATTCTGTCTAAAAATAAATAATTTTTTAATCGAGAAGCTAGAGATGAAGATGTTGTTAATCGAATCATCTTATTGGCATCTCATAACTTGTGAGGGCCCCACATTTGTCAAGCTTTTTTATATTTCCCATTTGATGTAGGTATCTCCAGGCTGTTGCTTCTGAAATATCTAGTCTGTTACCTATTTCCGAACATGTTTGACGTGGATCCGACCCTATTAATTCCCGAACTTGCTGTTCTTCGGCAACTTGAGGTCTTCCAGGACGAGCCCCCTCTTCGAGCGTTTCGTCGCCTTGACAAAATTTGGAAAACCAAAATTGAGCTTTGCGCGCAGAGACAGCCTTCTCACCAAACACGGAGCATATTTTTCGAGCGGCCACAGTAGCCGAGTTGAAACTCATTAAGTAAAATCGACCGAATTTGAATTTTAATTCAAAACATTTTAATAAATTTGTTTGTACGTCTAGCAGTGACTGGATTAAAATATTATACTGTTTTCAGAGATAGTAAGCGATGCTGTTTACATTAGCAAAGGTCGCATTGGAATTAGAATCATAACAAAGACGCTGCAGTCAAAATAAACATTCCTTTAAAAAAAAACGACAGAACTTAAGGATCATATATTTACAAAACCCTCCTATTTATCCACAAGACCCTACTTGTTTAATAAAAACGAAAACATAACCGAAATAACTTTGCGAAATAAACCAACTTTTCAATTATGCCATTTGACAAAACAAATTACGCAACTTAATGTTTACTACCTAGGCCTTCGAGCTTATAATGTAAAACCATTTGCCATCAAAAATTGTAGTATTCAAAACTTTAAACTGAACTTAAAATGCTGGATCAATAAAATTAATGATGAAGAATTTTTAAAACTAATGTCATTTTAATATACTTTACATAAGTATTGTCTAACTCCATTAGCGATCATTTCATGTCAAAACTTTAGTCAGCCATCTTTTCATCTTTTATATACAGCCAGTAACAAAAATGTTCGGACGGTTTGATTTTTCAATAAAAAATTATAATAATTAAATGTAAAAGTAATAAAAAATAATTAAAGCCATTTTTCAATCAAGAATAAGAATTCAAAAGTGGGTTAGGATAAAGGAAAAACAGCTTTGATTAGAACAAATAAATATTTTAATTTAATAAATTTTATAACAAGTAATGTAGGTAACAAAAATTTTCGGACAAAAATGTAAACAACTATAAATAAATTCAATGTTTTTTTTACGATTTCACAAATTCAAAAACCATAATGTTAATTAATATTTGGTTGGGTACCCTTTTTGTGTAATAACATCTTTCATTCGATTCGGCATTGATGATGAAACTAATTTTTTGGTGAAATTTGGAGATATTTTACCCCACTCTTCTAATAACTTTTGTTTCAATTCGTTTTTTGAAGCAATGGGTGTTAATCGAATTTTCCTGTCGAGCTCACCCCATACGTGTTCAATTGGGTTGAGATCGGGCGATTGGGGGGGGGTTTCATAACTTTAGGGCAGTTATACAAAAGCCAAGTACGTACCAATTCATAGGTGTGTTTCGGATCGTTGTCTTGGTAAAAATGAAAAGTCCGTAAAATCCCAAGTTTTTCAGCACTCTTTTTCAAATTGCTCCTTAGTAATTCGGCATAAACTTTTCCAGTCATGGTGGTTTCAATGAAAACCAGTTCACCAATTCCACTAGACACCATACACCCCCACACCATCACTGAGCCACCCCCATGTTTTACTATTGGTTTTAAATTTTTTGGATCCTCATTACGCCTTCTCCAAATTTTGTCGCGACTGTCGGGACTAAATATATTAAACTTACATTCAAAAGTATTTGCTTGCAATAGAACAAACCGCAATAATAAAATATTCTTGTATCTTGTAACTCTTCACAACATAAAAAGAAATCTCAGGTCATGTAATGTCAGAAAACTAGATTTTTGTGATATGACGTTGGAAGAGAGCGACAGCAGCGCTGACCCTCGGCAGAAACCGTCCCTTCCCCCTACTCTATCCCCTCCACCTTCCCTCTAAAGAAACTAAGTACCTAATTTTTCTAATTTAAACGTTTTTTCTCCGATATTTCGACAAATAAATGTTTCCAGATCATGTCCGTTTACTTCCGTATAATATATGTATACATATACTATTACTTTACTTTTGTTTACTTCCCTATACATATAATATATGTATACATAATAATATGTACTAAAAATTTTGTAATCGTGTAAACATCAGAGATCAATTGCATGTGTGTGTTTATGTGAGAGCTCAAACGCTTTGACCTGACATCGTACAGGCTCATGACCATCGCTTAACATCCCATCCGAAGGACGGAGTGCTTAAGTTTATTTTACCTCGCAGATGAATGACATTACTCCAAAAAATTTCTGAATGATTCTGGAACTCTTTTGCGAAGCTCAATCTTTTTTTTATATTTTTTTCACTCACAAACGGTTTTTGGTACTCTCCCATTATATCCTGCTTCTTTTAGAATTCTTCGAACATTTTGTGGGTGAACTTTCTTTCCCGTTTCTCTGTATACCTCGGCGACGATCTGAGGTGCACTCCTCGAGGGCTTGTTTTTAATTTTCCGGACAACGCTACACCTTTCTCGGTCGTTTAATACTCTTGGACGGCCATAGGAAGATTTCAAATCTATCCGATCCTCGTGCTTATACCTTCGAATTACATCGGCTACGGTGCTTTTACTTCGGCCTACCATACCACCGATTTTGCGGACACTTAATCCTTTTTCATAATTAAAAATTATTATCTGTTGAACTTCAAAAGATGTTCGACCCATCTTGACAGCAGGAAATACAAATAACTACTGAATGCAGTAATAGAAGGATATAAACACATTTTATTTGTTCGGTATTAGCGGTTGGTTGAGAAGGGATTAAAGATCATGATCAGAGTCGCATTTGTTTACAAAACAAACAACAGGTGTCCAGAAAATTTTGTTACGTGAATTTCTTGTCTTCAATTATTAATGCAAAATTTCCTATTAGCTGTAAATGTTTAATTAATTGTTTTACGGCGTTTTGAAATGATTGATGATCTCGAAATTTAAAACTTTGCTTGAATTAAATATTTTGCCATATAACTATGTGTAACTGCAAAAGAAAAACAAAATTATAAATTGTCCGAAAATTTTTGTTACTGATTGTACATATCTCTTTTAAATTGTTTTCCTGCACTCAGGCCTAGGCCTTGTAGGATTTTCCCTCAAATTTTACTTTGTTATTTTGTTTGTAAACTTTATAATATAATATTATAGTATATTATATCAATAATTGTAATAATTATATTGTCTATTTAATGTTGTGTCTGTACATATAATACTGTATAGTTTGGGAAAAAAAAAAAATTAAAAAAAAAGATAGTAATACTGAACTTGGATGAAAAAGTGAATTAATAACCTTTAGGAGAATAATAACCACATGCAGACTGTAGAAGATGTTCCTGAGTGAGGATTCCAAGGTGTTGGGGGATGGGATCCTGAACCTCAGAAGGAGTGAGCTAACAGGAGTCTTCACAGGACATGGTCCGTTCAATAGACACTTACACACTGTAGGAGTCAAGGACAGTCCTACTCGCATAGTAGAGTCGGGGGCTCATGTCTACCAGAGTGACGAGAGAGCGCTCTGGTAGTAGGCGACATGACTTAATTATACTTAAAGATGCTATACTTACCCTGGAAGTCATGTTCTGTGTAGTCATGTCGGTAAGCGTGGGCCCCTGGGTCTTTGGGACCCTCTTCGTCATCCATCCTGTAACAGACAAACAGACAATTAGTCAGGGCAGGTGAAAGGATCCTTGACGTCCAAGGCGAACTATCAGGGTGGCGCACAAACCATAATTCAAGTATCCGAATACATTTTTGCGATTTGTATTGATACAGTGGAAAGCTAATAAAACGTTTACGTTAAATCTCCCCATAATTCCCCCTTCCCTTTGGTTTTCTCTGGAAAACATTAAGTGTCGTCGTTAGAAAGTTTTGGATTCATACATAAAATTTCGTGTCGATACATTCATTATATCGGGAGTTATGTTCACAGACGCACAGAGATAGACATTTTTTTTTCACATTTGTAATCTAGAGGTCGGAAAACATGAAATTCCGTTGAAACTCCGCATCGAATTTTTGAGCGATTACATAACTTCCCCTATACTTGGTATGGGGAAATAAAAATAAAATATATGTGATGTGGCCATTACAGGACTTTCTTATACCAATCACTCTTACAGATCACTCTCTCTCCCTTCCCCCTTATAATCACTTCATACTAGCATTACTGGGTAGGTATAAAAAAAACACTCTCAGAATTACGCTAAACAATTAAACAAAAAAATACCGCTGACGCCAACTCATTACTTTCGTATAGGTACCCAGTAATACCAGTATGAAATCGGAGACCTGAAAGCGTGGTTGGTATAAGAATGTCCAGTAATGGACAATAACCACATATTTTTTTGAAAACTATTAGTGTATACATTTACATTTTCAAAAACATTGATTTTATGTAAAGTTTGATATACAGTGTAAACTCCATTTAACGTCACTCGATTTTAACGACAAACTCCTTAAAACATCGAAATTACTTGAATCTGATTTTACCTTCTTGTCCATACGATGATACACTATGTAGCATCACACCCACTCTAAATAACGACAACAATACGTCATTACTAAGCAATAAACAGTACTTTCAAGTTGCCCAAATTAATAAGGACTGCAGCTGTGTACGTTGTTTTGTTTGTTATTTTGTTGTTTTATTGTCTAGCTATTTACCTCGACTGTCTGCATCATACGTACAGAAGATTCTAAGAAATTCGTTCTTTTATTTGTTGTGATTACATTGCACGTGTTTACCTCGGCCGCTAGACTGTTATTAGGCTTTTATGCATTATCTATACGTTATCATATTCTTAGTTGCTCACTAACTTTCAAACTGTGAACATGGCGAGTAAGAGACAATCTTTGTGTATTGACGAAAAAGTTTTATTAATACGCGCAATAGAGGCGGGAGAAAAGATAAGTGATGTTGGAAGACGCTTTGGATTCAGTCGCTCTACCGTGTCTACAATATGGAAGAACAAAGAAAAAAATCTAGAAGCAGAGGAGAATGGAAAATTTTCTGAGAAATTAAAGAAACCTAAATACGAAAATTCGGATCTAGCTATGCTATCATGGTTTCACAGACAGCGCCAGAATAATATGCCTGTCTCGGGGCCTATCATGAATGCTAAAAACGTTATTAGTAAATACATGTTATAATTGTAGGAATATTGAGGGTCAGTCAAAGATGGAAAAAAAGCACTATTCAAACGCCAACGTTTCGATATATTTTATATCATCATCAGGGCCTACAAACATGGGGGGAAATCAAGACTAGAATCAAAAATAAACAAAAAATTTTTTTTTGTTGATAAACATTACTGAACGTTAAAAATACATTATAACAAGTTAAAAATTGAAACTGAGTTACAAAAAAAAATTTTTTGTTTATTTTTGATTCTAATCTTGATTGCGCCGGCAAATAATTTTCTTTTCATTTACATTTAATAGGTATATTGTTTTGTTTTCATTATGTAAACTCGAGATGAGTGTTTTTATTTATATAAAAAATGACCCCACCCCACTGGGAGCCTTCTCTAATCATAGGAGAGGATTACCTATGATAAGCCCAGTGGGGTCAGTATTGCATCTACTCCTGGCCAGTGAGGTGTGCACCCTACACTGCACACACGCTACTTTCATCCAGTAAGGTCCATGCACCTTTACACCGCCACTACCACGACTGTGGCCTGTCTCTACATCGAGACCCTCACAACATTAGCTGAGGATTTTGGACGAAACTGTGTGCTCACGGGGGCCCCCCACCGGTATTTATTATATTCTATTATTGGCCAATAATTCCTAGAACACTTGTGCATTATAAGTTTTTAGTTTATGTCATTTTCTCATGAACATTCTAGGATTATTTATATTATTTCATTTATGTTTCTTTCATACAAATATATTGTCTTTTTCATTTCATTTGCTTTTCATTTATTATTTATGAATTATGGGACCGGACACCGCTCCTCCCAGGTTCAACACCCTCAATATTCCTACAATTAGAATCTAGTCGCTTATCAACATCTACATGTTATAATAGTAAAATACTATTAAATGTAATGTAATATGTATTGATTTTTCTTCTCTTCATTTAACGACAAATCTCAATAACCATAAAATGCGCAGTCCCTTAAGTGTCGCTATACAGAGTTTACACTGTATTTCTTTAAAAATATTGACACTTGTTAATCAGGAAATAAGTTACAATAAGTATTGGAAACAGCTCTCTCAAGTGACGGATGAGGGAGTACATCTTGAGGCTGTGAAACTCCAGTCATGAAATATTCATGGAGTCATTTCGTTTATAAAAACGTGTCAAATGTTTCTGGATTACCATTTAGGAGAACCATAAACAAAGGGAGAAGACTTTATATAAAATAAATAGATACTTGAAGAAGGATAAAGAACACTTAATTATCTTAAAGGGCTAATTTTGTGAAGTTTCTGTTTACACCTGCCCATCAAAACAACAGAATTAAATAAGTTGCAGGTGATTCACTGGCTATGTACTTCCCCAGCACGAATTGATTAATTACGATTTCTCTCTCCTTCTCTGCCCCCTTTTCTCTTCAACGGATTTTGAGGAAAATTATTAGAAGCTATTCTTATGGGGTTTTGAATTTTAAATATAAAATTTCATAATGATTCTTAACAATTTCTGCAGAGATATTGTGAAACACTTAATTAAAAATAAAGATAAAACGTATGTTTTAGAAGATATTGTCTATTTCACAGAATAGAGGGTTCGAAACCCGACCGAGGCCCTTAGTTTATTTTATCTGGGAGCTAAAATAAACTTAAGCACGCCGTCCTTCGGATGGGACGTTAAGCGATGGTCCCGAGCCTGTACTATGTCAGGTACTCGTTAAAGACCCCTACCCTAGATGAATAAAAATTTAGGATAGGCAAAATTTAGGACTCCCACAGTAGAGTCTGGCTCATGTCCAGCAGAGTGACGAAGGAGCGCTCTGGTAGTAGGTGATATGACCTCGTAGTTAAAGCCCGGGCATGAGTCATAAAACCTAAACATATATATATATATATATATATATATATATATATATATATATATATATATATATAGGGAGTAGGTACTATCGGTATTGCTACCATCTTCAGCCACGACTTGACAAAAATTACATTTAAAGATGGTAGCTTTACCGAAAGTACTCCCATATTATATATATTGTGATATATTGCATATCACACAGACCGATTGGTAATTATAGTTATGAGAGCGACCACGAGAAGCGCACTAGTAGAAAGATACATAAAGTGGAAGGGATGGAAATTCAAGGATTCCTCGCTGAAGTGCGGTATGAGGTAGACAGTCGTCGTTCAGCCACTAAAGGTGGACAGTCTTCAGTTACGAGAGGAGACAGACAGTCCTCAGTCAGCTATCAGAGGAGGTAGAGAGTCCTCATTCAGCTACCGGAGGAGGTAGTCTTTCCGAGTTCAGCTGTTGAGCTGGACAGTTATTCAGAGTTGAGCTGTTGAGGGAGAGGACATTCCTGGCTGAGCTGTAGGAGGAAGGAGACTCCTGTTTGAGCTGACGTAGGAGACCGAAGACTCTCATTTTGCTGCTGGAGGGAGATCATCCCTGCTGCTTACTTCGAAGGGACTGGAAGTTCCTCAATCTTCGTGAATCCTGTAGGAGAAACCACCGGCTTGAGTGTGGTTAAGAAAAAGAAGACTTTCAAGGTAACGGAATCATTGATTTTATATTTTTCTCCGACATCGAGACGAATGGCTGGTTGATCATCAATAGACACCTTCATGTTGCGGGAGTTACCAGAACATTTAAGTCTATATAAATTATTTCATGTTTTATAGATATTTTATTCCAGATGTGTGATTATGGAGGGACGCCTCACTAATATATGGTCAATAATTGTGTTAATAAATGTATGTTGTCTATATAAATTGTTCTCTAAATTCTCTATAGCCTAGTTCACCTTCTGAGTACGCATGTTAACCCCAAAAGTAAAATCATTTTCATAGTAATTAATAAAAGTTTAAAAGACCCCAAACAAGGTCACTTCAATTTATGGTGGAATTGCGCCGGGTAAAGCTTCAATCTATTATATGAGGCAAAGATCATATCAATTTATGGTGGAGGCGCCGGGTAAAGCTTCAATCTATTATATGAGGCAAAGATCATATCAATATATATATATATATATGAAATAGACAATATTTTAAAAAACATAAGTTTTTTTTTATTTTTTATAAAATTTCATATCGATACATTCAGCAGTTATTTGGTTTTTGAGTTAGGCTCACCTTTCATCACCGAGTCGCTAAATCCAAATATAAAAAATTATTTTCCCATCTTAGTTCCCACAATAATCCTCTAGTCCGTGCCCTCCATACTGCCATGCTTCCCCAACGACGACTTAAGCGTCAATGGCCTAGAGACCTCCTGAGCAGAAGCAGTGACAGTGGTTAGCTATAAACGAGAGAAAAACAGTGACTAGGGAGTGTCACCACTGGGTGATTACTCCCCTCATGACATTTTGACATTGCCATTATGTCTTTATTAGCACATTTGCTTGTTGTATTTATTTGTATACAGTTGTAAATAGCTATTTGAAATGAGAAAAAAAAAAAAAAAAAGAAGAGTTAAGCTTCTCTTCTGTTTCACCCCTTCCCTTGGCTGATTCCGCAGAAAATGAAGTCCTTATAGGGCTTTGAATATACTTAATACTAAATTGTGTGTCGATATATTCATTACATCGGCAGTTATTAGGGTATTTGAGTCGAGCCCCTCTTTTTTTCTCTGGTCCTCTCCTATCTTCGGCTCATTTCGCGGAAAATTAATAGGTGACATCCTTATGAGGTTTTAGAATTTCCAATATAAAATGTCATGTTAATATATTCATAACAACGCCACCCCCCTAATCCCCTCTTCTCGCCGATTCAGCTGAAAATCAATAGGTTATGCGGTTCTGGGCACACATATCAAATTTTGTATCGATTCTTTCATTCTATTGAGATTTATCGTGTATAGACTCAGAAAGACTTCCTCATCACCTCTCATGACATATAATACCATTCAATGTTGCCTTTTTTTTTCTCTCTCTCTTTTTTGTCTTTGTCATTCCCTATTTTTATCATATTTTCTAAATTATTCGTTCATAATCAATAGTATTCATTTTTGGCTCATTTACACATTAATATATTTTTTATTATGCATTTATTTATTTTTTATCTTATCTTATTTTCTGCTTTCTAAATTAATTTTATTTTTAACCTTGGCTGGGCATCCTTCCTTCTCTTTTATAATCAACCATCATAGTACTATGCTCGGTCGATTTGTATTTATATTTATATTATCAATTTTATTTCTTTCTTAGTTGTTCAGATTTGCTTCTACATCACACTTATACAAAATTTCACATTCCCAATATATCACGACGAGACACTAACAGAACTCGATTCAGACCACGTCCCCGTCCTTAACACATTCACAGCACACAAACACTACACCGAACCGCTTCCACGACTTATAACAGGAAAAATTGATTGGAAAACTTTTCAATGGGAAATGGATCAAACTCTTGAAATTCCAATCTACTACAATCACACAGACGACATAGACTGGGCAATACAGACATTCACACAAACTGTTTACACATCTGTTCACAATGCTACATATCACCACTTCAAAGACAGACGACCACATATACATGACTCCATTCCCACTCAAATCCTAGCACTAATTCACGAAAAAAACACGGCTCGCAAACGCTGGCAAAGAACAAGAAGTGATGTAGATAAAAGAGACCTCAATCGCTTGACCCGACGGGTGAGATGGGAGCTCGACAACCACAGAATTTGTAAGTACAGGGCTTACTTGACCGACATGACCCCCGGCGATAGTAGTCTCTGGAAAGAAACCCGACGAATTTTGAGACAAAACACATCCTTGCCCCCACTGACAGACGGACATCACACAATGACGAGCGACGAAAACAAATGCGAAATCCTGGCAACACACCTCGAACCAAAGTACCGCACACACGACACAGACATGAACACCACAGTACACACATATCTATCCATGTTTTTTCCTGTTTTTTCTATTTCCTGTTTATCTATTTTTTAGTTGTATAGTTTTTCTCCAATGTAGCACTAATTTTTATTTACCTACCTATCTTCTTTTTTATTTTTTCTGATACTATATTTCATTGTTTCATTGTCTTTACTCTTTATGTATTTATTCTTAGGGGACCTCGGTCCCAGAATAATAAAATTTCTTTTCATTTTCATTTTTCATTTTCAAAGACAGATTTATTTTTTTCATTTTTGGAATTAGGAAGTCGGAAAACATGAAATTCCGGTCAAAACTCAACATCGAATTTCAGACCGATTACATAACTTCCCCTATACTTCGTAGGAAAGTAAAAATATACATATTGAAGCAATTTTTCAATACACCATAAAACTATACTTTTATGCTTGTTGCAGAGAAAATTGATAATTTACAGGGAAATTCAACTTCATGAGAAATTCTACTGTAGAAAACTCTTGAGCTGCATTGAATTCTTAAAAAGAATAACTTTCCTAAAATTGCCTCTCTTTCAAGATCAAAGAGCAGAGAGAAGCAAGCTATTTGGGTATTAAGGAAAACTCACTTTGACATAAACAAGCTCTTAGTCTGTCCTTTGTCCTTGTGTAAGAACCAGAGGCTTCCTGTTCGATCAAGTGGCGAAGGGAGTTGACAAGGGTAGGGGTATTACTTACTGCTCTCCCAGACCAGTTTGGCCCTTACCAGGAACCAGTAGACATGGGGTACTGGGATAGGACTGGACACAAGGGAGTGGTCAAGTTACCCATAAGGTTCAGTGTGTTTGACAATTTCATCTTATAGAGGGTTTCTTCGATCTATATTAATGAATGAATGAATAAATTAATGAATTTTTTTATTTACACATACACTTACAAAACATTGTAATATCGAGTAAACAATACTGACAATGGACAGGGCCGTCTCTATTAATAAAGATGACGTTTGTTTGCTGGTTTGTTCCTTCACACCTGAACAGCTGATCGGATTTTCATAAAATTTCACATAGCATTCCTATTCAATTTTTAAATAGGTAGGCTATTTCGCGCCTCAACATTTTGAATAGAAGGAGGGTTGTGGGGGGAGCCCGAAATAAAAAAATGAGTGCTCATTCTTTAACAGCTGATCGGATTTTCATAAAATTTCACATAGCATTCCTATTCAATTTTTAAATAGGCTATTTCGCGCCTCAACATTTTGAATACAAGGAGGGTTGTGGGGGGAGCCCGAAATAAAAAAAATGTGTGCTAATTCTTTAACGATTGGATTTTCAGAAAATCTCAAATGTAGTATCTTTCAAAGCCAGGTTCAAGTATAGACAGTGTGGCATTTCAAAATATTGATCATGAGAGGGAGTCAGTATTTTTATTTTTTTATTTTTGAGAAAAACATTGAGTAGTTTTCCTATTAGCTTTTTAGGTGTAGTGCAGGCCTAGAGAGATCGGAGTTGGGGGTTCGAATCCTGATGTTTTTAGACGTTTCTTTGGCCACAAGTTTCAGGTTATGTTAACAAATAAGGTAGCCTGCGCCCAGGGCCGTGCAACGAGTATTAGCCGCCCGTGTGCAAATAACGACAACGCCGCCCCCCCTCCCATTTTTTTTTTTCAAATAAAACTAGAAATATTTATCACAAATAGTCATTTTTCAAATAAAAATAAATTGTAATCAAAGCACAGCTCTTCTGGCCTGAATGGAAGCAAAAGTTTCTATAGCACTTTTTGTGTCAATAGAATTCAAGAGATCACTTTCGATGGATAATAGGCCCGTCAGTCTCTATACAAAAGCAGGGTGCCAACTACCGTAGGTACTTTTGATTACCCATATTTCCCTTTTTTCCCCCATCCCTTCAAATGAATTTATCTTGGTTTTCCCCTTGGTTTCGGTTTTTTTTTGTTCTCTTGTCTATATTTGGCTTTGTCAACGATAGATTTAAAATAAGCAAAGAAAAATTAGGGGCATCCGCCCCTATTATGGGCTTAAATTTGGCCTTCGCCATAGGGTCTGCACGGCTCTGTCTGTGTCCATTAATTGAATATTAAATATTCTCCATGGGCGCCTGCAGGTTAGAATTAGCGTGCTAGCCTACTGAGCTTAATAAGATAGTGAGTTCGAAATTCTGCCGAGGTCCTTAGGTTTTTTATATGGGAGAGTAGGACAGTGTTCCTCCTATGGAGATGGAGATTTCTACAATTATTTAGGGAATTTACTCAATTAGATTCATTAAAATAAACAATTACAATAATAATAGTTATAATTATAACTTTAATCTTGTTTAGTTGAGCAAAAAGGATAAAAAATAAAATACATGTGTTGTGGTTACTCTTCGAATTTCGCTGTACAATGAAACAAAGGCTGTTGCCAACACACTTTCATATATCCAGTCATACCAACATGAAATAAATTTGAGAGGAGGAAGAGAGCGATCTGTAAATAAAATGGCTGTTTAGGGCCAAATCACTTTCTTTTTTTTGGCTTCGCGCACAAATTCCTAGCCAAATAAATGTTTTATAAATGGAATCTCATATCGACTTAACTTTACAAAAAAATGTTATTTTGCCTTTCCAAATTTTAGGATACTCACGGAAATTTCCATAGTTGCAGAACGTAAAAAAAAAGTCCAATTAATTAATAATAATATTTATTTCAGTTAAACCATAACATGGTAATAAGATACTTCATAACAATATATACATTAAGATAGCTTATAAATTAGGTACTTAAATTAGGTACTTAAACATATATTAACTGTTTTATGTTAGGTACTGTAATTAATTTTTTATTATAATTTTTTTTTTTTACCTTATGCGATGCATATTAGCCACGCCTCTAACAGTGTTATTTAGTTATTTACAACGTCCATGGCCCCGGTAGACAATTTTATTTACAAAATAAAACTCTCTCCCAGACGGGATTCAAACCCGCAACCATGGTGAGACCATGCGACCAAAGTTCTACGCTCTGGCCCGTAATTAACCATGTAATTAACAATACTAAAAAAAAAACTTGAAAATATGAGTAGGTATACAAATATTAATAATTAGTATTAATATTAATATTTTTGTACTCATATTTTTAAATATTTTTTTAATTTATAATTACAGTAGATCAATTTATATATATATAAGAGGGGATTAGAACGACAGTGGAGTAAGTCAGATCTTATGGAGGATATCTCTGGAGGAACACTGCCAAAAAAAATTAAGATGAAAGCTACATATCAAATAATGTTTTTGAAAGTAAAGCATGATTTTTTATTGTGGTTATTGTGGGCCATAACAAAAATCAGTTTCCGAATAGAGAGTCTCATCTAACATAAATATTTTTAGTTGGTTTAAATTTGGTTATTGTTTCTATTATGTTCAAGGAGTGGGGAAGAGGGTTAAAGAAATGGCTGGCTTAGAATTTGTCAACTCTCTTCAACTGCAAAGAGCCTTTTAGGAAGAGATACCAAGTTCTGTATTTCTCCACCAGGAAGTTTGAGTTTTAATAAACCTAATTATTGGTCGGATCAATACTGAACCTAGAGACCTTATCGGGCTTCAAACCTAGAATAGGCTCTAAATTCAATTAATCGGGGATTTTGTCGTTTCATTCTGATAAGAGACTGATAAAAGACTCCAGAAAAAAAAAAAGTGTCATGAAGCTCATCAAATTTCCAATAAGGAAAAAAGAATTTAAATTACATCTAATTAACTTATTGTGATTTCAAATTCCTAATCTACAATTAAATCGGAATTCATTATCCTTTCAAATATAATCTCGCCTAATTATCTCCAGTCATCTTAAAATCTTGCCATTACCAGCGCAATTTATATTTGAATCATTAATGGTTATTAGAAAAAATATATAATTTAAGTACCTATTAAAAATTTTAGTTATTGTGCCTCATGCCGGGGCTATAACTACCAGGTAATACCGCCTACTACCATAACGCTCTTTCGTCACTCTCTAGAGTAGTCCAAAATTTTGTCAACCCAGGTTCATTTACCTAAGGGTAGGTTTGTTTTACGAGTAGCTGACATCACATATGCTCGGGACCATCGCTTAACCTCATATCCGAAGGACGGCGTGCTCAAGGTTCTTTGTCTGTGAGCTAAAAAAACCTAAGGGCATCGGCCGGGTTTCAAACCTGCGAACTTGAGCTCAGTAGCGTATAGTATATAATTTGAAGTATATAATTTATAAGCTGTTTTCATGTACATACAAAATTATAGAACGTAACCAATTGCCATGTTATGATTTAGCGAAAATAAATATTTTTATAATAAATAATAAACATTTGAGAGAACGGTAATTCCCAATGAAATAATAGATGAAGATAACAGTACAAGATGAACAGAAGTCGGATATCATACTGAGAGAGGTAGAAGTCGAGCTAACTGGCAAAGTTTGTTAGTTAGCTCAGTTGAAGCCAGGTTAGCACCTGAACAAAGGTCAACTCTGGACTCAACCTAGAATTAGTTTTAGGGCAGAAATCAAATAACCTAAACTCAACATTTTCCAAGGAACAAGATTTGTAGGTGATTTATTAATATAAAGTGTTTAAAGACTAAATTCATTTTAGTATACGCCGGCGTTACGTGAAATGATTAGGCTCTCTGTGAAATTACGAGTTACGCTACTTAATGCCTACATATGTACGTCGGGAAATAGATGTTCAGAATTTCATTAATGACCGTAGGAAATTGGAGGGTCCCGGTAGCTCAGTGCGTGCTTGCCTTCTGAGCTCAAGGCCGTGGGTTCGAAACCCGGCCGAGGCCTTTAGTTTATTTTATCTACGAGGTAAAATAAACTTAAGCAAGCCGTCCTTCGGATGGGACGTTAAACGATGTTCCCGAGCCTGTACGATGTCAGGTACTCGTTAAAGACCCCTGCCCTAGGTGAATAAAAATTTACCGTAGGCAAAATTTAAGACTCCCACAGTAGTGTCGGGCTCATATCCACCAGAGTGACGAAAGAGTGATTGATAGTAGGCGATATGAAATCGTAGAAAAGCCCGGGCATGAGTCATAATAACTAACTAACCGTAGGAAATTGTATGATTAAATAAAAATCTTAGTAGTTTAGTTGTGACTCGTGATCTGTGACTCATATCATCTACTATAAGAGCGCTTTTTCGTCGCTCTGGTGGACATGAGCCCAACTACAATGGGAGCCCTCTATTTTGTCTATTAAGGTTTATTGAGCTAGAGTAGGGGTCTTTAACGAATATCTGACAAATATTAGTCACTCTTATACGAATTTTTATTTGAATCGTTAATGTTAACAACCCGTTCACTATGCAGAATACTCAAGCTACCCCACATCTTAGTTGTTGAATTCGTTATCTTAGTTTTGGATTATATCAATTGTCAATGGTCAGTAAGAAAAATAAATTAATAAAATATATACCTATATATCTCTGGTGTTTAGGCAAAAGGGCTTAAGTCAGCAAATGTGAATTTTAGGAGGGGAATTTCTGAAGGTCTGAAAAATTCCTGCAAATTAGGTAAAACACATTTATATTACTTGACATACTATTTTTATAGAGTATTAAAAATAAACTAAGTAAATATTCCAACAATGAGTTACATATGGTAAAAATATTTAAATGGGCTTAGTCCTTTTGGATCAGAAGACTTATTCTGACTTAAGCCCTTTTGCCCAAACACCAGAGATATTTAAAGGGCACTAACTCAGAGGTACTGGCTGTGCTAGCCGGTTCGAAACCTGGTCGTTACTTTTTTTTCTGTAAGAGATAAAAAACCTTGAGCACGCCCTCCTTCAGATGGGAAGTTAAGTGATGGTCCCGAGCCTGTACGATGTCAGGTAATCTTTAAAAACCACTACCCAAGGTGAATAATAATTTAGAATAGGCAAAATTTAAGGCTCATCATGTCCACCAGAGTGACTTGGTAGTAGGCGATATGACCAGGCAGTTAAAGCCCGAGCAAGAGTTAGCTACCTGTATACATAATCCTTACAAGGTCCGTCTAGCAACTACGTCCCCTTGGGCGTTGTACAGTAAGTTCTAGTCGACTACGTCTCCTCCCAATCAATCTCCTCTTCCAACCTTGGAAATAAGTCTAAAGCTATCTCAGGAACTGACACCATTTAGATGAAGTCTCCAAGATACAATATTTTATTAAAAGTCACAAAATGTCAAGTATCTTTTAATTTTAATCAGATGATAACTAAACCAGCTCAAGTGGTCACTTGTTGTGAACACCATTTTGATTAGAGTACTTAAGATAAATATTACATTATTCTTCGATGGCTAATTGTGTCAGGCCAAGGCTTAAATGAAAAGGGGAAAAAAATAAATAAAATGGCGTATTGACAAACGCCGTTTATTAATTCATTAAATATAATATAAGAGCTCAAGATTGCCAAGGCCCTTAAGTTATTAATCTGGGAGGTGAAAAAACCTTGAGAATACCGTCCTTCGGATGGGACGTTAAGCGATAGTCCCGATGTTAGATACTCGTTAAAGCCCATAACCTAAGTGAATAGGTAGGCAATATTTAGGACTCCCACAGTAGGGTGGGGCTCATGTTCACCAGAAGGTCGAAAGAGTGCTTTGATAGTAGGCGATATGACCTCGTCGTCAAAGCCCGGGCATAAGTCATAATAACTTCTTTAAGGTTATTGTTCAGCTGATTATATATTATAATATAATTTATTATATTTTACTCTCTTATACCTTTAGCATAAGAATGTATTAGTTAGCTATTATGACTCATGCCCCGGCTTTATCTACGAGTTGGACAGAGATTACACCACTTAACACCGACTCTACTCTGGGAGTTCTAAATTATGCCCATCTAGGTCTGATCACGTAGGAGAGGGCGTCTTTAACGAGTATCTGACCGGACAGGCTCGAGACCATCGTTTAACCTTCTACCCGAAGGACGGCATGCTCAACCTTTAAATGGCCTCAGCCGGGTTTTGAACCCACGATCTTCAACTCTAGCCTATTAGCACACATTTGAGCTACCACCGAAATCCGAGAGGATTTTTCAAACTTCCCTCTATGTGTATATGATAGGAACTTTGTGAGCCCTGGCTCTGGACGATTACCGCGTGCTCAAGATGGTTTTATCTCCCTGTTAAAAAAACCTAAAGACATCGGTCGGGTTTCGAACCCGCTATCTTGTACAGTAGACAAGCATGTTATCTTTGAGCTACTGGCGTCCTCGGTGGAGAATGTAAAAAAAAAATACTCAACAGCTGTCCACCTGTTGATTAAATGTCTGCCTAACCTGGGAACCAATCATAGCTCAGCTTGTATTGAGCTAATCTTGTCTTTTGAAATAACCTATTATTTAGGTAGTCTCAGTAAACCAACAGAATAGACCCTTCTGAACAGACCCCTCTGAACAGACCCTTCTGAATCATTCAAAATTAAAGTGTAAGCACGCCGTCCTTCGGATGGGACGTTAAGCGATGGTCCCGAGGCTGTACGATGTCAGGTACTCACTAAAGATGCCTATCCTAGGTGAATAAAAATGTAGGGTAGGCAACATTTAGGACTCTCATAGTAGAGTCGGGCTCATGTCCACCCGAGTGACGATAGTGCGCTCTGGTAGTAGGCGATGTGACCTTGCAGTTAAAACCCGGGCATGAGTCATAATAACTAACTAACTGCCCCTCATTTCGTTTTTTTTAATAAAGCAATACAGGTCCTCTTGAAGTATAAATTGTATTAGTAATAAATAGTAATATTGGTTCATCTGCCTGAAGCTTAGTGAACTATAACTAGAAAATAGCATTTTCCAAGGAATATAATAAAAGCTGTGTTAAGCCTCCCTCCTAATCCCTCTTTCCCTTTGTCTGATTTGGCTGAAAATCAATATGAAATCCTATCGATTTTCAGCCAAAATGGGTGCTCAATTCAAATACACCAATATCTGCCGAAGTAATGAATGTATCGATATGAAATTTCATATTTAAATTCGAAACCCCCTAAGGACAATAATTATTAATTTTCACCGAAATGAGCCTTAGGAGAGAGAGGGAGGGGGGGGAGGGGGGGGGGGGGGGGGGCTCAACACAAAAACCCTAATAACTGCCGATGTAATACATTGATTTATTGACACTAAATTTACTATGAGGATTTAGGAGCCTCTATGTAAGACAACTATTCAAATATAAACTGGATTTGGAGAGGGGGAAAGAAAATTTACTTCGTTCTGGGGAAGTACATTGCCAGGTGATTCAACAACGTATTTCTTTTCATTCTTCGAAACGTAAAACTTCGAAAAACATGAAATTCCTGTGATAACTCAACTTCCAATTTCTGACCGATTACATAACTTACTTTATACTTTGTATAACTGGAAAAGTAAAAATTAAAAAAATATAAGCATTTTATGTAAACTTGTTTGTTATAACGGAGCACGTGACCGCTATCCTTTTTTTCGCAAAAATATTTTTATAGACTTCATTCTCCGTTAGGGTTCGTTCACAAATTACGTAACACGTCGACGACGGGAGAGGGGGAGGGGAGTTAATATTTTGTGGCAGTTCGTGACAGGGGGTGTCTCGAAAAGTGTTACATAACGCAATATAACGATGTTTTTATAATTTCAAAAGATGTAACAACCTAAAATGTATATTTCTCTTTATGTATTTGATGATTAAATAAATGTATTAAGTTCTCAAGCTAAGTAATCGGTCACGAAGTTGACTTTAGGTTTTCCAGTTTACGAGTTCAAAAATGGAGAAACAAATGCCTGTCTGTGAAAAGGATTCAAAAGCCAATATGTAAGTCGAATATTGATTTTTAGGTTAAATTGTCGATTGGTTTTGGAGGGAGAGCAAGAACTTAATAGATAAAGTCGTGCTGGGGAAGTACTTTGCCGGTGATTCTTCGAGGACTTTCTTTCTATATTCCCCTCTTTGTGACTTGAAGAAAGAGCGCGTAATCATCAAGAAATCTTTATAGTAAAACATATTTTAAAAAAAGTGTCTTATATTTAATGAGCTGAAGATCGCTGGCCGAGGGAGGCCTTTAGGTATTTTAATCAGAGAGGTGAGAAAACCTTGAGCATGCCGTCCTTCGGATGGGACGTTAAGCGATGGTCAAGAGTTTCTAAGATTTCAGGTACTCGTTAAAGACTTCTAGTCTAGGTTGATAAAAATTTAGGGTAGGCAAAATTTAAAACACTGGTAGTAGGCGATATGATCTCGTTGTTAAACCACAATGAGTCAGAATAACTAACTGCATTGTACTCATTGTTGTTAAGAATTTTATTTTATTTTATTTTTTTTTTTTTTCGCCGACGATGTTGCTGTAATGAGTAAGGCCACCTCCAGTAGACTCGCTGAAGTACAACTGCACAACTTCTTGGATGAGGTGAAAGTTTCGAATGACAAATGGAGGATACAATTAAATCCTCAAAAGTCAGCGTTGGTGCCATTTACGTATCTACGGACAGAAGTAATAGGCCCGCTCACCCTTAACGGAGCTCCTGTTCCACAGACTTCTTCCGTACGGTACCTAGGACTCACCATGGACACCAAGTTGGCCTGGGACGAGCACATCACCTCGCTGCTGCAGAGGCTAAGAAATCGACCCTACCAGCTGACACCTCTCCTCAAGATCTCTCAGCTCCCCCTCCATCTCAAGAGGCTCGTCTATACGATGCTCATCAGGTCCATGTGGCTTTACGGCTGCGCTATCCGATTCTCAAATAAAACGAATTCAGACATTCCAGAATCGGGCCTTAAGGATAATCACCAGTGCGCCCTGGTTTGTCAGAAACAAAACTATACACAATGATCTTCAGATCCCTGAGGTGAAAAAATGTCTGCCTATTTGTTACGCCAGTCTGCTGCGGACCATGCGAGATCATCAAAACCCTCTGCTACGTGCCATCCCTCTCCAGCTGCCTCCACCAAGACCAGAACGTCGACTGAAGAGGAAGCACCATAGCGACCTTAATCAAGAGGACTGACGTTGGTCAGCCACCTCAATCAAGTGCCAGATGTTTTGTTTTATTTTATTTTAGCACAATTGGATGTTTATTGTACACAAATTGCCAATAAATGAGAAATGAGAAACCCAATTTTGGGTGGATTGGTCAGGACACCGAGGGACCTAAGCATCTAATGATCTTATCTCTTCCTTGTTATTATTACCACTGTGGGAGGCCTCTATTTTGGGTGGGCTGGTGAGGACACCGAGGGACCTAAGCATCTAATGATCTTATCTCTTCCTTGTTATTACCACTGTGGGAGCCCTCAATTTTGGGTGGATTGGTCAGGACACCGAGGGACCTAAGCATCTAATGTACTTATCTCTTTCTTGTTATTACCACTGTGGGAGCCCTCAATTTTGGGTTGGGCTGGTGAGGACACCGAGGGACTAAACACCTAATGATCTTATGTCTTTCTTGTTATTACCACTGTGGGAGCCCTTAATTTTGGGTGGGCTAGTGTGCACACCGAGGGACCTAAGCATCTAATGTTCTTATCTCTTTCTTGTTATTACCACTGTGTTAGCCCTCAATTTTGCTACCCAGGTTTTAATTATACTGCACATGCTCGGGACAGCCATTTAAAGTCTTCTCCGAAGGACGGCGTGCTGAAGGTTTTGCTTTCTCGTAGATAAAAAAAATCATCAGTGAATCACAAACAATGTACTTCCACAGCAGAAATTAATGAATTACGTTCTCGCTTTCACTCCAAAACCAATCTACCTTTGGACTAAATGACATCTTGAATCCTTGAAATAAATTTTGTGTCGACACATTCCTGACAAAGTGCAGTTATTAGTTTTTGTGTTAAGCTTCTCTCGTAAAACCCCCTTCCATTCGGCCGATTTGTGTGAAAATCAGTAGGCGTCGTCTTTATGTTTTTTTATAATCTAAATATAAAATGTCACACACACAAGACACACCATTTTTTTCATTTATGATTTTTTTTTTATTCCGTGTCGTTACATTCATGATGTCGGCCCTAATGTCTCTCCTTTGGCCGATTTTGCGGAAAAAAATAGGTGTCATCCTTGTGGGGTTTTGAATTTATATTTAAAATTTCATATGGAAACATTCATACTATCAGAAGTTATCGTGTTATCTCATAGACAAATAGGCAGTTTTTTAATTTTTTTATTTTTTGGATCAAGGGGTCGGAAAACGTGAAATTCCGGTGAGAATTCAACATTGAATTTTTGACTGATTGCATAACTTTCCCCATACTTCAATTAGTTAGGGTAGTAAAAAATTGTGAAGACCTACCATGGGAATCCGCTTAGTTTACGGAGCTTCCGCATGCATAAACTTTGTTTGTTGTTAGAAGCCACGATATTGAGGAATAATATAGGACCGGCCGGGTGTATTACAGCTGTTTTCCTTTCCAGCCTAGTTCCCAAGAGGAAATAAACTTATGAGATAATATTGTTGTCAGGGTACCCCCTATAGCAACGGATTTTCATGAAATTTAATATGCTAATTAATAATGAAAGTGGTATTGGTTGCAACATATCCAAAGTATGGACAAGACCTATTGGACAAGTGACGTGCGTACTGACCTGATGGGGTGGACGGGAGAGTGGAGAACGGAGCGAGGACAGCGGCTGACTGTGGACACGGACGACCCCTCCTTCCGAACCCGGCCCCCTGCCCTGTTCCTTCTTATTGATCTCATGTTCCCCCCCCTCGGCACCACGCTGTCTCACACGCCTCCACCAACACTAGATTGCTTTGATTTGATAGCAAGTGTTGGGCCCGGTCTCTGCAGATATTTTGGAAAAAAAGTACACAAAAATCAGGACCAGAAAAAATTTTTATTGTATGAAGGAGCTTCCTCCGGCCTTCGAATAAGTGAAAAATGACTCTCGATTAACCGGAGTAATGATGATACCACGTATAAAGTGAGAATACGGTTAACTCAAAGGCTGAAGTAAACATGGATGTTTATCTTTGGAAATGTAAGTTAATGAGGTTAAATTATGACGAAGACTCTTAGAATCCAGGGCTGATTAATATTCATTAGTTACATAGAACCATAGAGGGCGCCGGTAGCTCAGTGGTATGCGTGCTTGCTTACTGAGCTCAGTATCTGGGAGGTAAAACTTAATCACGCCGTTCTTCGGATGAGACGTTAAGTGATGGTCCCGAGCCTGTACGATGTAAAGTTCTCGTTAAAGACCCCTACCCTAGGAGAATAAAAATTATAGGACTCCCATAGTAGAGTCGGGCTCATGTCCACCAGTGACGAAAAAGCGCTCTGGTAGTAATCGTGCATAGAGGGTATATATTTTTCAAAATTTGAATGTCCCACATTTGCTACAAAAATTATAAAAAATTTTAAATAATAAAATTTTAAAATTTTGCACAAAAAACAAATCTCTTTATCAATTTCTAAGAAGAGGTTATCCGTCTCTGATAACATTTTGGAAAAATTATAATTTATTAGCTTTCATTCAAGTCAATAAATTATTATTTTTTCTCTCTCATTTATCAGAAACATATTCTAATTTTATTTTTCTACCAATTTATTACGTCACATATGATAAATACCTTTGTCAAATTACCTACTTTTTTATAACCGGTAATAGAACACAACCTGTAAAAGGGTCGTAACAGAGAGCTTTTAGAAATAGGACACGATTAATCATTTTGTCATTTTTGTTCCCTATATGGAAGGTTTTTGTTCAAAAACCGAATAAAGGCAAAAACTAGATCACTCTATTTCAAAAAAAAAAAATAATAGGGCAAGTTATGTAATCGGTCAAAAATTCGATGTGGAGTTTTTAACGGAATTTTTCTTTTTCCATTGTAGATTCCAAATATGAAAAATTCTTTGTGTCTTTGAACACTATAACTCCCGATAGAATGAATATATCGAGACGAAATTGTATATGTGAACCCAGAAACCTCTAAAGACGACATCTATTGTTTTTCAGCTAAATCGAACAAAGGGAAGGAGGATTAGAGGAGAGACTTAACATTAAAACCTTAATAACTGCTGATTTAATGAATTTATCTACACAAAATTTAGTGAGGATTTAGGAGCCCCTATGTAAGTCAACTGTTTAATATTACCGGAAACGGCCGACTAGTTTTGGAGGGGCGGGAAGGGCGATCGCCTAGGGCGCCTCGACGTTAGGGGCACAAGAGTTGTTGACTCTTTGATCTTGATTGAAAGAATTGAAAAAAAAAAACTAATACTTGCGACTTATTCACGAACTTGTGGATTGCGTTACGCATACTTTTAACGATTCCAGTATCAGTAGCCAGTTGCGAAAGGAGTTTTAGCAAATTGAAATAATGAAAACATATTTAAGATCAACTATGACACAAGAAAGACTCAATGCTCATGCTGTTCTTGCAATAGAAAACGAACTGGCCAAAAACATAAATTTCAAGGATGTAATTGAAGAATTTGCTAATGCTAAAGCCCGAAAAATACAATTGAATTTTTCCAAAAATTGATACAATTTGATGTCTTTCATTTTTTCAGATATATAATGATAATATATGTTGTTTTTATAATTTTTTTATATATAGTATATATATATACCTATATATTTCTTTTTTTTATAATAAATTTAAACATTAAAAAACTTTTTTATGAAGTTTTATTTTTTAATTATTGAAATTGTCTCTCCTTACAAGAGGGCGCAAGGTAGATTTTCGCTTAGGGCACTGATATATGTTGCGGAGGGGCTGCGGAGGTGGAGCGAAAAGTTAATTGATTAATTCGTTCTGGCGAAGTACATACGTAATGTGTTCATTTATTTTTTGTTTGTTAAAACGTTGTAAATAGTTGACAGTGACAATTTCAAGTGACAAAAATATTTAAAAAATTTTTAAATCTAAAACTTTGCTGTTACCAAACGTCACTGATTTCAAAAATGAAAAAAACAAATTCGTCGACAAGGCACCGGCAAATTAATCAACTAAGCTTTCGGTCTGCTTGTAAAATCAAATTACTAATCATTAGAGACTGAATTCTGAAATTAAATTCATGTTGATACATCGACATTAGGATTTTTGAGTTGATTCCTCACTTCCCCATAAGCCGATTAGGTATAATTCTTATGTGGTTTTGAATATACATATAAGATTTTTCGTGTCGATACATTCATTACTTCAGCAGTTATTTGGGTTATTGTGTTGAGCCCTTCCCCTAATCCCCCTCTTCCCTTTGGTCGATTTGGCTGAAAATCAATAGGTGTCGTCCTTAGGGGATTCTGGAAACACATATAAAATTTCATGTAGATATATTACATGTAGTTTCGTGTTCACAGACACACACACAGAGGAAATTTTTAGAATCAAAGGGTCGGAAAACATTCCCGTGAAATCTCAAAATCATTTCTGACCGATTACAAAACTACCCCTATACTTCGTTTAGCTGGGAAATTAAAAATAATATACAGGGTGTTCATTTTATCTTGTCCCAGGTAAATAACTCGAAATAACGAAAAAGTGATGATTTTCTCAAAAAAAGCTTGAGACAAAAAAATGTAGAGTAGAATTGACCGCATTATTTGCTGTAATATAATTTTTAAACAAATGCAATTTTTTAACGTTTTTTATGAAATTAAAAAAAAATTATTTTGACCGTCAACCTATCATTTTTTTTTTTTTTGCATATTTAAATTCCTGGAAAAAAATTAAGGGGAAGTTAAATGAGGCATTTTTTTGTTAGACCAATACTAATGAATTTTATTGTAGTAAATGTTCGAACTGATGTCCTGCAACTTCAATACATTTATCGAAGTTGTTCCGGAAAATTTCTCAAGGTTCCAGGATTTATGTTGGTAGTGTTCATAAAATATTGACGAACCATAAATTTCACCCTTACCATATTTCTTTTCATCAAGCTCAATCTGGTGAAGATTTTAATAACCGTGTTATATTCTGTCAGTGGGCGCGTGAACGAGTTCGGTACACAATTCATGAATGGTCATGTTTTCAGACGAATCAACTTTCACCAATATTGGATTAGTAAATAGGCATAATATGCATTACTGGAGTGCAGAAAATTCTCGCTGGTTTCGTCAAATGAATAAACAACATCCATGGTCAGTTAATGTACGTGCTGACATCATCAATGACAAAGTAGGTAATTGGTCCCTTTTTTATCGACAGAAGTTTAAATGGTCAGAAATATCAAGACTTTCTTAATAGAGAATTACCTTGAGCAATTTTCCGGAACAACTTCGATAAATGTATTAAAGTTGCAGGAAGATTTACTACAATAAAATTCATTTATTAGATTTAATATTGGTCTGACAAAAAAATGTCTCATTTAACCTCCCCTTAATTTTTCTCCAGGAATCTAAATATGCAAAAAAAAAAAAAACAAATTGCTTGACAGTCAAAAAAATTATTTTTTAAAATTTATTAAAAACGTTAAAAATTTTCATTTGAAATTAGATTACAGCAAATAATGCGGTCAATTCTATTCTACATTTTTTGTCTCTAGCTTTTTTTGAGAAAATCCATATTTTTCGAGTTATTTACCTGGGTCAAGATAAAATGAACACCCTCTATATACATATTTAATATAGGTACATAAAAATGTGATTAAAAAATATATAGTCAGACTTATTTTCTTTCTATTCCGTCATTTAATAATCTGAAAATTCTCGGATGTTAGTTCTTCACACCTACTCAAAGGTCATTTCCAGCTTCGCCATTATAGTGAAAGGTCATGTCTTTGTCCCGTTAACATTTTGAACTCGTTGAAAAATAAGTTAATAACAATGTACAAAGTTTAAACAATGAACATTTACTTTCATAAATTTGCTCCAAGGAAGTTCGAAAAATAACCCAAAAACGTTTGGATAAAAATGGCTTCATTTTACTTCTCTCGTATTTACTTTCATATAATAAAGTTATTTAATCATGCAAAAATTCGAGATAGAGTTTTCAACTGAATTATATGTTTCAACGCCCCCGGAACAGAGCGCTCTGGTAGTAGGCGTATGACCTTATAGTTAGAGCCCGGGGGAGTCAAAATAACTAATCACGAAAATATGATTCAGAACTGTCTGAGTAAGAAAGTACTGATTTTCAGCCAAATTGGTAAATCGGTTTCAGAGGTAGAGCGGAAGCTTGTCTGGGGAAGTATGTATGTTGTTACACCGACCACCTTCTTTTATTCATATTTAGAAACAGGGATTTTTGGAAACGTTTGTGTAACGTTTTAGGTTGATGTTTAAAAAAAAAAAGTTATTGTCACTTGAATGTGACACAGTAACTCATTTTCAACAAATAAATAAACACATTACGTTGACAAAAAAAAAAAAAAGAGATAAAACTGAAGAACCAATTACCTAGACAAGAGCCGAAGAGTTACGAAGGTGCCCGAACGAGCTCCATCCGTGGCTGCCCAAGCTTTTATAATAGGCTGCTATGGACCGAGTAAGGAGAATTAGGGAGAAAATTTTAGTCCCAGTGCCCAGTTGTGACATCATAAACAAAGAGGTGAAATTTATAGTTATTTGTTATCCATGATATCACCGCCTTTTCGACGTATAAAAGCCCTCTAATGTATAAAATTACACACATTGTAATAATTAAACTATTGTAAAATTAATTATATTTATTAGTATAAAGTGAAATAACTAAATTAGTGAATAAATATATGAAGTCGCATTTTGTTTTAAAACGAACCAATGAGTGGAGAACAAAAGACGACCATCAGCTGTTCTAATGAGTGTGGAAGAGTCGAAGTTGGGTTGTGGAGATGAGATGTGGAGTCTAGGAGTGAGAAAAGTGTTTAGGCTTAAGATTTGGTGAACCAAAAAGGTGTGAAATAACATTGAAATAGATGAGCAAAGGAGGTACTTTTATTTATTTATATGTATACTTGAACCAATAACGTTATAAAAAATAAAAATACGTATTTAATATTTTTCAGTCTAGTTTAAAATTTCGACCTGTTTTTGAAAAAAATAAATATACGGGGACCTACCCCAGGACCAGTTACAATTTAAACATTTCAAATACGACCATATACCTTCCGATACATCATTTTAAAGGCTTTTTTACGCTGAAATCAATGGTACAACCCGATTTTAAATTGGTCAAAGAATTACAAAGTTATGGTACAAAGTGTTAAAAAAATAACAATAAAAAACACACATTTTGTTTGTTTCGGTATTAATTCCAATAAACCTAATTTACGGCATTTTTTCCTCCAGAGGTGTCTTCTTTTTTCTTCGTTGGACAATATTTCGGGACAATTGCAGGTCCCTTCTTCTGGTCACTATGAACCTCGTTCATAGTGACCAGAAGAAGGGACCTGCAATTGTCCCGAAATATTGTCCAACGAAGAAAAAAGAAGACACCTCTGGAGGAAAAAATGCCGGAAACATCGAAAAGTGGAACATCCCAGAGAAGTTTAAGAAACACAAACCTAATTTACTTCCTATTCTTAGTAAAATCGTTAAATTGCTTTTATTGTTTACATTCACTGTCATTATTTACCCAAAAGGTCTTATGATAGCGAATTTTAATTCCTGGAAATAAACAACTTTTACAACAATACCTACTTCCTTACATTCAGTATTAATCAGCCAGTCAAAATGAACCGGAGGGTGCAGTTTTCCCATCAGGAACAAGTTGATATGTACAATTATTTTTATTGAAAGTGGCGGTATTGCTCGCCGTGCAGTCGTGTTGTACTCCCAGAAATTTCCCCCTCGTCCCCAAGTGAACCACAAAATGTTTATTCGTGTTGGTCAAAATATGACGAGATTCGGATCAGTTGCGGGTCCATCAAGAAACCGGCAGCACAATTTCGACGAGGAGCTAAAATCCAAATTCTTCTCTTCGAAATACTGGAAGGATTTTAGGTTTTTCAAAGAACAAAATTAGAGATGTACTCCGGACTTATAATTTTAAGCCCTATCGCTCTCATCTTGTCCAGGGGCTTCAGAGCACTGATTATGACAGGCGTCTAATGTTCCTTTGCACTAATGTCGATTTGGGAAGCTGAAGAAAACATTCTCCCATATATCGTATGGACTGATGAATCAAAGTTCACCACAAATGGTGTACGGAATCGTTGAAATTTTCGAACGTGGGCACAGGAAAATCCCAGAATATCGTATTTTAGTCGTCACCAGGTGGTTCAAACACAGTTAGCAAAATGTGTTTTTTATTTTTATTTTGAACCATAACTTTGTAATTTTCGACCAATTTAAAATCGAGTTGCACCATTGACTTCAGCATAAAAATTACTTTAAAAAGATATATCGGAAAGTATAGGGTACTATTTGAAATTTTTAAATTGTCCTTGGAGTGTTAAGTCCTAGGGAACCCTATATAAGTTTTTTTTCAAAAACAGGTCGAAATTTTAAACTAGACTGAAAAATATTAAATACGTATTTTTTATTTTTTTATAACGTTATTGGTTCAAGAGAAATTCAGCCGGGCCATCTAAAAAGGACACCCTGTATATATATATATATGTAAGCCCAAAATATCAGAAAATTATAAATTAGTTTGTAAGATTTCTTTTTAAAAAATAATTTCATGTTTTTTTTTATTTTTCAATATTTAGTTAACCAATTTATTATGTAGGTTTAAGTAAAATAAACGCAAATGTTTGTTCTCTTATTCTATGCTACTCATTTTCCCAGTTAACCCAGTAAGTTAATTCATACCTTCGGATTGGAATTTTTGAAAAATTTAGAAACACAATTATATATATCTTTTAGAATTTGCGCAAGAGTGTTCAAGGAGGGTGGAACCTTCCTGCGGGGTTGGTGGCCAGAGGCCACAGGGGTGGGGTGCCCTTTAGTTATATCATAAACATAATAACATTTTTGGATACATATAAAAAAAAGCCAATAATATAATAACTAACCTCCCTATTTGAGAAAATTTCATGAGAGAGACAGAAGAAGACGGTAATTCGTGAAGACGGGGTCACCTCCCAGATGACAGTGGACTACTTCAAATAACAGAGCAGTTAACTGTGACAGTCCTTGTGATGTAAGAGGCTACTTGAAGAAAAAAACGGGTAAAATGAATCTTATCTCATCATTCAAATAGACAACAATTATCTTGAGAAAGTAAACAGAGAAATTGGACACAACCAGAAGAAACCACCATTTTAAAATATATACACATGAAATGATTTTATCAAGATAACATTTTTAATAGACTTCAACTGAAAAAAATAAAAAAATACATAATTTTTCCCCTCTCCCTCCCTATTAATTATCATTCAATACATTCATCACATCACATCACATCAGTAGTTATTAGAGTTTTTGTGTTAAGCTCCCCTCCTCTCATGCCCTCTTGTCCCTTGCCCGATTTGGCTGAAAATCAAAAGGGGTCATCCTTGTCGTGTCTTGTATATACCGGGTGATTCATTTAACCTGGAAAACAAGAATAAATCGAAAAATAAGCTTTATCGAAAAAAATTGTTCAAACAAAAGTTGCAGGGTTTAAAGGGAGACATATAATGGTAATACGAAATTTTCAGGGTTAAATCAAGAGCAACTTCGATTTTTTCAATGGAAACCCATAGTTTTAATTGCATACTTGTATTCTACGTGAAAAAATACGTATCCTTTGTAGGAAAAGTTTTGTTTGAAAATGTCAATTTTTTATGGTTTTGAGAATATAAGAAACGAGACTATCCTAAAGCCTGGTTTACACGTTGCCAGTTACTTGCATGCCAGCCACTGGCACAATAGTACCAAAGCAAGTAGTTGGCATTGCCAGTGGCTGGCAACAGGTGTTTACACTTTGCCGCACTGGCTTGCAAGTTGGAGGTTACTTGCTAGTAGCCAAGGGAAATTGTTCAACAGTAAAGCCGTTTATATTAATTTCATTGACTATATCCCGAATCGCTGAAGAACGTAAATCACGATTTCGATATTGAGGTACGAAAATATTCCATAAACTCTCGTGTTGTTTATATAAACTCACAAATTTGGATGTTTTTTCATCATTCATACGATACGCTTTCGGAGCACGTGTACGTTTTTTAACATTTTCAGCCATGATTTAAATGAATTAAAGATTAAAAGAATAATTCAACTACGAAAACAGAACAGAAAACGTGATTTGTTTACTTGCACTGGCATGGGTATGAACAGGCAGGCTGTTTACACGGTGCAAGTAGTGGCATGCCAGTCTAAAAGAGTGGTGGGGGGAAGGGCTGGCGTGCCAGTAAATCAAATATTTTTGTTTTACTGGCATTGCCAGTAACTGGCACAACAGGCTTGCCAGCCACTGGCAAGGAAGTGTTTACACCGTGCGTCACTACTTGCCAGTTACTGGCAATCTCTACTGGCACACTGACTGGCATCGTGTAAACTGTACATAACCGATGGATTGGTCGAGGTGGTCCAGTAAACTGGCCAGCTAGGTCACCGGACTTAACTTCGCCAGATTTTTTTCTATATTTAAAAGAACAAGTATACAAAAATGTGCCAACTGCTACTGAAAATATGAATGAGAGAATCAGAAATGCATGTCGAGAAATTGACAGAAAAACTTTATTAAGGATGGTGCAATGTTTTTCCACATGTTGAAAATGTATTGAAATTCAGGGACATCATTTTGAACATTTATTAAGATGATAATTAATTGTTGATAAGTGGTGTGATATTATTGAAATTAAAATTTGTTTTCAAAATTTTGTGTAAAATACTGATTCTTTGTTACAATAACATTCATTTTAATTTAATCGATGTTTATTTCTTTGTGCATCAAATTTGTGTTTTTAAATTCTCAAAACCATAAAAAATTGACATTTTCAAACAAAACTTTTCCTACAAAAGATACGTATTTTTTCAAGTAGAATACAAGTATGCAATTAAAACTATAGGTTTCCATTGAAAAAATAGAAGTTGCCCTTCATTTAACCCTGAAAACGCCACTCGAGGTTAAATTTCGTATTACCATTATATGTCCCCCTTTAAACCCTACAACTTTTGTTTGAACAATTTTTTTCGATAAAGCTTATTTTTGATTTATTCTTGTTTTTCAGGTTAAATGAATCACCCGGTATATCATATCGTGTCAATATATTCATTCTATCAGGAGTTATCAATAGGCATAAATAGGCAGACATTTTTGTGAATTAAGGGGTCGAAAAACATGAAATTTCGGTAAAAAATCAACATCGAATTTCTGACCGATTCCATAACTTCCACTATATTTTGTATAGCAGGGGAAGTAATATTAAACCAAATGGAATTTCTTCCACATGGAAACCCCAGGTTTGATTCTTGAAACCGTCGGCAATGGACCTGGCTGGACCCAGAGAAAAACAGTCCGGGACCAAGCTGTCCTTGCTGATGGTCCGATAATCTCTTTTCACACACCTCTGCCATTCTGCTCTGTTGACTGTGATAACATTTTAGTAAACCTCACCCTTTCCCCCAGCCTGCTCTGGCATTACGAGAATATATGTATGTGAGAAATGTACATTAGTATAGCTTATAAATGTATGTATACATAAACCGATATCTTAGAATACGAACCACATGAGATGAATAATATCAAATATAATAAAATTTATTATTTAATAATAGAAAAAAAAAATATTATAAAATTCTTAATATAATGATATTTTATATTTCTTTAAGATAAATCTTCTTTCAAGAGAATATTTCGTTGCGATCACGGCTTCCTTCTTCAGGTCAAAAATAAAGGAAAATTATATATATAAAAGTCTACGGTGAATCACTGGCAATAAACTTCCTCACAACGAATATGTAAGAAAACGTTTCATTGGACAGCGAAATTCTGTGAGTGACTTTCTTCTATCCAATAATAACAATATGGAATTAATTTGAGAGGGAGAACAAATAATTTGTGCAAAAGTTCTTGGTTAAAGAAAGTTTTATTTATATTGGCTTAACCTTATATACCATATATATATATACATACCTTATATATATTGTGATATATTGGATATCAGAGACCTAGTGGTAGATATAGTTCTGAGAGCGCCCACGAGTAGCGCACTAGTTGGAAGATACATAAAGTGGAGGGGATGAAAATTCAAGTCTGTTCCTGTGTCGGAGAAGGAGGATTCCCGTCTGAAGTGTCAGAGGAGGTGGACACTCCTGTTTTAGTGACCGTGGGAGGAGGTCGAGATTCACAGTTGAGCTGCCGGAGGAGACGGACACTTGCCGTTTCAGCTGTCGAGGTAGGCAGTCACTACCGTTTGAAGTGTCAGAGGAGGTAGACACTCCTGTTTTGGTGACCGTGAGAAGAGGTCGACTTTGATAGTTGAGCTGTCAGAGGAGGTAGACTTGCTCGTTCAGCTACCGAAGTAGGTAGACATTTCCCGAGCCGGTGCCGTAGGAGACAGAAGACTCTCATTTTATCTGCTGGAGGGAGATCATCCCCGCTGTCTATTTCCAAGGGACTGGAAGTTCCTCACCTCTTCGTGAATTCTGGATGAGAGACCGCAGGCTGGAGTGTGGTTTGAAAATAGAAGACTTTTAAGGTAACGCAACCATTTATTTTACATTTTTCTCCGACATCGAGACGAATTGCTGGCTCATCATCAATAGACATCTTCATATTGCGGGGGGTACAAGAACATTTAAGATCATATAAATTGTTTCATGTTTTATAGATAATTTATTCCAGATGTGCGATTTTTGGAGGGACGCCTCACTATTATATGGTCAATGATTGTTTTAATAAATGTATGTTGTCTTATAAATTGTTCTCTGAACCCTCTATAGCCTAGCTCACCTTCTGAGTACGCACGTTAACCCCAAAAGTAAATTCATTTTCATATTAAATAATAAAAGTTACAAAGACCCCAAGTAAAAGCATTTCAATATATATATATATATATATAGGATCAATGAAATCAATGTTATAGCGCCCTAAATGATGTATAATAAACCGTTGGAAATATTTCAAAGTAGGTATTTTCAAAATATGGTTTATTATATGTTGGTTTCATATATGTTTCGGCATTATTTGGAAATTTCTTTCTTTTAAGTATTTGTTTTAATTATATTGTTTATTTTGGACTGAAGTCGGACTGTTTACGGTCTCCTCCCCACTAATCCTATTCATCCTCTAATGTTTACTAAAGTAGGCTGTACCTAAGCCACTAAGTACCCTGCTAGGAGTCACCAAGACCGCATCTTACGTATATCTACCTACCTGCTCAACCATCACCACATCGTCCCATCACCATATGGTTCCATCACCAGACCATCTCAACATCCCATCACGTCCATCATCTCAACATCGAGTAGCCCCCTCCTCATCTCAGAGCGGCGTAGAAGGCATCGTAACCGATGTAAACATTATTATTTTACCAATGTTTTGAACTTTTAATTTTATATTAAACGTTATATTCCAAGTTAAGTTTTATTTATATTTATCTTATGTTTTATTATCTCTTATTATTTTTCAGTTGGCCAACTCCATCTTCCTAGGGTTTTGTTTTGTTCACTATATCCTTTTGTATATAAACTTCATCAATCTTATTATTTTACCCTTATCTATTCTCCAATATTTTGGAGTGGTCCTCTAGAACCGCCAGAGTTTTCGTAGCCGGTTATTTGGAAATTCTTATTTTGGATACCACTACCGGTCTATACAATACAGGGGCGTAGCCGGGGGGGGGGGGGGGGGGGGGCACGTGCCTATACCCCCCTCATAGCCTAACTTTGCCCTCCCCCCCCCCCCCCCCCCCGCTCAAAATCCTGGCTACGCCCCTGATACAATATATATATATATATATAATTATTATTCACACACACACACACACACACATATATATATCAGTGGCCGTTTGCCAAAACCGAATATATCCATTATTTCAAATTTTCAGGAGCGCAAAAACAAATTTTGACGTTTTTCGGTTCATCACTGTTTAAATATTACGACATTTATTTTTGAAAATAGAATAGTTGATACTCTTAACTCTTGCATTTATATAATATAATTTCCTTCACCAAACAGGATAATTTGTAATTTTGCAAAATTCAAAAGTAAATCTAGAATTTGGTGGACATATCTGGTTTTGGCATAACTGCGTGAGATTCTTTTATGGTACCCAACAGTATTAAAATAAGGTTTTTTTTTAATAATAATAAAAATAGTAAAATAAAAAATAGCACTAACACACAGTCTCTCCAAGTATAAACAACAAAAAATAATCACTTATGACGTCTTATCAGTAGCATCTTCTTGCCAGTTCTTGCAAACCGATAATGATGAATGTTCAATGTTACCAGCAGAACAGCCGAGCAAATAGTATAGGTTTTAAGCCCATGTATTGAGGAGTTCAAAAACATTATTATTAATTAATAACAAAAACAAAACGCAAGAAAAATGATAAAAATGAATTGTCTTGATCCTCTTTGTGAAACATAATAAGTCCAAATTTTGACTAAAACTAGTAACTACCCGTTTGCCAAAACCAAATAAATCCACATTTTTTGTAATTATCTGCTTTTGGCATACACAGTACTCCTGCCAAAACCGAATATATTCACTTTTTGTGTACTTATCTCCTTATGGCAAACGTGGCTTTTCCATCAAAAAAAGCATAAGTTCAACCCTGGGGATATATCTGTTTTTGGCATGCGAGATATTTAATCATAAAAGGACTTATCTAGTTCAATTTACTATTATTTGCACATATCTGCTTTTGGTAGCACAAAATACGTCTCGGTGGACATATCAGGTTTTTTAAAGCGTTAAAAAAAAAATATTTCCCATTAAAATTGACTTATCAGCTTTTGGCAGACGGTAGAAACCAGCTATATCTAAAACTTAAGTCTAAAAAGTGAAAATAGCAAAAAGTGGACATATTTGTTTTTGGCAAACGGCCACTGATATATATATATATATGTAATATATTATATATATATATTTATTTACCTACAAATAATAAAACCATATTTTAAAAATACCTACTTTGAAATATTTCCAAAGGAAATTTATTTTCCATCATTTAGGGCGCTATGACATTGACACCAATGTTTCGAAAGGACTAACACTTTTCGCGTAAATCAAGATTAATTGAAGAAAAAATGGGTTTAAAAAACTATATTTTAGGATGGTTCGGTATATAAGATCGCGGGTTCGAAACCCGACCGACACACTTAGCTTTTTTATCTGGAAGGTCTAGGTGAATAAACCTAGGTAGGCAAAATTTTGGACTCCCACAGTAGAGTCGGGCTTAGGTCCACCAGAGTGACTAAAGAGCGCTTTGGTAGTAGGCGATATGATCTCGTAGTAAGAACCCGGGCATGAGTCATAATAACTAACCTCTCTACTCCTCAATCAAACAATGAATAAAATAAAATAAAAAAAGAAATGCAATAGACTTCTTGAAGAATCCATTAGTTCATCACAATGCCGCCAGGTAGCATGTTGATTCTTTGTTCATATGTATATAGAAATTTGAGAATATCCCCATCCACATTTAAGCCAGTAAAAAAAATACATTTTATGAAAGTTAGGCTAGAATATATTCAAAATGATTATTAAATGTAATCATTTTCACTTCTCATTAATGAGGCCTTCTCGAAATTAAAGAAATATTAGAAACAATTGGATATATGCAAAAAAGCTCCAACTTTACGAACTCACCGAGATGAAAATAATTAGTTCATTACATTGTTATTTATATAGTTTATATCAAGGTTAGCTATTAGTAATGTTTTCTTCAAATGCCAAGTCCAGAATTAGGATTATTCTTCTGTATTAGGGTGATCGAGGCAATGGCGCCACCTTAACAAATTTTTATTTTTATAGGGCAGATTAATGATCAAAATAATGGATAAATAAAACAAACTTATTTTTGAAATATTGTCTATTCCACCAAAGACATTTACAAAACTACCGGTTTTGGCCTTACACCATCGTCAGGTCTAGTTAATAATATTTAATTAATAATTAATCTTAACTAGACCTGACGATGGTGTAAGGCTGAAACCGGTAGTTTGGTAAATATCTTTGGTGGAATAGACAATATTTCAAAAATAAGTTTGTTTTATTTATTTATTACAAGTTCCACAATATGTCCGCGTTCCTCAACTTAGAAGTTGTCAAAATAATGGAGTTATTGCTACAAAATAAACTGCAGTTATTGCTTAATAACTGCCGATGTAATGAATGTATCGACATAAAATTTTATATTTAAATAAAAAAAACCACACTATTAATTTTCAGCAAAAGCGGCCAGAGAGGGCGTTTTTTGCCTTCACTCATCCCTTTATCAGGCAGCAGCGTAATTTGGTAGTCTTATACCCGGGTTCAAGATTTGGAAACGAGCTCCTCTACAAACCCCCTGGAGTAGTCTGGTCAACCAGAAGCTACTAAAAAGACAATAGATGTTGATGATAATAAAAATCGTAAGTTGAGTGAAATGATTCTCTTAGCAACCTTCCCCTTCATAACATCATCCACCAGTCACTCTGAGAAAAATTAATTCTTGGTGCTTCTTCTCCTCTGGACCCCGTCTACACCTCTGACTTTCGATCTTACAGGATTAATCCCAATCTTGAAAGAAAAATAAAAAGTCGTCATTCCCCCTAAAATTCAGTACCTAGTTCACTTACAGCTTCTGAATCCTCATACTAAATTTTGTGTTGATAAATTCAGTACATGGACAGTTATTAGGGTTTTTGAGTTAAGCCTACCCCTAATCCCCTCTTCCCTTAGACTGATTTGACTGAAAATCAATAGGTGTCGCCCTTATGGGGGTTCTGGATACACATATAAAATTTCGTGACGATACGTTCATTCTATCGGAAATTAACTATTTAAACTAAACCCTATTTTTTTTCATTTTTGGAATCTGGGTTTAATGCCAGTAAACTGAATCCAGATTCACGCTAAGAACTACAATACTACAAAAACTTTTTTTCAAGCGTGCAGATATTTCTGCGTCTATTCTCTACGTATAATTCATTTCGAACTTCTTAATATGTTCTCACTCTTTGGGCTACTAAACTATTTACAATAATAAGAGATACTTATTATCTGTCGAATGTAATCATTTTAGAACGATAGATATACGATACTAGGTGGAATGGTGTGGACACTTAGGAACCTAAGCACCCAATCCCATGGCCCCCACATTCGATTGCGGGCCCTGTAACCAGGATCAGGTCGGGCCCCCCATCTCATAGTCATGTGCTATATTATAATTACATGCTTATTTTTTAACCCTTTTACAATTTTATTTAAATTAAAAATAGATTGTAAGGTATAATTAATGTTACAGTATCAGTTAGATTTTAAAACCAAACTTTATTGATTAAATTATTTCACACATCAATTGCTACCGTGATTATATCATTTACTTTTATTTTACTGAAATTAACGTTTCAATTTTTAGATTTCTTTGACTCACTAACATTAAAATAAAAATTGACAAAAACTAGTATTACGATCTAAAAAAAAATAACATTAAGCTGATACTATGCGTCGATGCGTCTATTTTTAGAACACTGCTCTGAGGGAAACAGCTGGACAATAGGCTGGGAAATAGGAGTGGGGGAGGGTTGAGGGAGTGCGTGGGGCCCGTCTATATCTGTCTCGTGCTGACTGTTTTATACTAGTAATTTGCAAACAAGAGTAACTATCCATGCACGCAACTAATTAAATAATAACTTAATAACTCGCACAACTAGAATATGTATCTATTATACTAAATTTTCTTATAATTATATATTTTGCCTTTTTAAGCTATGATCCCTTGCAAAATCTACTAAAATAAAAAAATAAAAAGGACTGGACCCGGACCCCCTTGGGCCCGGGCCCTGCAACCAAAGTTGCACCAGCCCCACCCTTGTGGGGGCCATGCCCAATCCTCTTCACTGGAAGTTCTACTGTGGACGTAATTTTGCCTACACAGGTTTAATTAGGGGTTAGCGTATTTAAGATCGCACAGGCTTTTAATGCCCTCTCCAAAGGAGGGCGTGCTCAAGGTTTTCTTACCTTTCAGATATGTTTTATGCGACTGGCGCCCTCATTTTAGTAAGTGTTAGGCCTTATAAATTTTTAACAAAAGTATTGTATATATTTTTCTCTCCTTTGGGCTACCGCACTAAATTACATACGAAGTTGGATGATTTGGGCTGTGGATGCAGCAAAGAACACAGTCAAGCAAACGAAGACTATAAGGTTCCATGGTTTAAGCCCTAAGAAGCGCATTTCTTTATCCTCTTTATATAGAAACTCATCTCTGCATCATAAATGTATACTCTGAACATAAGGAGAAGGAAATAAAACCATACCAAAAAATTCAAATTTCCATATTTTTATTTCAAATTTCCGTTATATTACAAAACTAATTTCTTTGGCAGTGTGCTCGATCAAACATTCATAGTTATCACGAAAGCATTTCCTAAACAAAAAACCTACAGTCATTTAAAGTTTACAATAGCACCTTTTCAAAAGAAAAATAAATATTACAGCTCACTAGCCTAACATTTATAAATAATAATAATAATAGTAATATGAGATTGCACAAATGTATAATAAGAAATGAACTAATCAATATGTTCTATTTGTGCCGTTCTGTGCGATACGTTCATTTCAATATGCGCGAAATATGAAAGTACATTTTTTAAAGATCTTCGAAACTTCATAAACCTGATGAGCGAAATAACTAAATAACTGCCTTATTATATTAAAAACCACATACATTAATATTATTATTTTGCTATAAAAAAATATTTAATATATTAATAATTTTGTGATAGTTTCTATGTACAATACAAAGGGTAATTTATCTAATTTTAACACTATCTAATTCCGCAGTCCATAATAATAACAGATCAACAATTTTTCTTAAAATACACATTAAGAAAAATTAATTACTATTGAATATATACATTACATGATTGTGCATTTGAAAATTGCGGATAACAACAACTAAATTGAGAATATAAATAACAGAAAATAAGGTATATTCTTTATTAATACAATTATTCAATAAAAATAATAATAAATATTAACGCATTATTAAAAATATAGGAGTTAAAACAATAAATAACATCAAAATAACAATAGGGTAAAAATAAATACTTTTTTGCTCCCCCATTAATACATTTAAAACTTTCAATGAATTGTTTGAATTATATAATACATATGTATATTCTTATTTGGATTTTACAACAGTAAATATATTAGTTACTTAGAAAAAAAAAAAAAAAAAAAAAAAGGCATAACTTTTTGTACACTGAAATAATTAATATTGTCATAATTTAGGTCATTGGGCTTTTTCGTTCCACTTCCATTACTTTGAGAGTTTTATTTGATATATTTACGCAAAATGAGTACAAAAAACATTATCCAATTATTTTGACAAATAAAATAAAAAGCTCTGAAACAAAATGAGAAGAAAGATGAGTTTTACTCCTTAATAATCCCGGGTTTAATTGGTTATTAAAGGGAAAATTGTGTAATGGAGAAAAGAGTTGAATTTTCGTATACATTTTATGACAATGTCTGTCGGTGTATGTATCTAAAAAATAATTACACACAAATTAATAATAATAATAACAATTAACTCACAATTGTATCTAATAATAAGCTCGACGATAATTTGACTATAGAACATAGGAATAAGAATTGCCAACGCAAATTTCGCATCAAATAATTTCCCATTAGAATCTTAAGTGTACATTCCTGCTTCAGACTACTTTCCTATGATGATTAATAATAACTTAATTATAAATAATCTTATAAGTTTAAGTGGCAAGAATACTATTAAAGTATTCATAAAGCTTAGCATCTTATATTTGGGTCTAAATACATAAACGCGCAGCTACTTTTGGGACAATGTTCTGGAAGGGAATCAGCGTACAGAATTTCTGAATCATTTTTCAAATCTTTCAGCTTACTTTATAGTCTTTTAAAAGCAAGGAGAGTTTTAAGAGTGATATTCCATTTAAATTTAGACTCAGTCACAGATATCAAAAAAATGATTTGAATGAAAGTCGTTTCTTTTTGAAAGACCTTTAACATGAAGGACAACTGGATTTCCTGTGCGTCCTCTGCTAGGGTAGAGTTAATATTCTGATGTCGTTTGAAAGTGTAAATCACCAGCTTTCAAACGAGATCTCTCTATACTATCAGAAGAACAAGAGTTTAAACGAACTTTTAAACGATGTGTATATTTAAAAAAATATATAATTACTCCTCAGTAGGAGCAGTGACAGTGAGTTATAAATTAGTGCAACTCAGTGCCTCTTCACATTTTGACAATGCTATATTTTTCTCTTTTAGCAAACTTGCTTGCTGTACATACATACTATTTAAACAGTTATAAATACCTATTTTTAAAATTAAAATTAAAAAAGAAAAAAACTAATTCCTAAGCGTAGAATCAATAGTCTCTGATGAAAGTTAATGATAATTATTAATTAAATTAATATAATTATTATGCCAGTGATTCATAAATTACAAGGGGGACAAAGTCATGCACATCTCATTTTCTAGAAAGAACTGTGAATATATACAAATTCTTTAGTTATTAATGAAATATCAGATCATTTACTATATTTTCAGTAATTATTTAATTAAAAAATATCTTTATCCGGCCCGCGGATAATACCAAGACCATTTAGCCTGACATCAAAGAAAATATGGCCTAAATCGCCGGCAGATACTACAAATTGTAAAACAGAATTAATACAATTTATATACACTCTACATATAATAAAAAAAATCAATCCCTGTTAAGAACTGGTGGAGGGGATAGATGTGTGCGATTCACGACACTACTCGCTTGGACCCAGTCTCCAACCATTCGACTAGTTAGTTGACTTACATAGAAAGCGACTAAAATTTAATACAATTTTTTATTTTTTCAAGATTACGATCAACAATGAGCAGAACCAATCCGTAAAAAAACATTGTATAAAGAAAATAATATGAGAGCTAAAACTAATGAAACAGAAGGTAAACGGAATGTATTTTGTAGTCAATGAAATGGTTATTTGCATCAAAGGAGGGGGAAAATCTTTTACTTCTTGAAAACAGAAGATTTCTTTTTAGGATTATAGGTCTCGAAAAAAGTTTAATCGAAGCCGAGGTAGAGGAGTTGAATAATAGTTTTTTAATTTATTACAATGAAAACGTTTATGTAATAATTTCGGCTGTAATGACATTATTATTATGTATTAATTGTTGGTTTGATTGGGACTCATTCCCGGGAGGTCATATCGCCAACTACCAGAGCGCTCTTTCATCGCTCTGGTGAACATAAGCTCGACATTACACTGTGGGAACCTAAATTTCGACTATCCGAGGATCTGTAGAACTATCTGACAGCGTACAGGCTCGGAACTCGTCACTAAAGGATAAAAAAAACAGTCTAATGGCCACGGCTGGATTATAGAATAATCCAGAAATCCCAGGGTTTTCACGTTCCTAATCCCAGGATTGCAAACTCTAGGAGGTAAACGAAGCGTATACTAACTACTCTCGAAACATATAACTCTGAACTAATAAAAATAATCAGGATTATCGTTTAAAAAAAAGTGACCGATGTTTTTGGAACAGTTATAAAACGTCGTCTTCTCTCCCCTCGTTTTTGGGGTAGACCTACAAGGTTTCACCTTCTAGAATGAAGTTATTATTACGCCAGATCAATCGGACTGGTCCATACTGTGGTTGAGTTTCCTTCTAGCCAGCCTCAGACACTTGGGACAAGGACTGTCAGAAGAGATGCAGGCGGTGTGACGGCAGGAGCCACACTTGAGGCACTGGACTACTCGACTCACCTCCCAGGGGAAGATCACCTCCAGAGATCGGCAAGACTCGCACATGAACCCTCGTCCTTGGCACAACTGGAAAATACATCTCTCTTGTAATCATCAGGAATTTTGAGTTCTTAAAAAGTAGTCTAAATGAACATATGACAGAACAAAATGTATAAAATACTGTGATGAAAATAAACTATTGAAACTGTTAGTAAACTATTAAAACTAAATACACAACAAAAACCTCTTCGGCTGGCACACATTTTTAGAGCATAACTTGGTGTTCCATTCCTAGCATTAAAGTTGTAATGGGCCAATCAGAGACTCATTCCTCACGAGCACAAGCACAAGATCTGGGTTCTACAGCTGGTCCTACCCTTTCTAAAGATCTTTAAAAAGAAAAGAATAGTTCTTTCTATTTTACTTTAATGGCGATCGATGTACTGAGATATAGATATAGATAGCTCTTTTAGAATATTTTCTCAATCTCACCATATTGATAAATTAAGTAAACTTTTTCAGTTTCCAAAAACCTTTGAAATAAGACCCCTTATTTTTAAAATACCTTTAAAATGAGATATAACTTGACTTCCCATTTCCATTTGACATTTTGAATTCAGTGTGCATGGAGTGCTCCTTGTGTGTAGGGACAATATTATAAGGTCGCTGGAAAGGGTAGGCCACTAGGCTTTCTAACGAGCCATCTTTCAAAATCCGACGATCTGTAGAACCAGAGATATTCAGATTTTTTAATACCCGGTATATGAGAGAGATCCAAGATATTCGGAGAATACAAAGGTTCTTGGAGAATATGAAAAAAACCCAGGAAGAGGGTGAAATCAGCTTGGTATCTCCGGGTATGAGACGGCCGATGAACCTTTGAATTGTGTCTGCCAATGGGATGAACCCCATGATGTGCCACTAATCCGTTCTGGGTCTCACTTGCAACGTGAGCTCTCGCGTGGAATAAAACTCCGCGTCTATTGACCAGAGAAGGACGGTTTTCTTCCAAACAAGTGGTTTCACTAGACCTGTTCCGTAGTTGTCTGGTAACGTTTTAAATATTTATAATGGATTATATTTGAGGAATTAATTCCCATATATATCCACAGAACATAATGGCGGATGGAAACCTCATCTACGACAATGGCGTTTCACCGGGTTTAAACCAATGCCGAGTTCTAATTTGCCCTTCTTCATAAATTTCCAGCACTTTTCCGTATGTGGAAGACGCATTCTCGTCTTTCTAATTGCGAGACTATATAAAAACAATATTTTCAAATTAATACAATGCCTACCTGGCATTTTTCAACGTGTTTCAGTCCCTTAGTGACGAGCAGAGACAAGCGCTCAGGTAGTTTGTTGGTTTTAACCATGAGGAAATCATCCAAAGAGTATATTTCTGGATTGAGGTACATGTGGTCTGCATCCTTGTCCATTTCATCTTTCAATCTAAAAACAAACGTAAAAATTAGCCCAATTTGAAGTACATTTTCGAAAAGTGGATTTTTAATAATTAAATAACGTCTAATAACAAGGAGGAATGCTTCATAAGCCTATTTGCCCCTCCATTTTCTAAAAATAAGTTAAATACCGGTATGAAGAACCGTACACGACCACTTCTATGTTTCAAGATCAATTTTTGAAGTAATCTGAGGCTCTTTTTTTTATATTATATTCAAACTTTACTAATCCAAATGTACTTGGATGTGACAACAGACCGTCACAAAACAAAAGAACATTATTAAAAAGATAAGAAATAAATAAATAATTGATTAGAAACATAATAAGGTAAATAGATAAAGCAATTTCTTTTAGTTGACAGATTAGTAAATGAATGACATATTTATTAATTTAAAAAAAGGGTAAAAATAGTAAGAAAGTAATTGTTTAATTGGATTAGTTTTTTAAATATGAAAACAAAATTTTTTCTTTTTTTGTATTCGTTAAAGATATTCATCCTAATAACATTCAAGTTCATTTTAGCAGCAATTGTCTTGAATTTTATAAGTAGTTCAGAATATGTCCAAAATATATATGCAAAATTGCGCATACTTCCAAAACCATTGATACGATTAGCACAGAAATGAATAGGCCTTGAGTCCACATTAAACCAAATATTTTGCACAATGAAACATTCAAATCAATGCTTCTTTACAGAAGTTATCAAGAATGAAAAAAAAAATTGCAATAAACTTCATATATTTCTCCAACCACTGATCCCATCGAAATTATAATAAAAAAATTGAAAAATGTGCATTGCAGACGCACAATTCTACAGACACACAGCCGCCATGCGGGAAACCACTTCCCTTCATGTTTTGAGGTTAGTACAATCAGAATCTGACCTTTTCGCCCTATATCCATATTTCCATCTGGAAGTTAAAAAAAACTGTTCTTTATACCAACCAAAGAAGGGGTAGATTTGATCCGCCCACCAAGCATAGTTAACACTAACTTACCCTGTGGCATGTCGACATGCAACTATAAAGCTTTTCATATGCTGAAGAATGGAACGAAGATGTCGAGTTTTGTTCAACAGTTTGATGTGTTTATACAGTTTGGCGTTGACATCTGCTGGACAAAATAGAGGATCTCCCCACATTCCCTCAAGAAGCTCCATGGAAAAACGGGACACCGGATACCTGAACAATTGATAAAGTATAAATAAAAATATTAACAATAAGTTTAAAAACGACGCCCCACATGATATATGCATTACAAATAAATAAAACTTGGAAATCCCCGTTGGTAGGTAATGCTACCATCTTCAGCCACGACTTAATCTGTCGAGCAGTCTTAGGCCATTCGTATTGCATTTTTAAAACAAGAATTAATTAAACAAAAACGCATTATTATTATGTGACATTGTGAATTATTCAAATTGCCCAGAATTACGTACATTTCGAATGTTACTATCAAATATTTATTTCTTCATATTTTCTTGATTTTTTTTATTTTTTATGTTTCTTTTTTAACAAAAAATTTCTTCTCCTTATCAAAAAAAAAAAAAAAAAAAATAATCAAAATTTAATTAATTAAATTGTAATGATGACAAACATACTTATTAAAATCCCACTTGGCTAAAATGCGCCCGGGTATGACGGAGACATCATTTGTATGACATCCAGTGCAGAAATAGCGGCCGAGATATTCACAATAGCGGAGCCGACCAGCGTACTCTTCAGCAACTCGCACTCCACAGCCGGCACAGCGAAATTTCTGCGTCGCAATGACTGCTTGTCTCCTGTCAAACGTATAAATCAGTTATAATAAAGCACTGAATTTTTAAAGAGCAACATCCTTCAGCATACTTTACACTTGCGTGTTCAAACATATATTCATTGCTCACATTGAAATATGAATAGTGTGAATTGCATATTCTTGTTGGTATAAGATTATTTTGGGTCTATGAGGAAAAACGTACTATATTCTGCATTGAGTCAGTATATTGACACACAAAATACACGGTTATTTCTTTCAGTTTAGTCAAATTTTTTTGGTTATCACTGTACCGAACTTTCTACGTTCATATCTATTTTCAAAACTTTAGAAAAAAATTATGAAAATCATAAAAACAGACATGCAGTACCAGTTACATGAAAAATAATTCATTCAGTTAAAATTTAAATGCTCAATTACGGAGGTTAAATAAGAAGGAAGACTTCTTGTCTTCTGTTCAGGATGCTTATCCTTCTTCCTGGCTGTTTTAGTCCACTTAATTTAAAATTACATTAGCTAAAATGATTTTATCGTCACGTCACTCATATTCACATGAATAATTGACATTCCCTATAACTAGGTACAAAAAAGAATTTAGAGGAACGATATCTAGACACTGATTCGGCAAAAAATTGTGTCCAATTCACAAATCAATAATGTGGACAATTACTATAAATGCGTGGACTTAGCTTTGTACACAGATTTTCTCTGATTATAATTTTCATTAAATTAGAACTTTCCCCGAGAGAAAATTATGCAATAAGGAAATAAAAACGATTTTTTTCCTCTTCCTGTTTTAGGAGCTGCTAGCAAGCGATACTCTCTATTTGGACGGCAATTTTCAAGCAAAACGATTTGTAGTGAAGGATTTTCAATTTTAAAGTTTATAGAGTTGACATTTTAAACAGCTTTAGCTTTAAGCGTTCACCTAAAAAATGATTCTTTCACTGATTTTTTAGCAAATTGTTAATTTTCTGTTCGTAACAATAGTTATTTCAGTCAAATTGCAGATACAAAATGTATCTTCAAATCATACTGAAGACCAAGTATTGGGAAAAAATCGGATAGCTACATCATATCTGTGGTCATAAATTAAAATAAACGTCATCAGATTTTCTTAATAAATTTTTGAATCAATGTTCGTACACTGAGAGCGTCGGAGACACGAAAAGTCTGGTTATAATTATTATAATAAAAACTGGTTATTAGTACCTCTGTGGGAGATGTACAGTAAAAATAACTTGAGGTCGAGGTGGAGCCCAAGTGTCAGTGCCGCGCAGCTCTGTGGCGCACTTCATGTCCTCATCAGGCGACACTGCGGACAGACTGTCAGGCAGCGGCAGCAACTGCACATAACACATTACAGGTAACCTCACAAATAAACAACAAATATTCAATAAATTATTATAGATTTATTATAATAATCATGTTAATTACCGATTGCTCTACCAAGATACGGAATAGCCAAATTAATGATATTATTGCCCGCATAGGTAGAAGTTATAGTGCGAATGCCGTTCACTGAATATGTGAATGTCTAACATTTTTTCATGCCAAACATTTCATTATTCGAAAACAAACTAAATGAATTGAAATTGATGATGTGATGGACTTCGCCAAAACAATAAAAGCTAACATTAATCCCGCAAAAACAAAAGTTTAATTCGAAAAATTAAATGATCTAATGAAAATACATTGCAAGCTTCAGAGGTAGCGTGCTAGCCTACTGAGTGCAAGATCGCGGGATCGAAACCCGGCCGAGATAGGTTTTTTATCTGAGAGATGAAAAGACCTTAAGCATGCCGTCCTTCGGATGGGACATTAAGCGATTGCCTCGATCCTGTGCGATGTCAGGTACTCGTTAAAGACCCATAGCCTAGATGAATAAACCTAGATAGGCAAAATTTAGTATTCCCATAATAGAGTCAGGCTCATGTCCATCAGAGTGTTGATATGACGACCAGAGTAGGCGATATGACCTCGTAGTTAACGCCAGGGCATAATAACAGTCACAATAACTAACATTACAAGCTTCATGCTACTCAAACCACTGTAGGCTCACGGGTGGTCGCAGTTTATTCGGGGCTGAATTTTAATCTTGCCAATAATAGTTATTTTGAAAATAAAAATCTTCACCTAGTCAGAGTTTTTTTTCGTGCTAGGGGAGACTTATTTGATTTAAACTATAAACCATGGAAACCTGAGACGACGCAAAAATGCGCCATTTATATCATTTTATTGGCCGTTGTCAAATTCTGGCTGAGTTTAAAATACATTATTTTAATAAAAATAATTTGTCCTCAAGAATTTTTTAATAATTTGAATGGAGTACTATTTATATAGATATATTATTGATGCCCTGAAATACAGACAGCTGTTACGTGCTGAATTGAATTATTAATATTTGACTGTATATTTTGTAATCAGTAAACTATTGGAAATAATATCATTGTTTCTTCTATTTTTCATAATGTGTATTAATTTTATTTAGAATTTAATGAATGGTTTATTTATGATAGAATTTAATGGTTTATTTATGATCAATTTTGGAGTCAACTTGACATACGGAATTCGTCCATTGTCTATGAGTTCAATTTGCTTAATATATATTTTGTACTATTCTTCTTATTAAATTAACTTTTAATATTATTATTACGGATGGTCGCAGTTGGATAGGGAACAGCAAATGATCTTACGCCTTGTAGTGTGAATATTTTCATTAAATTATCCGAAAATTTCCTGCGTCCCGAGGAATTGTTAGCGTAGCACAGACAGATGGACTTGAAAAATAAAATAAAACTTGTTTATTTAATATATTGTCTAATTTCACCAACTATATTTACATGGGAGTACTTTCGGTATTTCTACCATCCTCAGCCAAAAGCATAAGAGATAAGACTCTCTTTATTTTATTTTTCAAGTCCATTTGAATTATTTCACAATATCTCTGCAATTATGTCAGTTTTCGTAGCACAGACAGTTTGGGAAGCGAATATTTACCTGTTGAGGTGCATCCCTTTCGGAGACGAGCCAGACGATGTCCGAAGCTTTCGGTAGTTGCCTTTCTGAGAACTTGCTCAGCAGACACAAGGCTACTCCTTCTGCAGAAGCTGTCTGCTGCTCCTTAGCTTCCACTCCTACAGACACTTTTTCTGCAATAAAAAAAAAATATATATATATATTAGTATTAGTTAACTTTTTTGAAGTATTTCACTAAAAGCATAAAATATTTAGTACTTTACCTTCCTCATTGGTAGCTTCAACGTCTGTGGATAAACTTTCAGTGCTTCCACCAGAAGCAGAAGTTTTAGGACTTGGACTAGCATCAGTTGCAGCTACAAGAACAAACAAGCAACCGTTATCACATTAATCAAGAGACCAACACATCAGTGTAGGATGTAGAGAATACAAACCTGCATCAGACACGGGCCAGTCCCTCTTCTCGGCTTCCTTTGCTTTTCGTCTTTCCCGAATTTTCTCTCTCAGACTTCGTATCTCTTCGTCGCTCTCCTCTTCAACCATCACTTGCCACTTGACCTGCGGGGTCAATAGAACACACACAAATAACAAGTTAGTAAATTTCTATACTTTTGTAAAGAAACTATAGTTACGTTATTGTGACTCAAGCCGGGCTTTAACGACGAGGTCATATCGCCTAATACCAGAGCAGTTTCGTCACTGGGAGTGCTAAATTTTGCCTACCTAGGTTTATAACGAGTACCTGACATCGAACAGACTCGGGACCAAGGTTTTAAGGTCTTTTTTTTGATTTACAGACGTTTCGGAAAGCACTCCCATTATCAGTATCTATAATTTTATAGAACATATTTATTGAGTCGATCTCTATATTGCTATGTTTTGACATGGTGTTTGAATATAGAGGCCGACTCAATAAATATGTTCTACAAAAGGAAGATTCTGATTGACAGAAGAAATAGTTAACATAAAGAACAGATAAACTTTAGATGTTGATGGGACTGCTTCCCAATACCTCTGTAAATGCTATTTTTTTAGAAAAAAACAACAAAAAATATATGAGAGGTGATATATGTGATAAATATACAGTAAAATCCTTTTATAACGATTCCTGATATAACGATTTTCCGGACATAACGATGTAAATCCCGTATTTAGTTTGGTTTGCTATTTAAAAGTGAAGAAATAAATCCGGATATAACGATGTTAGGTATAACGATATTCCGTATAAAACGAACTGAAACACAAGAAAAAATTGTTTTTTCATTCCGGTTATAACGATATAATATGTATGTACATACGCACATACATACATAATTGGGTAAAACAGTATGAGTTTTGAACGGATGAAAAATACGAACATTATAGAAAAGGGTTTTAAACACAAAGCAAGCAAACTAAAATAACTTATTTTTTTTTGTGGAAAGTTAATACATATGTGATCATGTGTATACATAATTTATGTATACAGTTACAAATGTTTGTAAGTAAATTTTAAGTAAACTTTAAAAACTAATAAAAATATGTAAACTTTCTCGTTATGATCATTGTAAAACACTTTTTTTTCACTAACAAGCCCATACATTTGTATGTAGGTTTAACAGTTTGGTTCCGGATATAACGATGTATTTTTCTTAGTCCCTTGAATATCGTTATAACCGGATTTTACTGTATTATATATATGAAAACAAAGCCGGTAGCTCAGTGGTATGCGTGCTTGACTTCTGAGCTCAAGGTCGTGGGTTCGTAGCCCGACCGAGGCCCTTAGTTTATTTTATCTGGGAGGTAAAATAAACTTAAGCACGCCGTCCTTCGGATGGGACGTTAAGCGATGGTCCCGAGCCTGTACGATGTCAGGTACTCGTTAAAGACCCCTACCCTAGATGAATAAAAATTTAGGGTAGGCAAAATTTAGGACTCCCACAGTAGAGTCGGGCTCATGTCCACCAGAGTGACGAAAGAGGGCTCTGGTAGTAGGCGATATGACCTCGTAGTTAAAGCCCGGGCATGAGTCATAAAACCTAACCTAACCTATATGAAATCAAAACTCCTTACAAACCAAAAGTAAAAAAAAATAATAATTTAGGCCATTAAGGTCGCGAACGTAAATAACGTAAATATAGGGGGAATACATTATAAGGGAGAACTGTAGTCTTACAGCTATAAAAGGGTGGCAACCTGCAGGCGCCCTTCCTGCCCGAGAAGGTAGTATACAAGGACGTTAAGCCCAAATAACTAAGTAGTGACTAGATACCTGTTCAATGGCAGCTATGATGGCTTCAGAGACAGAGAAGTGGGCATTTTCTCGGTCCAATTCGCCGGCAGCGAACAGTTTTGAAGAGAGAAAACTGGTGAGGCTCTGTCCTCTCCTCGGCCTCGGGAAGTAGCCCGTCCGCATCGGAAGAACACTCCGACCTCCTGACAAAAACATAAGAAAATATAATATAATATTAGTTTCAATTATCTCAAACTTAAATCAGAACACAAGTCGATGAGAATATTTTAACAATTACTCAGTAAGTATGAGAGGAAAAAGTTCAAACAAAAACGCACTCAAATTGATTCTAGGGTAAGGGAAGTATAATGATTGGGAGTTTTAAATTTGGCAAATGGTAAAACTGTCTCTGGCAATGTTCCACCCTGTTTGTTCAGTGTGGGTGCAGATGCATGAGTCATATGAGTGTCTACGTGACTTTCTAACTTGTCAGTCTTCGAGTCCTATCTTATGAGTTTAATTTTTATGATACAGTTAACTTTCTATATATATTTTCCAATGTTAGTTAGGTATTATGATTCTACTAACTTACTACCAGAGCGCCATTTCGTCACTCTGGTGGACATGAGCCCAACTTTACTGAGGGAGCAAAACATAAAACGATTGATAGCTCTTCAATGGTTGATCGGAGTTTCATAAAATTCCACAAGTAGCATTCTTATAATCTCAGTTGCCAACCAGGCAACGCCGGGTAACCTGCAAGTTATTAACATATAAAATAATGTCAATTTAAGTTGTTTTATACAAAATGGGAGGTTATTTTACTAATAATGAATGAATGGGGGCTTCAAACTTAAAGAGTTTTCTCGGAAAAAATGAAACAATTTTTCAATTCAACCCACCATCATCATTTCAACAAAAATCCGTTGCATGCCTGCGTAATTGGAGGAGGGGATGAAACGTGGTTTATCTAATAATAAACAAAATACCCGTTTCCATTAACTTGTAGTTCATCTCCAAATATTCATGAAGAAGTGATTATGAAAATCACAAAATAAAAAAATGTTCTTCCGATTTTCATCTTTAGGAGACCCAGTTGTAGAGAACTTGGATTCCATTCGGTTAAGTAGCACGAATGAGGTGCAGTAGGACACAAGAGGAAACTGAGTAACATTTGGCGTAATCTGAGTCACTCAGACAACTGACAAGGAAACACTTCACTCCACCTAGTTGTCGATAAGTACGATAAACCATATTTCATATGAAGTTTATAACATTGTAACGATTAAATAATGATAACTACACTTATAATAATTCAGAGCAAGATCTAGGAAACTCGTGGGCAAAACAATTATGATACATATTTTGATTTGTCGTTGAAATTATAATTTCAAGAAATATATGTTACCATAAAACTCCCATTTCCGTTTTTGTTCAGAATAGACCAGACCCACCCAAATTGGTGGATATAGTTAGGCCGGGAGACCCTTATGTATTTATTTATTTTTCCTTCTTTTCGGATACACTATACATACAAAGAGGTAGAAACTGGTAGGTTATTAAGGCTATGACTGACAACTAATGCCGCGGAAAACCAGAAGCGTTATTATTTTTTAAGTGTTTCAATAGAAAGCAGGAGTTTAATTATACTAAGGAGTGGATGACGAACCTCCCCATCCTTCATATCTAACTTCCCGGTCTGAAGTTCTTCTGGCCCCCTCAAAAAATAAATATATAAAAAAAGCAGGTGTGCCTCACGCATATAAGCGTACGGTTGAAGACAGACTTCTTTGTCTTCATTAACCAATTCGAAAAATTCGAATTAAATAAATAAATATATATTTTTTTATTTGATTTTTATTATAAGTATTAACCATTTTTAAGTAGGTAAATTTTAGGTTATTAAAGAACAATGAAAATATTAAACCTAAAAATATATAAAAATTATATTTTATTGATCTGGTAAATAATAATTTTAATGAGTTTTAATAATTTAAAAATATAAATGGAGCATAATTATTAAAAATTATCTTTAACTTTCTTGTTGCTGTATTTGCTTTTGTCTTGCACGGAATTGTCGAACTCGTTCCGTTGAAGTTTTTGGCATTTTAAACTATTTAACAGAATAAAACTAAACGTATTAAATTAATAATTATTAATTGATTATAATCAAACGTATTATCTTAACGATTAAACCATATACAAACACGTAGCACACAACAGCTGATGCATCGACACCGACCTAAACTCGTAGTTGACTTGTACGCATGCGCTACTCATCCCCCTCTCCTTAGCGTTTCGTGTTTAATTTTTTATGTCGAGGTCATGCCGATTCACTAGTCTCGCTAAATAAGTTTCACTTCAAAAACTAGTTGTATGAAACTCGGTAAAAATGTAGAACCTGAAAACAAAAAATAGATTACCTCCATCCTCGATGAAGCCCTTTCTCTTGGGTCGCCTTCTTCCACAACTCTCCCCCGAGCTCTCCGAAGTGGTAGTGGCAACACCTCGCTTGGCGGTGCGGCGGGGTGGGGTGGCCTGTCGGGGCCGGATGGCTGGGGAGGAGGGCAGGGTCCGACTGAGCGGGGGCAGGCCTAAGGCAGGAGGGCGGAGCTGGCTCGGCTGGAGACATGGCGTGCTGCCCCACCTCCTCGAGGGGCTGGTCGGCGGTGGGATGACCCTGGTCACTGTAGAGGGTGGAGGAGGTGGAAGGCGGAGGGTCTCAGGCAGGGAGGAACATCGGCGGTGTACTTTGTGTCGTACACAGAACTGAAACAACCTGAATACATCAATCATCTACACCTACTATTTATAGACAATATTCCAAAGTTATATTAGTAGAGACGTAAGAAGGAGGAAGTGGAAAGAGAAGTTTTAAACAAGCCAGGAGATTTTTACTGCAACGCGTCTGTCACTTTACCACAAACGAACACTAGAATAGTATATATATATGATGCAATTTCACTTTTCTATCTGAATTATTTACAGAATTATAGTATTGAGTCTTTTTAACAAAGTGACATCTTTATTCTACAATTAAATAGAACCTTCCTTCTGTTGATTGTAATCATTTTGGATTAATTTCTAAAATAAGTTAATTTTGGAAGTCTTAAATGCAAAAATTAATATTCCCGAAATAAGCAATCCGAAAAGTAAAGCTTATTTTTTGGGAAATGATATGGTACAGTTATTTGTTGAAGAGCAACTATGGTCTCAGTGCAAAAACCTGTAGAGCGAACGGTTAGACCGCTGGAGCATCTGCCTCAGGTGGCGAAGAATATGTTATATTTCCTTATTTGCAATCCCAAGAACCTTTATTGCGGACTTATTATTATTTTCCATACATAATGAGTAATATAAGGTTTTAATCTCATTAAAAAAAAAAGTCTTGAATGAGTCTAAACCATAATAGGAACTCAAAAATCGACGCTTTTATACCAACTCCAGGGGGAAGAAAGTGGCCTCCAGTTTCGCACAGTAAAAGCAATACAGTTCTTAATTAAATGTAAAAAATGTGACAAATAAATGCATAAAAATCTTAATTTTTGTACTTCGATAAATACGAAAGTTTTTTTCGCGCTAAAACCGAGGTAACTGCTAAACATACAATCATTCTATACCAATTCCTTTTGGCGAATGAATTAAACAAAATAAGTTTTCATTTGAGCCGTTTTGAAAAAAAATAGGGGACGGAGTATTTTGGAAATAACAAGTACATGTAAGACTAACAAAAATCAATTTATTTTGAAGGCCAAAATGATCGCATTTATCTAAAAGAGCGTTTAATTTCTTTTAGAAGCTATAACACAAATTTCCGAAAGTATTTATTAAGTATAGATGTGGTTACTATAGCTACCACCAAACTCAAATTTGCGATGAACCTCCTCGTATATGCGATTAATCTATTATATGTATCTTGCATGTTCTAAATCAGAATGAGAAATATTTTCGTGGTCTCAGGTTGGGGTCATCCATTTTTCTTTTTTCCGAGGAGGGAAACTATCACCTCAGCGAAGTACTGCCAAGAAATTGACTACATGCATCAAAATTTGTTCAAAAACAGCCGGCACTACTAGGAAAGGTCCTATCCTGTTGCAAGACAACGCCAGACATCGCACTTCAATTCAGACAGTGAACAAAATAAAGGACCTTGGCTATGAAAACCTATCACATCCCCCCTATTCTCCTGATCTGTCCCCTACTGACTACCATTTTTTTCGGAGCTTGGACAACTTTCTTCGAAGAAAAATTTTTGCAAATGATTTGGAGATCAACAAAGCTTTCTCTAATTTTGTCTTATCTCGTGACTCAAATTTTTTCAAAACTGGTATAGAAAACCTAGTTAGTCGTTGGCAAAAATGTGTGGAAAATAATGGAAAATACTTTAAATAAAATATATTTTATTTGTTTGTAAATTTTTTCATTTACTTCCTGTTCAAAAAACTGACATTTCATATGTGACGACCTAATAGATATGAAATATATGTTCTTAGTTTTTTTTTTTGTTATACAGTTAAATATTTCCACAACGAACAAATTGTCTAGTATTGACAATAAATGATTGTCGAAAATACCTATTCCCGACAAGGAACCAAGATTTTTTGGCCTTTGTCGCCTAATATTACTCCTTTGCAGTTACGACACTATTGAACTGTTTATTCTGAGTAAATGTTTACTTACTCTTTAAGTAAATATAATATATTACAGATAAAAAATGTAAACAAAGTTGCACCTTTCGGGGTCCCAACACATCAAAAAGCACTTTCAACCTCGTGAAGTTCAGCAATAAATTGAACAGAGTGGTTTATATAGCATAAGTAAAGCCACGTCAAATCATTTTTCTATGACGTGTCTTCTTACAGGTTAACTACACATGCAGCGAGATCGAACTCTACATACTCGTGTTTGCACTCTTCGAAAATCTGAATAATGGTAAGAAGTTAAATAATAGCATAATGATGACAATATTATATTACGTTTATTTTCAAAGCTACAACAATTTCATTATGTCATGACGAAGATGTGTCAATATTTATATCGATTTCATACCTCTTCCCATAACTATAGGCGTTTAAAAATGATTATTACTTTTGCTGTTTATAAAGATCGCGAGATGGGACATGGCTCCCCTCCCTATTATCCCCGGTTTCGCTACATTAAAATTTAAATAAAATGGATGATTATGTGTTGAACTTCTGTTTAAGAAATCTCTTCTTTGTCATCAACTTTATTATAAAAAAAAGCAGAGATTACAATAAACAACAAACAAAAAAACTGATTATGTCTCAAGTATAGAAAAAAGACTCTTCAAGTCAAAACTTTTATTGAGAGAAGTGAACATTTATTCCAATGATTTTAAAATAATAACTAATTATAATAATAAATATTATTTTCAATTACATTTTTTGTAATTGAAAATAATATTTTGTTGTATAAAAATATAAAGAAAAACGTACGTTCTTTAAAAATATTGTATGTTCCACAAATACTTCATTGTTAAGTCGTGGCTGAAGATGCTAGCAATATCGAAAGTACTTCCATATATTTTTTATATTTTGTGAAATATAAAAATAAATATTAAATAAACATACGTTTTTCTTTATATTTTTTTATTAATTGTTTCACAATGTCTCTGCAAATATACTATAGATGATTATATATTGAAGCAATGCTTGTTAATTAGACGATTAACATTCCAACGACGAAAGATCGCTCTGGTAGGTGATACTCGCAATTAAACCCCAGCCATGAACCACAATTGTGAATAATTATTGGAGTGATTTTTATTAAATATTTGTGTCATATATAGTTATTATGACTCATGCCCGGGCTATAACTATAGGGTCATATCGCCTACCGCCAGAGCACTATTTCGTTGCTCTGGTGAGCCCGACTCTATTGTGAAAATATTTTTTACCTAGGCCCGGGACAATCGCTCAAAGTCCCATCCGAAGAACATGTTCAGGTTTTTTCACCTGGCGTATAAAAACCTGCCCTTAGGTTAACGCCCTTGTTGGCCGGGTTTACGAACGAATCTTCTCGAATCCCTCAGTAAACAAGCATGCTATCTCTGAGCTATAAATTATTAATAATAATTATATAAATAAGTTCCTTCTTTTTAGTAAATATTTTATTTAAAGATTTTCCCTTTTTTTAAGCCAATATAAATCGTGGCCTTATATATCACAATATGCTATTTTTACCATTGTTATCTTTAGATATTCTCGAAGAGGAAAAGGATAACAAAAACCGTTATTTAATCAAAGAAACAAAGAAAAATAATACATTTTGCAGTGTTTTTTTTTTTAGTTACATTCGTGGCCTAATGAACGAAATCATTTTTGCTTGTTTTAAAGTTTTTAGTTCAAAATGATCAAATAAAACAATGAAATTCTACGAATATCGTCAAATCCCAGCAAATTAAGTGATACCTTATTCAAATTTATTTGGACAGATGGATTGGAACTGTGTGGGATCAGTCACCGGCAATGTACTTCCCCAGCGCAAAAAGATCAACCATCATATTTTAGTTCTACCTCTAAAACCAATTTAGTTGAAAATCAATAGATGACTTACTCAGGAACTTCTGAATCCATATACTTTTCTCGGTGGTCTACAGGAGGATAGTAAAAGATATACCAGTTAAGTTGAAAGTAATGTTTATTGTGATTATTCCTGGTTCTGTTAAATAACAATACAAGGTCAGAAACTGATATAAAACATGGTGTCAAGTGTGGGGTAGCAAACAACCCTCAACAATAAACTAGTATTGTTAAAATAATAGTTACGTAGTGGTACTGTTTATATAATAAAACGCGTTAGAAAGGTTAAGATGGTTGATTTCAAACCATCTCGTGAATTAAGTTTTTCCGGAAATTTGGAGCAAAATTAGTCAAAATGGTACACTAAGTTGACTAATTATCTAATAGCTAGGGAAGAAACTGCCAAAAGCTCAAAAGTAAAAGCGGCTATTCTTTTAAATGTAATAGGTGATGAAGGCGAAGAGAAAGGAATATTATCTGATATTAATACTAGGTATTCCGTGAGTACAAAATATTGCTCTTAGGGCCCTAACTACTTCACTGGCCGTTTTCCCTTTCAGCTTTGCTACATCTATCCATGGAGATAAATAACCAACCATTACTAATTAGGAATTTCCAGCAATATATCGGTGATTGATATAAAGAAAATAATATAGAAATTGATATAAAACAGATAGGATTTTGGATCACGTTCTTGTTGTAATTTTAAGATTAGAAAAAATAATTAAAATGGATTTATGCGGTCACAAAATAGAAGTAGATTGATACATTTTCAAAAAGTCCTGGGAACAAAAAGGAAAGACCACAAATCAAAGAAGTTATAGGGGTGGCCATCTTGTAAAAAAGATCCGGTATACGTGTTTAAAAATAAAAAAATTTAAAATTAAAATATAATTGACTCAGGCTATGATTAAAAGGTTATGAAAAAAAAAAAAAACAGAAAATTAATAGAAAAACATTTTAGTCGAAAAAAATAAAGATGATGTCACAAAGCAATGAGTATGCCATTGGCCTGATCTTTGCTCAAATAACTTGACTATGACAAATTATCACTTGACAAATAACATGGACGACACGTCAGACGACCTGATGGGTGATATGACATCGATTAAAACAAAAATAGCGCTGCACAAAAGCATGTCAAAGACAAAAACATCTGGACATTTTTCGAATAACCTTAGAGGCTTTTAACGTGAAAATGGGACTAACCAGTGAGGGAGGTATTTCGGTGAGAAGGGACAGTTGATTCTGTTCTATGGCCCGAAGACAGATGAGGGCTGCTTCTGCATACTGGGCCTGCCTCAGGAAGGCATCCTCCAGGTAGTACTGGGAGAGGTGGTCTGTGTCCAGAAGGAGGGAGGACAGACGCTCTGAGAGGCAGTGACACTCCAGGCTGCAACAACAAACAAAGAATATCACTATTAAACATGCTGGTGAGGGAGAGCCATTTGCCAATATCGCTACAACATTAAATAAATCCTTTCGCACCGAGTTCATAAATTAAACCGAAATACATCAATAAAGTAATAATGTTGACAGTTTTACCCTTTCAAAAATATGAACAAATCGGAATTGCACCAGCATTGGAGGCTTTTAGATTTTTTATTTGAAAGGTAAAAACCCTTGAGCACGCCGTCCTTCGAGTGGAACATTAAGCGATGGTCCCAAGCCTGTGAAAAACTTTAAAACTAATAGGTGTCTTCTTCAGACTTCTGAATACTCATACTAAATTTTGTGTTAATATATTTCGTTATACCGACAGTTACAAAAAAGCAACGTTTTACTCTATGTTCCACAGAGCTTACAATATACCTATGAATACAGAAGAGAGGCATAAGGAGATCGCAATAATAAAAAAGATAGGTACCGACAATGGATTCCCCCAAAAAATCATAAACCAAGTAGAAAAGAAAGTCCTCCAAAAAATCAGAAGAAACAAGTTAACAAAATTAGAGCCCATTAACTCTAACAAAGAGGGAGTTTGGGTTAGTTTACCTTATTATGGGCATATTTCTGAACAAATTAGCAACACGATCAAGAAAGAGGGTTTCAAAGTAGGGTTTAAAACTATCAATACAATCAATCAACATTTAAACAAGACGAAGGACAAAATAAAAATAGAAAAGAGGGTTTCAAAGTAGGGTTTAAAACTATCAATACAATCAATCAACATTTAAACAAGACGAAGGACAAAATAAAAATAGAGGACCGGAGTGGTGTTTACCTACTCAAATGTGAAACGTGCAGTTGGGTATACACAGGGCAATCGGGACGCAAATTCAAAGAACGAATAAAAGAGCACAAAACTGATATAGTAAGGAAAGGGAAAAATGGACATTTGCGAAACATATAAATGATATGGGTCACTTATTCAACGAAACAACCGGCATAAAATACCTCCACTTATGTGAAAAAGGTAGACCATTAGATTCTCTAGAACAGCTAGAAATTAATAGGACACGAAAAAATGGGAATTGTTTAAACGACCAGACACACTTCAAATTTTCTCCTTGTGCTAGGCAGAAAAAACCAAGGCTTGTCCTAGGCATAGCCCAGTACTATTTAAGGCAAGAACTATAGTCTCAATAGAGTAACGTTGAGTGGGACCTGATAGAAGATGACATCAGAGACAAGATATGGGGCATAGAGAAGAAAACAGAAATTCAAAAGAAAAAGCAACAAAGTTAATAGCGAAGAAATCGAGTAAAACAGTCTGCTGGCGAAAGGTTTGAAACAATATATCAAGAAAGAACAAGAGGGCGCCGGTAGCTCAGTGGTATGCGTGCTTGCCTTCTGAGCTCAAGATCGTGGGTTCGAAACCCGACCGAGGCCCTTAGTTTATTTTATCTGGGAGGTAAGCACGTCGTCCTTCGGATGGGACGTTAAGCAATGGCCCCGAGCCTGTACGAGGTCATGTACTCGTTAAAGACCCTCGCCCTAGGTGAATAAAAATTTAGGACTCCCACAGTAGAGTCGGGCTCATGTCCACCAGGGTGACGAAAGAGCGCTCTGGTAGTAGGCGATATGACCTCATAGTTAAAGCCCGGGCATGAGTCAAAATAACTATCAAGAAAGAAAAAAACAAAACAAGAAACAGTTGGAATGTCTGGCAGCCGAAACTACTCAGCAAAGGCAACATTCTGGAAACTAAGTCACATTGCGTAAGAAAAATGAAGGAGTTCCACAATCCAACGGCGAAGAAGGGAATAGCGGGACATTAGATTTAGATTTAGTAAATAAGATTAAAAATGTGATGATCAACCACGGTGCCAAACTGATATCTTAATCGTCTCTAATCTTTTCACTAATGTACCCCATAACAGAACGTATATTTAGTTAGAAGTCTGATAAACAATTCTAATAGATCAATCTTTGAAAAAATATATGTAATCTGTTAGAACCGTGCTTAAAGCAAAATTATTTTACCTTCAACAATGAATTATGAGGCAGGAGGAACTAGCTATGGATTCTACCTGTCTCTGTTTTCAAATATATTCATAGATAAAATTGAGAAAAGGACTACAAGACAATACCTTGTTATCATAAAAGAAATAGCCAAATACAGTAATCTAGAAAAAAACATAGAAAGAATTGAAAGTAAGGTAAACACTAATAATCATATAAAAATAAGCTTACTAAATTAGAAAAAACAAAGTAATAAAGTTTCTAATAAACGGACCAGCCTGACATATAACGGAGAAATCTCAGACAAATAAGGAACATTTTTGAGAAAATAAAGATATAATAATATCGGTTTTAAAACTATCAATCCCATGAGGCAGTGCTTAGATAGAGGTAGGGACAAAACTGAAATTGAGAACAAATGTATATTGGACAGACTGGTCGAAGTTCTGAAGGCAAAATTAAAGAACATACGACTAAAATAAGGAATCGAGACAACCAGTCTACTTTCGAGACTCAAATTATCAACGATAGCCCTACTTTTGACCCAACCGAAGGTATCAACGAATTTCTATTTTTTTTTTTTTTTTTCTCAAGAAGCAGAGTACTTGATAGTTTATAACAAATAGAAAAATAAATAAAGCCATTTAAAATAACATTTGTATAAATAACCAAATTCATTTTGTTATTTATACAAATGTTATTTTAAATCGATATTATTATATCTTTATTTTCTCAAATCACTCCTCTTTGTTAACATCTTAGAATCAGTTCTGTTTCCACATATGTATGTATTAAGTTTGATGGTGATTTTTATTACACATATCTTAAAACATACTAAATATTTAATCCCTTTCTTACTTATCTTATTTTTATTCAAGTTATAAATACTCTTTGCTAATTGAAATGATTTCTGCAAGAATATTTCTTATTTTCAAAGGTAAATTCTTTTTATTTAACTGACACTAAAATCTTAAATTAAAATAAAAACAGGAAAAAGTATTATTAATAGAGCTCAGTGTTGTATACTATTTGTACAAAGAGTAGTCCATCGAAACATATAGAATAAATTTTGAAATTTAAGCTGATAAACATAATATTATATATTTTAATGTTTGACCATGATTAAGTGAAGCACAATTTATTGGAAATAAATATTTATGAGATATTTTTAGTTATTAGTTACTCAAATATAAAGTGCCATTGTCTGGAGAAAACTACTAAAGAAATAATGCAGAAATCGATCATTTTTCAAAATAGGACCAACCCACAATTCATACTTGATTTATGACTTCAGTCTGTAGTGGCTTCTCCACCTGCCCCTGGTCACTGAAAAACAAATAGGACAGGTTCTAATCTCCTCATTTCTAGATCAGTTTTGAATGATCCCGTTTCTGCGCATGCCCTGAACATACATTTTGGCTAAAATAATCGATTTAAAAATGTACATTTTTATAGAAGATTTTCAGTGAAGAAGATAGTGTGAAACCGCGTTTGTTGTGAATGTAATTTGTGTGGATTTGTTTCTGTACAGTTTAGCTGGCTATTTTTGTTACCATTCTGTTAATTGAGTTCGGTGTTCTTGAACAAACACATGGTGTGAAACTCGCGACAGGTTGTGATGTTTTGCAATTATAACAATATCGTCAGCCATAATGGATTTATAGTGTGTGTTGCAATGTGTGCCGGGTAAAGTGAATAGGTAAGTCGGCTGAGGGGACTCTAGAACACTTAATAATAAAGAATAATCATTTATAATGAATCAATTCAATTATTGAAATGGAAAAAATTCCGGGAATCCCTCACATTAGTTAACTTTAAAAATGTTTCGTGTAGAAATTATTATATGGTAATATGTAGAAGTAAGGAGTACATTCAAATGTATAATAACAAATGCAATGCAATTTTATAACAGATATATTTATATAATATATCATGCAATTATTTCTATGTTTCATCATTACAAGAAACTATCCTAGCAATATCAATGTAGGCTGGAATATATTATATTATTAGTTGACCATCCAAAATTCTTATCGTCTACCAAGCAGCCTAAGTAGCCACTAAGCCGATTTTTAGCAAATTATGTAGAGGGAACGGGGAGATATATCCCCGGACAGGGGATACACTGGACGGACTCGAACTTCCCGGCCACTGATCTTTATAGCCACTACGATATGAGGGGGTACTAATAATCCCCATGGTGATTAATCAATGTAGACCGAGAAATTCAAGTTTGTCCAGTGCATCCCTGTGTCAATTGTATCCTTGGTCTATCCTACGCTTGTACAGGGGTAACTTCTCTCTTTAGGACTTGTGAATAGTTACGACATTCCTTATTGCCTTTTTGAGAAATAACATTTTTAATTCTAATATTATACAATTACGTGTAAAAGCTAATGTTTACATATTTTGCTAAAACTTCAATAGACTCATTTAAAAAGGCCCCAACAGCAAAAGAACAATAAATTCGCGAGAAATTGAAAAAAAAAAAAACTCCCTCGAAAGTTTAGTTTCTATTACTAGACTATCTTCTGAGAGTAGATTGCGAGACCACCTCCTATTCAAGCGGCGAGTGGTTTCTGTGGAATCAGAATTGAAATAATTGATTGAAAGTGACAATATTGAGACCTTCGTGTAAGACTTAATTGGTAACGTAGATGAGCGCTAGCTAACACTGTGTAAAATTACACCCCCTTAACATCAAAATTGAGAGTTATAGAGCTTTAAAATCGTATTATCTCCGAACGAATTGAGCGCATTGATTGAAATTACTGGGCAAAGAGAGGTTCAAACCGAAGTACAATATATCAAATTTGGTTAAAATCATTGGATTTGAAGATATGAGAAGCAACACATTTTTCAAAAATGGTCTCATTTTGTTCCTGACATGACAGAACATTTTAAAAAAAACTCCAAATATTTTTATGATTACATAATCTTAAGTTACATAACTTAAAAAACGTAAAAATCCCACACTTTCCCAAACGTATATTGTGAGGAAAAAAGTTTAAAAATAAACCTTTGACGTAGCCAATGTGCAGTGGGATCCAGGGAGGGGTCGTCCTGAGGTGGCAAGATGGCCGACGGAGGTTGGAGCCGGGATATGGCTTCGATGAACTTCCACAAATCAGCTTCTCCCTTAACACAAATCATTGTCAATTCCCTGACCTTTAATCTAATTTCTATACTCAATCAAAATAACTAAAAAAAAATTAAGAAACGGAGACCATAATTTCTTAAAAATTCAATAAATTGATGCTAAGTAACAAAGTTGTAGAGAAACTACAAAATAACTAATGTCACTTTTATAGTATTAATTGTAGGTATAATATTACTAATCAATTTCTATATGATAACTAAAATACAACTGGAAACATGAGTAAAAAAATATATATCTCAGACCAAAAAAAAAAAAAGACAGGCAATGTGTTAAGATCCAAACATAAATTATATAATACATCATTTCTTCTATCATACTGTTCCCCTTTCTTATCAAGATAGCAAAAAATAATTCTGTATACAGTTACAATGTGAGTAAAATTCTTCTTTATGTTAGATTTATTTCAATTGATCTTTTTCCAGTAATCATATTTGTAGTTAGTTTTTCATAAGTTTTCCATTATGTCATTTTGAGCTTAAGCTATTAAAGACGACAATGATAACTCAGATCATTCATATTTAATTATAAATATTCTTCATACAAATATGTACGCACCAAGTAGAAATCTAGTGAGGGGGTCTACTAACGGTCAAGTCCCAGCTTACGTAGAAAATACCATAGGAATTTATATAAGTAAATTAATCAACGAAATGATAAATTGTTTTCATTAATAGCGCATATTCAGTATATCATACAATCAAAACAAACAAATATTTATAAAAATTGTTTTTATGTCAAGTAAACAAACGCTCATTATGAGTCAAACAGTGGATACTTTTTTTTCTTTGTATTACAAAAAAATGTGTGGCAAGAGAAAACTAACGTAAACAGAACACTAAATTAACAAATGAATCACTTTTTTTTTATAGAGTATATACGGAAGTGAGACTCTGTCAAAACATTACACTGTTTCCTCGATCAAGATTTCGAACACCTTCTTTAGGATGAGAATGAAAATTAAATTCAAAGCCTTGGACAAGAAAAATATAAAAAAAAAAGGGTTTGCTTCCTTTTTCTCAATAAATTCTCGTATGTCTAAAAATCAGTACATACGTAGATGGGATAGTTGTCCTTATCTGAAAGTGTTACTCCCAGGTTTAGTTAGGGTAGGGATCTTAAATAGTATCTGACCGCGCAGGCTCGACTATTATCTCAGATAAAATATGGGCCGCATTGCAATCTTGAGCACAGTAGGCAGGCAAGCTAGCAATGTACTTCTGAATCCATATAGATAATTTAATATTTTATTCGAAATATTCATCCCATGGAGAATTACTGGGGTTTGTGGAGAATAGGAGGAATAAAAAATTGTTTAAGTGAACCATTACTTAAAAATAAATGTCTAAAAATACTTTGGTTAGTTCTTTAGAGGATTATCAAGAATTGAGAGATACTAATAAACACAATAATAAAATATAAACTCCAGTTCAAGCAGCGAAAGGTTTCTGTGGTTGGAATCAGAATTGGAATAATTCATTGACAGAGGTGTTCGACTAGGTGTCGCCATATCTCCAGAGTTGTGCCAGTGTACGCTGTCTTGAGGAAATACGACCAGTTCGTAGATGCGGGAGTGGCAGTTCAAAGTCCTCTCCCGAACCGTTCAATTAGTTGGGAACATAAATTTTTGAACTTGTCGATGTTCTTCACCAACATCGGAGGTGGCTTGCGGAATTGCGCACCTTGTAGTTGGGATGACTGCTGGGAGGGAAGGGGGTTGCTTGTTTCATCCCCAGACATTTTTCCTTCCCTGTGTACTTTTAGATTTCTCCTTCCGTTTACGCTACGGATATGCTTTTAGATTAACTCCAAGAGAGAGCCGTCTATCAACCGCAAACCACAAACATTTGACAAATAGGAAAAAAAACTGAAAGTTCCTCACTATTCATGGTAACACAGCGTTCCAATAGTCTAAATACTGATCACTGATACAATAACCAAAATAATAATGAACTAAAACATAATAAAACTACTTTTCGATTGTATAAGGAGATTCTTAATTCATATACAATAAATTATTACAGCATCACTGCATTTATTTTTTGAGAAGGCAAAAAATAAATGGGAGAAGTGATGCTGTAATAATATATTTTATAATAAAACTAAAAAAAGAAATAGAGTAGAATACTTGATGTTTCCACTGGGAGAATATTGAACTAAAAATAAGGGTACAATTTGTAGTACGATAAAAGATGTCACAATTGTATCTACTCTAACATATTTTTCAGTAAAATAATTAAATGATTATTTTGACTTGATTTAGTCACTCAACATTTTTTTTTCTACTTAATTCTGGTGAAATCATTGATAACGTCATCAACAACTGAACGTGTTCAAAGACAATAAAATATAATTTTATGATCCAAAAAGTAATTCCTACAAATTGTACACGTATTGTGTAATTAATTATTATTATAGTAAAAAGTTTTGTCCCTCCCTCCTCGTCCGCCTCGCTGATATAAAACTAACAGGTATCTTACTTTAGGACTTTTCGAGTCATTAAGGAGGGATTCCATAAGAATACTAACATTTTGGAAAAACAACAAAAACAAGGATATTATATTTTCAGAATGATGAACACAAGGAATTTGAGTGACATCGAATCAAGACTTAACTACTGGAAAAGGAGAGTGTCCGAGAGACGAAGAAGTAAGGTAAGATGCACATTTCAATTTTTTGGGCTGTTTCGAAGAGTATAATTATGTTCTTTCAAATAAACAACCTACTAACTTAAATAAAGTTCATAAACAGTGTTGACAAATTTACTTACATTTTCTTTGTAAATTTTAAATTCATGTTTGAATATCATCTCTAAAATTGTGTGAACTCGGTCGAGACCTCCGTAGACGTTCCAAATGTTTGCCACCTAAAAAATGTAAAGATATAAATTATTTAAAATAAGCAGCTCAGTTTATAATACGAGTAATACAATATATCAGTAGAAGGTTGCCAGTAGATACGACATTAATGTTTAATGAAAACAGTTTGGTTCAGCCTAGGCAACCCAAACCACAGATCCCATTTGTACAGTGGCGTCCCGACAATCAACCGATTGCAAAGGGATGTTCAGATTAGTGAGAAATTAAAATAAAAACTAATGCTACATCAACAATAATTAACAGAAATTGACTACAAAAGTATTTAAATTTTGAATGGTTTTTTCTCGCATTTCCTTTCGTATCGGTATCACTTCAGACCTCTGGAGAAGCCAGGTAAACAGAAGATTTTTCTCTTAGATGGATCTTATTCTGTGGATAAAAATTACTTCACAATTGGCATCATTTTATTTTTAATATCCGATACACAAAAATTGAGTCCTGTTAAGATATCGGGGATTTAGCTAAATTCGGTCCATTGTTTTTTTTTTTTTACTTCTACAGCTCTACGAAGTACTGGAGAAGTTATGTAATCGGTCAGAAATTCGATGTTGAGTTTGAACTGAATTCTTATGTTTTCACACTTCAGACTGCAAAAATGAAAAAAAAAAAAACTATCTGCATGTGAATACGATAACATCCGGGACACCTATTGACCAAAGGGAAAGGAGAGGGAGGCTTCACACAAAACATCTAATAACTACCGTTGTGATGAATGTATCAATACAAAATTTTTATATGTAAATTTAAAACCCCGTGAGGACAACTATTAATTTTCTGCGGAAATCCGCCGAAGGGAAGGGATAGATCATGGGGAAGGGGGGAGTCGACTAAAAAGCTCTAATTACTACCGATGTAATGAATGTGTCGACACGAAATTTAATATGTTAACTATTGATTTTTAAACAAAACAATCGAATGGTGTTGGGGGGAAAGCGAAAAATTATATTATTCTTATGTAGCCAAGAGGGAATTGATCTCCTGGTGTTGTTTCAATAAAATATATAATGATATATATATAATGACATGAGGGCGCCGGTAGCTCAGTGGTATGCGTGCTTGACTTCTGAGCTCAAGGTCGTGGGTTCGTAGCCCGACCGAGGCCCTTAGTTTATTTTATCTGGGAGGTAAAATAAACTTAAGCACGCCGTCCTTCGGATGGGACGTTAAGCGATGGTCCCGAGCCTGTACGATGTCAGGTACTCGTTAAAGACCCCTACCCTAGATGAATAAAAATTTAGGGTAGGCAAAATTTAGGACTCCCACAGTAGAGTCGGGCTCATGTCCACCAGAGTGAAGAAAGAGCGCTCTGGTAGTAGGCGATATGACCTCGTAGTTAAAGCCCGGGCATGAGTCATAAAACCTAACCTAACCTATAATGACATATATATTTATTTATTTTATTGAAACAACACTTTTGGCTTTTAGATATATAGTTATCTATCATTTCTAAATAGTAATTTTCTTTATCAAACGTCACTAAATATATTGTGAAGTTTGACAAAGAAATTGTGTATTTTAATAATATTTAAGAAGTTTTTTTCAACTTTATTTTTGGAAATCAAACGAGAATTATTCTTATTCAACTAATCACAGTCTATTTGTAGCAAAAAAATTATAAAATATAAGGCAACATTAACAAATTTAATAGTGATTTGTTAGTGCTCAACACTGATCCAACAGCATCCATTCAAATATAATTTTGAAGTTCAGTAACAATGAAGTAATAGTCTCTCAAAAAACGAAGAGTGCTTTCACATAGCATTCAAAGCGATTATTTTATTAAGCCATTAATTATATATGCTCCTGAAAAACTGTTAATGTTGTAAGAATTTCTATACTTTTGGCAAAATTCTCGGTGGAAAATATGGAACATCTAGCATCCCAGAGGTTTTACGTAAAGTTCCAATGTAGACATAGATATATAGTTAGTATCATTCGACAGTAAAGAAAAAAAAAGAAAAGAACTATATTCAATTATATCTAATTATAGGTTAATTCAACTAAGTGAGGCGACAGACGGGCGAAGAGAGCAAAACGATGTTGTGTCAATAACATAGGTTTCTTTTTATTAGTTTCTGATGTTTGCTAAAACCTTCATTTTCCTTACCTGACATGATAACAGTCCTTCTACAACAGTTTTTAGTGAGTAAAGCAGATCTTTCCGAATTTCCTCCATCACTTGCATCCTAGGAAAATAAAATACAGTCCATCATTAAGGTAGCTTACACTTTAAATTAGAGCTATTAATAACATCCTTTGAAAGGCCAAATATAGAATTTACTCTGAAATGGGTGATCATATCGATTTTAATTTCTTTAAAAAATGACGCCCTTAAAGGTGAAAGAAACTCGAATGTTTTTATACAAATAATTCCATAGATAGAGTAGAACAAGTAATACGGACGTGAAAGTTAAAATTCTGATCCATAAGAACTATAAAATATTAAATCCCAAACGACAGAAATAATGATAACAGTGTATTTGCACTGAAATAGGTAATACAAGTAGAAAATAAATTTCAACAATGGAATGAATCTCTGAAGTAACAAAACGAATAATTAACAAAAACCATAAACTTTCTCAATTTAAGCTATATAATATTACCATTGTAGTGATGATTCTCTTCACTAAACAACTTGAATCAGATTTCCGGTGTTCTAATCAGCTCCATGGCATTTCAGGAATCCTTTAAAAGAATATAACCTTGAAAACAGCTGTTTCAGTCTGAGGTTCAGACTTATAAGAGTCGATACTGTTAATATTAGAATCGATTGTAAAATATTAATAAGTTTTACCCAAGACTTGTAGTTCAACAATTTGTACATATTTGAGTAACATCCCATGACATACATTTTGATGTTTTTTATTGACATTTTATCATACAAGAAATTTATCTATTATGTGTTTTGGTACATAATTCTTTTTCATTTTTTTAGTCTCTTGGCTATTACCTTCAGAACTGTTATCCGAATCTGATTTGAGACAAGAATTTACAGGATATTTTATGTCGTGATTAAAAATGATTTAATTATTGAACACTTTCAAGTTAACATTTGCCTTGGTAATTGGATTTTAGTTTGCCCAAAAATATTTTGAGCTGTGTACAATATTAACTCTGATTATTTTAATAATAGTTATTCTCCCTAAACATTTTCCTGAAGAAGTTTTAGACATGCAAAGTGTTATCAATTCAGTGAAAGGTACAGCTCTTGGTGTGGCTGAATATCTTACGCCAGTTTTAAAGGTAATTAAATAATTACATAAAATATTTATCTTTGATTTTAATCGTAAATCTTCTAATTCATTTTATTGAGTATTGGAAACTTGATATTAAGGAGTAGTTTTTGTTAGGCCTGTCTTCCTTTTTATAATTATTCTTGAAAACTCTTTTCTTTTATAAAATTTGCTTTATAATACGAGCATACATATTGCATATACGTATTTTTGTTGTTCTTTGTTTGCATATTAAAATTGGGGAAAAAAATAAAATAGAAAGAAGTTTTTATTTGAGATCCAATGTAATATTATTGATAATGAACATTTTACACCTTTCCTTTTCTTTTTGTGGCTAGTCTTCAATTCTGTATGTGCTTATATACAGCCCTTCACTGCAAATTACTCGAGAGAGAGATTCGCATGAATACAATATCAAATTAGGTCTTGATTAGTTTTAAATGTTTAAGCCTTCGATTTAAATTAGATAAAAAGAGCCATGAACTAATTGTGTTATTACAAATATATTACGCTTCTACGCCATTCTCTTGCAGATTACAAACTTTCAAATTGTAACCTACCGTATAAAATGTATTTTTTTTTTTTATTTATTTATATATTTACAACGGCATAATAACATTTGCCATTAGCAATTGTGATAAATAGAGCAGTGTCAGGTGCGTGGCTGTACTGCTGAGGTACGTGACCGAAGAGGAGTCCAGGCTAGTCCTGGAGCAGGTCCCTCTGCCATATCCGCTTGAGGCGTCGTGGTGGATTTGTGGGGAGAATGTTTGTAGATAATTCTTGTATAAGTGGATTGGCGTGAATAAAATGTATTAGGTTCGTTTTTTTAGACAGCTGCGGGACATTAGGTTAATTATTGTCCAAGATATGTCAAACTTTTCTTTAACAATTTGCTCTTATTGGCTTGTTATAAAATCAATTGAAAAAAAATGAAATATATAAAGATAATTAATGTCCTTTAATATAATAGTTACTTATATATATTTCTTAATTTCCACTCACAAACACTATTCACATCCTATTCAATAGTAGGATCCAATGCTTTACTTCCCCATCTATAAGTATAGGAGAAGTTATGTAATCGGTCAGAAATTCGATGTTGAGTTATCAACTGAATTTCATTCATGTTTTTGACCTCCTGATTCCAAAAAAAGGAAAAAAAGGTTGTCAGTGAATCATTGGTAATGTACTTCTCCAGATCGAATTAATCAATTAAATTTTCACTTCCAAACCAGTCGTCCGTTTGGGCTAATAATTAATAGTTGACTTGTAAATCGTCGTACTAAATTTTATATGGATAAATTCAATATGTCGGTAGTTATTAGGGTTCTTGAGTTGACCCCCCACCCCTGAACCTTCCTTCCCTTCGACCGGCTTCGCGGAAAATTGATAGGTGCCATCTTAATTAGGTTTTGAATTTAAATATAAAACTTCATGTTGATGCATTCGTTACAACTGCAGTTATTGGGATTTTTGAGATGAGCCCCCGCCTGATCCACCTTTCCCCTTCGGCTGATTCCGCTGAAAATTAATGGGTGTCGTCCTTATATTGCTTTCAATTTTTATATGAAATTTCGTGTCATTTCATTCATTACAACGGCAGTTACTAGAGTTTTTGTATTAAGCCTCCCCCTAACCCCTCTTCACATTGACCGATTTGGCTGAAAATCAATAGGTGTCATCCTTCCAGATTCCGTATAAACATACAATTTCGTGTTGATACTTTCATTCTATCGGGACTTATCGTGTTCGAAGACAGACAGAATTATTTTTTATTTATTTTTTTTTTTAACATGAAATTCCGTTGAAAACTCCACATCGAATTTTTGGCTGATTACATAATTTCCCTTGTGTTTAGGGGAGGCTTACCCCAAAACTGTAATAACTGTCGTTATAATAAATGTATTATCACAGAATTTGATATGTAAATTCAAAGCCTGACGACACATTAGTTTTCAGTGGAATCAGCCGAAGGTTTGGACTCGAATACCCTAATAACTGCCGATATTACGAATGTATCGACACTAAATTTAGCATGAGGATTCAGAAGCCACTTTGTAAATCAAATGTTAAGTTTAAGTTAGTCCGGAAGTCAATTGGTTTTCATGGTAGAGCGGGAACAATTGAATAATTCGTACTGGGGAAGTATATACCCTGTGATTTACCGACAACCTTTTTTCCACAGTTCCTGTAATACACTATAGTTAACAACAACCTTCTATATGAGTGATTATTGTAATACAATATCGTAATAATGAGACACTTCTATTAGCCATTTTGTGTATATCTGTGGCAAATTGCAATAACCAGTTAAGTGACATTTTTTAAAAAAATGAGATTTTCTGAGAAAAATGTGTATTTTGATCTAAATTTTCATTTCCCACATGAGTCCATTGTTTAAATTGATATTTATGACTGTGATTTCAGGAAAACCGAATCAGTTAACTGGAATTATTTTGTAATAACCAGTTAACTGTCATATATTATATTATAAACGAATTTCTGTACATCAACTTGAACATTTATATATCAAATATTACAATAAATTATATGTCATATACTTTAAACATGAATATCTCGAAATCAGGTTCGTGTCAGTTAACTGGTTATTGCAATTTGCCACTGATTTAATAACAGTTGAAATAAAAAAAAAACGCTATAGTGTACACCTGTCCCTGGAAGCCATTATTCAGAGATACGCAATTTTTAATACTATAAAGTCCCGCTAATCCGGACACCGATTATCCGGTCATCCAGTTAATCCCGACGGGATTTTTAAAAAAACTAATTAAAATTTAGTAAACTAAAAATTTAATTTAGCGAGCGGTAAGTACGAAAATAATTCATAGTGAGAGTTTGACTTGACTTACTCAGTTGGCTACGTTGAAAAAGTGCCGACAAAGAAGACGCTAAATATTTACGCTAATATTTAAAAAAATATTTATCATGTGCATTTTACAGCTCTCTACTGTAAAACTTTTTTCAACTGCTATATTCTCCCTTATTTTTTTTTTTGCTTTTACAACGTAGAAAAAATAAACGTTTCATGAAGAACTCTCTTCATCAGTATCTCAATTGTATTTGCTGATCTTTATGTAATTTTTTTTTTTTATATTCATTATATTCTTTTTTGCAGATACATATTTTACGAGTCGACATCTTAGATAACCCCTTAGTCTAGACTAACGTAATAATGAGACACTTCTATAAGTCACTGTATGTATACGAGTATAATTACACCACTGTATATATATTTACAGTTAATATAAAAACACGATAGTGTATACCTGATACTATGGAAGCCTTAGTACACAGAAACTATTGTAATACACAATTCAGGAATGGCGGATAGATAATCCTGTTTTAACAAACCTTATTCATGATTCCGGTATTATTTTGATTGAATGGTGCTTGGATAAGCTACTTGAACCTGAAATAAATACGACAAATACTTATTTTTTGAAAAAGTATACTCCACAAAAAATATTGTACATAAACTTTCGGTTTCGGTCTGACCATCTTCAGGTTTAGTTATAAAATAACACACACAAGGAGTTGCACTTTGAACTAGGAAATTACAGTTAAGAATTTAAAAAATAAAGAAAAACACACATAATTATTACTTCTTGTTATTATTTTTTTTTTCAATAACTGGTAAAACTAAATTTAATGATACAATTATTAAATACTAACAAGATAAACTAATTTATATGTGATAAATGTGAACTAATGATTGTATATTTAACAGATTGATAACTGATGATATTAGAAAGCTAATCGACTGAAATAAGGAATCAAGACAACCGGTCCACTTTCGCGACCCATATTATCGACAATAGCCACACTTTTGACTCAATCGATGACATCAAATATCTTTCTGCTCGAAAGGCAGATTATTAGATAGTTTAAAACAACTGGAAATATATAAAGCCACCAAAAACAATATGTATAAATGACCAAATTTATTTTAACTACTCTCCTTTGTTAACACTTTAGAACAAGTTCGGTTTCGATATAAGTGATTTAGTGGTTAATTGACGGGGTTAGAATCAAAGTGGTCTCAGTGACATTTTTAAAACTTTGAAGAAACTGTGCATTAAGTTCTTAACTGATTTAAAAAGTCTATAGTTTATCGAAACCGGAAATATTTTGTCTTCTGTTTTTATGGTGAAAGTTGCTGTTAGCAAACCATAAAATTGAATAAAAATCTTAATTTCAAGGTCACTATTGATATGTTTTAAGTTACTTGTTCATGTCACCAAAATGTTATAAGTGATTTGCCACTAGACCTCAGCACTGGCTAGGATTTCACTTGTACAACTTTTTTCCTAAACAGAACTATAATTTTTGTACCCGATTATGCACTTAACGAAAAATTTTCAAAAATGTCACTTGGATCATTTTGATTCTAACCTCGTCATTTGTATTCTTTCATTTATCCAAGTCAATATTCAATGATATTCATATAGTTATTTTATAGACAGGAAAAGGCTTTAATTTTGATGTTATTAATATTGTCATCAATAGTAAACATTTTGTTAAATACACAACCATTATTTCACATGTAACTAGTTTATCTTGTTCCGGGGGTACCTCCACAAAATCGGGGCAGCAACAACACCAGACTGCCCCGCGTGCCTTGGTGAGACGGAGTCGGCGGAGCATGTCCTCCTCAAATGCCCCAGATTTGAGGAGGGAAGGAAAAATCTGGAGTGCAGCATGGGCGCCCCGCTGACTGCTACCAGTTACGTGGACGCTATGCTGCGCTCCCAGGAGTCGTGGGATGAAGGCTGCGATTTTGCAGCGCTCATCATGGGCGGGTTGGCCCTTCAGGAGAGGGCTGACAAGGAACAGTAGCGGTAATAAAACAGAAGAAGGGGCGTTACCAGCCACCCTTCCTCCCTTCCGCGAAGTAATGACAGACCGTCAGTTCCGCGGAAGGGAATCAGGATCGGCAAGGAGGGGGTTTTAGTGGGTATGGTGATGGTGAACCGTCTCGAGTCCCACACTATCCAGGGCTACCTTCCCTGGATGTGCGTCACAGCATTTCCCCCTCCAATGAAAAAAAAAAAAAAAAAAAAAAAGTTTATCTTGTTAGAATTTATTAATTTAATATTTAATTTCAGTTTTGTTGTTGAAGTGAATATTTCAGAACCAACAAATTCTTAACTGTAAGTCCAGTTTTTAGTTCAAATTCCAACCCTTTTCTGATGTACCTCAGCTAACTTGTCTGTCTTAGTTTGTCACTATATTTGACGATGGTGTAACACCGAAACTGTTAGTAGGCAAGCTTTCAAAAAATAAGTTTCCTTTATTATTTATTTATTACAAGTTTCCAAAATATGTTCGCGTTTCTCGACTTAGTTGAACCTTCTGACTCTACGACGAACATTTCATAGATTCTTATGTTTTTGTTTTTTTGAATCATGGAACTTTAAATAGTATAATAATTATTGTAATTTACCCTAACAGGAATCTAAATTTCGAGAGACGGGTGTTATAACTCCAGATGAGTTTGTGGCAGCTGGAGATCACCTGGTGCATCATTGTCCTACCTGGCAGTGGGCAACTGGGGATGAGACCAAGTCCAAGGGCTATCTTCCCCGAGGGAAACAGTTTCTAATCACCAGGCATGTGCCTTGCTCCAGGCGGTGCAAACAGGTACTTGTCAATGAGAGGGCGCCCTACTCAGCTCAAGATGGCGGGTTCGAAACCCGGCCGAGGTTTTACTTCCCCTTAAGCAAGTTTTCACAGGAAGTTCATGTTTTCCGAACCATCTAAGAACGACACCTATTGATTTTCAGTCAAATCAGCCAAAAGAGAGATTAGAGTTGAGGCTTAACACAAAAACTCGAATAACTGCCGTTGTAATGAATGTATCGATACAATAATATATATGGTTGGCTGGTGCTTTGCCGGTCATTCACTGCCGAGTTTTTTATTTCTCTATTTATTTTTGCGAGTATATCAACTAGCGGAAGGTTATTTGTTTGAAAGCAATAAGTCAAACATTTCTTTAATTTCGATCAATAAGGAAATAAGCCAATATATTGTCAAGCGCGGTATCTTAAAATAAAATATATTAAAGTGATTGCTAGAAGTGTTTACTTTGAACAAACGTACTTATTAAACATGAGAAATTGACATGTTATTTAAACTGTTTATCATTTCTTTGAAGGTCAATTTAATTTCTCCCTCCGATGACAATGAAATAATTTAGATCAAATAACCAATTATTTCAATTATTATTAACGCCCAATTCTATTTTCAAATGTCAAATCTCATTTTTCAAAATATTGACCATAGTAGATGTTTGCTAGCGACTGTAGAATTCAAAATTCTGGGGGTATTGAGGGTCAGTCAATGATTCATCATTGACTGACCCTCAATACCCCCAGAATTTTGACCATAGTATAATTTCTCAGTGTGCCTAAAATGGCCCAGTTGTTAATTTTTTAATCCAAATTTACTTTGTCCGAATTCATTTCTACGATCTGTGTCGATATAGTGGGAAGTTAAAAAAATAAATAATAACAATGGACTAGTTAAACTTTTAATATTGTACAGTCGGGTTAATTTCCACCAGAGCGACGAAAGAACTCTCTGCAAGTAGGAGATATGACCTCGTAGTTGAAGCCTGGTTTGAGACCCAGCAACTAACCTATAGTTCTATAAAAAGAGTCCAAGTGTTTTCTTAGATGCCGCTGACCCCAGTGTATTGTTCCTTATCTAGAGTTATACTATCACAGGGAACCTTTGATAACTTGAGAACAACTAAAGTTGAATCGCTAGCTCTCCTGGTTGCAGATCTGTGAAGTACCTATCCTATGTGCGATAATCAAAGTCCATTGATATTCTATTTGTAGTATAATTGATTTGATTCACTTTATTTTAGCATAGATAGGAATGTCTGACGTCATGGGGAACACCAGGAGGGAGGGTGAGGGGTTCCACCAAGAAGCTGGCAGTCTGTAATATTTTAGTTAGTCTGATCTCTTATACTTTTGGCTGAGGATGGTAGAAATACCGAAAGTACTCCCATGTATATAATATATACATGGGAATACTTTCGGTATTTCTACCATCCTCAACTCGTTTATTTGTGGTATTGTCTAATTTCACATAATATATTATATTATGTGAAATTAGACATTAGACCACAAATAAACTAGTTTTATTTCATTCAAGTTCATTTGATAACTTTGTTTATGTCTACTTATACACAAATTTTGGGGTCATGCCTCCTAAAATTCCATTAGACGGACAGCGCAAAAGCCATATTTTTGCATATTCTATCTCATTTAAGATAAATATATTTTAAAAGTTGAATCGCTAGCGCTCCTGGTTGCAGATCTGTGAAATACCTATCCTATATGTGATAATCAAAGTCCATTGATATTCTATTTGTAGTATAATTGATTTGAGCGAACAATTTTTTAAAAAAATGTACTTTATTTTTTGGCCTTATAAATGTTGATATTATTTTTTGTTGTTCAGATGGAATACTGTGAAGAGCAGGAGCGGTTTATCGAGAACGAGGAGGGTGACTGTACAGAGGGCTGGGTGGACACACATCACTACGAAACCATCGAAGAGAAGGTGGCCGAAATGACACTCGACGGATACGTTAGTCCTATTATTTACATTTATTTTTATTATAGTTATATCGCTATTTCAACAATTAATATCGTTCTGAGAGCACTCCGTCCCCTCTATAAACATTTGACCACCGACTCCCCCCTCCACTCCTATACTGTGTTAACCTAAATCAGAAATTTGATGTTGGGTTTTCTAACTAAATTTCATTTTTTCCGATCCCCCTGATGCCTGAAAATGAAAAAAAAGTCCTGTTTGTCTTTGTGTGTTTCTGTGAACACTGTAACTCCTGAATCCAATATATTGAAACGAAATTTCATATGTAAATTCAAAGCCCTCTAAGGGCGACACCTATCGATTTTCAGCCAAATCGGCCAAAGGGAAGAAGGAGATTAGGGGGGAGGCTTAACACAAAAAACTCTAATAACTGCTGTTGTAATGAAAATATTGACACGAAATTTCATATGTAAATTCAAAGACCTTTAAGGGCGACAACTATTAATTATCAGCGGAATCAGCCGAAGGGGAGAGGTGTTTTCCAGGTGTGTCAGTGTGGCAAATATAAAGCTTTCAGACACTTGGATAAAAAAATAATTGTTATAGGAAATTCAACGACCTTTCGGATGGTGGTATCAAAAGTAAGTTTAGAGTGAAGGATAGCTGAGTAAAAAAGGCTTATTCATAAATAAACCAACTTGTAGGGAGTAACACGAAAAAATCCAATAATCTAGAAACGAGTGAGAATCGAATCATGGTTTATATTTGATTAGCCTTGGGGAGTACTTTCGCCTCTCCTATTGTTTTATAACTAATTAAAAGTATAATTATTGTTAAGAAGAAGTTTCCATTCTTATTATATTTTTATTAAATCTCAAGGCACATTTATTTTTCTTAAAAACTATCACAAGTAGAATTTTTTTATTTGTTTTCAAAATCATTTTATATAAAGAAGTATTTGCTGATTCGAATGTTTATAATTTGAGTTAGTGATATTAAAAATGCAACATATTTATAATTTGTATTCTAAACTAGGATATGGAGGAGGAGGATGAGGGAGTGGGTGGGGTGAGCAGTAGCCGCAATGGTAAGGGAGATGATTCTGAAGAGGACGATGAAGAGGAAGAGGCCTTGGACATGGAGGAGTTTGAGGAGAGCGGTCTGCTCGACGAACAGGACAAGGTACAGTTACTATTGAATCATTATACCGTGGTTGAAGTGAAACTTCTTTACGCGCACTGGGCAACTTGGGGACTAAGCTGGTAAATGAGTTACGAAATTATGTGATGTCGCTGAGGCGAACAGAGAGGGAGAGAATTAGAAAGAGAGAGAAAAAGCGTGCGCGCGCATACGCCAGCTCGAAACTTGAAGTCTAAGCAACAGAAGCAGATACTTGCACCCCCACCACACCACACTACATCAAACCGATCTGAATAAATCCTTAATGATTTCTTTATTTTTTTTTTATAACACTTTATTAATTAAGTCACACTGAACAGTATTTACTGGATCTATAGTTTTTTAAATATTAAATTATTACATGTTTATGAGTAGATCAAGTATGAATTTCTGGCAACACTGGTCGTGGCAGTGACAATTGTGTTATCGAAATTTGTTTATTTATTTTTATAGTTTTAAAATTATATAGCATCATGTTTGGAGGAACAACATTTTCATATTAATACCCAATTTACTGGTAATGAATCACAAAAGTGAGTGTACGCCTGCTTAGTGTTGCTGGCGTCATAAACAGCGTCTCTTTTTCTTTCTCAATTCTCATTCTCTATTCTCTCGCGTTCAAAAACCTACATTTCTTATTTCTACCTACGTGTCTTATTTCTTTTACCATAGGCCTATTGTCTCTACTTTGGAATCAAATGAAGTGATTTCTGATGTTCCTAACAACAATAAATAATGTTGATTTAATAACAAATCAATTCAAATAAAATAAGCCAGTAAATAAAACTGCACCTAAAATGTTGAGTTAATTGAGAAATCCCATACAACATATAATAATATTTATGGATCAAAAAACAAAAACAATTAAATAATCGCAAAAGAAGTTTCACTTCTGGTGTGTGTTCCAAGCACACACTATTTTTTATTATTATTTTTTTTTTTAATCATTATCTATTTAGGCTGGAGCTGTGGCGCCTAAAGCATGTAAATCAAATGGAGAAGAGAGTAAACCAAAAGAGATGGGGAGAGGAGAAATAGTGAAGACACGGACCTACGATCTGCACATTACCTATGACAAATATTATCAAACCCCGAGGCTGTGGCTCACTGGATATGACGAGGTAATGTAGTCATAGAAACGAAACAAAAACAGTGATTCTCTTCTACTCTCTGTTAATTTATAAATATTTTGATTTTGAATAACTTATTGTTTTAGAATCGTAAGAAACTGAGCGAAGAACAGATGTACGATGATGTGAGCCAGGATCATGCTCGAAAGACAGTCACTATGGAGACACATCCTCACCTTCCAGGACCGCCCATGGCGTCAGTCCATCCTTGCAGGTCAGAAACCATATCACACTGTTAGGCAGCTTTTAGAGCTCCATTTCACTGTAATCTGAGAGGATGTAAAATATTTATCTCAGTAAGGACAGGTTTATTTATTGATTTTGAGGTCATTCGGATCAATGGTTTTGGAAATATACGAAATTTTCTTTCGTTCACAATAACGAACAAAAATGCACCAATGCGAATGGTCCTATGTGCAAAATATTTGTCCATACAGGTACTCAATGGGAAGGATTGGCACTCATTCTATATGTACAGGATCCTACAAATATAAGACATTTCTTGTGGAAAACTTTATTTATTAAATATCATTAAAGAATAGAAAAAAACCTTTACACTTACGAAATGTTTTGATTACATTGTTGTTTCGTTGCTTCATTTCATTACTTTTGTTATTATTTTTCAGTTTATTTTATTTATTATATACCCTTTCGATTCAATTGTACATGTAATTAGTATTTTCTTCTTTAATTTTTTATTTTTAGTTATTACTGGAACTATTTTTATTATTTATTCTGGTCATTTGTTATTTACTTAGTTGTTTGATGTACCTTGCTTACTTAATGTAGTAGAATGAATGTATGTAGAGGAAATTTCATATGTGTATCCAGAACCCTCTAAGGACGACACCTAATGATTTTCAATCAAATCGGCCAGAAGTTCGAGGGAGGTTAGAGAGGAGGCTAAACAAAAAACTCTAATAACTGTATTTGTAATTAATTTATTTACACATAATTTCATATATGTATTGAATGCCCTATAAGTAATCATCTATTAATTTTCAGAGGAATTAGCCGAAGGGGAGGGGGGATCAGAGGAGACTCAACTCAAAAATCCCAATAACTTCCGATGTAATGAATGTATCGATCTGAAATTTTATATTTAAAATCAAAACCCTCCCGTCCTTCAGACCTCTTCATCCCCTCCCATCGCTCCTCGGCCTTCCACAATTCATTTCTTGTACAGGCCTCCTCTATTTGGAACTCCCTGCCTCCCCCAATCCGTCACTCTCCTTCCGTGGCTTCCTTCAAATCCTCATTATTCCAATTCCTCTTCACTAAACAATCCACTCCCCTTTGATTAGGTCTTCATCTCTCTCCCCCGTATTCTCTAAATTGTCAACCTCATTTTTCTAATCATTTAAATTATTTACTTATTCCATTTTTTTTTTCTCTCTCTATTTTCATTATATATATATATATATTTTTTATATTTAAATATTTCATCAAGCATTTATTTATTTTTATTTTATTATGTATTTTTATTTTTCTTCTTTCTGCTCACACGTTTTAGGCCCTACTAAAATTAATTTTATTTCAAACCTTGTCTGGGCATCCTCCCCTCTCTTTTATAATCAACCATCACAGTATTATGCTGTCGATTTTATTAATCTATTTATTTTTTTCTTATTTATATACTCTTTTTTTTTTTTTTTTTTTACATATTCTCTTTTATTTATAGTAGATACTCTTTTTTTTTTTTCTTCATAATTAAGCTGTTAATTTTATATTATTTCATGTTAATCTTTTGTATATTTATATATTTTTAATTTCTAGGTTTCTCCAATGTAGCACTAATTTATTTATTTCATTCTACGACGTACTGATACTATACTTCATTGTTTCCTTTTTTTTACTCTGTATGTATTTATTCTTAGGGGACCTCGATCCTAGAATAATACAATTTCTTTTCATTTCAATAATAAAATTTCTTTTAATAAAAATCTTCCCACTGTTTTATTTTACACCAGAACCGGTTTTCGACGCAACAGCGCCATCATCAGTGGTTCATCCCACCCACACAGCACAGCGGTTAGAAGACATCTGGCCAAAACTCTTCTAACCACTGTGCTGTGTGGGTGGGATGAACCACTGAAGATGACTCTGTTGCGTCGAAAACCGGTTCTGGTGTAAAATAAAACAGTGGGAAGGCAACATCTTTTATTTCTATTATAAATCTCGTCCCACATCTTACTATCACATATGAAAATTTCTTTTCATTTCAAAACCCCATAAGGATGGCAGCTATCAATTTCCCGCGAAATCAGTTGAAAGAAATGGGGAGACCACAGAAGTAATAACTGCCGATGTAATGATTGTATCTACACAAAATTTAATATGAGGATTCAGAAGCCAATATCTATTCAAATGTTGAGATTTAGCCCAAACGGTCGATTGACTTTAGAGGGAGAGCGTAAAGTTTTAATGATTTTGTTGCCAATCGTACCAAGGGTTTTGGAATATGAAAGGTCATGTATGGTTCTCCATACCGATTTTTTTAACATGTCTAATAACTCAAATTGAAAAATATTACTATATGATTTGATGTAATATGTTTTAGGCATGCAGTTGTAATGAAGAAAATCATAGAAACGGTCACAGAAGGAGGCGGAGAACTCGGTGTTCACATGTATCTTATAATTTTCCTCAAATTTGTTCAGTCAGTCATCCCCACCATCGAGTATGATTTTACTCAAAATTTTAGTATGTAAAACCTTCAATTTTTGAAAGAGGCCTTGCTTAAACTCTTTCTACATTAAATTCAAAAACAGAACGCACATCAAATGGCATATATTTTCTATATTATGCAAAAGGGAAATTTATTCTTATACATTTTCATGCCTATAAAGAAGAAAGTTTTAACTTATGAAATATCGTTCTTATTGTTACAATAAAATATATATATATATATATATTTTTTTTTGGTCATCGTAATGATAAAATGTGGAACTAATTCGTAGTTTTAAAACAAGTGTTGTGATTCATTTATTATCGTTAGTGTAACAAACATTAGGTAAATCTATTTCGCCATTGATAATTTTCTTAGAATCATTTGGATATCCTAACTTGATCTTACCTTTGGTTGTGGTTCTCAAATGTCTGTGAGTGTGAACTTGTACACAAGATTATTTAAATAAAGAAAAAATAATTCAACTTTTATTGCAGTTGTCAGAAACAAAATAGGAATAACTTTATTTTATTGATTGTGATATTTAATTATTTCCAACATTTGTTATTATTATTTTGAAGAATGTGCGTTGTCAGTACTTTGTAAAGAACAGAAGCATATTTAGGAAAATATTACTCAGAACATGATTTTCATTTAATTTCAATTGTTTTTATTGATTCTTAATGTTGGAGCTTCATAAAAAGTAATCATAAAGTTGTTCATAAACACTTTTTTTTTTTTAACTGAGTTGCAAGTTCAACCGTTTTAAGGAAGTGTAAATTAATTCATTAAGGGTAAATAAAAACATGAACTTGCTTGAATGGTCGTGTAGAATGATCCATTCATGGTCTTTTTCGTAAATAGGTAAACATCAGGAAGGTTGGTGCGCTACAGGACTTGACTTGAGTCAAGAAAGAAATATGGTTCGATTGGGCACTGACTTTGGAGTGAACTCCTTCAGTCGGCTGCTGGTGCCTTCCGAATCATGTCTCTAGGGTTAGTTCTATCGGCGGCTGGTGCCTTCCTTGAGTCAGATCTCTAGGGTTAGTTCTGTTGGCTACCTTCCTGAGTCAGATCACTCTCGGATTAGTTCTGCCGGCTGCTGGTGCCTTCCTAAGTTAAAATTTCGGGCACTGACTGTTGTGTCGAAAAAGAGACCTGACTTGATTTAGTTCTGTTGGCTGCTGGTGCTTTCTTGAGTCAAAATTTCGGGCACTGACTGTTGTGTCGAAAAAGAGATCTGACTCGATTTAGTTCTGTCGGCTGATGGTGCCTTGTTGAATCAGATCACTCTCGGGTTATCACAGTCGGCTGCTGGTGCCTTCCTAACCCTGAAAATTAACTTTAGGAACTTCTTGTTATACCGTACTGCGCTTGTTGTTGGTTATTGCAAAATTTCCATGTCTGCTTTGTTAAAACACTTACCTAAGTAGGTTCTTTTGAACATTCATTATGCTATATTTTTCTAATGTTATTCTTATTCTATTGTTTCTCTACTAATTAATGTAAATGAAATTCAAGGCCATGAACAGTATGTGGCATTATCATTCAAGAAAACTTCGAGGTAATTTTGGCTGAAAATTAGTTCTGAAAGATTGTAATCAAAATAAGCTGATATCTGTGGTTTACTTTTGAAATAATATACTTTTTGTTAATTTTTTATTTTATTATTCTATTTTGTTAAATATCAACACTATAATTATTGTGTAAATATTGTGGAACAAGTTGTGAAAATATTGTTTATTGGAAAATATTAAATGTTATTAGCATCAATTATTGTTTGTCATTATGTGTATTTTCCTGGTTTCTTTCGCTATTGGATGCCTGCAGTACTCTCTGTTATACTCAGACACATTTTTATAGACCAGGGATGGGCCAACTCCGGCTCATAACATTCAAATATTAAATATGTTTACAATTTTTATAAATTTCTAGTTTTACTGTGGGCGACCGCCGGGCGCAACTTAGCATAGCCTTTTTTTTTTGTTGTACCGGCCCCCTATGGGCCACCCACCCGTCGTCGCGTAGAGGGGAAATAGGTCTGTTAAAAATTTTTTTATTTACGTTGCTACGGCCCCCGTAGGACCCCGTCACGATTGGTTGGGTCCTCCAACCTATCTTATTGGCGCTTCCCGAGAGAGAGCTCGGGACCAGGGCTTCTATCTTGTGGATTTTATGGCTACCTTGCGCCGGGGATGATCGCAGGTAGGCCGTGTTGGAACACTCAGCGGTCATCCCCGGCGCTTGGTTATACTGACTTCTTCCCCCTCCGCCAGGAAGCACTTTAGCAACACCCCATATCTTGATCCCGAGCTCTCTTGGCGCGTCAAGAAGTGCCGCAAATGAAATTAAGATGAGCTGGAGGTGACCACCGATCGTCGCAGATGGTCTATCCCAGACGACCACTGCAAAAGATTTCTTTTTATTTTACAATAAACAGTTAGGCCCTTTTCCCCGACGACTCGGCAAACGGGTGTTGTGGCCTCCACAGGAGGTTGGCACACACACAAAAAAAATACATTTCTAGTTATAGGTTTTCATTTTAGGAATTTGTAACTTAAAAGGTGTATGGGGAGAAATGGGTTAATGGGTTACCAGTTTTTAAAATATAAAATAAAAAGTATGCTTTTATTGTTATTACATTTAAAGAATAAATAAATAAATAAAATAACTTTACATAAATAAATATAAATTTAATTTCTGTACATTAACATAATAAAAATTTGATTTATGTATATTTACATTTAATATACAAAATAACCAACAGAAGAAACTGTGGTAAATCAACTTCAGGAGAAAACTAATAATATCTTACCTATAAAGTTCGAAATAATAATTTTAATCCATAAAAAAAAATATATACAAATATTTTGAAATGTACACGTTTATAATGTTTTCAGAACCGAAATGCTGTCAATTGTCGAGTTAACGAATATTTAAGGAAAACTAACCCAAGTTCTAATTTGAAAATGTCTACTAAGGAATATGCTAATCAATTTGGGCTTATTTTTGGTAACAGACTTGTCTAGTTAATTTTAATAGCAGACATCAAGCATATTATATCATATTGAAAATAGGGAAAATGTCCAAAAATAAAAGAAAATTCAACCAGCGAATTAAGACTGACTTCAGAGAATGGCGATCTCAGCAGTTAATGTTGGTAGGTAAGATGGGAGACATGCTCAAGAACTTACTATATATAGGTTTCAGAAATATCGGATTTAAGATGGTGAGTAGTTTGATATTAACAAAAAAAAAGTTTAATTACATTAAAAGAGGGCAACGATAGCTCAGTGTTATCATGCTTGCCTACTCAGCTCAAGATCTATCGATTAAGATGTATCGTTTCATCATAATATGACATATATTATATGTTTTTTTTTATGTAGCTCAGAATAAATGTTCCTTCTTAAATTTCATTTATTTTGTTCTATACAATAATTGTATCTTCGTTTCCAAAAGTGCTACAGAGCTAATTAATATTTTGTTAACGAAGGGCTGGCAACACTGACTTCGTTGAGAGTAACCTAAGGGACCAATGGAAAAAAGTAAATGGATACAAAAGTAGTTGAGCAACGTTGATTATTTTAATTTTATTTGATAATTTTATAAAAGAAAATAGCAGAAAAAATACTAGTCAAGTGGGGTCAGAACGTTTTGTTTTTGTCGGAAGTGGCTTCAAATTTTTTTCTAATGAGAACAGAGTTTTGCTCTAAAGCATACTCAACGAATTACATAATTTCTTAAACCGAAATAGAATATGAATCCTTAATTCAACATACAGTAGACTCCCTCTTGCAGAATTTATTTTTATTAACTGCTCCTATCATTAAATATAGTTTCAATTGAAACAACTAATTATAATAAACAAATATGCAAACAAATCGTAGAAGAGATATTAAATCCAGACACTGCCCCAGACGAAGAAAACTCTTCTAATGACAGCAGAAGGAAATTTCATTCTGGAAAGTGCAGTAACATATGTGAAGCAGGAGGCGTCCTATAGGGACAATTATGCGAAAGAAATTGTAAGCCCTGAAAAGTAATCGTGGCAAAACAAAACAAAATTAATGATTAAAAAAAAAACCTAAGTTCTATTCTGTAAATACACATTGTGCTAAACATGATGTTTTTTACAACTGCTTAATTACAATTGTAAACTCTCTCTTGACCGGCGGTACCTCGTTCCCGACAACGCATCTTGAGAGAAAGTCAAATGAATATCGTATTAAAAATGAATTCTAACGATTTTGTAAGTCTCACATTTGAAAGACAGGAATGTATTTACATTCTTTCTTTGTATGACCTCATGTACTTATATTCAGTGCTAAAATTATTTTTTTACGCAAATAAATTACAACCGTGGAAAATTTTTAAAGATTACATAATATTTCCTTGATGTTTTTTGAAGATCAGAAAAATCTGCTTGTTTTTCCTAACTTTCCTTCTAATCTTATACTTTAATTGGAACTGATGAGTTCAAACATCAGACTCCTTATTTATTTTTTTTATATCAAACATTAATTTTTAGTTAGTTATTACGACTCATGCCCGGGCTTTAACTACAAAGTCATATCGCTCACTACCAGACAGCTCGTTCGTCACTGGTGGACTTAACCCGACTCTACTATGGGAGTCCTAAATTTTGCCTACCCTAAATTTTTATACACGTAGGGTAGGGGTCTTTAACGAGTATCTGACATCGTACATGCTCGGGACCATCACTTAATGTCTCATCTGAAGGACGGCGTGCTTAGTTTATATTACTTCCCAGAAGGGGCCTCGTCCGGGTTCGAATCCGGGGTCTTCAGCTCAGAAAGCGAGCATGCATACCACTACCGGGACCCTCATTCCCATTTTATGTTCACACTATTTACTAGAACATGAGGAATCATGTTTTTTTCCGCCGTTATACATATTAAAATGACAATACATTCTACAATATACTTGGGTATTACATTTTCCTGATATATACTTCCTATCAACATTCTGAATTATAAGAGTCGCTGATTAAATAATCAGTAGTATTATCTCTCAGAGTGATGTGACGATGCGGATGCCGATGGCGAGAAGGAAGGCTGCACACAGTAGGGAGACCAGCAGTCCCACGTATCTGCCCAGTGGAGGTTCTCCACCTCGAGCAGGCTTCCAATAGTTACAGAGGCCAAACTGTGAAAAGAATAAAATACAATTATACATTTTCTAACAGAAAATTTTCGTACCGAGGAAGCTTCAATACAAGCAGAGTTGTAGTGCGTACAGATAGGGGCGTAGTCAGGATTTTGAGCAGGGGGGGGGGGAGGGGGGGGGGGGGGCAAAGTTAGGATACGAGGGTGAGAGGTATGAACTCCCGGGGGGCACAGCCCGCAGTTTCCGTGGTTAGCGTTGCAGACTTTTTGTTATTAATTTGGGAGACTCGGACCTCTAGAAGGTCCCCCTGAGGTAACCACTGACTCTAATACTTAAGTTAACTTTACATGAGCAGCAAAAATGCAAAGCGCAGCAGCAGCAAATGCACGCTGTGGTTTCTGTGCTTTTAGAATTAAATGACTCACATCCAATAGCATGAATTTGCTGCTGCTGCGCTTTGCATTTTTACTGCGCATGTAAAATCAGCTTCAAGAATATATTATTCTATATATTCAAGAATAGTATAACATAAATGACGATTTTGAGCGAGGAAATGAAATGATGGAATTCATGTATATTTAAATAAATGTAATATGACTTGTTTTGTACACGTACATTTATGTAACAGCTGATTGCTGATTTAGGAATCAGAAGCAAGGGAAATTTGAAGATCCTATTGGTAACTTGCAAGCAATCCATTTTTAATAAAAACAATTTTTTTAGTTTATTTAATTTTTATCTTGTTTTTTGCTCTGGCCAGGGAGGGGGGGGGGGGGCACGCGCCCCTGCGTACAGACAATATCTACAATGAGAGCAGGGCAGTGAACCCTGCCTTGTCAGTTTTGTGTTTTCTCTCAGCGAAGGTTATACAGTAACAAAAAAGAAGTTCGTTGGTGAATCACTGGCTATGTGCTTCCCCAGCACGAATTATCAATTACTTTTTAGCTCTACCTCAAAAGTCAATCGACCATTTGGGCTAAAATTCATTATCGGACCTTCATCGCGGCCTCTGAAATCTCATATTAAATTTTGTCAATACATCGGTAGGTATACATCAGTCAAAAGGTCAATGCGGAGTTTTCAACGGAATTTCATGTTTTTCAACCTCATGATAGCAAAAACGAAAAAAAAAAAAATGTATTGTGTGTCTGCGAACACGATAACTCCCGAAATAATGACGATAGAATGAATGTATCGACACGACACCTACTGATTTTCAACGGAATCAGCCGAAGAGGATGCGGGCCTCTACTCAAATATCCCAATAATTGCCAATTAATGTATCGCCATGAAAATTTATCTTTAAATTCAAATCAGTATCAGGATGGCATCTATTAATGTTCCGCGGAATTGGCCGAAGTGAAAAAGGGAACAGAGGAGGGGGTTCGACACAAAAACTCTAACTGCCGATGTATTGAATGTATCGACACACAATTTAGGATGTTGATTCACATGTTCCTATGTAAGTCAACTCCCAAACGGTCGATTGGTTTTGAAGATTGATTAATTCGTGCTAGGGAAGGACATTGACGATGATTCGCCGACTTTTATTGTAAATATTTCTTTTTTCCTAAATTTTATTTATTTTACAATATTTACGGATTGTCCAATAAGTAAGCACGAAAATAAAATGAAAAATAGTTGGAAGAGGTTAGTAATAACCGCCAGTATTAGTTTAAGTGAAAACGATACTCTAACGTTTAGTTCCAGACCCTGCCGAGACGCTTAGTTTATTTTATCTGGGAGGTAAAAAAAAACTTAAGCACGCCGTCCTTCGGATGGGAAGTTAAGCGATGGCCCAGAGCCTGGACGATGTCAGGTACTCGTTAAAGATCCCCCTTACCCAGATGAAAAAAAATTTAGGGTAGGCAAAATTAGGACTCCCATAGTCCATAGGCTCATGTTTATCAGATTGACGAAAGAGCGCTCTGGTAGTAGGAGATAGATCTTGTAGTTAAAGCCATGAAGCCATCCATCTTGTAGTTAAAGCCGTAGTTAAGGCCATGAATCTTAATAACGAACTAACTCTTACCAGATTGGAATGTATCAGTTGAATAAATAGATGTCAATTATTTATTATTGACTCTCATTGATCCATCAAAAATCAATCAGCGATGTTAAAGAAAGACCTAAGTAACAACGAATCCAAACTAAAAATTCATCTGCGTCAATAATAGATCATAATGAGATTAACATGGCTTTTAATATGAATGTTAAATATAAATAATACAGTGGATAGGATTAGAAGTGACAGATAAATGGATAACGGGAGTGTGGCCTTGGCTATCCTTGTCTCATCTGCAGCCAGGTTATATACAGAAAATAGGAAAATCGTAGGTAAGTTATCTATAAATCGCCATCAATGTACTGTGGTAACTAAAAGAGAAGGTTTAAAGAGTTGATTTTAAATAAATGATAAATAAATAAAAATAATAATTAATAATTAAAAATAATAATTGAATTAAATAATAAATTACCACATTTCCTGTAGAAATTTGATAACTGGTCTTCTGAAATTTTGATTTCTACAGTAGTTTTTCGAAAAGGGCCCTAAAAAAGTATCAAAAGTTCAAGACGTGCAATTTTGAAGAAAGTGCACGTTTATTTTTAAAAAATTTCAATTAACAAACTTTTTATTTGGATTTCTAAAGAGATGCCATATTGTCTTCTAAATTTTGCAAAAATATTAAATCTAATCCAAAGGTTTCAAATAATTTTACTGGGCCAACAGGGAAAATGAATAGAACATAATTTATGAGAACAAATATTGGGTTTATTTTCTTAATCAACTACATTATAAAATAAAGAAAACTAAACATTAAAAAAAACAAAAAATCAAAGGAAAAAATCTTAAAACTAATTCATTCTTTTTTTTTTTTTATTTAGGCCATTTTTTAACAGTTTTTAACCTTACCCTCCATAATGACCTTAAAATTCCTTTTGTTATTGACCTCACCAAGTCCCGCTTCTCCAAATTCCACTCTAACCTTTCCTTCCATGTCAATCCCGTCGCTCGACACTTGTCCTCCCGCTCCCACCCAGATAATCCTCCCAGAAGGCTGAGGCGGTGCTGGCCGAGAGACCTGCTAGGTTAAGATAGCATATACATATAACTGGGAGTGCTGGTAGTGACCAGCTTCTCCCCTCATGAACTCGTACTTTCAGCTCTTCTTTCCTTCTTGGTCTACCTCCAGGGTGGAACAAGATGGCGAGGGGATCACTCAGCCCCCTGTGGCCTCCCCTGCCTCCATTAAGTTGGAGGAATTGGGTTGGCAGATAATCGGGGTGTTTCGAGGGGTCTTGAGTCGAAAGCTATTTTATTATTATAATTATTTTGTACATATTTTGTATATATTATTTATTTTGTATATATTTTATCTTAATTTGTATATTGCCATTGTAATTATTATTATTATTTTTATTTATTTTACTTATTTTATTATTATTATTATTTTTTTATTATTTTTTTTTTCTGTAATTTTTTATTTATTTATTATTATTATTTATTTTTCATTTATTTTTATTTATTTTATAATTTTTTTTTTTACACTCACTGTTATCAAATTTACTTATAGTTATATTATAACTGATTGTAGATATACCAAATAAAAAAAAAAAAAATAAAAAAAAAATAAAAAAAAAAAAAAAAAATATTTTTTAAATTTAAGTTATATTTTTCTGGGCATACATATAAAATACTCAAAATTTAATTTAGCGAGCGGTAAGTACGAAAATAATTCAAAGTGAGGGTTTGACTACTGACCTTGAGGCGCCTACAAGATCGTACGACAAAACGACGTCGGTCCTCTTTAAAGCAAAAAAACATTACGGACTTTTTTTCAGTGAGTTTAAAAATATTATACTTGTTTTCATTACGTACCTACTGTACATTGTTTTATTTACTTTAATTTTTACATTATAACATTAATGCACCGTGGTTTGTTTTGTACAGTAGTACTGTACTGTACAATAAATAAATTTTGAGTTTTAATTACAAATATGTTTTGTTAATCCCATCTTAATTCGTAGGTCGAAAACTTAGATCTACATTATGTAATTAGTATTGAAAATAGAATTAAGCTGAAGGAAAAGGTGTATTTATGAGAAAAAAAAGTCGCTAAAATATTTATCATGTGCATTTTAATGCAAATTCCGTTCAATCCGGACGTTCGGTGATCCGCATGGGGTCCGGTCACATCTAGTCCGGATTGGCGGGACTCTACTGTATGAAAAAAAAAAGTCTGTGTGTTTTTGAACACGATAGCTCCCGATAGAATGAATGTATCGACACGAAATTTTATTCGTGAATCTAGAACCCTCTAACCTATTGATTCTTAGCCAAATCGACGAAAGGGAAGTAGGGGAATTTGGGGGGAGGCTTCATATAAAAACTCCAATAACTGCCGATAGAATAAATATGTATATCGATATGAAATTTTAAATGTGTGACCGAGGGAGAGAAGGGGTGTTAGAAGGGCGGCTCTCAAAAACTTTAATAACGGCCGTTGTAATGAATGCATCGACACAGCATTTCAAAACCCTATAAGAACGACAGTTATTAATTTTCAGCAGAATTGACAAAAGAAGAAAGTTCAACATAAAAACAATAATAACTCGAATTATGTCGACAAGAAATTTAGTAAGAGAATTCAGTACCTGTCTATGTAAGTGGGGTTTCACACCAAAGCCGGGCCGAGCCGAGCCGAGCCGGGCGGAAAACGCTTGAGCGCTAGATACGCAGGGTTTAGATGGGAGTATTCAAACCAAGGCCGGGCCGCGCCGGGCGAGGCCGAGCGGTTTTGAGCAGTACTACCTCCCGCCAATTCGAGCGTTTTCTGCCAAGCCGTTTTTTTCCGTCATTCAGTCTAGTTCGGTGTTTCAGCCCAGTGAGTTACATCATATTGCGCAATATATTGTTTTTTTTATTGTTTCAAGTGGTTTTTGTTTTTTAAATTTTTTAATATTATAATGAGTGTTGACATAGAAATATTAATTAGTTCGATTCAAGAAAGAATCGCCTTCTTTCTCCCACACATTCAAAGTTGATGACATCACTTTGCACCACGTTTCAACTCAGACTGAATTGGAAAGAAGCACCTCTCACTACAAGGCTAGAAAACCTACTGAGAGCAAATCGGCTTCGGTGCGAACGCAGGCAGATTCCGCTCGGCTCGGCTTCGCATCGCTTCGCCTGGCCCGGCACGGCTCGGCTTTGGTGTGTAAGAAGCCTAAGTCAACTACTGATATTCAGCTGAACCAGTCGGTTGATCAGAGGGTGAGCAAGAATAGTCGTTTAATTCGTGCTACGATTCATTGCTGGTGAATCACCAACATTTTTATTAGCATACTTATACGAAGTATAGAGGTAGTTATGTAATCGGTGAAAAATTTGATGCCTAATTTTCAACGGAATTTTCATATTTTCCAACCTCCAGATTCCAAAAATGAAATAAAAGTGTGAATTAGTTACAAACTAAAACAAGTTTCCTGAATGTTAACAAAGGGGAGTAGTTAATAATAATTATATTATAATTATTAAAAATAATTACTTTAGTAAGTCGGGTAACGAGAGTGGATCGTTTGCCTCGGTTCCTTATCACAGTTTATGTTTTTAAAATGTCGATCAGTCGGTCCAATAAACAATCGGTTAGGTTTTTTATTTTGGTGGTGAAAATTTCTTGAGCACGCTGTCCTTTGGATGGTTAAGGGATGGTCCCGAAGGTGTGCGATGTCAGGTACTCGTTAAAAACCTACTTAGGCAAAATTTAGTATTCCCATAGTCGGGCTCATTTCCATCAGGCAGTAGGCGATATGAACTCGTATTTAAAGCCAGGGCATAAGTCTTAATATCTAACTACAATTGTTTGCACGTCCCGCAGTGTAATGGAAAAAACTGAAAATGAAAACAAAATAGGAGTATATAATCTATAGTTCTATTTCAGAACGAACAAATCAAATGTAAAGCAGTTTCAACCCTACTTGATGTAGCTATAAGAATGATTAACACTCAGAAAACTTGTCTTATAACTAAACCTGACGAAGGTTTATTGTATACTTTTATATTGTGGAATGAACAATATTTAAAAAAAATAAGTTTTATTTATTTTCTTCACTATTTATGCAGAAACACCTGCTTTTATTTGTAAAAAGGTTATTTACACTTTTAAAGAGTAAGATATTTGAGTCGCCTCTTTTCAAAACCGGCCATCTCCATAAAAATGAGAAAACCGTTTTTTTTTAAGTTATTCTTCATCATGCCCTGCATCGAATGGTAAATTTTTTTTGTTCAAAAGCGGCCATTTGGCGTTTTAATGATGTGTTGAAGTTTAAGGTTGTGAACAAAACCGGCCAACTCCAGTTGTCATCAGCGACCGCTAGGGCGCTCTGACTGATAACAGCTCTGTTACATTCTATCTATTCTGTTTTTGTCGATTCTTCTCGTGTTATCCGGTTTGATTTTTATTAAATCTTTTTAAAATGGATATTTCGCCTCTTGAGGTGTCACCCGAGCATGCTAGAAAGCGGAAAAGCGATTCAGCCTCGTGGAAATCGACAGGGAAAAGCGATTTTTTGGTGGTCTTCTCGTCATTGAAACTAAGTTACCACATGTAGTAAAAAGTCAATGTAACTATAGTTACCAAAAATAATAAATTTCGTTTATTTTGTTCAAAGAAGTTTTTTATTACTTTCCTAGTGTGATTTTTTTTTTTTTCTCTCTTTGGCCTTATGTACGATGCATATTAGCCATGACTCTTATAATGGTGTTTTACCTAATTATGTACAACATCCATGGCCCCAAGGGAGTTTTATCTACGAAATAAAACTCACTACCGGACGGGATTCGAACCCGCAAACCAAGGTGAGACCATGCGACTAAAACCCTACGCTCTAGCCCGCATGGCCACCATGGATGGCTCCCTTGTGTGAATCTTAATCATTATCAAATTTTATGACTAAAAAACTACCAATTTTCCAAAATGTTTGGTTCAAAACCGGCCATATCCACACAATTCTCGTTTTAAAACCGGCCAACTCCAAAATTAATTAATTAATAACTGTCTACCTAATTACTTTATTAATTCCTGCAAGTGCTTACCGTTAATTTCTGGCTTAACTGATATCACAAAAAAATTTCAAGAGAATAATGGGATCGGTTATGAAAATACAGGTTTTTTTCATTTCCTGAAAAAAATTGTTTTTTGGAGATGGCCGGTTTTGAAAAGAGACGCCACATTTATTTTAATCTGTAATATATCATCTGTAAGACTTTTAATATGACTGTTAAAATAAACGTAATATATACAAGTATACAGAGACAGGTATTAGAAGTGACAGACAGATGGATATTGGCATAGTGACCTTGTTCGGTCTAATGTTTATGTTTCTTATCAGCGGCTGTCCTTGCCTCATCCATTCCAACCGAATTACACCGAGAACATAAGAGAAAATGTTGTCGGGTGAATCACCGACTATGTACTTCCCCATCATGAATTAATCAATTATGTTTTCGCTCTTTCTCCAAAGACAATCGACCGTTTGGGATAAAACTCAATATTTGACTTAGGGGCTGTTCACAAACTACGTCACACGCCTAGGGGGGGGGGGGGGGGGGGAGGGGGTTTATAACTTATGTGAGGGAGCGTGAAGTTAGCCGTTCGTATTTTTAATAATTAATATTTTTTAATGTTCTTGGACTCTTTAAAACGTCACTCGAAACAGTGCAATACGGAGGCACCGGTAGTTAAAAGTTAGACCGGTTTGGGTTGCAGCTAGACGTCAACGAGAAATGTTGGCCATCATAAAAAAACATGGAGGATCAAGAAGAAGCCGAGTGGTTCGATGACGACATGATAGATAGTAATAGGGAAATACCTGAACCTACTGACAGTGATCAATCTGAAATACCAATCGTAACTATAGATGAACATTTAAAACCGATTTGAGAGGAATCGGAATATTCCACAGTCTTTTTTCATGATATGAATTATCTCGCTTGAATAATCGAAATGTTAAATACTTAAATCACTGTTCTTTTATTTAATTTATGAATACAGATGAATATAACATGTATGTTGTATTTATGATAAATTGAAGTTGTATTATTTTTATACAATTTAGTACTTTTCTTTTTAAAAAAATTTCAGTTTAAATGGGGGGGGGGGGGGGGGGGGGGGGGTTATGAAAAAATGACGTCACGTTTAGGGGGCGGGGGGTTCAATTAAATGTGACCAATTGTGACAAGGGGAGGGAGAGGGTTAAAAACACCTCAAAATTGCTTTGTGAACGGCTCCTTAAATAATATCTCCTGAATCATATTAAATTTTGTGTCGATACATTCATTACATCGGCAGTTATCAGGCATTTTGAATTGAGCCCTTCCCCTGAATCCATCCTTCCCTTTGGTCGATTTGATCGAAAATCACTGTCCTAATGGGGTTCTGGATACAGATATATCATTTCGTATCTAACCTAGCTAGTACAGTTTTCAAATAACATCCCTACCCTTTGGCCGACTTTATTGAAAAATCAATAGGAATTACTTCTAGACCTTGGGAGTCTCATAAAAAATAACATAAAAAATGCAGACAGACATTTTGTTTTTTTGTCATTTTTGGATTTAAGGGATCAGAAAACAGAATAAGGTGAAGCGACCGTAACCTGCAAGCTTACAGACCTCTGTGTTCAATTTTACAAGGATTTAAAATTTTGAATAAAAAATAAAAAGTAACAGTGTATTGACTTTTTAAAAAGAAAAATATAGAAAATCGTTTAGTCGCAGGAGGGAGAGAAGAAAAACAAATTTAATGGGTAGAAATGTATACGAGTAGAATTTAAATTTAATCAAATAAAGTATAAAACGATGAATATTTATAACAGTTATTTATAACTCACAAAACTCTGAAATAATTTGCATTTTAAAATATCATGACCCAGCGGACATTTATACCTCAGTCGGTTGCTAATGGAACAGAGATCTGGACATACAAAAAACAGGCTGCCAAATAATTTCACAAAACTTCTTTGTCATTAAATTTTTGTGATAAAAAATGCACTTTTGACAAAAAATTCTTTTAGTTTGACTACTCTAAATTATTAGTCGATTTTCCAAAATGTTAACTGGAACCAACTAAATGCCAAACCGAAATTGAGACGAATCCTCCTCTTTGGCACCCACTTTGGACCTCACACTCTCCCGCTTAGTATCCCATCCTCGTCGCCAAATGTTATGAAATTGGCACGCCAAAAATGTACAACGTATTTACTTTATTTTATATTTCTAGAATGAGAACTAAATTTTGTAACACATGCATAATATGTTTATAGAACACAAGTGTATATAATGACTGATAGAGTCAACAGTATCTTTTCAATGAAGGAGGAAGTCGAGGTTCTGTCGTGTAAATAAAAAACTCAGTATTTGGTTAATGTTTCGGAAACTTTTAGTCCCTTCTTCAAAGCCTTATAATTCAAATGGATGTACGGGAATTTTCGGTTTTTGCAAAGAATTTTATTTATTCGTCAACATCAATATTATCCCCTTCAAAATAGTCCCAATTAGATATTATACACTCAAACCAACGCTTCTTCCAATACCCGAAACACTTCTGGAACTCGACCTTTGGGATAGCATTTAGCTCTCTCAGCGATGTGCTTTTATTCTCATCTATGCTTGTGAAACGACGGCCCTTTAAGGTTCTCTTTATTGTTGGGAACAGAAAAAAGTCACACGGTGCCATGTCTGGCGAATGTGGAGGCTGGGGCATCATTAGTGTTGTTTTTTGGCCAAAAATTCACGAACAAGCAATGAAGTGTGAGCAGGTGCACTATCGTGGTGCAAAAGCCATGAGTTGTTTCGCCACAAATCCGGGCGTTTTTTCTGATTGCTTCACGCAAACGGCGTTGCACTTGTAGGTAGTACTCTTTATTGACTGTTTGACCTTGTGGCAAGAACTCATGGTGCACTATGCCGTTAAAATCGAAAAACACAGTGAGTATGACCTTCACATTCGACAGCACTTGTCGAGCTTTTATACCACTCGTAGTTTTACTCATAGCAGACTCACCAAAAGCAATATTTAACATTTCTAAAACTTTGCTGCACTTTATTCCATTCTTATAGCAAAATTTAATGCAAATTCTCTGATTCATTTAGTAAAAAAATAAATAATCGCCGATCGTACCAAAACACCTGTAACCTCTTTGACAGCTGACAGCAGACTAAACATCCGGTTTGGCTAACAATGTACAGAAACTTTTCAGACATGTTTACCAACACAACAACTACATCCCGCGAAATTACAAAATTCCCGTTACTTTTTGAACACACCTAGGTGGGTGTTTGTGTTCTCTTCCAGACATTATTGGAAGTTATCGTGTACAATAACACACACATGATCAGGAAGTCGGTAAAACATGAAATTCCGGCTTCAACTTTCAGACCGATTAGATACACATACTCTCCTATACTTTGTATAGCTGGTAAAGTACGATGTAAAGCAGAAAGGTATGTAGTGTATAGTGGAAACATGGTAAAACAGGAAAGAGAGTTTACATAAAGAGATTCCTCGATCTGAAGGCATCAGTTTTAAAATTAATAGAAGAAACGCCCGTACCGAGAATTTTCCATTATACTCTTCGTTAAGGGAATTCTCAATTCTCTAAAAAATTACTTGGAGCCATTTCATACAATTCCGGATGTGTTTTGTCTCCTTTTCTCTGGACAAATGAGTTGAAATTCTCAAATAACGGTTTAATTAGCGGCGGAATTTCCATATTTGGCAGAGGAAAATTTTAGGGAAAATCCTGAGACAATGGTGTGGTTTAAGTGGGAATATGTTAGTTATTGTGACTCATGGCCCACGTAATCTTATAAACAAACTAAAAGAACTTGTCCAACTTCCCGTAACAGAGAAAAAAAATTGTGAATCACCGGCAATGTATATCCTCAAAACGAATTTATTAATTTTTCGCACCCCCTCTAAAACCACTCTACCTATTGACCTAATAATCAATAGTTGACTTACATAGGGTCTTCTAAACCCTCATAATAAATTTTTTGTCGATAAATTCATTACATCGGCAGTTAATAGGGTTATGAATTGAGCCCCCTCCGCTGAATTTGACAGGTTATGTCCTCATTGGGTTTTGACTTCAAATATGAAATTTCATGTCGATATGTTCATTACATCGGCAGTTATTGGGGTTTTAAAGTTGAGCACCCATTCCCTTCTGCCGATTTCGACAAAAATCAATATTTGTCGTCCTTTTGAATGTTTGAATTCAAATATGAAATTTTGTTTTACACAGAGAGACATTTTGACGTGAAAACGTTTATTCGCTCGTTAAGCACAGTGATAGCCGGTCAAACTTTCTTGTGTTACAAAATACCGTCAGATTTCAATCGATAATAACTACGAGACTAATAATGCGATAACAACGGTTGAGGTCACAATGGATAAAGCATGTCTGTACGTGTTTGTTGTGCAGTGTTTTGTTTTGCCTGTGACGTTATCGGGCTAGTATGGGCGCCGGCGGATGATTGTTGCGAATTAGCGTTGTGTAAACTTAGAAATTAGTGTAGCGTGATAACGCGTTTAGATAGGGCGTTGATTAGGGTGTCATTGTAAAGAGCTTGAGGAGCACTACTAGGACTCAAAGTGAAACAATAAAAATATTCACCGAAATATATGTAAAAATCGGTCTCATATGAATCGTAAATATGCGCGGGATTATAGAAAACGCAAATCAGAGGAAAGCTCGCATCAAAAGGAATTTTAAAAATCTAAAAAGTCTAGTGCCAAGCAAATGCAAGAGCTACGGCAGCATCGAAAAGAAAATGAAAAAACTTGTGATTTATCTATTCTGTAACCATACTACTCCGTATAACTATTGCATTAAAGAGATTGATAATTAAATTACATAATAAATTAATACGAAACACTTGTTATGATTTTATCCCGACTTTTTCACGGAAAATCTACGGCGTGGACCTTGACTACGCATTAATTTATGGACTTTTTGTTTTTTCATATTTGGTATCCGGAGATAAGAAAACATGAAATTCAGTTGGAAAAACCGCATCGAACTTTTGACATACCTTCCCCCATACTTCGTAAAGCGGGGGATGTAAATCTTGTAATTAAATGTAGCTAGGAGCAGGCCTGAAACAAGTTTGGCTGCATTACCATACGGAGCGGTCTGAGGCGAGGCGACCACTGAGATACCTCCTCGCCGAGTACCGTTACTTAAATATTCTAGCGCTAAACACGTTTCTAGCACAACTCACCTCACTTAATACTCTACAAACTGTTTGACCAATTCTCAAACCGCGTTGAACTTCAAACACTTGTTAATCCTCTTCGCGAAAAAAATCTGCTATCCGACATAACCCTGAATATTATTTGTATTAGTGGAATTGAAAATTTTTTCCCACTCAAAATAAAAAAAAATATTGTTTTAGAATTGAAATAATGTTGACGAAAGAATCAAATTTTGTGTTATTGTGTCACAATGAAAAAACGTCCATTCATTGATGTTTACGCTTTCATAGTGGCTTCAGGTTTCTGAGTTGAGCCTTTTCCTACACACAGAGGATTCTGGATACACGAATAAAGGCCTCGAGTACTCAGAGTGCAGAACAATCTATACGGGGGCATTCGAGGCTGTGGCTCGGTACGCTGCTGCAGGGTGGTGGTTTCGCCCCACCAAGCAGCAGAGGACGAGATTACTGCAGGCCCAGAGAGCTGCCCTCCTGAGGGTCACAAGGGCCTATCGTACTGTCTCCACGGCAGCGCTACAGGTGCTGGCGGGAGCTCCGCCCATAGACTTGATCTTGGACGGGGCGGTCGCCTCGTATTTCTGTAGACGCAATTTGCCCCTGAGAGCAGATGTAGATGAGCCCTTGCTCCTCGCCCTGGAGGGTGAGCTACGTGGACAGAACAGACCGGAGCGTTGCAAGGACATTGTCCAAGACTGGATAATGAGCAAGTGGGAACAGCGATGGTCGCGCTTCTCCGATGGCCGAACGACATTTGCATATATTCCTGACGTCCGAGTCCGCCTGCGCTCCACTTGGGTACAACCCTTTATTCAGTATGCCTTAATTCGTAAACATAAGTTGTTATTTAATGATTCCAAGCAAACGAAAAAAAAAATGCAATTGCGCGGGAATCCGGCCTCTAATTATAACTTTGCGCCAGAATCTGGAGATCTTTCCGCTATTTTGGATTATTTTAAGATCTCATTACAAAAAGTTAAGGTTGGTGCAAGAAGTAATACAGAATTATATGAGATATAACTCACCCATCCTCCATTCTCGGCGATCCATCCGGCCAGTTCCTCTTCCACCAGCTCAGCCATGGCATCGGCAATATGGCCGAGGGTCTCCGGATGGCCGGCTCGGACCATATCCACGGCCAAACCTCCTGCAACGGCGAACAGAGAGACCACCCTCGGCCACGACATCCCTCCCTGGAGAGTCAGCTGCTTGCCCACAGCTCGCAGTACGATAGCAGGCTCGTTCCCCGCTTGCCGACTCACTCCTGTATACACCTAGACATTATTGTATTAATCAATTTGTCTATACAAATAGGACTGAATGTTTGTATTAGTGTCCCGTCTGTTTATCCATACTTCACCTGAAGACGCCTGAACGTATATTTACACAAGGCTATTTCAAGGACAACCAGTTACAATACATGCTATATGATGCCAAACATTTCAATTTTAGCGGAGGTGCCAAATCATTTTTACTTCCCCAGTACAGGAAGTATTAGGGGAAGTTATGTAATCGGTAAGAAATTCGATGTTCACACGGAGAAAACTATATTCTTGCGGCAAGAAGATATCTTCCTGACATTATCTTCTTACAGAATTAAATTAAAAAACATTACTCATGCTTTGTATAGCTTGGATGGTAAAACTCTATTCTCATCGAGAGAATCACCTAGTAGTGTCTACTATACCCTATCACCAACTGGTGTCTACTATAGCCTATCACCTAGTGGTGTCTACTATAGCCTATCACCTAGTGGAGTCCACTATTCACTATCACCGACTGGTGTCTACTATAGCCTATCACCGACTGGTATCTACTATTCCCTATCACCTACTGGTGTTTACTATTTCCTTTCACCTACTGGTGTCTACTATATCCTATCACCTAGTGGTGTCGACTATTCCAAACCACCGACACAAAATACAGACTAAAATTTTTTGGGCGCCAGAAGAAATTTTCTTTACCTCAAGAACATTTTTTCTTGCCACAAGAATATTATTCTTGCCACAAGAATATATTTTTCTCTGTTCAGTTTTCACTGGGATTTCACATTTTGGGAGGGAAGGGGGGGGGGGGGGGGTAGAGGGGAGGGTTAACACAAAAACTCTAATAACTGCCGTTGAAATATATATATATATATATAGATAAAAGGGGGCTCAACTCATAATTCCCAATAACTCCCGATGAAATGAATGTATCGACACAAAATTAGCATGAGGATTTAGAACCCACTATGTAAATTAAATATTGAATCGGTCAAGAACGGAGGGAGAGAGAAAACGTAATTGATTAAGTTGGGCTGGGGAAGTTCATAGCCAGTGATTCACTGACGACTTTTTTTTATTTGTTCATGTTCATAAGATGCTCACTTACAAGTTTTAGAAAATCGACAATGGAAAGTGATGTCATCTCTTGATCGCGTGTGCATTCAGTAGGGTTTAGCAAAAAAGAATTTAGATAAACACTATAAAAACATGTTTAGGATTAGTTGTGCAATGTTTATTTATTTATGAGTTTGTTTAGTCTCGATATCATACAATGAAGGCGCTGTCTGCCTTCATATAACTTACGCTAAATCATAGAACTTGGCAGAAGGCAAGTAATTAAATGCAGAGGATTAATGCGATTATTAATTATTTTCTTAGTTTATCTGATTGGTCGAAGATAATACTTTTTTTAAGATACATTTTTCTGAGAGGGCATCGGTAGCTCATTACGTGCTTGCTTACTGAGCACAAAATCGCGGGTTCAAAGACCTTAATTTACATTATCTGAAGGTAAAATAAACTTAAGCACGCCATCCTTTGGATGAGACATGAAGCGATGGTCCCGAGCATGTACGATGTCAGGTACTCGTTAAAGACCCCTATCCTAGGTGAATAAAAATTAAGGGCAGGCTCTCCCATAGTAGAGTCGGGCTCATGTCCACCAGAGTGACGAAAGAACGCTCTGGTAGTAGGCGATATGATATAGTTAAAGCCCGGGCTTGAGTCATAATAACTAACTATATTTTGGGATCTCACACAGTAACTGGGTTCGGTTGTCTCCCTGAATATTTCTAGTACTGGCTCTGACCACATGAAGGGCCCTCTTGAATCTTCCTTGTCCAGTCGGTCTGCTTTCTCACCTATGTGAAAGTCGATCGAGACGATTATAGGAAGGAAACCTGTAATACTGGAGGACTGGCTACCTCAATTCGTTTCTTACCTTTTTATAATTATAATATATTTTTAAAATAAACATAAATATATTCATATATAGTGAAATAGTTACACTTAACAGAAAACAATGAGCCGTCTGTGTACCCCTTTGACTTTCGTAGATCCGCCACTGATCTGACACTACTGGTACTAGCCCGTTTTACTGACATAAGTGTGAGCTGTCTACAGACTACTGTTAACAATACATATAAGTTTACAAGGTGATATTGTCACGGTAGAGGAGACTGTCTTTGTTCAACATGATAGTCTTGGATTACTTCTCTCACACTCTCTCATCATCTTTCACAGTGTCCTTCTTAGTTAGTTATAGTAACTCATGCCCGGGCTTTAACTACGAGGTCATTCCGCCTACTATCAGAAGCTCTGGTGGACATGAGCCCGACTCTACTGTGGGAGTCCTAAATTTTGCCTACTCAGGCTCGGGAACATCGCTTAACATTCCATCTGAAGGACGGCGTGCTCAAGGTTTTTTCACCTTCTAGATAAAAAACTTGAAAGCCTTGGTCGGGTTTCGAACTCGCGATCTTGAGCTCAGTAGGCAAGCTTGCTATCTCTGAGCTACCGGTGTCCTCTAGTGTCGTTCTTACCCCTTCACACCGGCATTAGGGGATATCGACACTTTCAAAATAAGGTATATATTTCAGTTCTGGTTCTATGCACCATTTTAAAGATGCTTAACTGAAAGATAAAAAAAAGTCACTGGCAATAGATTTCCGCAGCTATTTTTTCGCAATCCCACTAAAACCAATACATAGATTTTGTTTAAAATCAATAGTTGTCTTATTCAGGATTATCTGAGACCTCATACTAAATATCGTGTTGATATGTTACATCGACAGTTAGAATCGAATAGTCGAACAGCATAGGTTTACTTTCCGATCGTCCGGATACGCCTCGACCCGAACTGTTCATGCGGCGGCATCGCGATTGCAGAACATGTAGTCCTCGAATGTTTGCTGTATGAACAGACCAGAGTGGAGTTGATTCGAGGGATTGGATCATACCTGGCACTGAACTTGATGACGGAGAACAGCTACCCAGTATTGCGACGGTTCGTTGGCTCCTGGCGGAAGCAGAAGAGACCAGTATGACTGGCCAGGGACCAATGATCGCGACAGATTGGCCGGCTGTTGGTCGCCTCCAACCCCCCGCTTTGATCCCGAGCCCCCTCGATATACGACGGACGGGTGATGTTGCACATGCACCAAGTAAACCCAAGAACGTTAATAACAAATTAAAAAAAGAGAATATAGCTATACAAATATCGGCTCTATAAACGCTAAAAAAATATATATATTTATATAGGATGTGGCCATAACAGTACTTTCTTATACCAACCACGTTTTTACAGATCACTCCCCCTCCCCTCGTTCAAATTCATTTCATACGGGCATTACTGGATATAAGAAAGTAATGCGCTGGCTTCAATGATTTTCATTGTACAAATAAATATTACTGTAACTTTCAATAGGAAACCGTTTTGGTGTAAATCAAGCAAAAATCTAAAACAAATCGGTTTCAAGACATCATTTTAGGATTTTCGGTTTTTGGTTTGACTTCCAAAAAAAATGTGTTTTATTTTAAGAATGTACCTTTCAGGATTCTCTAAATTTTTTATTTGAAGAGACTTTTGATTAGGTCATAAATATAAATAGGATCTTGTAAAATGTATATAAGCGAGAGCTCAAAGTGTTCCAATCACATATACAGATAAACATTGAGAAAGTGGTTAAAATGTGTTGAGGAGCCTTTCAACCTTGAAATTCCTTTGAAAACTGGATCTCGGATTTTTGCACGATCTTATACATCAGAATCGATATAAACATATCGATATTTTGCTAAACAATAGCGATATCATTGATATATCTCTTATCGCCACAAATCCCAACTAATGGTCGGAATGACTCACAATCAGTGGTTCGGTGTGTGACAGTATCTTAGTCAACTCAAACAGCTACAAAGACCAGTCAGTCATTGCGGCTCGCCCTTGGCCACCCGGACGACCCCGGCTAATCATACCCTTCTTAGGATAAGCAACTCTGTCTCTACCTAGCATTTTGGGCTCCACCAGCTACCATCTTTTTTTTTTATTCTTAGTTTTTTTTTTTTTTTTAATGTCCTTAAGCTTTCCAACTACGGAACGAAGGACGAGCTATTTTAAGATACTGACTATTAGTTGTCATCTTGTTTTGAACATGAGTAGAGAATTCATGAAAATCACAGCTACACGAAATACGATTAAAATTTGATGTTCAGTTTTCCCAGCATTTTCAAAATGAATATATCGATATGAAATTTTATATTTGTATCCAGAAACCGGTAAGGACACCTACCGATTTTCAACCAAATCGGCGAAAGGTAATGGTAGGGGATAAGAAAGGCTTAACACGAAAATTCTAATAACTGCCCATGTAATGAATATATACACACACAATTTCATATCTAATTTAAAACCCCCAAAAGACGATGCATCCTTTGTTTTTCTTTTATTTTTTTATATGAGGCGATAAAACCTGGGCTAGAGTCACAATAACTAACCAACTGGTGGCTTTATTTATTTCCAGTTGTTCTAAACTATCAAATAATCTGCTTTTAAAGCAGAAATGAAAGTGATAAATACCTTCGGTTGGACCAAAAGTGACTATTGTCGATAATATGGGTCACGAAAGTGGACCGATAAACCTGACGATGGTATAATGTGAAAACCTGTAGTTTATTAATAACTTTTTTTGTGAAGTTGACAATATATAAAAAAAATAGGTTTATTTAATTTTTAAATGTTACAATCAAGTTTTTTTTTTTTAATCAACACTCCCCTCCTCCAGGATAATATGTCAGATTTTCTCAAAATCTTACAATTTGTCGAAGTCCTTGGGGCCCAAGAGCTTTCTAATGACAATTTTATTCAGTAAATCACAATTTCATCACCAATATTTAATTTGACTGTGTGTATGAATCCTCCTTATAGATAGATCAGGGGTGGCCAACCCAAATGATCTTGTGAGCCACTTTGGAAATGTATTATAATCCCGTGGGCCGCTTATAAAATTATATATCCCCATATTAGAACAGAGTGACGAAAGAGCGCTCTGGTAGTAGGCGATATGACCTCGTAGTTAAAGCCCGGGCATGAGTCATAAAACCTAACCTAATCCCCATATTAGATTTGGACCCACTACAAAAAATTTAAAACGGAATGAATTATTATCATTGTTTTTATTATCATTCATACATATTAACATAGATAATATAATAATGAAATAATATTTAATTTGTGAAATATTTGCTTCTCAACTCTTTCACTTAGCTTTTGCAAGTCGATCTCAATGCGTGTCTTTGCACATGCTTTGTAAAGTTGTGATGAATCTCGCGGGCCGTAAAATTATTCAAGGCGGGCCGCGGGTTGGCCACTCCTGATTAAGATGGTAGCGAAAATCGAACTCAGGACCCAGGGCCGTATTTAGGATCTGTAGACCCCTGGGCAGAACCTGTGGTGCAGGCCCTACCGGGGGAGGGGAGAGGGGGGGGGGGGGGGGGGAGGTAAAATTAACCAATAGCATTTTAGAGAAATTTTCTAACTAAAAAACTAAGAAGTAACATTTGAAGTAAATGTTTTACTATACAGTGTTTAGAAGATAATGAATTGATGAGATAATAAAAATGGATAGAACAGAAAATCATTAATCTATTCAATCATTAAGGTAACCTATGAACAACTAGTCTAGCTCAATATTTGAATTATCCATTCTGTTAATAACTATGAACAACGTAAGTCTCATGGTATAAAATATTATAAATTGTCCATTTAAGGTTGCGTATTACAAAAAATATTGTTTTAAATGTTTTCCTTTATAGATTTATGTTTTGTAAAGACGTGTACAGTCTGTATAAAGTATATTTTGTTTTATTGGCTTTACTGTATATTGTAATAATTATTGACCTTTAAAAACTAACTAAAACTATGAAAAATGTGTGTGTGTAGTAAATTCTGCGTCCAACGATTACTCACGAAAAAATGATGGGTGCCAACTGAAATTTTGATAGTAGATACAGTAGATTCTCGTTAAGTGCTCGCATTCGGGGCTCTATGAAAAAAAATTAAAATTTTTAAACAGTTTTTCTTTGTGGTGCGGCCCCATAGGCTGCAGCCTAGATAGCCTGCCCGTAAATACGGCCCCTACTAATTATAGTTGATCAGTAAGTACAGTATACAGAGAGGGCCTCAATTAGTTAATGGCATGGCCGTGTGTGCTTCATTTAATTATAAATTCCTCTTAGCTACCTGAGCCACAATCTGGCTCTCCGATCACACTACAATTTCATCTCAACAGTTTACAAGAAGGAATATCTTTAAAAATATGAAATGAAATATGAATTTAAAAATTGATCGTCTGTATGTATACTATTAAAGTTTTGTATGTATATTGACTTTTTGACAATTTTTTTTATTTATTTAGAAGTCCATTGCATGTTATATATAAGTCTTAGAGACCATCTTTAAGTATGCTGTATTACTTCCTCAGATATACGAATTGGTATATGTAATCGGTCAAAAATTTGATGCGGAGTTTTCAACGGAATTTCGTGTTTTGCGATCTCTTGATACCTAAAATAAAAAAAAAATATCTGTGTCTGTGAACACAATAACTCCCGATACAATGAATTTATCAACACAAAATGTTCATTTGTATATTCAAAATCCCATAACACTTGATCATTTTCAGCCTAAAAAAAGGGGGGGATATGAGAAGGGGGTCAACTCACAAGCCTCAATAACTGTCGATATAATATATCGACATGAAATTTCATATTTAAAGTCAAAACTCCATGAGGACAAAACCTGTTAAATGTTGAGATCGAAATCTACAGAAGAGAAGAGGGGGTTCAGGGGATGGGGGTCAACTTGCTAGCGCAAACAGTCGACTGGTTTTGGAGCGGGAGCGAAAACTTAACTGATTAATTCGTTCTGGGGAAGTACATAGCTTGTGAATCACGGACGTCTTTTTGTTTACTATTATCATTACCTTCATTAGTTATTTACTATTTACTTTATTGTTAATTTATTTTTATTTTTAGCTCTTCGAAACCTCAGGAAAGCAGACTTATCTTTAAGAAGTATAAAATATTTATAATTAAAAGAAGAAAATAGCATTTATAATATTTATTAATATTAGAAAATTTATATTTATTTATCTTTTATTTTTTATAGGTTAGATTAGGTTTTATGACTCATGCCCGGGCTTTAACTACGAGGTCATATCGCTTGCTACCAGAGCGCTCTTTCGACACTCTGGTGGACGTGAGCCCGACTCCACTGTGGGAGTCCTAAATTTTGCCTACTCTAAATTTTTATTCACCTAGGGTAGGGGTCTTTAACGAGTACCTGACATCGTACAGGCTCGGGACCATCGCTTAACGTCCCATCCGAAGGATGGCGTGCTTAAGTTCATTTTACCTCCCAGATAGCCGGGTTTCGAACCCACGATCTTGAGCTCAGAAGACAAGCACGCATTCCACTGAGCTACCGGCGCCCTCTCTAATTTTTATATAATTTGTAAGCTATTTACGTATCCAAATATGGTTAAAATGTTTATGATTAAATTAAAATAAATATTATTATTATTGAACTTTTATTTTTTCCAAAACAATAATAAATTAACACTCATGAAACTATAATGCAAAACGTCACTTAAGTTAAATTAGTCATATTATAGTATGAACATTGAACTGAGTTGAAAATGTAAGGGAAGTATGAAGGTAGAAGAGAGAATATTTGGGGCTACTGGAGTGGTTTGTGTAGATAAGCCCAGGTATGAAGAGGTTGAGATGCTCTCAAGTGGGGGCTTAGTGGGCGCTGGAGCAGGGGCTTTAGCTGGGGGCTTGGAATACAGTAACCTTCCATTGTTTTGAAAAACATATTACAGATACAGTAGAACGTCGATTAACTGGACTTTCTAGAACATTATCTCATAAAATCTTGCAATTATCAAATTTTGCTATATCTACAAGTTGAGTGAATTCTTTCGTCGTTCTGCTTTCTAATTGGTTTTTTTGCATTTACTTTCCTACAGAAATTTCAATCCAATGGCCTAAAAGTCAAAAATATGTTGAAAAATCTCCGACTAAAGATGTTAAAAGTGAGAAAAAATCGTCTCCAGCCAAGAAAGTAGCCCTTAGAGAAAATGTAGATAAGAAGTCATCTGTTCAAGACAATTTGAAGAAGAAGAAGAAGGGGAAAGGCAAGGAAAATGTAGAATTAGTGTCAAACAAAAGAAGAATAAAGTTGTCGACGGGAAACCAAAGGACTTCGATGACAGTAAGCATTTAGCTTAGTTTGTGATACAAATTAAATATATATTGACCGGAGAGGGCGCCGGTAGCTCAGTGGTATGCGTGCTTGACTTCTGAGCTCAAGAACGTGGGTTCGTAAACCGACCGAGGCCCTTAGTTTATTTTATCTGGGAGGTAAAATAAACTTAAGCACGCCGTCCTTCGGATGGGACGTTAAGCAATGGTCCCGAGCCTGTACGATGTCAGGTACTCGTTAAAGACCCCTATCCTAAATGAATGAAAATTTAGGGTAGGCAAAATTTAGGACTGCCACAGTAGAGTCGGGTAGCAAGCGATATGACCTCGTAGTTAGAGCCCGGGCGTGAGTCATAAAACCTAACCTAACCTATATTGACCTGTCTTCGAAAAATCTCCACGCCGCGTAGTGTCGAAAAAAATAGTCGGTGTTATTCTTCCCTAGCACGAATTTATTTATTTATTTTACTCTCTCTCCAAAACCAATCGACCATTTGTGCTAAAAAGCAATAATTTGACTTATTTAGGGGCTTCTGAAACGTCGGTTTTGAGTTGAGTCTCTTTCTCTGATCCACACCAATTCCCTTCTATCGCATTCGCTGAAAATTAATAGGTGTCGTTCTTGTTGGGTTCTGGATACATATGCACAATTTCATATTGATACATTCATTCTATCGGGCGTTATCGTGTTCACAAATGCATACAGACACATTTTTAACTTTTTTGGGAATCTGGCCGCCTGAAAATATGAAATTTATGTCAAAACAACATATAATCGAACATCCATTTAGAAAAAAATTGGTGAATCATCGACAATGCATTTCTTCAGCACGAATTAATTAACTAAGTTTCCGTTGTTCCTCCAAAATCAATTGACCGTTTGAATCTACAATCAATAGTCGAATTACATACGGACTTCAGAATCCTCATACTAATGTTTGTGTCGATACATTCATTATATCGTCACGTATTAGGATTATGAAGTTGAGACCCCTCCTCCGTTCCCACTTTCCCTTCTCACCCAATGTTCTTAAAATTAACAGCTGTCGCCCTTATGAGATTTCGAATTTAAATATAAAATTTGATATCGATAAATGCATTTATTAAAATTTTTGTGATAAGCCCCCTCCCCTAATCCTTCTCTTTTCTCAAGCCGATATGACTGAAAATCATATCAAGGTGTCGTCCTTATGGAGTTCTGCATACAAAGTTAAAATTTCCTGTCGATTAATTAACTATATCGGGAGTTATCGTGACACAAAGACATTTTTTATTAATTTCAGCAGAACTCTTGGTTTAGTTCACTTGATAATGCCGTAAGAGGTGAAACTATATTCGTGTAATTTTGACAAATATTGTGAAAATATTGACAAGTAGTGTGTATGTGTGATTTTTTTATTTTAATTCTAATTTTAATTTTGTGTAAGTTTCGGGTCGGAAAACAAGAAAACTCGGTGAAAACTTAACATCGACTTTTGGGCCGATCACATGTACATCGTTTAGTTGTACCTCATATGTACTGTTCTGAGTTGGTTATTAGAAGACTATATGAGGAGTTTGGAGCCAGAGCGGACCAACTGGTTTAAACTGAACAGGAAGAAAATGGCAATTGAAAATTGAGTACACTTTGTTTATCTCCATAAATGGGCCCCAAATATTTATTTATATTTGAAATTTTAGAATAGTATTGGATGAGTGATCCCTTTTTGTGTTCTATAAAGTTTTTGAAGGCCGTATGATCCATTGTGACTTTGAAAATATATGCACAAAATTTTTGTGGACTAAACTTAAAGTGCTGCTATCTATCACTGAAGTGAAGAAACTAAGTGATTCACACTGGTTTTGAAAAAAGGGAACCTATGCCAACATCAGGATGGTAATAACTCATTTTCCGAAAAATTGTGGGTTGGTCCGCTCTGGCTCCAAACTCCTCATATATAGTAGCCATATATTCTTGTGTTGTGGTTGGTTACCTTTGGATGTAGCCTCTCTAGCTCGTGTCCAATGGCCAGGAGATCAGGGAGCACCTGGGCCACGATATAGCCATGGGCCAGTCCGAGGGTGCTCCGTAGCCGTTGGAGGCCACACTTCTTGGTGAACAGACCGCTTCGTTTGATCCGGGATCTCATATACTGCCAGCATAGAGCTCGACCCACCGAAACTATTTCAGCTTTTTCCTGTTATAAACATACCCATCAGTTATAATATAATAAATATAATGTTAAAAATAAAAATGATAACTTAGGCAACGGTAGGCATTTTTTAACCTCTTAGAGAGAGTTCTATTTCATAGGTAGAACTCCCTCCCGGGGTTATGGATGCCAGTAAATAACTAAATAAATAATACCGTTATAGAGATATGGCTAATATGCATCGTACCTAAGGTCAATAAAAAAACAGAAACACTCCACTCAAGCACAAATGTACTACACTTCTTTACACCTCATTACTACGACCACTGCTCACATACGCTTGCCCTGTCTGGCTGGGGGCCAGCAAAACAAACATTAACAAATTAAGGAAGTTTGAAAACAAGGTTCTCCGACTTGCAGTGAAGGCCCCTTGGTTCGTCCGAAACAGTCAAATCCGGCGTGAGTTGGGAGTGCCGGAAGTTGCAGACCATATCACCCAGGTTACACAGCAGTTCCACGATGGTCTTGTCGATGTGCCGGCCGCTACCTTCTTCACCCTCGGTCGGACCACCCCCAACAGGCGACTCAAACCTCGGCTATACCGGGACATTATATAACCCTTGCTCTTGTATATAATATGATTTGTTTCTCTTTTAATGTGTAGAGCACTAAGTGTGCTGAGCCAATAAAAATGTTTTTTTTTTGTTTTTTTTTTTTTTTAAATAAAAATAATTTAAATATTCGTTGCCATGCGTTACAATACAGAAAATGTATTGTACATTCTTTGGAGCCCAATAACTTTATAGTCTTGGTTCTATCTCAGATCTGAGCGCATTCGAAAAGTGTTTGAAGTCAAGTTCAGTTCAAAATTTAATAAACAATGAAAGAAACAATTTTTCGTTCACAATTTCGCAAACCGGGCCTTCAAAAAATGTATAAAATATAAAATGTGCCTTTTAGTATTTTTACAACTTTTATTCGAAGAAAGTATTGATTAATTCATAAATATAAACGGTATCTTGTAAAATGTACTTAAGCCCCGAAGTAAATTGGTCTCAATTTTCGTCTGATTTCGGCCAAAATCTAATCAGATCTAAGTTATCACATGTAAGATCTTCATATCAAATTTCGAATTCATTATTTCAATTGCTTTTGAGTTAGAGCACTCACAAAGTTCCAATCACAGAATTACAGAGAAATCATCGGGAAAATTGTTGAAAGGTGTTCAAGAGACATTAAAACAAAAATGTTCAAAGAAATTCGATCTCGGATTTTCGCATAAATACAATACTTTCTTACACTAAAGTTTTAGGAAAGTAAAAATATATATACATATATTCGTAAAATTATTCTAGTGCACCACTGGCATTACAGTTACCAGACTTAAGGAAGTGTTTCCCGACTAATTTTCCAAGGTTCAATTGAAACATTAGAATAAATTAAATAGTAAATCATTAACTAATATTTCATTGATACCAAAAATCCTTTTGAGATCATCAGCAGATATTGTCTTAGGCTCATTGAGAAGAAAGAAAGCTACATACCTCGGACTTGGTACTCCAGCCAAGAGAATGTGAAAGTTTCCTCGAGACGGTCTGAGCAGTGTGGGAGAATCGTCGGGGACCCGGAGTTGGAATCTTGTCCATCCCTCGACTGAAACAAGAACAAAAACATATGTCAATATATTGAAAAAAAAACTTTTTTTGCAGTAGTACATGTATATATAATTATATTTAAAAAATATATACACATAGCGTTAGTTATTATGCATGCCTGGGCTTTAACTACGAAGTCATATTGCCTACTACCTGAGCGATCTTTCGTCACTCTGGTGGACATGAGCCCGACTCTACTGTGAGAGTCCTAAATTTTGTCTACCCTAAATTTTTAATCACCTGTGGCAGGGATCTTTAACGGGTACCTGACATTGTACAGGCTCGGGACCATCGCTAACGTCCTATCCGAAGGACGGCGTGCTGAAGTTTATTTAATCTCCCAGATTTCGAACCCACTTTCTTGAGCTCAGAAGGTAAGCATGCATACTACTGAGCTACCGGCGACCCTTTATATATATATTAGGTTAGGTTTAGGTTAGGTTTTATGACTCATGCCCGGGCTTTAACTTCTAGGTCATATCGCCTACCACCCGAGCGCTCTTTCGTCACTCTGGTGGACATGATCCTGACTCTACTGTGGGAGTCCTAAATTTTGCCTACCCTAAATTTTTATTCACCTAGGGTAGGGATCTTTAACGAGTACCTGACATCGTACAGGCTCGGGACCATCGCTTAACGTCCAATCCGAAGGACGGCGTGCTTAAGTTTATTTAATCTCCCAGATTTCGAACCCACTTTCTTGAGCTCAGAAGGTAAGCACGCATACCACTGAGCTACCGGCGCCCTCTTTATATATATTATATATAAAATATTGATTATTAAAAATATAAATATTAACTGATATAATATCGGTTGATGTATATTATAAACTATGTTTTGTGTATCTAATTATCATGTTATAGTTCAACGGAAATAAATATAATAATTATTATAAAAGGCATACAAAAAAATAAATATATGTTTTCTTTAAATTTAGGAATTTCGCTTAAATGTTATCTGTTCGTTGAAATATATTATTTCCCTCTTCGGTGGAGCTTATTTCGCTGATAAGCACAAGGCCTTGCTTTACAAGAAAAAGAAAATAATAAATAAATAAAAGAATAGCTTACTTGCGTCGCCATGGGAAAAACATGAGCGTATAGGGCAAATTTAGCGGAGGACGAACCACTTTACGTCGACGAAAACGTAGTATCATTACTTCTCACTGGGGGAGCAACACATACTAAATTAGAGGAATCTTTTAAGAATATGTTTGGGTAGTTGAACTGAGAGAACCTGTTTATTTGAAGTGTACAGTTTCAACACAAGCTAACTAACCACCCACGTTATCTTATCTAATATTAAATTATCTACCTGTCTCACTTTCTCTTTTCTTGAAGGGGGGGCTCAACTCAACTTACTTCAAAATATTCTCGGATTTATTTTTATTTAGATAGCCTCTTCATAATTTCTGAATCAGAATTGAGCTCAATCAATCCTTAGTAACTTTGGCCTTGTGTAGACTTGCAGTTGTATTGGGAAGCCATTGAAATCATTCTCACGCCATCAGCCATAATTAAATATTAAAAATATTATATATATATATATATATATATATATATATATGACTCATGCCCGGGCTTTAACTACAAGGTCATATCGCCTACTAGCAGAGCGCTCTTTCGACACTCTGGTAGACATGAGCCCGATTCTACCATGAGAGTACTAAATTTTTATTCACCTAAGACCCTATCTTAGGGGTATTTAACGAGTATCTGACATTGTACAGGCACGGGAGTTATGTCTGGATCTATTGTTATCTATCCACCAAGTCAGCAGCTTCCTATATATACCCCCACCGACTCTACAGAATCATCTTCAGTAGTCAGATAGGACTTATAGAGTTAGTATCATAGACTAGTTTTGTATTTTAGAATAAGGTAAAATAAACTTTGCTTTTTAAAAAACCTTTTATTTATAATCAACACTTAACTGGCGCCCGAACAGGGACCGCAGTGAGTCAGTGCGATATATTGTGACCATTTGTTCCGATAATCTTTTGCCTTTTGTGACCAGTTGTCACCTTCGTTCGCGAAGAAGATTGTGCGCTGACGTAGACTTAGTCTTTTACCTGCGGTAATCAGACCTTGTGAACAGTGATTGTGTTAAGCCCGAGGTGTGGTCACTTCCCCATCAAAAGGATTAATCATCGCTACATAAGAAGACATCGTAACTGTGAGTCAAAACTATTTGAGTACTGTCGTTTTAACATCTTAACATTTTAGTGTATTCTTTTGTTGTACGAACTCATCAAAATTTCACACTCCCGAAATATTTTGAGACCTGCGGTTCTTAGACCTAACATGGCCGCAATAAATCATGACCTCAGACGTGAGGATTATGATCATATCCCGAATTATGGCGGGAACCCAACAGAACTACTATACTTCATTTCCGCTGTAGAAGGGGTTGTTTCCGCCGTTTGTGCTGAAAATGTAGCCCAACGAGCCACAAATCATTTTTTGTTACTAAGCAAAGTTAAGGCCAGACTTACTGGCTCAGCCCAATCGCTGATACTTACCCACCCCGTGAATTTCATTTCCGAATTATTAAACCTATTACGAAGAAACTTTGCAGACTCCAGAACACACGAAGCTCTCAAAGCCGAAATATATAGCTCAAAACCCTATCCAAGGGAAACCCCCACTGAATACTTAAATCGCCTGGAAAACATAAGACACCTGATTTATGCAAAATATAGTATAGACAGAGTGGCTGAGAACGTTCTAACAGTCTCGATGTCGTATGTAGAAAAGGAAATAATAAACCACATGTATTCTAATCTCCCTTGGCAACTTACAAACCATATCATGTCATTTAACCCCGAATCGTTAGAAGACATGCGTAGAATTTTGAATACAAAATGCTCCTTTATTATAGAGCAACTATATAGAAAGGGTGGCAGCTCCCAAAAACCATTTGAACCCAACATGAGACGCGAGCCTAATCACGCAAGATACCAAAATCAAACTCAACCTCAGTTTACCCCCAGCTACCCACGACACGATCATATTCCACAAAACCCACAACATTTTAGACCACAATATGGCCCTCCACAGTATTCCCCCAGACCGCAATATCGTCCCCCACAAAGCCAACAATCTTTTAGACCTCAATTTAATGCACGACCCCCCAACGGTTTCCCACCTACTGTCTCCATGAGAACATGGAACCGCCCTAATGTCAAAAATTTTGTTTCCCCCTACGAGTTAACACACATTCAAGACTATGAGCAATCCCCAGAATATCAAGAGCCCACAGAAAATTCCACAATACAAGCATTAATGTCAAGGATTGAAAAATTAGAAATTGAAGCTAAATCCAGTCAAGAATCTTTTTTAAATTCCGGCAACAGTCAGAACTGTGTAAGCCCAACTCAGCCCCATTCGAATTAAATACAGTTAATAAAACTCTTCCATATTATTTGGATAATCATGGCAACACATGGTTAATAGACACAGGTTCCAGTAAAAATTACGTTAACCCCCAAATAATATCACACAACACCCGTAAATATAAAGAGAAATTTGTCATAATCACTCCAGCAGGAAGGAGAGAAGGAGGAGAATTTATTATAATAAATTTGAAAAAATACTTCGATATAGATAAATGGGTAAAAATGTACATCTTTCCTTTTTCTGACAAATATAATATTCTCTTAGGCAATGAGACCATGAGAGATCTTGACCTTAACATTGATTTTAAAACTAACACTTTGAATAGTAACTATAGGAAGTTTCAGCTTCATTACACTATGACAGAAAACCACAACAACAAAATAACTAGAGTTAAGGATAATAATATCAATAAGGACACTATTAATAATAATAAGATAGAATTACAAGTAGGCGTAAATTATGTAGAATTACCAGTAAATAATAAGAATAATTTAAGGACGGGATTAATTAAAGAAAAAAAAAAGAAAAATTTCGAAATACAAGAAGGTGTCTATGTACTAAATGGTAATAAAGTTAAATGTCGGGTCCTTTCTCAGGAGCTCATGACCATTTGTCCCGAGCCAATGGAAACAGACGAAATTGACATCCTTAGTGACGAACTCCATGAAAATAGTAATCAAATAGAAGAAATAAAGAAACAAATCCCTACATTAATTAGAACAGAGCACATGAACATAGAGGAAAGGACTAAATTAATCAACTTACTGACAGACTTCCCTGAAATCATAAAGAGAGAAGAGGACCAATTAAGCGCAACCAATTTACTAACACATTCAATAAAAACTAAAGACGACATCCCAGTGTACTCTAGAAATTATCGATACCCTCAAATCTTTCGGGAAGACATTAGAATAGAAATAGACAAACTTCTTCAAAATAAAATAATCCAAGGGTCCACGTCTCCCTATAATTCCCCGATATGGGTTGTACCTAAGAAACCAGATGCCTCAGGGAAAAGAAAAGTTAGGATGGTTATTGATTACAGGAAGTTGAATGAAAAAACTATTGACGACAGGTTCCCTCTACCAAATATTGAAGATCTATTTGGGAAAATAGGGAGAGCCACTTATTTTAGTGCAATAGATTTGGCTTCCGGTTTCCATCAGATCCAAATGGATCCTGAATCAATACCTAAGACCGCCTTCAGCACCGAAGACGGGCATTTCGAGTTTTTGAGAATGCCCTTTGGTCTTAAAAACGCGCCTCCAACTTTTCAAAGGGCCATGAATTCCATTTTCGCCAGAATTCCAAACGTTTTAGTATATATGGATGACATCATTGTTTATTCAGATAGTCTCGAAGAACACATAAAACACCTTCGGACAGTATGCCTACTCCTTAAAAAGCACCATTTAAAAATACAATTGGACAAAACAGATTTCTTTAAAAAGGAACTGCTATTTCTGGGTCACATCATATCAGAAAAGGGCATCCAACCTAATCCAACAAAATTAAAAGCTATCAGTGATTTCCCTATTCCTCAAAACCAAAAGCAAATCAAACAGTTTTTAGGATTGACTGGATATTATAGGAAAATGATTCAAAATTATGCAAAAATTGCCAAACCCGTTACAAATATGCTCAAAAACGATACACAAATAAACCCAACCGACAAAGAATACGTTACAGCTATACAAACTCTCAAAGATATGCTCCAAAACAACCCTATACTTCAACTACCAGACTTCGACAAGACTTTCATATTAACAACTGACGCATCAAATTACGCAGTAGGAGCGGTACTTTCACAGAACTTTGACGGAAAGGACCTTCCTATAGCCTACGCTTCTAGAACACTTAACAGACATGAAGAAAACCTAAGCACAATAGAAAAAGAATTACTAGCCATCGTTTGGTCATGCAAACATTTTCGGCCATACATATACGGACGCAAATTTATAATACAGACTGACCATAAACCATTACAATATCTGCACAACATGAAAGAACCAAACGCAAAAATGCTCCGATGGAAATGCCATCTAGCAGACTACAACTTTGAAATAAAACATGTAAATGGAAAAGGTAATTACGTAGCAGACGCTCTCTCTAGGAATCCTCCCCAAGAATGTAACGCACTTGACACTAGTACAGACAATGAAATTAACCCCCAGGATGCAGTAGATAAATTCCTTGAATCATTAGACAACCCTCCTGTAGAAACTTTCAATGATGAGGATATAGAACAGTTCGCTAGAAACCTCAACATAGAAATTGAAGAGGAAATCTTAGCCCCGGAAACTTGCCCAGTAGCAAACAATGACGACTCAGACAGCCTCGTAACAGTCCATTCCCAAATGAGCTCAAACAGCCAAATAGGAATTATAAATGACCCAAACAAATTCGTAAATTTAGAAAAATATCAAATTATAATTAAGAGAGGTAATCCCAACTTGACGAAACGCATCCCACTATTTAACTCAACAAAAAAACGACTCATATGGTACACGGCCTGGCCTTACGTAAAAGACTTAGAGAAAAGTTGCTTAGAATATCTGGATCCCAATATAACTTACGGTATATATTGTTCTGACGCAAAGCTAGCTATAGAAAACGATATTTTAGACGAGATTTTCAAACAATTCCACAGTATAATAGAAACCAGCTATCCTACTGTCAAAATTAAGAGATATCTCCATATGGTTGAAGATATAGAAGACCAAGAACAACAGCAAGAACTAATAATCGCAAAACACATAGGTAAAACATGTCATAGGGGAATCAACGAAGTCTTTACATCACTAAAGAAAAAATATTACTGGCCAGGAATGCTTACGGAAGTTACAAAGTACGTAAACAACTGTCACATCTGCAAAACAACTAAATACGAACGTCACCCCCCTAAGCCGGAATTTCGAGTTACTCCAACGCCTAACAAACCCTTCGAAAGACTACAGATGGACACTTTACATTATCAAAACCAACTGATACTGACTATTATCGACTGCTTTTCAAAAAAATTGTACGCTTCCCTTATCACTAATACTAACAGCCTCCAAATTATTGACAAACTAAAAATTTATCTCAGTAACTTCCCAACTCCCCTAGAAATTCAAACAGATAACGGTCCAGAATTCGCCAATAAGGGGTTAGAAAACTTTCTACAATACAATGACATTAAATTACGCCTCACTACCCCAAATTATCACAACTCTAATGGCCTAATTAACAGAGCTCACTCCACACTCATCGAGTTAATGAATCTAATAAAAACCCAAAATAAAAACTTTACACTGTACAAAACCCTGCAACTTGCCCTCATAGCCTATAATAATACTCCAAATAGCAATTTAAAACTAACTCCTAACGAAATCACTTTTGGAGTAACAACACCTTCTAAAATATCTCATGATTTCATTTTGGAACAAAAAACAGAGGAATACCATAAGGAAAAGCAAACTATCCACAATGCAATTAAAACCCTAATAGAAAAAGAAAAATCTGATAGGACCACAAATTTAAACGAAAACAGAGAAATCGTCTCAATACCTCATGGCAATATTTACATACAGACAAATGTAAGAAACAAAGCGAAAAACAAATTTAAAAGAGTCATCTATGATAGGAATAAACAAACTGCTAAAATCGGTAGAAATAAAAACATTAAAATTCATCCCAGTCAAATGAGGAGACCCAGAAAATTTGAAAATAGGAACACTAATTCTTCAACCCTCTTCTTACAGGAAAGAAGACAGAATGAAAGCACCGATCCTGCAGTCGCTCCTGATAGCTCTCCTCAGCCAGGGCCTTGCCACTTATAAAGTCACCGATTTATCTAAAGGACCAGGAATTATTCCCGTAAAAATTCAGAGTTCCTACATGATCACCAATTATTTTACATACGTACATTCGATCAATATAACAATATTACAAGAAGAACTGACCAATATTCTTGTAACACTCAACTCAGTAGAAAAATTAAATGCAAACTATTCTTATATAGCCTCCCTACAAAGTCATCTTTCTGTTGCTCAAGTAGAAACACTCAAAGCCCATCTCTCTTATGTACAGAATAAACTAGACCATATCTTTGCAAATACTCGAGTACCCGCCAATCATAATCGTGGTAAAAGGGGCCTTGTTAATGCCTTAGGAACTGCCATCTCTTGGGTAACGGGCAATTTAGATGCCGATGATAAGGAACATTATGACAAAATTATTAATAAAATAGAATCCAACAACTATCATGTGGAACATAATGTTGAAAATCAATTAACCATTAACACGAAATTAATTGATGAGTTCAATAAGGATTTAGATGTAATTAAACAAAACAACTTTAGGATTAAGAAGTTACTAAACTATAATATAAGTAGTATTTTAGCATCTACTCAGCATTACATGCTTCTATATTTTAATATTGCCCTTTTAGCTAATAAGATTAGTGATTTAGATACATCGTTAGAATTTTGTAGGATGAATATCATCCATAATAGTATTATATCAAAGAACGAATTGAGATCTCTAACTGTTAAGAATGATATAAAATTAATTTCCGACTCTCCAGAAATATTATGGCAGATAGGAAAAGTTCAATGTTCCATCACTCCTACACATTTGCATTATTTCCTAAAACTTCCTCTCCAAGTTCCCCTTACCGAAACTTACTTTCTCCTGTCATATCCATATCAGAAGAACGATAACCAAATACTCACCATTCAATCCAACCCTCCTTTGGTTCTTAAACCAAATGTAACATACGTAGGTGCATGCAAATTCATTTTAGACTATTATTATTGCACAAATGTAACAGAAATTGTCAATCCTTGTATTACCACTCTCCTAGTTGATAATAATAACAAACATTGTAAAACATACAGTATTTCTAAACCTAAACCATTTATAAAATATATTAATATTATAAATCAATATCTTATATTCAATACACCTATATTATCTATATATAAAAATAATATAACATTCAATATTAATATTAAAGACACAGTACTCCTTAAGTTAGACTCCAACGAAAAACTCGGTAACTATTCGCCAATGTACCGCTACACTGAAACAGAACCTCTTCAAATTCTCCCACTTGATACCCAAGTACTCTCATTGAATTTAACCTTTGAAGAACTTCACATGCTTAATCTTCAGATGAAACCACTTGAGATCCTCGATGAAGAAGACCACATAGACCACACCTTATACATATATGCACTAATAAGCCTATTGTTCTTCATCTTATTCACACTCATATTAATTAAACTCAGAAAAAAGGTTTGCAGGTGGATCCTCATCAAGGCCGCAAAGTCAGCAATCGAACAACAACAAGATGAGGCCCCTCATGAATCTTCAGTCTACCCAGCTCTTCCCCTACACACCACGACGTGAGGACACGTCTAAATTTACGAAAGGAGGAGTTATGTCTGGATCTATTGTTATCTATCCACCAAGTCAGCAGCTTCCTATATATACCCCCACCGACTCTACAGAATCATCTTCAGTAGTCAGATAGGACTTATAGAGTTAGTATCATAGACTAGTTTTGTATTTTAGAATAAGGTAAAATAAACTTTGCTTTTTAAAAAACCTTTTATTTATAATCAACACTTAACTCGGGATCATCGCCTAACGTCCCATCCGAAGGACGGCGTTCTTCAGTTTTTTATTTTATATTAATATTCATCCGTTTGCATTAATACTCAATAGTTGACTTACATAGTGGCTCCAAAATCCTCATACTAAATTTGTTGTCGATAAATTCATTACATCTGAAGTAATTAGAGTTTTTGAATTGAGCCACCTCTCCGGAACCCCCCTTCTCTTCAGTCGATATCAATGAACTTTGACAGGTTATGTCCTCGTTGGGTTTTGACTTTAAATATATACTTTCATGTCGGTACGTTCATCACAAAGGCAGTTATTGGGGATTTTTGAGTTGAGCCCCCCTATTCCTCCCTTCCCTTTGGCCAATTTGGCTGAAAATCAATAAGTGTCATAAGTGTCGTCTTAGAGGGTTCTGGATTCACAATTCACATAAAATTTTGTGTCGATACTTTCGTTCTATCGGGAGTTATCGTGTTCAATGACACACACAGACAGACAGACATTTGTTTTTGATCACTGGAATCCGGACTTTGGAAAACATGAAATTCTATTGAAAATTCCGCATCGAATTTTTGACAGATTACGTATGATGATTCACAAATCCTTGAATAATATACCTATTGATTTTTTAATCGGTTTTAGAGGGAGAGCAAAGTTCGATCAAGGACAAAGTAGGAGTTGGAAACTAAATTAAATAAAACATAAATTAGAAGCTTGGAGCAGAGAGTAGAGAGGTTCTCATTCTAACCACGTCCATCCTTGAGGCTTTGTTTAACGATGGCTTCATCTATATGCAGTGACAGGTATCTTGAGAGTGTTGTGCTTCCATGGGAGCCTCACAGAGGTATGAGTGTTTAAAGAACAACTAGTCTAGACAACATCAAGCACTGGACATGTCTATAAAAAGGGGACCCTACTTTAATATGAGAAATCAGTCCAAAAAGTCCAATAGGTTTCGGAGGGAGAGCGAAAACTTGAATGATTAATTCCTGCTGAGAAAATACATGGAGGTTCCACCAAAGATTTTTTTAAATATGGACTCATACATGTGCCACTGATGATGACGTTGTTGTGTTGAAAGCTTCTATGAGGAAAAAAAATCTACAGTTGACTTACACAGGGGCCTCTGAATTCTCATACTAAATTTTGTATGAAAAAATTCTTTACATCGGCAGTTATTAGGGTTTTTGTGTTTAGCTCTCCTCTGATCCCCCCCTTCCCTTCAGCTGATTTCGATTATTGATAGGTGTCGTCCTCATGGGGTTTTGAATTTACATATAATATTTCATATAGAAACATCCATTACAACGGCACATTCATCCTTTTTTTTTTTAGGATCAGGAAATGGGAAAGCATAAATTCCATTGAAAACTCTAGATCGAACTTTTGACCGATAACATAAATTCCTCTATACTTCGTATAGCTGGCGAAGTAATGACAGTTGAAAAATAACAGATTACTAAATAGCAACCCATCACTACTTTCAGTTTGAGGGCGCCGGTAGCTCAGAGGTAGCCTGCTTGTCTACCGAGCTCAAAATCGCGAGTTTTCTTATTTGTAAGGTGGGAAAAAACCTTGAGCATGTCTTCAGATGGGACATTAACCTGTACGATTTCAGGTACTCGTTAAAGACCTCCTAACCTAGGTGAATAAATAGGGTTGACAAAATTTAGGTCTTCCACAGTTGAGTCGGGGTCATGTCCATCAACACGAAGAAAAAGCGCTCTGGCACTAGGCGATATGACTTCGTAGATGAAGCCCGGGCATGAGTAACATGGATCAGCTAGAAAAACACTTGATAGAATTCTAAATAAAACTAAAATAATATTTTGGTTTCGTTTAGTCGATGATATATGCATACTGTTTAGCGGCTCAAATAGACGAATAAAACAACTATTTGATTTAGTTTACGGCATATATGAAAAAAAGAACTTACTATAGAAATGGGAGGGAACAAATTAAACTTTATGGAATTAAATTTAAAAATAGTAAACAACAAACTAGAACAGGGCCTTAGCCAGGGGGGGGGGGGGGCGGGGGAGGGGGCGTGCCCCCCTGGCCAGAGCAAAAAAAAAAAGAATATAAAAATTAAATAAACTAAAAAAATAGTTTTTATTAAAAATGTATTTCTTGCAAGTTACCAATAGGATCTTCAAATTTCCCGTGCGTCTGATTCCTAAATCAGCAATCAGCTGTTGCAAGTGCGGGGCAGGCGCCAGAATTTTTAAATATACATGAATTCGATCATTTCATTTCCTCGCTCAAAATCTTCATTTATGTTATAATTTATTCTCTTAAAACTGATTTTACGTGCGCAGTAAAAATGCAAAGAGCAGCAGCAGCAGATGCACGCTATTGGATGTGAGTCATTTAATTCTAAAAGCACAGAAACCATAGCGTGCATTTACTGCTGCTGCCTTTGCATTTTTGCTGCACATGTAAAACTTGAGTATTACAGTCAGTGGTTACCTCAGGGGGAGTTTCTAGGGGTCCAAGTCTTCAAAATTAATAACAAAAAGTCTACAGCGCTAATCATGGAAACTGCAGGCTGTGCCCCCGGGAGCCTATACCCCGACCCCTGTAGCCTAATTTTGCCCCCCACCCCCCCGCTCAAAATCCTGGCTACGCCCCCGAACTAGAATACAATATTTGCAGAAAACCAACAACCACAGACTCCGTCTTACACAATACATCAAACTCACCACAACACACCAACATACCGAATTCTATTCACTACTTCACAGAGCCTACATAATAACATTAAACGAAGACAACAGAAACATAGAGTTCTGAAAATAAAACGGGTACAATAGTCACATTATTTATAATAAACATAAGATAAGACATAAAGTCATTAACAAAATATCTTTAAAATAAGTTTCAAAATTAGAAACAACAAATAAACAGGGACTAAGAAATGTGTGGGATAACCATATCATGGAAAAATGTTAAAACAAATAGGCAATGTACTTAAAAAAGAGGACTTTCGGGTAGATTTCAGAACAAATAATAGAATATACGAACATCTCAACAACACTAAAGACAAAATAAAAACAGAAGATTGTGGAGTTTACCAGCTAGAACTTAGTTCTTGTAATTTAGTTAATGTAGGACAACTGTAAGACCATTTAAAAACAGGATAAAAGAACACAATATCAGAAATAAGGTTACACACTGATACAACATACAACGCAGTAGAATCAACTTTCGTTCAACATATCAACGAAAACAAAACACCATTTTGCCATAAATACAGGCATACAATACCTACATTTTTGTGACAAAGGTACATTACTCAAATCACTGGAACAACTCATAATAAACAGAGCACTACAAATAGGAAATTGTGTGAACGATGAGATCAATCTAAAATATCCACCCCTTTTATCGCCAATAATATAATCCTCCAATCTCTGTGTATACTTATTAACTTTCTCAAAAAACTGTGTATTTTTATTCTAATTTTTTTATTATCATATCTGATTTATTTTATATATGCATATATATTTGTATTTTAATTCGCATATACTATTTAAAAAAAATTTTTTTGTCATTATCATGATTTCAATTTGAGATGAAATTTTATTTTATATAATGTTTTCCATATTTCTAAGAACTAACTGTAAAGGAGGGACAGAGAAAAACTCCGTGGGGGCTGAAAAAAGAGCAGTTTGTGAAATAGATAAAATTAAAAAAATAAAAACACACGTTTTTATTTTTCCTATTTAAAAATTTTAGCGTGGTCAAATATAATTTGACATTTTTATAACACATATCTTAGTGTTATCACTGCTAACTAGCATTTTTATATGTCAAGGACGCCCTAACGCCAACTGCCCGTTCAAAGAACAGCTCTCTTCTGTTATCATTTCTTACTTGTATAATATCTTCACGACAGCTCTTGAGTTAACTCGTGACTAACCGACTAATTTCAAGGCTTGACTGATGGGGCTGGTTTCTGTGACTGGTAAAGCCTAAACCCTGGAACCTGTCTTTGTAAAGCGCCATAATAATTAATGAACGGACGTTTTTTTATCATAATTTATCTACAGGAGAAATCTGATGCAGAAAATAACTTTTTTGAAATAAAAACTTTGAAATTATTCTAAAAAAAAATTCCACTGAATCACTCAATTATGTTTTCGCTATTCCTTTTAGAACCAATCGACCTTTTTCATTAAAAATCGATAGACTTATTAAGGGGATCTGAATCCATGTTCGGCAGTTATTAGGGTTTTTGTGTGGAACCCCATCCTCTGATCCCCCCTTCCCGTCCGATGATTTTGCGGAAAATTTATAAATGTCGTTCTTGCTTTTTCAGCACAAATAACTCAAATACGTTTTCGCTATTCCTCTAAAACCAATCGTCCTTTTTTCTCTAAAAATCTGACCTTCTAAGGGACTTCTGAATTCATATACTTCATTTCGTGTCTATACATTCATTAAATCTATTAGTTTTTGTGTTACACCCCACCACTCCTAATCCCCCCTTTCCCATTGGCCAATTTGGCTGAAATTAATAGGTGTCATCCTATCTGGATACACATACGTCATAATTTATCAAACATGTCGTCTCGATACATTCATTACATCGGCAGTTATTAGGATTTTTGAATTTAGTCTCTCTCTGATATCTATTTTCTTTCTACCGACTTGGTTGAAAATCAATAGGTGTCGTCCTTAAGAGATACTGGATACAGATACAAAATTTCATGTCGATACATTCAATCTATCGGGAGCTCTCCTGTTCACAGTCATAGACATACAGACAATTTATTTTTTATTTTTTGAATAAGGGGGTCGGAAACCATGAACGTCCAATGAAACTCAACATAACTTATCCTATGCTTCCAATAGAAGGGTAAGTCAAAAGATACAAGAAAAATCAGAGATGCATGCATAAGGAATTTTCAATTTTTACTCATTCAACAAAATTGGGATACTTGATGGAAAATTTTCTATCTCTTTAAACTGACTTGAAGAGAGTCAATTTGACCAGTAGAAGAAGAACGGAAAGACAAGTTCGGTCGGGAGGCCGAGACCTGTTTGACGAGGTCCACAAAATTGGATACACATGGCAGGCTGTGTGCAACTTAACTGTCTGTCTAGAAAACAGAAGACTAAATAATATTTATCCTACTTCCAAGATATTATCTAGTAGAAGATACTGTGAAAGTAGACATTTTAAAGTATCTGTGGCCTATGTAAGGTGGGAGCTTCAAATAATGCTCCCAGTTGTCCCATTTTTCTAACACTCTAGAACCCGTCCCGCCAACCTAAGCAGGGCGCTTCAAGTCCGCTTTTCAACGATGAGTGATATCTTTGTAAAATACAAAGTTAATTTTTAGTTAGTTATTATGACTCATGCCCGGGCTTTAAGTACGAGGTTATATCGCCTACTACCAGAGCGCTCTTTCGTCACTCTGGTGGACATGAGCCCGACTCTACTGTGGGAGTCCTAAATTTTGCCTACCCTAAATTTTCATTCATCTAGGACAGGGGTCTTTAATGAGTCCCTGACATCGAACAGGCTCGGGATCATCGCTTAATGTCTCATCCGAAGGACGGCGCGCTTAAGTTTATTTTACCTCCCAGATAGCCGGGTTTCGAACCCATGATATTGAGCTCAGAAGGCAAGCACGCATACCACTGAGCTACCGGCGCCCTCAGTTAATTTTTATATTACTTTTCCAGACATACGAAGGTATGTAATCGGTCCAACACCCTAATTTTAAAAAAATCGGCGAATCGCCGGCTGTGTACTTCCCCAGAACGTATTGATCAATTAACTTTTCGCTTCTCCTTCAAAAACAGTTGGCCCTTTGGGCCAAAAATCAATAATTGACTTACATACAGGCTTCTGAATCCTCGTACTGAATTCATTATATCGGCAGCAATTAGGGTATTTAAGTCGAGCCCTTATTCCCGGGTCCGCCTTTCCCTTCGACTGATTCCGCGGAAAATTATTAGATTGAGTTTTGAATTTAAATATACCGAGGCCCTTAGTTTATTTTATCTGGGAGGTAAAATAAACTTAAGCACGCCGTCCTTCGGATGGGACGTTAAGCGATGGTCCCGAGCCTGTACGATGTCAGGTACTCGTTAAAGACCCCTACCCTAGGTGAATAAAAATTTACGATAGGCAAAATTTAGGACTCCCACAGTAGAGTCGGGCTCATGTCCACCAGAGTGACGTAAGAGCTCTCTGGTAGTAGGCGATATGACCCTAGTTAAAGCCCGGGCATGAATCATAAAACCTAACCTAACCTAAATATAAAATTTTATGTCGATACATTCATTACATTGGCAGTTTATTGGGATTTTTCCAATGATGGTCCGACTTAGTTTCCATTTTGAAGATGGTTCTTCCTATTTCGCATTTTACTCTCCGCAACACATCCACAGAGTCCTCCCCGATCCAGGTGCAGTCTGCGACTCCCTTCACCGCCTTTGTCTTTTGCTCCATGTGCAACTTCAGATTCTCAGTATCTTTTGTGATATTGTAGCTCTCTTGTTCCTTCATGGACTCCAGCAAACGTTTTCGTAGTCATTCGAATGTTAAATATCTGCCGATCCGTTCTGTCCGGGTCCATGTCGTACCTCTTCCTTGTCTTCTTCTTCTTGCTCCGCTCCTTCTACCTTCTGCTCCTTGATGAAACTGTCCTCTGATTCCTTTTCTCCGCATAATATACTATTTTCATTCATTGCTCTGTCCTTGAGATTCTCCGTGAAAGAGGTTGTCCTTTTAACTCGAATGTTGATTATCAAAAACATATTTTTAATCTAAAAGTTCTTCTTATATGAGGAGTTTGGAGCCAGAGCGGACCAACTGGTTGAAACTGAACAGGTAGAAAATGGCAATTGAAAATTGAGTACATTTTGTTTATCTCCATAAATGGGCCCCAAATATTCATTTATATTTGAAATTTTAGAATAATATTGGATGAGTGATCCCTTTTTGTGTTCTATAAAGTTTTTGAAGTCCGTAAGATCCATTGTGACTTTGAAAATATATGCACAAAATACTTGTGGACTAAACTTAAAGTGCTGCTATCTATCAGTGAAGTGAAGAAACTAAGTGATCAACACTGGTTTTGAAAAAGGGAACCTATGCCAACATCAGGATGGTAATAACTCATTTTCCGAAAAATTGTGGGTTGGTCCGCTCTGGCTCCAAACTCCTCATATCACACAACAATTTTCACCTTTTATATATGTAAACATTGATTAGAGCAAGGCAAGACTTCTTCAAATAGTAGTTATTTTCATTTGCGATATTTGAAACTTTGTGACTGACGACAACATTTGAAAACACTGTGTGCAAAACAATAATCTATACATATGTTAATGATCTATCTTGGAGTCAGGGTCAATTGATACAAACAGAGGTTAAGATATACTCCTATTGTTGACTATAACCAATCAAATCAATCCATCATCAATAACACATATTTTAGTCAAAGCCACAGAGATCACTCTTCAAAAGAAATGTACCGCAGTGACGCATGTATATTTAGATGCAACCATCCATATCCTCTCTCTTCATCCCGTGCCAGTCCTATTATCCAGACACCTTCAAGAACACCTGTTATCCGGTGGCCATAGCAAGGTTTGCTGCTGCTGGTGGTATCGCCCCACACAGATTCTGTTGCAAGCCCAGAGGGCAGCCCTTTTAAGGGTAACAGGAACTTACCGAACTGTCTCTATGACTGCGCTACAGGTACTCGATTCTAGATCTAGAATATCCCAGGACAACATTCATATTTTAACCTTAATATTCGAATATTTTTCTGTTAATATATATTTGTTATTGAATTTTGATTGAAATCAGTTTATTTATTAATGTTTTTTCTATGGATGTTTAAAGAATACATTTTTTTCAAGCGTACAAACACAGAAAAAAGCGAAATCCAAAAGAAGTTGGGAAATTTAGTGTATGGTTAGCCTAAAATGTGTCTGAGGTGTGACAAAAGAACTGTTGGGGCGGAAAAAACATTGGAGCGTACTTTCATCAATTGACCTGCCACAGAAATTTACAAAAATCGAAAAATTGGGGTACCTGACCATGAATTGGTTTTCATAATACAATATATAAACAATAAATATTATTTTGTATTACTCGAATTCAAAATTGCAATTTGATTACGAATTTAGAAAAAAAATGAGGAATATGAACCGAGAAAAAAATCATGATATTGGTACCAGTTCGATTAACTCCCCTAAAAATGTCATTTTGTCACACATAATGTAACTGTTATTGTTGATGCAAATTTTCGATTATTCTCTCCTAAAAATGTTTCCCAAACATAGCACAATAGGCACCCACGCTACCTCTGTGCATCCGGCTCAACATTGAAAACAAATTGTGGTCAACGCCGGGTAATACAGCTAGTTTTAAAATACAGTATGGACACCTTTCCTTATGGACAATTTTGCAATGTCCCGGCCCGAAGTATAGGAAAACAATGCATTTCCCCCCCCTTGCAAAGGACGCGGACAACCAATTTTTCGTCATCAAGAGATATATTTATCTCTCCTAAATGGACACTTACAAAAGAATTCGTTTGAAAAATGTAATTTTGAATGCTTTTTATTATTCGTAATTTGCTGTTTGTGAAAAGGCATATATTCCTACTAAAAATATTAAGAACAACTAATGTTTTTTACAAATATTGTCTATTTCACAAAATATATAAAATATATGGTATTACTTTCGATATTGCTTCCATCTTCAGCCACGATTTAACTAATACTGTTATTTGCCACTGTGTCATGGCTGATGATGGTAGCAATACCGAAAGTACTCCCATATACTTATTTTATATATCTTGTGAATAGACAATATTTTTTTTTTAAACATTTGTTTTTCTTTATATTTTTAATTAAGTATTTCACAATATCTCAGTGAAAATGTTAAGTATCATACATAGCCACTGTTTTGTTTATTAACTTAAAATCCATAACTGTTAGTTTGTGTGTTTTATCTAATTATCTACTGTTCGTTACCTATATAAGTAGTATTAAACATAAAAGCAAATTAAACGTTTTGTATATATACCTGGATACGTATAATGAAGTTTTTTTTTTTTAAACCCTCCTCAATGAACACTTTTCTGCAACGGACAATTTTCTTGGTTTGCGGGGGGTTATACTGTAACTCAAAGTTAGCAAACCCGATAGAAAACTACTTCTCTATGGTACATTTTCAATGAATGATTTTCATAAAATTTTATACTTAAACAGTTTACCTGAACGGATGAAGATACATGACTAACGGAAGAATAATGAAGAAGGTTTGCCAGTAGTAGAGCGTTGGGCTGACGGTGGAGTACTGGAGAGTGTGGTTATTTGATAGGAACCTGAATGACGGCTCTGACAAAGTTATCTCCCTAGAGGAGTATTGAATGGAGGACTGCCAACAAACTTCAGTATCTGATATCAATACTTCATACTATCAGTACTTAAGGGCTTATTTAGGGCTTATAGCTTATTTTAGTACTTAAGGGCTTATAGCTATCCGTACTTAAGCTTATTTTTGTACAAAATATTGAATGGTCGTGGACCCCTCACATTACACAAAAATATTGCACAAAATTTGAGTGTCGACTAAACATTCGTGATGGAAGCACGGTGCATCGCGTTGTATTCAGCCATTGCCGCATACGTTTCTTTGCCCAGGGCAAACCCGGAGGTTGAAAGTAGTGTAGTTGTATTGTGTGCAGTGTTGAAGGAGTCTTTAAATAATAATAAAAAAAGAGTGTGGGTCAGGAATTATTTGAAGAAGCGACCGACCCATGGTCATCGTAACCTACTTCGCGAACTGAGCTTGGAACCTACACTTTATCAAAATTTCCTCACACTGCGCTCTCATGCTACAAAATATTGACAGGTCCGCAAAAATTATCCAAACTTTCAGAAAACTTTTGAACGCCCCACAAAATATTGAATACCCCTTTTTTTTGCACAATATTTGTCCTCACACTCTCAATATTTTTGCACAAAACTGACATCTTCAAATTTTTGTGCAAACTTTTTGCCAGTGTGAGGGCCTCTTTAGACAATAGATAAAAACAAAGAACTTGTTTAAATTTTATATTGTCTAATTCCACAAAAATATGTATTTTTGATAACCAGAGTGACGAAAGAGCGCTCTGGTAGTAGGCGACATGACCTCGTAGTTAAAGCCCGGCCATGAGTCATAAAACCTAACCTAACCTATATTTTTAATGTACCGTTTTCAGCTTTTAAGCCATCGTTACCACTAAATTCAAAGTGACATTAATGTTTGCTAGGTTGTCATATTTATAAAAACCTGAGATTACCTAAGACTGTGACACGCTATCCCCTAGGGACCTTAACATAACATTTACAAATATTTGAGTTGTCAATAACATAATAAAATAAAGGAAATATAATAGTAAAAAATTGTTATGAACAATTCTTGGACCGATTGGGCGGAAAGTCGATAGGTGTCCTTAAGGGTTTTAAGTTACACATATAAATCGTATCGATACATTAATTCTATCGGGAGTTATCGTATTCACAGACAGAAATAATTCTTATTTTCATATTGGAACTAGAGGTCGCTAAACTCCGCAAAAATGAAATAAATGCAATCCAATGATCTGGCTAGAATGACCCCAATTAACATAATTATTTTCGCCAAAATCTAAACACTTCTAAGTTCGGATGAATGACTCAGATTTTAAATTTAAAATGTATAAGGTTCGTCTGTTTAAGAGCTATTGAACAAACAAAATTGTTTACACACATACAGACATCATCCTAAAAACTGTCGATTCAAACTCAGGGAGTGATGCTCAGTCGAAAATTTCGATTTTATGGCCGATTGCAATACTCTCTCCATAATAACTTAATTACATGGAAAAAGTAAGAGTATAATTTAGCGTATATATTTGTGCTTACAACTCCTGCTTATTATAAAACGTATAAATCTGCGTTGATCAATAAAAATAAATTAGATTGTTGATTTCAGTATAAGAACTAGTTTCAAATCCTCTTTCGAAAGTAAATAAAAAATAAATGTAAATAAATTCAGCACACCCAAAAAATAAATAAAAAAAAAACATTAAGGCGTAGTCAAGGTCCACGCCGTAAATTTTCCGTGAAAACGTCGGGATAAAATCATTTTTATTTTATTTTCGATGCTGCCGTAGCTCTTGCATTTGCTCGGCACTAGACTTTTTAGGTTTTTTCAATTCGTTTTGATGCGAGCTTTCCTCTGATTTGCGTTTTCTATAATTCTGCGCATATTTACGATTCATGTGAGACGACATATTTAATTTTTTTGCAATCTTTAATTTAATACCGATTTTTACATATATTTTGGCGAATATTTTTATTGTTTCACTTTGAGTCCTAGTCCTACTCATCAGGCTCTTTACAATGACACCCGAATCAACGTCCTATCTAAACGCGTTATCACGCTACACTAATTTCTAATTTTACACAACGCTAATTCGAAACAATTATCCGCCGGCGCCCACACTAGCCCAAAACGTCACAGGCAAAAGAAACACTGCACAACAAACACATACAGACATGCTCTATCCATTGTGACCTCAACCGTTGTTATCGCATTATTAGTCTCGTAGTTATTATCGATTGAAATCTGACGGTAATTTGTAATACAAGAAAGTTTGCCAGGCTATCATTGTGCTTAACGAGCGAATAGACGTTTTCACGTCAAAATCCACTAAATCCTTTTAGGCTATTAACAACAGTTATTACAATATAATTAGAAGGAACTTGAGCTTTTTAAGACACTGTATAAGTGTCTAAAAGGACTTAGGTGCCTTACAGACCTTTTCAGTACATTGTAACATCCATTGTTAATAGTCAAAAAGAACACTTTTTTAGTGTTTTTTTAGGCGTGTATTATCTGACAAAAAAACACAGAGTTATTCTTCACCCACTATTTTTTTTTCTTCTTAACCTGCATACAGGTATCTCAATATTATGGGTCACTCCCCTGTATACAGGTTAAGAAGAAAAAAAACTAGAGGTGGAGAACAACTTTGTATTATTTTGTCAATATTATAGGTTAGGTTAGGTTTTATGACTCATGCCCGGGCTTTAACTACGAGGTCATATCGCCTACTACGCGCTCTTTCGTCACTCTGGTGGACATGAGCCCGACTCTACTGGGGGAGTCCTAAATTTTGCCTACCCTAAATTTTTATTCACCTAGGGTAGAGGTCTTTAACGAGTACCTGACATCGTACAGGCTCGGGACCATCGCTTAACGTCCCATCCGAAGGACGGCGTGCTCAAGTTTATTTTACCTGCCATACAAAATAAACTAAGGGCCTCGGTCGGGTTACGAACCCACGTTCTTGAGCTCAGAAGGCAAGCATGCATACCACTGAGCTACCGGCGCCCTCTGTCAATATTATATATATATTATAGACATTGGTACAACTAATTAAAAACAATAAGTGAGGCTAGGGGTGTGTAGGGCTCGTATATCATTGTTAATTTGAATGATAACCTTCAAAACGTTTGAACAAGAGATCTGGTATCTGGCGTGTATTCTGTGGCTGGTCTATAATAGCTGTGCTCGTTCCAACCGGGAATGGTATAATTATTGTTATTATACCCAACCAGAGCTAGATTTGTGGCTATATACCTCCCAGATCCATTGTTGATGTAGATACTCGTAAACATAGTTACAGATAGTTATTGTGATTCATGCCCGAGCTCATATCGCCTACTACCAGAGCAATCTCTTGTATATGAGCCCGACTCTATTATAGAAGTCCTAAATTTTGTCTACCCTACATTTTTATTCAACTAGGTTAGGCGTCTTTAGTGAGTACCTGACATCGTACAGCATATATGGGCAACAACCGGCCCGCTGTATGATTTGGTCCGGCCCGCGAGACATTTTGAAAACCCAATTTAAAAAAAAAAAAATATTACACTACTTACTCCACTCACTTCAAATTATTGGAGCGATTTCTGCAAAAAATACCTCGAAGAGGACCATTTTCCGCAGCTTAGAAAATTCGCAAGAAGATTGATTTGTGCGTTTGGCAGTACTTATAAATGATGAAAGTTAATAAATCAAAACATCGTACAAGGCTCACTGAAGATAATTTGGAAAATTCTTTACGTCTTTGTATCAGTGGAATTAATCCAAACATCAATGGATTAGTTTCCCAAATTCAAGCTCAAGTGTCTCATTGATTTCGGTGTCGCTACTTAACTTTCGTAGTTTGTAATAATTCCAAATTTCACGATTTAATTGTATTATAATAACATTGTCTCATTATTTCATGTCTGATATCTATCGCTAAAAATTATGAACACTACTTTAAAGTCCGACGTTATTTTATTTTGAACCATCTACGCGAACGTATTTGCACACTAAAGTTTGGCCCGCAACATGTCAAAGGTTGCCCATACATGTCGTACAGCCTCGGGACCATCGCTTAACGTCCCATCTGAAGGACGGAGTGCTTACATTTTTTTTACTCGTAGATAAAATAAAATAAAGGGCTCGCCCGGGTCTCCAACCCACGACCTTGAGCTCAGAAGACAAGCACGCATACCACTGAGCTACCGGCGCCCTCTTTTTATTTATATATACAGTTTTATTTTATATATTCATTTTCTTTTTAATTATTTTTTTTTTTAATGTTTAATCAGACTGCTCGATTAATCGTTGAAAACTCGAACTTATATTTTTGTATGATTACAATATTTTCTTATGCTAAGATAAAAGAAAGTAAAAACATTTTAGCTGCATTTAAAGGTCTTCCAAAAAAATAATTTAATTAAAAATATACCTTTCAGTTTTCTCTAAAACCTTCATTTTCATATGAAGAGATTTTTGATCAAAATATATAAGCGGTACCTTTAAAATGATCTATAAATCATCTTAGCATCAAATCTCAAGATTTCATTGCTATGTTCGTTTCTGAGTTAGAACGCTCGCTGAACACATATATCATTACAAAAATGGTCGAATCGTGCTCACGGGTCATTGACTCGTGAAATTCTGTTAAAAACTCGTCCTTGAATTTTTGCACGACTACAATACTTCCATATATTTAAAGAATAAGAATGTATTAAAGAGGCAAAAATACAAATTTAATAGTTAATCTAGTTGTGCCCATTACTGGTAATAGTTGTCGGTAAAAGTTGTTCATTAACGTTTTATTATATTAAGTAACATTATAGTTAGTTATTATGACTCATGCCCGGGCTTTAACTACAAGGTCATATCGCCTACTACCAGAGCGCTCTTTCGTCACTCTGGTGGACATGAGCCCGACTCTACTGAGGGAGTCTTAAATTTTGCCTACCCTAAATTTTTATTCACCTAAGGCAGGGGTCTTTAACGAGTACCTGACATCGTACAGGCTCAGGACCATCCCTTAACGTCACATCCGAAGGACGGCGTGCTTTAAGTTTATTTAACCTCCCAGATAAAATAAACTAAGGGCCTCGGCCGGGTTTCGAACCCACGACCTTGAGCTCAGAAGACAAGCACGAGTACCACTGAGCTACCGGCGTCCTCAGTAACATTATATATTATACTACCATCTTAATATCTCAAATTAGTAATTAAGTCTTATCAGTTTTTTTAATGGGTAGTATTCCTTGACTGAATAAAGGGAACTGGTACTGCATTAAGACTCCAGTTATACTCGTACTATCGGGTTCATTGGACGTTGCGCGGGAGTCTCTTCCCCAGCTCAAATTATTTGTAATGATCTAAGTTTTCACTCAACCACTAATTTATTTCCCTCTTCGGTCAATTTGGCTGAAAATCAGTAGATGTCATATAGTATACAATTTCGCGTCGATTCATTCATTACATAGGCAATTTTTGAGTTTAAATCCCCCGACGAGACTAAAATACAAGAAATGAACAGACGTTATAAACTTTTACTAAGACTACTAGACAAAAGATCCAAACTAACTTTGAAAACAAAACGACTTATATACAACGCAGTGCTCCAACCTATGTGGATTTACGGACTTGAACTCTGGGGTTCTGCCAAGGCTTCGAATCTCCAGCGCATCCAATCCTTTCAATCCATAATCCTTCATAAAATAGACAATGCTCCTTATTACGTCTCCAACAAAACTCTTCACACTGACCTTAACGTACCTTTCATCACTGAAGTCTCTAAATCTAAGTTTAATAAAATATTTTCCCTTCTTAGTTCCCACAATAATCCTCTGGACCGATCCCTCCATTCTGCCATACTTCCCCAACCACGTTTTTAGCGTCAATGGCCTAGAGACCTCCTTAGCAGCAGCAGTGACAGTGATTAGTTATAAACGAGATGAAATCAGTGACTAGGGAGTGTCACCACTGGGTGAATTCTCCCCTCTTAACATTTTTACATTGCCATTATCTCTCTATTAGTACATTTGCTTATTGTATTTATTTTTATACAGGTGTAAATAGCTTTTTGTAAAAAAAAAAGTTTAAAAAAAACCCCCCTCCCCTTCGACTGATTTGGCTGAAAACTATTAGGGAGGAGTCTGAACCCATCCCTAGGTGTCCCCTGAACTGCAACCTGTGTATCCCCCCTGCACCTAATCCCATTTCCCTTCGACCGGTGTGGCTGAAAGTCAATAGGTGTTATGGGCACATATAAAATTTTGTGTTGATATATTCATTCTATCGAGAGTTATCTTGTCCACAGACAAATGTGCAATTTTTCGGGGTTGGAAAACATGAAATTCCGATAAAAAATCAACCCCTATTTCTGACCGATTGTATAACTTCCCCTATACTACTAAGGGAAGTAAAACATCTTACTTTCAGTATATTCAGATTCAGCACGAAGTATATAATGTTTCCGACAGATAGGGCTATCAGCCAGCTTGTCAGTTTTTTTTGTTTATGTGTTTCCAAGATAACAATAGTTTTTTTTTTTTTTTTTTTTTTTTTTTTTACTTATTTACTATACTTCTGCTAAATACGTATCACAATAGAATATATAATCTTACCCAATTACTATTACATGGTTTAATGGAAATAAATAATATTATTATTTTTTGGGTTATGTAAAGAAATTCTTAATTCATATATAAACAAATATTACAGCACTTCTCCAGTTTATTTTTTTGTTTGCCTTCTCAAAAAATAGCAATTATAAACGTTTCGGGAAGCACATTAATCGAGAAAAAAAGTAAAAAAAAAAGTCGAAATGAATAACCGGCAATGTACTTCCCCAAAACGAATTAATCAATTAAATTTTCGCTCCCCCAAAAAAACCAGTCGACCGTTTGCGCTAATATTCAACAGTAGACTTACATATGGGCTCATAAATACTCGTACTAAATTTTGTGTCGATAAATTCATGACATCGGCAGTTATTAGGGTTTTTCAGTTAAGCCTCTCTCCAATCCCCCCCTTACCTTTGGCCGATTTGGCTGAAAATCGATATGTGTTGTCGTTAGAGGGTTCTGAATTCACATATAAAATTTCGCGTTAATACATTCATTTTATCGGGAGTTATCGTGTTCACAGACACAGAAAGGTTTTTTTTCATTTTGGAATCAGGAGATCGGAAAACATGAAATTCCGTTGAAAAATCCGCATCAAATTGTTGACCGATTACATAACTTCCCCTATACTTCGTAGAGTTGGGGAGGTAAAACCAATTATACTTAAATAATTGATAAAAAATGTTTATTACTATTGCATTATGCATTGGTTGCCTAATGATGCAGCTTGTTTCCTAGTTAATAAAGTGAGACCCCAGGATAACATTCAACCTTTCTAACATGCTGCCAAGATTGCACACAGCTTCCACTCCACACCCCAATATGCAAATTAACTTTTTTTTTTTTTACCAATTCCGTTGAAAATTAATAGATCTCGTCCTCCATATTATGGAGGTGATGGTGTACCATATGGGATCTGGAGAAGAGGAGCCCGAGGAGGAACCAGGGGCCGAGAGGTGGGCAGGAAAATATAAAAATATATTAAAATATTGTTACTATAAATAAATTTGTATAAGACATCAAATATGAAAGGGATTTTAGAATATCTTAGAAGTTGCTGCAAACCAATGGGTAAGGGTAAATTGTTGCCAACAATAACTTCGAAAATGAACTCACGGGTTGGTGAGAGGGCAAGCGAGGATGACGTGATTAGAATCAGCTGTATATTGAGGATCACAGGTACAACTTGGTGATTCCAGGAGATGGGAAGGAAGTCTGGTATGGTTAAACCTGAGTTTGCATATGTATCTGGGGCTGAATTGGTCCATAGATCTCGTCCTTATAAGGTTTTGAACATACGAAATTTCGTGTCAAGATATTCATTACAACAGGAGTTACTATAGTTTTTGTGTTAAGCCCCCTTCTAACCCCCCTTCCCTAATCCATTGACCGATTTGGTAGAAAATCAATAGATTACAAAAGGAAATTTTAAGGAAAATAGAATTTTATATTGAATTAAAAAGTTGGGCAAAATCAATTTAGAAAAAACCTGCTTCAAATAACAATTTTGACATTTAGTGAACTATGTTGATTTTTTCCGCATTTTTTTTTTGCAGAGGTGTCTTGTTTTTTTCTTTTTGACAATATTTCGAGACACTTTTTCTGGTCATTGTTAACTCGTTCATAGAAATGCTGGAAAAAATCAACAAATTAACATCCCAGAGAAGTTTAAGAAACACATTTAGTGAACTAGTGCAGGTAACGCCCCTTCAACTTCCCAGGTGTACCAAGCTTTTTAACTGAATTCATCTTTACCTATCTTCTGATTCCAAAAATGAAAAAAAAAAAAAAAAAAAAAAAAAAACTGTCTGTGTGTGTATGTAAATACATTAGCACCCGATAGTATGAATATATCGACGCTAAATTATGTATGTGTATCCAGAACCCCACTTGATGATTATCAGTCAAATCGTTCAAAGGGGAGGAGGGGATTACGAGGGGGTTTTAATACAAAAAACCCAATTACTGCCGAAGTAATGAAATTATCTACATGAAATTTTATATATAAATCCTAAATCTCATACGGACTGGAGGACCCAACCGGCGATTGGTGGAGTCCTATAACCGGCCGTAGCACCAAAATAAATTAAATAAAATCTAAAATGTACCTAATTTCCCCCCACGCGGCGGACGCGTGTTTTTGAGCCCCTTCAGGGCGCAGATACACCCGGAAAAAAGAAAAAAAAAATCTACGGACACATATCAATTTTTAGCGGAATGAGCCAGAAAGGAAGGGTGTGATAACGAGGGGGTTTAACACAAAAAAGGATTAATAGATTTTTAAAGTAAATTCAAAGTGAATTTTTCAGTTAATTCATAAGTTCTAAGTATAGTTTTTTATTTTAGGAAATGTGTGACATAAGTTTTGTATGTGAATTTTCACGCACTCAAAAAAAAAAATTATACCAATAAACAAAATCCTAGATGATACCACTTATTACTTTTTTTTATGAACACACCCCCACCATAAACCTGGGTAGGCAAAATTTAGGACTCTCACTGAAGAGTCGGGCTCATGTCCTTCAGAGTGCTCTGGTAGTAGGCGATATATCCTTGTAGTTAAATCCCAGTATGTGTCACAATAACTAACTACAGGAATAAAATTACTATCAATAAAATATTTTATATTAAAAAAAAAAAAAGTATCCACTTTAATTTGAATTTAAAATTTTCCAATTTAAATATACAAAACAACACGGGGTGCCGGTAGCAAGGAGGTAGCGTACTTGCCTCAAAATCGCGTGTTCGAAACATGGCCTAGGCCCTTAGGTATTTTATCTAGAAGTTGGAAAAAAAAACCTTGAGCATGCATCCATATCCATCTAGTGGGGCGTTAAGTGAAGGTCCCGAACCTGTGCAATGTCATGTACTCGTTAAATGTAAGAGAAACTGGGTAAGCAAAATTTAGGACCCCCCAGGGTAGAGTCGGGCTCATGTTCACCAGAGCGACGGAAGAGTACTCTGGTAGTAGGCGATATGACCTTGTAGTTGAAACCCAGGCATGAGTAATAAAAAACAAACAACAACATAATTTGTTTTTCTGTGGCCAGTAAATTAATCGTGATTTATTCAATTATATTTATACAATATATACCTACATATACACCGGAATATATATATATAGCTGTTTTACGTATTAATATGCGTCGATGTCTGGGATTTAAAGATGTTGTTTGTATTTCCAAATATCTCTGGAAGTTACAAGAAACTAGGCTAGTTTATGTAGAAATCTTGGGTCCAGAACACTATAAACTACATCTGAACATTCGACATTGAGATTTAACAATTACAAAAAATAATTGCACATACATTTTTTGATTTAAAAAACAAACATAATGATAGTAAGAAATGTAATAATTTGATCTTTAAATGCAATTTTTGAAAAAAAAAAAATTCACATTAATAAAAATTCATTTTTTTAACAATTTGACAAAATTACAAGTAACATTATACAAATTTGTAGTTATATTGTGTATAAACTGTTTTAATTTATTAGCAAAAAAATAAATTAATAATAAACAAAAATATAATTTACGTGTTCTAAATGATGGATAGTGCCGCATTTACACAACCACTCAAACGAGAGTCAAAGCACAAACTGATTCTATCAGACACCGCTGACACTAGAGGAACCTAGCGGCGGGTATGTCAACTAGTGCAGATAACACTTATGGGTATTACTTCCCCAGCTGTACCAAGTATAGGGGAAGTTATTTAATAGGTCAGAAATTCGATCTTCAGTTTTCAACGGAATTTCATGTTTTCCGACCCCCTGATTCCAAAAATGAAAAAAACTAATTACTGCCTATATGTGTGGCTGTAACAGTGTACCTATAATATAGCTACACTGTTACAGCCACACTTATAGCCACTATATATACAGCCACTACATATTATGTAGTATTTTCATTATCAACACAGTATTATTTCAACCTAATTTTTGTGAAATAGTAATGTTGCGGTATTTTTTGAATTTTAGAATTTTTGATAACAAGCAGTAAATTCGTAATATTAATTTATTAATAAATTGTCAAACAATTTATTATAAATATAATTTCTTTGATTAGTCAAAATAAAGCAGCAAATATAACATTTATATTTTAAAATTGCAATAGAAAAATTATGATTAAAAATACTGAATTTCCAACTGAACTTAAAATCATAACTAAATAACGGAATGGATCAGAGAAAATTGGGATTCGAATCACAAAACCAGGAGTAATGAATATATCGACACAAAATTCAGTTTTAGGAGTCCCTATAATAATAATGACAATTCTATTTATTTCAGTAAAACCGTATCATAGTAATTGGATACGTCGTATAATTTTGTTCATCAAATTAGCTTATAAACTGTATACTTCAACCGATATTAAATTTTAGAATATAAACATTGTATATAAAATTCAAGAAGACCTCTCCCTAGGTAAATAAACCTGAGTAAGCAAAATGTAGAACTCCCATTGTAGATTCGGGCTCATGTGCACCAGAGTGACGATAGAGCGCTCTGATAGTAGGCAATATGACCTCATAGTTAAAGCCCGGGCATGAATCACAATAACATAACTAAATAACGTATAATAACTTCATAATTTAACAATTCCACAAATTTCTATAATAATTTTCGTATATAAATTATGGATTTTTTGATCGAGTCATTTGATGTTTCCAGTTATTATTTGTTTGAATATTTTATAAACTCGTTGACGTAGGTATTGTGTGTTTCAATTGTTGTTTATTTATGAAAAATTGTAATATACAAAATTGTATATTACAATTTTTCATATATGGATTATTATGTAAATGGACAGGACTAAAGCAGAAATTGCAAATATTGTGAACATAAATACTAACCCAGTCATCAAATTTTTGACTCTTAAGCTCTTTTTTAACCCTCAATTAATCTCCAAAACTCATTTTATACCATTTACAACAGTTCGACATTAATTTGTATAATGAATTTCTTATTAATAAATTTTTTTTAGCTCAGTGGTATGCGTGCTTGACTTCTGAGCTCAAGGTCGTGGGTTCGTAGCCCGACCGAGGCCCTTAGTTTATTTTATCTGGGAGGTAAAATAAACTTAAGCACGCCGTCCTTCGCATGGGACGTTAAACGATGGTCCCGAGCCTGTACGATGTCAGCTACTCGTTAAAGACCCCTACCCTAGATGAATAAACATTTAGGGTAGGCAAAATTTAGGACTCCCACAGTAGAGTCGGGCTCATGTCCACCAGAGTGACGAAAGAGCGCTCTGGTAGTAGGCGATATGACCTCGTAGTTAAAGCCCGGGCATGAGTCATAAAACCAAACCAAACCAAAGATACAACTGTTGCTAGGGTGCAACAACCAGCATCTATGATGGTATTGATATGTTGGCGTGAAGGGCATGTGAGAGGAAGGCCACCCAGTGGTAGGTCCTAGGGAAGAAAATGTATCTTAATTATTTGGATAAGAACAGAAAAAAATTAAAATAAATAAATAAAATAAATAAGTAAATAAAGAAATAAAAAAAAAAAAATAAATAAAAAGGAATAAAAGACAATTTTGATGGATGGGTAAGAGAGATGATGAAAGTAAAGGAAAATAATGTGAAAAAAAAGAAAAATGTAAGAACGAATATGATCAAGGTGGCAGTAAGTCGCGGTTCCATCTTCTCTTCAACCTTCGTGGGGGGTTTTGTGGTAAGTGTTGTGAAGATAAAGTACCTATGTATTTCTGGGTTTGTATGTGTGTAAAGTTTTCTAAAAAGTTTGTATTGTGTCGGGTACAGTAATAACAATTAAACTTACATTTTTGTGATTATAAATAAGAAATTACAAATTTTAACATCATAATTTAACAGATAAAGTCTTTTTTTTTTTTTTTTTTTTTAATTTTATTTACAACTACATATATACAATATATAATAAGTAAATGTGATACATAATAAATAAATGTCTTGGAATTTGAAGGAGAAATCATTCAATAATGACACTCCATTGTCTTGTTATTACGGATAAGAGAAATTAAAATATACTTTAAAAAATAAAAAATAAATAGTTAAATGATAAAGAAACATGAAACGTTTGTAGATGACTAGTGACTTCAGTGTGACTTCAATCCACTAGTAGGTCTCGAGGCCATTGCCGCCTCAGTCTCCGAACATGAACATTAGGAAGGGTTCTTGTGGCAAGTCTGCGGACTAAAGGATTAGGGTGAAAGGAAAGGGTAGAGTGGAATTTTCTGTAGCGGGATTTAATTACATCCCTCACAAAGGGAATCTGCAGATCATTGTGAAGGATGGCATTTGAGACGTAGAATGGAGCGTTTGTGATTTTACGAAGGATACGGGATTGTAAGGTTTGGATTCTATAAGAATTCGAAGGTTTAGTTGAGCCCCAGAGTTCAGCTCCATACGTCCATATTGGCTTCAGTAATTGGTTGTAAATGAGTCTTTTATTACTTAATGTAAGTTTCGATCTGTTGTCTAAAAGTCGTAATAAGAGTTTGTATCGTCGATTAAGTTCTTGTCTTTTAAGTCTAGTATGAGGATTCCATGTCAGGCGTCTGTAAATAAATAACCCAAGGTAGCGGACCCGATTCGCAACGGGAAGGGGTGTGTTATAAAGATTGACAGGGGGACAGGTTGCACGTCGCAGGGTGAAGGTGATGTGTGTACATTTCTTATCATTGACCTTGATTCTCCACCTGCGGAACCATGTCTCAAGGGATGAAAGATGTTCCTGAAGGGAATCGGAAGCTTTTTGTGGATCACTGTCTGAGGAAAGGATGGCGGTGTCATCCGCAAAAGTGCATAGCAAGGTATTAGGATGGGAAGGAATATAGGCCGTGTATACTGTATAGAGGATGGGTCCTAGGATATTCCCTTGAGGAACACCAGCTAGCTGAGGAAGGAAGGAGGATTGCGCACTACCGTGATAAACACAGTAGTAGCGATCTGTAAGGTAGGACTTTAAAATAAGGTAGTAGGTTTGAGGAAGGATATTTTTGAGTTTCCAGAGCAGCCCCGAATGCCAAACCCTGTCGAATGCTTGTTCAACATCGAGAAAGGCACTGGAGCAGTACTCCTTGTTCTCAAGACAGGAGGCTATGGCATCTACAACACGGTGACATTGCTGGATTGTGGAATGTTGGGAACGGAAGCCGAATTGGTGATCTGGGATGATATTAAGGGAATCAAAAATAGGATAAATGCGCTTCAAAAGAAGTTTCTCTAGAATTTTACCTAGGACCGGTAGGAGGCTAATAGGACGGTAGGAAGAGGGAAGGTGAGAAGGTTTATGAGGTTTGGGAATCATTTTTATTATTGAAAATTTCCAAAGAGCAGGAAAGTAGGATGTCCTAAGTACACAATTGTACAGATAGGTAAGGAAAATGATAGCTTTTTTGGGAAGATGTCGGAGGACTGAGGACGTAATTAAGTCGTAACCCGGAGCCTTACCCAAAGGAAGTTTGCGGATCACAAACGAAACATCAGAAGGATGAAAGGCTTTAGGTGGAGGAGAGAGAGGGAGAGGAATATTGAGTTGAGCCTCAGTCTGGGATACATGGGATGGATCGAGGATATTGGGATGAGGGATAAATATATTAGACAGGTGGGAAGCAAACAGGTTGCATTTCTCCTCGTCAGATTTGGCCCATTCGCCAGAATCATGACGAAGAGGATGGGAAGTATTTTTATAGGATAGGATTTGTCGGGTTGCTGTCCAGAGAGACTTATTGTCTGTTGTCAATGAGTATGTATAGTCTTGGTATCTCGAGTTCCTCAGTTGGGCTAGTTCTGCTTTCAGCTTTCTGGTAAGTCTGTTGTAGTTTGTTTTGTCTGTCGGGTATCTCGTTCTTTGCCACAATGCTCTGGCTCGTCTTTTCTCTGTTATTAATTGTCTAATATGAAGAGGTACGTATTTGGTTAATGGTACAGGTTCCTTCGTCTGTAAAGTTGAGTTCCAGATGGCTTGTTGTATTGATGTAGTCAAATGCTGTACTGCATTGTCCAAGTCGTCTGAAATTTTTAATTGGATTTTAAGATCTAGGGATTCATTCAAGCATCTCTGGAAGCACTTCCAATCAACCTGGCCGGATATTAATTTAGGTTGTGGATTCACAAGAATAGGATGTGTATCTAGGACTAAGAGAACTGGACTATGGTCTGAGGAAGGATGACAAAGATTGAATGTTTGGTGGTGAAGAGCGGATGATTGGGAGGAGATGAAGAAATCCAGCAGATCAGGACGTTTTGTAAGTGATGTAGGCCAGTACGTCGGCTCTGGAGGGGAGAGGAACTGAGGATTAATAGAACTGAGAGATCTAAGGAGAGTGAGGCCACGTGGGTTAGTCACGCGGCTTCCCCATAGGGGATGTTTTGCGTTATAGTCGCCACCAGAAATGAATCGAGAGCCAAGGGAATGGAAGAAGGATTGGAACTGGAGCTGTGATATGGGCTTGTTAGGAGGACAGTATACAGCTGCTACGGAAAACTGGAAGTGTTGGGTATTAACGGCAACAATTGTGGATTGGAGGTAGTCGGTACAAGTGCCAGGGATAAGGAAATGAGACAAGGATTTGCGAATCAAGATAGCGGCGCCACCGTGGGCTATATTGTCCGGGTGGTCTGTCCTATACGTTACATAGTCTTTTATATTAAAGTATGATCTGTCAGTAAAATGTGTTTCTGTCAAGAGTGCTATATCTATACGTTTGTCATGCAGTAGTATGTCAAGTTCGTCTTTATGTCGGTTTAAACCATTCGAATTCCATAGAAAGATGGTGAGGGAATGTTGGGTCAAGGAGGTCATCGTGGACGATTGGATAGGAGTTCGCTCACCACCTGGGTAAGCAGGGCGATGAGAGGAGAGATGAGGTTCTTCATGTCTGTGAGGAAAGTGTTGAGGAGGGATGTAAGGTCTGAGGAGGATGGGGGAGGAGGAATATGAGCTGAAGGCAGAGGCGGAAGTGGCCTCGGAACCTCACTGACAACACTGGGGTCCGTAATCCTGAGGGTGGCCGCATACGAGGAAAGATGTCCGCCTGCCAATGAAGTGTGGGCCGGAGGAGGAGCCAGTGGGCCCTGCACTACTGCTGGAGCTGGAGCTGGGGCTGGTCGGGCTAAAGTCACCTGTCTTGTCCCCACAGGAGTTGGTCTTCTTGCATCTTGAAGCTTCTTGTGGACCAGACAGCCTCTGTAACTTGCAGGATGTGCTTCCAAGCAGAGGGCACATTTAGGAGGGTTGCTTGGTGCTTTTTTACATTCAAGTGTTAAATGATCTCCAGCACATTTAACACATCTTGGAAGGCAGTGACAATAAGCCTTCGTATGTCCATACGCTTGACATCGGTGGCATTGTGCAATCGTAGTTTTTTTGTGGGGCTCCTCAATCACTATTCTGGTATAATATAGTGTTTTTAGGAGAAATATATCCTTATTGTTGGTTTGTGGCTCTAAGTCCACGAAGAAGAGAGGAAGAGGATATTTCACCACGGTACCAGAAATCGGGTCTTTTTTCCGTTGAATCACATTAGTGATATTCCTCACAGAATGTCCCAGCTCTTCCAACTGGTCCTTAATTATTTATGTGGGAGTTGTATGGTGGAGGTTCCTGATGACAACTCTATATGGTTTGTCGGTTTGAACCTGATATGAATGAAACTGACAGTTTTGTTCAGTGAGATACCTTACTATAGTCCTGTATGCATTAATTGATTGACAGGACACTATAGTGTGGTCTGGTTTAGATTTGCAGAGAAATGAGTTGATTCCCGCAATCGTCTCCAAACGTCTCACAAATTCAGCATAGTTTGAAATATTTTTTATGAATATCGGAGGCGGTTTAGGGTCATCCGTCTTCTGAGTGTTATCTTCCATATTAGAGTTGTGTGATGTAGTAGGTTCTTCCGGTGTTAAAGTTGCAAAAGGATTAATTGAGGTGAAATCGGGAGCTGGATGAGACAGGTTGGTGGTGGAACTAGTCCTGGCAGGACGCTTTGGTGCCTTCTCAGGGGAGTTCGGAGCTGATATTGCTCTTTTATTTTTACTTTTCCCCATTGTAAGGAATTAATAATGAATAAATAGAATAAATTTTAAAAGAATAGAAAAAAAAATAAATAATAATAAAAAAAAAACAAAAAAAAAAAAAAAAGAAAGGGTAGGGGAGCCTCGAACCAGGTATCTCCGGGTTGAGAGACGGAAAGTCTTCCACTGAGCCAGAGGGGCAAGTGAAGGACAACCCGTAACTTCTCTGTATTGACTCTCCAACTGAGCCGCGCCAGTTGTGACACGACGTGATTAGAGACTCACTCCACGTAATATAAAAAATTATACGGAATTGTTTGTGAAAGTTCACTTACTATTTTGTCCTTGCACATTGGCGAAACAAAGCAAAAAAAACACACTTTATCCACGTTTTAGAACATGTTATGTACTTTTACATTTAAAAAGAGAGAAAAAAAATACACTTTAGAACAAAAAAAAAATGGCGTGCTCACTCAACAGATAAAGTCGGATATAAAATATGGAATTAGTGATCTCGTCCATTTGATGTTTTCAGATAGTAATTGTGTAAATATTTTATAAACTGTTATTTTGTGTTAATTTATTAAAAACAAAAGTACATATATGAATACTGATTCATGTTTATACAAATGTTTAGATGAAGATGAGAGATGTCTCCCGAAGCATTTAACGTTAGGTACTATGTATTATGTACAATGCCTTGAAATAAATTGGGAGATATATATCTACACTACAAAATGATTACATTATCTGAAAATCTCCTTACACAACACAACTATATAATGAAAAAAAATAATTGCATGGTGATATTGTTGAGGTAGTCCCAAGCATTAATTAAAATTATTAGTGATGTAGGAAAAATATCAATTAGTATCAGTTATTTTGTTTAATAATTTTAATAAAATATCTAGGTATTATTTAATTTTTCTCAAGACTTCTATAGACAAGTACCTACGTTCCCACGTATTAAAAATAATTGACTGGATTATAGAAAATAGAAATTAATTTGTCCATTCAGAAACAACCCAGCTTTATAAAAATATGTAATATGCGTCGCCATGTTGGCTACAGCAGTTAATGGAGTGACATAATCAACAGGCTGGGGGGCCATGGTGGCCTTGCGGGCTAGAGCGTAGGGCTTTGGTCGCATGGTCTCACCATGGTTTGCCGGTTCGAATCCCGTCCGGGAGTCAGTTTTATTTCATAGATAGAACTCCCTCCCGGGGCCATGGATGTCGTAAATAACTAGATAACACATTGACCTGGCTAATATGAGACATAAGAAACCCGTGGAAATATTGTAATTAAATTTCTCTATTCGTGAGTATCAATGGTTCATAAAAATACTTCAAACTCCAAAATAAACATAACATGAAGGCTTGTAAGACATGCGTAATTGTTTTCAGAATTCAAAGCTTTTTCCAAAGATGTTCATAAAAGTGTAAAGTACCATTGGAAAAGAAAAGTGATACTGTTGAGAAGAATGCTGCAGCATGGAAAACATTTGTACACCTGAAGCACAATATTTAAGTATGAAAAACAGCTGACCCTTGCTAGCTGGAAAACCTTGTATCTACTGAAAAACTGTAATTGGATATATAATATATTATAGGAACAGCTCTCTTCAACTCATTCCTGGAGCAGTCGTCTACCGACTGGGTCAGTCCTCTGAACACCATCCCCTCAAACCCAGACTACCTCAAGACATCGTCAACTGTCCAATACTCTGAAGTGTAGTATCACAAAAACATTTATCTCGATTATTATTATTTCATTTTATATTTATTTTTTTAATATTTTTTTTATTTATATATTCTCAATTTTTTCTTGTTTACTACTACATATGCACCCTAAAAATGATTATCTTCATCCTTGTTAATAAAAAAAAAAAAAAAAAAAAATGCAATTTAACTACGCATAATACTCAAGTGTGAGAGTTGACTGCAGGTAACATTTAATATTCCATTTAAACGTTAAATTATCTTTGTTTATTTTATTTATTATTACTTGTTTTTTTTCTGTTTGTCCATTTATGCAAACTAAGTGTATCTTTTTGTAAGTTGATCTAGACAAATAAATGGATATGGTTGGGTATACAATAATAATCTTTATTGACGGGACTGAGCCCGATTTACAATTTGTAAATATATTTGCATTTTCTCTGTGCAAGAAGAACAATAATTAAGCTTGAATATTGAACAAGAAATAATAATAGTATAATAAAATTGAACTGGAAATAAAATCTTTAAATTTAAACAACAAATAGGTATTTATTTTAATACAATAAAAAAGAAATGAATGACATATTTTATGAAAAAAAAATATAAATATATAATTTAAAATAAATAATAGACAAGTAGTAGTATTAAACATTGAGAAACTGAAATATTAATAAAATAATGGGGGAGAAAAAGTAATAACAAATGAATGAAATTAGTAGAAAATAATTCAGTAATAATACAAAAGAGGGGCGGGTCAATAATTAATTATATACCATAAAGTTTTGAATAATATAAATTAATGAAATTTTATGGCTAATATGCATCGACCATAAGGCCAAAAAAAAAAAAATCTTGCGAAGTTGACATAAGAGATCAAAAAGAAAAAATAATGATAAGAAAAGTGAATTATACTATAAACGTGGTGACATTCTAAAATACAGATAATATTTATACAAGTAATAATTGGAAAATGAATATTATAAATAATAATAACGAAAATACTAAGTAAACTTACACTACCAGGAAAAATATATAAATAAGTTTATAGAGAACTACATCATAACTAGAGACATAAAACAACCAAATTAATAATAGTCGTCATAATAACATAAATATTAGATGTAGATATATAATCTTTAAAAAATATAAATATGGTCCGTAGGTTAGAATCACTAAGTCTGGAGTTAACGGATACAATTAGAAAATCCTTGTGTCTGGACCCTTGCGATCTGACCAACAGTTTTAACATTTCCGAAAGAAATTATGAGCGGGAAAAAACATTTATTTTTCAGGAAACTTAAAAAAAAAATCTTCTGATGCTTACAGATTAATTGTAATCATTATATATTATCACTATTTGATTTCTATCTTTATTTGTTATCATTCTAATTAATATCATCATTGATATTCATTTAGTTATTCTAAAAATAAGGAAAAAAAATCTGTTTTTAATTGTATTAATTATTATGCTATCAGCAATAATTTTGTTAAATACACAAACATCATTTCACGTATATAACATATACATTATTAGTTTTGGTTTTGCTGTTATTGAAAAGAAGGAAACATTTTCAGATCAAACAAATTCCTCGCTGTGAAGACATGGAAATTTCCTAGCTGAAAGTCCAACCTCTTCATTACCTACCTAATACACATATGTACCTATGTAAATGATTCGCCATACCAAGCAAACTTGTCTGAGTTTATAACTCAACCTATGGATGGCGCAATGCCGAAATCGGTAGTTCATGTTTAAGTTTATTGTGGAAACAATATTCGGACGTTGATCTGTTTACAACCTTTTTTGTTGGGTTGTTTAATTTGTAATTAAAAAAAAAATTAATTGTCGGACGTTTCAATGTTAGATTAATTACATTTATTATTATCCCATATTAGATCGTTCCAGTTCAATCTAATCTAATATTTTAGTTTTAACAAACTTTATTCGTATGTCTGAGTTTTATGACCAATGGAGTTAATTTTCCGGTAAGTTCAAATAAATTAACTAATTATTTTTCAATGATTACATATTTTCAGTTATTTCCTTTCCAGACAGTAGTACCTAACTAGTCAATGCAGCTGTAGGCATCAGTGGTACAATGTCCGCCATGCCAAGCGTAGCTTTGTACAATTCTAAAATATGTCGTATTTGTGCTCAGGATAATCCTTGTGGAATATCTATTTTTACCGTATCTCCAGGAGAAATAGAAATTTACCATTTGATTAATCAATATCTGCCCATAAAGGTATAGTTCAAAAACACAGTATCTTTTTTGACTAAGGTTAAGTTAGGGTTGTTTATTGATTTCAGTTGTTTTTATGTTAAATCTTAATGTGAAGTCAAAACTAAATTATATTTGTTTTTGCTTTTCCAAAAATTTGATATTTACATCATCTATTAGTTAATTGTGACTAAATTTGATTGCAGCGAAAATTTGTTTACTTTGATAAGAAAATATTAGATTGACAACATTTTTTAAATACTTTTAAAATTTGTCATTAGTAGCTACGTTGAATATAGGAAGAATCTTCAATTTGAAATTATATAAACCAACATTTTAAATTAGTATGATTGTATAATATCAATTGATTATGCAGCCATTTGACTGTTTTATTATTAGGAAATAATATATAATCCCATTTCCTGTTTGTTATATTTTTATTCTCTTTCGTAAAATATATTTTTATAATTATTACCAACGTTAAATACTGTATCTAATCATAATTTAAAGTTTTAGAAACGAACAAGTTGGTAACGAAGTTTTTATTCCGGCTATATATGGGTAGTTTTGTGATGGTTTAGATTTGATATAGAATTGTTCGCTGTTTTTGATAGTATGCTTCATGGTTTCATTTCTAATATTTTTTTCGGGTTCTAAAGAAGAGGGGGTCCAAAAGTGTGTCGTATATATACAATCAGAATCTTATTTTCAACGTTAAAAATTGTCAGTAGCTAAGTGAACTCTGAAATCAACATTAATAAGATATATTAATAACATCCATTCTGTTAATATGGGCAATAACAAACTATTGTCAACATGAGCAGTTATATGTATATTTATCTGTTGTAGGTTTGTAATGATGACATATTTCCAAAAACAATATGTCCAAGTTGCCATATTTATCTACAAGCAACCAAATCGTTCTTTGATATTTTGGCCGAAGGTCAAAACAAATTGGCTGCCTATCTTCAGAAATCTCAGGTAAGTTATATTAGTCATTAAACTAATTAGGGAAAGAAAATCCAGAACCGTCTAAGGACGACATCTATTGATTTTCCGCGATCGGAGGGATGGGGAACGAGAGAAGAGGGGCTCGATTTAAATACCCTAAAAACTGATGCCGTAATGAATGTATCGACACAAAATTTAGTATGAGGATTCACGAGCCACAATGTATGTCAAATATTGAGTTTTAGCCAAACGGTCGATTGCTTTGGAGGGAGAGCAACAACGTAATTGATTAAATCTTGCTGAGGAAGTACACAGCCAATGATGAACTGACGACCTTTTTATTTAGTTATTAATTAATAATAAAGAGAAAAAAAAGGCTTATGGTACTCAATTTTAGGTTCATTTTGTAATTAAACTAAATTGCCTTTTTACTAAATATAAGTATGTGGTTCGGAATTACATTTTGAACTCAGGCGAATTAAACTTTTGTAACGACTGATACCAGTGTTGCCACGTTAACGATTGTTTTTCCAGTATCCAACAGTTAGTTGAAATTTGACATCTTAATTCTCGGTTGTTTGGGCAAAAGGGGTTAAGTCAGCAAATCTGAATTTTAGGAAAGGAATTTCCGAAGATTTGAAAAATTCTTGCAAAACAGGTAAAGCACATTTATGTTACTTGAAATATTATTTCTATAAAGTATTAAATATAAACAAAGTAAAATATTCCAACAATGAGTTGCATTTGGTGAAAATATTTAAATGTACTAAATCCTTTGAATCACAAGACTTATTCTGACTTAAGCCCTTTTACCCAAACATCAGAGAACTAGTATCCAACATTTTTTTAAATAGCGTGTGATTTGCAATGAAATCCATTCTAAAAACTATTTTTATAATGTAAAATTATATTCTTAATTGCAAGAAAAAAATTAATAAATACATTTTAACTTACGTTCAGAAATTATTAATAATTATGGCTAAATAAATTTTTGGTACTCGTATCTATTGGCCGCCATAAAGGAAGGTTTTAATCCTTGCAACTCATTTCCCATTGTACGGCGCTAGTACGAACCGCATCTTACCATATTTATTTATTTCATATATTCATGCATAAATTAATTATTATACTTTTTGTTCTTTTAGGAAGCCTCCCAAGAAAAGGTCGCAGAAACACCTGATGCTTCTTCATCCAACCTGGGTAGTTATAACCTATTATTATTGCTATTATAAATCATAGACTTATCAAAAAATTATTTCTTACTAAAATGATTCCTTATTAATTTTCCAATCGGTAGTGTCGTCAGATTTGAGACAGAAGAAATACGGTGAAAGTTACTAGCGCTTCAAAGAACGAAAAATGAATTTCCGTAGAAATGTTAAATTTTGTGGCGTAGAATTATAAAATATTTTTTATTGGTAGTTTTTATGAAAAATTATAAAACTAATAAAATAAATGTGATGTGCCCGTTATAGGACTTTTTTTTATTCCACCAACCAGAATGTCTCTCTGTTCCCCTCCCCCATCCTAATCATTTCATACTGGCATTACTAGGCTTAAGGTAGCCACTCTCAAAATTACGCTGTACATAGTAACAAAAATTCAACGCATACTTTATATACCTAATAATGCCAGTATGACTTGATTTTGAGAGAAGAAAGGGGGAGAGAGAGTGATCTGTAAGCATGGTTGCTATAAGAAAGTACTGTAATGGCCACAATATATTTTATAAATATATTCGCTTATATAAGACAATTATCTTTATTTCACTTTATGAAATTAAGAAGTTTTTATTTTAAATAATCCTTTATTGGATTATATATTTTTCTAGAGGTTGGAAGCGATGCTGTTGTCGAGAAACGAGGCAGGGGCCGACCAAGAAAGAGACATAAGGCCCCAATAAAGAACCCGTACTTCTCAGAGGAGAGATTGACATTTGCCGTCAGGTGGGCATAACTTCCTTAGGTAATCGTTATTATATCAATATATAAGAGGTCATTCTTTTGGGTCCGACATCTACTTTCCAAAATTGACGGGGGATAGAGCGAAAATTAGCTTCATTACAAAAATATTCCGAGTTGGGGAAGAACTTTCCAATTCAAGTCCTCTGTCCACCAAAGACACACCAGATCCCGTCCTTCGGACCTCTTCATCCCCTCCCATCGCTCCTCTGCCTTCCACAACTCTTGCCTTGTCCAGGCCTCCTCTCTTTGGAACTCCCTGCCTCCCCTCATCCGCCACTCTCCTTCCGTGGCCTCCTTTAAATCCTCGCTATTCCAATTCCTCCTCAATAAACAATCTTCTCCCTCTGATTAGCCTCTTATTCCTCTTCTTCCATACTTTCCCTCTCCTTAACATCAATTTTTTGTTTCTTTGTCTTTGTCTTTTTCTTATTTATTTTATTTATCTTTTCATCTTCATCCTTTTATTTTATTTATTTATTTATTAGTTGTTCTTAAATTCATTTTATAGCAAGCCTGAGCTAGATTCCCTCCTCCATAATCTTGATTTTTATATACATACTGTTTTTTCATTTTATTTTATCCTCTACATATTTTTTTAGACATATTTATCCTATCTTGATTTCTTCTTAATGAATCTGTAATTTAACTCCTTTTTACTATTATTTTTTTAATTTTATCATCATTATCTATTTTATTTTTATTTAATGATTTTTTTTATTTAGTTTTATTTATTTTGCTCTTGGTTTTATCCACTGTAGCACCTTTATCTCATCACTGATATTTCATTTTATTTGTTACTCTGTCCAGTGACTGTCATGTATTTATTCTTAAGGGACCTCGGTCCCAGAATAAAATGTATTTTCATTTCATTTCAACTTTGCTGGTAATCCTACTTTTTTCAATTTTTTTTTTTTTTTTTTATATATATGATAGCTTTGGTTTTCCGTAGATTGGGGACGAGCCTTCAGGACCAAGACCTAGAAGCTTATGAGGAGGAATTAGGACTGGACGTTCCTAAAGAGATTGAAGGTAACTTCAAATCATTATTATATAAGTATATGTCGATGTCAAAAGGCGTAATCCGTCATTTTAGGCGAAAGCCTAGTCATATAGCGTAAAGCTGAAATGAAAGAAATACCTTATTTGACGGAATGTTTACGCAATTTTTTGTAATTCGATTTCGATATCAGTCAGAAAGCGTAGTATAGAATATCTCCACAAGAAGTGTTGAAACAATTCCAGTTTCAGATTCGAATTCAGAGTAAGAATCTCCTACTCTCGTTTCTATTGCAAAATAGTTTTTGTAGAGTGTTTGGCCTAATACTACTAGATTTATTAACAAAGCAAATAAAAAACAGTATTATTGGTTGAATAAATAATTACCTACTTTATAAAAAATAGGAAGATGTGGAACGACATTCCCGCAGTTATGTTCCAACCAGAACCGGGTTTCAAAGCAACTGCGTCATAGTCACAGTTGCGTTGAATAATCGATTCTGGTTGAAAATAAAACGTCGGAAGACAACGTTTCTTTATTAACAAATTCTTCTAAATGTTGATGACAATGAGGAGTCACAGTAGTACTGCGCATATCACTTCATCAAGTTTTGTACTGTCCTCTCAGTTGTCCAAGTAAATATAGGAATATTGGAGGAGGAGGGTGTCGCTTGTCATGTTTTAAGAAGAGAAATACGAAGTACAAAAAACTCATAAGACCAAAAATATGCTTCAAAAATATGCTTTCGCCTCACTTAAAAGTTTTAACGATCTAGATACAGTCATATTTCACCAGAAAATCTGAATAACTTATTTACCTCAATGGCGTGACTTGTCTCATTCGTATTAACCTCATAAAGGATTGGAAGAGCGCTCTGATAGTAGGCGATATGACCTTGTAGTCCATGCATAATTCATAATAACTAACTTATCAGGGATTGAAATTTTCTATCAGTTATGTTGTTACAGGTTAGGGCTCTTCATAAAATGAAGAAAAGTGTGTTTTAATTCATAACCGGTTTCGCATTTGCATCATAACGTTTGAAGAAAACAAACTATGTATATGTGATGTGGCCATTACAAGAATTTCTTAAATCAACGACTTATGGTACCTAACATTGTTGTCCCTTTTTTTAGTTTTCTGTACAACTTTTATTTGAAATGATTTTTGATCAGGTCATAAATATAAGCGGTATCTTGAGAAATACATTTAGCTGCGAAGTAATGTGGTCTCAATTTTAGTCTGATTTCGGTCAAAATCTAATCAGATCTACATGTGACTTCTTCATTCCAATTTCAAATTCATAGCTATAATCGTTTTTAAGATGGAGAACGAAGATGCGGACCGACTAGCCAGGAAAGGTTCAAGTAAGCCCTTTATGGGGCCAGAGCCAGTACTAGGAATATCTCGGGAGGCATACCGAACCCGGATTAAAGAGTAGACTAAGGATCTTTTGGAGCGTACATGGAGAGAAAAGACCACATGCAGGCAGTCGAAGATGTTCCTGGGAGGGGAGTCCAAGGTGTTGAAGGATGGGATTCTGAACCTCAGAAGGAACGAGCTTCGGCAACTAACAGGAGTTCTCACAGGACACGGTCCGTTCAATAGACACCTGCACACTGTAGGAGTCAAGGACAGTCCTACCTGCAATAGATGTGGGGAAGAAGACGAGACGGTGGCACACTTCCTGGACGTCTGCGTGCGAACGAGATTCCACATGAGAGTATTCTCAGGTTCATTAAAGAAACTGGGTGACTGAGCACTCAATGAAGAACTTGGTTTAGGTAGTATGAACATACAGGTAATAAAATAAGGGGGAAGCTTAGCGCTTCCAGGGAAGGGATAAGAGCACTGGATGCTTAGGTCCCTAGGTGTAAAACACCGACCCACCATATGTATATATTATCGTGAAAACGTTCATAACGTATTAAGAGAATACAAAACCAGCAGAAAATACAAAACCTGTTGTGAATTAAAACACAATTTTAACAGGGAGACCAATCACTTTTGTCCATCTTATTAATTAAACTAAGGAGTTATTGATTTTTAATAATCCTTTATTAGATTATATATTTTTCTAGAGATTGGATGCGATGCGGTTGTCATGAAGCAAGGCAGAGCCCGACCAAGGAACAGCGATAGACCTTCAACAATGAACCCAGACTTCTCAGAGGAGAGATTCCCCAGAACTCAGAGACTGCCCGTCAGGTGGGCTTAACTTCCTTTTTGTAATTATTATTATAGTAATGTATTGAAGATTACCATTCTTTTTTGGGCGATCGAAATGTACTTTATTATAAATATTGCGAGTTTGGGAAGAACTTTGGTAGTCATTATCCGACTTTTCTTACTTCGCCAGTTGTACGAAGTAAAGGGGAAGTTATGTAATCTGTCAGAAAATCTAATTTGAGTTTTCACCGGAATTTCATGTTTTGCGACATCCTGATTCCAAAAACAAAAATAAAAAATGTCTGTTTGTCCGATAAAAGGGATTTAATAACACGAAATTTTTTATGTTAATACAGAATCACCTATTGATTTTCAGCTAAATCGAAGGAGGGATTGTGGGGCAGGCTTAACACAAAAGCTCTAATAACTGCCGTTGTAATGAATGTATCGACATGAAATTACATATTTGAGTTCAAAACCGCACGAAGACGACACCTATTCATTTTCCGCGATATCAGCAAGAGGGGAGGGGATCTAAGGAGGGGACTGCACTCAAAAACCCTAATCACTGGCGATGTAATGAATGTATCGACATGAAATTACATATTTGAGTTCAAAACCGCACGAAGACGACACCTATTCATTTTCCGCGATATCAGCAAGAGGGGAGGGGACTGCACTCAAAAACCCTAATCACTGGCGATGTAATGAATGTATCGACATGAAATTACATATTTCAGTTCAAAACCGCACGAAGACGACACCTATTCATTTCCCGCGATATCAGCAAGAGGGAAGGGGATCTAAGGAGGGGACTGCACTCAAAAACCCTAATAACTGCCGATGTAATGAATATCGATATGAAATTTTTTTATTTAAATTGAATTGCCATAGGGACGATACCTGTTTATATTCAGGAAAATCAGACGAAGATAAAGGTAGGGGGTTTAGGGGAGGGAGCTCACATCAAAAACCCTAATAGTCAATGTAATAAATCTATCGACATAAAATTGATTATGAGTATTCAGAAACCCCTAAGTAAGTCAACTATTGATGTTTGGCCAAACTATCCTGGATAGGGGGGGGGGGGGGGGGGGGAGGGGGAGCCAGACTTTATTTTTTTAATTTGTTTTTTTATGTATTAGTTAGCTCTGGTTTTCCGTAGATTGGAGACGAGTCTTCTGGACAAAGACCTTGATGAAGTTTATGAGGAGGATTTAGGACTGGTGGTTACAAAAGAAACTGAAGGTAACTTGAAATCTTTATTAAATATAACTATATGTTAAAAATAAAAACCTTTTTATCTTATTTTTTTAAAATGTAATACATAATATCTATGAGGGGGGAGGAGGGTAGAGGGGAGGTTTAACACTAAACCTCGAATAACTGACGATGTAATGAATGTGTTGACCCAAAATTTAGTATGGGGCTTCAGTCAAATATTGAGTTTTAGATGTCGGTCGATTAACTTTGATGCGAGAGCGAAATTTATTGATTAATTCGTGCTAGAGAAGTAAACTTATGTGCTGGCAATGGCGTAAGCCGAAACCGGTATCCTTTATGTATTTATTTTTGTGAAATTAGTATAAAAGTTAATTAAGTTCTTTGTTTTCAGGTTAGGTTAGGTTTTATGGCTCATGCTCGGGCTTTAACTAGGTTATATCGCCTACTACCAGAGCGCTCATTCGTCACTCTGGTGGACATGAGCCCGACTCTTCTGTGCGAGTCCTAAATTTTTATTCACCTAGGGTGGGGTCTTTAACGAGTACCTGACATCGTACAGGCTCGGGACCATCGCTTAACGCCCCATCCGAAGGACGGCGTGCTGAAGTTTATTTTACCTCCCAGATAAAATAAACTAAGAGCCTCGGTCGGGTTTCAAACCCACGATCTTGAGCTCACTACCACTGAGCTACCGGCGCCCTCAACTTGTTTGGCGCCCTCTTTGTTTTTATTTATTTTTATATAATATTTTTCTTCTCATGTTTATTTGATGTTTCAGATCCGGAGGTTATTAATGCGTTGGAGAAGAAGGATGGAGTGATACTGGAGGAGGTAATGGTTCAATGCACTTCTCACGAACAGATCTCCCGGCAGCATTTGAAGTGCCGCTGCGAAAACTGCACGAAGGTATGACATTCAGTTCGTAAAGTATTCATTGATTCGTCCAGTGTTTAAACTAGGGTGTGGACATTTTGTTTGATAATTACTGACGGCATAGTTTGTGCATTTCATTTTAATAATGAATGTGAAAGTTATAGGAAAAGAAATTTAATTGACTAATTCGTCCTGGTGAAGTACATTGCCGGTCACTGACCCCTTTAATCGACTCATTTTAACATTTTTCTATCAGTTAAAAGTAATTTTTATAATATTTCGCCACTTGTTGGATTGTGTAGAACATTCGAGACTAGATTGTGTCTGTTCACTTGTAGAACCCAGGAAGCTTTATGAATAACTAGCTCCTTGGAACATTAGGCAAGAGAAAAAAAAAAAAAAAAAAACTAGCTCCTTAGGTTAGAGTTAATCCAATTGAAGAGCACGGGCAAAGAACCAGGTTTGTCACCAGATGTTAAAATTGAGAAAACTGAAATTTAATGATTGAAAGTCCGTATCTATCAATTCCCCGCACGTCATATTTTCAGCTTCCGTTTTCGTAGTGACAAACCGTCTTTTTGAAGCCCGTAACGATGGTGAATCGTGAAATATGTTTAATATACTGTAGTGGCGATATCTCACATTCGAGAAAAAAGTGACAAACCTGGTTCTTTCCCCGTGCTCTTCAATTATAATTGAATTCTAATGGACTTGAAAAATAAAATTATTTCACAATATCTCTGCAATAATGTCAGTTTTCATTAATTGAATTCTTCTTAGTTACAATAATTGCCACACAAAGCGCTAGTTACGTTAAACACCTTATTAATTTAATTATTTTTATTTTCAAGAACAGAAAATTATCGGATAATAGATACAAACAACTTCTAAGTTGAGTTCATAACTAGACCTGGCGATAGTGTAAGGCCGAAACCGGTAGTTATATATATTTATATCTTTAGTGGAATAGACAATATTTTAAAATAAGTTTGTTTTATTTATTTATTATATACTAATACAAACAATATCAGAATTGCATTTAGTGAGAAAACGGTATGTGATACAGCAGTTTCGTTGTCATTTTCGAATTCAGCAGGCCAAAATACATAGAGGATAGGTAAAATAATCAAAAATGTTTTTTCATCGCTAGCCTGTGTAATCAGTTCAGAGTTCAGTTAATGCAAGAACATTGTTTTTTTTGAGTAGATGCTACTAGATGTTGTCGTTTCTTGAGCCAGTTTAGTATCGTTTGTTGTGAATTACAAACGACAAGTACTGTCATTTCTTTTTGACCAAAATGGTTTGTTTTCTATTGTTGAGTGGAGTTGTGTGATTTTTCATCTAAGTAAACTTTTGACATTAACAAACTTGTCGGGTCAAAAAGTGAACGAAGAATTACTACTACAGGGGGGATTGTAGTGTGAATTGGTTATTCAGTCACAAACAGACTTTCTTATACTCAGCGCCTGCGCTCAATCTGTTGCAATACTCGTGTATCAGGTAAATTATTAATACTAGTATCTAAATTATTATAATTACCTGGTAAGTGATTTATGATAATTTTATGATTTTCATTATAGATTGTTAAGAATTATATTTTTATTAAAATTTATTATTATATTCCTTCCAGGGAATAGATGAAAATGAGTATATGGATGAATTGAAGAACATTGAATTTTTAAATGATCATGATCCCGCTGATAACAATGAAAGCGTGGAAAGTTTTACGGCGTGTGATAATAAATTAATTTTCAAACAGGTAAATCATCATTATATTAAGGTGACATAAAGCAGCATATAGACCATGGCCAAGAGCTCTTCTAAAACAGTGCGCGAGCCTGGTCTAGACGAGTGTTCGCGAACAGTTTCAGAGTTGCCCCTCAAAATCCTTGTGATACGTTATAATTACCGCACTCTATTGTATTCTTGGATCGATAGATCAAAGGGTTGGTTCTCGAATATGTTCAGGTCTAATCTTAGCATTAGTTACAGCTTATACGAAACTGAAGTTTATTAGTTTGAAACTTTTAGATGAACTGGCTAATAAGTTTTCAACATTTTCTATCTACGATCGGAAGTTATTAACTTTATTCAATAACGGGAAACTTCTTGGTCATCCTCATGGAACTTATTATAAACCTCTTTATATTGACCAAAACTAAATAAATATAACATTTTTGGTACTTGTATCCATAGGGCGCCATAAAGGACGATATTAATCCTTGCAACTCATTACCATTTTTCCAGAATTGACCAATAGTGATTTATGATAATTTAATTAAATTATAATTTTCAGCTAGTCAACCGCATCTTACCAGATTAATTTTTTTATTATATAGTATTACAATACAAATTAATTGTTTTATTTTATTTTTTTTAGGAAACCGCCCAAGAAAAGGTCGCATCTACTTCAGAAACACCTGTTCCTGCTTCTTCATCTAACCCAAGTAGTTATAACCTATTATTATTTATTTAAGAATATAAGAATACTTTTGTGACGGCCATATTACCCTGACCACTTGCTCTAAATAGACAAGATATGTATCATTGGAAAGGTCCTGAAATTGTATATTTTCGGTGTTCTACACCCTCCTTCTTCTAGTTTTCGTATAAAAGTTAGTTACTAACTGGGAAACGCTCGAGTAAATTGCTATTACGTATTGCATTTTTTTCGAATAATAGTGAGTTATTGTGACTAATGCCCGGGCTTTGACAACGAGGTCATATCCCAATATCAGTGGACTCCGAAGTCCTCAATTTTGCATCCCAGGTTTATCCACATAGGGTAGAGGTCTTTAACGAGTATCTGACATCGTACAAACTCGGCACCATCGTTTAACCTGCCATCCGAAGGATGACGTGCTCAAGGTTTTTTCATCTCACAAAAATTTCAGAGAGAATACGCGTTCTGCGTAACAAAAAATAGAATATCTCCGCAAGTAGAGGTGATGAAACAATTGTGATTTCCGATTTCGACTTGAAGTGTTGAATATCATATAAGAATCACCTATTTTAGTTTCTCTGTTTTTTGTTTTTTACCCCCGACGCAAAAGGAGGCGTGTTATAAGTTTGAAGCCTTTGTCTGTGTGTGTCTGTCTGTGGCATCGTAGTCGCAAGACGGCTGAACCGATTCCAAAACGGGTTTTTCATTTCATAAGCTGGTATTTGCGAGATGGTTCTTAGTCATGTTTGGTCGAAATCCGGTATGCCGTTTCCAAGATCTTCAGGTTTCATCAGAGCCTGTAAAGGGATCTCGGCCTCTATTATAGCTAGAGATTTGGAGTTTGAGCTCAAATGTTTATAAGGCCAAGCCCCTCCCCCCATAAAAACTGTCTCCACCAAGGTTTCAGTGAGAAAAAAGAATCAACAAAAAATTTTTTTAATTGACTTATTTAAAACACCAAAGACCGGACTTCTTTTTATTATTTATGTAAATTAAATCAGGATTTTTGCAGGGGTGTGTAGTGTCGTCGTCTCCCAAAATGTTAAGCTGGGCCCGGCCCTGCGTCCTTTATTGTCAAGATATATTCTGACATGCCACTGTGACTGCGGCGCGCGCTACTGCGACATTTCAAATGGTCTTCAGTTTCCTGTAACTCATGTTATGTACTATAAGTTCCTCAATCTTTGTAACTATGCTAAGGCTGATTTGTCATATGGACAATTTATTCCTTTTTAAATGTTTATTTTTTGCGTCGGGTTTTTTTTAATTTAATATTTTATATAGTTTTAATAGCTTTTCACTACATCGACACAGTTCGCAGAAATGTATTCTGACAAAGATACAGTCGTATTTCAACCCAAAAAATGGGACTTTAAACATATTTTTAACAGACACACAATCACTTTTGTTCATCTTATTAATTAAACTAAGAAGGCTTTGCTTTTAATAATCCATTATTAGATTATATATTTTTCTAGATGTTGGACGCGATGCGGTTATAGTGAAACGAGGAAGGGGCCGACCAAGAAACAGCAGTAGACCCCCTGTAAAGATAGACATCTCAGATGAGAGACCCAGAACTCGAAGACTGCCTCTCAGGTAGGTTTAATTTCCTTTTTGTAATTATTATCATTAGAGGTTCTCATTGTTTTTGGGCGATCCACTCGCCAACGGTCCGCCGCCATCTTCTTCATCAAATTGACGGGGGGGTAGAGCGGAAACTTACTTGATAACAAATATTACAAGTTGGTGTAGAACTTTGCCTGTAATTCTCCTACTTTTTTTTGAAGTGAAACTTCTTGAAGTCCTGCGTGAAACGCGCAATGGGGAACTTGAGGACTAAACTGGTAAATGAGTTACGAAATTATGTGACGCACTGAACACCTCATAGACCCGCTCCGCATCAGTGTTTCAGTTCGTCCCCAAAAAATGGTTTAGGGGCTGGTAGAGGGTATCGCTCCCCACCCACCTCGGAGCTCATAGATCTTTGCTGGCGTCATAAACAGTGTCTCTTTTTCTTTCTCAATTCTCATTCTTTATTCTCTCGCGTTCAAAAACCTACCGTTCTTATTTCTCTTACCATAGGCCTATTGTCTCTGCTTTGGAATCAAATGTGATTTTTGATGTTCCTAACAACGAAAATAATGTGATTTAACAAATGAATAAAAATAATATAAGCTAATAAATAAAAATGTTTGCACCTAAAATGTTAAGTTAATTGTGAAATCCCATACAACATAAAAATAATATTTATTACAAAAAACAAAAATTCGTGGAGGAAGTTTCTTTCACTTCTGGCGTGTGTTACAAGCACACAATTTTTTTTGTTTCGATTTGTTTATTTTAGCTCTGGTTTTTCCGTAGATTTGGGATGAGCCTTCAGGGCAAAGATCTTGATAAAGTGTATGAGGATTTTGGACTGGAGGGTTCAAAAGAGATTGGAGGTAACTTTAAATTTTTATTAACTACTAAAAACTTGAAACGAAACTTGAATTTTAATGTATCTATTTTTCGGTGTCAAAAGGCGTAATCCGTCATTTCACCAGGGCGCCGGTAGCTCAGTGGTATGCGTGCTTGACTTCTGAGCTCAAGGTTGTGGGTTCGTAGCCCGACCGAGGCCCTTAGTTTATTTTATCTGGGAGGTAAAATAAACTTAAGCAGGCCGTCCTTGGGATGGGACGTTAAGCGATGGTCCCGAGCCTGTACGATGTCAGGTACTCGTTAAAGACCCCTACCCTAGATGAATAAAAATTTAGGGTAGGCAAAATTTAGGACTCCCACAGTAGAGTCGGGCTCATGTCCACCAGAGTGACGAAAGAGCGCTCTGGTAGTAGGCGATATGACCTCGTAGTTAAAGCCCGGGCATGAGTCATAAAACCTAACCTAACCGTCATTTCACTAAAACTGGAATGAATTAAAAAATAACCTTATTTGACTCAATTTTTACATAATTCCAGGTAACGTGATTTCGACATCAGTCAGATAGCATAGTACACTTTTTTCCATCCACAATTCAAGTTTTAAAGTTTTTTTGGATATAATAAATAATATCTGATGTTAACGTTTTCGTATCAATTTTTATATCATTTTGTACATAAATAAATATGTAAATTAACAAAGATCTCATTCAGTTCAAATTAACATACTGTTTAAATAAGAATTATATTACATAATAAATTGATATATTTTTTAAATTTACAAATAGGTATTCGCAACTGTATAAATAATATACGAGTATACAAGCAAATTTGCTGAAAGAGTAAAATGTGGCATTGTCAAAATGTCAAGAGAGATCATAGTCTTTTATTGACAAAAAAATAAAGAAATACAGAAAAATGTATAATCATTTCAAGCATGTCTAAGTATAACTGTTATTCTTGTTTGTGGGTGCCAATGTCGTTTAGTTTTGCTTTCAGGGACCAGTTCAATGTGTAATCTCTTGTCTGGATTAATTGTCTGTAACATTTGTCTTATTGCATTCATTTAATGTTTCAGAGCCGGAGGTTATTGGTAAGTTGGAGAGTAAACGTGGAGAAATGTTGGGAGATGTGATGGTTCAATGCACTTCTCAGGAACAGATCTCCCGCCAGTATTTGAAGTACCGCTGCGAAAACTGCACCAAGGTATAATAATATTCTTGATTTGTCTAGTGTTTAAACGAAAGGGTTCAGGGATTTTGTGATATTTATGATAATTATTATCATAAATAAAAATTATAGGAAAAGAAATGTTAAAAAAAGTATGTATTAAAAGATAAATTTCACATCATATGATAAAAGCTGTGTATAATTATATATATAAAATGGTTTCAGTTAGTTAGTGTGGCTCATGAGCGCTCTTTCGTCACTCTGGTGGACATGAGCCCGACTCGACTATAGGAGTCCTATTTTTTTGAGGGTGTCACCTCGGCCAGAGTAAGCTTATTGTGTGGCCTTCTTCAGGGCCTGTATTGACATAGTTAATGTATCATAGATTTGAGTAGCACATAATATTTAAATTATTTACAGCAATACAAACTAAAGTATTATATCTAAACACAAACAATTATAACTAAATAAAAACGTATATCATGAGTGAAAATCATATAAATAATGGTATACGTTTTTATTTAGTTGTAATTGTTTTTGTTTAGATAAAATAATTTAGTTTGTTTTGGTGTAAATAATTTAAATATTATTTGTTACTAAATTTAGCATACATAAACTCAATATATATGTCAATACAGGCCCTGAAGAAGGCACACTCAGTGCCGAAAGCTTGGCAGAAATTCTACAAGTTTTTTCTTATCGACCACAAGCGTGATCTCTCCTTCCTATTACATCATTGGTCAATCCTTCCCTAATTGATATTCTAATAGTTACGTTATTGTGACTCATGCCCGGGCTTAAATACGAGGTTATATCGCCTTCTACCAGAGCGCTCTCGTGGATATGAGCCTTATTCCACGTGAGAGTCCTACATTTTGCCAACCTAGGTTTAGTTACCTGTTACGAGTACCTGATGTACAGGCTCGGGACCATCGCCTAACGTCCCATCCGAATAACTGCTTGCTCGGTATATTCAGTAGTCAGTAGTAATCTCACTTGCAGCGATATGTGATATAAAAATTTGGTGGAAGTGATTTCAACTGTAAAATTTGAAAAAAGAAATGTTTGTTCATAGGTTTTCATTAACGAGCCTTGTTTTCACGAGCACACATCTAAATGTCAGGGGAAAGGAATAATTTCTGAAGTTACTGAAACTCCTCTGCCATCCAACAGCATTTCAGAGCCATTAAAGGTATACTCGAATTATTTTTTATTTTTCTCATAAGTTATAATTTTACTTTTTTTAATTAAAAAAAAAAAAAAGTAAACTTCAAACTTATTTATCCGCATATTTGTATGCTAATACCTAATAATAAAAAAAACTGTTGAACATATATTCACGAAACTTACAGGGCATTTAAAGGATGGCCGAATTTAAATTATAGGCTAAGTGGCATCTCGAAATTTTGAACGGCAGCAGGGTTGTGAGCAGCGCCAAAACATGAAATGTGTGCTAGCTCTCTAATGGTTGATTGGATTCTCATGAACCATCACGTTAGCATCCTTATTGGCCCAGTTTAAACATAGTCCATGAGACATCAACATTTATTGAGTCGCACATCTAGTTTAACTCCTCCGGAAATCCAAACCGGCTGACCTTATCCACTAGGAGTTTCGAAACCGTCTTGGCTTCCTGGTTCGGGGTGGCGTATGCTTCCGGCCACCTGAAAAAGAATTTCTTGGCAACAAGTATGTATGTGTTGCTACATCTTCGCCTGTTCTCTCAAAAGGCACACGAACGTTATTCTGATTCATCGTTCCTCTGCTTGGGATCCTTGGTCCTTTGCTGCGCACTGCCTGATCAATATTTCCACATCCAGATGATGGCTGTTGACCGAGTAGCTTGGACTTCGAATGTGTTCGTCTGAACTCGTTTCCTGGATACCACTGGACTGGGTTTCAGGGAACCAGTCTGCGTCCTCTTCATATATAAGATAATCCTCACTGACCCTAAGTACTATTTTGAATTCCTATGGATATTCATCAAGTGTAAAAATTATAATATATTTCACATTCATGAATAATCACATTATTGAAAACGGTGATGCGATTTGAACTCAGGAGGTTCTGTGGGTTTTTATTTTTAGGTAGTTATTTGTCCAACCAAATTAAAAACTATTAAATTAATTAATATTTTATATATATATATATATATATATATATATATATATATATAGATAGATATATATAGATAGATATATAATAAAATATTTTATATATTATAATATAATTATATATTTACAGTGTGCCAAGGTAAGATACAAACCCGATCAAGAAACTGAAAAAAATGCTTGTGGTTATTGTCCTAAGAAATATAAAAATTCATCCTCCCTTTCATATCACAAGGTAAGTTTCAAATAGTTTCAGTTACATTTGTATTATTATATTAAATAATAAAAAATATTATAATAAAAATAGTAAAAGAAGCGATTTGGGGTTAAAGCAGTCAAAAATCTCTGGAGAAGCAAAAACTGTGGTACCCTAGTGTCTGCATATTATTTAGAGAGATTATAGAAAATAAACCTTTCGTCACTAAATGTTTGATATTTATGTATCTACAGTCAAAAATGAATTCAACAAAAACTAAAGCAGTCAAAAAATAAAAAACATTATTTTTCACAGTGTCTCCTTCAAGTTTGTGGGGCATGATGATAGATATTATACAAATTACCGAAATATAGCGATGAGATAATAGTGGTTGCTTTTTGCTGTTTCTAATAATATCATTCTACATACATCTATGGAGGGCTGGTGCGTGTGGTATGCGTGCTTGCTTAGTGAATTCAAGATCGCAGGTTTGAAACTCGACCGATGCCCTTAGTTCATTCTATCTGGGAGGTAAAATAAACTCAAGCTCGCCGTCCTTCGGATGGGACGTTAAGCGATGGTCCTGAACCTGTACGATGTCAGGTACCCGTTAAAGAACCCCTACCCTAGATGAATTAAAATCTAGGATAGGCAAAATTTAGGACTCCCACAGTAGAGTCGGGTTCATGTCCACCAGAGTGACGAAAAAGCGCTCTGGTAGTAGGCGATATAACTTTGTAGTTAAAAGCCCGGGCATGAGTCATAATAACTAACTATAATTCTACAATCGCTAGTTTACTTTTATAATATGTATCTACAATACTGTATGCCTGTATTTCTATCCCATTCACATCTCCAAACAAATATTTTTGAATATTTAGGCTTCCTAAATTTTATATCAACAAAATTTCCTTTTCTTATATATTATGTTTTGGTCTTACAGGTAACTAAACATAATAGAACGAGATATGTGTGCAGTAAGTGTAACCGAGGCTTTCTGCACAAGGACCTACTCAGGAAGCATCAGGTAGTGCACAGCAACGTCAGGTATTATAAATTATAAAAATGTTGGCGTATTTTTTAAGGTCCAACAAAAATATTTTACTTATTTATGTCATGCCATAGCTTCATAAGAAAAGTAGGAAGTTCTGCCTTAATGGGCAATTCTGACTTACTAATATTTGTGTTTAAACATGAACATCAAGGAAATATATGAAATATAAACCTAGGTAGGCGAAATTTAGGACTCTCAAACTCAGGTCCATCAGAGTGACGAAAGAGCGCTCTGGTAGTAGGCGATATGACCTCGTAGTTAAAGTCCGGGCATGAGTCATGATAACTATTCGTGCCATCGGAAATCTTTAATATGGAGATGAACCAAATTCAGACTATTTAAAATGTATATGTATACACATGTATAGTTAGTTATTATGACTCTTGCCCGGGCTTTAACTACGAGGTCATATCGCCTACTACCAGACAGAGCTCTCTTTCGTCACTCTGGTGGACCTGAGAGTCCTAAATTGTGTCAATACTTTCATTACAATGCTAATTATTAAATTTTTTGTGTTAAGCCTCCCCCTAATCCCTTCCTTCCCTTTGACCGATATGGATGAAAATTAATATGTGTTGTTCTTAGGGAGCTTTGAATTTACAAATATATATATATTTTTTTCATTTTTGTGATTGGGAAGTCGGAAAGCATTAAATTTTGTTGAAACTTTCCGCATCGAATTTTTGACCGATTACATAACTTCCTATTTATTTATATTATATATACATATATGTTAATATCTGGACGCTGTAGTATAATGTAAGATGTGTTTTAGGTCCTTTAAATGTGATCACTGCCCGATGACTTTTAAGACCAAAAGCGGCCTGCGGAAACACATAACTACTCACACTCGTTCCAAAAAGTATTTCTGCGAGTTGTGTGGTCAGGTCTTTTTTCACAAAACCTCTTTGAATCTTCATACTCGAACACACACGAATCCGAAGCCTTTTGAATGTTTGGTTTGTTCGAAGAGATTTAATCAGAGAGGCAATCTTTTGGAACATGTGAGGATACATACGGGTAATTTTTATTTATTTTTACTTTTCTAGAACGTTTTTGTAGGGGAGGAGCTATCAACATTATAGTTTACTATATAATATATTATTACAGTATTACTTTTTGTAGGGGAGGAGCTATCAACATTATAGTTTACTATATAATATATTATTACAGTATTACTTTTTGTAGGGGAGGAGCTATCAACATTATAGTTTACTATATAATATATTATTACAGTATTACTTTTTGTAGGGGAGGAGCTATCAACATTATAGTTTACTATATAATATATTATTACAGTATTACTTTTTGTAGGGGAGGAGCTATCAACATTATAGTTTACTATATAATATATTATTACAGTATTACTTTTTCCATGTATTTTTTGCCTTCTCAAAAAATAGTAATCAAAGACTATTTCAAAAACCCTCCTATCATCAGTATCTTTTTTTTTTTTTTTTTTTTTTTTTCTCGGGTGCTCCGGTTAATCACCCGGCCCGTTTTTTCGTCGGGGAATGAGGATACATGACATGGTTATGCTAAATTTATTTATTTATTTGTTGCTGTGGGTGTCTGGGGGCGACAGCCTCTGGTCCCTTGCGGGACAAACTGGCGCTCCCAGACCCCCTTGTGTTGCGGCTGCCAGATGGCGCCGAGAGAGCTCAGGATCTTGGAGTGGGGGCTGCTACTACATCGCGGTCGCCGGGGGTAGACATCGGGCCGCAGCCCGTCAATCGCCCCCGGCGCCGGGTCAAGCGGGCTTTTTCTGTTCCCGCCAGGAGGTGACAAACCGGCCGAACGCCGGATAGTTCGACTCCGTCATCAACTCCGGCAGGCTCAATCCCAGATATGATCCTGTCGCGCGGATCAACTCCACCCTAGACCTGTCGTACAGCGGGCAATCGAGGACCACGTGTTCTGCAGTCTCGATGCCGCCACACGAGCAGTTTGGGCTATCCTTCCTCTTGAAGAAGAAGAGTTTGGAGTTGAAGTCGCCGTGACCTGATAGTACCTGGGATGTCCAGTGATCGGGTTGTACCCAAGTGGAGCGTAGGCGGACCTGGACGTCAGGGATGTACGCGAATGTCGTTCGGCCATCGGAGGAGCGCGACCATCGCTGTTGCCACTTGTTCATTATCCAGTCTTGGACCATGTCCCTGCAACGCTCTGGTCCGTTCTGTCTACGTAGCTCACCCTCCAGGGCGAGGCGCAAGGGCTCATCTATATCTGCTCTCAGGGGCAAATTGCGTCTACAGTAGTACGAGGCGACCGCCCCGTCCAAGACCAAGTCTATGGGCGGAGCTCCCGCCAGCACCTGTAGCGCTGCCGTGGAGACAGTACGATAGGCCTTTGTGACTCTCAGGAGGGCGGCTCTTTGGGCCTGTAGCAGTCTCGTTCTCTGCTGCTTGGTGGGGCGATACCACCACCCTGCAGCAGCGTACCGTGCTACAGCCTCGAATACCCCCGTGTAGATTGTTCTACACGCTGAGTAGTCGAGGCCCCATGTTGCGCGAGCTAGGCGGCTCAGAGCGTTGAAGGTGGCATTGGTCCTTTCCTTGATGGCAACAGCGTGGGGAGTCGCGCTGAAGCCCGGACCCAGTCTCACACCTAGGTATGTGACCGCCTCCGGGAACTCAACGCGCATCCCCCGGATCCTCAAGGAGAAGGGGTGGCGGGCGTCGGTTTTCCCTCTCATCAGCAGGGCCGTAGTCTTGCTTGGTGAGAGGTTCAGCTTGTTGGCGCAGCACCAGCTGTCGACGAAGTCGATGGCGGCTTGGGCTACGCGGGTCAGAGCTGCCCGGCTATCAGCGTGTACCGTGATTGCGAGATCGTCAACATAGGCAATAGCCTTATATTCACGACTCTCGAGCTCACGGAGCAGTCCATCAAAGAGTATGCTCCAGAGTGTTGGTCCTAGGACTGAGCCCTGGGGGCATCCTCTGGTGATGTTCACCGATGTGCTAGCATACAGCTGGCTCACAGTCGCAGAACGGCCGTCAAGGAAGCTGGATATCAGCCCAAATATATTCCTAGGCGGTCCCATTGCACGCAGTCGCGTGAGGATGGCAGGCCACCAGGCGCAGTCGAACGCCGCCGCGATGTCAAAGAAGATACAGAGGGCATATTTGCCTCTGGTCCCTTCGACATCCGACCTCAGCGTTATCAACGCGTCCTCTGTTGACCTGCCCCTCAAGCAACCATATTGCCTAGGGGATACGAAGGCGTATACCTGGGTGCGGATTCTGTCGAGAACGAGTCCCTCCAGTATCTTCCCGAACAGAGACAGAAGGCTGATCGGTCTGTAGCTGCCTGCCAAGGAAAGGTCCCTATCCCCAGGCTTGACAAACGTGCACACCATGGCCCGCTTCCAAGCACTAGGGAAGTGGCCTCGCCTTAGGCAGGCATTGTACAAGTAGAGTAGGTCTGTCTTAATGACCGGGTAGGCTTTCTTGATTATGGCCGCGTCCATGAGATCGCTCCCAGGAGCGCCGCCACTCTTCTGCCTCCCAATCACCAGGGTCAGGTCTAGCTCGTCCCAGTCAGGGGCATCCTCCGTGTTCGGCAAGTCACGGGCAGCACACCTGATGTTTTGTTGAGTGGGTGTATCCCCTGCCGGGTCGTCTTCCGGGAAGGCCTGACTTAGGTACATCCCGCCGGCCTCCTCCACTATCATCAGTATCTGTAAGTCATGTGTTCGTTGGGTTATCTGCTATTTTAACTATTCCTTCTGTCAATCAGTCTTCCTTTTATAGAACATATTTAAGCCCTTAAATTTTTTATCTGGAAGTTGAAAAAACTGAGCACTCCGTCCTTCAAATGGGACATACAGCGATGGTCCCGAGCCTGTACGATGCCGGGTACTCGTTAGGGATTCCCTTACTTGCACAGTTATATATAACCAATTTTTTTAACTTGTTGTATATGAATCGTATTAATTTCAGGAGAGAAACCTTTTAAATGTGAAGAATGTGATAGAAATTTTACAACTTCTTCCCAAAGACGACTTCACATGAAGAGACACACGGGAGAGAGGCCTTGGTCGTGTAGCTTCTGTCAGAAGACATTTTTACACAAATCTACTTACAAAAACCATGTTCTCAGGTTAATGTTTACACCCCTTATTATTATATTTTTAACTCACTTATATGGAAAGCCTTTTTACGTCTCCGCCTATACATTACAAGGGAAGTTACGTAATTGGTTAGAATTTCGATGCAGTTTTCAACGGAATTTTATCTTTTCGGATATCCAGATACCAAAAAAGAAAATAAAAAAGTCTGTGAACACGATTACTCCCAATAGAATGGATGTATCGGCACGAAATTTTATATGTGTATCCAGAATCCCCTAAGGATGACACGTATTGATTCAGTCAAATCGACCAAAGGGAAGAGGGGATTAGGGGTAGAAAACAAAACCTTTAATAACTGCCGATAGAATGAATGAATAGACACGAAGTTTTATATGTGTATCCAGAACCCTCTAAGAACGACATTTATTAATTTTCAGCCACAGATCGACCATAGGGAAGGTGGGATTAGGGATCAGGCTTAACTATATTTAGCGGAATCAGCTTAAGGGAAGAGGGGGGATCTCAGGGGGGCTCAACTTAAAAACCCCAATAACTGCCGATGTAGTAATGAATTTATCGACACAAAAATTAGTATGAGGATTTAAGAGCCTCTATGTAAGTCAACTATTGATTATTGGCGCAATCGGTCGACTGGTTTTGGAATGGAACTGAAAAGTTAATTGATTAATTCGTTCTAAGGAAGTACATTGTCGGTGATTCACCGGCAACTTTTTAAAATGAGAAATTATGAGATTACCATAAGAGTTTATCAATAATAATAATATATATTTGTTTTTCATGTTCAGACACAAAGGTGAGAAGCCATTCTCTTGTAATTATTGTGGAAGAGAGTTTACAGAACTGTGGGGGATGAAGAAACATAAGAGGATCCACACTGGAGAAAAACCCTACCGGTACGTAGAGTTATAGTCACTGTCCTTGTATGTCATAATGGCATAGGCAGCCGGGAAATTTCCCGGAGATGTCAGTTATATTTTGTTTTGTTTATTTGTTTGTGACTCTCTGGCTTCAAGTTCGAGGTCATATCGCCTACTACCAGAGATGATGGTGGACATGAGCCCAACTGTTCTTTGGGAATTACAATTATTGCCTTGTGAGCGCTCTAACTCAGATTATTGAACTTGATGTTTGAAATGAATACATCACGTGCTAACCTAGATCTGACTAGATTTTGGTCAAAATCCGACGAAATTCAGTTTACTTCGGGAACTAAGTATATTTTGCAAAATACCGCTTATATTTATAATCTAATGAAAAATCTCTTTAAAAAAAAAGTTGTAAAAATGACTGAAATAAAGAATTTATATGAAATATTTTTTTTCTAAAGCCACCCGGTTTGCGAGATACATGCCGAAACTCGTCCTAAAATGTTTTTGAAAACCATTTGTTTTTAGACGTCTGCTTGATTTCCGCGAAAACGGCTAATCCAATCGAAAAATTGGTCCTTACCAAAAAACTTCCTTATTATATTCACTCATTACTTCTGTATACCCAACAATGTCAGTATGAATTGATTTTGAGAGGGGATATACTTAAGTAAAATACTTTTTTTTTTTTATTTTTATAATTATTGTAAACTTTATTATTCTATACATGAATATTATAGTTGGGCTGTCTATAACAATAATACCTAGGCCAATGGCCTAATTAACATGAGATATGAACTCAGGTACAATTCATTAATTGCCCTAAACAAGTAACTTTAATTAAACTAGATAAATTTAACATAATATAGGGGAAGAAAAAAGAAATGTATCGGATAACAAGGGTGTTTTGGCTAATATGCATCGTTCATAAGGCCAAAAAAAAACAAAAAAAAAACAAGGGTGTTTAGCTGTGAAACTTAGGTAATGTCTTTTGATTAATTGATGAGAAGAAAATCATGCGGTCGCTTCTTTTTAAGTCTGCGTTCCAGTGGTAAAGGTGGTGGGTGTTCAGCAATTTGCCGCACCAGTGGATTTGGGTGGTGGGCCATTGTCTGCATTCGTATGTAGGATTCTTTGAGGACCTCCGCTACTTCCGGTATTTCAAAATCAGCATGTAGAACTGTGTTGCGAACATACCACGGTGCATCAGTGATGGGTCTCATGACGCGATTTTGAGTAGTTTGTATCCTGGTTATGTGGCTTTTAGCAGCTGAACCCCATAGGCCACAAGCATACTGCCAGATCGGACGTATCAGCACCAAAATACTTGAATGATATAATTACAGTAACAATCACATAAATTGTTACTATAAGTTATAAATGTTATCCATTTTTATTTTTCGGCTTATTGTGAGCTGAAACGATTTTCTAAATCTTCTTCGATTACTATTCCGATATATTCCTTATATTTATATATATTACAGATGTTCAGTGTGTGGCAAGGCGTTCTCAGACAGTTCAAATTTGAATAAACATAAAGAAAAAAAATGCTCGAATATTGATATTAGTAAAAATTTGAAAGATTTTAAGACCGATTATCAAGTGAATGGTGCGCAGTTCATCAGCACGGAAGATACGTCCCTAGGTCAAGAACAAATTATCTACGTAAGCTATACGGATCCTCAGGACCCTAATATCAAGGTAAGAAAGGTTCAATTATAAGGTACCATTCAGGAAACCAAAGCATTTTTTTTTTAAATAGAAGAATTAAAGAAGAGTAATTTAAAAGTGAATTTATCGAGGATTTAAATAGGAAAGTCGAACTTTCGCGAAAAATTAGGTAAAAGATTGTTAACGTACAGGATTGCCTGTAGGGAAAAAGTTTCAATTCAAACGTCAAGGGCAGAAACGAAGCGTTATGTGTGCATTACGACGTTAAGTTTCCTTTCAGATAGTATAACTTAGCCATATATTCACAATTGATGGGGTTAGAAGCAAAGGGATGTAAGTGACAAAAATGTAATTTCGAGATAATTACCTTCAAAGTTATAGTAACATCGTAAATGCAGGTACTACCCAGGTATTTTCCACTAGTAACAGCATTACTGGTACTAACAATCGTTCTGATCATTAGCCCAGTAGTCAGGGTAGGTGTCAATTAAGATGTTAACACACATATCTCAATTTCAGCCGAATAGTCCTTTTGCTTCTAACCCCTTCAATTGATAATGTTATGGTCGAAAAATTGTATCGGAGATAAGATCAGATTCTGATTGTACTACACTCAAAATGTGAAGAAAATGGTGTACTCCAAAGAAGAAAATTTCGTTTCAAAACAACCAAAAATAGGAAATTTGTGTCAAAGTGGTGAGAAGGCAGATGCAGTTAGCACAAGTCTGTCTTAAGTGTCTCACCTTTATGTCATGGAGTCAGACAATGGTAATGAAGCGATTAGTAGTGCACTGACTTGGTTTCCTGACGAAATAGTGGGCCCTTTTTGAAAATTAGTTGCGAAATTACTCCATTTTTGTTTTTCATCATCCCACTTTATAGAGAAACTATCTAGGACCTGCTATGAAGAAAAGGTCTTCTGTCTAACATTCTCTTTTCAATTAGTATTTCCAAATTATATAAAACCATCATGTTATTTTAATTGTAATTTTCTCTTTAAACTTACAGAGTTTCTCAACTTTGGATTAGAACTTATATTGGTATTTTTTGAAAATAATAACTTCATTCAATTGGCATTCTCTTTGAGAGCACCGGTAGCTCAGGATAGCGTGCTTGCTTACTGAGCTCAAGATAGAGGGTTCGATAGCCGGCCGAGTCCCTTAGGTTTTCTATCTGGAAGGTGAAAAAACGTTGAGCATGTCGTCCTTTGGGTGGGACGTTAGGCCATGGTCCTGAGTCTGTCTGATACTGAAATTGAAAAAGAAAAATTAGAACTCCCATAGTTTAGTCGGGCTCAAGTCCACAGCGACGAAAGAGCGCTCTGGTAGTAGGCGATATGATCTCGTAGTTGAAGCCCAGACATGAGTCACAATAACTAATTCGTTTTTGTTTTTTGTTGTTGTTTGTATTGATATTGAAAGAGAGTTTTTCACACATTTTCCAGTAATTGTCTTTATTTCCGCAGGTTTCGGAGACAATCGTTGTTGAAAAAGAGACCGAGGATCAACTTGCGGCCATGATGGAAGTAATGGACGAAGTTGGTAACCCTCTCAAGTTCATTGTTCAGGACGGCGGCACTCAGCTTCAGGTAAATAATACGCTCCACATTCTCAGAAATCTCTCCTTAACCTCAAGAGCAAATGTTATTAGAATTATCCACATTAACAAGCTAATCTACTTTTCAACTTCCTGATTGTTTGACTTTTTTAATTAAAAACTTCTACGTTTCAATTACTTATAATAACTTCTGGAGCGTTAACGTGCATTAATAATATTAAATTTTTCAACTCTAATCCATGACTTCGGAATATTCTACATTTTCCTGGATTTCTAACTTTTGCGTTTATCCCTGATCTCAACCTCTGAAACATTCTATCTTTTTTTTGTTTCATTCCTGCAATTGTTCGATTATTTCTGCTATGTTTTCATTGAATTGATTCCTTATAATTTTTTCCAGTTTGTCAATTTTTTAATATATTCTTTTGTCGTGAATTGCCTGACATTTACATCTTGTCGTTACCCTTTTAGCTTATTTTCAATAGCCTCTCCCTCTTCATAGACTTTATTCCATAAATGTTGTTTGAACTAATTTTTCTGTTTCTTTTAAATTCCCCCTTCTTTTGAAACTTACAAATATTTATAATCTATTTTTCGTTTTAAATTTTCCTTTCTACTGTCAATATTTTGACCTAACCTTTTATGGTATCAATTCCTGATTTAAGTTCCAAATTTCTTGACTGAAATTCTTTTCTAACCCCCTCTTGTTTTCCATTAAAATTTCCAACATTTTTTAAAATTTCAACTCCTCTTCCCATTGGCTCCTTCCTGCACTCGAGTCTTCACTATTCAATTCATGTGTAGTTAAATTCAAACCCTCTTACGTTCAGTCATACAAAACCTCTATTTTCTGTTTTTTACAGGTTCATTTCTGAAACATTTCCCACACTACCCCTTACTCTACCACCCGCTTGGCAGAAAGCAATGTCTTAATTGTTTGCCCTTTCATAGCACAATTTTACCTCCTATTACCAGACAAGTAGGTCGCCTCTATTTACCCATACTGATTTGACTTTATTTTTGCAGGTTTCTGATACAATCGTTGTTGAAAAAGAGACAGAGGACCCAATAGCGGCCATGATGGAAGTTATGGACGAAGTTGGTAATCCGCTCAAGTTCGCCATGCAGGATGGCACCCAGCTTCAGGTACATACTAGCGTGGAATTGGTCACATTCTACAATCATTTACAGAACTATCGGAAGGAAACAAGTCAGATCTGTTAGCAATTGTTATCAATGATATTGGAGTAGATGTTGATGCTCCACAAAATATTGATCAAGGTAGAAAATAGGATACCCATAAAAAGTTAATGGGCACTCAGCAAAATCATTTTTTGTTAGCATGTGCTTCTTAAAACTAGAAAATGTTTTTAAGACAATCCATAAATTCTTTCAAAGAATAGAAAATATAGTTCCACGCCAAATTGACCGTCTCTCTATTAAAGACAAAATATTAAATCTCATTTAATTAAATTTCTGAGAACGCTTAGGGCTAGTTTTTTAATAATTCACAAATATAAAATTTTATTCAAAGTGGTCAAATTTTCTACAAGAAAAATGGATACGGAGCATAACTACTACACCAAGATTTCAATGATAATATATTCAATGTTAATGATAATATGTCAATGATAATAGTGGAAAGGTGCAGCTTAAGCCTTCCTCAAAATTTCTTTAAAAAGTATGAGGGAGATAGGAAATAAAACCATTCCAAGAATCGACGCTATTAAAATCTATCCTGTTCAGAGACAGGGTGTGTCAACTGTAAAAATGTTGTTCGTCTCCCTACAGGCCCTAGTTACATTCTGAGTTTCATGAAAAATTTATCATTGGGAATGTTAGGGAAGTATAAGGTTTCCAAAATTTGGCTGGAAGAAACCATTTTTTAAGTAAACCACTCCTTAAAGTTTAATTTCTGTAAATGCTTAAGGGTAGTTGTTTAGAGGTTAACAAGAATTCACATATACTAAATTCCATTAAAATCGGAAAAAGTTGTCTACAAGAAAAGTGGATATGTATGTTGGACCTTTAGGGTAGTAGTAACTGCTATATCGAGGTTTCAATCCTAACATCCCTCAAAAGTTTTCCAGCCTGTGCTTGTTTCAACATGTTGGTGGAAGGCTAGCCTTGAGTTTGGTTGATTGCCGTTGCAGGTGATGACCCGGGACGGAAGGTCCCTGGAGGTGCGGACTCCAGAAGGACAGATCATTCAGGTGAAGCTGACGACAGACTCCGGAGAGCCTGTCTCTCCTCAGCTCACTCCGATCATCATCTCTTCCTCTGATCCATCCACCATCTCTCATCCTCCTCAGGTAAGAACGAACAATGCTTCCCTATTTATGCTATTTATTTATGAATTAGTGACCACTTGCTGAAATCGCTGCATTTCAATTCGAAATATGATGTACAGTTTCCATATGAAATACAAACTTTCAAATCATTCTACTTTTCTACACATAAGGAGCTTTATTCTCCCTTCTCTTGAAAATAAACTTACAGCTGACGTGGATTTAGTCAATGATTCCAGTGATTTTCCATAAATCTTTTCTTCCTCAGAAGTGATTGTTTTTATTTATTTTTTTTATTATTATTTTACTTTCATTACTTTCTTCATCTTTATTTTCATTATATTTTTAATTGTAGTAATATTTATTGTAATTTATGTTTTGTATTCGACCTCAAGTAATTAGGCGTTAGCTTTTTGGGGGCATATGTACAAATAAATAAATATTTATTTTTATAAGTAAAATTGTAAGGGGTGCTTGCAGATTGTGTTTTCAGGTTAAACAAAGACTACACAAATGGTGTTTGGTCAAACAAATTTTATATTTTGAATCTGTCTATTCAAATAATGTTTGGTGTAAATATGATCCAAAATCATTGAATGGAGGAAGGGTTTACATGGTAATTGAAAAAGTTATTTTATGTCTTCTCCGTTACAATTGATTCTTCGTGAAAAGTATATATATATATATATTATATTTTTTGTTCTATACATTTATTTCTCTAAAGTTGAGAATAACACTGATAAATGAGGGCGCCGGTAGCTCAGTGGTATGCGCACTTACTGAACTCAAGATCGCGGGTTCGAAACATGGCCGAGGTTCTTAATTTATTTTATCTAGGAGGTACAACAACTTGAGCATGCCGTCGTTCGGATAGAACGTTAGGCGATGGTCCCAAGCCTGTGCGATGTAAGGTACTCTTACCCTTGGTGTTTAAACCTAGATAGGCGAAATTTATGACTCCCACAATAGTCAGGCTCATGTCCACCAGAGCTCTTGTAGTAGGCGATATGACATAGTTAAACCTCGTGAATGAGACACAATAACTAACACTGATAAATAATATTTCGTGTAGCGAGAGGTGGGGAGGGAGGGGAGTAAGACGATGGAGGAGGGGGAGTGAGGGGGGTTGGAGAATAAAAAAAAAAAAATTCTTTGTCGAAGCATCGCATAATCAGCCAGGTAAACTTATATAACGCGAAGTTACTCCCGCACAACGCTGGGTAATCTGCCAGTAAGTCAGTTATTGTGACTCATGCCTGGGCTTTAACTAAAAGGTCATAATCGCCTACTACCAGAGCACTCTTTCGTAACTCTGGTGGACATGAGCCCGACTCTATTGTGGGAGTCCTAAATTTTGACTACCCTAAATTTTTATTCACCTAGGGCAGGAGTCTTTAACGAGTAGCAGGACCATCGCTTAACGTCCCCCTGCTTGAGTTCATTTTACCTCCCAGATAAAATAAACTAAGGGCCTCGGCCGGGTTTCGAACCCACGACCTTGAGCTCAGAAGACAAGCATGCATACCACTGAGCTCTCTGTCAGTAAGATATAAATATCTAATTAAATAATATTTAACAGAATAAACAAATTTCAACTAAAGTCAATCCTTTTATCATTTATAATAGTCGTAATTATAAGAAGGAAATGTATACCTATAGTATACATAATATTTGAGATAATGCGTTAAAAATATCTACTTTTTGGCTGATGAATCTACTTTTCTTATCCTCTTATCATAAAAATTCGCTTGAATATATGAGATTCGTCAAATACCTACAACACAATTACAAACATTAACTTTTACTTTCAGATTATTGTAGGAAAATTATGTCATGAAATTAAATTAAAAATATGTTCGGTGAATCAATGTACTTCCCCAGCTCGTATTAATTGTAATCAAATACATTTCCGAGCTCCCTGTAAATCCTTCTCCTTTAGCTGAACATTAATAGCTGATATATTTATTGAGTTAAATAATTTTTTTTTTTTTTTCAGACTGATGCTCTCGGAGGTATTACAAGCATAGATCTAGTGGGCAGTGAAGGCGATGAACATACATTGACTCTAACAACTAATTTTCTCCAATTGGCCTGAAAAAAAAAATAAATATATATATATAAATATTTTTAATGTTCCTATTGTAATTACTAAAATAAATGCGAATTTTTATATTTTTTTATTGTCTCACATCAACTTTTTTTTTGTTTTTTAGAAAACTAAAAGAATAATTTTATCTGCTCTATATAGTATTAACAGCTACCTCATTTGAGGAGGTAACATGCATAAACTCAACAGTGCTACCTAATCAGATTGTTGAGTAATGAAGAAAAAAGTATATCTGAGGTTACTTGAGTGCTTAATGCAGCTGTGTGTAACCTTATAGTCATATAAGTGTCCAGGAATACTTTATTGAAATCCTGAAGTCAAAATATTTCAGAAAAACTCATAACTATGGAAGTGGTGTTACGCTTGAACTTGTGTGTATTTAATAAGAATGAAAGATCTGGCTTGTGGTCGATAAAAACAGACTAGTAGAATTTCTGTCAAGCTTTCCGCACTGAGTGTGCCTTCTTCAGGGCCTGTATTGACATATATACATTATTAATGAGTTGATGTTTGCTAGATTTGAATAAAAGATAGGACATTAAAACTAATTCAGACTAAAATATTATATCTAAACAAAAACAATTATAAACTAAATACAAACGTATGAGTGGAAAGAAAACAAAAATAAATAATATGATAACTAAACAAAGTCCAATAAATTTTGTAGACGTTTACTCTAAAACGATTTGTTTATTTTATGGAAAAATTGGTCTTTACCATTATTGTTCCTCATTAAATTTCCAAGCGTCAGTATACCCTCAGATTTGAGTTCGGAGCAATATGATCAAGGATATAGCTGCTCAAAGAATGTACAATTAGTTTCCATAGCAAATATATCTATGTAATGTTTAAATTGTAACGCAGAGCAGCGAATTTTAAAATATCGTTTTTTTATTAAAAATTATAAAAAATAAAATATATGTGTTATGGCCATAACAGGACATTCTCATACCAACCACGTTTTTATACATCACTCCCTCTTCTCCCCACTCTCAAATTCATTTCATATTGGCGTTTCTGTAAACTTACAGCAAGCTGTGTGTCGGTATCAGGCAAGATGGAGCTTAAGCTTAGCAACTATTATGATAGCCAGTGGGAGTTGAGTGGTATTAGAGGGAGGAATGACTGTGGGTAAGATGGGGTGCGCAGGCCTCCCTGGCAGAGGTCGGAGGAACAACGAACCACCAGTTCAGTTGATCCGAAGAGAAGGCTGGGAGTAAGCAACAAGTGGCAGGCCGTGGACCTCTTCTGACCACCCGGCCACCCAACCACCTCACCTTGGTCTCTCTCAGATGTAAGCTAACCATCTAGCGATAACCACCAAAGCTCCACGTCCGCACTTATGTCCCCCAACTTCCTGACTAGCTTTCTCTAGTTACATTTTTACTTTCATGTGCATGCGAGTAACTTTGCGTCTTACTATTTAGGGGCCCTACGTAAGTGACATAACTCGTAAAGGAGAGGGGGGGTTTGAATTTTATGACAGTTTTTGGGAATGATTGGAGACTTGAAAAAAGTTACGTAACGCAATAAAACTACAAGTTATCATCATTTCACTGATAATTTTATCAATTTTAACATTTTTTTTTTTTTTCTAACCATATATTGCACTAAATTTTCATTTCTCCAGATATACGAAGTATAGGAGAAGTTATGTAATCGATCAGAAATTCGATGCGGAGTTATCAACGAAATTTCATGTTTTCCGACCTCCTGATTTCAAAAATGTCTGTCTGTCTGTGTGTGTGTGTGAGACTGTAAACACGATAATTACCGCTAGAATGATTGAATCGATACGATATTTTATATGTGTATCCAAAACTCTGCTTAACACAAAAACTCTAATAACTGCCGTTGTAATGAATGAATTGACACGAAATTTCATGTGTAAATTCAAAGTCCTCTAACGACGACACCGCAAGGGTCTCCCTGAGCTGCTGATATTTCAGCTCTGAGAACAATTGCTTTTTTCTAAGAAAGTGACTAGCAATCTCAAAATATGGTAGGAGTCACCCAACAGAAGAAGGAGTTAGGAGAGAAGAGCAAGGGTCTCCTTAAGCTGATATCTGAAGCAGTCCAAGAGATGTTTGACTGTGATCTGTGTAGCACAGCGCGTACAGAGAGGAGACTGACAGGCGTTGTAATGAAAGTATTAACACGAAATTTCATATATAAATTCAAAGCCTTATAAGGACTGCACCTATCAATTTTCAAAATTTCCAAACTTGTGTTACCTACATTATTTATCAAAGGTTTTTATTTGGTTGTTTTAAGAGTTATATATAATTATATACAGAGGACGCTGGTAGCTCAGTGGTATGCGTGCTTGTCTTCTGAGCTCAAGATCGTGGGTTCGAAAACCGACCGAGCCCCTTAGTTTATTTTATCTAGGAGGTAAAATAAACTTTACCTCCTAGATAAAATAAACTTGAGCACGCCGTCCTTCGAATGGGACGATGGTCCCGAGCCTTTACGATGTCAGGTACTCGTTAAAGACCGCTGCCCTAGATGAATAAAAATTTAGGGTATGCAAAATTTAAAATTCCACCAGAGTGACGAAAGAGAGTTCTGGTAGTAGGCGATATGACATCGTAGTTAAAGCCCGAGTCATAAAACCTAACCTATAATTATATACTAGAGCTATTGAATAATATCGGCCTTAATATACCTTAGAGCCGTTTTTCAGAATAATTTACCAAAATCACTAACTTCAAAACTTTTTCTTTCTCAAAAAAAAACTCTGCATCACTGTCTACTTCCCCAGCACGAATTAATCAATTATGTTTTCGCGCTCCCTCTAAAGCCAACCGATCATTTGGGCTAAAACTTAATATTTGACTTACATGGCTTCTGAATCCTCAAATTTAATTTTGTGTCGATACATTCATAACATCAGCAGCTTTACTGAATTTATGTCGAGTTCCTCTTCTCTCATTCTCCCCCCTTCTTCTGATTTGGCAGACAATAAATAGGACACCCAAATGGTGTTTTGAATTTGAATATAAAATTTCATCTCGATACATTCATTACATTGGTAAGTGCTACTTATTGGGATTTTTGTGTTGAGACCCCCTCCCCTTCGGCTGATTCTACTGAAAATTAATAGAGTCTTTATAGGGAATTTGAAATTGCTTTACATATGAAATTTCTTGTCAATACATTCATTACAATGGCAGTTATTAAAGTTTTTGTGTCAGGAGAATTTTGTGTTCTAGAGGAAACACAAAATATTACCTAGGGTATCTGATATCAGGCTCGAAACCATCGCTTAACATCCCATCCGAAGGATGGCGTGCTCAAGCCTGCAACCTAATTAACATTGATGCAAACTATTTTCTTTCAATACATATTTAGGAAAAACTGTAAAAAATACAAAACTGAAATGGTTAGAAAATAAATTAATAAAAATTCAAAAACAGAGATTATAATTTAAAATCGTGAACGGATAATTTTGTGTTTCCCTCCCTGAGTTTTCCCTATTTTCTTTACCAAAACGTTTTGATTTGTGTCACACTTAAGTGAAAAGTTTTTACTGAAATATATTATGTAGTCCAGTAGGAGCTCAACATTTAGGTATTCATGGATTTGGAGGATGGAGATGTCCCTCGAGTAGCTACCAACCAATCTAAGGCATTTGTTTTGGACCACTTGAAGAGTTCTAAAGTTGGTATTGCTTGCAAGACCGGCCCACACTGGGCATGCATATGTAATCACTGGCCGCAAGAGAAGCTTGTATTTGAGGAGTCTATTGGTTGACGTCTATTATTCAAAGTACAAAATCAATTTTAATTTAATATTGTAATTCTGTGATTGTTAAGGTTTTTTTTTTACGGTTATAATCTGAGAGTTGGTGGCGCCGAGTCTCCGCGGCGTCACGAAACAACATCACAAAACATAACATTTTATGGGCAACTCAATAATTTGATTCTCATGTCACGAACGGAGCAGCCATATCTCACTGTTATATAAAGTAATTTGAAAGTGTAACGAGACGCTATTCCAGGATTTAATATATCTACCGCAAACTTGATTGTAGCTATGAACTTGATGTTTGGAATGATGAAGTCAAGTCCGCTACCTTTAGATGTGATTCATCTAAATTTTGACTACCTTAAATTTTTATTTACCTTCCAGATAAAATAAACTATGGGTCTCGGCCGGGTTTCGAACCTGCGATCTTGAGCTCAGTAAGCATGCTACATCTGAGCTAGCGGCGCCCTCGAATCCCTAGTAAATATTTAAATTTAATTGTAACGCATGGTAACAAATTATATAATATATTTTTATTACTGTTAGATTTGTATTAAAAAGGATAAATAATAATGAAAAAATGAAATATATGTGATGTGGTCAATAGAGGACTTTCTTATACCAACCACTTTTATAGTGTCCCTCCACATCTTAAAGGTCAGTCCGATCTACGTTACGTTTAATAATTATTATTAAATTTGTTTTCTCTTGGTATATTATTTAATGTATTTTTATTATTTCTTTTATTTTTAAATTTTTTATTATATCCAGAAAAAATATATTATTATTAAAAAAAATATCATTTTTTTGTTTATATCTTATTATATTATTATTTATATTATATACTATTATTTTATGGATCTATTTATTTATTCATTTATATTTTTCATTTATATATTTTTTTTATATTTGATTAATATATATTATTATTTTTTATTGTTACATTGTTTTTTTTTTCTTTTCTAAATCTCTCTTCAAGAGAACTGACGTTGGTCAGCCACCTCGATCAATTGCCGGATGTTTTGTTTTATTTGATTTTAACACAATTGAATGTATATTCTACAAAAATTGCCAATAAATGAGAAAGAAAAATTAATTAAAAAATTAATTTTGCACATTAGGACCTGATGAAGGGACGTAAGAACGTCCCGAAATATCTTTGTGATAAAGACACTTCCGGAAGAGTTTAAAAAAATAGTTATTATATTTTTTTCTTAAATTGAAAAATGTATCTACTTATTATAAGTATCTATTTATTAATATTATTACTTTTTGTACTCATATATTTTTAGGTATTTATTTATTCAGTTTTTATTAATTTCATTTAACTTTTTTTAATAGGTTTGTTATTACTAAAGATACGTGTATTAGACTCAAGTGGTTATAAATCTAATTTATAAGTTATCTTAATGTATACATTCTTATGATGTATCCTATCCATGTATTGGTTTAACGGAAATAAATGTATTACTATAGAGATTACTCTTCCTTATATGAAAGACACATTCAGAATCACGCTGTACAATGAAAGAAATAAGACAGCTAATGGCTACACGTTACTTTTATTTACCTTGTAACGCCAATATGAAATGAATTTGAGAGGTGTGCAAAAGTGGTTTATACAAAAAAAAGTCCTGTTTGGCTCCCAAATATTTTGAATACCTTATTGTATACCTTTAAATGACATTTTAAGACAACAATACCTTTTTAGGTATTTAAAATGGTACCTAGTTAAGCTTATGCACTTGAAGGGTTTTGCAAGAAAATCCTGTAAAATAAAGGTTTGTCAATCGTTAAAGAAAGGTTCGTGTTGAACACAAATTGGGAGAAAGACCACGCAAGGAGCTGAAATCACGAGACATTCAGAGAGGTTGATAACTGGTGTAAATGTCCTGACTGCTCTGCAGAGTTTTAGTAGGTGTTAGGGTGTGGCAGTAAAGAAATACTACTCAAAAATCGTAAAATTCAGTGTAAAATGCAACCTGTCGGAGTGCATTCAACATAGCACTAGTGTTTGTTACCAAAGGGCATCAAGATAAAACAATATTAACTTTCATTTTTATTTTCTCATAACAGGAATATAACATTAAAATTGTGAGTTTTTATTTATATTTTATATAATTTTACTTTCTCAGTAATACGATAGGAGAATCGGTCAGACATTCAATGTCACTCTGTCTATTCATACAGGATACAGAACATTTCTTGATGAACAATTTAATTATTTAATAATATATTTAAAAAAAATCCTTTACAGTTACATCCATGTTTTTCTTATTACAGTATCTATAGGTTAGGATAGGTTTTATGACTCATGCCAGGGCTTTAACTACGAGGTCATATCGCCTACTACCAGAGCGCTCTTTCGTCACTCTGGTGGATATGAGCCCGACTCTACTGTGGGAGTCCTAAATTTTGCCTACCCTAAATTTTTATTCACCTAGGGCAGGGGTCTTTAACGAGTACCTGACATCGTACAGGCTCGGGACCATCGCTTAACGTCCCATCCGAAGGACGGAGTGCTTAAGTTTATTTTACTTCCCAGATAAAATAAACTAAGGGCCTTGGTCGGGTTTCGAACCCACGATCTTGAGCTCAGAAGACAAGCACGCATACCACTGAGCCCCTACATTACTATAGTTTATTGCTTCATTTTATTATAATTGTATTTTCTATTTTCTTCTTATTATTTTTTTTCTTTTTACTTTCTTTATTTTATTTTTTCTTTATTTTATTTTTATATGTTTTATTGGTACAATTGTACAAGAATTTTCTTTATTTACTATGAACTTTCATTATTTATTTTTGCTTCTTATGACCCTCTCTCCTGACGACGCCCCTGACCATTGTATACAGTCAGGTTGTGTAAATAAAGTATACCTACATATGTATACTCATTCTTTCGGTCAGACATTCAATGTTGCGGTTTCACCAGAATTTCGTGTTTTTCAATCCCTCATAAAAATAAAAAAAATGAAAATAAAATCTTCGATGAATTACCAGCAATGTACTTCCCCAACGCGAATAAATGAACTAAGTTTTCTCTCTCGGTTTGAACCCTATTTAACTATTTAGTTGAAAATCAATGGATCTGTTACTTTGGGACATTACTTTGGCAGTTATTAAAGTTTTTGTGTTAAGCCTCTCCCTAATTCTCCACTTCCCATTGGCCAATTTTGCTGAAAATTGATAGGGGGATGTATTTATGTTAACCTCCCCACCTCTCCTAATCCACTCACTTCACAGACTCACACACAATAAACAAATAGACAGAAAATATTTTCATCAGGGGGTCGGAAAAGCAATAATTCCTCTTTCCCTTTGACCGAATTGGTTGAAGATCAATGTGGTTCTGGATACATATATAACATTTCTTGTCGATACATTGATTCTATCGGGAGTTATCGTGTTCACAGACACACAGACATTTTGTTTTTTTAAATTTTGTTATCAGAAATCGGAAATAATGAACGGTGAAAACTCAATTTCACCGACCTATTACATAAAATCCTCATTATGTCAGGATATGTGTATAAAAAAAATTAATATATGATTTTCATTTGATGTAGGTATTTCAATAATTCCCAAATATTGGCCCTTTTGGTCTCCTTCTATTAATTTATTTTTTCTTAATTTAGGTATACGAAATTTCGTTCATCTGGACATTTTCAATGTCGATGTAGAAATATATGTTAAAAAAGTTGACACGCTATGTTATATAAAAAAAAAAAAGGTTCATAGCATAACAAAATGGAGAATATTATAATGTAAGAGAGACAAAAAAAAATTTTTTAGAATATATTAAACTAACAGTGTTAATTATATACGTTCAAAGCTATGTAATATTTTTCAGTTGTTGTATTTGAAAATGTCCGGATGGACGAAATATCGTATATCTTAATGAAGAAAAAATAAATTAATAGGAGACCAAAAGGGCCAATATTTGGGAATTATTGAAATACCTACATCAAATGAAAATAAATAGGTCTCTAAAAATCGTATATATTGATATGAATTTGAAGATTAATATGTGATGTGGAAAGGATCTTCATATACTAACCACGCTTTTACACACTCCCCGCCCCTTCCCTCCTCAAATTAATTTCAAACTGGCATTACTAAGCTCAAGTAAGCATTTTCAGAATTACACTATACAATTAAACAAAGAAAACTGCTGATGCCAGCACATTACTTGTTTATCCAGTAATTCCAGTTTGACATAAATATAACAGTGGGAAAGGGGAGAGGGAGGAATCTGTAAATACAAGGTTGGTATAAGAAAATTATGTTTTGGCCACAACTCGTTAGAAACTAAATAGAAATGTCCGTAATTTTAATGGGTTTGGTCACCGGTGTGAAGAAGAGGCAGACATCAGACACCTCGTTATAATTGTTCCTTTTTTGGTGTTCAAGTTACTGAACCCTTCAACTGGTGACTAGTTGGCCCGGTTTTTCAAAATCGTTATATTTCCCTGGCTAAGTCTGGATGCCCGGGTTTGCTGAACTAAGTTTGGACTGACTCGACCTGGATTCCGCTCGACACGCAATCCCTCCTCAACCAACCATCTTTTTATTGTCTTTATCTATGTTTAGTATCTTTTAAGGGTTCCAAAGTACGGAACCTTTATTATTATAATTCGATGCCGAATTTTCAACAGAATTTCATGTTTTCCGATCTCTTTGTCAAATATGAAAAAAAAAAAAATATCTGTTCGTCCATGTATCTGTCTGTGTGTCTGAGAACACCCGATAGAATGAATGTATCAACAGAAAATTTTATATGTGAATTCACAACCCGCTAAAGACGACACCTATTGTTTTTCAGCCAAATCGACTGAAGGGAAAGGAGGATTAGAGGGGAGTATGTCATAAAAACTCTAATAACTGCCGATAGATTGAATATTTCGACACAAAATTTCATATATGAATCCAGAACCCCATACGGACAACACCTTTTGATTTTCAGTCAAATCGGCCAAAGGAAACAAGGGGATTAGGGGGATTAACACAAAAAATTTAATAGTTGCCGTTTTACTGAATGTCTCGACACGAAATTTTATATGTAAATTCCAAATAAGAGCGGAATCGGCCAAAGGAAAGGGAGATCAGAGAAGTGCGCTCAACTCAAAAATCCCAACAACTATCGATATAATTAATGTATCGAAACAAAATATAGTACAAGGATTCAGAAGTTCTAATTAAGTCGTGTTAATTTTTAGCCCAAACAGTCGATTGAAAAGGGAGAGCGAAAGAACAGTTGATTGATTCTTGCTGGGGAAGTACATTACCAATGATTCATAAACGGCCATTTATATATATATATATATATATATATATATATATATATATATATATAATATATTATTTTTATATATATATATGAAGCACTGACCAATCGGTAGAGGGAGTTGTATTTCGAATTTAATATTGTATTTACATCGAGACAGACCATATATATATATATATATATATAAATGTGAGGCTATTCTCGTATTCTCGTCCGAAATGGTTTAAATTCGATTTTCATTCTGGGGACCTGGTGATTTGGTAGCAGCCATTAGGAATCATCTGGTCTGTCTCGATATAAATACAATATTTTTTTTTTTTTTTTTTTTATTTATTTACATATTCACAACGACAACATTTGTCACTAGTGATCGTGATGATGTGCTGTGGCAAGTGTGTCGCTGTACTGCTGAGGTACGTGACCGAAGAGGAGTCCAGGCTAGTCCTGGAGCAGGTCCCTCTGCCATGCCCGCTTTAGACGTCTTGGTGGGTTTGTGGGGAGAGTGTTCGTGGATAATTGGAGAATAAGTGGATTGGCGTGATGATGGAGTTTGTCGTGAAAATTTTGATATCGTGTCTTGATAACAGAAGGTATAAATGGGATGTTGAGGTCATTATGTAATGTGAGGTTGGAAACGTAAAATGGGGCATTGGCAATGTGGCGTAGTATGATGGATTGTAATGACTGAAGGCGTTGTATGTTTGATTTTTTGGCTGATCCCCATATCTCGATTCCGTAAGTCCAGATGGGTTTTAGTATAGTGTTGTAAATGTGAAGTTTGTTTTCAAGCGATAATGTCGATCGTCGTCCGATGATTGATTTCAGTTGTCCAAATCGTCTTTTGAGGTCTGTGCGTTTCAGTCTGATATGAGTTGTCCAAAAATACAATATTAAATTCGAAATACAACTCCCTCTACCGATTGGTCAATGCTTTAGGGTCTCAAGAAAACTATCCTTCATTAAACTGTCATATTGAAAAACTCCTACTTCTAGCTCAAATTCGTCTCCACAATAGCAATAGAAATTTTAGAATATTACTTGGAGGGCTTATGTATGAGTTTTGTCCTGAAAGTGTCTGCAGGCTCTGTACCTTAGACGAAAAGAACGACCTCACACACTTTTTGTTCAATTGTCCCTCTTTGTGTATCCCCAGGCAAGCATTTCTCCACAATTATCTCACTAATAGACCAGAATATTACTTACAAACATTTGTGCATATTTTAAATAATTTAAAAGTTAGAAAAATTAAAAATTTATTTTTATTTTTTACTGTTGCCTTGAAAATAAAGAATAATATAATTTAATTTGTTGCATGTAAGATGGATATATATATTTTTTATTATTATTATTTTTTAAAAAATGTATTCATGTTAATTTCATATCTTGTATTATATAATTTTTGAATTGTTTCATTTATCCTTTTATTATTTATTTTGTAAAAAAACACTCATTGTTATAGAGGTTGTAATTTTTTTTGCAATAAAAGTTTATTTATTTATCTCATTCTGGGGATTTTAATTTTTTTTTGAACTGCGGTACTGAGAGAACTTGTATACTGTCAATATTTCCTTTCAGTGGGCGCTGGTACCTCAGAGGTAGCGTGCTAGTCTACTGAGTTCTGAGAGGTTCAAACACCTTGAGCATGCCGTCCTTCGGATAGGACGTTAAGCGATGAACCTGTACGATGTCAGGTACTCGTTAAAGACCCATGGTAAATAAACAGGTAGGCAAAATTTAGGTCTCGCACACTAGAGTCAGCCTCATGTCTACCAAAGCGACGAAAAAACGCACTGACAGCAGGCGATTTGACCTCATAGTTAAAGCCCGGGCATGAGTCACTATATTTCCTCTGTTTAAATTGGGTCAGACGTCGAGTCCTAGTTATAAGAAATGTATTTTGTGTTAAGGTTAACTAGCAAGGCTATTGATTTCTCACTCAGAAATATTTTAGTTCGTTCTATATATTTTATTTAATGACACCTGTAAGCCAACTTTATGATGAAATACATTGGTTCATAAATATATAAACTTTATTCAATCGGGGTATCAACAAAAATGGTTAATATAAATTAACATCAAATTTATTATTGATTTTTACCGAATGTAAATATACCAATTAATAAAAAAAAAAAATCGGTAAATCACCGGCAATGTACTTCCCCAGAACGAATTAACCAATTAACTTATTCCTCCCTCTCCAAAACCAGATGACCGTTTGCTCTAATATTCAACAGTTGACATTGGGGCTCCTAAATCCTCTTAGTAAATTGTGTGTCAATAAATTCATTAGATCGGCAGTTATTTGGTTTTTGAGTTGAGCCACCCTTACTCCCACCTTCCATTGGGTCGATTTGGCTGAAAAACATTAGATGTCGCCGTTGTTAGGGTTCTGAATTCACATATATGAACTACTATAGAACCCTAAAAACGGCGACATCTAATGTTTTTCAGCCAAATCGACCAAATGGAAGGTGGGAGTAAGGGTGGCCACAACTCAAAAACCAGATAACTGCCGATCTAATGAATTTATCGACACACAATTTACTAAAAGGATTTAGGAGCCCCAATGTCAACTGTTGAATATTAGAGCAAACGGTCATCTGGTTTTGGAGAGGGAGGAATAAGTTAATTGATTAATTCGTTCTGGAGAAGTACATTGCCGGTGATTTACCGATTTTTTTTTTTTTTTATTAATTGGTATATTTACATTCGGTAAAAACCAATAATAAATGTATATATAAAATTTCATGTCGATACATTCATTCTATCCGGAGTTATCGTTGTTCACAGATTCATAGACACATAGAGATTTTTTTTTTCATATTTGGAATCTAGAGGTCGGAAAACATGAAATTCCATTGAAAACTTTGTATATAATTTGTAACCGATTACATAACTTCCCCTACATTTCGTAGAGCTATGAAATCTTCCACTTACTCACATCCCATTGGCTGATTTGGCGGAAAATGAATAGATGTATACTTATGAGGTACTGGATCCACATATATCGGTCATCCCATAAGGAATGTCGGTTTTTGTATTCTTGGATAAAAATTAATAAAAAACTTACTGTTAATTTTTATTTAATGATTTATTTTTCACCATTTTCAACAACATTTTTCCATCTTATATCTAAATTTTTAATTTCCTATTTTAATGGTGTCCAGCGTTCCTAACCACGTACTAGCTGGCGGGTCCACCGCTGCAATGTAAACACATGAAGAGTTGACGAGTGATGCAAAACACTTACTAGCTAGCGTGTCCTATATATGTATAATATATATGAGGCTTGCCTTCTGAGCTCAAGATCGTGGTTAAAAATCCCGGCTGAGGCACTTAGTTTATTTTATTTGAGAGGCAAAAGAAAAATTGTTGAGCATGCCGTCCTTTGGATGGGACGTTAAGCGATGATCTCGAGCCTGTGCAATGTCAGATACTCGTTAAAGACCCCTCTATCTTATCTAACTAAACCTGGGTAGGCAAACTTTAGAATTCCCAAAGTAGAGTCGGGTTCATGTCCACCAGAGCGACGAAAGAGCGCTTTGGTAGTAGGCGATATGATGACATAGTTAAAGTCCGGGCAAGAGCCATAATAACTAACTACATGCTCCAGATCCTCGTAGTCCCCGCAGTGCCGACAACCAGAGTTCTCACTCGGACCAATCCTGCACTAGGCACCGCACAGTCTGCAGACGGTCACACTCGAATTTAGATGTACCTTTGTCCCTAAATCAAGCTTCTTGCCTACATTGAGTTGGATCTTTTTAACATTATCAAAAAAAAAAAAGTCTAGAATTGATTCTGAGTCGCGTTGTTTGGTCAATTTGTAAAATATTTAATGGGAAATGATTGCATGGGGATGCTTAAAGAAGGACAATGGAACAAATAGTGGAAGATAATCGAATGTACCGAGATCAAAGGAATCTATCTTCACATGTTTCCATCAAACTCAACCACATTCATTTATTTAAACCCAATTACAGACAATACCCTGGACAAATCTAGTTTAACTATGAATCACTTCCATTTGGACAACACTCAATTAAAAATATTACGGAGATGAGTGATCAGGGAAAGGCCCCGTAGTCAATCATTCCGTTGTAGTTGGTGTTATGTGACCATTTCAAATGTTGTAAAATGAACACACATGTCACAGATTTTATTATTATACCCTAGTCGGCTTTCGAGGTTGCCCTCATCATCGAGCAGTCTGATTAAACATTTTTAAAAACATAATTTAAAAAGAAAATGAATATATAAAATAAAACTGTCTATATAAATAAAAATATAAAAATTACTTTTAAATATATTAAATATAAATATATATTTAAGGGGTCACATATATGTTATTCTTATTCCACATCTGTCACAACTCATTTTTGAGTAGTTTTTATACTTTTACTCACAGGGCAGTTTTATTGTAGAGATAAATGCCGAAAACCGATATAAAATGTCGCTTTGAAACACATTTTTTAGACGTATGCTTGAGTTTTGCGAAAATTTCCAACTATCAACATTTGAGATAGGACCTATTCGAACAAAGTTATAGTGCCCCAAAATAGTAAACATTTCCAGGCAATGTTTAATTTTTAACGAATAGCAACGTATTTTATATATTTTTAATATTGGTATTTTTTTAATTAAAAAAGTTCAGATAAAGAAAAAAAAAATAAACATATGTGATGTCATAACAGGACTTTATTTTTACCGCATTTGTACATATTTCCGTACCACTCTTCTCGTACCATCCCCCTCTCATTTCATACTGGGTATAAGAAAGTCACTTTCAGAATTACGATGTACCATAAAACAAATAAAACCGCTAACGCCAACATTACTTTCATATACCCAATAATGTCAGTATGAAATGATTTTGAGAGGGGGGAGGAAGAATATCTGTTGGTATAAGAAAGTTCAGTTATGCCCACATCACCTTTTTTTTGCTTTATTATTTAGTATTATTATTTTCCCTAATGGTTTTGCGCTAGGTTAACATATCACACTTTAACTATTTGCATTCCTATTTGCATTCCATAATAGGATTTCATAGGCCGGCCTACGGAAACCTAGAAGAAGAAAAACATTTTTATTTGGACCAGTACTAGTACATATACTTTACACAAATGGGGAAATAAACATGAAAATTATAATTAAAATAAAAAGTCTTGGTACAGTCTCGGCTGCAGCCTGCGAGCTACAGGCTGGCTGAGACTACAGTGGACTGCTCCAGAGGAGGCTGGCAGACCTTCATGGAAGCTTCGGGTGAGTTGTTCGATTTGGGCTGCAAAAGGAGCAACTCCCAGTTTCCGGAGGATTTGGGTGTTCCTGATAAACCTTTGTTTTGAAATGTATGTAATCTTGTTATGTTGGTGTGGCTGGTAGCAGAACCATACGGGGCAAGAGTAGGTTAAGAGTGGAAGTATTAGTGTTTTGTAAAGTAAGGGTGTGCATGTATGTCTGAGTGGTGTATTCCTGTTTATGAGTGGGTAGATGAGCCTGAGTCGTGTGTATACTTGTTGCAGTTTTATGTTGATATGTAGGCGCCATGTTAGTCTTGTGTCAAAGTGCAGTCCATGATAGCGCACACTCTGGTCTTTAGGATTCCATGGAACTGGGAGCCGCTCGATTTGCAGTCTTCTGAGATGCGGCAACCTAAAATATCATCCTCATGGGAAAACTCTTTTATACTGTAAAAGTTTTTCTGTTATCCGGAATAAATGAAACTTTCTGTAGGTGGTCGGGTTTGACTGATGTGTTGTGTTGTGCAGGTTGTGGAGTGAAGGATGGGCTGCAACCTGACCAAAGAGGTGTCTCCACATGTGGTGGAGGAGAGGAGTCATCCCAAGCAGGAGCAGCTTGCCAATGAGGTCCGCAACAAGATGGAGCAGGAAGCCATGGAGACCAGTGAGTAACGTGTTTACCTACTGAGAGATCTTGGGTTCGAAACCCATCTAGGATGTAAAAAAAACTTCGGTCCCGAGCCTGTGCGATGTCAGGTGCTCTTTGAAAACTTTAGGGTAGAAAATGTAAGATTACCATAGTAGTAGAGTCAGCTCATGTCCAACATAGCAACGAGTGGTTCGCGATATAACCTCGTAGAGAGATTCGAGAATTAGTCAGTCAACTGTTATTGCGTTAACGAACTAATTAAGGGTGGGGAGGGGGTTGATTAACAGAAATAATGAACGACGTCGTATATCTGGAGAAGTAAGATGGGGTGTAATCTTTCGCCTTCTACTCGTTATGGAGCAGACTATAACAGACCTTGCAAGGTCAAACTTATGGATTCATGACGTTACATACCAACGTTCATATTCCAAGGAACTGCACTTCTCTATTGATCTAACACTTGTAGTTTCTAGGATTCTTAGTCGCATGGACTTTTCTATAAGCAAAAAACGATTGTAGTTTTTAGAGTTTGTCTCCAAAGTAGAACTTTTTCACAACTATTTTTTAATAACACTTTTTTAAATAACAATTTTTTTATATTTTTCGGAAAATTCTTTTTTTTTTTTGTTTCAAGTAAGTGGAATATTTGTTGATATTCTTATCGGATTTTTTTTTTTACAATCATAAAACGTTATTTACTGTGGTTAGCTGTACGTGCAATATTTTTTTAATTAATCTGCGAGTATTAATTTTTTCTAAACTTAGTTTTAAATCAATATTAAGCTTTATTCGAAACAGTATGTTCGCTTAGTACCAAAAAAAACTTCCAGATTTGAACTTAAATGTGAATCATTTTCCTTATTAGCAGTATTATTTCCCTTATTATGTGTGTGTTCGATGTCAAAACTAATCAAGCCAATATATTGTTATATAGTTGTACTCAATATATATTAGGGCTATTGAGTTAGATTTTGCATAATATTATTTTACTATAATATTTGTGAAGGCGCCGGTAGCACAGTGGTATGCGTGCTTGCTTACTGTGGTAAAAATCGCGGGTTCGTAACCCGGTCGAGGCCCTTAGTTTAATTTATTTGGGAGGTAAAATGAACTTTAATTTTAATTAAATTATGACCTGGTAGTAGGCGATATGACCTTGTAGTTATGACCATGAGTCATAATAACTATAATAATTGTTATTTTCTAATATTCCATTTATAATTTCTCAGATCAACTGAAAAAATAACCACATATGTGATAGTAAGGATGTTGTGGGACGAGATTTCTCATAGAAAAAAAGCAGTTAATTGTTGTGACTCATGCCCGGAGGTTAACTACAAGGTCATATCGCCTACTACCAGAGCGCTCTTTAGGACAATGAACCCGACGCTACTGTGGAAGTCCTAAATTTCACCTAGGTACCGTACATTTTTGTTAATTTATTAAAGAGTGCCTGACATCGCACAGGCTCGACCATTGCTTAACGTCTCATCCGAAGGACGAGGTGCTCAAGGTTTTTTCATCTTTTTAGATAAAAAATCTGAGGGCCTCGGTCGGGTTTCACAAATAAACAGTTGCTTACAACATAGTTGTTTGACTTTTCTAGCGCCTGAATTTAATTCAAAGGTAAATAAGAGTAATTTGTAGAGTTCAATTTTCTAATTTGCTTTCACTTTCCCAATTATACAAAAAATATAGGGGAAGTTATGAAATTGGTCAGAAATTCGATGTTGTTTTCAGCGGAATTTGATAAAGTTATTTGTATATACAACCCCTATGTGAATAAAAGGTTAGGGTAGGCAAAATTTAGGACTTCCACAGTAGAGCCGGGCTCATGTCCACCAGACGAAAGAGCGCTCTGGTAGTAGGCGATATGATCTCGTAGTTATAGCCCGGGCATGAGTCATAATAACTAACTATAAAACTATGATATCGTCTATTCCACAAAAAAAAGTGTATACATAAACTACAATCGTTAGGTTAAGTTATAAACCAAGTGCAAACCATTCTTATAGGTAAGTAGGAAAATCAGGTAAAGAAAATATTGACTTTCACAGATGTCCCGCTAAAATCAATCGACCGTTTGGACTAAAAATCATGGGGTTGTCTTACAACAAGTTCTTTGTTTTTATTAGCTTTCCACTCTTGACACAGATCGCAAAAATGTATTCGGAACAAAGTTTATAAGTTATGACGGTTGTTTATGTATGATGTGTTTGTGGAATAAACAATATTTTAAAAATAAGTTTGTTTTATTTATCAATAAATTAAAAATTTCCACAATATGTCCGCATTTCTCAACTTAGAAGAATAACCGTTACGCTGTGTGGGTGGCATGTACCACTTTTTTTTTTTTTTTTTTTTCTTTTTCTCGGGTGCTCCGGTTAATCACCCGGCCCGTTTTTTTCGTCGGGGAATGAGGATACATGACATGGTTATGCTAAATTTATTTATTTATTTGTTGCTGTGGGTGTCTGGGGGCGACAGCCTCTGGTCCCTTGCGGGACAAACTGGCGCTCCCAGACCCCCTTGTGTTGCGGTTGCCAGATGGCGCCGAGAGAGCTCAGGATCTTGGAGTGGGGGCTGCTACTACATCGCGGTCGCCGGGGGTAGACATCGGGCCGCAGCCCGTCAATCGCCCCCGGCGTCGGGTCAAGCGGGCTTTTTCTGTTCCCGCCAGGAGGTGACAAACCGGCCGAACGCCGGATAGTTCGACTCCGTCATCAACTCCGGCAGGCTCAATCCCAGATATGATCCTGTCGCGCGGATCAACTCCACCCTAGACCTGTCGTACAGCGGGAAATCGAGGACCACGTGTTCTGCAGTCTCGATGCCGCCACACGAGCAGTTTGGGCTATCCTTCCTCTTGAAGAAGAAGGCGGCATGTACCACTGATGATGACGCTGTTGCGTTGGTTCTAGTCAAAAATATAACCAAGGGAAGAAAACGTCTTTTATTACAATGAGGTAATCTCATCCCACACTCTTACTATCACATATGAGACAAAATTATCATAAAATAGTCATAATTAGGTCTAACTCGAGATGCCAAATAAACACTAAGTAATAAACTCAGCTAAAATAAAAGTCGTCGGTGAATCATCGGCTATGTACTTCCCCAGAAAGTATTAATCAATGATGTTTTCGCTCTCCTTTCAAAGCCATTCGACTGTTTGGGCTAAAACTCAATATTTGACTTACATAGTGGCATTTGAATCGTCATACTAAATTTTCGGTCGATACATTCATTACATCGGCAGTTATTAACCTTTTCGCTGCTCCAAGCCAGTATAGTGGCTCGGGGAACACTAGCCCCGTGTGCTCCACGCCACTATACTGGCTCAAGGTCGCCGGGCCCTGTGTGCTCCAAGCCACTTTAGTGACAATGCATTTTCTCCAGTTAGCTGCTCTACTCCAATATTCTGGCTTCAACTAGTGACCTCTCTTGAGCATTTTCTTAATGGTATTTGTGTCAAGCCACCCTTCTCTTGTACCTTTCCAGTCAACGATTTTCGAGAAAAATTGATGGATCCCATCCTTATGGGGTTTTGAATTTAAATATAAAATTTCATATTGATACATTCATAACATCGGCAGTTATTGCGGTTTTTGATTCGAGCCCCCTCTGATTCCTCCTTCTCTTTCGACTGATTCCACTGAAAATTGATGTGTTGTCTTTATAGAGCTTTAAGTTCACGTATGAAATTTAGTATCAATACATTCATTATAAAGAGTGTGTTGAGCCTCTCTCCTAATCCTCCCTTCCCTCTGGCCGATTTGACTGAAAATCAATAGATGTCGCCCTTAGAGAGTTGTGGATACACATATATAAAATTTCTTATGATACATTACCATCGGGAGTTATCATATTCATAGACACACACAGACATTTTGTTTTTAATTTTTGGAATCAGAAGATCGGAAAACATGAAATTCCATTAAAAACTCCGCATCGAATTTTTGACCGATTACATAACTTCCCCTATACTTAATATAGCTGGGGAAGTAAACTATAAAATGGGACGTAGAACAATACGAAACTTTTGTCCCCTGTGAAAAATCCCTATTTTGCAACTCGGCGACTGGCAGCAGTGGCTGGTCGAGGACGAGGTATACTTGGGTATCTGTTGTTCTAAAGATAGAAGTTGACGTGATCTTCTCCTACCGTTATAGACTATAAATAAGAGGTAGAGTTAAGATTTATTTCAATCGATATTCCATCTTTAGAACATTTCCATGGGACTGTGGAATCAACGGAAAAACTATTGTTTCAAACACAGGTAGTGAAAACAGGCTGAGAAATATTTGATTTCAAACGATATTCCATCTTTAGAACATTTTAGAATATTTTTCAGCCAGTTTTCACTCCCTTCATTATATATTTTTCGGTTGATGTCTGTTTAAATAAACTATAACCGAAAAAACTATGTATTCATTGTCGATATAGAATGGCCCGTGACAAAATCCATTTTATGATCTTATATTAACCATGTTTCCTTCCATAATCAATTTTTTTATATTATCTCTTGATTTTTATTCAAATAACCTATTTCAGTCGTTCATATATATATATATATATATATATATATATATATATATATATATATATATATATATATATATATATATATATATATAATTAAACAGGTAAATATATATTATACATAGCTTAGTGGTATGCGTGTTTGACTTCTGAGCTCAAGGTCGTGGGTTCGTAACCCGACCGAGGCCCTTAGTTTATTTTATCTGGGAGGTAAAATAAACTTAAGCACGCCGTCCTTCGGATGGGACGTTAAGCGATGGTCCCGAGCCTGTACGATGTCAGGTACTCGTTAAAGACCCCTACCCTAGGTGAATAAAAATTTAGGGTAGGCAAAATTTAGGACTCCCATAGTAGAGTCGGGCTCATGTCCACCAGAGTGACGAAAGAGCGCTCTGGTAGTAGGCGATATGACCTCGTAGTTAAAGCCCGGGCATGAGTCATAAACCCTAACCCCCCTATATATATATATATATATATATATTATATATGAGTATACATTCTTTGAAAATTCTATGAATTAGTCATATATCGGATAAGTGAACTTGGAAGTCAGTCAGCTGTTTTATGGATTGCGTTAGTGTACAGTGACCAATTTGTTGAGAATGTTAAGATGGAAATTGTTGCTTATATGCTTATTTTACCCTGTTTAATTATATTTGGTTGTGAATTGACTTTTAAAATGTGATAATGTTGTTATTTTTAGACTAAGATGATTTTTGTTATTTACATATCTTTATGTGTTTCCCAACAACGTAGTTGTGTGTTGTCCTCTCATATTATGAATTTTTCAAGTATTCTTTTGAACTGGCCGGGTCATTAAGAGTGTTCTATTTGAAAATCATATATATAAAGCTGAAAATGTCTGTGCGTTGTACCGCTATAACTCACGAACGGCTTGATGGATTTGATTAATTTTTTTTAAAATTTGTTCGTCATCGTCTGTGGAAGGTTATAGGCGTATTAATACCTCAATATCTGGTGCATCCCAGCATCCACCCACGCAATCTTTGTAACTCAAAAACCACTGCAATGATTAATGAGGAATCTTTTTGAATAGATAAGTTTTATCTACCGGAAGGTTAAGGTCTATTTTTTAATCAACCCCTGGTTCATCCCAGCATCCACTCACGCAATCTTTGTAACTCGAAAACCATTGCAACGATTAATGAGAAATCTTTTTGAATAAATTAGTTTTAGCTCCAAAGCTAGCGTTACTACAGTTGAAGGACTATAAGCCTTATTCCGTATGAATAATTGAAAATTATAACATCATGAATGTACTGTCGAGGAACTGAATAGCCTTATAGGAGAAATTGGGAGAAAAGTCAAAGTTCCCCGGGCAACGCCGGGTATTACTGCTAGTAGTGTATAAAGAGTTACTCACTATAGTGTGGATTATTTATTTATTCATAAAAAGTCAAAGAAGTTGAGAATTCCTGACTATATATATATATGCGTGTGTAAGCAAATTGTTTATGCACGAAATCTTTTAATTCGGTAAACGTTCGAATTTCGAGGAACTGATAAGATTTTCCATGAAATTCCTAGAATAAATTAACATAAAAAGATCCCCCCCTTTTCTTCGGCTGATGAAAGTTAATAGGTGCCGTCCTTATGGCGTTTTGAATTTATAAACAAAATTTCATGTCGGTACATTTCATTCTATGTTATCGTGTTCTCAGACAAACACAGATAGACAGAATTTGTCATACCAGAGTATAGGAGAAGTTATGTAATCAATCAGAAATTTGAATGTTGAAATTTCACTAGAATTTCATGTTTTCCAAACCCCTGATTCCAAAAATTAAAGCTATATGAAGTATAGGGGAAGTTATGTAATATGTATTCGATGCGGAGTTTTCGACACCCTGATTTCAAGAATGAAAAAAAAAAAAAAAATCTGTCTGTGTGTGGACACGATAACTCACGATAGAATAAATGTATCGACACAAAATATTCTATGTGTATCCAGAACTCTGAAGACGACACCTGTTGATTTTGAAGCAAATCGGTCAAAAGAAAGAGAGGGATCAGGAGAGGCTTAAAACAAAAACTCTAATAACTGCCATTGAAGTGAATATATCGGCACAAAATTTCATATGTAAATTTAAAACCCTATTAGAAGGGTAACTATTAATTTTCCGCCGAATCGGTCGAAAGGAAGGGGGATCAGAGGGGGTAAACTAAAAACCCTAATAATGGTTAATATTTTTTAAACTTATTTTTTATATTCTTCTTATTATTATATTATTTTATTTTATATTGTTTATTTTTATATTTTTTATTATTTTTCCTTGTTAAATTATTTTCTCATTGCATACATAGTTATTATTTTGTACATATTCTGGACTTCACGGAGACATTTTTATTATTTTTTTTATATATATTTTTTTTAAATTATTATTTATTTTATTTTATTTTTTCTCTCTTGTATTTAGTTATCATTGTGCATAACGTGTTCCATTACCTATTGTCAACAAATTTACTTTAGGTCTGTACCAATTGTGAATATGGATAATAAAATATTTCAAATAATGGTTGTATTGACATGACATTCTATATTTAAGTTCAGAAATACATGAGAACGACACCTATAAATTTTTCACCAGATCGCCTGAATGGAAATATGAGATCAGAGAGGGGAGGGGATCTCGATTCAAAATCTCCAATAACTACCGATGTAATGAATGTGTCGATACATTATACGATACGTCACTCTCCTTCCGTGGCTTCCTTCAAATCCTCACTATTCCAATTCCTCTTCACCAAACAATCCACTCCTCTTTCATCTCTCCCCCGTATTCTCTAATTCGTCAACCTTAATTATCTAATCATTCAAATTACTTTCCCCCCCCCCCCTTTTTTTTTTGTTTTCTCTCTCTTTCTTGTCTTTGTCGTTCTCTAGTTTTACTATATTTTTTTATCATATTTTCTAAATGTTTCGTTCATAATCAATAATATTCATTTTTGGCTCATTTACACATTAATATATTTTTATTATGCATTTATTTATTTTTTATCTTACCTTATTTTCTGCTTTCTAAATAAATTTTATTTTTAACCTTGGCTGGGCATCCTTCCTTCTCTTTTATAATCAACCACCGTACTATGCTCGGTCGATTTATATTTATATTTATATATATTATCAATTTTATCTCTTTCTTAGTTGTATAGATTTGCTTTTTTTCTTTTTTTCTTTTTTACTTATTCTCTTTTATTTTTGTAGATACTTTTATTTATTTTGTTTCATCATATTGAAGTTGTTAATTTTATGTTTTTTCCTGTTTTTTTTTATGTCCTGTTTATCTATTTTTTAGTTGTATAGTTTTTCTCCAATGTAGCAGTAATGTTTATTTACCTACCTACCTTTTTATTTCTTTGTTCTAATACTATATTTCATTGTCTCATTTTCATTACTACTCTGTATGTATTTATTCTTAGGGGACCTCGGTCCCAGAATAATACAATTTATTTTCATTATTTCATTTCATTATTTCATACAAGGTTTAGTATGAGCATTGAAGCCCCTAAGTAAGTCTACTATTGATTAGTTCTGGGGTGGATTGCCATCCCTTATATTTCGTAAAGTTGGGTATGAAAAACTTGATGATTACGTGACTTTGTTCCAATTAAACTGCTCGATTTGAGAAGGAATGAGTCAGAGTTATTGATATTCTGCAAGAACACATAACTCCCGGACGCCATATTGCCTAAATTTCTGAATAGTTAATTAGTTAAGACAATAGTATTTATGCATCTCAATAATGCAATTTTTCAGGGCAGACGAACCTTCAGACTGCATTTGAGAACGTGTGGCGACCTCATTTCTCATTTAATACAAAAATCAATGCTAATATGAATTGTAAAACTCCAGAGCATGGATATGGGGCAAAGTCACGCAAATAAGTAAATCTACAGGTCTGTCTTCTGTTTATATTAGTCAGCTTCGATTCATGCCTGACCTTTATGATAGAGCCGGAATGTTAAAAAATATTGCGAAATGTGCAGACAAAAGAAAACAAGAAAACAAATGCACCTGAAGAAGTAGTTTATTCACCGACAATATATTTATCCATCAAGAATAATTAACGTTTTCGCTCTCTCTCTAAAATCAATGGTGATTTGGTTGAAAATTAATAGGTGCCATAGTTAAATCGATAGTTATTAAGCTTTTCGAGTTAGTTTCATATCCAAAAAAATCGACAGGTTTCGACAGTACGTCCTGAATCCACATCGTTGTCGGTGAATCACCGAAAATGTACTTCCCCAGAATGAATTAATCAATTAAGATTTCGCTCTACCTCTAAAACCAATCGATAGTTTTACCGAAAAATTAATAGTTGACATGTACTAAAGTTCGACTCTCAGTTTCATGAAATAACAGTTGTACCTATCTGTTATTTATAACTAGTATTTAAATGTAGCAGTAACTGGTGCTAGCAGCTATACAGAAATAGAGCTTTTGCCTATCAGAAGATTAATAGAGATAAATAATAGATGTAACCCAAAGAAAATAAGTCTGCTAATAATTTCCTATCTTAAAAATGATTACCAGTATATCGAAAAAAAAAACAAAAAAAACAATGATTCATTATACTTTTTGGCAAATAACTCAGTCACAACATAAAATCAAGAAATGTATGTAGACAAGAGTTGTAGAACATTAAATTTTGAAAAAAAGGTGAGTACGATTAGAATATGATTTTGGTAACCAAAGAGTATCTCTTAAATTTTTGTAATTTATTCATGAATCAACTTTTAAATAAAGAATGAATTATTATTGTCTAAAATGATTCTACATTGAACCAATGTTTTAGACAGGGTATAGTAGATGTGTGTGCGGGTAGCGCCCGCATTCTGTCGGGATATTTACTAACTACAACTTAACCTCATACATTATTTGTCCTGATATTATTCCACATATATAGATGCTTCTTTAAAATGTTTTGCAAAAAACTTCCAAAATAACAGTGCTATTTTTATTGTTTTTTAATTTTATTTTTCATTGAGCGAAATTTCATGGATGGAATCATTATATTATTCAGAAAAAAATTGCATAACCTTAAATTTTGAAAATCAAAAGTTCACTCTATTGGTAATTTTATTATGTATTCACATTCCCCAAATTCATGAAAAAATAAATAAATAATAAAATAAAAAGTATTCAAGTTAAGTTTATTAAGTACTTCCCGATAGTAATTGTGACTCATGCCCGGGCTTTAACAACAAGGTCAAATTGCCTACTACCAGTCGTCGCTTTGATTGACATGAGCCTGATTCTACTGTAGGAGCCCTAAATTCTTACTACCCAGGTTAAGTTACATCTGACACAAACCTGACGGTCAGGTATCGGAACGGCCATCTTGAGCTCGGGTGGCAAGCACTGAAATTTTACCCGCCCCATGACGGCGATGCCTATTGACTTTCAGTCAGATCGACCAAAGAGAAGATGGAGACTGAAGAGGAGCTTAACTCAAAATACTTCTGAATGCCATGCATAAAATACTACGTGTCCATAGTGATAAAGAATATTATTTTAAAATACAAATAAATATATAAATAATAATTTAATTAATAAAATTACCACATTTCCTGTAGAAATTATTGCTGGTTTTCTACTAAATTTTGATTTCTACAGTAATTTCCGAAAGGGGCCCTAAAAAAATATTGAAAGTTCAAGACATGCATTTTAAAAAAATTTGAATTAAATTTTTTATTTGGATTTCTTCTAGAGATAATAAAGAGATGCCATATTGTTTTTCTAAATTTTCAAAAATGTTCAATATAATCCAAAGGTATAAATTAACTTACTGGGTTAACAGGGAAAATGAATAGCATAGAATAAGAGAACAAATAATGGGTTTATTTATCTATACCTACATTATTAATTGTATAACTAAGATGGAAATAAAAAAATGAAATTATTTACAAAAATAAATCTTACGCACTAATTACTTACAACTATATCAGTCTTTTTTTTTGTTTTCTATTGGCCACTATTTATAATTATTTTATATTTTGGGCATATATATGTACATATAAATAAAAAGTACCTTTTCTCTTCTATTTCACTGTTATTTCACTCCTAAATGGTTCACTACCTTAAGTCTAAAAACACTTCTCTCTCTACAAGAAGGTCCACCATCACATCTCAACTCCGACTATTAGAACAGCTGACGTCGTCTTTTGTATTCATTCGTTGGTTGTTCATATTTTGTTTTTAATCTTTAAAAATTTATGTTTCATTCTAGTATCTTAGAAATAAAAAAACATTCTTATATTCTATAACGATGAGCTTGGCATTTCTCATTTTCGGTTTGTCATAAGGTAGTCAAATCAAAAAGTAAAACACTGTGTGAGTCCAATTTGTGATTTCATAGTTACCTATAAACATGGTATTTGTGTTGACTGGAAAATAGAAGAAAGGAATTAAATTTCAATAGCAATATTTTTAATGTAACAATATTTTATTTGTTCATAATACACTGGTTTAATGAAATGAAACTCTTTCTCGAAAGGAATTCGAACTAACAACCGTGGTGGTACCATGTGATCCTTACCGGACCAAATGTTGAAATACATAAACCATTAAAAAATAATAATAATATATTTTTATTGTTTCAGGTGAGTATTAGTGAGATGACAGTACGTAAGTAATCGTACAAAGTAAACATTACTTATATTTCTAAGTTAGCCATATTGTGGAAACATAAAATTAATATAACTTACTTTTAGAAATATTGTCTATTACATAAAAATTGTATACATAAACTACAGGTTTCGGCATTACACCTGACGATGGAGTAGTGCAAAAACCGGTAGTTTTTCTGTAAAATGTTTGTGGAATAGACATGATGTGGAGTTTTTCTTGACTGGACAGCGAAAGGGGGGGTCGGGAGATTCCCTGACATCAGCTGGAGGCAGTAAACTTTCAATTTGCTACGTTCTTCCGTAGATTGGCTTCCTGCATTTATCTTTATCTTTCTAGAACCAAGCAAACTGAAAAGAGTTGGTCCACTAGTTGGATCGTATCGAAAGATTCCAACTATGTAGTTGCTTCTTAACCCGAGAGCTACTGAGGGAGCAGGAACCGATCAGGGGTAGAAACAGGCGTCAGTTGATCCCAGGAGCAATCATACCGATCATCCTTTGGCTGGGGAAATTTAGTAGCCTAGGCTCGTGCGAAAATGTCACGGGACGAGAGTTATCAGACAATATTCCAAATATTTGGGTTAATTGTAATTTTTGTAAATTCCTTTCTATGTTTAAATTGGATCAGAATAACTGAATTCTAAAACTAATTGAATTAGCTGTGTAAAGAGAAGACATATATATAACAAAATAATTGAAACTTTATAAGAAATAAATGAACAGTAAAGAATATATTTTACTTTGTATAAAATATTAAATCAAAATTTAAAAAAAAACCGACAAAAAAAATAAACCTTTAAAAGGGGTTGGGGGTGCTTGAAGGGCTTAAGGAGAGAGGCTTGGCCTTATAAACATTTGAGCACAAACTCCAAGTCTTCAGCTATCATAGAGACCGAGATCCCTACACAGGCTCTGATGAAACCTGAAGATCTTGGAAACGGCATACCCGATTTCCATCAAACATGGCTAAGAACCATCTTTTAAACAAAAAAAACGCTTTGAAATCGCTATGATGCTACAGACAGACACATACACACATACACACACACACACACAGACATAAGTTATAGCGAGAAGAGGTGAGTGGCAAAGTGTGACCTGAAAGTGAAGACATGCTGAGTGAATGCACCGCCATCATCGTTCTCTACTCGACATGGCTATATCATCAGTATTCATGAATACTCGTAAACTGACCCGGTAATATATTGATAATAAATATACAGGGTGTTCGAGTGGAACGTCGACGTTTATTATAATACAAAAATTTCAAAGTACCTTTTTTTCTACATACTATTCTTCTCTAAGTTTAGTTCTTAGATCTATAAGACAACTTAAAATGAACTTAGAAGAATAAAATCAGTGGCATAAAACGACTATTTTCTCGCAAATTTCAATCGAAAAAAATATTATTTTATTAAAAGTGAACGTCGTTGTTTTCCCACTACAATTTCCAACCAGAACCGGTTATCAACGCAACTGCGTCATCATCAGTGGCACATCCCAATCGTATCATGTGGAGTCTAATGAAACACTCGGTACGAGTGGGATGTGCCATGATAACGCAGTTGCTTGAAAACCTGTTCTAGTTGGAATTAAAACAGTGGGAAGATAATGTATTTTATTTCTATGAGATATATTTTTCTCTTTGATAAAAATTGGATACATTTCTTTCTCGTTGTATTATATTCTTATTGTATTAGATATATAAGTGAATGTAGTTTTTATTTTCTGTTCTATATTATACTATTATCAATATTTATTGTTCAATATTCAAGCTTAATTATTGTTATTCTTACACAGATATAATGTATAATATAATCTGTAAGCATTTATAATATATAAGTATAATATAAGCGTATATAAGTATACTTAACAAATTCTAAATTGTCTAAATTGAGCTCAGTCCCATCAATAAATATTATTATGAACATAAATAAGTGAAAATTTGTTGAAATATATAGTTATATATTATAAAAAAAAATAATGAAATTGTTGACCATTTATTTTGCTAAATTTTTATTTATGTATGTACATGTTTAACGTGAAGTGAATGTAATTTATGTTGTTACCTGAGGATGCATGCATGACACTTTGTGAAATCAACAACAAATTTTAACAGGAAGAAGACATATTTTTATTTACTGGAAAGAACTTTTTTCAGGGTTACATTTTTCTGTTAGAGAGTAGGACTTCCCTCGTCTGTGGGGCTTCGTTTAGGCAAAGAGAGTCGCAGCCTCAGGTAATGTTAGAATTGTATAAACATGCCAACTTAGCAAACTTAAATGTCACTGCTGAACTTTGTGCTGACGATGGCATAAACTGAAACTGGTACATCATATGTATATAATTTGTGGAATTATATAATACTATAAAGAGGGCGCCGGTAGCTCAGTGGTATGCGTGCTTGTCTTCTGAGCTCAAGATCGTCGGTTAGAAAATAGATCGAGGCCCTTAATTTATTTTATCTGAGAGGTAAAATAAACCCAAGCATGCCGTCCTTCAGATGGAACGTTAAGCGATGTTCCCGAGCCTGTACGATGTCAGGTACTCGTTAAAGACCCCTACCCTAGGTGAATAAAAATTTAGGGTAGGCAAAATTTAGGACTCCCATAGTAGAGTCGAGCTCATGTCCACTAGAGTGACGAAAGAGCACTCTGGTAGTAGGCGATATGACCTCGTAGTTAAAACCCGGTCATAAGTCATAAAACCTAAACCTAATACTATAAATATTAAAAATATATATTTTTTTTTTTGGCCTTATGTATAATGCATATTAGCCACGTCACTGTAATGGCCCCGGGAGGGAGTTCTATCTACAAAATAAAACTCACTCCCGGACGGGTTTAGAACCCGCAAACCATGGTGAGACCGTGCGACCTAAGTCCTACGCTCTAGCCCGCATGGCCACCATGGCCCCCGATTCAACCCCCGTTCTTCAATCAAATCAATGATTAATTTGCACTAGGGATGTACATAGCCGGTGATTCTCCCACTTTTTACTTCCCCAGCTACACGATGTATAGAGAAAGTTATGTAATCTATCAGAAATCCGATGACGAGTTATGGTGACGTTGTTGAGTAGGGGAGGAGGGCTTAACACAGACAGTACTCCAATAACTGCCATAGTAACAAATGTATTTACACAAAATTTCATATTTATAAATTTTATACGAAAATATTATACATACATAAGACGTGCTAGCCTTCGAAGGTAATGGCTCATTATTTTATTTAAGAAAACAATTTTACATTTTACTACGTATTCTTAAATATTCACTCCATCAAACAGTTAGATCATAGCAACAAAATGATCAACATGTGATGAGGACTTAATTCCTCAGCTGATACGATGTAAAGGGGAAGTTATGTATTCGGTCAGAAATTTGAGAAGTTTTCACCGGAAATTTATATTTTACGACATTTAATTCCAAAAATGAAAAAAATAAGGCGTAGTCAAGGTCCACTCCGTAAATTTTCCGTGAAAACGTCGGGATAAAATCATTTATAATTTTCTTTTCGATGCTGATTTTTTAAATTCCTTTTGATGCGAGCTTTCCTCTGATTTGGGTTTTCTATAATTTCGCGCATATTTACGATTCATATGAGACGAGATCTTTAATTTTTTTTGCAATTTTCAATTTAATACCGATTTTTACACATATTTCGGCGACAGTGGAGCGTCGTTAATCCGGATCGATCGGGACCGGGACCCATCCGGATTACTGAATTGTCCGGATTTTCAAATGTGCTTTCAATAACTACATACGTATATGTATCGACTAGAGGATACATGACGCTCGGGATTCAGTACACAAAATATTTTAATAAAGTATATTGAATAAGAACATGTACATTATGTAATTTAGGTTAGTAACTCTACAATTTAATGGAAAATTACTGGGCAAAAAAGGTAAAAAAAACCTCCCACTCCCTCCCACATCCCTGCTCACACCGCCGAGCCGATCCGGATTTGCGACTATCCGGATTTCCGACGCTCTACTGTATTTTTATTGTTTCACTTTGAGCCCTAGTAGTGCTCCTCAAGCTTTTTACAGTGACACCCGAATCAACGTCCTATCTAAACGCGTTATCACGCTACACTAATTTCTAATTTTTACAACGCTAATTCGCAACAATCATCCGCCGGCGCCCACATTAGCCCGATAACGTCACAAGCAAAACAAACACTGCACAATAAACATGCACAGACATGCTTTATCCATTGTGACCTCAACCGTTGTTATCGCATTATTAGTCTCGTATTTATTATCGATTGAAATCTGACGGTATTTTGTAACACAAGAAAGTTTGACCGGCTATCACTGTGCTTTACGAGCGAATAGACGCTTTGACGTCAAAAACATTATTGTGTTTCTGAACAATATAACTCCCGAAGGAATGAATGTATCGACACGAAATTTTATATGTGCGTCTAAGAACCCCATGAAGACGATCTATAGTTGTTCATCCAAATTCCCCAAAAGGATGGGGGATTAGGGGGAGGCTCAACTCAGTCTATTAAGTGTCGTTGTAATGAATGTATTGTAGCCCAATAGATTAACTTAATTAATTAATTAGTTCTAATTTAAGTACATTGCCAATGATTCACCCATTTTCTCTTCTTTTTTTTGTTTTTAATTATAAAAAATCATTTTTCTGACCATTTCTTTTTAGTACTCCCCTTGAGAGGGCGCTGGGTGGGGAGGGTTTTGTCGTGGGGGGGGCGATGAGTGCCGATGTTAGTCGAATATTTCCGAGGCCGTGGATTCGACCCCAGTCTTCATCAAGAACTTACCCTGTTTACCCGGTAAGTCCTCCCATCCAAACGTAGAATAGAAATCCTTTATAATTAGATTAAAATAATCATTGATAAATAAAAAAAGATTTAAAAAAATTTATTAGAATTTAGTCAAACTTTATATAATACATTTAGAAATGTTTTTAAAAAATATATAGATATTCATAATTTATTATTATCACAGGTTTTATTAACATTATTATTTTTATTCTTCCATAGGGAAAAATATTTTTCGATAGAAAGATTCGAAGTAGAAATTTTTTTAAAAATATTTACGACTACAGAATGAAAATAAAATTATTTCTGTATTTATGTATACGAGTAGATGAATGTATATCCGAAGTTCTATTTATCTCCAAAGTTATGGAGCGATTTTGTCCAAGTTTAGTGTACTACAACGTTGAAGGTTTGTATAGCTTCAGCGCTCATGTAAGCAGTGTTTTCAGTTTCAAAACAAAACAAAATCCACTTTTTAACATATATTTTTCAATTAATATTGCAGTTTAAAAAAAATGTGTACTATTAATGAATCTCCGAAGCAAAAGCCATGACCAAGTATCAAATCGTTAGGTTTTACGCGTAATTAATTAAGTGTGTATACTTACGTAGAAAGTTGTGTGAAGTTAGTGGATTTCTATGTTACGTATTTTCTATACGAAGTGTAGGGAAAGGTATGTAATCTGTCAGAAATATTATGTAGAGTTTTGAGCGGAATTTCATATTTTCAGGCCTTCTGAATCCAAAACGAAAAAAAAAGTCATCAGTGTATTTGCTCCCCCTTTAAAGTCAATCGACCTTTTGACTAATAGTCAATAGTTAATGAACTTCTGAATCTTTATGACTGTGAAGAGGATAACTCCTGATAGATCGAATATCTCGTAATTTTGTATGTGTATCCAAAACGCCATAAGGACGACATTTTTTGATTTTCATCCCTATCAGCCAGAGGGACGAAGGAAAGGGGCTTAACACAAAGATCTATTAAATGCTGATGTATTGACACGAAATTTCATAAGTCAATTCAAAACCCCATGAAGACAGATATACATTTTCCATAAAATCGTCCGAAGGGAAGGGTAGATGAGCAGGGATCCTCATACTAAATTTTGTGTCGATACATTCCTTATATCGGCATTTGTTGAAGTTTTTGAGTTAAGCCCGCTCTTTTTCATCAGCCAAATTTTCTGCAAGTTAATAGTTATCATCATTCTGAACCCTAGATTACAAATTTGAAAAATAAATGTCTGTGTCTGTGAACACGAAATTTTGTATGTGAGTTCAGAATTCTCTAACGACACCTATTGTTTTTCAGCCAAATCAAGGGAGGAGGCGATTAGGGGGGAGGCTTAACATTAAAACTCTAATAACTGCCGATAAAATGAATGTATCGATACAAACTTTTACATGTGTGGCCAGGATTTTGAGCAGGGGGGAGAGTGGGGGGGGGGGGGGGGGGGGGGGTACAGACTCCCGGGGACACAGTCCACAGTTTCCGTACTTAGCCCTGCAGACTTTTTTTAAATTAATTTGGGAGACTCGGACCTCTAGACCCACTGACTGTAATACTTAGCTGACTTTACATGAGCAGCAAAAATGCAAAGTGCAGCAGCAGCTAATGCACGCTGTGGTTTCTGTGCTTTTAGAATTAAATTACTGACATCCAATAGCGTGCATTTGCGGCTGCTGCGCTTTGCATTTTTACAGCGCATGTAAAATCAGCTTTGAGAGTATAAAGTATAACATAAATGAAGATTTTGAAAGAGGAAATGAAATGAACGAATTCATGTATATTCATATAAATGTAATGTGACTTGTTTTGTACATGTACATTTAAGTAAAGCACAATTTTCGTAATCTTGGTTTTTGCTCTGGCCAGGGGGGGGGGGGGGGGGGGGGGCACGTGCTCCCCCGGGCTACGCCCCTGTGTGTGGCCTAAACCCCAAAAGAACTACACATATCGATTTTCAGTCAGATGGGAGGGGGAGATTAGGGGAAAGGCTTAACTCATTAATCCCAATAACTGCCGATGTAATGAATGTATCGACATAAATTTTCATATTTAAAGTCAAAACCCAAGAGGGCATAAGCTGTTAAGCTTCAGCGATATCGGCTGAAGGGAAGGGTTCAGGGGAGGGGGCTTAATTCAAAAACTCTAATAACTTCCGATTTAATGAATTTATCGACATGGATTTAGTTAGGAGCTCCTCTGTAAGTCAAAAAAGCGAAAAATTAATTGATTAATTCGTTCTGGGTAAGTACATTGCCGGTGATTCACCCTTAACTTTTTTAAATATGAAAACAACAACCCTCTCTAGTTATTGATACTACTTATCACTCAGACAACTTTGCGGATTAGCGACAATAATGTCTGACTGCTTGTCGAACGAACGGGGGAGAACGCAAATTAATTATGTCCACTGGACTTCTCCCTGGCTACGCAGCGATAGTTATATAATTTAAGTAAATATATTTTATAAAAATTAAAATATTTCTGTAATTCGAATACATAAATAGTTGCTCGAAATACCTCGTTGAAGTTTGATGTGAAAGTTTTAAATAAATTTTAGTTTCACAGCTGTATGTGGTGCAGGGAAGATCTGAATTCACATTTAATTTTCAAATAAAATTCCATGTCGATGCATGCATTCAATCGGAGGTTATCATATCCACAGACACACACACTCACAGCTATTCAAAGTGTAGGGGAAGTTAGGTAATAGGTGAGAAATTTTGTGTTGAATTTCATGTTTTCCGACACTGTGGATACGATAACTCCCTATAAAATGAATGTATCCTCATGACATTTAATATGACACAATGGCGACATCTATTGATTAGCAGTCAAATCGGCCAAAGAGATTGTAGAATGGGATAAATGGAGAACCTTAACACAAAAACTCTGATAACTATCGATGATATATTAGTGTATCGATAAAAAAATAATATTCAAATCCAAAATTTCATAAAAACGACACCTATAATTTTCTGTGAAATCGGCCCAGGGGATGGGTGAGACTCAACTACCCTAAGAACTGTCGATGTATCGACACATTTAGTATGTGGAGTCAGAAGCCAACTATTGATTCAATATATATTATTTAACCCAAACGATCGATTACTTTTGGAGAACTTTTCGTTCTGGAGAAGTACATTGCTGAACATTCACTAATTTTTTTTCGAATTTGGGTTCCTGGAAATAATGAAATTCCAGTGAAAACTCAAAATGAAATTTTTGAAAAAAAATAAAATCAAAGAACACTTTTAAAATTTTTATTGTCTAATTCCACAAAAATATATACAGCCAGTGTACCCGGTTTCTGAGGTTACCAGGGTTTATCTCCCTCTAAAATATTAGCAATATACTCAAATAAACTAAAGAAATGATACTCCAACATTAAATTATATTATTGAACTCTCAAGATCGCGGGTTCGAAACTCGGCCGAGCCCCTTAGATCTTTTATCTAACAGGTGAAAAAATCAAGAGCACGCCATACTTACGATGGGACCACAGAACATAGAACCAACTGTTTTCTATGTTCTGTGGATGGGACATTAAGTAGGACCCCTACCCTAGTCACAATAACTAATACTGATACAATACTAATTGCAATACTGTAATACTAATACAGTAACTATTAAATATTTAATACAATACTACAGTAACTGACTATAAAATTATTTGTCATAATATCTGTTATTATCTCATATTGCCATTACTTCATCTATTTATTTGTTAAACAGCTTTTTTGTTTTTATTTATTTTCTATGGGCTACTGTTTAACTTTGTGCTGACGATGTCGTAAACCAAAATCGATATGTTTATATTTTTGTGGAATTAGACGTGGAATTATTGAACAAAATTATTATCAATTATTATAGTTTGAGACTTCGTTTTACCCTAACCTTACCATGTGAATATCAAGAAAGTCGTGTATGTATCACGTATAAATCACGTGTTGGAAAACCATCAGATTTACATGTATGAGTATATGCACCAGATGGAACCACTAAAAATATTGTGTATCCAAAAGCATTTGAATAATGTCATTACATAAATAATATTTTTTACTATCAATAAATCAACAAAGTAAAAATAAAAACAAAATTGAATTTATATATATAAATGAATGTCCGTCTGTGAGGCTTATTGGATGTGAAACTGTCGAAGCAATTGCGCTCAAACTTACGGATTATGTTTGACACATCACTAGAACGGTTTAAAAAAGTGGTTTGACAACTTTTAATTTTAATTTTTTTTTTTTAAATTACAAAAATAGCAACTGCAACGCATGGCGGGTTTAGCTAGTATATATCGCATCTTATATCGGAACAGTGACCTATCTGCTAACAGTGGCCAAATGAGCTTAGGTCTCTGTTTCCGCAAAGAAATTAATGTTTTTCAAAAGTTAACATTTATATATTTTTTTTGATGAACATTATCCAGTATTTTGCATTAGGTCCTTTTTCTAGTAAAAATATGGACAATTTTTAAATGAAAATATCTTAACCTGAAAATCGAAATTTCTTGAGTTAGGTTGAGTTAGCTCACTGTTCGGTAAAGGTGCTATATATATAAACTAGTTCTTTTCTTTTATCATTTTTTTCCGAGGGCGCCTTGGTATGCGTGCCTGTCTTCAGAGATCAAGATCGATGACTCGAAACCCGACCGAGGCCCTTAGTTTATTTTATCTGGGAAATAAAATAAACTTAAGCACGTCGTCCTTCGGATGGGTCGTTAAGCGATGGTCCCGAGCCTATACGATGTCAGGTACTCGTTAAAGACCCCTGCCCTAGGTAAATAAAAATTTAGGACTCCCATAGTAGAGTCGGGCTCATGTCCACCAGAGTGACGAAAGAGCGCTCTGGTAGTAGGCGATATGACCTCGTAGTTAAAGCCCGGGCATGAGTCATAAAACCTAACCTAACCTCAGTTTTTTCGAATATATCGACTCAGTTCGCACAGGAATATATTTCGATATGGAATTGCTGACCGATTACAACATTCTCCTAGACTACAAACAGCTGAGGGAGCATACATTATTTCATGCTTCTACATATCTACATTCAACATGGCACTTCCAGCAAGTATTTTTGAATTGCGAAATTCTTATAATTTTCATACTCATATAAAAGTTATGTTTGCATAAACACTAGAATAGCATGTTGAGATCCTATTGTAGAATAGTTAAGTATGGCTAGTTTGATTGAATAGTTGAAACATTTATTTTTTACTGAGGCCTCTAAGTATAGTGTACTTAGGCCTCTTAGTAAAGTGCACTTAGGCCTCTTAGTAAAGTTTACTTAGCCCTCTAAGTAAAGTGTACTTAGCCCTCTAAGTAAGGTGTACTTAGGCCTCTTAGTAAAGTTTACTTAGCTCTCTAAGTAAAGTGTACTTAGCCCTTTAAGTAAAGTGTACTTAGGCCTCTAAGTAAAGTGTACTTAGACCTCTAAGTAAAGTGTACTTCGCCCTCTAAGTAAAGTGTACTTAGCCCTCTATATAAAGTGGTCTTATTTTCCGTCTGATTTTTGCCAAAATCTAATCAGATCTATGTTAGTCATGTAACATCTTCATCATTCATATCAAATTTCCAGTTCATTGTTACAATCGTTTTTGCGTTAGAGCGCTCACAAAGTTCTAATGACGAACACACAAACAGATATCCCGCGAAAACGTGTAATTCCGTTGAAAACTCGATCGGACTTTCGCACGATTACAATACTTAATAAGACAATTTTAGAGTTTTGTAGGTCAAAAACCAAAAAAGCAAGGTTTCGTCCGTGTTTCTGTCTGTCTGTGAACAGTCCATGGCCCCTCACAATATATCGAAACTCCATTGAGTGTATTTGTGCCTTAGTTGCAGTTAAAACTATTCTCCTGCCCTTCTTCACTAGCGGGAGTTAACAGAATATGGAATAAGGTTTGCTCTTCCGATTTGCTAAGGGTGTTGAGATTTTTCAACACGAAGGTTCTACCGAGCACACATATAAAGTGTCCTTTTAAATTTTATCAGTTAAGTCTGTAAAATACTCGATCCTGTCCTCCTCCCCCCTCCATCCCCCACTTCCCTCCATAAAGTAGTCATTTACATGACTTCTTCCACCTCACAAGCCGCCATTGCTATTCAGGTTTTCTGAGATTCTTCTAAATATATAATTCTGGGATGCCATAAAATGTTTTTAAATTTGCAAAAATGTTCAATCTAATCCAAAGGTATTTTCTTGTTTGGTTGACAGAGAAAATGAATAGCAAAGAATCGAGAACAAAACACAGTTTATTTTTAAACTTAGCCTTAACATTATTTAAAAAAACAATAAATTTGGAAAATAAAAAATCAATTATTTACAAAAATTATACTACTTAGTAATTTCTAAAACTACATTAGTCCTTTTTCTGTGGCCACTCTTTTTTTTAAATATATATATATGCCCAGTATTAAAAAAGAAAGAGTAGCCCCCCCCCCCCCCCCCCCTCCCCCCCCCAAAAAAAAGAGTAATGTAGTTTTAGAAATTACTAAGTAGTATAATTTTTGTAAATAAGTGATTTTTTATTTTCCAAATTTATTGTTTTCTTTATAATGTAGTTCTTTATGTAATGTTCTTTATATATATAGCCAAGACACATCATGTAGTGTTAAGACAGTCGAGTTACAGATCCACACTTGATCAAGTATGCTACATGACCAAAGAAAATTACTTATGGATAACGCCGGGTAACCGGCTAGTACAATCTACTGGATAATCTCTACTAACTGGAAGCTAACTTAAATCCATGGCCTCGAGGGTGTTAGAACACAAAGTCCTTCAGAATAGGAAATGGATCTAAGTTGAAAGTCCAGAACCGCCGCCATCTTCCAGTACAAACTTAGCGACAGAGGCTGTAGGAGATGCAAACCACACGCAACTCTCCAGGCCGCCCCCACCCGGGGCTAATACAGTCGGCAGGCTTCTTACTACACACGCTGAATGTATTACAACTTAGATTTTCAAGCGCGACATATTTCAGGCTTGTGATGTACAAAGACCACACATTGTAAATATTAAAATATTCTAAAATTAATTATTATTTTTTAAGAAGGAGAATCGCTGGTATTGAGTTTTTTTTTTTTTTTTTTTAATTAATGAATCAATTATTGAATATAAATCTACAAAATTTGTATATTTAATATTAAACCATTCGCTTTTGTTAAAAGTGAAGAGCGACAATATACAGTCGAAACAAATGCCGGCGTATCAGCTGTTTTATAGACAACACAGCATTTCAATTTACAGACGTGAAGCGAGACAGTTCACGAGTGTTAGCAGTCGAGTGAGAGTGGCGTTGAAGTACAGAAATGAGCCCAAGACACATCATGTAGTGTTAAGACAGTCGAGTTACAGACCAACCAAGTGTATTTAATTATATAGGTATATATATAAAAAAAGATTAGAATTTAGAAATTTATATATTATTTTATGTATATTAATAAATAAAAAGTACCTTCTTTTGTAGCTCACTCTTTATTTGTCCTTCAATCTTCTATTTCTTGCTTCCTTATTATATACACTTGGTTCATATTTGTAAATCCATTAACACTTAATAACTGACTCGCTTCATGTCTGTAACTCGACTGTCTTAACACTACATGATGTGTCTTGGGCTCATTTCTGTACTTCAACGCCACTCTCACTCGACTGCTAACACTCGTGAACTGTCTCGCTTCACGTCTGTAAATTGAAATGCTGTGTTGTCTATAAAACAGCTGATACGCCGGCATTTGTTTCGACTGTATATTGTCGCTCTTCACTTTTAACAAAAGCGAATGGTTTAATATTAAATATACAAATTTTGTAGATTTATATTCAATAATTGATTCATTAATTAAAAAAAACAAAAAAAAACTCAATACCAGCGATTCTCCTTCTTAAAAAATAATTATTATTTTTAGAATATTTTAATATTTACAATGTGTGGTCTTTGTACATCACAAGCCTGAAATATGTCGCGCTTGAAAATCTAAGTTGTAATACATTCAGCGTGTGTAGTAAGAAGCCTGCCGACTGTATTAGCCCCGGGTGGGGGCGGCCTGGAGAGTTGCGTGTGGTTTGCATCTCCTACAGCCTCTGTCGCTAAGTTTGTACTGGAAGATGGCGGCGGTTCTGGACTTTCAACTTAGATCCATTTCCTATTCTGAAGGACTTTGTTCTCTAACACCCTCGAGGCCATGGATTTAAGTTAGCTTCCAGTTAGTAGAGATTATCCAGTAGATTGTACTAGCCGGTTACCCGGCGTTATCCATAAGTAATTTTCTTTGGTCATGTAGCATACTTGATCAAGTGTGGTCTAACTTTGGAGCTGGGGAAGTAACAAAGTTCGTAGTACCAGTAAGTATCAGTTAGTAGGTTTTCGAATCCAAGAATCGCTCTGCGGGTCCATATCTGAGGCTCCCGTTCTTAGTTGAAGTTGAAAATCGATAGCTGTTGTCCTTATGGGCGACACACATATAAATTTCTTATCGATATATTCATTCTATCGGCAGTTATTAGAGTTTTTATGTTAAGGCCGTCCCAAATCCACTCCTTCCTTTTGATCGATTTGGCTGAAAAACCGTAGGTGTTTAAAAAGTAAAGAAAAAACGTATGTCTTTTAAAAAAAATATTGCCTATTTCACAAAATATATATAATATGGGAGTACTTTCGGTATTGCTACCATCTTCAGCCACGACTTAACAAATACTAAATGGAAGTTCAACCAGTTTACAATCTAAACGGTACCCTTCCTTCAGCCCTTAGGTTTTTCCTGTCCCTCCTGTACAGTAATGTCTTAAAATATGAAAAACATTAAAAATAAAATTTCGTCTCAGATTGATATCTTAATAATAAAAGAAAACATTTTTGAATAGTATGTGCTGATTAATATACAAATATATATTTGTATATGAAATAAATCAAAGATATAAGAGTGTATTTAAAAATACATAAAATAAAGATACATAGTTTTCTGAGGAAGTAGGTATGTATATGTTGCAGTCAAAGTATGAATTCCAGTGAATGTATACATTAACTAGTCAATGTATACATTGACTGAATTCTCTAGTCAAAGTGTACATGGATGTATACACATACGTCTATGCCTTAGTGAAAGTATAAATAGCTAGCATTAATAACATAAATAGAAATATTACAAAAGTTGGGGGCATATTTGGCGGCGTTCCGCCGGCGGGACGATATATCTGCCCCTCCCGTCGTTCCTATATTTGAAGTAGTACAGGTTCTAGCTTATAATTAAAATCAGCTTTTATTCAAAAGATCCATTTTAATATTGTTTACAAATGTTTATATTTTATGTTATTGTTGCATCTTTCCTAGATTATTGTAAAATAAATTTTGAAGTTTAGTTTTAGTTTTTTTTTTTTTACAAAAACCTTTTTTTCTCATTTATTTATACTTTCACTAAGGAACACTAGAAAATGTATACATTGTCTAGTAAATGTATACATTCTCTAGCAATAGTGTTCATTTTCATAATCAATTGATACTTTCACTAAAACGGCTAGTTAATGTATACATTGACTAGTTAATGTATACATTCACTGGAATTCACACTTTGACTGTGACATATACACAGAGACTGGAGGATTATATATTGGCGATAAAAGGGATGAATATTTTTTTATGACAAAGATACATTACTCAACTCACTGGAACAACTGGAAATAAACAGAGCGCTACAAAAAGGAAATTGTATGAACTATGAGACCAATCTCAAATATTCACCCCTTCTATCACCAATAATATAATCCTCCAGTCTCTGTGTTTCCATACCTACTTCCCCAAAACACTATGCATCTTTATTTTATGTATTTTTATACATTTTTTATATTTTTATTCATATATTTATTATTGTATTATTTGATTTATTTCATATATATTTGTATTTTAATTAACACATACTATTTCAAAAATTTTCTTTTATTAAGATTTCAATTTGAGGTGAAATTTTATTTTTAATGTTTTCCATATTTTAAGACATAACTGCACAGGAGGGGCAGGAAAAGCCCCGAGGGGGGCTGAAGGAAGGGTACTGTTTGGATGTAAACTGGTTGAACTTCCATTTAGTATTTGTTAAGTCGGGGCTGAAGATGGTAGCAATACCGAAAGTACTCCCTTAATATATATATTTTGTGAAATAACAATATTTTTTAGAAAACATACGTTATACAGGGCGCCGGTAGCTCAGTGGTATGCGTGCTTGCCTTCTGAGCTCAAGATCGTGGGTTCGAAACCCGACCGAGGCCCTTAGTTTATTTTATCTGGGAGGTAAAATAAACTTAAGCACGCCGTCCTTTGGATGGGACGTTAAGCGATGGTCCCGAACCTGTACGATGTCAGGTACTCGTTAAAGACCCCTACCCTAGGTGAATAAAAATTTAGGTAGAAGGCGATATGACCTCGTAGTTAAAGCCCGGGCATGAGTCATAAAACCTAAAAAAAGAAAACATACGTTTTTTGTTTATTTTTTATTATGTGTTTCACAGTATCTCTGCAAAAAATATTAAGTATCATTAGGTGTTTAGATCGTTCTAGATTCAAATACAAAATTTCATGTCGATACATTCAATATATCGGGAATTATCATGTTCACAAATACACAGACAGACATTTTTGGAATCAAGAGGTCAGAAAACATGAAATTCCGTTGAGCACTCCGCATCAAAGTTTTGACCAATTACATAACTTCCCCTATACTTGGTACAGCTGGGAAATTAAAACTAAAATCGGTACATTTTTGCTGATGTTATCGCAAACGAAAGAATATTCTACAGGTACACATATCGACACATTCACAGACAACTACTTTTTTGGGTAGAATCTAACCCTATCTCGCACGATTTTTCGATCCCATCACTATATTTCCATTTGTCCATTTCGAACATGAAAGTAGAAACTGTCAGTGTGTTTTATTTGAGCACAAATAGAATTACCAAACTGGTTAATGTGTGACAATAATGTTCGTGATATTCGATAATATTTCTGTCGTAAGTATGAACAATTTAAAACATTTTACCATCTGCTAGGCAATCATTTAACATTCTGAATTGAGAAAATGGTATCATCAATCATCATTTGTCAAAACGAAAAGCATTTGGTGATTTAACTCCTTCCGGTGGAGAGGAACCAATAAAAAAAATATATATCTACTTCCTTTAGGAAATTGGAAAAAAAATATATTCGGTGAATCATTGCTAATACAATTCCTAGCTCCATTTTGTAATTTCTATATGGGTTACTTTGCGCCAGGGCAACTGGCAGCGGGAAAGGGCGGCAACTTTACCCCTTCCGCTTATCCGTTGTGAAGCGACTTGCGGTTTATCGGATATTAGGTTTGTTTCAAATAATTACTTAAAAGAAACCCTTGCTTTCCTCTAAAATAATTATAAAAATATGATTATGTATCATCAAAAACTGCGCCGAGCATGTGATCATTCTTTTAGTAACCCAACTATACGAAGTATACGGGAAGTTATACAATTGGTTAGAAATTCGATGTTTGGTTTTCAGCGAAATTTCATGTTTTCCGACGCCTTGATACCTAAAACCTATCAGTGTATGTGTCCGTGAAATTTTATATGTAAATCCTGAACCCTAAAAGAACGACACGACTTTTTTTCAAATAATTTCAATACAGGAGACACTCCCTTATCCGGCTTTGCCGGGACCGACGTGACGCCGGATAACAGAAAACGCCGGATAACGGAAATTATCAATTAATGAGAAAAAATATAACAATTAAAGCATAAAAAAAAGTGTTTTTAGGTGAGCTAAGGAATAAAACACGTATGTATACATATGTACATACATATATTTATCCAAGCATTAAAAAGATATTTTGAAATCTGCGTTTAATTAGTTACATATTTAAAACAAAATCTAAAATTCTAAAAATATTATTTGTTAAAAAAATCGTAATCTGTAAAAAATCGGCGTTCCCTTCATTATAAATACAATGTACATATGTATGTATGTACAATAAAAATACATGAAAGATTCGTGAGTTACGGAATTATTATGTGCTCGTAAATACACCTCGCTCATATAATTGATAATCTAATAATTGAATGTTAATTTTAGTTAAACAAATTTGATATTATTTTGCGAGCGCCGGATAAGGGAGCGCGCCGGTTAAGAGAGAGTTTACTGTATTTTGATTTTGTTTAAGGTAAAATATATAAAATAAAACATAAATTAAAAAAAAAAGCGACACAATAAAAACATTTTTTTGTTCATTATTTTTTTATTGAAACCTTGGTGCGGAGGTTGTTTTTTTTTTTTGGGGGGGGGGGGGGGGGCTTGAAGGGTTAAAGGGGAGACTTAGGGAGAGGGGCTTCAAACTAATTGAACTAGCTCTGTAAAGAGAAGGCATATCATTAACAAAATAATTGAAACTTTATAAGAAATAAATGAACAGTAAAGAATATTTTTTACTTTGTATAAAATATTAAATTAAAAATTTAAAAAAAAAACCGACACAAAAAATAAACCTTTAAAAGTGGGTGGGGGTGCTTGAAGGGCTTAAGGGGGAGTGGCTTGGCCTTATAAACATTTGAGCTCAAACTCCAAGTCTCCAGCTATAGTAGAGACACAGGCTCTGATGAAACCTAAAGATCTTGAAACGGCATACCCGATTTCCATCATGGCTAAGAACCATCTCGCAAATACCAGCTTTTGAAACGAAAAAACCGCTTTAAAATCGGTCAGGCGTCTTGGAGCTACGATGACTATGACAGACACACTTATAACACCCCTCCTTTTCCGACGGGGTTTAAAAAATAAGGTAAAACCATTGTTGTCATACCTTTCGGTGGAAACCGTCGTCACTGGCTGCTGGTCGAGTACATTGGGCGAGCGCCTTCGAAGTGAAGACATAATGAAGATTGTATCTTCACATCGAAAGAGCTCGAGTGACGACGGTTTCCACCGAAAGAACAGTAATATATTTACTGGCGGAACTAACCCCTCAGATTATATATAAAACCATTGTATTAAAAAAAAAAAAAAAGTAATAAAGTTTTCTGCAATATCGAAAAGTTTTACCTGGAATCGGGTTTCTTCCCTAGTAATAACCTTCCAAGTTTATCTAGATTTGTGGGTAAAAGTTTCAATGTTATCCATACTTTTTACCAATATTTGTTAATCATGGATACCATGAAACCATGGTTACTCACCACAGAAGGGCTGCTATTGGAGGGTGTCGGACCCACTATTTTACCATATTGTGAACATCTTATTCTTAATTTGTGAATCACCGGCTCATGTACTTCCTCAGCAGGAATTATTGTTTTAAGTGTTCGCTCTTCCTCTTAACACCAATCGACAGTTTTGACTAAAAATCAATAGTTGATTTACACAGAGACGTCTGTATCCTCTTACTAAATTTCGTGTTGATACATCAGTAGAAGGGAAATGGGGACTCTGGCGCAGTTGCCCCACATGACCTTTGACCCCACGGGGTCACGTGACCCATCACTCCCCACCACCCCCCCCTCCACGCTCCGAATCACCCACCATCGTACATCCCCAGCTCAATAAGTTTCCGCTCTCCCTCTAAACCCCAATAAGTTTACACTCTCCCTCTAAACCTCAATAAGTTTACACTCTCCCTCTAAAACTCAATAAGTTTCCACTCTCCCTCCTAACCTTAATAAGTTTCCACTCTCCCTCTAAACCCCAATAAGTTTCCACTCTCCCTCTAAACCTCAATAAGTTTCCGCTCTCCCTCTAAACCTCAATAAGCCCCCCCCCCCCCCCTAATTTTTTCATCTCAATTTTTGTCCTTTGAATCACTACCAATCTACTTCCCCATCTAAATAAGTTTCCACTCTCCCTCTAAACCTCAATAAGTTTCCGCTCTTCCTCTAAACCTCAATAAGTTCCCCTCTCCCTCTAAACCTCAATAAGTTTCCGCTCTTCCTCTAAACCTCTATAAGTTTCCGCTCTCCCTCTAAACCCTGCTTTACATTTTTATCTCACCCCTCGCCTGTGCCCCTATATTTTTTTTAATTAGCCCACTAGTAACAATTTTTATATTTTTAAAGACTGATTTCGTGACCTTGAACAGGCACTTTCGTGATCTAACATGTCGAACCCTGCATTCGTGTAGCCTACCATATCATGTCCTAGCATGATCATCATCATCATTGTATTCAGTATTATTTTAAACTGAAGTATAATGATGGAATAATCGCCTACCTACAATTTTGAGCATGCCGTCCTTCGGTGCCTTGAAAAGTATTGCATTTAAAAATATAACTCAAAGCTCGTCATATTGAGTATGTTGTCCGATTGGAGTAATATGATGGAAAAATCGCCTACCTACACTTTTGAGCATGCCGTCCTTCGGTGCCTTGAAAAGTATTGCATTTAAAAATATAATTCAAAGCTCGTCATATTGAGTATGTTGTCCGATTGGAGTAATATGATGGAAAAATCGCCTACCTACACTTTTGAGCATGCCGTCCTTCGGTGCCTTGAAAAGTATTGCATTTAAAAATATAATTCAAAGCTCGTCATATTCAGTATTATTTTAAACTGGAGTAATATGATGGAAAAAATATTTATCTTCAATTCCGAGCACGCTGTCCTTTGGTGTTATTTGTGAATTCTTGTTTTTTTTATTTCAACAATCATTTATTAGTAATTTTGCGTTTTCTCCAATCTGAAGACATCCTAGACCTTGAAATGGTTTTTGCATGCATTATACATGTTCAAACATGTCGAGACCTGTTGTTGCAGGCATACTTCACCAATTTTTATTTCATGATTTAATCTTACATCCCCACGTCAATTAACACATCCAATGTGCTTCCCCATCTCAATACCCCCGCTCTCCCTCCGATTCACTACTCTCTATCTTCAGTATAGCGGCGTAGCCAATCCATCTCAATTTTCTCACTTATACTTCCCCACCTAATTCTCCCTTTAAACCTTTTACTCAGACACTCTCTCTAGATCGTCTGACATTTTCATCATAACCCGGTCAACCCATACATAAACCTACATTCTACGTCCATTAGCCTTTCCCTCTGAGTCAGTCAAACTTACCCACCTCAAATCACCTTCAATGCACATACCCACATCAATTATTCTAAAACATAATCTTTAATTATAATAGTTCTACTTCCTGAGACCTATTAGACTTCTTCCAACCGGCAGAGACTTTGCAACCCACACCTAATCCTCAGGTCTTTCTCCTAATTTTTATGACTCACTTCTACTTCCCCACATCAATCGTCTAATTGTTTTTTCTCAACTTGTCCTTACCAATTTTCTGTTCTCTACTTCTAAAACCTTTTACTCATACATACCCGCGGAGTAATCTTTAGATCTAGATGTACCTTTCCATGGATACATTCTTAGGCTAACATGCAGTATATTCAACTTACGTTATGTTACATACTACTTCTCATCTCCAGCACTTAACTTACTTAGCACCTCTACTGTATTCCAATCCTCGTTTATAGCGGTCAAAACAATTTATTTTTCCTTCCACCAACCGTCCTCTACTGTAATTGCTCTCCTAACCTTCTCAAACCCCCGCACAATTCTGACAACGACCAATCCATCCCAATATTCTGCTCTCCACTTCTACTTCCCCAACATCATATCAAGTTAGAACCCTACAAGTGTAGACTACTGCCCCGTCAACATTTCTTTCTCATTCAAACCACTTCTATCCCACCTCTCACTCAGACATACCTGTACACTTGCATCACATGCAGAAAATCAAATTTAAATGCTTCTCCCTACCTAAACCGCCAGGTCAACACCCCCACAGTTCTCGTCGATATTTAGATTCGCATTTCCAATATTACTTTACCATCACTATTTTTACGACTAATAACCTACAATCTAGCAGGAACTTAAATCATCCCCCTGCACAACACTACTCCGGATATATTCAGAACCCACTCCCACACATCTGAGCACTAATAGAACTCTAACCTAGGACCCCTGCTGTGTAGGCTCACTCACATTGGTACCTGTCAACCCATCTTTATAACTGCAAAAGCCGGGGGTAATTTCATATTCAAGTATTTTTCCTAAGATTTCATACTGATGAAGGCTCTAGACCCCTTCATCACCAACGAGATCAGTTAAAGAACTATTTTATAACACAGCCCCAACGTACATATAAGGTGTGTCCAATACAATAGGAACTCTTCTTATATAGCTATCCTAAGAAGAAGTCATTGAAAACTTTACCCACTGAGCCGGATAATTATTTATAGTAGAGATACTAATATTTTTTGAATGGGTAGGCGGCCTTGTGTAACATTTCATTATCAGAGATAAACTGCGATGTACTTTTCTACAAATCAGAGACTATGCAGAGACAATAGAATCCTTCCGAGAGATCCAATATATCGTCACGACACAACACTTCACAAAAATACGGAATTGTTCACCTATCCCTATAAACATCACTCAACTGCAACTTCCCCAAATCTAAAAAACTTAGAAGTCGCTCGGACACATTTTAAAAACCCCACCACTCTTCTATATACTTCCTCAGCTAAATTATTTCCCTGGTTCCCCTCTATAGTATATCTTAAACTCTAAAGTAACCCCAACCCGAACACCATTCCTATCAATCTAAACTTTTATTTCTCAGTCATGCACCATAGATAGGGTTTTCTATAAGTGCTGTCACCAGTCTCCTACATGCATATATATATAATATATTTTCTATAGTTCCCCCGACATTTTTCTACAACTAACACTCAACCGTTCCTCAATTAATATTATAACGCAGCCCTCACACCCATACTCCATTGTATTTATTTTTCAAGTCCCAAGCTCTTCGTCTAATATACATCACAGTTCCCACCGGTATTTGAGAACCCATATAGTATTATTGTTCCATCCTCACCCACATCTCATGGACCCCACAATTCAGCCCTCCTTCCCCGCATATATGGTATTGAGAGCCAAAACACTTACGATGACCCAATACAACAGTTATTTTACCGATTCATCTTCATAGCCACAAAACCCGGGATTATTTAATATTTTAGTATATTTCTTTTTTCATTATTTATCACAGGTTTTTTTTTCCTCACATACAACGCCTACTCCACTCAACTGTTTTTTCTTAAAGTCCTATACATATCTTACATCCTTTCATATATTTATTTTTTATTTAGTCATATTATTTTATATTTTATGCGATTAATATTTATTTACATTTTCGAAAATTTACGTAAATTATGAAAATTTTGTAGCATATTCAGGAACATTTTTTTGTGATGAATGTGACTGCATAATAACTATCGTGATTATAAGAAAAATTGGTGAGTACAAGCTGGTCAGTATTAAGAAATAAAAATCGTATATAGGTTCCATATCATAGGCAGTTTCTTATTGTTGTTGGGGCTAGGTGTATTGCTGGAAACCCATTAATGATCGGCTCTTCTCGGCTCGTCTCGGATTTTATCGGCTCCTTTCGTTGCATGTAGGATGAAAAAAACTATAAATACGTTCTGTTTGGTCAGTAGTTATCTGTTTTCATTGTTTCACGTGTTAACAACTTTGAGATAAATACAATCTGATCATTCACTATTTATTGAACCGAAGTTGTCAACCCTGTTACAATAAATACGGTCTGTTTGGTGATTATTAGGCAGACTTCATTGATCTAGTAATCCACAGCAGGTTAGATACCATGGGGGTCAAACGAAACGCTCTCACTATAGAAAATAAAATAAAAATAATTAAACTTTTTGATGAAGGAGAAAAGGTTGGAGAAATATCGAAACATTTCAAGATTCCTCAATCCACGATTTCTTCAATTTTAAAGAGGCGAGCAACCATTTTTCAATTAGATACATGTGGTAAAAGACATATTAAACGAATTAGAACTAATGGTGGAACACACTCCCAGAATACACCCCCACTTGCCTTCAACGGAGAGAATTACACACAACAACACACAGACTCTTCAGAGGAGGATGTGGGTGAACACTCCAGTTCATCACAACAGCAAACGGACTCTTCACAGCATGATACGGATGAAGACGGAAGTGAACGAATTCATTCAACAGAACACCGACGAGTAGTATATGGTGATAAAAAACCAACAAAAAAGTTCAACCTTCCTAAACCCGTAAAAGGCTTAATACCTCTGTCTAAGGAAAATATGACGTTTTTACGTTTGGTCGGGTATAAAGTTCTGTCATCAACGTATAGATGTTAGATTTGGATAGTTCAAAGAGGGGTTCGGGTATCATTTTCATTACCGAAGCCATCGGGGGTATAGATGGAATAAGAAAATCTGTTCGACATGAAAACACTCACACTTTGCCATCATATAGGTTTATCTATTTAAAAGGTAGATTTTTTCAAGGAGAATGGGACAACGACAGTTGCAACATTCTAAAAGCGGGTTTTGTTCAATTCCAGTGCTTCCTGGGTAATAACTCGGACTATATTTTGAAGGATATGTCAATAATGGGCATTAACTTTATTGGGAATAGGTACACAGCATATCATAAACGAAAAGATTATCAAAAAGAATCAAATCGAATGCTGTGAGGTTGAAGGCTTGGAGAGGCTATAAACGCACGCAGGTCGTATGAGTGAAGGTTTGGAGAGGATATAGATGCCCGCAGACCAGTGTGATCACCAGCAGTTCTAAATGTTGAAAACACTGATTTGAGGAAAAGTAGGAGAGTACAATCGTGTTAATATGCCTGTATTTTTGATTTGCAGGAAAGGGCCTTGCCCCTTTTTATTCATGCTTTGTATCCAAAAGTATATATATTTCAGTTTTCATTTGACTATATGCTTATATCATCTCTTTGTGAGAGCGGTTCTAAATCTGCTGGGTAAGTTTCGTTCTTGATCAGTGTATACATGTACCCCCAAAATCCTGTTCCTTTGAACCAAATTCAACTCAGTCAAATCGATTCAAATCCCTATATTATACTGCAATATTCTCGCTCAAACATCACTACACTCTCCTTCTAGTTATAACGATATCGTTATAAATATAGCGATATCGTTATAACTACTGTGATATCGTTATAAATATAGCGATATCGTTATAACTATTGTGATATCGTTATAAATATAGCGATATCGTTATAACTACTGTGATATCGTTATAAATATAGCGATATCGTTATAACTACTGTGATATCGTTATAAATATAGCGATATCGTTATAACTACAGTAATATCGTTATAAATATAGCGATATTGTTATAACTCCTGTGATATCGTTATAAATATAGCGATATCGTTATAACTACAGTAATATCGTTATAAATATAGCGATATCGTTATAACTAAAGTAATATCGTTATAAATATAGCGATATCGTTATAACTACAGTAATATCGTTATAAATATAGCGATATCGTTATAACTACAGTAATATCGTTATAAATATAGCGATATCGTTATAACTACTGTGATATCGTTATAAATATAGCGATATCGTTATAACTACTGTGATATCGTTATAAATATAACGATATCGTTATAACTACTGTGATATCGTTATAAATATAGCGATATCGTTATAACTACAGTAATATCGTTATAAATATAGCGATATCGTTATAACTACTGTGATATCGTTATAAATATAGCGATATCGTTATGACTACAGTAATATCGTTATAAATATAGCGATATCGTTATAACTACAGTAATATCGTTATAAATATAGCGATATCGTTATAACTACTGTGATATCGTTATTAATATAGCGATATCGTTATAACTACTGTGATATCGTTATAAATATAGCGATATCGTTATAACTACAGTAATATCGTTATAAATATAGCGATATCGTTATAACTACTGTGATATCGTTATAAATATAGCGATATCGTTATAACTACAGTAATATCGTTATAAATATAGCGATATTGTTATAACTCCTGTGATATCGTTATAAATATAGCGATATCGTTATAACTACAGTAATATCGTTATAAATATAGCGATATCGTTATAACTACAGTAATATCGTTATAAATATAGCGATATCGTTATAACTACTGTGATATCGTTATAAATATAGCGATATCGTTATAACTACAGTAATATCGTTATAAATATAGCGATATTGTTATAACTCCTGTGATATCGTTATAAATATAGCGATATCGTTATAACTACAGTAATATCGTTATAAATATAGCGATATCGTTATAACTACAGTAATATCGTTATAAATATAGCGATATCGTTATAACTACAGTAATATCGTTATAAATATAGCGATATCGTTATAACTACTGTGATATTGTTATAAATATAGCGATATCGTTATAACTACAGTAATATCGTTATAAATATAGCGATATCGTTATAACTCCTGTGATATCGGTTTAAATATAGCGATATCGTTATAACTACTGTGATATCGTTATAAATATAGCGATATCGTTATAACTACAGTAATATCGTTATAAATATAGCGATATCGTTATAACTACTGTGATATTGTTATAAATATAGCGATATCGTTATAACTACAGTAATATCGTTATAAATATAGCGATATCGTTATAACTCCTGTGATATCGGTTTAAATATAACGATATCGTTATAACTAGAAGGAGAGTGTAGTGATGTTTGAGCGAGAATATTGCAGTATAATATAGGGATTTGAATCGATTTGACTGAGTTGAATTTGGTTCAAAGGAACAGGATTTTGGGGGTACATGTATACACTGATCAAGAACGAAACTTACCCAGCAGATTTAGAACCGCTCTCACAAAGAGATGATATAAGCATATAGTCAAATGAAAACTGAAATATATATACTTTTGGATACAAAGCATGAATAAAAAGGGGCAAGGCCCTTTCCTGCAAATCAAAAATACAGGCATATTAACACGATTGTACTCTCCTACTTTTCCTCAAATCAGTGTTTTCAACATTTAGAACTGCTGGTGATCACACTGGTCTGCGGGCATCTATATCCTCTCCAAACCTTCACTCATACGACCTGCGTGCGTTTATAGCCTCTCCAAGCCTTCAACCTCACAGCATTCGATTTGATTCTTTTTAATAATCTTTTCGTTTATGATATGCTGTGTACCTATTCCCAATAAAGTTAATGCCCATTATTGACATATCCTTCAAAATATAGTTCGAGTTATTACCCAGGAAGCACTGGAATTGAACAAAACCCGCTTTTAGAATGTTGCAACTGTCGTTGTCCCATTCTCCTTGAAAAAATCTACCTTTTAAATAGATAAACCTATATGATGGCAAAGTGTGAGTGTTTTCATGTCGAACAGATTTTCTTATTCCATCTATACCCCCGATGGCTTCGGTAATGAAAATGATACCCGAACCCCTCTTTGAACTATCCAAATCTAACATCTATACGTTGATGACAGAACTTTATACCCGACCAAACGTAAAAACGTCATATTTTCCTTAGACAGAGGTATTAAGCCTTTTACGGGTTTAGGAAGGTTGAACTTTTTTGTTGGTTTTTTATCACCATATACTACTCGTCGGTGTTCTGTTGAATGAATTCGTTCACTTCCGTCTTCATCCGTATCATGCTGTGAAGAGTCCGTTTGCTGTTGTGATGAACTGGAGTGTTCACCCACATCCTCCTCTGAAGAGTCTGTGTGTTGTTGTGTGTAATTCTCTCCGTTGAAGGCAAGTGGGGGTGTATTCTGGGAGTGTGTTCCACCATTAGTTCTAATTCGTTTAATATGTCTTTTACCACATGTATCTAATTGAAAAATGGTTGCTCGCCTCTTTAAAATTGAAGAAATCGTGGATTGAGGAATCTTGAAATGTTTCGATATTTCTCCAACCTTTTCTCCTTCATCAAAAAGTTTAATTATTTTTATTTTATTTTCTATAGTGAGAGCGTTTCGTTTGACCCCCATGGTATCTAACCTGCTGTGGATTACTAGATCAATGAAGTCTGCCTAATAATCACCAAACAGACCGTATTTATTGTAACAGGGTTGACAACTTCGGTTCAATAAATAGTGAATGATCAGATTGTATTTATCTCAAAGTTGTTAACACGTTCACAATGAAAACAGATAACTACTGACCAAACAGAACGTATTTATAGTTTTTTTCATCCTACATGCAACGAAAGGAGCCGATAAAATCCGAGACGAGCCGAGAAGAGCCGATCATTAATGGGTTTCCAGCAATACACCTAGCCCCAACAACAATAAGAAACTGCCTATGATATGGAACCTATATACGATTTTTATTTCTTAATACTGACCAGCTTGTACTCACCAATTTTTCTTATAATCACGATAGTTATTATGCAGTCACATTCATCACAAAAAAATGTTCCTGAATATGCTACAAAATTTTCATAATTTACGTAAATTTTCGAAAATGTAAATAAATATTAATCGCATAAAATATAAAATAATATGACTAAATAAAAAATAAATATATGAAAGGATGTAAGATATGTATAGGACTTTAAGAAAAAACAGTTGAGTGGAGTAGGCGTTGTATGTGAGGAAAAAAAAACCTGTGATAAATAATGAAAAAAGAAATATACTAAAATATTAAATAATCCCGGGTTTTGTGGCTATGAAGATGAATCGGTAAAATAACTGTTGTATTGGGTCATCGTAAGTGTTTTGGCTCTCAATACCATATATGCGGGGAAGGAGGGCTGAATTGTGGGGTCCATGAGATGTGGGTGAGGATGGAACAATAATACTATATGGGTTCTCAAATACCGGTGGGAACTGTGATGTATATTAGACGAAGAGCTTGGGACTTGAAAAATAAATACAATGGAGTATGGGTGTGAGGGCTGCGTTATAATATTAATTGAGGAACGGTTGAGTGTTAGTTGTAGAAAAATGTCGGGGGAACTATAGAAAATATATTATATATATATGCATGTAGGAGACTGGTGACAGCACTTATAGAAAACCCTATCTATGGTGCATGACTGAGAAATAAAAGTTTAGATTGATAGGAATGGTGTTCGGGTTGGGGTTACTTTAGAGTTTAAGATATACTATAGAGGGGAACCAGGGAAATAATTTAGCTGAGGAAGTATATAGAAGAGTGGTGGGGTTTTTAAAATGTGTCCGAGCGACTTCTAAGTTTTTTAGATTTGGGGAAGTTGCAGTTGAGTGATGTTTATAGGGATAGGTGAACAATTCCGTATTTTTGTGAAGTGTTGTGTCGTGACGATATATTGGATCTCTCGGAAGGATTCTATTGTCTCTGCATAGTCTCTGATTTGTAGAAAAGTACATCGCAGTTTATCTCTGATAATGAAATGTTACACAAGGCCGCCTACCCATTCAAAAAATATTAGTATCTCTACTATAAATAATTATCCGGCTCAGTGGGTAAAGTTTTCAATGACTTCTTCTTAGGATAGCTATATAAGAAGAGTTCCTATTGTATTGGACACACCTTATATGTACGTTGGGGCTGTGTTATAAAATAGTTCTTTAACTGATCTCGTTGGTGATGAAGGGGTCTAGAGCCTTCATCAGTATGAAATCTTAGGAAAAATACTTGAATATGAAATTACCCCCGGCTTTTGCAGTTATAAAGATGGGTTGACAGGTACCAATGTGAGTGAGCCTACACAGCAGGGGTCCTAGGTTAGAGTTCTATTAGTGCTCAGATGTGTGGGAGTGGGTTCTGAATATATCCGGAGTAGTGTTGTGCAGGGGGATGATTTAAGTTCCTGCTAGATTGTAGGTTATTAGTCGTAAAAATAGTGATGGTAAAGTAATATTGGAAATGCGAATCTAAATATCGACGAGAACTGTGGGGGTGTTGACCTGGCGGTTTAGGTAGGGAGAAGCATTTAAATTTGATTTTCTGCATGTGATGCAAGTGTACAGGTATGTCTGAGTGAGAGGTGGGATAGAAGTGGTTTGAATGAGAAAGAAATGTTGACGGGGCAGTAGTCTACACTTGTAGGGTTCTAACTTGATATGATGTTGGGGAAGTAGAAGTGGAGAGCAGAATATTGGGATGGATTGGTCGTTGTCAGAATTGTGCGGGGGTTTGAGAAGGTTAGGAGAGCAATTACAGTAGAGGACGGTTGGTGGAAGGAAAAATAAATTGTTTTGACCGCTATAAACGAGGATTGGAATACAGTAGAGGTGCTAAGTAAGTTAAGTGCTGGAGATGAGAAGTAGTATGTAACATAACGTAAGTTGAATATACTGCATGTTAGCCTAAGAATGTATCCATGGAAAGGTACATCTAGATCTAAAGATTACTCCGCGGGTATGTATGAGTAAAAGGTTTTAGAAGTAGAGAACAGAAAATTGGTAAGGACAAGTTGAGAAAAAACAATTAGACGATTGATGTGGGGAAGTAGAAGTGAGTCATAAAAATTAGGAGAAAGACCTGAGGATTAGGTGTGGGTTGCAAAGTCTCTGCCGGTTGGAAGAAGTCTAATAGGTCTCAGGAAGTAGAACTATTATAATTAAAGATTATGTTTTAGAATAATTGATGTGGGTATGTGCATTGAAGGTGATTTGAGGTGGGTAAGTTTGACTGACTCAGAGGGAAAGGCTAATGGACGTAGAATGTAGGTTTATGTATGGGTTGACCGGGTTATGATGAAAATGTCAGACGATCTAGAGAGAGTGTCTGAGTAAAAGGTTTAAAGGGAGAATTAGGTGGGGAAGTATAAGTGAGAAAATTGAGATGGATTGGCTACGCCGCTATACTGAAGATAGAGAGTAGTGAATCGGAGGGAGAGCGGGGGTATTGAGATGGGGAAGCACATTGGATGTGTTAATTGACGTGGGGATGTAAGATTAAATCATGAAATAAAAATTGGTGAAGTATGCCTGCAACAACAGGTCTCGACATGTTTGAACATGTATAATGCATGCAAAAACCATTTCAAGGTCTAGGATGTCTTCAGATTGGAGAAAACGCAAAATTACTAATAAATGATTGTTGAAATAAAAAAAAACAAGAATTCACAAATAACACCAAAGGACAGCGTGCTCGGAATTGAAGATAAATATTTTTTCCATCATATTACTCCAGTTTAAAATAATACTGAATATGACGAGCTTTGAATTATATTTTTAAATGCAATACTTTTCAAGGCACCGAAGGACGGCATGCTCAAAAGTGTAGGTAGGCGATTTTTCCATCATATTACTCCAATCGGACAACATACTCAATATGACGAGCTTTGAATTATATTTTTAAATGCAATACTTTTCAAGGCACCGAAGGACGGCATGCTCAAAAGTGTAGGTAGGCGATTTTTCCATCATATTACTCCAATCGGACAACATACTCAATATGACGAGCTTTGAGTTATATTTTTAAATGCAATACTTTTCAAGGCACCGAAGGACGGCATGCTCAAAATTGTAGGTAGGCGATTATTCCATCATTATACTTCAGTTTAAAATAATACTGAATACAATGATGATGATGATCATGCTAGGACATGATATGGTAGGCTACACGAATGCAGGGTTCGACATGTTAGATCACGAAAGTGCCTGTTCAAGGTCACGAAATCAGTCTTTAAAAATATAAAAATTGTTACTAGTGGGCTAATTAAAAAAAATATAGGGGCACAGGCGAGGGGTGAGATAAAAATGTAAAGCAGGGTTTAGAGGGAGAGCGGAAACTTATAGAGGTTTAGAGGAAGAGCGGAAACTTATTGAGGTTTAGAGGGAGAGGGGAACTTATTGAGGTTTAGAGGAAGAGCGGAAACTTATTGAGGTTTAGAGGGAGAGTGGAAACTTATTTAGATGGGGAAGTAGATTGGTAGTGATTCAAAGGACAAAAATTGAGATGAAAAAATTAGGGGGGGGGGGGGCTTATTGAGGTTTAGAGGGAGAGCGGAAACTTATTGAGGTTTAGAGGGAGAGTGGAAACTTATTGGGGTTTAGAGGGAGAGTGGAAACTTATTAAGGTTAGGAGGGAGAGTGGAAACTTATTGAGTTTTAGAGGGAGAGTGTAAACTTATTGAGGTTTAGAGGGAGAGTGTAAACTTATTGGGGTTTAGAGGGAGAGCGGAAACTTATTGAGCTGGGGATGTACGATGGTGGGTGATTCGGAGCGTGGAGGGGGGGGTGGTGGGGAGTGATGGGTCACGTGACCCCGTGGGGTCAAAGGTCATGTGGGGCAACTGCGCCAGAGTCCCCATTTCCCTTCTACTTACATCCGTTATATTTACAGTGGTTAGAGTTGATCTTCCTCTTGCCTTTGGTCTATTTGGCTGAAAGTTGATATGTGTCGTCCTTATGAGCTTTTAGATTCACTTATGTTCATGACAAAACCTTCATTACTTATGGCAGTTATTAGGGGTTCTGAGTTGAGCTCCCTCTTCTGGGATTCTGGATACACTTATAACATTTCGTAATGATATATTCCCCAGCTATATGAAGTATAGGGGAAGTTATGTAATATGTATTCGATGCGGAGTTTTCAACACCCTGATTCCAAGAATTTAAAAAAAAAATCTGTCTCTGAACACAACTTTTTTTTTTTTCTTTGGGTGCTCTTGACCCCTTAGGGGGGTCTGTCATATCACCCTATGTTCTTCCGGCTCTTTACGCCGAGTGATCTCGGGATCTTTTCGGGGGTTCTGTTCTGCCTGTGTCTCGGAGCCGGGGGCAGCCGCCGCACGCCTGTCTGTGGTCGGTGGGGCCCCCGGCACCGGGTTAGTAGGCTTTCTTGATTCTCCGCCAGGAGGATACGAACCGACCAAAAGCCAGGTAGCCAGCCTCTGTCATCAGTCCCGGCAGGTCCAGTCCCAGGTACGATCCTGTCTGGCGAATCAGCGCCGCCCTGGGCACGTCGTATAGCGGGCATTCGAGAACTACTTACGCAGTCTCGACCTCGAGCAGGTAGGGCTGTTCTTCTTCTTGAAGCTTGGCGCTGAAGTCGCCGTGACCTGATATCATCTGTGACGTCCAATGGTCTGGTTGTACCCATGGAGAGTCAAGGCGCGTCTGGACGTACGGGAAATAGGCGAAGGTTGTTCGGTCATCTGTCGATCGCGCCCAACGCTGTTGCCATCTTTCTACGATCCATTCCTGGACAATGCCCCTCAGGCGCTCTGGACTCGCCCGTCCTTGCATCTCCCCTCCCAGGGCTTGACGCAAGGCCACGTCCGTGTTTGCCTCTACTAACACGATAACTCCCGATAGAATGAATCTATCGAAACGAAATTTCAATGTAAATTCAAAATCCTCCAAGGACGTCACCTATCGAGTTTCAGCCAAATCGGCCAAAGGGAAGGGAGGATTAGGAAGAAGCCTGAACACAAAAACTCTAATAACTGCCATTGTAATGAATCTATCGACATATGAGGAGAGGTTTGAGAAGCCACTATGTAAGGGGCTGTTCACAAACTACGTCACTCGCCTAGGGGGGAGGGGGTTTATAACTTATGTGATGATTGTGACGGTGGGGAGGGGGGACTAAACAAAAAAATGACGTCACGTTTATTATTACACTTTAAAATAAGGGCTTAGACACTTTTCTAAAAATTAATTTCATGCAAATTTTTTTAACGTTAGTATTTTAATAAATTCATGTTATTAAAGTAAAATAACATTTTTAAATAAAATACATTTTATGTATCGAGGATCAAGAAGAAGCCGAGTGGTTCGATGACGACATGATAGATAGTAATAGGGAAATACCTGAACCTTCTGACAGTGATCAATCTGAAATACCAATCATAACTATAGATGAACATTTAAAACCGATTTGGGAGGAATCGTAATATTCCTCAGTCTTTTTTCATGATATGGATTATCTCGCTTGAATAATCGAAATGTTAAATACTTAAATCACTGTTCTTTTTTTTAATTTATGAATACAGATGAATATAATATATATGTTGTATTTATGATGAATTGAAGTTGTATTTATGATAAATTGAAGTTTTATTATTTTTATACAATTTAGTACTTTTCTTCAAAAAAAAATTTCAGTTTAATTGGGGGGGAGGGGGGGGGGGGTGTCATGAAAAAATGACGTCACGTTTAGGGGGGGATCAATTAAATCTGACCAATTGTGACAAGGGGGAGGGAGGGGGTTAAAAACCCTCAAAATTGCGTGACGTAGTTTGTGAACGGCCCCTAAGTCAAATCTTGATTTTTACGGTCAACGGTCGTTTGACTTTGGAGGGAGAGCGAAAACGTAATTGATTGGGGAAGTACATAGCCGTGTGATTCACCAAGATGACATTCTGGAGAAAATTATACATAGAATTGTTGATCGATTACATAACTTACCCTATACTTCGAATAGCTGGGGAAGAAAAAATGATTATAAGAAAAGAGTTCCCTACGGTTTTTAAATTTTTATGTCAGATTTGAGATGAAAATCAACCTAAAATATCCTGAAATAGAAATTTGGGTTGTCAAATTGCCATTCAAAATAGCTTCTTGGGTGTCATTGGCCTATTGTCAATGGCCAAACTAAATTGAATTTGAATATTTTATTTCTGGAATTAGGATGGATGGAGTTAAGAAAAAGTGGCTTTTAGTTGGTAGTGAACCTTTCAAAGGAAGTGGGTTCATTTTGTAAATAATGCATATAAATTTATACCAGTGGCGAGGTCTGGAGACTAACTGGGCAAGCACAGTTTGCCTTTGTAAATCTATATACAGAGTGACCCGGGCAAATCGACCCAATCCTAAATATCTTGTCAGGGAGGCAAAATCTTGAAAAATTCCAGAAGGAAAATATTTTTTCCTTGGCTTCTCAATTATTAATATTGAATTTTCATGTTGAAATATGATATCGGTCAGAGATATTTTAAAAAAAAAGTTTGACTTTTATTATGATCTCCATTTTTATCATGAAATTTAAGACATTAGAAGAGAAAGCCGAGTCTGTGATCCGTTTTCATTTCTGTCCAGTGATAACCGAGTTATCACCCCCCCCCCCCCCCCCTTTCACCGCCCTATAGTTGAATTATCGGTGTATTTGGTTCATTGCATTTAATTATTGTTTAGTTAAAATAAAATTCTGTGTCTGTGAAAATGATAACTCTCGAAAGAATAAAATTTATTTAATGTATATACATTTATTCTCTCGAGAGTTATCATGTCTATACATGAGAATGTATTTGTGCACCCAGAACCCTCTAAGGACGACACCTATTTTCAGTCAAATTGGCCAGAAGGAGGGAGGGATTAGGGGAGACTTAACACAAAAACCCTAATTTTTGCCCTTGTAATGCATAACTCAATACGAAATAAATAACTAAACAGCCAACTGAACAATTATTATATTTTATTTATTCATAACCGAAGAATACATAATATATCCAATACCGCTGACACGATTCAGCTACAATTCAGGACAAGATATCTATACATTTTTTAACATATTTTTCATTCAGTCCACTGATCCATTTTGTTTTAGTAGAATCATATATAATTTGTTCCCAATTCTCCAACACATATTGGTCTTCCGGGCCGGATAATTTCTGTAATCCTAGCATTTTTCATATTTTTTCTCTTTCGTCGATAGTTAATATATATAGGTTTATCATATTGTCAATTTAAAATAGCTTCTTGGATATAAAACTATTGTCAATGGCCAGAAGAAATTGAAATTGAATATTTTATTACTGGAATCAGGACGGATGCAGTTAAGAAAAAGTGGCTTTTAGTGGGAACTGAACCGTTGAGAGTAAGTCGATCCATTTTGTAAATAATGCATATAAATTGATACCAGTGGCGAGGTCTGGAGACTAACTGGGCAGTTTGCCTTGGTAAATCTATATACATGGTGATTCGGGTAAATAGACACAATCCTGTCGTAGACTTGCTTGTAGTCGATGAAATAGAACTGATTTTAATTTTATTTATGCTGCTACGGTCAGTTGTAGGACCCCGCCACTGACCGGAGCGATCGGTTGAATCCTCCAACCCGAGAGAGCTTGGAACCAGAGCATCTATGTTTGGCTGCGTTGCGCTGGGCCGTGTTACCGCACCCAGGGGTCTATACCCGGAACCACGTTATATTGCCCTCTTTACCTTCCGCCAGGAACTCTGGGTAATCAGCTTCCGAGGGTTCAGTCCCAGGTACGATCCTATCCGGCATATTAACTCCACCCTAGGCCCGACGTACAGCGGCCATTCGAGAGCTTCGTGTTATGCAGTCTCAACGCCGCCGCATGAGCAGTTCGGGCTGTCCTTTTTCTTGAAATCCCCGTGACCCGATAGTATCTGGGACGTCCAATGGTCCTGCTTTACCCAAACAGACTCAAGTCTTGCGCGGACGTTTGGAAAGTAAGTGCAGATCTTCTTGGGATCGTTGGACAGATCAACGCGATGGACCACTCCCTCCGCATTTCCTCTATCATTCAGACGTCATACACGAGCCGATACACCTCCCCTCCAGATTTGAGGGTTGATTTCCCTGAAATACAAAACAACAATAAATTTACGAATTATGGATACACATAAAATTTCATATCGATATATTCATTCTATCGTGAGGTATTGTGCTCACAGACCAGGGGATCGGAAATCATCAAATTCCGATGAAAATTCCAAACAGAATTTCTGACCAATTCCACAACTTCCACTATACTTCATGTAACTGGGGAATTAAAATGAAAAACGATGGGAAAATTATGAGTTAATTCTTCAAATTTAATTTACCGATAGCTTGATAAATGACATAATATTTATCGGTTTGTTAATCTGTTTAAAAATGCAAATCCTTGTTACAAACCGTTTTATCCTAAAATGAGTTATTTAATAGTCCATAATTCGCGTTACTTTCCTTTAATCCCTCTATTCGCTTAAATGTATAATTAATGGCGTCTATAAATTTGCCTCATATCCTAAATGGAACTTTTGAACAATATTTTTAATACATATTCATTAGAATATTTCCAGCTGAGCCTGTCTGTCATCTGGGGGTTCATTACTGCCAATTGTAATTAATCTTCTTACCCTTTGAAAATCAATTACTGTCCCGCCTCCCCTATTGGTATATAATAATTAACCTTCGTAAAATTTGAAAATATGGGAAAAAAAAGTATATTAGGTTAATAAATATAAAAAAAATTATTATTTTATTTAAGTTAAATAAAAAATAAGTTGACGGTGAATCACCAGCAATGTACTTCCTCAGAACGAATTAATCTATTAATTTTTCGTTCCCCCTCCAAAACAAGTCGACAGAAGTCGAAAGTCCTGTAATGGCTACATCACATTACTACTTCGAAGCGGAATTTTCAACAGAATTCAATCAATGGACAACAGTGGACCACTGAAATAAAAAAGTCTGTCTGCTCATGAAAATTCTGACACCCATTGTTTTGAGTAATGTGATGTAGGCCATAGGATTCACCGTCGACTTCTTTTTTTGCTATCATTGTAGCGCTAATATTCAATAGTTGACTTACATGGGGTTTTGAATTCACATATGAAATTTTGTGTCGATGCATTCATTATAACGGCAGTTGTTGGAGGTTATGAGTTAGGCCTCTAACCCTAATCCCTCTCCCCTTTGGCCGATTTGGCTGAAAATTGATAGGTGTTGTCCTTATGGTGTTTTTGGTTACACATATAAAATTTCGTGTCAATACATTCATTCTATCGGCGGTTATTACAGTTTCTATGTTGTCCCTTTGATCGATTTGCCTGGAAAACAATAGGTGTCGGAGTTTTCATGTTAAGACAGACTTTTTTTTTTCATACTTGAAATTTAGTGGTCAGTTAAAAATCCACAAAATTCCGTTGAAAATTCCGCATCGAATTATTAATGTGTAGGCATCAGCGGTTTTCTTTGGTTCATTGTACGAGTATCGAGTATAGCACAGTTCTGAGAGTATCTCTTTACCTAGTAATGAAATGAGAAGGGGATATATTTTTTATATTTTTTAACTATCAATAATAAAGAGATACTTTAAAATTTGTTGCTATGCGTTACAATTTAATCGTTACTTCGAAATATGATCAAAGGTTGAACATACCTTGGTGCGCTGTAACTATCGGTTCTATCTCAAATCTGAAGGCATTGAAGCTTGGAAGTTCAATAAAGGAACATTTTTGGACTAACAGTTTAGTCTAAAAAATTGGTTTTCATAACAGGTTAGGTTAGGTTTTATGAGTCATGCCCGCGTTTTAACTACGAGGTCATATCGCCTACTACCAGAGCGCACTTTTGTCACTCTGGTGAACATGAGCCCGACTCTACTGTGGGAGTCCTAAATTTTGCCTACCCTAAATTTTTCTTCACCTAGGGTAGGCGTCTTTAACGAGTGCTTGACATCGTACAGGCTCGGGACCATCGCATCCGAAGGACGGCGTGCTTAAGTTTATTTTACCTCCCAGATAAAATAAATTAAGGGCCTCGGTTGGGTTTCGAACCCACGATCTTGAGCTCAGAAGGCAAGCACGCATACCACTGAACTACCGGCGCCCTCAAGGTTTCCATAACATTTTAGAACAGTTTTTGGCTCTTACAAACAGGGCGAACTTCAAAAAACTTTATTTTCTGTAGAATGTGCCTCTCAGTATTCTTTTTTACCTAAATAACTTCGGTATCTAGAAAAATGTAGTTACGCCCAGGAGTAAAGTGGTCTTAATTTTCGTCGAACATCGGCAAATATCTAATTAGATCTGTGTTACCATATCATCATTTCAAATTTCAAGTTCATAGCTTTCAATCGTTTCTGAGTTGAAGCGCACACAGTTGAAGTTCCAATCACATAGACACACATCATCGAGAAAATGTTCAAACACACAGACAAACAAGAATTTTTTTTCTTTTAATTTTTGGAGTCAGAACGAATTTCTGATCGAAAAACATAACCTCCAGTATACTTTTCATAGCCGTGAAAGTAAAATGGAGACAAACGAAGAACCAGGTTCTCCAGCGTGGATGCGTTTCTTATGAAACAGAACACAGAAATGTCTTTCAATGCCATGGGGATATCACATTATTACTTCATTCTCCACACACGTACAATCAGGGGCGTAGAAAACAAGATAAAAATTAAATATACTAAAACAATTGTTTTTATTTTTAAAGGGATTGCTTGCAAGTTACCAATAGGATCTTCAAATTTCCCGTGCGTCTGATTCCTAAATCAGCATAAATGTACATGTACAAACTGCGGGCTGTGCCCCCGGGAGTCATACCCCCCACCCTCGTAGCCTAACTTTGCGCCCCCTCCCCTTCTCAAAATCCTGGCTACGCCCCTGCGTACAATGCATATATGAACAATTTTTGTTATAGTGGAAGATAGTTTTCTGGGGAAGTTCGACCAAACAGATCTTCATGATAGACCAGTTCATCACGTTCGACGGTTTGGCCTCCACTGTTGCAGTAGAAACGCTGACAGTCCCAAGTTAATGGGAACTTGTCATTTATTCATTGAATCCTGTTCAGAACAAAAGAAAGCAATTAATTTTGAAAATGGGTGATTTATTCTTTATCCAGAGAATAGCTAAACGCATTTAAAATGAATTCTGAGGATTTTCTTCTTAGGACGGCTGAGTAAACAGTCAGCTTGAGGCTTCCGAGGACAGATTCAGAATAAAATGGAAATCGAAGGCTATTACAATCTCAATTTATTCTGTGAATTTCAAATCGGTTGACAATCCACCCTCCATTTTATAAGTATCTCCAATTTTTCTGAAGTTTATCTGTTTTTGCATTTAGGCACTCAGCAATCGTTATGAAATAACATACCGGCCATGTGTGATCCCATGGATGTTAGTTCATGACCGGGCTTCAACTATGAGATCATATCGCCTACTACCAGAGCGCTCTTACGTCGCTCTGATGGACATGAGCCCGACTCTACTATGGGAGTTCTATATTTTGCTTGTTCTAAATTTTTTATTTACCTAGGGTATGGGGGTCTTTAACGAGTACCTAACATCGTACAGGCTCGGGACCATCGCTTAACGTAACATCCGAAGTGTGTTTAAGTTTCTTTCACCTCCCAAATAAAAAATACCTTCTCGCCCGGGATTCGAACCCAGTATCTTGAGCTCAGTTAGTAAGCAAGCTAACTTTGAGCTACAGGCGCCCATGTTGATACCAGATAGGAAAATTCAAACGTTATGCGGGCCAAACTAAATAGAAAATAACATATTTTTGCCGGATCGAAAAAAATTATAAATATTATTGAAAATAAATAACTTTTGGGTTGTGTAAGAAGATTAGTGGGCGCCAGTAGCTCAGAGGTAGCTCGCTAGCGTAGTGAGCTCAAGATCGCGGGTTCGAAACCCGGCCGAGGCCGGGAGGTACCAAAACCATGTCCAAGCCGTCTTTCACGCTAAGCGATAGTCCTAAGCTTTACGATGTCAGGTAAAAGACTCTCTTACGGTAACTGTAATCTTGGGTAGGCATCATTTAGGACTCCCACTGTAGAGCCGAGGTCCGCAAGAGCGTCGCAAGAGCTCTTGAGACGCTCTGGTAGTCAGCGATATGACCTCAAAGCTAAAGCCCACACATGAGTCACATTACCTAACTAATTAATGTATTTATCACAGCTACACTTTTCCCATTTATTTTTTATGTTGTCTTACCACTGCTTTATTTCCAAGAAAACCAGGTTTCATCTGCATCATCATCAGTGGCACATCTCACCCGTACAGTATGGAGTCAAACGAAACACGAAACATAAAGAACAAATAAATTATACATACTGTTGATGGGAGTGCTTTCCGAAACGTCTGGAATTGCCAGTTTAAGCAAAGTTTTAAAAATTAAAAGATACATGGGAAAAGATAAAAAAAAAAATAATAATAAATAATAAAATAACCACATTTCCTATATCTGGTCTTCTACTAAATTTTGATTTCAACAGTAGTTTCCGAAAAGGGCCCAAAAGAAATATCGGAAGTTCAAGACGTGCAATTTTGAAGAAAGTAACTTACTAAAGAGATGCCATATTGTTTTTCTAAATTTGCAAAAATGTTCAATCTAATCCAAATGTATAAATTATCTTACTGGGTTAACAGGGAAAATGAATAGCATAGAATAAGAGAACAAATATTTGGTGTATTTACCTAAACCTACATTATAAATTTGTTAACTAAATATTAAACATAAAAAAACCGGGTGCGTGGCGAAATGAGCGTGACAACGTCTGAGTTGCGAGATAGCGAAAGTGTCAAGAATCAAACTTAACAAATCATTTCAATAAAATTTTTGAACCTTGAAACAATTTAAAAGCAATATAGAAAGAAAACATTCATAAGCATAATAGTTAGTAGCAAAAAATAAAAATTTGATTTAAAATTTTTATAAAGAGTTTATTCGATAAAAATATTATTTTCAAATTCATAGATTTTAGTTTTAGAATGGTGAACAATTTTATGAAGCGTTTATTTAAATCAATGCTATTTTCATATTTATACATCATGTAGGAAAATAATGTAACTGTGAAGTTCAATTAACAATTCTATTAGTTAAGAGATAACACAAGGTGGCGGATGCTCTCTCTCTCTCGGCGCATGCGCGATACGAAAGTAACATATGTAGGTAATGCAGTTTTCTAACAGGGGTGCTGGCCTTCCAATTTATAAGACGTCATGTCAAAAAAATTAAATTAATTTTTGAAAATAAATCTTATAAACTAATTAGGTACTTAAAACTATATCAAATGTTATTTTGGACATATGTATGTACATATAAATAAATAAAAGTACCTCCTTTGCTCATCGATTTCACTGTTATTTTGCACTCCAAGATGGTTTCACTTAAGCCTAAAAACACTTCTCTGTCCACCTTCACATCTCAACTCAGACTTCTCACCTCCACAACCCAACTTAGACTGGTCCACTCTATTAAAAACAGGTGATCGTCGTATTTTCCTCTTCATTCATTGGTTGTCTTAAAACAAAATGTGACTTCATATATTTATTCACCAATCAAGCCACTTCACTTCTAACAGATGTTTTTTTTTTTTTTTTTTTTATACCAATAAATATAATTACTTTTATAGTATATTACTAATAATTACAATGTGTGTAATTTTATACATCAGAGTATATATAACATGTATACATATTTAAATATTTTATTCCGTTATACACAGAGAAATCTTGACCACAATGATAAATATACGTACATTAAAATTGGCTCGCAAGGATCCCCTCGGGCAGGACCTGCCGCTGGCTTCCCTGTCCTTCCTGGGGACGATACGTTACCAGGCATCCATGGCTCCTGTGGTCGAAATGCCTTAAAGAGGAGAGAAAAGACATATTATTTATAATAAAAATACACAATATATTATAGTCAGTTATTATGATTCATGCCCGGGCTTTGTCTACGAGGTCATATCGCCTACTACCAGAGCGCTCTTTCGTCACTCTGGTATACATGAGCCTGACTCTATTGTGGGAGTCCTAAATTTTTATTCCCCTAGGGTAGGGGTCTTTAACGAGTACCTGACATCGTACAGGCTCGGGACCATCACTTTATATATTATATTAAGACGTTGTCCGAGGTAGTTTATTTATATTTTTTTTAATTAGCGTTACACTTTACTAACACAGATTTCAAACATTTATTTGAATGTTATCATTAACAAGTTTAAATCCTATATTTATGTATTTAGCAAAAATGATAATCCCCAAATGTATTGAAACAAAAAAAAAGTTAGAATTTTAGCGTGTCGTGACGTTAAACTGTGGCTCAGGATCCGATTGTCTTGCTAAGCTGAGCCTATGTCCTGCCTATTAAAAGTTCCCTCTTAACATGTAAACTTGGTGTCATGCGAATGACAGATGAGTTACACGGACATGGCGAGTCCATGCAAATAGTTGAATCAACAACACGAAACCCTGACATGATAATATAGACCACTCATTTTGCATTGTTTGTCCGTTTCAAATTTGCATATATATATATATATATATATAATTTATGGTTTCCAGATTTACTTTGTGAAGCTCCATTCTAGGAATAGATAATTAAAAAACACAATTTCTTTGTCAAACTTCACTATATATTCTCAAATACTCAACTAGTTTCGCCGTGTTAAGGCATTAACTGACAGAATTGGTTGACAAGGTAGAAGGTACAGTTATGGAGGGGGTTTTTAGGTAATGACGGGGAATCCCTTGTTTTTGTTACTCTATACATTCCAATAAACAGATATTTACAAGATAATAATAAATATAAAACAAAAAAGAAAGAAAATATATATATATAAAATCTAATAAAGCGAATCTAACAGTAAAGTGTTAGTATTTATATAGGTATGACTCATGAATTATATAAATGTAAAATATAATAAATATTAAAGTGAATAAAAACAAATACATAGAATTTAAAGACAAATTAAAACATCAAATGAAAATTATAGTATTCTCTGAATGTCAGTTGGCAAAACATTTCTACAATGATCAGCCTCTTAGCTACTTGATATTTAAATTAAGAAGGGGGGAATGGTTTAGTTCTATTTGTTCATTTAGCATTACAATATCGTTATTTTTGTTCAGTTTATTTATTTCTACCGCTTCCAGTAAATTCAAAAGTGGACCTTTTTGGCAGATATGTATTATAGTTGGTTAGTGTTGTGTGTCTATGGTATGTCCTGTTTCTGTGAGATGTTGGTGAAATGAGGAAGTGTTGGAGTTGGTATTTCTTGTGTGTTCCCTGTATCTAATCTTAAAGGATCTCCCTGTCTGTCCCGCGTATTTGGCATTACATTCTGGGCATTCCAATTGATACACTCCATATTTATCCATTAAATCTATTTTTTCTTTTGAATTAAATAATATTCTACCCAGATTGGGGTTGGATTTGAAGGTTGGATTTAAGTTATGCTTACTTAATTTCTTTTTTATTATTTGGGATAATATACCAGTGTAAGGGATAGAGTAATAATTACATTTTTCTGTTTGTGGTTTAGGGTAGATATTATGATAAGTTATCTGTTTTAATTTACTAGATATTAGTTTGTCTATTATACTGGTATTAAAGTTATTGCCTGCTGCAATTTGCTTTAATTTGGCTATTTCTTGTTTTTGGTTTGTGTTCGTTAGAGGCAATGAGAAGCATCTATGTATCATGGACTTGAAGTATGCATATTTATGAGATTCCGGGGTATTTGAGAATATATAGTGAAGTTTGACAAATATATATATATATATCTTGCAAAATTGTATAGGTGTATCCGGAACTCCATAAGTAAAACACCTATTATTTACAGTCGAATTGGCCAATGGGAAGAGAGTGATTAAGTGGCAATTTCGACACAAAGTCCCCAATAAATGCCTAAGTAATGTGTTCGATTTGGCTCAAAATCAATAGGTGTTGTGCCTAGAGGGCCTATATTTCATAAATGACATTTCATGTCAATACATTCATTACAACGACAGTTATTAATGGAGATCCGACTTTCGTTATATGAGGATACGAAGTTTTAACAAAGAAGTAGAGGTTAGTAACTCCCTTCTCCTGACTGACCTAACTGGTGTGAGAGACTGGTTCCAGACTAAGGGAAGTAGCTGTCCTGTGAGAGATGTGTAAAAGTTTTTTGGCTGGTTTTTATAAAGATATTTAATGTTAAATCTAATCCAAAGGTATAAATTAACTTACTGGGTTGACAGGGAAACGAATAGTATAGAATAAGAGGACAAATATTTGGGGTTATTTTACTCGAACCTACATTATAAATTGGTTAACTAAATATTAAAAAATAAAATGAAATTATTTTTCAAAAAGGAATCTTACAAAGTAATTTATAATTATTTTATCTTTTGGGCATATATATTATGTACATATAAATAAATAAAAGTACCTCCTTTGCGCATTGATTTCACTGTTATTTCACACTTACATACTTGGTTCACCATACCTTAAGCCGAAAAACACTTCTCTAGACTGTCCACCTTCACATCTCACCCAGACTTCTCACCTCCACAACCCAACTTAGACTGATCCATTTTATTAGGACAGCTGATGGGTCGTCTTTTGTTCTCCACTCATTGGTTCTTCTTGAAACAAAATGCGACTTCATATATTTATTCATTAATTAATTTACTTCACTCTTTACAGCTTTTTTTTTTTTTTTTATACCAATAAATATAATTAATTTTATAATATATTTTAATAATTATAATGTGTGTAATTTTATACATCACAGAATACATTGACCGAAAATAAATATAATATGAATTCAAAACCCAATAAAGACGATAAAATCCGCGAGATCGGTGAGAATCAGAGGGTGTTGCAACTAAAACAGTTGCCATTAGTAATGAACGTATTGACATGAATTTTTATATGTGAGTCCAAAATCCCAAAAGGACGATACCTATTAATTTTCAGCAAAACCTACCAGAGGCAACTGGGGGATCTGAGGAGGGGATCCCAAGGGGATCAAAGACTCAATTGTCGATAGAACGAATGTATTTACCGGAAATTTAGTTTGAGTATTCAAAAGACCCTGTAAGTTTTGATTTTTAGTCTAAACGGTCTTTTGGTGTACGAGGGAGAGCAAATATTATATATATATATATATAATAATATATATATTTATCATATATACATATAAAGCTGAAAATGTCTGTGCGTTGTACCGCTATAACTCACGAACGGCTTGATGGATTTGATTAATTTTTTTAAAAATTTGTTCGCCATCGTCTGTGGAAGCTTATAGGCGTATTAGTACCTCAATATCTGGTCCATCCCAGCATCCACCCACGCAATCTTTGTAACTCAAAAACCACTGCAATGGTTAATGAGGAATCTTTTTGAATAGATAAGTTTTATCTACCGGAAGGTTAAGGTCTATTTTTTAATCAACCCCTGGTCCATCCCAGCATACACTCACGCAATCTTTGTAACTCGAAAACCATTGCAACGATTAATGAGAAATCTTTTTGAATAAATTAGTTTTAGCTCCAAAGCTAGCGTTACTACAGTTGAAGGACTATACAAGCCTTATTCCGTATGAATAATTGAAAATTATAACATCATGAATGTACTGTCGAGGAACTGAATAGCCTTATAGGAGATATTGGGAGAAAAGTCAAAGTTCCCCGGGCAACGCCGGGTATTACTGCTAGTATATAATAAAAATAGTAACTAACTTAAGACTATTTATTTCTGTTAGGAATCCTTACTGCTTCTAGCCGTCTTTCAGGCAAAGTCTCAATAAATATTGACAATGCCTTGTACCATCCTCAACGCCTTGGAGAGAAGATTGATGCGAGTGAATAACCATTATTGTCAATATTTGGATTGAAACCAGACCACTGAAAAGATTGGATTTTCTTTCTGCCTGTCAGGAAGATAACTTTGAGAAAAATTGGTCTTCCATTGTGGACATATAATTGTCTAATACTTCATCTTCTTCGTTCAGAAGCATTGGCTCATGTCTAGATTGAAAACTGAAAATGGTTCAGCAAACCATTGAGAGCTAGAAAGTATAGGCTAAGTATAGCTAGAAAGTAAAAACCATAGGTATAGAAATGATGGGTATGATGAGTATAGCTAGAAAGTAAAAATGATAGGTATGATAAGTATAGCTAGAAAGTAAAAACCATAGGTATAGAAATGATGGGTATGATGAGTATAGCTAGTAAGTTTCTTCTGTTGTCCACCTTTAATCTCGAAGTATATTATGCTTAAAAAAAACGGAGCAACATGTTTCAATCATTCAAGAAGAAGTGACTGGTTGCTGTCAAAGTTGACATTTTTAAATTAGGAAAAGAAAAATGTAGTCCTTTCCCACACAAAAATTATATTTAGGTTGATTAACCAAGTGACACAGTTATAAAAATTGTAACTCATTAACTTAAGAGCCAGTCAATTTAGAAAAGAGTTTCTGTGGAAACGATTTCTTTTTTCTTATTTTTCTCCGACAGAACTCTGATACATATTTCTTCGAGTTTCCCATTACTTAGGCAACTTCCAAGAAATTTTAAATTGCATACATTTTTTTTTTATGAAAATAATGATTGGGTGGTGGTTGAACCATTCTGGGCGCTAAATACAGGAACGATTGTAGCTACGATTGTTTGCTTTATTTACACGAAAAAGGTTAGTCCTATCGAAAAATGGGTCCCTACCAAAAATGTTCCTTATTAATTTCCCAATGGCCAATATGTCGTTAGCTTTGAGATAGCACCAGTAATACTAAAGTTATAGCGCCCCAAACAATGCAAAATGAATTATCATAGGAAGTATTTCAAGGTAATGTCTAAATTGTCTCACATAGCAACGAATTATAAAATATATCTTTATTATTGGTAGTTTTTTATTAAAAAAGATATAACAGGACTTTTTTTTTATATCGACCACACTTTTACAGATGACTCTATCTCCCGCTCCCCCGTCTCAGTCATTTCATATTGGCGTTAATGTGTTGCTCTCAGAATAATGCTAGTTATGACGGTATGCAATTAATTTCAGAGGAGGCAGGGTTAGAGAGCCTGATGTGTAAAAGCGTGGTTGGTTTAAGTATATTTATGAATCTGAAGTCGCACAGGTTCGGAACCGCCATTTAACGCCCCTTTCTAAGGACGGCATCAAGATTTTGATATTTCGTAGATAAAAAAGAACCAAGGAGCCTCATTCGGGTAACAGTTTGTTTGACCAGGTGAAGTAAACGTGCCATAGTTTGCGTCATGCCCCTCCCAAATATGGAATTTCGGAAGAAGCCACGTCAGTGTAGCGCGTATATCTACCCGGAATAAGGCAGACCCGGGTCTAGTCGTCGCTTTTACGTTAATCAATACAATGTTCAGTTTTCTCATTCTGTTCGTTGGGCTCATCCGGATAGATTCCTTTTCATGGCCCACTGAAGCAGCACCTGATGATACCTTCAGCGGTTCAGGCTGCACATTCGACGTATTTGAACTTCCTGAGAACTACTTGTACAAAGAGAAAAAGGCTGTGTTGGATATATTATATATATTAAGGGCTTTGTTGAAAAAACTCTTCCAATTTCGACAGAAAGTCTACCAACCCCTTTATTTGGTAAAGCATACCGATGGTTATAGATTTGTCATTGCTCAACCAATGTTCCCGTATACAATATTCACATTTCAAATAATTCTAGCAGAAAATGAAAAAATATACCCTGCTTGTCCCTTGGCTCCCAAATCTTCAAAAGAAAAATCAGCACAATTATCCATTAAGGAGCACAACTGTGGGAAACAAAATTTGTTATTTAGTGATGGAAAACGTGAGGGCTATACACTTGAAACAGTAGACTGTGATTGGAAAGTTCCACTTATAGAGGACATGAAGACTACTATGTGCGGTAATGACAAATATCGAGGAGTAATCAGGGAATACGGATATACAGTAAACGGTAAAATGTTACCCCTCTTTGAAACTTGTGTTACCCTAAAATCCCCCAGGTTGTTATATATTTCGTATATACTTCATGGTTCGGAAATGAACAAGAATTTTGATAAATTGACATACCCCAAGATAAAATTCAAAATGGAGGATGACATTAAGAAATTTATTGAAGAAACATTCAAGGAAAAAGCCAATGACATTCTCAGTAAAGAAAATTGTGCAATAATTCTGTGTACTTTAGCTCCTGAGGAAGAATTCATTCTTGAGTCACATTTGAACCCTTTGAGAGCCAATGGTCGGTATTTAGGGTGGAGTACACACGCCGCTGGTAACGGTCTTTTGCTCTCCAATTTAATTAGAAAGTTTGCAATGGAGCTGAAAGAAGACCTGCAAATATTCTTCGGTAATATAGGAAGTTTTGGGTATTATAATGGAATACCCATGCCTAAGTATTTATTGAAATGGATAAAAAATATTAAAAATGGGAGATGTATCTTCTTCGTTATGTCCAATTCTCCAGAAGATCTGGGTGAAATAAAGCGTCTTTTGTGCAGTAAAGAATGCATTATATACGGTTGGCCTTTAACCTCAACAGACTACACAGAGGGACTCATCGTGTGTTGTACCTTCCAAGAGATTAAAGCCCAGTTAGAATACCTCTCTGAGGTGGAATGTGAGGAAGAAGTTCTTCAATGGACTGTACTATGACACTTACATTTAATGTTTATATATAATGTACAATTATATTAATATTAATAAAATCAAAAATGTAAAAAAAAAATTATTTATTCAAAATAAACAAAAAAAACCGACCACGAAAACAAGTCAAATATATCCCAAAAAACGTAAACACTAGTCTATAATAGGATATGATATGGACGGTGTTCTGCGTAGGTATATTTGTTAACCCACAAAAAATCGGATTTTGAATTATGCATGCAGTCATCTTGTAAAATCATTAACCATATTAAAAGTTGGATTCGCAAAAATGTGTTAAGAAAATTAAAACGTTTTGTGATATGGAATCATGAACAGACATTCGCAAAAGTTACTTATTTCACTTCAACTCCATTTAAGGTGAATAAATATTAAATTGAACTTAAAAAACATAATTTTTACACTCTCAGAAATGAATAGATTTCAAACTTATATCTATTCATTGTTTTTGCTACTATAACGATTTTTAACCAAAAATCCTAAAACTTGAACAACTCAAAATCAACTTTTTGTGGGTTAACACATATACGCAGAACACCATCCATATATATGTCTGAAGGTAACAAACAACTCATGAGAGAGAAGGACAGTTGCAACAATTGACTGCAACACAAACTTAACCTTAGGTTTTGATTGAAAATGAACAAAATTTGTAAAAACCGAATGATTGGGTGACCTCGTATATTATAGTTGGCATAAAAGACAGACACCCGACCAAGTTTTTGGCAAATTTTCTTTATAATTTTTGAACAAATCTAAGATACAAAAAAACTTGATCTCCGATTTTCGTGCGATTACAATACTTCCTTATCCTACAGACATGCTGCTCTCCTCCCCCCCCCCCCCCCCCCCCCCCCTCTGGGTGGATTAGGGTGTGCGGGAGTCCTACTTTTGCTGTCCTCGTCGAGTTTCTTGTATTTTCACAATTTATTTATTTATTTTACTTTATTTATTTACCTCTATTATTATTAATATTTTGTATTATTTACTATACTTTCATTTATTCTCATCTCAACCGTTCTGTTTATTTTTATGTAACTACAATCTACTAAAGGTATTACTAAGTAAAAAGTCGTTGGATATTCACCGATCAATTAACCAATTAAGTTATTGCTCTCCCTCCAAAACCAATCGACGGTTTGAGATAAAAATTTATAGTTGACTTACATAGAGACTTGAAAATCCTCATACTAAATTTCGTGTCAATACATTCATTACAACGGCAATTATTAGAATTTTTGTGCCAAGCTTAAAGGCCTCCATTCCCTTCGTCCATTTTGACTGGAAATGAATGGGTGTCATCGTTATGGGATTCTGGTTACACATATAAAATTTAGTGTAGATACATTTTATTTACGCACACGTAGACAATTTTTTTAATTTTTGGAATTTGGAGATCGAAAAATATGAAATTCCGTTGAAAACTAATCATCGAATTACTGACCGATTACTTAACTTCCCTTATACGTCGTAAAATTGGGGAAGTAAAACTTAAAAACAAAAGTAAATGTGTGTGTTCGGGATGAACGGCCTAAGTGCCTCTTGTTTAAAATGATACATTCCGCTAATATCTGGAATTTGGCCGACTATGGAAAAGTGTCAAAGGATGAGAAGAAATCTTTTATCTATGGAAAGAAAGTTTACACCAAGTTTTGTTCGGGGAACTGTTGAAAGTTGATTATTGGAGATGGGTGTACGGTCTCTTGAAGGGTATCTGAACCCCCCTCCCTCCCCATGGGAGCTCACTCTACCAAGACACGGTCGATACACATATATAACCCTTACATCCACTAAACAACCCTTCACAATTAATATTTCCTCAGATCTAAATTTATCAGGATTTCGTCGTGGATCAATGGCCGAAATGAATTGATTTCCTGCCCGTCAACTTATTCGTGCATAGGCATAGCTAGGCATTAGAGGTCGTCCACATACAGAAAGCCCAGATGAAGCGGCTGGTCAGCACCACCGCCTCCTTGAGGGGTCCTCCCCAGGCAGGAGGTCACGAGGCCAACGACAATTCAGACGTCGAGAGGACCGGGCTGATATTGTTTCCACCAGTGTGTTTGGATGTGTCCTGAACTTGTGCAAATTTGTATCTAATTGTTATCTAACTTTCGTGTAAGAATGGTTTGTTCAGGTCATGACGTAATGTTATGTTTGAAACGTGTAATTGTTCGGAGGATTTTATTTTCGAAGAGCTTAGCTGAAGGCCCTATGACGATAAGTCTGATAACGATCTTATAGAGACAATTTGTGTTTGAGGCGAAGTAGATATAATAATAAATTTATTTCAGTTAAACCAATACATGGTAATAGGATACGTCAAAAGAATTTATACATTAAGATAGCTTATATATTAGATTTATAACTACTTGAGTCTAACACAGGTATGATTTGTAGTAATAACAAAACTATTTAAAACAGTAAAATGAAATTAATAAAAACTGAACAAATAAATACTTTAAAATATATGAGTACATAAACAAAATTAATACAAGATACGTTTATAGTAAGTAGACACATTTTTCAATTGAATAAAAATTAAGATAACTATTGTTGAAAAAAACTCTTAGAAAGTGTTTTTATCCCAACGATGTTTCGGAACGTTCTTGCGTCCCATCATCAAATCCCAATGTGCGAGATATAGAAAAGAAAGAAAACAATGTAACTATAACAATATATGAAAAATAATATATATATATATATAAAAGATATAAAACATATATATATATATATATAAAATATATATATATATTTATATATATATATATATATATATATATATATATATATATATATATATATATATATATATATATATATATATATATATATATATATATAATATATATATATATATATATATATATATATATATATATATATATATATATATATATATATATATATTAATCAATTATAAATGAATGTATAAAAGTCTAAATAAATAAAAATTTATATATGAATAAATAAAAAAATAACGTACAATGGACTGACCTTTAAGGTGCGGAGGAACTCTGCCAAAAAAATTAAAATTAAATAAAACAATTATATAGATAGCTTGTCTAGTAGTCTTTTGAGCAGTCCAAATTGTCGTTTCATTTTCTGTCATGTTTGAAAATTATTTTTAAAATAATTTCAAGATGAGAGTCAAGTAAGTCTTTGTTCTGCACACTTCCAAAATTTATTCTGCATGCGTCCTGCTCACATTTCGTGACCAATAAGAAATTTGAAAACTAGGAGAGAGGTCGTCCAAAATATATGCCGAATGTTTCCTGACAGTTTTTTTTTGCCGCCATCCAATGTTCAGATGGAAGTAAGAGCTGCCGCATTTAGATCGATCTCAGCTTCCTACCTGCGGCAAAAAGGGCTCACATTGCGACAAAAACAATTCTGTGGCAATAGATGTTCAGATAAACCATTCAAGAAACTCAATGGTTAGGTACTTGATGAATGAAAGTAATGTGTTGGCTAGCAGCAGCTTTCTTTGTTTCATTGTACAGTGTAATTCTGAGGGGGACTTTCTTATACACAGTTTTTTGTTTTTATAATTATTGTAAACTTTATTATTCTATACATGAATATTATAGTTGGGCTGTCTATAACAATAATACCTAGGCCAATGGCCTAATTAACATGAGATATGAACTCAGGTACAATTCATTAATTGCCCTAAACAAGTAACTTTAAGGTAGATAAATTTAACATAATATAGGGGGAAATATATATATATATATATATATATATATATATATATATATATATATATATATATATATATATGTATGGGATAACAACAAGGGGGGTGTTTAGCTGTGAAACTTAGATAATGTCTTTTGATCAACTGATGAGAAGAAAATCATGCGGTCGCTTCTTTTTAAGTCTGCGTTCCAGTGGTAAAGGTGGAGGGTGTTCAGCAATTTCCCGCACCAGTGGATTTGGGTGGTGGGCCATTGTTGTCTGCATTCGTATGTAGGATTCTTTGAGGACCTCCGCTACTTCCGGTATTTCAAGATCAGCATGTAGAACTGTGTTGCGAACATACCACGGTGCATCAGTGATGAGTCTCATGACGCGATTTTGAGTGGTTTGTATCCTGGTTATGTTGCTTTTAGCAGCTGAACCCCATAGGCCACAAGCGTACTGCCAGATCGGACGTATCAGCACCAAATATAGCAGTCTTTTTACTGATAAAGCAAGGGGTGTGCGGTGCTATAGGAGACACTTCAAGTTTGTTATTCTTCCGCGAGTCTTCGCTACTAGGTGCTGGACATGATGGGACCATGTTAGCTTCGCGCCAAATATTAGTCCTAGGTATCTTACTCATTCTGCACAAGGGATTTGCATGTCATTAAGAAAGATGGTTGGATTTGGTATATTTTTTTTTATATGTGAAAGTTACCACTGTTGACTTAGTGGAGTTCATTTTTATGCGCCATTTGCAACACCATAAGTTGACTGCGTTCAGGAATTGTAGATAATGTTTGGCATCTTCATAAGTCAGGGCTCTGCTGAGAGCAGCAACATTATCTGCGAATTGTGCTACAGTCACATTTTCTGAGGTAGGAAAGTCGCTTATACACAGTAATGCCAGTTTTTGTTTTTTAAAATTAAAACATGCGCTTACCAGATATTTCGCATTGGTCTTGGATCTCAGAACTGAGGGCATTTTGATTTAATAGTGAACATTTTTTGTATGGAACAGTTTTTCAATAAGATTAACAAACTGAAGGAAGCTAACGTTTAAAAAAAAAATGGCTACCCTAATTTAAATACAGTTTTTGGCATGTGTAAAAAATGCCTTAAAAAAAATTAAATACAAAATATGTCTTTCAGTTCTTTCTACAACTTTTACTTGGAAAGATTTTTCATTACATATTAAATACAAGCGGTATCGAAAGCGCCGTTAGCTCAAAGGTAGTTGTTTACTGAGCTCAAGATCGCAGTTTCGAAACTCGGCCAAGGCTTTCAGTTTTTTTTATCTGGATGAAAAAACCTTGAGCACGCTATCCTTCGGGTGGGACGTTAAGCAATGTTCCCTGTCAGGTATTTGTTAAAGACCCTTTCCCTAGGAGAATAAAAATGTAGGACTCCTATAGTAGAGTCGGCTTATGTTCACTAAAGAGTGCACTGATGGTAGCGATATGAATATGACCTCGCAGTTAAAGCCCGGACATGAGTCACAATAACAATAAACGGTATCTTGTAAAATGTACTTGGGTACCCGGAGTATAGTGGTCTCAATTTTTGTTCATTTTCGGCTAAAATCTAATCTAAGTTAGCACCTTCTTAACTTTCTTAAGCTCCTAAACTTTCTTAATCTTCTTAAATTTTCAAAACCTTCTTAACCCTCTAAACTTTCTTAACCTTCTTAAACTCCTAAACTTTCTTACCTTCTTAACCCTCTACTTAACCTTCTTAATCTCTTAAACTTTCTTAACCTTCTTAAACTTTCTTAACCCTCTAAACTTTCATAACCTTCTTAAACTCCTAAACTGTCTTAACACATAGTTTCTGCGTTAGAGTGCTCACAAATTCCTAATCACATATACACACTCACATAGACATACATACATCATCGCGAAAATGGTCAAAACGTCAAAGGGAACCTTGAAACCTGAAAATCCATTGAAAATTCGATCTCAGATTTTCGCACAATTAATGAAATTATAGAAAACAAAAGATACTTTCGATGAACCTTGTAGGAGGATATTTCCTATACAATTTTGATTGGACATGCGCAGTAAAGACTGGTCGATAACCTTCTGTTGACAATTAAAGCAGACAAACAAACATTGGAAGAGGACAAGTGACTTTTCCAGGCTCCCACTGCGACTGTTCACAGATAAACAAGACCATTGAGATGCAAACATCTGTTCTGGAGGGTGAATCTAAATGAAGGGAGGCTGGAGGCTGTCTTGAGATGGGCTGGAGAACAGGGGAAAATATTCTGAGATCTTCAGCTACACAAATCCTCTCCATATATGTATAGCCGAATATTAAAAAAAAAAAAAATGAATCAACGACTATTTACTTCCCCAGCGCAAATTAATCAACTAAATTTTCGCTCTGCCTTTTATACCCAACTCTGTCGTACCCAGGGACATCTTGGTTATCATACTAAATTTTGTGCTGACAATGCATCGACATTGGTCCTTATGGAGTTTTGAATTCACATATGAAATTTTTTGTCGATACATTCATTACAATGGCAGTTATTAGAGATTTTGAGTTAAGTTAAATCTCCCCTCTCCTTTGGACGATTTGGCTCAAAATCGAAAGGTGTTGTCCTTGTAGGGTTTTGATCATACATATAAATTTTCGTGTCGATACATTCATTCTATCGGAAGTTGGAAAACATGAAATTCCGTTGAAAATTTCGCATCGAATTTTGGACTGATTACATAACTTCCCCTATACTTCATATTGCTGGGGAAGTAATAATGAATCATTGGCAATCTACTTTCCCAGCCCAAATTAATTAACTATATTTCCCTCTAAAAAATGTATAGACTTTGTTGAAAAACACCGCATTTTACCCATCACCCGGATCTTAGACATCCTCATATTAAATTTTTTCCTGATACATTCCTTGCATCGATAGTTATGAGGGTGTGTGTCTTGTCCAATAACTTGTACATTTTCTTGATAAATTAAAAAAAAAAATCAGTTCTGGAACTTTTTGATCACCTCTCGTATCGTGACAAAGAAGTTCCAAGTAGGAATTCAAACGAACTCTTCAACAAGCCCAATTTTTTCTGACCGTTAGGCGTAAAGATTCGGATATTGAGTGTCCTCTGAAAATAATACTGTTTTCATGAAATATTTTTTCGTATTTGATATTCAATATCTGTGTAACATAGGCTTCCCTTTTTGGGTGAAGTCGGGCTTTCAGGGATGCCAATTCATATGAAGTCACTGGGCTGAGTGAATTCTCCCATGTCTAATACTATATGTCCCTTCACCCAGAACTGGTTGCTTCAAATATATAATATATACACGTATATATACTTATATATATGGCGCCGGTAGGTCAGTGGTATGCGTGTTTGGCTTCTGAGCTCAAGAACGTGGGTTCGAAACCCGACCGAGGCCCTTAGTTTATTTTATCTGGGAAGTAAAATAAACTTAAGCACGCCGTCCCTCGGATGGGACGTAAAGCGATGGTCCCGAGCCTGTACTATGTCAGGTACTCGTTAAAGACCCCTGCCCTAGGCGAATAAAAATTTAGGGTAGGCAAAATTATGTACTCCCATAATGGAGTTGGGCTTATGTCCACCAGAGTGACGAAAGAGAGCTCTGGTAGTAAGCGATATGACCTCGTAGGTAAAGCCCGGGCATGAATCATAAAACCTAACCTAACCAATATATATAATATATAAGTATAAAAATTAGAAGAATTTCACAATTCAAAAATACTTGCTCGAAGTGCCATCTTGAATGTAGATATGTAGAAGCATGGAATAATGTATGCTCCCTCAGCTGTATGTAGTCTAGGGGAATTTTTTAATTGGTTTGAGGGCGCCGGTAGCTCAGTGGTATGCGTGCTTGACTTCTGAGCTCAAGGTCGTGGGTTCGTAACCCGACCGAGGCCCTTAGTTTATTTTATCTGGGAGGTAAAATAAACTTAAGCACGCCGTCCTTCGGATGGGACGTTAAGCGATGGTCCCGAGCCTGTACGATGTCAGGTACTCGTTAAAGACCCCTACCCTAAATGAATAAAAATTTAGGGTAGGCAAAATTTAGGACTCCCATAGTAGAGTCGGGCTCATGTCCACCAGAGTGACGAAAGAGCGCTCTGGTAGTAGGCGATATGACCTCGTTGTTAAAGCCCGGGCATGAGTCATAAAACCTAACCTAACCTTTTAATTGGTTTACAATTCCATATCGAAATATATTTCTGTGCGAACTGAGTCGATATATTCGAAAAAACTGAGGTTAGGTTAGGTTTTATGACTCATGCCCGGGCTTTAACCACGAGGTCATATCGCCTACTACCAGAGCGCTTTTTCGTCACTCAGGTGGACATGAGCCCGACTCTACTGTGGGAGTCCTAAATTTTGCCTACCCTAAATTTTTATTCACCTAGGGTAGGGGTCTTTAACGAGTACCTGACATCGTACAGGCTCGGGACCATCGCTTAACGTCCCATCCGAAGGATGGCGTGCTCACGTTTTTCTTTCACTTTCCAGATAAAAAACCTAAGTACCTCTGAGCTATTTGATGTGAGTAATTTTGTGAATAGTAGATGGAAGGAGCCTCCCCAAATGTTTAACGGTTTTATGTAGATAGATAGATAAACATTTTATTGCGATAAAAAGTACAACTTTTATAGCAATGAATGTTTTTTTTTTACATCATATTCTTATAGTTATAGAAAAGAAAAAAAAGAAAAATTTTAAATCAACTTTTCTCAACGTTTGACCAAATTTTCGGAATCAGCGTTAAATTTAACGCTGATTCCGAAAATGTGGTCAAACGTCGAGGAAAGTTGATTTAAAGGGAGAAATGTAGGACATGATGGCAAAAAAATGTGGTTTTCTCGAAAAAACCTTTAAAAATCATATCTCGGCAACGGGTTGAAATAAAAAGGTGCGGTTGGCGGCATTCTACTCCATTTTCGGTCTAGTTACGAAGGAATCACCCTGTATATTATAAACATTTGATTTAACGTATTGATAAATTTAACAAATGAATTTTGGAGTAAAGTTAAAACAAATAGGATACCCCAAAAAATTGTTTGTGCGTTTGTTAGTGGAGATACTCACAAGTAATTTGAGACGTCAAACTTGAATTTTCATCCATAAACTTCTGACATATATTGAATCAAAAAAAAAAGTCGACTTTTTGGAAAAAACTGATTTTTCACTAAAAACATCGATTCATTTCTGAATTTTTACGAAAATTTTGAATTCTGAGCCAACAAGAAACTATATCTCTACTTTTTTTTTTCATGTAAAATGGTTCATTTGGGAACGAAAATATTTTATCCCTAAGAAAAATCGTTAAAAAGCATGAATTAACTAATATCGCACCACAGTTAGTCACAGCGATTTGTTCAGATTCTTATGACGATTTTTTGGTTCGTTTGTGTCTAAAGTATCAAAAAATGAAGTCACTTTTCATTTTCAAAGTCGTGATGTGGGCCGTCATGTCGAGTTCATATGGAATTACCCATATATAATTGTAACAAATAAGTAATATAGAAACTAAATAAAAAGATACAAATAATATTAAAATAATAAACAATTCAAAATTATATAATTTGTGATAGATAATGCAATGTTATTCAGACAAATTTAGTGTGAAGTTCGCCAAAGCCAATAGAAACATCTGGTTCAATAAAGTGTTCAAAAGAACAAGTCATACCCAACTACATCACAATTACCATTTCAACGTCACAACCATTAAACATTTATTCCAACGTTTCTACACCAAAATTTACTTACACACCAATCCGAAAGTTCGCAAAATCCTAAATACAAATTTACCCCACAATCCCTCAAGAAGATTAAAGAGAGTTTGGCATAGAGATCTCCTGTTTTGAAATGATGCCATGAGGGTTCACCGCTGGGTGTTTTTTCCTCTCTTAAGCTTTTCATGTCACATTTATTTTTATTATTTTATGTTATTTTTATTTTTTATTTTTATCTTATGTGTAGTACATGTCAGACCAGCCACTGGTTCTGCATTTTTTGCATAGTTGTGGCTCAAGATAAATAAATAAAAAAAAAAATTATAAAAATCAAATATCATATTTTATTTATTTAAGGGAAAATTGTAGTAGCCATAACACAAAAATAAAAACTGAACAAAAAAAAAATATATATATCTCGTTATAAGCAATAATTTTTTTTTTTTTTTTTTTTGCTTTTATTCATAAAGATGCAACTGTTGCTAGGGGGCAACAACCAGCATCTATGTTGGTAGGTATGGAGACGTTGGCGTGAATGGCATGTGAGAGGAAGGCCACCCAGTGGTAGGTCCTCGGGACGAAAATTTATATTAATTATAAGGACAAGGGGAAAAAAAAAAAATAAAAAAAAATAATAATAATAATAATTAAAAAAAAAAAATAAATAAATAAAAAGGAATTGAAAGACAACTTTGATGGAATGGGTAAGAGAGATGATAAAAGTGAAGGAAAATAATGTAAAAGAATAAAAAAAAATAAAAATATTAAGAACGAATAGGAATTAAGGTGGCAGTAAGTCGCGGTTCCACCTCCTCTTCAACCTTCGTGGGGGGTTTTGTGGTAAGTGTTGTGAAGATAAAGTACGTATTTCTGGATTTGTATGTGTGTAAAGTTTTCTAAAAAAAACGCATGTAAATAGTTTGTATTGTGTCGGGTACTGTGTGTATCATAAGATCGTTTTGAAGTGTTCTGTTGTTTATGTATGGGGGGCATTGTGTTATCAGTCTGAGGGTTTTTGACTGAAATGCCTGAATTCGTTTGATGTTGGATGTTTTTGCTGAACCGTATATCTGTGATCCGTATGTCCATAATGGTCTAAGTAAGTAAGTATAACAGTTCCGTTTTTGTGTCATGTCTAATTTTGATCGTCTATTTAGAAGTCCGTAGAGTATTTTGAGTCGACGGTTCAGCGTGTTTCGTGTGAGACGTGTGTGAGGATTCCATGTCAGTCTTCGATTCAATGTCAGTCCTAGGTATCGTACAGTATTAGTTTGAGGGAGGGGCTTGTCGTAGATGAAAACGGGGGGGCATGTTTCTCGTCGAAGTGTAAATGTGATGTGCTGTGATTTTTCTGTATTTAGTTTGATTTTCCATGTGTTGCACCAGTTTTCAATTTGTGTGAGATGGTGTTGTAGGGTAAATGAGGCGTGTATGTGAAGGTCAGCAGCAGCTAAGATGGCGGTGCCATCGGCGTATGTAGCTGTCATTGTGTGGATGGAGGTGGGCATGTCAGATGTGTATATTGTATATAATAAAGGAGCTAAGACAGAACCCTGCGGTACACCCGCCAATATGGGTCTTATTGAGGAGATAGCAGAGCCCTGACGGACGGCGAAGTATCTGTTTGTTAGATATGAATGAATGATTAAATAATATGTGTGAGGAAGCAACGGTCTCAATTTATAAAGAAGTCCCGCGTGCCAAACTCGGTCAAAAGCCTGACTTACATCAAGAAACGCCCCCGTTGCATAAAACTTTCTTTCTAGGGCAGACGCCACGTAATCCACAACCCTGTGTAACTGGTGTATTGTGGAGTGTTCTGAGCGGAAGCCAAACTGATGATGAGGAAGTGTTTGCTGACTGGAAAGAATAGTTAGGAGCCTTTTGTATAGTAATTTTTCGAAGAGTTTAGAACATAGTGGAAGAAGACTGATAGGTCGGTAGGAGGAAGGAGAGTGTTCTGGCTTTTTTGATTTTAGTATCATAAGAATGTGTGAGAGTTTCCATTGAAAGCAATAAATTAAATTATATTTTTCTTGATTTTTAAGTCTACAGTAAAAAAAAAAAAAAAATTGTTCATTTTTTTAACACCTACATTATCAAAAAAGTGCACAATTGGTTCTGAGTCGAATTTTGGTCTATTTGAGAGATATTTGTGGAGAAATGTTTGCCTGCGGATACCACAAAGAGGGACAACAGAAGGTCTCCAGGCATTTTTAAGACGAAACTCATATATAAACCCCAGGCCCCCCACATTATTCCCGTTGCTAAAAGTCCTGATGGGCCCCCCTCTTACTACCAAAAAAAGAAATGTTGGCCTTTTTTTACAATATACATTTTTTAACCTTTATTACAATTATTTTTCATCAAACAAACATTTAAACTAGTTTTAAGAGTTTAGACAGTGTTTAGATTGTCATCGTAAATTTATTTTAAATACTGGTATATACATAATTGAACAAATTAATTCTTAAATATTTTTGTTTGCTTAATTTTAATATTCACACAGATAAAATAATAACTGTCCTAGGAAATTGGTGGTTACATTATAAACCATATGAATGAAAGCTACATTTTTCTGGCTTTGATCATTGAGAATTTTACAATTACATCACTGAAGTCAAGCCTTGATGCAAGACGGTGTTCGATTGCTAACACTCCAAGTGAATTAAGACGTTCTTGAGTCATTGATGAACGTTGCCATGTTTTCAATACGTTGCCCAGCTGACTAAATGCTCTTTCTGCAGATGCAACAGAAACTATTTTTACTGTATTAACTATGATTTATTAAAAATGTTCTACTTTTTAATTTTTTTCCCCGTCCTTGCGGGCCCCTTGGCCCACGGGCCCCGTTGCCGTAGCAACGGTAGCACCGGGCATGTGGGGGCCCTGATAAACCCTCCAAGTAGTATCCTAAAACTTCTATTACTATAGTGGACTCGTATTTGTGCTAGCAGTCGGAGTTTTTCAGTATGGCAGTTTATTGAAAGTTAGTTCTTATGAGACCCTAAAGAAACTAAACTAATTTTGTGACTAGTCTATTTGATTAGTCCAATACTGAGGATAGGTGGAGTCTCTCCACAGTTTAACGGTATTATGTGTAAAGTTTATGACTTGAAATAAATTGGGAGATATATCGATACAGTAGTTCAGAAGTCTATATCTCAGAATCATTGATATTTGAGAAAACGCATTTGAAAGTTTAAAAAGTAGCTTCTGAACTTGTTTTCGTTTCATATTATTGGAATGCAACTACATTTATGAAACAACATCAAATCATAGATCAGTACTAACAATAAGACATTCCAAATAATCATGTTTCTGAAACTAAACATTTGGGAAAAAATGGAAATTCTAACAGATGTACATTTTAAGCCCCCAATTTTGAATTTTCAGTTATCCACGTTCAGAATATGAAAAAGGGTGAAAACTTGTATAAGAAAATGATAACTCAAAAATAAGTTTTTTTGAGTTGTCCCACTTCTGAACTACTGTATCGATATAGCTACATTAAAAATAACATTATTTCCTATAGAAATTCCAAGTTCCTAAACTAGAAAATTTATATTTCAACTAAGTTTCAAATTTGTAGCTTATTTATTTAATACCAACTCTTTTTTTTCTTTTGTCTCCTGAGAGATAATATACTAGTGAATGAGTCAAGTTTATGCCTCACTTGGGAGGAACAGGGGATAATAAAAATTTAATTTGATGGCAAAGAAAACTTGTCTCTTGGCAAATGAGAACTTTTTTTCTGGTCTTGGTCATAAACAAAAATGAGTGTAAATTACACAGATCCTTATAACTAATGATACAGTTGTGTTCTTAATAATTAATAATTAGAATTATTGTAAGCTGAGGGAGGCTTCTAAAATTGGCATTATTAAAGTAAACTTTTTTCATTACTATATTATACGAAACCGGTTCACTTTATGTATATTTTTGTCTAATTAGACCATATGAAAGTTAAACACATTTTTTGTTTTTATTTACTTAAATAATTTTTTACTTCCCTAACTATTCGAAGTATAGGGGAAGTTATGTAATCGGTCAGCAATTTGATGTGAAGTTTTCAACGTAATTTCATGTTTTCCGAACTCATGATTCTAAAAATGAAGAAAATAAGCCTGTGTGTGTGTGAACACGATAACTGCCGATAGAATGAATGTATCGAAATGAAGTTTTATGTGTGTAACCAAAACCTTTTAAGGATGAAACATTGATTTTCAGCTAAATCGACCAAACGGAAGCGGTGATTAGGGCGCGGTTACACAAAAACTCTAATAACTGCCGTTTTAATGAATATATTGTCACAAAATTCTATATATAAATTCAAAGCCCAATAAAGATGGAAAATATTAATTTTTTGCGAAATCGGTCGAAGGGAGGGGGGGCTCGACTCAAAAACCTTAATAACTGCCGATATAATGAATGTATCGACTCAAAATTTATTATGAGGATTCAGAAGCCACTATTTAGGTCAAAAATGTCTTTAAACTCAAACGGTCGATTGTCGGAGAAAGCGAAAACGTAATTGATTAATTCAAGCTGGCGAAGTACATAGTCGGTGATTCACTGACGCCTTTTTTTCTTTTATTTCCCTAGCTTAACGAAGTACAGATAAGTCTATGTATCACCCCTTCTGTTTGGTCGATTTAGCTGAAAATCAATAGGTTTCATCTTTAGAAGGTTGTGGTTACACAAATAAAACTTCATTTCGATACATTCATTCTATCGGGAGTTAACGTGTTCACAGACACACAGACAGGCTATTTTCTAAATTTTTAGAAACAGGAGGTCGGAAAACATGATATTGAAATATTCAGTACCACATAAGGACGACACTTTTTAATGTTTAGTTAAAGAGGAGGGGGGGGGGGGGGGGGGGGGGGGGGGGGCTGAACACAAAAACTCATAACTGCCGATATAATGAATGTATCGACACGAAATTTAATATATTAATTCGCCACTCCATAAGAACGACAAAACAATGATCGCCTGTCAGCATAGTGTCCTCTCCGTCGTCATTGAACAGCTCCAGGAAGCCCTGACAGAAGTTTCTCTCTGGTTCTCGAAATGGAGACTAAAACTGAACGTAGGGAAGACTGAAGCTAAAATCTTCGCTCTCCGCAGATTCTCCATAGAAGAACGTCAGCTGCAAATTGATGACCTTCTTCATTCTCTGGCATCCTAAGGACCAGGGTGTGCGCTATCTTGGAGTACTTTTAGATTCACGACTCACATGGAAGCTACACATTAACAGAAAACTACACCTAGCATATTCACGACTTAACACCCTCTTCCCTCTCATAAACAGAAACACGCCATTTAAACACACATGTACTATTCTGCTATACAAGACACTCCTACTTCCACTTCTAACATACGCCTGTCCAGTCTGGTCGGTACCAGCAACACTAACTTGAAACGACTACAAACATTTCAGAATAAAGTACTCCGAATAGCAACAAACGCACCCTGGTTTGTCAGGAATCACAAAATCCACGAAGAATTGGGTGTTCCTCCTTTTGCAGCTCACATCGAGAAACTAGTGAAAAACCACCACGAAGGCCTTGCGAATTGTACACTACAGTCTTGGTGCGCCTAGTCCTGGGAGGCGACTCAAACAAAGACTGTACCAGGACTTCCTATTTTAAACCCTTCATTTTATTATACAGGGTGTTTCCCTCGTAACTTAAAAACTTGCCTGACAGAATGAATGGTCAGACTTACTTGGATTTCCTGCAAAATGAACCCTGACAGAATCCAACGGCAAAATTCTTTGCTTCTTAGATTCGATTTACATCCCGTTTTTTCGCATTCAAACTTAAATTTCTCTATGAAATCGATACGGAATCGCAAAGTTGACCATACCAATAGAAAGCTGATGCCATTTGCAAGTTTTCTAACCCCCCCTGGGAGGTTGAAGCGGTCCTTGAGCGGGAAAGTAGTTGACGTGGAAGTATTCTCCGAAATTTTAATTTATCTGAAATGTTAAAGTTTTAGCTGTTATTTCGGTTCCAAGTTGGTGATTTTCAAAGTTGAAAGTACACTAGTCTGACAGGAAATTTAACTCTGATTCAGAAAATGTGGTCAAAAGTTGAGAACAGTTGATTTAAAGGGGAGAAATGTGGGACTTGATGGCAAAAAACGTGGTTTTCTCGAAAAAAAACTTTAAAAAATCATATCTAGGCAACGGATTGAGATAGAAAGGTGCGGTTGGCAGCATTCTACTCCATTTTCGGTCTAGTTTCACCCAATTTTTTTTAAGTTACGAGGGAATCACCCTGCATATTTGTGTATAGCACCTTTTCTTGCTGGTCCAAATAAATGTTATTGTTGTTGTTAAAAAATAATAACGACAACCATTAATTTTCCGCGATATCGGCCGAAGGAATCAGCGGAGGTGGCTCAACTGCTATTTAATGAATGTATCGACATAAAATTCAGTATGAGGATTCAGAAGTCCTTTGTCAATTGGTTTTAGAGAGAGAACAAATATTTAATTCATGATGGGGAAGTGCATAGCCGTTGATTCACTTTTCCATTTGCTCTATTTCTGAGCCTCCTGGGGATACCTTAGGCAGTTCAATTAGAGAATAAGACCTTTAACTTGGTGACATTGGTCTGAGACCTGCTCCTTAGAACCTTATCAACGGACCTACCTTGTCGTTATTATACGGCTGGTTGCACTACAATAACCCTCCTGTTGAACATGAGGCCCCAGCATCCTCCTCAAAAAACACAATATCCGTCCCTTCTCTAATATAATCCCCTCGGCATTATTAGATATTCATAACAGCCTGTCACCCGCTTCCACATACCCTCATTTAGTTCGTCTCCTTCAACATTTTTTATTCTATCCCTGTTTAATATAGACAGAGGTTTACATATTTAGTTGATTTCTATTGGATATAAATTCAGTATTCTCTAAAGTCAGTTATGACTAGAGACTGAATTTCTCGGAGAAATAAATGACTTTGTCTTCCCACTGTTTTATTTTAGACCAGAACCGTTTTTCGACGCAACAGCGTCATTATCAGTGGTTCATCTCACTCACAACTGGCCAGTTTAACTGCTGTGCTGTATGGATGAACCACTGAGGATGACGCTGTTGCGTGGAAAACCAGTTCTGGTTTAAAATGAAACAGTGGGAAGACAACGTCTTTTATTTCTATGAGAAATCTCGTCCCACAACATCTTACTATCACATATTATGATAGACCGGATTCTTAGGTTTTTACCTTTTTTTTTTTCTTCTCTTCCAAGCACGGAAATGATTGATTAGTTATTCGATTTATGTCTTCTGGTATCGTTCAGTTAAATTTCAAAGAACCTAAAAGAACCTAATTGGGATGAAATCACCTAAAAATACCTAATAATAAAAAAATAAAATAAAAATGGGAAAGGCACCTGGCCAGGACCTGGCCGCCCCCTACACCTGGAGGTCGGACATGAAACGTGGCCTCGAGACCTTCAGTGTCCGCGGCGAAGAGTTCGACTTTAGTATGTACCTCCAGCATTACATTTGTCGCTGCCTTCTAGTTGTCCTTTATTCATAAGGATCTAAATTGTACTTGGGATGGACCATGGACTGAAATAACTCAAATCAAAAGAATCTTTTTTTGATTCACAATAAACATTTATTTCGATGTATGTTTAATTAGACTGTTCGGAAATACAATTCTAAATCATTAATCGTTTTAAAGAATTTGAAGTTATTTCCTGATAGCATCATTAGCAGAAAGTTCTATAGTTAATTAAAACATTTCCATAAGTTTAATTATGTAAATAAACATTTTCGAGAGCTCCCATAACTGTGTACAACTAACCGCCCGACTATCACATCCCCCAATGATCCTCAATACGTAATGAAAGAGGAAGATTAAAAATTAAAATAGTAGAAATAATTTGGTTTCTTATTTTGTTTAATGATTTGAGGAAGGATAACAAATGTTTCAATTCGTAATTCGGTGGATGTTGGAGCGGTGGGGATTGTTTACGTTTACGTAGGGAAGAAGGGCTAATGCCCTTAGTTTTTGTGTTGAACCCCCATCTGATCCCCTCTCATTTTTGGCTGATTCCGCTGAAAATTAATAGGTGTCGTCCTTAGTGGTTTCTGGATCCATATATAAAATTTCGTGTCAATACATTCATTCTATCGGGTCTAATCAGTAGATCAGAAAACGTGAAAATCCGGTGAAAATTCAGCACCAAATTTCTGATCGATAATTGCAAATAAGAATAATTATTATTCTTTACCAATTTTATTATTTATATTGTAATATTTACAATCCATTTATTTTATATAGGGTAAAAAAAAAATATTATGCCTTAGCTTAAAATATTTCCTGAATAGGTTAAAATAACATGGATCCCTGATAAGGTTGTGAGGCCCTTTCATTGATCGTAGATTTAATCCTTGGTCTCCGATATACTTCCCGCCCCCGCCTGCCTCCACCCTCCAATTAAAACTTGAATGGAAAATACCTTTTCTCTTGTATATTGAGTAATATAAGCACTTCCACGGAGACGAAGATTTTTTTACGTTTTTCAATTTATTTTTTATTTGCTTGTTTATAGCCTAAGGACCTAAGGCAACATTATTATAATAATAATATAATAATAAAAAAATAACTTATTTTAGTAAAAAAGCACCTATATGAGAAAGATGCTGATAAAAAAAAACTAAAGCGTAACTCCAATATATGTATATAATAGAAATTAATAAAAAAAAACATTTTTAAAAACAAGGTTTTATTTGACACGAAGATACCTATCACTTTTCACACAAATCGACCAAAGAGAAGTGAAGAGACCAGACGATGAGGGCTTATACTCAAAAAAACCTAATTACTGTATATGTAATGACATATGGACACGAAATTGTATGTATAAAGCCAAAACACCATAGGAACGATACCTATCACTTTTCACACAAATCGGCCAAAGAGAAGAGAAGAGACCAGACGATGAGGGTTTATACTCATAAAAACCTAATTACTGAAATGTTATATTTAAATTCAGGACTCAATGCCGATTTTTAACGAAATTGGCCGAAGGGGAGGGTGGAGGTAAAAACTCTAATAAGTGTAACAAATTTATCAACAATAAATTTAGTATGACGATTCAGAAATGCTTTAATAAGACAAACACATATCGATTTCCAAACAAATCGATAACTTAGTTACAGAGAGAGAGCGGAAACTTATTTGATTAAATCGCGCTGGGAAAATAAATTGCCGGAGCTGAGTAGGACTCTAAAGAAATTGCATTTGACTCGATAGCGTGAGGCGGACACCGTTCGATTTATATTTATGAATTTTTCAGTGTGAACCGGGGCCACTACCTAAGCTACCTAGCGTGTCTTTATAAAGAAGAGGGGAGAGGGAAGCCGAGATTTTTAGGGAGATTTAATAAAGTTTCTTCTGTGAATTTTTTGTTTTTCAGACTTCTCAAACACAAGAGAGCACTGGTAGAGTGCAGGCAGGCTCAGAGAAGTGAAAGATGGGCTTGAATCCAAATAATATCAGATCATCCCATAAAAGTAATGTAGATTTTTGCGTTCTCGAATAAAATTAATTAATTAAAAATATGCGAAAAAAAAAATGGTGGATAATCGGCTATGTACTTCCCCAACACGATTTAATTAATTACATTTTCCCTCTATCTCCAAAGCCAATCGAACTAAAGAAAACTCAATATTTGACTTACACAACGAACTCTCGTACTAAATTGTGTGTCGATATATTCAGTATATCTCGATACCTTCAGTATTGGATACATTGCTAAATCCGTGGTCATGGGAAAGTTACAAACGGGGTAAAAGGTGAGCGCCCGACCATTCTTTTCGCTAATTTTCTTCAACAGGATTTTTTTAATGTAAATTCAAAACCCCGTAAGGACAACACTTAGTTTCCGCGGAATCAGCCGATGGGAAGGGGGCTAAGAGAGGGTCGTAAAACTCTAATAACTACGGTAATGAACTTATCGGCACAAAGTTTTCGGCTACATTTGTACGCGCCACGGCCGATTTTATTCAGGGGGGTTAGAACATGTGGACTCCATGGATTTAGATGTAATAATATTTAGATCTACATTTACCGGAATTCTGGAAGGTGAGACTGGATCAGGCAAACTAGGGGCCACAGGGGGGAGAGGCAACGGGAGACAGACTCGGGACGAGTCGGGACTTTACTAATACTGGGACCTCAGGGGAGGCAATGGGATACAGACTAATACTCCACTGGGACCTAATTGCTAGGCAACGAGACTGGAGGAGAGGTAACGGAAGATTTACTCGGAACGAGTCGGGACTTCACGGTGATTCACCGATATTATTTTTGTATTATTTCTAAAAATATGCAATTAAAAAGCTAAGTTTGTCGTTTTTAGGTTACTTAGAAAGTGAGGTTAAAAAAAAAAATCAGCCAAATCTATGCCAAAGACCAATTGTGTCTTCTTACCCACCCTTTGAGATGATGTAAGTTGTGACACTAATTAGTTTCTGAAACTTGGATGGGGGGTGTATTTGTGCCATGAATGGATGAAGGGATGTGTCCCCCAAGATGAATAGTGGATAAGAGATCATTTATCTTTTGTGATGGGAAGCACCATTTGTTGTCCTCTGATCCATTAGTGGAGAGGTAGGGTCAATCTTAGACCGTTTGGGATATGTCAGGTCTGCCCGAGTAGGTAGAAAGGATGGACATCCTCTGCCTCGCTACTCAGTATGATCTCTCTGGCCTCTATCGTTACCTTGCTAGACACTGTTTGAAGACATCGGTAGATCAGAGGTAGTGTCATTGTCTACTGAGCTTCAAGGTTCGAATCCCGGCCGAGGTTCTTAGGTTTTTTTATCTGTAAGGTGAAAAAACATCAAGCACGCCTTCCTTCGGATGGGGCGTTAAGCGATGGTCACGAGCCTGTTCGATGTCAGGAATCCTACCCAAAATTTAGGACTTATAAAGTAGAAATAAGCTCATGTCCACCAGAGCGACGAAACAGCCCTCTGGAAGTAGGAGATATGACCTCATAACTAAAGCCCATGAGTCACAATAACTATCAATTAAGAAATGCTTTAAGTTACTAGCTAGGATATAACTGTGAACACGATAACTCCCGATATAATACTCTGCCCCGTATTGTCTGTGGAGGACAATCTGGAAAATACCCCCATCCGGCCTGAAGACCTGTTGAGGCAGGCCAAAACGATGGTGTTGGAGAGACGGGAAGGTGAGTGGTCTGGACAGGACACCCAACTGTAGCGACTCAGGCCTCACCTCCCTCCGGATCTGTCCTGGAGGGATAAGTTGATCCTGACAAGACTAGCCATTGGACACACCAGGGTCGCACATGGATACCTGCAAATCCTGATAGAAGTGTGCCAACAGCTGACAATATACAGACAGCGCCACACACATCACATCCCCAACAATCTCCAAGAACTATTTGTCAAAAATTTAACACATTTGCAAAACGTACTGGACTTCCTGAAAACAATAAATATCTACAGAAATATTTAAAATTAGCAACCCATTTTGCAGATATGGAAGATATTAATACTTCGAACATAGTCAGAACGGTGGCTGGTGTTGTGATCACTGCTGGTCAGATGAAGTACACCACATCCTCAATTCTTAAATGTCAACTCGAAAAAGAGGAAACGCTAATAGCCCTGCAGCTCACGCGTATAAAAAAGAAAAATGGATGTATCGACATGCCGAGTTCCTGAGTAAGACACCAACCAAATCGGTAAAATAGAAGGGTGCACGAAATCTTAGTTGGTTAATTCGCGCTGGGGAAGTATATTGCCAATGATTGACTGACTACTTTTTTATTATCATACAAATACAATTTTTTCATACCCAAAATATAGCGGGAAACGTTTGAGAGTTATATGTATGAAAATATCTGAAACAAATGGGCAGAGAAATGAGTTCCTCCAATAAACGAAAACAAACAAATTAACTGAAACTGTTCAAATAAGGTGGAAAATCAACTTATAAAGCCCATCCTAGATGCGAATATCAATATTATCCTAATCCTTGTGCGTATTGTTCCAAAGTTGCCTCCAGTTGTATCTGTTTGGGCTAACATCCAAGAAAAGCAAAACAACACAAGAGAAGAAAAATTGGACTTAAGGGACTTTTACTGTTTGAAAGTTTTCCTCCGCCATAACAACTTTCCTTCCATTAAACAACTTTTCTTTGGTGAAAAAATTGTATCGATTTATTTGCTCTTTTAACTTGAGTTACTCAACTGTAAGGCCCTCTTTTCTCATCGTGTAAGTGGGCGGAACGAAAAAAAATTTTAAATGAAAAAAATGAAAATGAAAGAAATTTTTCTTTTGACCTCATTAACATTAATAACAGAGCAAAAATAAGGATAAAAAAAAAAAAAAATTGTTGATGAATGACCGGTAAAGTACGTCCGAAGTAAGTTTCCGCTCTCCTTCTGAACTCAATTTACCGATTTGTTTGAATAGGTGCCTTACTCTGGAACTTCTGAATCATCATAATAAATGTAGCATTGATAAATTCGTTAGATGGACTATTTTAAGTTTTTTGTTTGAGTTGAGCCCCCCCGTCTTCTGATCCCCAAATCCACCCCAGTGCTCGATTCGGCTGAAAATTGGTAATGCCCTAATGGCCTCCTGAATTTTATTGTGTTCATAGATAACACACATTGAAAGGAATATATTGCTTTACATTTACTGGAATAGGAAGGAATTTATCGATTTCAGAACTTCCCCTATACTTCGTACAGCTGTGAAGGTAAAATCCTTGCTATAAAGTAAATAATCCCTTCCGTTGAAGGAGCAAGTATCTAATTTGGGTTATCTGATAGTGAGCCGGCTCCTGTTGGCGGCCCTACAGAAGGGACCTATAGAACCTGAAGGGTTTGAAGAGGATTTTGAATCGATTAAGGTAGACTGAGGCAGCCCGGGCTCGACCGATATCCACCAAGCCAGACTTAAACGATATTTCATAAAAAGTTTTATGCATAAGGAATAAAACGAAAATATGAAAGGTAGATAGATGCATAGTAGGAAAATAAGTAACGAAACGGAAATGGACAAGTAGTAGTTGGATTTTCGCATGGTTACAATTCTTCCTTATAGTGAAGGCATAACAAAGCGAAAAATTCATCGGTGAATCACCGAGAATTTACTTTCCCATCAATTAACTTTTTGCTCCCCCTCCAAAACCAGTGATCGTTTGTGCTAATATTCAATAGTTATATCATATGTGATAGTAAGATGTTGTGGGACGAGATTTCTAATAGAAATAAAAGACGTTGTCTTCCCACTGTTTTATTTTACACCAGAACCGGTTTTCGATGCAACAGCTTCATCATCAGTGGTTCATCTATCATAGAATAACAAAAAAAACAAATAATAAAAAGTATAAATAATTCATAAAGCATCAGGGTACAGAGTAAGAAAATAAAATTAACTTACCCACCCACACAGCACAGCGGTTGGAAGATAACTGGCATAGCTCTAAGGGGTGGGGGTAGCCAGGTTCACTCACTCTCTCAACATGCAAAAACCATTCATTCTAATAAATACAATAAGTCTGTACATAATATAACCTATACATAAAAAATTTAAATAAATACATAAATAAATACAATGTTAAAAATATCACAGACTTGAAATAAAATACACAATAAATATCATTATAAAAACCAGCCAAAACCTATTTACAATACATCTCTCACAGGACAGCTACTTCCCTTAGTTTTGGACCAATCTCCCACACCAGGTAGGTCAGGCAGCAGAAGGGAGTTCTTGACCTTTATTTTTTTTGTTAAGACTTTTTGAATCCTCATATAAAGAAAGTCGGATCTCCAAGCCTACAATGGACTTATTGTATTTATTAGAATGAATGGTAGATATTAGAATGAATGGTTTTTGCATGTTGAGAGAGTGAGTGAACCTGGCTACCCCCACCCCTTCGAGCTATGCCAGTTATCTTCCAACCGCTGTGCTGTGTGGGTGGGTAAGTTTAGTTTATAATTTTACTCTGTACCCTGATGCTTTAGGAATTATTTATACTTTTTATTATTTGTATATTTTTGTTATTCTATGATAGATGAACCACTGATGATGACGCTGTTGCGTCGAAAACCGGTTCTGGTATAAATAAAACAGTGGGAAGACAACGTCTTTTATTTCTATTAGAAATCTAGTCCCACAACATCTTACTATCACATATGAACTATAAAATCATTTCAATTTTTTCACATTTGGATTCTGGAGGTCGGAAAACATGAAATTTTGTTGAAAAATCTGCTTCGAATTTTTGACCGATTACATAACTTCCCTAAACTTCGTATAACTGGGGAAATAAAAACGGTTATCTAGTAAACATAAGGAGGACCAATTTTGTTCACAATTATATAGACTTCATTTTTGATCCCCGATAAACGGTTTTCGAGAAAATAAAAGAAAACCAACCTCAAATCAAAAACTGGAAACGAAATAGTTTCGACGCCACATACATTTGCCTTGAGTTCGCCGTCCTTCGGATGGGACTTTAAGCTATGGTCTTGAGTCGGTACAATGTCAGGTAGTCGTTAACGACTACTATCACACCTGAATTAAACCCGGGTAGGTTAAAGTTTGGTCTCCCACCAGGGCGACGAAAAGGATCTCTGGTAATAGGCGATATGGATGTAGTAGTTTAAGGTCACAATGACTTTTCAATGTCAGAAAATGTTCATTCCGCCGGTACTCATGTTTTTAACTGATTACCTCAATTAATAGTGAAAGGAAAGAAGCAAACAGCAATTAGCTGCCTATTTTATAGCATCGATAAACATTTTTATTGCACAATTTTATATTTTTATGAGCAGCTTTATCCTTCTCCATTTTTTTTTTGTTTTTACAACCAAACTTTAGTCGTTTCGGTAAAAACTCCTATCATGACTACCTATTTCAAATTTATTTGCTGCTTTTAATGTAATTCTTTTCTTTTTTTTATGTTCATTATATTTTTTTGCTGAGACATGTTTTACGACCTTTTTGATTATCACATAGTCTAGCCTTTGATGATTTTTGCCTAGACTGTGATTATCAAAGATATACTCATAAAGTATGAATCAGCAAAAGAATATAATGAATAACATTTTAAAAAAAGTTTATAAACAGATCGTAAAATAAATTTTAGAAAATGATGCAGACAGACTTAATCTGTCAGTCACCCTGAAAGCACCTCATGACCTGGATGATGCAGTGAACTCTTTCACAACAACACTTCAGGAGGCGGCATGGAGCAGTAGCACCTCCGCTCAGCCTGTCCACATACACACACACAACGTACCACAGCACATTAGAAGGCTGCTGGTTGAGAAGCGCAGATGTCGTCGTCAGTGGCAAATACATAGATACCCATCCATCAAAACACGACTCAATAGACTCACACACGAACTCAAAACAGCTATAGCACAATACAAAGCCGAAACGTTTTCACTTTACACTGACACACTAGCCACTGACGATGGATCTCTGTGGGGAGCAACCAGACGTCTACTGAACTTTTCTTCCTCCTCCTTTCCCATTCAAAACCCGGACGGAACATGGGCTAAGTCGGACGAGGAAAAAGCACAATTATTTTCTTAACACTTAACAGACACTTTTACACCCCATGACATTCATCATCCACTTCATAAACATACACGATTTCCTCAACACACCTCTACAACTGAGTTTACCGCCGAAACCCATCACTCCGTCTGAGGTGCAGCAGGCTATCCTTCAGCTTCCCAACAAGAAGAGCCCTGGCTATGATCTCATTACTGCCAGAGTCTTGAAAAATCTTCCGCGCAAAGCTGTCATCTTTCTTACCTACATTTACAATTGCATCCTTCGCCTTTCCTACTTCCCAGTTCTTTGGAAATTTTCTATCATTACTTTAGTTCCGAAACCAGATAAACCTAAACACTTACTCTCTTCATACCGCCCCATAAGTCTTCTTCCCACTTCTTCTAAACTCTTTGAAAAAATTCTTCTTAGCCGCCTATTACCTCTCTTCGAAGAACACGACCTTATTCCGAATCATCAGTTCGGATTCCGACAGAAACACTCAACACTTCAACAATGTCACAGATTAGTTGATGAGATTTCCTCTGCTTTGGAAAGGAAGTGTTATTGCTCCGCAGCATTTTTGGATGTGAGTCAAGCTTTCGACCGTGTCTGGCATGTTGGGCTGCTGTATAAGCTGAAACATGTGATCCCTGACGGTTATTATCGTCTTCTCCGCTCTTACCTGGATGATCGTTTTTTCCAGGTCAGACAGGGCAGTGTCCACTCTGACGTTCAACCCATAAGAGCTGGTGTCCCACAGGGGAGCATTCTGGGTCCACTTCTCTATGTTGCAAGCACATCCAGCATCCCAACATCGCCTGAGACGGTGTTAGCCACCTACGCCGATGACATAGCAATTTTAGCTACTAATAAATCGGCTGGGGACGCATCCAAATCTCTGCAGGAGCACTTACACCTTCTAGAGGGTTGGTTGCGTCTGTGGAAGGTGAAAATAAATGAGATCAAATCCCTTCATGTTACATTCGCCTTGAGGCACGGTGACTGCCCAACTGTATGGCTGAATAATGTCCCTCTAAAACATGACAAAGACGTACGATACTTAGGACTCTATCTTGACAGACGACTGACATGGAATAAACATGTTACACAGACTCGACAGAAAATGAAACGGCGATTTGGACTACTCAAAAGACTACTAGACAAGCGATCTCAACTTCACCTCAACCACAAACTGGGTGTCTACAAGACCGTTATCAGGCCTATCTGGACGTATGGCGTTCAGCTCTGGGGTTCAGCTAAGCCCTCACACACAAAAAGAATTCAAGCCATTCAAAATAAAATCCTCCGAACAATCACACAATGCCCTTACTACGTATCAAACATAACATTACATCATGACCTGAACATACCATTCTTACACGAAGTTAGACAACAATTATACACAAATTTGCACAATAAGTTCACGTCACATCCGAATACACTGGTGGAAGCCATGTCGGTCCGGTCCTTGCCGGGCGGGCCTCCTCGGCGACTGAATCGTCGTTGGCCGCGTGACCTCCTGCCTGAGGAGGACCCCTGAGGAGGCGGTGGTATTGACCAGCCGTCTCATCAAGAGACTCAAGTGGTATTTCTGTTTTTCTTTGTGATTATATTTCCTTGTTGTGATATATTTCATAGTTGGAAATTATGTAATAAAGGTGAAAAAAAGAAAAAAAAAAAGAAAATGATGATGGAAGTTCAGTCAAAAAAATAAGCCGTCGATGTATCATCGACAATGTTCTTCTTCAGTAATAATTAAACAATTAGGTTGTTGCTCCCCATTCAAAACCAATCGACCGTTCATTACATCAGCAGTTATTAGGGTTTTTGAGTCCCCCCCCCCCCCCCCCCCCCCCCCCCTATCCCTAATGCCTCTCCCACCCCTTTGGCTGATAAACATTAGGTGTCATAATGAATATACATATAAAATTGCATGTCGATGCATTCACTCTAATCGGAATTATCGTGTACTGTGATAATTAAAAAAATTATGTTAAATAAAATAAATATTATAATAATAATTGAATTAATAAAATTACATAATAAACAAAAATAATAATAATTAAATAAAATTACCACATTTCCCGTATAAATTATAGCTGGTCTTCTACTAAATTTTGATTTCTACAGTAATTTCCGAAATATAAAAGAGATGCCATATTATTTTCCTAAATTTTCAAAAATATTCAATCTAATCCAAAGGTATAAATTATCTTACTGGGTTCACAGAGGAAATGAATAGCATAGAATAAGAGAACAAATATTGGGTTTAGAGGGCGCCGGTAGCTCAGTGGTATGCTTGCTTGACTTCTGAGCTCAAGGTCGTGGGTTCGTAGCGCGACCGAGGCCCTTAGTTTATTTTATCTGGGAGGTAAAATAAACTTAAGCACGCCGTCCTTCGGATGGGACGTTAAGCGATGGTCCCGAGCCTGTACGATGTCAGGTACTCGTTAAAGACCCCTACCCTAGATGAATAAAAATTTAGGGTAGGCAAAATTTAGGACTCCCACAGTAGAGTCGGGCTCATGTCCACCAGAGTGACGAAAGAGCGCTCTGGTAGTAGGCGATATGACCTCGTAGTTAAAGCCCGGGCATGAACCTAACCTAACCTAACCTATTGGTTTTATTTTTCTAAACCTACATTATAAATAAAATTAAAATATCAAAATCATATAAAAAATCAAATTACAATAAAAATCGTACAAACCTACAATCTACTTTAGTCTCTTTTATTTTTTTATACTGTGGCCATTCTTTAATTCAATGTTACTTTGGACATATAAACATATAAATAAAAAAATCTACTTCACTGTTATTTTCACTTCAACATGGTTCACCACACCCTAAAAACAACTCTCTCTCTAGACTGTCCACTTCCACATCTCTCCTTAGACTGTCTCTTGACTATTTAAAACAGCTGATCGTCGTCATTTGTCTCCATTCATTGGTCACATTTCGTTTTAAAACAAAATGCGACTAGTCCATCTTTGTATATTTATTCACTAATTAAGTTACTTCACTCCTAACACCTGTTTTTATACAAATAATGATAATTGATTTTATAATATATTAATAATCTTAATGTGTATAAATTTATACATCACAATATTTTCATTTATTATTTTTTGGTTAGTTATTGTGGCTCATGCTCGGGCTTTAACTACGAGGTCATTTCCCCTAACTACCCGAAAATCAGTGTAAAAATTACTATACTATACCGGAGCGATGGGGAGAATCAAATATAGACTTATGAGGAATCAACCCGTAATTTTCACAGTACGGATAGGAAAAATATAAACCGGAAATTTTACGATCTACTCAGTAAAGTTTACATGATTCACGAATAAAATTTCTTAGTTATTCTACAAAAACTAAACATTTCTATTATAAAAAATATAATTTTCTGTATAACAACAATAATAGCAACTATAATAATAAAGTATTGTCGTAATTATAATATAAAGGATATTCCATACTTACCGGAGGAGATGGAATTCAATATTTACAAGAACTTCAATCATTAACAAACTTAAATTGCACTGAGACTTGTATACTATTCCAAAGACTTGTATACAAAGTATATACACTTCGTATGTATGTTTTAGATTGTTGTACGCTCTATAATAAATAAAGAAAATATACCATGACCTGTATTTTTTATTATATTAATTTTATAAGGTAGACAAACAGAGCGTTATTTAAATGCAAGTAGAATATGATGGATATTCAACTAAATTTTTAACCAATTTTTGGTTTCATACACATTAATCACAAAATCAGAACGAATTCTCCTGAAAGACTGGTAACTCTTATAAAAATAACCCACTCCTGAGAGAAAACCTAGATCCGCGCTTGATCTCGTCACTCTTTTACGGATGAATGAATAAAATTCTGATAGAATGAAGCCCTGAAGAAGGCACACTCAGGGCCGAAAGTTGGTAGAAATCCCACAAGTTTATTTTATCGACCACAAGCTTGATCTCTCTACCTTCCTATAAAAACATACATATGTTTAAAAAAAATATATTGTCTATTTCACAAAATATGTGGGAGCACTTTCGGTATTGCTACCATCTTCAGCCACGAATTATCTATTCTCCTATACATTTCATATATTTTGTCACATGAACAATATTTTTTTTTCAAACATACGTTTTTCATAATTTTTTGAAAACTGTTGTCAATTCATTTTGAGGCTGTACAGTGTACATTGCCAGTGATTTACCGACGATTTTTTTTTTTTTTTTTTTACTAGGGACTGAAAAATTATGAACGGGACATTAATTGAAACTACTTTTTCTTAAATCAGTGATAGGAAAATATTTTGAAATAATTTCGGGAATAATCACCTTGAAGTTCGGGTATGATCGGGTAGCTCAGTACCTCTTTCCACCACCAGGTGTGTCTTTGTGTATAAACAGTGTTTATATGTCGATACAGTAATTCAGTAATCTCAGATTTTTTAGAAAACGCATTTGAAAGTTTCCTTCGCTTCTTAAAAAGTAGATTCTGAACTTCTTGTTTTCGTTTCATATTACTGGAATGCAACTACATTTATGAAACAACATGAAATTCATGGATCAGTACTAACAATAAGACATTTCAAATGATCATGTTTCTGAAACTAAATTCTATAACAGGTGTACAGTTTGTATTTTCAGTTATCCGAGTTCAGATTATGAAAGAGGATGATAACTTGTAAAAGTAAATGATGACAACTCAAAAATGAGTTTTTTTGAGTTGTCCCACTCGTGACAACTATTCTATGTCTGCCCTTTTGTTGTATATGTGTCAGTTTATTATGTGTTTACCTTGGTTTTTGTGTGTGTTATTAGACAAATTATGCGTCTGTTCGAGTAATCATTTTGTCCTTACTAGTATGACTTGTCTGTAATTATCCTTCTTGTTAACTTCTAGAATTATTTATTGTAAAATAATAATAGTAATTTCAGATTATTACATTTAGGAAATAATTTGTTATTATTAAACGAACAATAGGTGTTGAAAAATTGGTGTATCAAGTAATAGTTTTTTGGGATTTTGTGGCAGTTATTTGCTTTTTTATAAGGAGCCTATTTGTGAATATTCCTTACTTTGTGACAATAAGAATACATATTTTCAAGACACATAAATACATATTAATGTCGAATACATTTTTGTCTACATTAATGTCGATATAATGGGAAACTAATAAAAACTAAGAACTGGTTTAATTTTTATATTGACTAATCCCACAAAGATGTGTATAGGTATACAATGTATCGGTTTGTCGTCGTCAGCACTAATTGTAAATTCAAAAGTAACATTTTAGTTTGCTAGGTTGATATATTTATACAATGCTGAAGTTACCTGAGGCTGTGACTCCCTTTCCCCAAGGTAATCTACCCTCGGAGAAGATAAAGTCTCTACTAACTATGAAAATATTTGGGTTTAAATATTAACTTCAAAACATAATAAGATTTTTTAATAAACTGAAGAAGGAGATAGTCATTAAAATGTACATATATATAATAATGGTAATATAAAATAATATCGAGGATAATAAGAGATATTATTTCATATGAAGACCACAGGGGAAAAACCAGCTTTCTCGGTTTTTATTAGTGAGGTTCACTTCCGTTAGAAATATTAGCGTCAGGTCGCTATTACGAATTACTATTCGTATTCGTTCTGTATGTATTATCATATATATAAAGCTGAAAATGTCTGTGCGTTGTACCGCTATAACTCACGAACGGCTTGATGGATTTGATTAACTTTTTTTTTAATTTGTTCGTCATCGTCTGTGGAAGGTTATAGGCGTATTAGTACCTCAATATCTGGTCCATCCCAGCATCCACCCACGCAATCTTTGTAACTCAAAAACCACTGCAATGATTAATGAGGAATCTTTTTGAATAGATAAGTTTTATCTACCGGAAGGTTAAGGTCTATTTTTTTTTTATCAACCCCTGGTCCATCCCAGCATCCACTCACGCAATCTTTGTAACTCGAAAACCATTGCAACGATTAATGAGAAATCTTTTTTAATAAATTAGTTTTAGCTCCAAAGCTAGCGTTACTACAGTTGAAGGACTATAAGCCTTATTCCGTATAAATAATTGAAAATTATAACATCATGAATGTACTGTCGAGGAACTGAATAGCCTTATAGGAGATATTGGGAGAAAAGTCAAAGTTCCCCGGGCAACGCCGGGTATTACTGCTAGTATTATAATAAATCGATGAAATAATATCTCTTGTTACTGCGATATTATTTCATATTGCCATTATTTCCTCTATTTATTATATTATTACATACCATCCTGCATCCTTCTTTAGCTTATTTGTATTTCTTGCTATTATTTTTTGAATTTTATTTTGTCTTATTAATATTTTTAGTTAGGTTTTTCCAATATGGCAATAGAACTTTCCTCCTCCGCGGGGACTATCTGAAGCAATTTTGAGGCTGTGTCTTCCTATCCCCAAGGGAAGGATCACAGAGTAATGAAGTCCAAACGGAAAATTCCAACTGTGAAAATATTTGGATTTAAGCACAAACTTCAAAAAAAAATAACAGCAAAAGCTGGACTAGATACTGTGGAACAGATGGAAATTAATGGAGTCAGAAAAAATGGGAATTGTTTCCACAACCAAACACATATAAAATTCTCACATTTGTTAACGTCACTAGGTTAATTAATTTTATATATTTTTCGGTTAATAAGTTTTATTTATTTATTTTTTCATACAGTATATTGTGTATTTTTTTATTATACATAATATGTAAACATTTCGAGGGCGCCGGTAGCTCAGTGGTATGCGTGCTTGACTTCTGAGCTCAAGGTTGTGGGTTCGTAACCCGACCGAGGCCCTTAGTTTATTTTATCTGGGAGGTAAAATAAACTTAAGCACGCCGTCCTTCGGATGGGACGTTAAGCGATGGTGGTCTCGAGCCTGTACGATGTCAGGTAACTCGTTAAAGACCCCTATCCTAGGTGAATAAAAATTTAGGGTAGGCAAAATTTAGGACTCCCCCAGTTGAGTCGGGCTCATGTCCACCAGAGTGACGAAGAGTGCTCTGGTAGTGGGCGATATTACCTCGTAGTTAAAGCCCGGGCATGAGTCATAAGACCTAACCAAACCTAACCTGTAAACATTTATTTAAATTAATTGGGTTTCTTTACAGTTCCTATGCGGGGGCTTCTCTTGAGGAAGGGAGTCAAAGGATAAGCGAACTTAAATGTTACTTTGAACTTAGTGCTGATGATGGCATAAGCGCAAACTTGTAACATCTAAATATATATTCATGGAATTAGACAATATAAAGGTTAACCAAGTTCTTTGTTTTTAAATAGATTTTATATTATAACGCAATAATATTTTCCTCTTCGTTGTTTTTATTTTAGAATATTTTATTAATGGCCCCAGTCCTGATCTTTTCTTTTTTCATTTTAAGAATAAAAAAATCTGATTGTAGAATGTTTCTTATTGTTTGCTAAGAAGAAACAAAGAATAAATTGAGAGAAGGAATAAATAAAAGAGAAATTTTCTAAAGGATGAGAGTGAGAAAAAAGGAGATATCACTTTTTTTTTTAGGAAGACCTTAACTTTGTGTTTCAGAGAGAGAGAAAGCCCTTTTTGTGTGGGGACTCGGCTGTGTCTCTGATAGTCCTTCGAGGCAATTAGGTTTTCCAGTTTGGCATCTCTCAACGTTTCATCCACTTCAACATGGACCTCTTCAGAAGGATTCGAAAAGCATGCACGTACACCTCTCTTTTACATATCTATCATTCAGTACAAGTCATTTTGAGCCTTATTTGCCAATATTTTTTATTATTTTTTTTTGTATTGGCTCATTTCATTTTTTCGGCATTAAATTTTTCATTTATATATAATTTTGCTATGTTGTGCTATTGATGGAGGTATTTGAAAATGTCAATGTGTTTCCTACATTTTGTTTATTTCTAATCCATGTGACATTTTCTCTCTCTAAAATTACTACCTATTTCAAAAAACTATTTGTGGTCAATATTTACTTTTGTCTCGTTTTTGTAATGAATACCAAAACTTAACAATACATCGTGATATTGTTATCACATAAGTTGAGAAACGCGGTCTTATTGTGGATAACAATAATAATAATATTCATTTACGTTCAACCGTAACATAGTACTTGGGGGCCATGGTGGCCGTGCGGGCTAGAGCGTAGGGCTTTGGTCGCATGGTCTCACCTTGGTTTGCGGGTTCGAATCCCGTCCGGGAGTAAGTTTTATTTCGTAGATAGAACCCCCTCCCGGGGCCATGGATGTCTTAAATAATTATATATAACACATTGACATGGCTAATATGCACCGTACATAAAGCCAAAAAAAAACAAAAAAAAAAACATAGTACTTAATAGGTTACCTCATAGAATTTCGTACATCAAAATAGTTTAAATGTACCAACAGATACTAAATCTTAGAATACAAGTACATAGAGATAGAGGAGCACGTCAAGATCGCGGGTTTGAAATCAGACCGAAGCCCTTAGATTTTCTGGGGAAAAAATCTTGGTGAAAAAATCTCAGAGGTGAAAAAATCTTGAGTATGCCGTCCTTCGGATGGGACTTTAAACGGTGGTGCTGTTGTCTGATGTCAAGTATTCGTTAAAGAAGTAGGAACCCTAGGTTGAACCTAGATATGTAAGATTTAGGACCCCCATAGTAGAGTCGGGCTTATGATCACAAGAGTGATGAAAGAACGCTTTGGTAGTAAGCAATATGACCTCATAGTTAAAGCCCGGGCATGAGTCACAATAACTAACATATGAGATAAATAATAATATATATATTTTTTTAAATATATATATAATAGAAGATAAATTAATTAATAAGTTATGTTTATATTTATTTAAGATGAATCTTTCAGGAGGATATTTTGGTGCGATCATGGGCTCCTTCCTCAGGTTAATAAATAAAACGAACTTATTTTTGAAATATTGTCTATTCCATAAAAACATTTAAAGAAATACATACTACCTGTTTCGACATTACATCGACATAGGTTTAGTTTAACCAAGTCAGATTACAGATTGCGAACTATATTTAAATTAATATCCTCATGTCATCTGTAATCATTTTATTAAAAGTATTTATTTATTTTAGCTTTACCACTGTTATTGAAAAAAAAGGAAAAAAATATTTCCTAACTGAACATATTCCTAACTGTAAAGTCATGGGGCTTTTCTTCAAACTGATTTAGTTTATAACTAAACCTGATGATGCCTGTGTAATGCCGAAACTGGTAGTATATCCTTAAACATTTTTTTTGGAATAGATGATATTTCAAAAAATATTTTTTATTTTAATTTATTATTTTTAATAGATACATTTTAACAAGAATAAATAAATTAGAAATAAATTATATAGTTAGTACTGAAGATGGTCTAATGTGAATGAAAGCTGGCTAACACTGTGATATTTATCGAATAAAGCACTCCCACATCAACCTCATAAAAAAAATTCATAATGGAATCTCAATCCTAATTATATTTTAAGCAGGGATTGAATTTGAGAATTAATTTTTTGTAAAATCAAGAAATAAGAGTTATTTTTTGATTGAAAAAGTAAAAATCACTGATAATTCTTAAATAAAAGTCAAAAGTTAATCGGTAAGATTTATACATCTAGTTAAAAATTAACTGTTAACATTTGACTTATATTTTTTAAGTTAAGCGTCAAGAATTGCTTATTGAGTGAAAAATGTTTGAATCAAAAAGAAAAATTACTTTTTGAGCGATATTTTTTAGATCAGAAATAACACTTATTACTTGAGCGATATTTTTTTCTCTCAAAATAAAACTCAAAACGCTGTATCTCTCTTAATATTGAAGTTATCGTCTTGCAGTTGGTCTTATTGGAATCAACTTGTAAAAATCTTCAAGAATCAATCAGTTAACTTTCTCAAAAAGGAAACTTTTGTCAAAAACTGTCTTCAAAAGTAGGAAATAGTTGTAACCAGTCGTGTCAAAGGCCTGACAAAACTATTAGGTGTCAATTCAAAAAGAAAAGTATACAAAGACAAAATTAAATTTTTGCGTCCCATTTTGGCACAATGATATATCGTTAATTAATTAAATCAGAATCTTAAACATCACTCTCAGATGCACTGTTTGAACAGTTCAATGGTAACTGAATTATACAGGGGGGATTAATGGCTGATGTAATACAAAAACGAAACTCCTCTAAAAAACTAAATATTGAACGTTGATCTTGTTTACAAAAACATCAATACGTAAACAGCTGTTTAGAGCATAAAAAAAGATATCCTACTTTTTAAAATAATTTTTGAAAAAATTTACTTTGGAAAAAACTGCAGAGATTGATTGTTATACATATTTTCAAGCTGAATCAAATAAGACTAACCACAAGTAGATAGCTTTAATCGTAAGCGAGATAGAGCGTTTTGAGTTTTATTTTGAGTGAAAAAAATATCGCTCAAGGAATAAGTGTTATTTCTGATCTAAAAAATTTCGCTCAGAAATAATTATGGCGGGGTGATTTTTGATTTATTGACAGAAAAATAAGAATTAATTTTTGAGGGAAATCACAAAATGAATTTTAAAAGCTATAAATAAAAATCAAGTTATGATTTAATTTATGAGTCATAAAAAATAATTTTCAATTTTTTACTCTGATTTTAAGTAATTATGAAATGTACCATTCAAATATAGGCCACTCCCTTTCCCGAAAATTGGTAGTTATGTCTTCACAATTAAAAAAAAAATAATTATATACTTTTATAATTAGTAATTAATTAATAATCCGTCTCTTGCGTATCTCCCCCTCCCTCTCCTCCAACTTGCAAATGGCATTCCCATTGAAATTGTTCTGGCGTCGCCCCTGCTCAAATAGCATGTGCAGCAGAAATGTCAAAAGTGAAAGGTCATAGTATAAAAAGTTTGCTTTATTTTTAAGTACCTCTACCTATCAATTGTATCACATATCAAAAGATATGTGAAATTCAAAATTTTGATGTCAAAAAAGTGATAGTTTTTGCGCGAAGAAACTATAAGTGAAAGAATTGTTCGAGATGGTCTGCCAAATATTCAAAACAAAAATAAAATTGTTTTCTGCTCGTAACTTTTTTATAAAGTTTTTCTGATCCACTGCACTGCTCCTTATATAAAATGAATCGAGAAAATTCGCCCTAATGCACCTTTTTTTTTCTGTATAACATTTAAAATTATGCATTAAGATTTTACCGTTGATCAAACTTTATCTACAGGCTGGATTCAATTTTGTCTCAGAGTTGATTACACTGCATTATTTGTCTAAATTAATTGGATTTTTTTTTTCTCTTGTATTTTTTCAAATAATTGAACGGATCAATGATGAAATTCATTCATGAATTAGGTTTGGGTCGAGTCAATAAAACAACATAAATATTATTTCAAGTGTACACAACCTGAAATTTTGTCAATTAAAAAAATATATTTCTGTTTTCAATATAGAAGAAAAAAAATTGTTTGAAAAAATAATTCTCTGATTTCTTGAATATTTAATCCCACTTGATATGTATTCCTTATACCATCTGTGAATTTTTAATATCAAATATTTTTTATTTATCTCATTCAATAGTAATTAAATTTTACAAAAAAATAGTAACTAATATAAGAGAACCAATCATATATTTTTTAAACAAACGAAATGTATCATAATTTGTGTAAATGTAGTGTTGATTGGTTTGTGTGTTGTTGGTTTGTTGTTCTGTAGCTGTGTAATTTTGTCTATAATCGTTACCTGTTGCAGTTATAATGCATGCTTAGTTGTAATATTTATGTTGCTAGTAATGTTGTATTTTGTATTATCTTTTCAGGTATTATCATTTTATTATTACCTATTTTCCTTGGTAAAGTAGGTAGGTAAATTTTTTACGAAATTCCTGTGAACATGGGTGCAGAAAACTCGACGTGGTGTAGCCATAACATGCATTTTTTTTTAAACCAACCACTTTGGTACAGATCACACTCTCTCTCCTCCCCCCACTCTCAAATTCACACTGGCATTACTGAGTATATGAATGTTTTGTGTTTGCGTCAGTGATTTTCCTTGTTTCAGTGTAATTTTGAGAGTGATTTTCTTACACCCAGTAACCCAGTGAATTTGAGACTGAAGAGGGGGAGAGTATGTTATGTTCCAAAGTGTTATAAGAAATTTCTTGTTATGACCAAAACACATGTATATTTTGTATTTTTATTTTTTAATAATAAAATGTTATTTTAAAATTAATTTTACATTCTTTTTGACGCTATAATTTTGATCGTATTTGTCCTATCTCAATTTTGACGACACTAATAAGGAACAGCAAAAAACAATTTTTCGGTAAGACTAACCGTTTTCGCGCGAATCACACAACCGTCTGAAAAAATATGTTTCAGAACGATTTTCGATTATAAGTTCATAAACATAAGCAATATTTTAGATATCATTTTACAAAATGTATCATTTCAAGTTTCAGTGTTTCTGAGTTACATACAAATTACGCATTTATTATTCCGTTCAAAACTCATTCTCTGATTTTCGCACGATTACAATACTTATTATAGGTACCTATAAGCCAGTTTAAATGTTTTTGAAAATGTACATATGCGTTTGAAGTTCTTAGGGAGGAAAATAACTTTTTGTACCCGGATTTAGCTACTTCGGTGATGTAGAGAATGCTATGGAGCCTGTTGGAAATATAGTAAGGAGCATTGGCTATTGTACGATGGATTTTAGATTGAAGGAATTGAATGTGCTACAGATTGGAAACCTTGCCCCGTTTTATTTTTAAAGTTAATTTATAAAATTCAAATTGACTTTTGATGTACTAGGATTATTTAAATGGACGATTTGTGGGTAGAACAATTGTGAAGAGTGTGTAAATTTAAATTGGGTGTTGTACCATAAGTATTTTGTTAATTATTAAAACAATGAAAACCACTGCCAGTAGGAGGCCGTTGGAGGGAGAAGAACCAACCACAACCACAAAAACCACATCTCAAACCAACCACCGTTCTGTCCTTTGCTCTCTCTACTCTACCCTCATCCTCATCTTCAACATCTCATCTCATACAATTCATTACTTGTTACTTCTAGAAAAAAAATCTTCTATGAATCACCGGCGTTGTACTTCCCCAGCACGAATTATTCAATTACGGTATTACTTTCCCTCCAAAGCCAATCGATCGTTTTTCTAAACACAAAATCGATAGATCTCTCATAGAAATAAAAGATCGACATAAAATATAGTATTAGAATTCAGAAGTCTATCGATTTTCATACGTGATAGTAAAATGTGGGACGAGATTTCTTATAGAAATAAAATATGTCTTCCCACTGTTTTATTTTAGACCAGAACCGGGTTTCGACGCAACAGCGTCATCATCAGTGGTTCTATCATAAAATAACAAAATATACAAATAATGAAAAGTACAAATAACTCATAAAGCATCAGGGTACAGAGTAAGAAGATAAAAATTATAAAATTAACTTACCCCACCCACACAACACAGCGGTTAAAATACAACTGGCATAGCTCTTGGCATTGTCTTCTGATGCTTTAAGAGTTATTTATACTTTTCATTATTTGTATATTTTGTTATTATATGATAGAACCACTGATGATGACGCTATTGCGTCGAAAACAAGTTCTGGTCTAAAATAAAACAGTGGGAAGACAACATCTTTTATTTTGAGAAATCTCGTCCCACAACATCTTACTATCGCATATGAAAATCGATAGACTTCTGAATCCTCATACTATATTTTTATGTCGATACATTCGTTAATATGAAGATGGCTGATACTTGGTCGATACATTCGTTACATCGGCAGTTATTAGGGTTTTTGAGTCAAACCCCACTCCTCTTTTCTACACCCCCTTCCTCTTTTCTACACCCTTTTCCTCTTTTCTAGACCCCCTTCCTCTTTTCTACACCCCCTTCGGCTGATTCTGCTGAAAATGAATACAGGATCCCAACAACATGGTTTCTCTAATGCGCATATTAAATAAATTTAATGGTTTAGCCCCGATTGATTTGCAATAACCCATAATTCTGTTGACAAGTGTCATCATATGTAAATATTGATTTTATCAAATCGTTTTGTTATTTGACCACGATTTTTTTTTTTTTTTAATAAGCTGTATTCTTCGTGTCAAAACAACTAATTTACTTGAAATAAATAACATAACATCATATATTGTGAATATATGTACCATGGGGAACATTTTTGGAGAGATAATTCGTTAAATTATAAAATTTAAAGCATTTTAAATTCAGATTATCTCTAAAAACGTTTAATATGAGAGTACTCGTTCAAGACCCCTACCATAGGTGAATAAAAAGTTAGCAAAATGTAGGAGTCCCATGTATGTGTATTCAGAGCCTCATAAGAACGACACCTATTAATTTTCAGCCGTACCGGCCGGAGAGAAGGGGGGATCAGGGGAGGAGTTCAACTCAAAAACCTCAATAACCAAACCTATCAACACAAAATTTAGTATGATTCAGAAGCCTCTCAGTAAATCAACTATTGATATGGTCGAATTGTTTTGGAAGGAGAGCAGAAACTTATTTGGGGAGGTACATTGCCGGTGATTTACCGACGATATTTTTTTATTAGTTTTTTCACACAGATCGCAAAAATATTTCACTTACACAGAATACTCATATTAAATTTTTTGTCCATACCTTCTTTACATCGGCAGTTATTAGAATTTTTTTGTTGAATCCCCCTTCCTCTTTGGCGGCTATCTCTCAAAATTATTAGGAGTCGTCCTTATAGAGTTTTAAACTTACATATGAAATTTCGTGTTAATAGATTCATTTCAACGTCAGTTATTACATTTTATATGTTAGGCCTCCCCCTAATCCCCCCCCCCTCCCCCCAGCAATTTACTTTGCCGATTTCGGTGAAAATTAATAGGTGTCGTCTTTAGAGGGGTCATTCCAAATTTCAAATTCTTAGCTACAATTGTTTCTGTGTTGTAGCGCTCACAAAAATATAATCACATACAGACACACAGACATCATTGTTAAAATTCTCAGAAAATATTCCAGGAGACCTTGATTGAAAAATCATCAGGGATTTTCGCACGATTACAAAATTTCCTTATACTCGAGGTATAAGAATGAGAAAATAAGTTACCGTGTCGGTTAATTACCGAAATACTAACAAATTTTGTGTGAGAAAAGGTTTTCTAAATTTTTTTTTACTATGTTTAGGTTATAGCCGGCAAAAAAATATTGGGAGCAGTAAGGCTCTCTTTTGAAGTAGCAGCAGAATGTAATCAATATCTGGGAAGCGACGAACTCTGGGTCGCCAGGAGGTGAACCTGGGAAAATGTACGGGTATATTCTTGCATGTTCCATCGTTTAGAAGTAGGGTTTGAGAAAGACCTGTCACAGTTCGCAATGCAATTGTTTGCCTCAAGTTCTGTTTGTTAGTTGTTTTCTTCCGCAGCTATACGAAGTATAGAGGAAGTTATGTAATCGGTCAGAAATTCCATACTGAGTTTTCAACGGAATTCCATGTTTTCTGACGCCCTGAATACAAAAATGTAGAAAAAAGTGTGTCTGTGAACACGATAAATCCCAATAGAATAAATTTATCGTCACGAAATTTTATATATCTTCAGGGCCTATGTACATAAGATACAGCTTATAATTATGACCTATATTATCAACAATCTTTTCAAATAAAAGTTGTTGAGAAAAGCGGAGCCCGGTGAACGAGATACATGCCGAAAACAGTCATATACTAATATCTCGAAATCATTTGTTTTAGTCGTTTGCTTTACTAACGAAAAACTGTTAATTCTAACGAAAAATTGATCATTATCAAAACTATTCCTTATTAAATTTCAATACCAACCATGTTTTTACAGATCATTTTCCTCTTTTGCGCCGTTTCAAAATCATTTCAAACTGGCATTATTAAGTATAAGGAAATCACTCTCATGTAGAAAGGAAAACCAATGATGCCGACACAAGTATGCTTGCTTACTGAGCTCAAGATCGCGGGTTCGAAACGAGCTCTTAGTTTATTTTATCTGGGAGGTAAAAAAAAACGTAAGCATGCCATCCTTCGGATGGGACGTTAAGCTATTGTCTCAAGTCTGTACGATGTCAGGTACTCATCTAAGACCTCTACCCTATGTGAATAAAAATGTAGTAGCCAAAATTTAGGACTCTTAGGATATGGCCTTGTAATTAAAGCCCGGGCATGAGTCATAATAACTAATATCTAACTGTATGAAGTAGTTTTCAATCCAGAACCCTCTAAGAACGATATAATACATTGTTCTTAGAGGGTTCTGGATTCACATATATAATATATTATATTGATTTTCAGCCAATGGGAAGAGGGGATTAGGTGGGAGGCTTAACACAAAAACTCTAATAACTGCCGTTATAATGAATGTATTGACACGAAATTTCATATGAAGATAGCTTTATAAGGACGACACTTATTAATTTTCAGCGGAATCAGCCGGGTCAACTCAAGGTAAAAGGGATTTTCGATGTGGATACTATTTGGTTAATTAATAATTTCAAGTCAAGGGAGGAAATAACTTAATTGATAACGATCAGTATATGAGGGTATGAAATAATTGGTAGAAGGGATATTAGGGGTGTTTCTGAGAAGGAGTGACAGGAAATTAGAGTGATAGTTGTCTGAAAGTAAATACAGAAAGCAATGGAGCCGCTGCCTAGGGCAGTCTTGCAAAATGAGTTTCAATATAGTCTACCGCCATTGATTGCTTCATCTGATGAAGGGAACAAGGGCTGGAGGATATTGGGGGGATGTTGAAGGGAAATTATGGAGATAGTTGTATGCTACTAGTTCGTTGTGGAAACAGTGGGGGCTCTATTAAGCTGGCCCTTAATTGAACTTCCATAGAGGCTGCCCTTATAGATAACTTTTTTAATGTACCTGTTACCGTCAGGCTTTGAATGCATTTGGGGGAGAGAGAGAGAGAGAGATCGAGAGATTAAATTCATAATAAAAAAATCGTCGGTGAGTCACCGGGGCTCCTAAATACTTATATTAAATTTTCTAAATTCTGGGGGTATTGAGGGTCAGTCAATGATGAAAACACTATTCAAATGCCAACGTTTCGATATATTTCATATCATCATCAGGGCCTAACAAACATGGGGGAATCAAGATTACAAAAATATAATGAGTGATTGATTAAAATTATATAGTTATAGGTACATAAATATACATTCACATATACACAAATCCACATAAATACATATATACATCCATATACATACACATACATATACACATTGATGAAAAACAAGGAAACTTACTATGAATATAGATGGTTGAGGAGAAGGCATGAAGACTGGGAAGTCTTACGTTC